>OX383909.1:12400000-14800000 GCA_947532125.1 Saturnia pavonia | reverse complement strand
CACTTAATATTGATATTTTTGTACAAAAGCCCACACTTAAGTTTGTATCCTTAGTAAAGGACTATGTCCTTTGGTGGGCGGGATGTTGGAGTTAGTTAAGTTTATTAGTGAGTCGCAAATAAAATCTATCACGGAACAGTCGTGTTTCATTGTATAGCAGCAGCTAGCGACCTTAACTAAAACAAATTAAATAATTACCTACACATAAACAGTCATGATATCCCATTTTTAGCCCCTGACGCAAACAGAGAGGTGTTTGCTTCAACATGGTTATCTGTGTATTTGTTTTGTCTGTGGCATCGTAGCTCCCAAACGGATAACACGATTTTTTTTTAAAGTTGATTTTATCGAGTTTGTTCTTACCTATGATTCAATAAAATCTATGCAGCCGCTTGAAAATGATCAGCTTTTTTCTAGTTGATAAATCGATGCAAGCATCTTCCAAAGTTTGCATTAAGTCGAGATTTGGTATTCTGTTACTTCAATGACATTAAAAGAACATGGTTACCTTGACTTGCTGTAGCATCATGTGGAATCTGCCCAATTCCTCACCAACACCACAGTAGAGGTATCGTCGTTGGACTCATTGGAATAGTCTCAATGAATAGTTTAATAATTGTGTCGTTGTTTAAGACTTGTTACTACCTTATTAATATTGATAAATCTTGTCATTTCAATGTAGGTAAATGATTGTTGAAATTTTTTATTTAGTTCAGTATTTTTTATTTACCTAATAACAAAAATTATGAATACAGCGCATTTGAAATATCGATTGTTTTTTGTTACCTATACAAAGTTTATTTATAGGTCGTACCACGTAATTTCTACTTAAAAAAAGATGTTTACTCGGTCTCATAATAAGACTTCGTTGATTATCGTGAAGTTATCACTCCCCGAAATAACGAAGTAACGAACAGTTGCTAAGTTTTAAATTAATGTGTTTGTTATTTCAAAAGGAAAACAAGAAGGAAGATCATTGACGTTCGACAAATCATTTTTAAAATGTTAATAATATAATTTTAATACAATTTAGGCCACGTACAACAGCAACAAAGATATGGGTGACTAAGGTCATGAGACATACTTTGTTTATATTAGCATTTTCAATCATTGGATTTATTCTTTGTCATAATATACCTATTACCTCTACCTTTATATAGGGATGATTTCATAAAACTGTATTGTTTTTGTTTCTTTAGTATTAAATAAAACCAACATAATTAAAATTATTTTATTAAAATGCGATACAGAATGTATATTTTGTTAATTTTATTATCATTTCTTACATTACCAATCATTCATCATGTAGAGATTATTAAAACTTATTGTTATTCACTTAGAAACAAATAAACACTCTCCCAAAACAGTTTACAAAAAATACAATGTAATATTTTTAATATTAAATAATTATTTCACACAGATTAATTATAACATGTTAAAGTTTCTTTAATAATATAGAATTTGAATAATTTATTTCAATGTCGTTTACCAGTCATAGGAACATGTAGCTGCATTACCGTATATTATGCTCCTCAAACCTTCATAATTATGATGTTAAAGACATCGAAATTTATGGGACAAATTTACTTCTCCTTAAAACTTATAAAGTCTAGTAATAATGAATTTATTAATAAGTATATGATATTGTTTCACTTGTATTTTTCTTATATATAATATTTTTGGTATTTATTATATATAACTGATACGGAAAATTGAAGAGACCAAAAAAAATAGTATCACAAATTAATCTGTAATTCTTTACAGTAATGGCAGATTTAAAAAACATTTTAGTTTATTCTCGACGGTACCAAAATACAGACAATGTCTACATTGTTCTCGTCTTTGAGTTCCCATTTGACGTCCACGCTTACTTTAGGATATGCTTTTAATACTGCCATCGTGGCCGTATAGTTTGCAAGCACATTTGGCTGAAATTAAAAAAAAATAATAATCTTTTTTAGTTATACCTACTTCTATATGCGCGTTATAATAAAAATAATGAGAGTGTGCTTTTTTAGTATAGAACTAAAAAGTTCCTTGCAAAATCTTTTGTTTTTGTGGTAAAGACTTGATGTTATGCATCACTTAGACCACGCGCGTATACACGCATTCTTTTTTGTTTTCCTTAGTCAGATATAGCAAACAAACAATGACATGCCGTCTGATATTTGGTTGACGAAGGTTTTACTTTGGGGAAATCCATCGTAAATAAATTATTACGACAATTTCTAAGACTGTAGAGTCATTGAAAATATTGAATATAAACTATTTTAGTTTATATAATATTTAAGATTTACACATTTATTTCTTTACAAACTTATTTAAATTCAAACATTTTATGTTGTAGTTAGATGAAACTACTATTCATCTATTGCAGGCGGAAGTAGCAAAGAAATTTCGGATAAATTATGCCGTCTGATGTTAAGTGGTGACTATCCGTAACCATTTTCAAACCGGATCGCGGTATTAACTGACGTCAGTCACTGTTAGCTGTTAACAGTAGCTGTTGCTACTCCAGAGGATTGAGTTAGAACGCCTCGTCTGCGCGTGCCTTTTTTATTATCTCCTATATTAAGTTTTTTTATCCTTGACAGCACTGTACCTGCACATATCCATGCACAATGTAATCCAACAACCTCGGGGACCGCCGAGGATTTTACAATCCATCGCCAGCAAACAGGCATTAAGCACCTGACATTAAGTGGTCACTGTAGCCTATAGCTTTTTTATCGTTATAGGTTGTGGCCACAATTTCACCTGATCTTAAGCGATGATTTGACCCAAGATGCTAACACGCGAATCCTAGTGGGAATACTGGCTCTCAAGTGCAGCTGCCGGACAAACGCGCACAACTGAGTTTTCTTGGCATTGAACTCGACCAAGTTACTTGCTCCCCATATAGATACACATTGCAAGTATTGGTTAAGTTCAATAACAAGTTCCTCCCGTCTCTTTTCTGTTTCTTCCCGACCACATGAAGGCTTGCTATAATAGCACTAATGAATAGTGCTGTCATCTACATAGCAATGAGTATGACCTAAAGGTAACATATCATTGATATGCAGAAGAAACAGAGTGGGCGAAAGCACAGAGCCTTGAGCCAGCGTTTATCGACATGAATTGCGAATCACATCCTTCTACAAGGACACAAATTCTACGTTCATGTAGAAAGCCGGAGACCCATTAAACCCTTAGCTATATACAACCAACCACAAAAGATGCTCGATGCCAACCACACTCTTTAGACTGATACACAGCAGTGGTAATATATGCTTTGAAATAAGTATGGTGGGAGCGGAACCTTCAACAGGTTTTACCACTTTTTTTTAAATTTATATACTTCTAAATAACATTGGATTTGTGGATGGATTTTTGGCGGGATCTCAAACTGTCATGTATTGGTTTTCATTTTAATTCATAAATTTGTGTTATTTGACCCTATATTGTGTAATTCAGGTGGCGTTTTATATCATAAAGCTTGGTTATTGTGCACAAGTGAAGTGGATTGGAAATAATAACATGGATCATGAATTCTGAGATGCCACAAAAACTGTCTAGATAGTTCTAACAAGGGAGCCACCATCTTGCTAGGATCCTGAAATCGTCATAAGACTGGAAACTATATTCAATCGATAATGGCAGTAATTGTCTTCAATAAAGAGGACTGGTTGCCAAGTTATGAAAAAGAAGAAGAAGAACATTGGATCCTTTAGTGTAAGTCACGCGCAGATAACTCTTTGCGTTTATTTATTTATTCAAAAAACAACAACAATATTTACTCTATAAAAGACAAGATTACTGACAAACATAAATCTAGATAAATGCAACCTTAATTAGTAGGTTTTTATGACTATAATCACTGTAAATGGTTAAAGTCATTAAGTAATAAGACTAATAACAAAAGAGCACACATAATTTTGTATATGGGAACAAACAAAATGGAACAAGTTACATTAACAATATGGGGTTTATAAATAAATGTTTACCCAGTTGCCAAGTTCTTCGTGAATATGTATATCTAGGTCCAAGATTTTTCTATTTAGTACAATATAATTGTAATATAATTTTATTATATTATGGAGAGTAAAACCAACAAATTTGTTTGCTAGTATTTTGTAGAAAACATAATATTGTGTATTAAAATGAGTTTTTTTATACTACGATGTTGGCAAACAAGCATACGTTCCGCTTGATGGTAAGGAGTCACCGCAGCCTATGGACGTTTGAACCACCAGAAACATCACGTCATGTGCGTTGCCGACCCTTTAAAAACCTATTTACTGCTCTTTTGAAGAATCGCATACTGTATTCCCCTGAGAAAACCTCAGCAGGGAGCTCATTCCACATTTGGAGCGTTCGCGGAAAAACTCCTATGAAACCGGACTTTCCGCGACCATTTAGATTACAAGGTGTGAGGATGAACTCCCTGCCGATGGCGCGCGGTGCTATGGTGGAAGGTAGCCGTTGGCATCAATACAAACAATTCCTCAGAACGCAACCCATTATACAAGTGGTAGAACATGCATAAGGAGGTAAAGTCTCTCCTTAGACTTAAAGGCCTAAGATTGGCATCGTTAACAATTCTCACAGCTCGTTTTTAAGCCGAGTCAAATGGGCCAAGCTGGTATCCAGGTGCTCCCGCCCAGAGAAAATTACTTGAAGCCCTTCGCTAAGTCTGCATATTGTAATGGAACCCTACACTGTGCTTGTCCCGACATGCACCTAGCAATTTCTTTTTATAAATTATCAAATTGCATTATAAAGATTTGTTTTGAAGCATTATATTTATTTATTTATGGATCATACGAGCTGAGCGAAAAATTCCCCTTTTTTTAAATAAAAACACTGATTAATTTTTGTTATTGAGTTGTATAGTTTACCTGGATTGGGCAGGCAAGACCTTTATCTTTGCAGGCGTCTTTGTCAGCTAAAGGAAATGGTATAGGCATGTTCATCATTACCCCATGGATATCCGTTGTTATACTGGAAAGCTCTTTATCTGAGAAAAAAATAACAAATTCAATTCTGTTTTTTCTTACACCACCACCTATCCGATCTTAGCATAGCTATGAGGTTATGACCCATCTACTCTACAAAAAAAAGTATATTGTGTAAATATGACCTTAAGTAAACAGAGACAGCAACTATTATATATCACAGATATTAGTTAACTGGTGATAACTCTGTCTAGCTTTAACGCATCGATCTTCCTTAACTTATTGGCTTTCATTGTGGTGTTTGAACAGCCTTGTCAACCGTTAATACTCCTGATCAGTAATTACTCACACTTGAAACGAATAAAAATCGAATTCGCACATTCTTTTCTTCATAGTAACACGGCAAAATTACTGCACTGTACAATAACTGCGATCACCGAGAGAGCAAAATTATGGACAGAAAATGTTAACTTAAGGCTATATATAGAGATGAAAGTCAGCCCTGGTTCTAGATGAGGTGGCAAACTGTGGTACTCGTCCTAGGAAGCAATTAAAAGAAGCGTCAAACTAAAATATACGTGTAAAAAAAGTCTGCGCTCAGTGTCCAGGGCGCGTAGTACTTTCAATTGTAAATTTGATTATGGAACACGTGGGTGAGATGCCCAGGGGAATTCTTGTCAAATCTAGAAATCTCAAATACTGAACGGAAGAAACGCTGGTGTCAAGTTATTGTACCGATGCGGAAAAATTCTAGATCCGGTGCTGGCGTAAGTCATACCAAATTGGTTCTAACTAACGCCTTCTAAAGGTATAGAGTTAATAAATTCAATTGTTTTTTTACAGTACCACGGCAAAGGCCCGTTATTGGATATAATGAATAACGTTTCGGGATTAGTTAGTGTATATCCAGCTGCAAAGAGGCTTGCAGGCTGGCATGACAGCGACGACCACAGATGGATTTCTGATTTCTCGATTATTGTCGTTGTTTTGGGATTGTACTGAGCTTACCCTCAGGCACAGTGCCGTAATTTTGGCGTATAATACTATTAAAAAAACCTCGAATCTGCGAATTTTATTCACCGTGTTAAATAAATAAACTCGTTGACTTCAAACGGTCTTAAAAATCTCAATGGTTTTAAGATAGAGTAAATTTTTCTCTCGACTGAAAATCTTGATACTTTTCATTGTTGAAACACCTCTTTATCGTCCAAAGATATAACAACTCACTTGGGGTGAATTCAATGTTCATAGTGACATTACTGTTTCTCCTCAGAATACATTCCTTAGCGTCCTGGCTGCATCCTGTAACTCTAACATATGACACGGTGGCCAACTGCGAACCTGGAACAAATAAACCAGCTCAGTGATCTATAGACACTATTATTATAAAGAGATAATATTTGTTTGTACAGTTGTGTTTCAGTGATAGGACGCTACCATTATACCCCAGTGATATAGGCTATTTTTCATTCGCATCAAGCATTTTGCATCCTCATTTCGTCGTCGTGAACGGCTATGGAGTGGAATTCAGTTCCGACGTCTGGATTCTCTTCAAATAACTTGGGACTTTTTAACGGAAGAGTAAATAGAGTCTCATTTTCTGAATCGTCCAAATTAGATGAAGCGTCCGCACCGAACTGAAGTAATCGGTGGCTATCGGCTTCTCCAGGTTGTGAATCGATACGTTCAAAAACGCTGTTCAAAAACTCAATAGAGCTGAAACAAATACAATGCATTCACGTACCTTGGACTGCTCCAACACTTACGAGGATCCAACGACGCGAACTCAACTTATCACCAGGAGATATTATGATATCATTATGCACAGCGGAATAAAAGTGCGTGCTTCGCGATCTGAGCTCCAATACTTGACGAGTACGTCAAGTATGATAGCTGTCAGCTGTATTTTGCCAGTTCTATCAAGGATTAAACAACGTGTATTTATGCGATTATGAAACATCTTCACTTACCATCAGTTGACGCGTGCCTGTATTATTTATTAATAAAAAAAAACAATTTTTCAATAATTGTCTATACCCTGGGTTTTGCATAGATCTTATCACCTATTAATTTTTAATTATAATTAATTAATCTCCTGCGTGATTCATTAGGATATAACAAAGTCATTTAATAAGTTAGTAAGTGGGTACCTATGCTACTAAACAAACAACCCGCAGAAGGAAATATGTAATATGTTAATATTTATGTAGTAATAAGTAATTACAATTTAAATTACGCAGTAAACTATAAAATGCGCATGGTTTACTGACCGTTCTAACAAAGAACTTAATTTTTGTCATCAAATATTTTCTTACCGTTTGTTTTTTATGTGTAACACATAATAGGTACACACATATGTAGGTACATTTTCATATTAAGTTATTAAAGTGAAACTTTTACTCTATCGCTCCAAAATTTTTCGTTCATCTATCCCATGTCGCATTACATTACATTGTCGCAAATAAAATTGAATTTTATGCCGTGTAGTCAAGGATTATAATCGTAAATTCGGAACATTGTATATGTTGATATGTGTTATTAAAGAATGTATGTCATATGTCTTCAATAAATTTGTTTTTTTTAAGAGTAATTGCATCATGGTATCATAAAATCACAATATTTTTTTTGTATATTAAGTTGTTTCATAGTAAGTTATTGTGTTGTAACGGGAAAGTTTTAAATTATCAAACAATAAGTAATACATAGAATAATTAAATATTTTTGGTAATTAATAACGAAGTCTTATATACGTAAATAGGTGTGTACACACATCCTACTTATATTATAAACATGGAAGTGTGTATATTTGTTAATAACGTAAAAACGGCTGAACGAATTTCGACGAAATTTGGCACACAGTTTAGGATTAACACATAGCATACTTGGTATCCCGGTAAAGATCCAATTTTATAGTACACGTAGACGAAGTCGTGGGCAGAAGCTAGTTTTTATGTAAATCTTAAATGATTTCACAGTGAATCGTATCAACATTTCCAATGAATATATTGTGGAATAAAATGAGATCAGCAATTTACACTACGCTAACTTGAAAATACTGATTTTAAACCGGAAGCATTTAGCGTATCGGCCGATATAAAAATGATATTAATTTATGAATACATCGCATAGTATCGTGTTTAATTTAGAGCTTCAGTGTTTATTGGAATTTGAATATATTTATTTCTATACTAAAAATTAGACAACACCAAAATTTCTAGTTAGTTAAAGTGATGTTGAAAAATAAAAATAAGTAATTATTTCTTTGTTCTTTTTTTCTCTATATTTCCTACACCTGTTTAAAATATACTTAGGTACATCTATGTACCTACATTTTAAAAAATTGTTTTATTAACAATATTTTTACGTACAATACATAATGTATTATGTTGTACTTAAATGTATTTTATCTATATCTATACATATTATATAACTCATCGTCTCTTTGTCAGTCCGTTTATGTTCTTTTCACGCGAAAACCACTAATGCGATTTACTTATATGGTTTTTCCTTTAATTCATAATAGATGTTATCTGTCCAGGTTATAGGATATATTTTTTATTACATATAGTAACATATGAAATAAGTAGTGACGGTAATGATGAATTAATTCGGAAAAAATACGCTTCTGGGGCTATTAAATGGCTTACTCAGCTTAAACCATAATTATACATAATACAAATTATACATAATAAACATAATTGTAGATATTAAAAAGAATTACAAAAAACTCTGCGATTGATATGTGTCAATCTTCTAAGGACTCGACTCACGGCGTTCTGTAGTCCACGCAAGCGGAGCCGCGGGCATAGCTAGTTTCATATAAAACTTGATTTCACTACAGTGCAAGCTGATATTTCTGAGTGCCTACGCATAAAGAACAACAAAGTCAAAATAAAATAAGTAATCGTTAAGTAGTTAATGTGCGAGATAAATAATGTGGCGATTAAGTTTGTTGACCTTTGAAGGGTATTTACGAGGCGTGATTGATAACAAAAACGTATTATTTATTTGCTAGCTAGTTACCACTTGTAGCTTTGCTACTTTTTTCTGTTGTTCTTCATGAAATGTGATTTATTCGGGTAGACAATTAAAAGTACGTTTATTTTTGTTTCTAACTGGTTAATTCTTATTCTTCTTTCTTTTTCTTCCTAACTTGGCAACCGGTCCTCCTTATTGAAAACCTTTACTGCCATTATCGAGTGAATATAGTTTCCAGTGTTATGACGATTTCAGGATACTAACAAGATGGTGGCTACCTTGTTAGAAATTTCTAGGGATTTTTTGTGGCATCTCAGAATTCACGATCCATGTTATTATTTCCAATCCACTTCATTTGTGCACAATAACCAAGCTTTATGATATAAAACGCCATCTGTATTACACAATATAGAGTCAAATAACACAAATATATGAATAAAAAATAAAAACCACTACATGATAGTTTGAGATCCCGCCAAAAAATCCTCCCAACTAGTTAATTGTGATTTTTCGTACTGATAAGACCACTGGATACACGACCTTTAAGCTTAACTACGTAATATTATTTTAATCTTCAAACATCTCTCTAACAAGATGGTGGCGATCGTGCTAAAACTGTACAACGAGTTATTATGGTAACTTGAAATTATTTGTAATCCACTTCACTTGTGCACAATAACTGAACTATATCACGCAAAATGCCACCAATATGTTTGTGGCGACAAGCCCTTCTCTCAAGAGGAGTCTCACACTTGACCGTCCTGGAGGTGGCAACACCGAACGGACGCAAGATGGCAGACGGAAATAAAAAGACATAGAAGTTTTGTCGACCACTACATTTTGTACCATCTACTTATTAATATCATTGTGTAATGTCGCATACCTTCCTAAGGTGAAAACTTAGAAGATTATACATGTGAAAGAGACTGGACGTTTTATTCTAAAATATTACCAAACCTCTTCATGTTTATGAACGCAATTAGTGTTGTGATTTCGTTTAACGCTTAATTTTTGATATCCTTGAAGTCTGGACTCTCAACTATAACGCTGCCTTTTTTTCGTTGTCAACACTTTACCACACATTTGACACAAAATTCAAACCTTGTGTGAATTTTGGTACATCCGATATATTATATGATATAGAAAAAGAATCACGTAAATGTTGTTTGGTTAAATGCTTAACAAATTCCTAGCACACTAACGTACATACGGAGGGTAAGACGTTGCCTTTTAAAACATATTTTACAGAACATTGACACTGACAAATACCTCTGCGGCACTAACACAACAAAAAAAAAAATAACATAATTTTATCTTATCTATTTTTTTTTCATTTATTAAACTACGCTGTGAATTAAGGACTTCGTTTACTTGAAAATGAAATTTTTGATTTAAATAAAATATTTTACAATTTCTTTATCAAGTAGCTATGCTAGTGTTTTAAATTAATCGTCCCACAGGCATTTCAGCTCCTTGTTACGTATATTCATCGCGAGTCCGTATGCTCATTGATAATGACAAATGGATATACAAATGCGATGACTGTGAAGCCATTATTCTATTTATAAAGGCATAGACGAAAAGTTTTTTTTTTTATAATAGCTCGGTACATTGACTGCACTGTCCCTTATGGTAAGCACAGTACAATCCAAATACAACGGCGACCACCGAGAGATCGAAATCCATTGGCGGCTGCCGCGTTCATGCCGGCCTGCTTAAATATCTCTTCACGTTACGCTTGAAGGACTCGTTGTCATAAGAAGGAGGGAACACATTGGCCGGGAGATGGTTCCACAGTTTCACGGTACGAGAAAGATAAGACATAGAGAATTTTTAGTTCGTGCCGACATGAAGGTTACCGTAAAACTGTGATTCCGAAGCCCAGCGCGTACTCCCGATTACTCCTTAGAGAATATATCGTATGTTATTAACTTTATATGGTGTGGTAACGATAACTATTAAGAAGTATTTTTACGGGAACTTGACGTTGGACTTCGAAAACATTTGTCAGATAAACTACATACATATAATACGAATATTGTTATTTAAGTATTTGGTCACTTTGGTACCCTCTCGTTTGTTGCCATTTCTGTGCTCGCTACAAAGTTCGGTGAACGTATAAATCTCCGATAGGAGTATTGTTATTTTGTGCTATAAATAAGGCCGACAGCGACACCAATGTATAAATACCATCATTAAAGATTCAAAAGAGTTCAAGTTTCCTGAAGATTATTTTCAGTGATTTTTTTGCGAATGTCATAAGCTGCGCGGTAGCGAAATAACCACCAACTTTCTTCCTGATTCTCGATTCCAGATTCATCAACATGGATAATATAGGTGCTGTATTTTATCACTTCAAATTACCTTATATACCTTCCCCAAATAATTCGTCGTTAGCTCCTCGGCTATAATTATAAAAAATGAATAATAATCGTTTTTAATAACATTGAAATCTGTTTACGCTTCCGATCTAAAAATAAAGACTTGATCTAAGACATTACGCTACAAATGTTTTAATAATTTGATAAATGACGTCACTTATATTTGTTGAATCATAATAAAATTATACAAAGACTATGTATGGATACAAAAGTTGAATCGATATGTATACGAATAGCAATACTAATTAGTACTACAGAAAGTAAGTAAGTAAAATGTAATTAAGGCAACAAAGTGAAATTGACAATTTGTAAATTTAATTAATACGTACGTATTTTAAATTTAAAACGTGAACAAAGATGACAATATTCATTAATGAAAGTATTTTCTGTAACGTAATTTAAAAAGAAATGGGAACTACAATTTTGTCTTTATTATTATTATTATTTAAACACAGTCAAAACAGATGTTTTGCTTAATAAGTATTGGCACATCTGTATGTAGCATCTGTTGGTAGGTCAAACGGTGTCGGAATTTATTAATTTCATATAAACCAACATCCTCCGCTCGCGTGGACTACAGAATTCCGTCGGTCGAGAGCACTCGCGAACAGTGCTACCCCCGCTCAAAAGACTGAAGACAAAAATACTTATTGTGAGTGGTCCTTAGAAGATAGACATTTGCTATCATTGACTTTTTTGTAGGTCTTTTTAAGATCTACGATTATGTACAACGTTAATTTGATATATCTCTTATAGTTTAATCAGCGTGAGCCATTTAGCGCCGCAAATGCGTCTTTTTCCCGAATTGATTTACCATTGTCGTCAAAGCTCACTTCGTATGTTACTTTATCTTACAAAATATATCCTATAACATCATTGACGGAAAAACGGATGTTTTTCGCGTAAAAAGAATATATACGTATGAATAGAAAAGTGACAATCTATTTAGTATATATTTAGCAGAATTTCTTTATAGAAGCAACAAGTACAAAACATATTATCCAATGATATAGGATATCCAGTTTCATTACAATGGATACGTAGGTGGTGTACTACATAAGTACGTACAAAAATAAAATAGATATCAACAAGTACTAAAGAATAATAAAATATATAACTCCATTAAAATAATTCAATTATTTACCGCAATCCGTGTAAAATTTGGCTTCGGCACCGACCAGTAGTACTGCGATACTAACGAAAATCAACATTTTGAATTAATAACGGTTATAGATTGACGCGCGCTAGTGTTATTACTACTCGCGCGTTGGCGGCAAACTGACCGACTCCGAGCGACCGACTATTGTACGCCGATCTTTGTTGTTTTATATGTGCGCGAGCGCCGGTCAAAGATCAAACAGAGGTCAACAGATAGGGCGTTTGTATTAACTAGATACGTCGTTGTGTACGTATGTATACTTCGCTACCTCCCATTTATTCTATAGGTAATGTGGAATATGCATGTTGTTTAAATATAGGTAAAATATTTTTATTTGGAATGTTTATTACTGTAGAATTACACCTATAATGCTTTTTGATTTATTCGGTTTTGTTTATAGATTTTCATAAATAAAAAGTGCTAAAAATACGAGGGAAATTTAAAATCGCAAAATGCAACAATAATGGTCAAATCGAATCGTGACATCAAAGTCGGCGTTCAGTTTGTCCACAACAGTCAAGTTATTGGGTATTTTTATAGTTTTGTGATTGTATTTAAGTTTTATCGTGATTTATTAGTCTAACTACAAAATATTGTATTCTTAGAATGCAGATTGGGTATCTTTGTTCGAGTATGTTCCGCCAGATCACGCTATGATAATTGACTACCAAATAATTCGGGTAAATGCAACAGAAATATAAGACTACTAGTAGTGTCGGCGGTTTCGCCCGCGTATAATTTAAAAGAAATCGCTGATTGATGATTTATAATACTTCAGTTTCAGACAATATTTTAATCGGGCGGTCAGGCTTATGCATCACAACTCACACGGCTTGTTCACGCCACTACTACACAATTATTTTAGTCCTTTTTCAACCGGCCAGTATTTTTTAAAGTCTAAATTGATCTCGCGCTACATAGAAATACACTTTATCAGGTGTATTTCTTATCGTATTTTTACATACAGATACACTACAGTACTTATAAAATGGTTGTCCCCTACCATCTATATCGTAATTAGTTATAAAAAATAACAATTTTCAGATAAAACGAATAAAGCACTATATTTGATTTATTGCGTACGCTGACGTCATTGAAACTTAGTAAAAGTGCACCAAAAGGGATGCGTTTAAATTACCCTAATCTCATTGCAGCTTTAAAATATTTGTCATGATGTTAAATTTTAATAATTTAATTAGTGTTTTATTTTTTACGGTAACACTTAACACGTACGGTACCAACGTAAATATTTTATTAAAAATATAAAATAATTCATGCGTATTCCCTATCGTGCAATAGTCTGAAGTCGTAAGATTCTTTGTGCTTTGAATTTAAAACTGCTGGATATTGAGTAGCTTAATTAATTTAAATTACTTAAGCACAAAACATGGAGTTTTTATACATTTACTTATTTGAGCAAAATTAGTCATAACATTCATTGCCGGTAAATAAAGGAATCTAGGAACATTGGAACATTGTTTGATTGTGTCATAGTTTCATAGTACCACTGCCTTTAACGGGATAGTAAAAAAATGTATATTCTTCTGTGTTTTATAGGTCATGGCGTAGGGTGTTGATTAACCCCCTGATTTCCCTAAGAAGGAGCACAATTTATAGTTTGTTATTATTATCTATTATCTATTATGAAGTTATTGTTGAATAGGAAAAACGTTTAAAACTGACGATTGTTCAATATAAAGTATCCTGACGTTTTAAATTCAATTACTGGAGAGTTGGAAACAAAGCTTGACATGACAATTGAATCCGACTGGATCAAGACGACCATACACAAGAAGAAACACCAGCCATATTGGAACGCATCAGTTTATCGCGTTCAGGGATCAGCCGGTGTATATCCAGTAATGAAGCGTCTGTACCCGACTGGATCGCGAACACTATGAACTTGTCATTGACTCTTTTTTTGGTTTGTCGCGTTTCGATTCCTGTCAGTGTATATGCAGTTGCAGAGAGCAGTGGCGAACCTCGATGAATGGTCGATCCTCGGTGGTCGTCAGTATTTTTAGATTACATTAATATAAATAATAATTTGTTTTATAATAAACTGTTACAATTTTTTTAATGTACGAAGTGTCGGTTCTGTTTAGTTTAATATATGACGGTCACCGGAAGAACATCGTTCCGTACGCGCAGTATTCAGGAAAATTTATACCATCCTCATAACACAAACTGAATTCCGATTAGTGAGTAATTTAATGATATACATCTGTATTGATGGAAATCATTTTCAATACAAATAATATCGATGTAACTTACAATTTGGTATAGCCCTTAATTTACATACTTAAAATCTTATAATATCATAGCACAAATCGCATGGTGTAGTTTGATTCGCATTGCATTCAATTCATTCATTCATTCATATACAAATATAGGCTTACATATAAAATAATCTCGAATGTTATGTACAAAAACCGCAACGCCCGCGACCGCGTGTCATTATTATTAATTTAGGTAGAAATGAAAGACAATGAACGACTCATGTGTCACCTATTGTAAACTACGCGGATTTGCGTACGACTCACTAAAGTTTCATCGCAATCGGATGAATGGCTTAGGAACACATCCCTAAGTATATATACTATATGTGTATATTATACTTGATAAAATTCTTTAAGGCTAGCTGACTGAAAACGCACATCTTAAACCGGTGAGCAGTAAGAAACGACATTTGGAAATTCATTTCCCGAGTGACAAAAGTGTTGAAAAAGGGCGATTCCTGAAATTCCATCGCGTACACGGCTAGTAGGAATATAAGAGATTTTACTGATATGATTATTCTTGGAACATAAAATTCTAAGGTGCTAGGATATTAAACTCAATTGTTAAAACCACAAGAACAAAAGAACATCTTAGCGTCTTTGTGTTTGAATATATTTAAAATTTCGGCATTTCGTAGGAGGCTTCTTGATACTTACTGCAAGGTGTCTTGCCTTGCTTCCTTCAATGAGTAAAAACGTAAGTTATAATGACATAGTGAAATTTCGTAGAAACATGAGATAAGCTTGTAGGCGGTCACGCCATCGCGTCCAATATGGTACAATTTATAAGAGTAGTGCTTTTGTAATTATAAAAATTTGCAGTTTTAAATAAATCCGTTGTTAGATATGGATTGATTAAATTGGATAGATGTTTCTTTTTATTTATATTTCTGCAGAACCCTTAGTCCGCACAGTTTTTTAATTAATTTTTGATAGTGTATTACTTTTCAAGTTTACCTAGATAAGCGTCTTTTTCTTACAAGACCGAATGAAGCTTGTTTGTACAGAAATAATAATAAGAATAGGAAAAAAATTTTTTAGCCGTCAAATAAAGATGATGATGGGACTGGTGATGGGAAAAAATATATGATCATGATAAGTAAGTAAATTGTAACTTAAAATATGCAAAAAAATATATTTCTGTAGCAGTTCACGCGTGTTAGAAGTGAAGAAACCTTCAGAAAAAAAATGTTCTTTAAAAATGATTTTTAAATATCCTAAACCAGCGGGATTCGACCACTCATGCGTACTGCGTATGAAGTCTGGTCGTCACACACCACTAGGCCAATCCGATGACGATCACAGTTATGAAAATCAGGGCTTGCATTAACCGTGTCTAATGTAAATGTATTCTATCTCATTCTCTCGTAAGCTAAATCCTGTAGATGTATATGGTTGACTCTTTTCACTGTCGCTTTTTCCTTTCATCAAGTTTCAAATCACAACGGTGCTAAAGAAGTTTTCACTTCAAAAACATTGACTGCTTAAGTTTTTACCTACTGTTTTGCAACTACTGTTGTACTGCGGTTTCTCTAATTTTACTTACCCAATACTTTTTCAGTTTTTGATTTATAATTGATCTGAAATAATTATTAAAGCATTCAACAGATACCCGGAGAGGTAGAGCAGTTTTGCCAGTTGTTTTCACGACAATGATGTCTCTCGAAGGCATTTTTATAGTCGCCGTTTTGTTTACCGTGCACCATCTTACCGTTGCGTGTAATACAGTCGTTTGACCGAACTTGTATTAAATATGCAGCCTATATTTAAAAGTCGTAGGTTAGACTGGTGGAATATAAGTTCGATGTCCGCTGTATGTGGGGAAAATATAGAACTGTTAATTTCGGAATTTTAATTACTCATACGCCGTTGGCTGGCGTGGCGATTAAGAACGTGCGTTCTTTTGGTAAGAGGCCTCATTACCCAGCAGTGGGACACTTACAGGCTGGTATTATTATACTAATAAATTTGTCTGTTTACAGAAAATTCTTTCACTAATAAAGAGCCACGTTCTCCTTGATTAATATATTTTATTTTAATTAAGTTTGATATTGTAATTAACGCAAACGAAGCTACCAGCGATTTTTTGTATATATATAAATTAGATATAAATAAAATACGCTTGTAACTTAGACCGAACAACGCTGAAGGAAATACGCATTTATCCGTCATCCGATAACTTGCGACAATTGTGACGCGCTCTTGAACAATAACAGTGTACGATGTGCATCACCTTCCGCTAAGATATATACACAAGACATTGATATCTTTTCTTGGTATATTCCTTGACCAACCTTGTTTTGGAATACAATTTATACTCTATTTAACATAAATAATCCTTAAAACGTAGAAATTAATAAGGTTAGTTTAGTTTATATTGTTAAGCACACATTGAAACTCTATATAGCCGTAACAACCACAATCAATAGAGAAAAAATACGTCATTAATAAACTTACTCACTTACTCATCAATAAACATTGTTTTCACTGAACTTAGTAATAGACAGGGAGAGAGTCATAAATATTTCGTACGTACAATGTGATTGTACAAAATGTGATAATTTATGTTTAATTGCATAGCAGTTTTAAGCCTTGTCATTACGTTATCTCCAAACTTTTGAAGTTAGTAAAAATTAAAACGATTACAAATTTATACTTAATATAATAAAACTGAAGAGTTTTTTTGGTTAAACGATCTAATCTCTGGAACTACCAGTCGAATTCGAAACATTATTTTTGTGTATGAATCCAGAGCCAGAATCATGAGGAATAATAAAGGCTATTTAACTTTAAGCTACGATCCTAAGGAGCGGAGCAGTAACTATGAATGTCAAGCAATCTGACAAGCTATAGGAATGTACGGGAAGTGGAACATAGGGGGTTACACGGGCGCTTTGGCGTTGAATACATTGAAAGGTTGTTGAATAAATTTAACACGGGTATAGGAAACCGTGGAGCATAGCTAGTACGACAATAAATTACAAATAAGTAGATCTTATATATTATTCTCTTTTAGTCTCCATTTAAAGAAAACTTTTTGCAATGTTACATAATAGGTAATACTAATAATAAATAATAGAATAGTAGATATTTCGCTATATAGAGTTAATCTATATATTTTGACTTCGAAATTAAGGATGGTAGGTAGTCAGTGGAACACTAGAAAATTTTCTATTAACACGATCATTCTATCACGATATTTCCTTCACGGAAAACAAAAAGCTCATGGCAAGATTCAAACCCACGTCAATCTTCGCGGTGTATGAACACGCTACAGCTGACCATCAGTTCAATGTAGGACATTCAACATGATCGAACTTTTGTATGTCTGGTGATTTACGATTCAACTTTAATAGAAAGAAAGAGGTATTTATTAATTGACTCCTAGGGGTATATTATGTATGCAAGTAGATGTTAGATTACGTGAAATGTACAACAAATTGAATACATCGTGACGCGCCGACGTGGGCGTTTAATTTCTACTGTGTATATTTTTTCCCGGTATTTTCTGCCACTAATTAAGAAATCTTATTAGTTGATTGTGTTTAATCATGAAAATATTCATTACTAGAAGGAAAATGACGCGTGTATAATGTTAATATATCATTTTGCTGCGTTGTCCATTATGTACAGTGTTTCTAAACTTTTTGATTGTATCACTTATTTTTATTATTTCTCCAATTCGCGGCTCCGCGGCACAATTATTTTTTTGTCGTATAGTGTTTTTTATTTTAGGTCATCATTGTTATTGTTTGTTTACTTTGTTTGATTAGTTTTGGTTATGAACTATGATAGCAGGTATTTAAATTTTAACTTTAATAATAGTATAAATAATGAATAAGATTCACTGTGAAAGTTGTTCAGGTGGTGTGTGTATAGAAAAAATAAAAAATTATGCGTTTTCAAAACTATCTTCCGATGATTAAAAGCAACCTGGGATCGTGACAGGTCGTTGCACACCGGATTCGCAATTAATACAAACTATTACAAAGTCAATCGTAAATTCAATATAAAATAATATGATTCATATTAGTGGCTCACAGGTTGCATACATAGCAATCGGTTGTTCTGTTCCCTTGTTTATTATTTTCAAACAATAAAACCGTCTGGAACGATGCTGGCTTCATCGATATACATAATTTTCCTACGACAGCAAAAAAACACTAGCAATCTGAATAACAGAAGCTTCCCTTAAATACCACACCTTTGGAAAAACTCGTCTTGAGACGCGTTTAAATTCTCAGATAAATATCGACATTGATAGGCATGCGAAAGTCTTAACGAACGAAACATTACAGATCCGTACCTTTTCACTGCTATTGTTTAATTTTGCAAATACAGAACATTAAATAAACTTGCCGAAAGGACACCTCGAATATCCGTTAATTGATTCAATCTATGTCCTATTGATATTTGATGTAGCAATTACCTGTAACTGAATTACCTACCCCACATTATTATTTACTTGTCAAGACGACGAAACAAAACAATAAGAAGTATTTTTGGTTAGTTCATAATTTCCAAATTTTCTGCCTAGGTTCACTAGTACCGACACGATTCTCCGACATATATATAAATATCAAAGACGAAACAATTATCAAGTCAATTATGCGTGATTTAGCATCTCATTAGTTAATTTATGGGAACTGAAAAACAAAAATGTTTCGAGTAACATAAGTACTACATCGTTTACTTACGGTCGCTTTTAAATTTGCAAACGAATCGTTATAGTTTAAGCAACTTTGGATTTCGTCGATACATTTATTCTAAATGGAAGGTCGCTTCTTCTTTCATCTCATATTCCCAACAATATAGTCAGAAAATCGTCCCAATAAAAATGTAAGAAATTGAAACAAAACAGTCTCTACGTCTTGGTAAAAGCAGGGAATTCCATTAGCTAATGGGTCCGTTGGGTTCACAGCTTTATTAATTTGAAACGAAAACTATTTCACCAACCCACTTATTTAAGTATTTGAAATGAAATTTTTATCTAAGCGCTAGAGATATAAATATATGATAAAAATAGTTTTTGCATATTTATATAGCAAGATTTATAATTTTAGTTTTTAAATATACATGAATATTATCCGGTTAATATTGTTTTATGGTTATTTATACTTTAATATTATAAAGTTCTAGAAATTGTTTTTTTTTGCATTTGGTGGAGATTGACTACCAGTCAGATTGCAATTATTTTTTGGATTTTATAGGGTATTCATTCTAGAAGGTAATTGGCTATATAACTTCAAGTTAGGACTCTTAAGGAACGGAACAGTAACTATGAACATTAAGCAATTTGGAATGCTGTAGGCAAGTATGGGAATTTAGTACAACGACAGGCTACACAGGTGTGTTGTGGGTTTGACAGCTGGTCGTTTAAACTTAACGGGGGTGAAACCGCAGGGTAAAGTAGTTCGGATAGCTAATAAACCTATAGACGAATTAAATTAACTACTCCTAAACTTGGAACCACTTTAAAAGACATAAAATAATAAATTTCCCATCAGTGTAACAACCGAAAATGTCAGCAAAATAGCCGAACTGTACATTACGTCCATTAGAGATGATTGGCCGTCAATGAGGAAGTAGCCGTCTATTGGCTATTCAGAAGAAATGACTGCAATTAACTACTTATTTACAAAAATGTAAAAAACATTTGAATCTGCGACTTTTTTTTTAATGGCAACGTGGGTTTAAACACAATCATGCCAATGTCACATGGATATAAAATACATCTTTATAATTTTCAGAGTTCATGCAATAATTTAACAAAACCATTGTTTTTCTAGGTTAAAACTGTCATTAAAACTCCCTGTTTTAATGGCAAAATAAAATTTGTGGTTATTATTTATAATTTGCTTCATTTGTTTACCAGAACCAAGTAAAATGTTTATGAATTAAAAGAAAACCCAACATGCAAATCAAGATCACACTAAAATGATGCTTTAACACACGATTTGTGTGTGTGTGTGAGCGTGTTTTTATATTATGCTATAAACATTTGAATGACGAAGGCGTTACTTTGCGGAAATCCATCGTAAATAATTATCCGAAATTTCTTTGCTACTTCCGCTTGCAATAGATGAATAATAGTTTCAGCTACCTACAAAATAAAATGTTAGAATTTAAATATATGTGTAAATTAATGTCTTAAATAAATTAAAATAATAGCGAAGCGAAGAAGCGAAGCGCTTGCTTCGTAAACATTTTTCATTGTTAGTTATAGGAATTCCGCGTTATCACGACTGCGAAGTAAAAGGAATTTGATTACTGCATGATTTATATACTATTTATTATGTAGTATTTTAGTCTAGCAATGATTTTTAACATGGTCACTCATTATGAGTGCAGTATAGTCCATAAATATCAATGAACGTCAACGTATAAGATGAGATTCATTGATCCGCCGGAATGCAAACACTACGATTATAGTAACTCGGCAGATACATGTTAGGATATCCTGAAACGTGTCCTTAATTTCTTCCGCTAAATTCCTTGCTTGTCATTCGAAGTATTTTAAAATTTGGATATTTTTTGACAACACCACTAGGCGATCATTCTACATTAATTGCTTAGTTAACATATGACCTTATTTTAACATTACTAATAGATAGATTTTATATACATATATTTGACAGGTGTGTGAAGTCAAATCAAGGTCATTTGTTTACCGTGTAATTTGTTTTTCAAAGCAACCGATAAAGTTCAAATTAAGTAGAACTTTTCGAGATGTTTCCCTCAGACAATCTCGAGCTTCTTGGGATTCAACTAACATATGATCTCAACTGGCGCTCGATTGAGTTAAAAGCGATAACAGTTGCCAAGAAATTGGGAATCCTCTTCAAATTTAGGCAGTATTTAACACCAGTCCTGTCACTTTTGGGATGGATTAGCCAAATATCAGTTGACCATTCTTGACTCCGTTGAGCGCCGAGCTTGTTGACTTGTTGGCAATAAAGCACTCTAGCCTCTCAGTGATTTACAGATGACACTTTGGAGAGTGTGAACAAGAAATGCACGATTTAATCCCACCTAATCCGTTCCACCGCAGGGCAACTAGAAGCCGTGACGTTTTCCACCCTTATGACATTAGATGGATATTCCTAAAATTAGCATGATACTGGACATTTCTAAAATTCGCCTGGACCATTTCGCTTTGTCGTTCATTATACGAACGGCTAAGCAGTGGAACTAACTCTCGACGTCTGGTTCCCCGCCCATCTACAACTTGCGAGTCTTCAAACGAAGAGTGAATGAGCATTTGATAGGTAAACGTGATTTGTGGCTGAGTACCTTAAGCGCTCGCCCCCAAGCCCAGGTGAAGCTGTAAAAGCCGTTTGAGGCCTCAGGGCCCTTATGGCTAACAGTATAGTTCGAAAAAAAAAGTAAGCGTGATTCCTAGTCGGCCTCATATTTTCTTACCATCAAGTGACATCAAGGTCAAGCTCATACCTAAACACCATAAAAAAGTAGATACCAGATTACCTTGCTTAAATTACAGATAAAGTAAAATAATTGCTATCTTTTTTATTACAGTGTAACACAAACAAGAGGCATTATCATATTTTGCTTAAGGTGATTGCATTCACCAGACCTGTGAAATAGAATTATTTCTAATTTTTAATTAATTTAAATAAATGTAAACATAATACCGCAGAATCTCAATAACGTAATAATCTCTATAAATCAATAAAATTTTGTGGTCCCATCCTTTCAGAAAACAAAACCTCTTTTACTTAAAATACGAACCCTTTATAACTTAAATGAATCATTTGAGCATTGCAGCTCAGTAACTTAAAGTACACAAACAATTTTCGATACAATTTAAAGCAATGCAGTAATATAGAAGACGATACTTTCTCATCTTTATTTTATAATAGCGGCCCGCCCGGCTTAGGGGATTTACACAAAATTTCAAAAATTATAAATTTTAACACACACCCTTGTCTTTTCTTGGGGGTTACTAAGAAAGAGTTTATTATAGAGAAAGATTTTTATGTTTTTTTTTGTTTTAATTTATTTATTTTATTTTTATTTCTTATGTTTGTAAAAAGATCATATCTACAAAACCACTACGGCATTACTATTGCATATTTTAACATAAAAATGTAGTTATTGTGACATAAATATAATAGTTAGTCATATGGTTTCCCAGACTTTTTTGTAGATATTGATGTACTCTATAAAATTGTAGTACATAACTTTGCTCTATTGTCAATAATTTCAGCAGTGTACGCGATATAACGATTTCTTTGGGATTTTTTCACACGTTGGGTTTCATTATTGTAGTTTTCATACGGATCCTTAACTTTTTTGAAAATATTCTATCACCTATGTTTATCAGGAATAATGTAGGACGCTTAACTAGCGAAGAGCTGGCGAGGCTCTGATGCTCAGCAGGAATCAGCTACGAATTTTAGTGAGGGCACTCGCTGGACACTGCTGCCTAAGTAAACATATGTACAACATCTGTGTCCAGGACACAAGAGATTACAAATTCTGCGAAAGTGCGGACAAAACGTTTAAGCACTCCTTGTGTGATTTTGACCCGCTAAAATCTTAACGCAACATTGTTCTGGGCAAACACGTACTGCTACCAGAAGAGCTTAAGTTGCCCTCTGCAAAAAAAAAAATTCTGCAGGATATAGGATTAGATGGGGAGCTTTAGTAGTGTGGGGCGATCACAATAGATACAGGATTGCATAAGCCTACCTAGCACCCTTTTAGAATAATAATAATACTTTTAAAAAACGGGCCTCTTATTTTGTTACGACAGTAACAATAAATATTGCCAAGTGCATGTCGGACAACGCACAGTGTAGGTTTCCGTAGTTGCCCGTTACAAAATGCAGACTTAGCAGGAGGCTTAAGTAATTGTCAATGGAGTTTGTACGAAATTACTTCTCCAAGTACATTTTATAAGTTCTTTGACTATTACTCGTTAACTTGTAAATCCTACTTACCTGTAATAGTTTCGTTAGTTTCGTTATATAAGCTACTGCCGTGAATTTTTCACATTTTCAATAATAACCATTTAGTTGGCAGGGGGAGTGGGACACTAAACTCTTAAAAAAATAAGCAATTTAAAGCATAATATTTCGTAGACGGATCCCTGAATCAAAAAATGTTTTTTACACACCCACAATATTTTTAACCACCTATCCAACAACAAACCGCTCCATGGGCTAGACGAGAAAAAAAAAATCATCCCCACTTTACGTTAAGGTACCCTCGAAAACTTTGAATTACTCAAGTCAGGTGCGATCAATCACCTTATCATCTCTTTATATCTCTATTATTATTATAAACACGGAATAGTAATGTATAAATAATATCGCAAAATATTATGCTCGTTAATGATTATTATGTTATTAACTAAAAAAATACAAACCATTTTTGTTACATAAATGATAATAATCATCACATCAAAATATAGATAAACGCAATCATTATTATAGTGTTATTAATGTTTATCACATCATCTGTCTGTTTTTTCCTTTTTTTATTACAAGTTTTTTCGCGTACCTACTAACGCATTGGGCATCAGTTTCCTTATCAAAACAATACTGTCATGTCGGCTGTAATATATGTACATTACATTAAACTTACCACAAAAGAAATATATTTATCATGTCGGAGGTTAAGAGGAAATTCGTTCACACTTCGTATTCCATGACATCTATACTTCTATAGTCTATAGTAATAATATAATAAAGCGGAAGAGTTTTTTGTTTGTTTGTTTAAACACACTATCTCTGGAACTACCAGTCGGATTAAAAAAAATCTTTTTGTATGTTTGCCAGATTCACGTGGGCTATCTAGAATCAGGCTAGACCTTTCAGATAGCCTTAAATATGATTTTTATTATGTAAGTCGAACGAAACCGCGCACCCGAACTGCTTTATCCGCGTGCACTGGCGTAATGGTTAGTAATACGTAAATACAATGTTCTACAAAAATATTGCTCCTTAGTACATCTAAAAAAAGTCTGCGATGCTATATGCCTATCTCTTAGTCATAAGCCACAATAAGGTGTTGTGGCTTATGGTACGTGATCACGTCAAAGAAGGGAAGCTCTCCTCGGACAAGGATCTTTCCGAGCCTGTGACCGAGCCGCCGTAGGACGGGAGCTGGCGGGAAGCGGAGGAATATAAACAAACGGATTCGGATGAGGGGCTGCATATTCTTAGTGATGGCTGCGCAGACCTCTCCGACTAACACATACAGGGGAACCTCCAGCACAGCCTCACTGCAACGGCTAACCTACGCGGAGTGCTGGAGATAAATAAGAAGACTATTAACCTGATCCAAGAGCTGTGGATCAGGAGTGGCGGAATTTATGGTCTTAACAACATTGGGGATTAGTTAATATTTGATTCCTCATCTTAGAATTAGCCAAATTAGAATTTGGCATATTTACATTTGCCCACGGGCATGTATATATATCCCAAACCATATATCAACTGTGCCATTAAGTGAGTTCTGTTCTAGGGATATAACAACTATTATTCTACAATTCTCAAGTACCCAGGATACCGCTGATGTTGTAATAGTTTCTGCATACATGTCTGCCGATGAGGAGGACCCACCGGCGACGCTGTGCGACCTGGTGCGGTACTGTGAAGATAATAAACTTGAGGTCATCATATCAACCAATGCAAACGCACATCACCCATTGTGGGGAATGGATGCGGTCAACAAAAATCAATATTTAAGGCTAGTTGAGAGGTGTAGCCCAATGCTAGATAGCTATTCCTTATGAATCTGGCTATCATATTCAAAAATAATTTTTCGAATCAGACTGGTAGTTCCAAAGAATTGCGCGTTTAAACAAACACACAATCTCTTCTATACATATTATAAAACTCAACGTCTCTCTGTCTGTCTTTCCGTTTATGTTCTTTTCACGCGAAAACAACTAATGCGACATACATGTTTTTTTCTTTAATTCATAGATATGTTATCTAGCCAGGTTATAGGATATATTTTGTTATATTAAGTAGCATACACAACAAGCAAGGACGATAATGCTGAAAAATTTCGGAAAAAAAACGCTTTTGGAGAGCTTAAATAGCTTACGCTGAGTAAACCATAAGCGATATATCAAATTAATGTTCCACATAATTGTAGATCTTAAAAATACCTACAAAATAGTCACAGATAGCATATGTTTATCTTCTAAGGATCACCCACAATAAGCATTATTGAGGCAGCACTGCGGGCGCAGCTAGTAGTATACATATTTTTAAATATTTGAAGAAATAAAACAAATTGGCAGTATAATTATAATTTATTCAATAAATAATTTAATAATTATTAATACTTAGACATTATGACAGATATTTCGTAAAGATACATATTAGATATAAATTTTACAATAACTTGCAAATTTCAATACACAACACTTTTAATAACATCAAATATTTACAGCCGAATTTAAAGAAGGACTTCCCTTGGATATTTGAAATTATATTTTTGAGTCAAATAATGGAAGATAATTTAATACTCATGTCCATATCGTTTAGAATAGTGGAATGGGGCAGTGGTTTAGGACTTTGCCTAGAAATAGTAAGAAGGCTTAAAAGTTATAATAACCAATATAGCAAGTAAAAACTTGCATAAAGTAAATTAACTTGTAAAAGTATCTAGTTATATTTAATTCTTGATAATAATTGCAACGATTACTTTATGAACTTTAATTTCATTAAATTAAATTTATATTTAGTATGTAAGCTTCTAGTAAATATCAATAATTTTAGGTAATTAAATGTAGAAGGATTTAAAATGTTGATACTTTATACTTGATTCGCGTTTTATTATATTATATAGAACAGTACAATTTATTTATAATATTATTTCAGCTGTCGCACGATATTTTGGTTTACTAGAAACTTACACCTATTTACGATAAAGTTCTCATAAGTTTTGCTACATATTTTAAGCCATGCAGTCGTATAACGAAGATTTACTGATTATTTTAATGATAACTCACTATATGTAATAATAACTAAATTTATTATAATAACTAAAAGTAATATAACATGATATGCAATGAATTATGTAGAATATAAATATTTTTAAAATTACATAACAAAAATATAGATTATAAATAAAAATAATAAAGTATTTTTGTTCTGACTAGAATTGTAGATCATAGCTTTTAAATAATTAAAACATAACCTTCCTTTTTAGCAGTCGGGTAAAAATTAGGACATGCCCCCGGCGAAGATAATATTTAAGCAAGATAAAGATAATATTTAGATATCTTATTTGTTTTTCATTTTACATTTGCAATTATAATATCAATTTTTAGCAAAATTATACTAAAAATTGAGCTCCTCTTTTTGTAAACTACGTTGTTGGCTTTTTGAGCCTCTATGGAAAAGTAGTAACTATTTAAAATGAATACTAAACTTTAAAGTGTTCTGAAAATGCAAGTTGTAATAATTCTAATATAAAATTATTATTATAGATTAAACAAAAAAGGATAACTCTAATTATAGAGCAACAAACAGACAAACACACATAATATGAGATACAAATCTATAATTAATTTTATAACGTACTGGTTTATACGTAGCAAAATTCTTGTAACGCCAAAATAATATCAGGGAGCGTGACGTGTACATTTGAATCAAAATTGAAGTTAACTTTACGTTGATCAACACGAGATCCTATATGCGTTTTGTCGTATGCTTGTGATCGAGTATCGTATGTTACGGTATCGGGGTCATGAGTCGCGGCGTAGTGTATTTGGTCGGCGTATTGTTGTAACTGCGTGTAGTGGTGGTTGCCTCGGATGAGTGGGTGAGTGTAGCCGGTGAGTCTACCGGCCGAGTCCAGTCCACAGCAGCTCAGGGTCGTGCTGATTGGCGCCCGGGTATCCAACCTCCGCCTCCAAGGGCGATCTGCGGTTGTAAGATCTACGTACAACGATATTTTAGACAATACTTTATATTATTACGGCGATTTTATATGCTTAATAGTAACTAATAAGTTTTTATCTTGACGGTAGGTAATCTGTAGACTGAAAACAGTGATGTTTTTCAAGAAACAAAGCTCTATCAACTTGTATTTATGCCAGTTTATAGATACTGATGATAGATACTATAGATGTGGTGCTGGAGAAGAATGCTCGGTATATCGTGGACGGAATTCCAAACCAATGAGTCTATTCTTCGAGAGCTGGGCATCAAGCAGAGGCTATCAAACACAGTGCAGGTTCGCATCCTCACTTTCTTTGGACACGTATCACGGCGCGGAGGCGAATCCATTGAACGCCTGGTAGTGCAGGGCAAAGTTGAAGGCACCCGACCACACGGGAGATCATATCCGTGAGGTGGACGGACCAAATAAAAAGCGCCGTCGACGATCCTCTACACGAATGCACAAGGAGAGCGGCAATTCGCGAAGAGTGGCGTCGTATTGTTAAAAAGGTTACAAAAACCTAGACGTGACGGCCACGACCGCTCTGGCAAGAGTGTAACGCCAAAGAAGAAGATAGATACTACAGTGAAATGATTAAATACATAACTGATTATACACTGACCCATGGGAGACACAATGACTGGTTTTCAAATTTGTATTTGACTTAGTCGTGGATGACTATTTCACACCATATATCACCATGCCATTTTCTTACAAGGGCTTTCGGCTGGCGGTACCACGTGCAGATAAGGTCTGCTTGTGTTCCTTGTATTTCAAACACCGATAAATCCACATTTCTTTATTGTTCCTACTACTACAAGAACATTTCTCAGGTGGTCGGGTTTTGGTGAATGTTCAATGGCCATGTAAAATTCGAACCTATCTCGATTGACGTGGTGTCCAAACACGCTACTGCAGAGTTATTAATAATAAAATCGAACAATAAAACCGAAAAATTTGCTAGAACGAGCGCCTCCAATTCTATTGACATAAATCACGACCTCATTACACTCGCCTAATTATTAGAACTAACAACTGGTGAACTATCAACCTATCAACCTATGAATTTGAATTAACAACTGGTTGGTTTATTAACTGATAGTTGAAAAAGTTCAACTGTATTTGCCTTTAAATTCATACTTCATAGTTAAAATAATTAAACATTACACACCTTGAATTCGTTGGTCTCAGAGGACGAAGCGCGTGGAGTCTCCTATAGCCACCGCCGCCGCCGACTTCTGATTTTGTGAAAAGTAAGATTAAGGTCGCTTTTTCCTTAACAAGCTAATTAATTGCTAATAAATTGCTAATTTGAAGCAATAATGGCTCAGTGGTAGCGTGTACGACTTCGCGTCGATTGACGTGCGTTCGAATCCCTGCAATGAGCCTGAGCTTTCGGTGAAGGAAAACATCGTGAGGTAACCATAGCATGGTGGTAGGGTTTTTTCTAATGCCCGCCTAGCTAGCTATCACCCTCAAGTTGAAAATGTCGCTAAGCACCAATAGGTGTAGATCGGGAGCTGCATTTGAGAGCCAGTCTTCCACTAGGTTTAGCGTGTTATCATCTTGGGCCACATCGTCACTTAACATTAGGTGAGATTGTGGCAAATATTGCCAAACCTATAACGATAAAAAAACTTATTTATACTAGCACGGCAAAGTCCTTGATGGTAAACACAGTACAATAAAAAACAATAGTGAACACCGAGTGATCGGAAATCTATCGACGGTCGTCACTGTCATAGCGACTTGCAAACCTCTTGACAGCTGGATATACACTGGCCGATCCCAAAAGGCGACAAACCAAAAGAGCAAATGTGAGTCACTGTGACGGGGTTATCACCGTGTGTGTGGTAAGTCGCGACCCAGTCGGGTACAGATTCGTGCCACCCCGCTTAACTACTAGATACACCGGGCTGATTTCGGAACGCGTGCCACTATTGTGCCTTTACAACTGGTAGCATGGTGGTCGCTATCCATTGGACACAATTGACGAGTTCCACCATCTAGCAATCTATACAAATAAATAAAGTCGAAGTGTCTGTTTATAATGTCAAAATAATTTTTTTTTAATAAATGCATATGAAAGTATATACGGTACCTAATGATAACATAAAACCAATTATTTTTTTTCTGTTTGTTCCGGCTAATCGGTTGGACTAACATGGGATACTTTTATTTTAGAAAAAGAATTAAAAACAAATAAAATAATAAATTTTATTAACCGGCGGGCGAAAGTCACCACAATACCGACGGCATCCTTTACAGCTAGTATTTAATAAAACTTATAATATACCAGGATGACTGAGGAGAATACCGGAAACATTTTTATCATGAATTTTTCTCTATTTTTTTCACTCCACAATTTTACATTGGCAGACTTATCTATTTCGTATTTTGTTGTAGCAAAAGCAGAGAGCAACAGTTGTGACGAGTATGAAGTAGATGCTAATAGCTACAAGGAAAAGGTAAAGGTCCAACCTAAATGGTCATATTTTCCTTATTCACGAAAATGCGCGCTTATACAGCTCAAACGTTGTCAAGGTGCTTCATGAATCATCTTAAATAGAAGGTTCTACCGCATCCATCACACTCACAGGACCTTGTCCAACAGATCATCATCTTTTCCGTACCGAACTGAATAAAGGGCGTAACCTTCGCCAAAGACGTTTTATTGGACAAGGTAGATTTTGTCACAGACCAGCACAGGTTTAATACTAGAAATAGACATAAATTAGTTGTACCGTACTTTAGACTTAGTAAGACTAATAAAAGTTTTTTTAGGTAATAGTATTAGTTTTCATAATAAGATCCCGAAAGCACATTACTGATTTGCCGGTCAACCAGTTCAAGGATCATGTCAAATAGGTTTTACTGTCATTATGCGAATGATAGTGATGCCTGGAAGTGACTCCTTATTCACTAAATTATTTATATGATTATATTAACTGTAAATATTGTTTGTACAGTTGAAGATGTTAATAATAAAAGAAGATAAACCCAGTCGAGTTTCTTGCTGGTTCTTCTCAATGATTGGGATTTTTTCCGATCCGGTAAGTAGTGTGTGACGTTTATAAGTGTCTTCTTAGGAACTGAATTGAATAAAGTGTTTTTAAAGACTCAAAAACAGGCTCATCTACTGTTTCATACAACTAGAAAATTTTTGGCGAGATAGCACCAACAACTTGGACTATATGGCTATATGGCGAATATATACATATACTAGCTGTGCCCGCGGCTTCACTCGCAGGGTTGATCGTAGAGGGGTGAAAATTTAGGGTTGTATGTATTTTTGTATGCTGTATCATAAAAAAATATAACCAAAAAATTTTGTTTAAAAAATAAAATAAAAAATTAGGGGTGGACCCCACCCTTAACATTTAGGGGGATGAAAAACAGGTGTTGTCCGATTCTCCACCCTGGCTGATATGCACGCTAAGATGCACGAAAATCGATCGGGCCGTTTCGGAGGAGTTCAATCACGCACACCGTGACACGAGAATTTTATATATTAGATATATACTACCTATATTCTTATATATAAATATCTTGTGTGCGCCTGTTAGTGATTCTATAACTTCTGAACGACTTGACCAATTGAGCTCATGTTGACAATAGTTATTTGTGCAACAAGAGAGCAAAGTTGTTTTTTGTTTCGAGTGCTGATTTTGAGTCCCGAGCAAGCGAAGGATTCTATGATTGAAAGAGACAGAGCACAGTAAAATTCGAATGTTTCAAATTTATGGCTGAACAATGTCAATTCGTGGCACTGAAGATTGAAAAATTAAAAAGCTACTTTGACCCACGCTCGAATCAAAATCGCGTTTTGTTCACTGTTGTCTCGCAGCAAAAGCGGCATGTTTGAGCTGCTGAGGTGAAAAATATATTTGTTTTATAGGCACGATGGTTGATATGCATGTTAGGATCAGATAGGCAGCACTGTAGTGGGGCCAGTATATTAAAAATATTTTTTGTTGTTATAATTATTGTTTTTCTCGAAAAATCTTTCATACGCAAAAAAACACTGGAATTTATTACACAACTTATATATATTTATACCTGTCTCTTAATGCAATATTTATAATCTAGAACAATAATTATATATATACATATATTTTAAAAAAGAAACATAGTCATGACTGACTTATCATCGCCCAGCCCAAGGATAGAAACAACATATAAATTCAAAAACAACCAAATATTTTACATCATCATCATTATACATAGTATAGAACAAAGTCACGTCGCTCTGTCCGTCCCTATGTATGCTTAAATCTTTAAAACTTTGCAACGGATTTTGAAGCGGTTTTTTTAATAGATAGAGTATTCAAGAGGAAGGTTTATATGTATAATATATTCATAATATTGTAGAGAAACACTGATAAATTGTTGTTGACAGTTGTTTAAGGATAATCATTGCACCCGTGCGAAGCCAGGGCGGGTCGCTAGTATCTTATAATTTACACGAGAGAAGACGGTTGAAATACTATTACTCTAATATTTACATTACATAATATACCGTACAAAAAAACAGCGCCAAGCCCTTCTTTTACTTATTAGAAACGTTTGTGCATATCTGTGGATAAAAGTTATTGTAGATATTTATTTGCGGAATTTCCAAAACCAAAATAATATCAAGTAATATTTGTTCGGCGGACATCGACTGTGGAAAACATGTTACCAGAAGCGTCGCGTTGTGTCGCCAGTAATTACGTTCACTGTTTATTTTCTCCTCCAAATCAGGTTGCTTTTAATACAAAAATCTGCTTTAATGATCTATAAAATGTATTAATTAAATTGATTCGTTAAATTCAAATGTATATATTAAAATCAAAAGTTCAATGGAGAGAAACTGATGGATTAAATGTAAATATTTTAGAAAATTAAACAGGCATAAAGTTATTTTTTTATTTACTCAAAATCTTTAGAGACTTGGTCTGCATACTTTTACAAAATATGAATAATATTGTCTACATTTAAAAGACTAAATATATACTTTTTACCTTTTTTATACTACTAATGTGGCAAACAAGCGTACGGCCCGCCTGATTGTAAGCGGTGACCGAAGACTATTATAGGTGCTTGTACCAGCATAGGTAGGACTAGCGCGTTGCCGATTTTGAACCCCACTTCCCTAAGCAGCTCTGGAAATCCTATTCACCACAGGATCATAACACTGTTATTTGTCTGCATTGACTTGTATAGATCAATGTTTAGCTGCGATTTTTTCTAGTATTTTTATAAAAAAAAAAACAATTTTGATCAGCGTTGTTAAGCATCCGGCTTTGACCGGACATTGTTAGCTTTTTACCCAGTCAAATATGTGTCAATATTTACTTGTCAGTCTAACCATAGGAAAATGACAGCCCTATTTAAACCAAGTATCTAAGCGCCCCTAAATGTTAATATTCAATTTTTTTTTATTTATATGTTTTTATCACAATTTGATAATGCAACAATGCAGTGGACGACATTTCACAGAGTGGTAGGTATTATCTACAAACGAACTTAATACCTACTTATACGATAAGAATTAAATCATGAAGAAATGATGGCTCAGTGGTAGCGTGTGAATATATCGCATCGATCGAAATGCGAGCTTTCGAAAAACATCGTGATGAAACCATAGCATGGTAGTGGGGCATTTTTACTGCCAGTGTATCTTGCTATCACACCCAAGGTAAATGAATAAAATTTTAAAATTATATTAAATACTAATAATCATTATTATTTCATCCACTGTAAGCTATGAAGTCATAATTACAGCGATTTTACAAAAAGCTGACATTGTTTCCTAAAAATAATTTATTTGTCTTTGAACGTATAAAGTACGCAGACTATCAAACTATAAAACTATCAATTTTTGAAATTAATACAATACTGGTGAAAATTGTTAAGCGTTTAAAGAATGAACAAAAATCATTGTTCTTCTCAGATTCCTCAATAGTACAGTGACGAGTCGGAAACGACAATATGTCCTTAACGAATCTAATTGACACAACCGTTGCGTCGAGTTCAGTGCTTGTATAAAAGGTCAGTTCACACGCGTTTTGTATGTGTGTTACTTATTAGTCATCCGCGGTGGCGCAAGACAGAGGATACTATATAACTGAGAGTTTTCATTGACGAAACTTTTGTGGGGCTGTAGTTAGGCTGTAGTCTGTAGAACCATACAGTTCGACTGTGTGGTGAAAATCCCGTCTCAGTGATTCGCTTATGCGTGTTTTGTGTCGCGATCAGCCGGTGCTTACCGGTGCTACCAATCGTGGTTATCACTTAGCGAATGATAGTACTCGATAGTAAATACGTACGAATTCGGCGGTATCTACTCTAAATATCCATCCAGATTTGTAAGCTCAAGTAGAAAATCCTAGATATTAAAAACCTCCAGAAATTAAAAATAGAACATAAAATTTTGTAACAACTTTGACAACAAAATTATTTCTATAATCAGTGTCGATGATAATATTTATTATGTTTCAATTGTGAGTATTATTATACTTACATATAATGCATTTTTGACATAGTGCCAACTAATGTGGGTTTAAAAGTTACGATATGAGAGAGGCTAATGTGCCACCGATTCCCAAGAAGTATGATAGATCAGACCCTGTCAATTATTATCCAATTGCCGTAACCTCAGTGTTGTGCAAGATCATGGAGCGGACCACCAACACCCAAGTTGTCCGTTACCTAGAGGATGCCTCTTTGACTGATGATCGTCAATACGGCTTTCGCCAGAATCGATCAACGGTGATCTTCTGGCATGCATCGTTGGTGGAGGCAATTGATAAGCATGGCGAGACTCTGGCGATCAGTCTTGACATAGTAATCGCTTTTGATAAGGTCTGGCACCGTGGACCTCTTCTCTAAACTTCTTGTGGACTTTCCAACAACCTCTGCAACTGGATCTCCGATTTTGTACATGAACGCAGAATTCCTGTCCTTGTAGCAGGATGTGATTTGCAGTTCATGTCGATAAACGCTGGAGTTCCTCAAGGCTTTGTGCTTATGCCCACTCTGTTTGGGGTTGGATTGGCCATGGATTTCGATCTCTCGGTGGTCGCAGTTGTATTTGGAATGTACTGTGCTTACCATCAGGGACAGTACAATCAATGTGCCGACGTGTGGGAAATCGGCAATCCATCGGCGGTTGCTACTGTAATATCTGCCAGCATAAATATCTCTTCACGTTACACTTGAAGGACCCGATATCGTAAGAACGCGGGAGGCACTGAGACACTGGCAGGGAGACGGTTCCACAGTTTGTAAGACATTGAGAAGTTTTTAGTTCGTGCCGAGGTGGAGATGTTTCGGTAGCTATTTTTGAAACAGAAGCCTTCTTTAAAGCTTAACGTGTTATTAAGCCGCACCTTAAATTCGATATAAAAAGCGCCCGCAACCGCACATACACAGGAAAAACACGCCTTGTAATAAACGATCTTTAGCAATATAAAAGCGATCGCAAAATAAACAAGTTGTTTACGTCAATAGGAAATTGGTGAAAACATCTTCGACGTATACATACGTTCATATATTTGTATATTCTTAGAAATATTTTCCACAGTTATAAAAAGCTATGACATAAATAACTGGGCGTAAAAAAAGATTAGTGGGAGTAAATTAATTCATTAACGAAAAGACGAAAAGACTGCTGTAAGACGAGTAAAAACATAGTTTACATGTAGCACAATAGACTGAATCGCACTGCGACTAGCCTTTATACGTCATTGATAAAGTTGGACAATGCCATGTCTAGTTGTCTCCACCGAGACTGTTGTAACTGGTTTCTAACTAATTAAACTTTCATATCAGCCGCTTCTATTTCTAGATTTACGAAGTTTTAAATCTCTCGGGTTTGAAGTTGATGTGATAGGAAATAACGAAGCATAGGTATCACGGCAGAAAAAAATTAGTTCAGCCGAGTCATGTACAGTTTCTACTAACTTTTAATACCACTGTTCACATAATAAAACAACATGGGGATTCACTTCATATGGAGTGGTGTTTGATAACTTTGTATTAAATATTAGTCTTCTTAATTTTTTTTCTAACTTGGCGACCAATATCGCTAATGAAGATTATGACTGCCCGATCATGATTATGATTGTGACTTCTATTATCAAGTGGATAATTATTTCATTTGACTAAGATCCTGTAATGATTGTTGTAATGATTTTAACAGAATGGTAGCCAACTTGGTAGAACTTTACAAGGAGGTTTAGTGAAACACTTTAGAATTCATGGTCCATGATTCTGAATGAATCAATCCACACCACTTATTCACGATAAACAACTTATCTTAAAAAGACGATTTATGAATAAAGAATAATTTGTGTATTTTTTTTAATTCATAGCTAACATGGCCAGGTTATAGGATATATTTTGTTAGATAGAATAACATACGAAATAAGCAGTGACGATAATGGTGAATGAATTTGGAGAAGAGACGCTTTAAAAGGGCGCTTTAATGACTTACGCTGACTAAACTATAAGAGATATATCAAATTAATGTACTACATGCTAAATTTTAAATCTTAATTTTCGTCTAATAACCGGAGGGCGACCGGTGGGAACGGGGGTAGAACGATTTGCGCGTGCGCTCGGCCGAACATTCTATAGTCCACGCGAGCGGAGCCACGGGCACAGCTAGTAACGTAGATTTCGTAAAAAAATACCTTGCTGCCTATCACGGTTCAGAAGTATAAACATAGGACGGATAAGACTTTCCTTTAAAGATAGGATGGAGAGCGTATGCTTAGCAATAGAGAACCCTAAAAATTCATTGGCTCGTGTAAAAGTACAACCAAAGTATTGTAACGATTTTATGTTACAATCTGTATAAAAATTGCACTATTTCCAAACACAAAAGAAATATCTGAAAAATGTAGAATTCTCTATAAACATCGAGTATACTATTCGTAGTATATTATAGTATTCGTAGAAAAAATGTAGTAAAAGATAATTCGTAGCCATCGCGCGGAACAAGCACACAGAAACCCTCTGTCACAAATAGCACACTTCCCCCATATTATAAATGTCAAGATCACTCGAATTTAAATTCAACATCTCATTTTTATCACATATAAAAGCGAGTTCTGTTTTGAACAACCAAGCTAATACTAGAAGCGAAAACCGGAAGAAATTTATAAGAGCACTTATAACCACAGTGTACTGTAACTAAACCCTAACATCCGAAATAGTGAGTTTGTAATATTTTATTATCCACGGGTATAGCCTGTAACAGAATGAGGCTATATTGGGAAGCTACATGATTTAATAATGTTATTACCTGTAGCAGAAGCCTGGACAACGGTGGGTGGTTCTTGAAATAGCGTGGAGCGTTGCTGAGGTGACAACGATGCTAATGTCTCAAGGTTGTCGCGAAGTGAATCGAAGAAGGAGCCAACATCATTGAGCACACCTGTAGAAATAATTATTTTAGTTTACTATTTAAGATACTTTTACCATCTTACAATCTTGTATTAGTTAGTTAGTGATTCTACAACTTCTGAACGACTTGAACGATTGAGCTGATATTTAAATAATGTATTTGTTTTATATAGAGACCTTAACCGTGTATCTGCCGTTATAACGTGGTGTGCTTATAGAAATCGGAGTTTCTTAAAATTTTAATAAATTTATATTGAATTAATATATCGTGACTTTTTTTGGATAAAGACCAAGTATCTAACAAGTGAAACAAAATAAAAAAATGATAAAATCTTTCCAGGAGTTATTGCGTGTTGCGCGCACAATGACAAATCTCAATCATTTTATTTATAATATAGTTTATATATAATTATATATACGAATTAAAATCAATGCGAAGATTTTGCAATGTACTTGGTTTATTGTTTTTAAGTTGTTTTTCTATACTTACTGATCCAAAGCATTTTTTTTTCATATGATATTAAATAGCTTATTATGGGAATATTTTTTTTTACCCAATAATGTTCAATAATCTTTAAAAATGATTTTGAAGTATCCAATAAAACGAAAAGCGAACAATAATACAATTACGGCAAATATAAACCTTTTTGTCTATCTATAATAAACCCTGTGATGAATTTTTCGCTATATGTTTCACGCAAACAAATATTCCAGGACTGAGGTAAACACCAAAATAAAGGCAGTAAAGAGCAGTTAATATGTATGAACATCAATCTTAATATTATGATATGTACAACTTCTGTTATTGGAAAGGCTTCGGGAAAACACGAATATTAAGTACGACGCATTTATTATATTAAAATGGACGTTTGGCTTTATACGACTTTTACCTACATTTCTATAATATTGAAGCATAAGGGCGTGTGTTAAAAGTAATAGTCCGTTTTCGTGCTTCTATGGGAAAGTTTTGTTAGTGAAGATGTGACTTAAGATGGTAAACACGTTAAGCCTCGACGGACTGGCTCCCAAGTGCAGCTGCCGGAGCTCATCTATAAGGTGTTAAGCGATATATTTTCAACTTGATAGTGATAGCTGCTAGTCAGGCGGGCCAACAACATTGTTCGTTTTTAAATCTTACATGTATTTTTACATCTTTATGGAGCTTATGATAAATTATTTTATACTTTTAAGTACGTTTTAACAATGTCGTAGGTATAAATTATGTTGTTTTTTTTTTAAATTATGCTTTGGTGCGTTCACATAAAAAAGGCTGGGTTCAACATAAAGTTGTTAGCTAATTCAGTGACATTTAGAAATAAATAAGAATTGTCGTACTTAAATTATGCTCTTGGGTTGACTATGTAGTTTATAATTGTAGCGCTAGATGTGACTACAATATTTTTAGAATTTGAGCCTCTGAAATCGAGAGATCGAGAGAAATCGAGTGTGACATTATCCCAAGAAATATAACAACTAACGCGCGTAACAAAAACTCCACGGATCTACTTTTTTTTTTAAATTATATGAAATGCACCGACTATTGCCGGTCCTAAATCTACTGATGTTATAATTGTGAACGTTCGAATGTTTGGATGTCTGTTAATCAATCACGCAAAAACGGCTGAACGGTTTTCTATGAAAGTTCTCGTCATACCTTACACGTCAAGTTTGTGATATATTACTATAAACGTTTTCCCATTGCGGAACAGAGTGCCCTTGTGATCGACTTTCCCCAAAAGTAACTAACTTGTATAAACAAACGAATAAATTGCAATATATTAATACGTTACAAACACGATATATCACTATTATAATATCGCTTGGGAATAATGTGTGGGCTTGTAGCATTAAACTACAATTTTATATAATTATCTGTAAAGTGCTACTCTACCAGATACTTAGCCTACACTTTCCAAGGAATTTTTCATAGGCAAGCAAAGATTTCAAAATTTTAACTGCGCCACCGCCGAAAAGGAGCGGATCTGTAATTTCGGTTTTTTTTTAAATAAATGCTTTCATCATACTGATTTTCTGCTCGACACAAATTAAACAAACATCGTATAACTAGATCATTTTGTCTACCTTCCAGTAGAACAAAACATTGGTGTGCATGTGCCACTTTCACAGATTTGCGTTTGCAACAACGAAATGGTTAGGAACTAAATTATCAGATCTCTTAATTCTTTAGGTACCTAGTTATAAAATTAAAATTACCTAAGTATATATGATTGCTCAAGCTTTTTGTTGTCGCTGATTTAAAATTTACACACATATATACATTGATTTATAAGTCAATTAATGTATAAGGTACATATCTAATTATTTATTTCAAATGATAACTTTGGCATTTGTTCGTATTTTATACATACATATTACCTATTTGAACTTGTTATTTCAATATTTTTATTTTCTACATACATTAATATAACTTTTTTACCATATCACTATACTTTTAACTTATGAAATATGAGGCATGTTGTATGTCGAGTTTATGTGTGTTCGTGTGTGTTTGATAATATAGCTTAGATTACTTCACGAGTAGATTTCCTCGTGGGTGTCTTTACTTATGCCCTTTAAGGTATTCTCTTACTCTAAAATCAAAGTGAATTAAGGTTAAAGACCTTCGTTAAAATTTGCAAATCGTGTGTTTTAATATATTGCTAAGAATATTTACGTAGGCGTTTTAAAATAAATGTACAAATGTGTAATAATGCCAGTTGTTGTCCGTATGCTTATTATACATTTATTTAATATAGTTATATAAATTATAAAGTTTTCTATGTTTTATTCTACGAGATAATCGACTTCTTTGCCAAATTTCATTAGAACCTGGCCAAGCATTTAAGCGTCATTAGGAGAGAAATACTATACAAATTCCATATCCATTTTGGAAATTCACCAACATTTATTATTTTATTAGTAAACTATATATCTAATCTATTAATATCTAATATATAGATATATTAATATAATCAAACGGAAGAGTTTTTTTTGTTTGTTTGTTTAAATACGCTAATCTCTGGACCTACCAGTCGGATTCGAAAAATCTATCTAGTTTTAGGCCACACCGAGAGGCTAGCCCTCAATATTGATTTTTGTTAAGTAAGTCGGAACCATCATTGTTCCCGAACTGCTTTATCCGCGTGTGCTGGCGTAATGGTTAGTGATACGTAATTACAATGTTCTACAAAAATATTGCTCCTTAGTATATCTAAAAAAATACCATAAGCCTATCTCTTATACCTACGCTACAATAAGATATTTCGTGACAAAGTTTTATTCTAAATTGAAAAGTGATTTATGAGCATTATTATTAGGCATGGCATATTAATCCTTAGGAACGAAAGTTGTTTCATAGTCAAGACTATTTTATGTAGATAAAGATTGCCATTTATAGCATGTTATTTGGATGAATAGTTTGGGAGATAATGTAAAATTAAAATTATTCAACACTCGGTGCGTGTCTATGTCTGTAGGTGTAGCGGCACGAACGAGCCGTGTGAGTTTTGACGCATAACCCTGGCTGCCTGTTAAAAATATTGTCTATACTGAATCATCAATCAGCGATATCTTTTAAATTATACGCGGTTGAAATCGCGGAGCACAGTTAATTGTTAATAAATTCAACCACTGATGGTGAACGAAAACTTTGCAAGTAATGTTTCTAGTTGTACAGAAGTTGCGACACTCCCCTTAATCTTTGACTCTCTTTGAACCAGCTTTCCCCACTACTTTAGTAATTTATACAACAATATTTAGAACTTGGTTATTTATAGACCTGTGTTTGCTTATAAATTCATAATAAATATAACTTATTTTTACTATAAGATCGTTTTGTATACATATATATCACGATATGTTCAGTCAATAAAAACTGATTACTTTTTTTAAGAAACTACGATTTTTTTAAGCACAACGCGTTTCTCCGTCGTCTACGTGAGCGGAGCTGCAGGCACAGCTAGTTCTAAATATAAATAAAAGAAACATATCTTAACACTTAAGAAATACCGCTTTATGAACTAACTACATTTTATAATGTAAAGAACAAAGGGCAGTGCAACACCGAATACGCACAAACATTCGGATAGGAAACAATGCAACAAAAACACGAAACAGGCTTGGTGGCAACCGTTGTGAGTTTATTACATAAAGCCACATTTTATAGATATTTACTATTAAAATAAGGCTACGATAATGATAGGGAAATTTCTTAATTTAGAAACAATTGGAGAAGACTTATTGGAGTTAAATGTAAAGCAATGCTTAATAACAGAAATGCAGAGTTAAGTTGAAATGGAATCGAGACCAATTGGTCGCCCAGGTCACCTAGACATTGACGAGGTTATAGAGATCAAGTACCGATGACGGTAAACGCTGGTAAATCGGCTGAATTTTATTTTTATACTTACGAAATACGAAAACTAGTAAGTGATCTTACAGTGAACAAAGAGATTCTATAAGAGTTCCGTTTTTTTTCATTATGACGTCCGGTACACTAAAAAAACAATCAGACTTTTTCTAGAAAGAGATTATTTAAAGTCAGAAATGCATCATGTCTTCTAAAAACTATTAGGTGAACTTAAAAGTTTATAATCGTTGGATGCTACATTATTTTTGAAAGCAAATTTGGCATTGTAAATAACAAGAAGTTACTAAAATGCTACTTAAAGGGACCTGTCAATATATGAGTAGATCTAATTTTACAGGATTGAAGATAAGTTTGTTTCTTTTCCGGCTACTTAAAAGTTGGCAGTTAGTTGCTACGGTGTTGTTTAATTTATTTATCCACCGCGGTTGTACCTTGGTGATGTTGATAGTTTGGCCTAATAAATTGTATGGGCTCTACTTTATAACGACATTTATTCGAGGTTAATTGTAAGATACTCGTGGTTTAACAGGAAGGTGAAAGTAAAATAGCCTGGTTAAAGTAAGAAAAAGGTCTTCAAGGGTACAACACACATAAGGAATACAGGAAGACACCGACATAGGGTAAAGGGTGTGTCCGGCGTTGCTTACCGACGCCGATATACGGCGTGACTGCCTTACCGAGCGCCGGCGCTGGCTGCCTCCGTCGACGGCCTGAGTTCAGCGCTGTAGCCACAGCTGACCGCTTCTCTGATCCTGACCTGGAGAAAGAAACATTTTTATTAGTGTACGTCTATCTTTTACGTAATGAACCGGCAGCATCAATTCTACTTAATAAAATTCTTAAAACTGACAGACTTAAACCGGTGGATATAGATGTATGACAATTAGCATAGGAGTTCCTTATATAGCGTAGGTTTATTTTTTGCAAAAACCTTTGATAATACCTAAAACTTATTTGTTAAGATTGGATTTGTTACTTGTGTTTAAAGCACGTGGAAAGTGTTACCCCAATGTGCCAAAAGTAAATATCAGTGGTACTACTCTAAACAGACTCATGCAGTTTAAGTAACTGGGTTACTTATGACCTAAGTAAAAATTACGCTCTTCAGAGCTTACTGCCAAGCTTTCTACACGTGCAGTCTATGGGTTAGGTATACGCAGAAGTCATACAACGCCCTACATTTGCAGTATAACAACGCATTCCTAGTGCTTGTGGGGCTGCCGCGTTTTGTAGTGCCTTAGGTATGTTTGCTGAGGCATAAATTGACGATTTTCATGCCATTATCCGAAAGCGGTGTGCATCGAGCCTCCGTGGAATGCGTGGTAGCACAAACGGCATCCTGAACACGTTATATGACAGGTCGGATTGTCCAATGCTACGTCATTGGAGCAGACTTCATATATCTATAAGTACGTACTATATGGTACGTGGATAGTGTGAGTTATAGTATTATTATTAGTTAGCATTACTTTTTATTATATTTTTTGTACTTTTATTAATTGTATAGATTCTTTGTGGTCTGAAATAAAGATTTATTATTATTATTATCACTTGAAAGACAGTTGAAGGTATAATTCTAAAAATAATGATGCCATAGTTACAGTTATGCAAGAAAAAAATGATTGCTTATTGATAAGGTCTGTTTGGGTTCAGTTTGAGTGTCTGAAACTTGAATCAACACCAATGCCTCTTATTTACAAAGAGGCCCGCATGATAGCGAAGACTGGGAGGCCGCCTATATTGTTGGATTGCACTGGGCTTCTAAAAAACTATCCGTTTGTTGTCAATATCATATTATACTTTACCCATTTATCTAAAAGATAGTGGGATTTAAAAGATACCTTAGTTCATCGTCCACGTACTGTCGCGGTTGTCCAACATCATTGCTCAACTCTGGCTCGTTGTACAACAAGGTATTATCAAGTTCGTCGTCAATTGGAGTTATTCTGTCCCAGCGGTTATGCGATCCGATCGATGGCTTCCGGGCTAAGAGTCGTAGGAGATCAAGATTTTCAATCCCATAGACTCTCGCTTGTGCATGACTACTGACTGCTCCTGTATGGGATATGAAGAATTTTATTTAAATATGTTTTATAGATGACAAAGGCAGACGATTTAAATTATCTTTCCACGGTGGTAGGTCACGGCAATTGTTTCCGTCTGGATCGCGACCACGATACACCAGATGTAAAACCCGCAATTGTGGCACGCTTAGGCGTGTCGCGTTCCGAGATGAGTTGGTGTATATAAAGCAATCAAAAAGGGTAGTAGTGGTAAATACGCCCCATCACGTCACATCACGTCACGTTGGTTTCGTCGTGTTTCAAGATAAGAAAGCCTATATCCAGATGCCGATAGGCATGACAGCATTAACCGGCGATGGACTTCCGATCTCTCCGAGGTCATCATTGTTTTTGGGTTATATTGTGCTTACAATAAGACATGATGAATTCATTTTGCCGATCTAGTATTTAGAAATAAAATTGGTGTTACCCCGCCACTGGGTAAGATTATAAGATCCAGAATACCCTAGCTCGTCCTAACATATTGATTAATAACGAATAATGCCAATACATCAAGCCTAGTAATCGAAAGATTCGTTCCTATGAAAGCAGAGTGAGGATACAAGAAAATTCTTAACTAATATTAAAAATAGAAAATAAAAAAAATCTCGGTCTGCTCAAAAAACACGAAACAAAGTTAAATCGCTGATGTTAAATTTCAGAACACCTACACATCTTTTTTGTCACTGTTTTTCATACACGAAATTCCACGCGGACGAAGTCGCAGTCGTAGCTAGTTCATAATTATAATCACATTTTTTTAAAAGAGGCATTACAAAAAAAATATCTTGTTAGATATGTATAAGATAAATGACCCGGATTGTAAAGTAGTATTAGAATATTAACAAAAAACATTGCGTATTTTTTATCTATACATATTATAAAACTTTATATATGTCTGTCCGTTTACGTTATTTTTACGCGAATACCACTAATCAGATTTACATGGTTTTTCCTTTAATTCATAGATTGTGTCATCTGGCCAGGTTATAGCATATATTTTGTTACATAAAGTAATATACGAAATAAGCGATGACGATAATGGTGTATCAATTCGAAAAAAGTCGCTTTTGAGGCGCTTAAATGGCTTACGCTGAGTAAAGCATAAGAGATATATCACTTTAATGTACTACATAATTGAAAATCCTAAAAAGACCTACAAAAAGGTAAGCGATAGCATATGTGTCTTTTCTAAAGATCACTCCCAATGAGCATTTTTGGAACAGCACGATTCACGAGTGCGTTTAATCGACAGCAGTCTATAGTTCACGCGAGCAGAGCACAGCGGGCATAGCTAGTATGAAATAAATTGGTAATTGGTACGTAATTTGAAGTAATGATGGCTCAGTGGTAGCGGGTATGGACACCACCTCGATGGACGTGAGTTCGAATTGCTGCAATAAACCTAAGCTTTCGGTGAAGGAAAAAAATCGTGATGAAACCATAGCATGGTGGTAGGGCTTTTTCTAATGCCCGCCTGGCTAGCTACCACCCTCAAATTAAAAATCTGTCACCGAGCACCAATAGGTGTGTTTTGGCAGCTGCACTTGAGAGCTCGTCCTCCCACTAGGCTTAGCGTGTTACCATCTTGGGCGACATGAAGATAAAAAAATAATTGGTATGTAGCGTGTTCACTCTAGTGTTAAATATACAGAAAAACAAATTACAATCTCAGTACAAATGGTTTCGCAGCGGTTACGATTGAGTGAATACCTCCAGGGAATACATCTCGGTCGGGAGTTTAAGACGTATCGGCCATTAACTAGATTATATTTAATATAGGTTAAAGTAAATTAAAAAATGAAGCTGATCATAAGTGACGATGTAGTCCAAGATAATAACGCGCTAAGCCAATGGAAGGATTGGCTCTCAAGTGCAGCTGCTGGAACACAACTACAGGTATTTTGCGTCAAATTTTCAACTTGCTAGACAGACAGGCTTAAACAAATACCCTACCATCATACTAAGGTTTCATCATGTGTTCATTATATGTTATAGGTATTATTTTAGATTTTTAAAATCTACAATTTTATATATATATTTCCGTATGATTTAATCAGCGTAAGCCGTTTAACTGTCTTCTTCCGAATTATTTTGATTTGCGCGGAACTCTGTCCTTTTTCTTTATTAAAAGTATGTAAGTGTATACAATAATATTAATAGTTGTGCCCGCGGCTCCGCTCGCGTGGATTACAGAATTGAATATAAAAGTAGCCCAAGGTATTCTTTATAATATTAGCTATCTGCCAGTGAAAGTTCCGTCAAAATAGGTCCAACCGTTCCAGAGATTATCCAGAACAAATAGGCAAAAGTATTAAAAATTGTTTTTTGTCATTAATACGGTATATACTTTCATATGCATTTAGTAAAAGCTGTTATTTTGACATTACAAACAGACACTTCAATTTTATTTATTTGTATATATAATATGGAATTTTCGATAAAAGTTTTGTACATAATTCTCAAGAATACACAATCAAAGTTTAATACATCCAGCCGCAAGCTTTCATAATCATTTACAATGTAATTAGTTCTTCGAGAAACGACCGGTCTGGTTCAATATAGTTTTATATGTACACACATTCTATATACCGTTTTAATATTTATTTTAGGCGTAATTAAGATAATTAACTTTGGATATGGCAGGGTTCTCTTGCGAAATTATAATGTATGAAATTATTAAGAAAACACTAAAAAGTAATATTCGGTTTTTATCGTAATTAAATTTGTATTTTGTTTATATAATATATAATATATTAATAATTCTGTAGTCATTTTTTGTCGAACTCACTATGCCCAGCTTTAATGACCTTTAATGGCCCTGGAGTTATTGGAGGCTTTGACAATTTCACCGGGCTTGGAGGCGAGCGCGGAAGGCACTCAGCCGCGAAAGCCAGGTAACAAGCTTTAAGGGTACCAAAGTGGCCGTACCGCGTATTGGGCTGTTGCCGTACATACGTACATGCTAATATGTCGCAATCTGACCTATTCCTATCTGTAAAGTTCGATATAAATAACTACATATAATATACACACGTTTCTGCCTTCTGGGAAGAAGGAAGAAACATGCGTAGGTATCTAGATGCATTTAGTAATCTAACAATTTGGTCTAAGTCATGGTGCATTTGCATGGTGGTAGGGCATTTTCTAATGCCCGCCTAGGTAGGTACCTCCCTCAAGTTGAAAATCTGCCTTCATCCATCTCCTTCCACACCCTTAGGGGTTCAGTTTTGTAAAACGCTGAAAAATGTTTTAGGCGATGAGTATAAATTATACAAATTATCAAATGAATCAAACTCGAAAAATATATTTTTATACAAACTTTTTATCTTTCATCCTCTTAGGGTGACTTTCGAGAAACCCGTTCTGAAGTATAATATCTAATGTCTAATTTTCATAGTAATTTGGACAGAAGATTGGTCTGTTAGGACAAAGCATTTTTTATACAAATAGATTTGCAATGCAGAAATAATACTGATATTTTCTTTAATATATATACTACCTAATTATGAAATAGCAATGTATTATTTATTACCAAAGAGATACAAGAAAATTCGATATATAAGAATATATTCATTTGTAAAAGTTATACGCAACAGTAAGAGTTATGGCAGACATTCTTTTCCATATGACACCAGACGTCATGTCTAGCCCTCATTATATTGCCTTTCAGCTATGTTGTGGATATAAGATACCCTATAACACACTATAATAAATTTCAATATATTAGGGGTGTTCAATATATTATCCAATATTTCTGTTATTTTCGCTGTATCCATCGTCACGTTAAAAGATTCTTCTTCTTAGTTTGGTGCCGCAAAAAGCACTTGCCAGTGTCAATGTGTTTGTCTTCGTAGTATTTTTTATATTCAAAGTTGGCCCAACAAGATGGTGGCTCCCATATCAGATCTAAGGATTTTTTATGACATCTGAAAATGCATGTCCCCAGTTAATATTTATAGTCCACTCCACGATAGTACAATAATCAAACTATATCACGCAAAATGCCACCAATAATACATAATATAGGGTTAAAGAAACTAAGATAATGAATTAAAAATAAAAATCATAACATGGCAGCTCAAGATCCCGACAAAAACTCCACGATAAAAGCTGAATATAAAAACAATTGAAAGTTGAACATCAAACGTCAAGTCTTTTTAAAATTTAGAATGTTATAGTTTTCGTGTAAAAAAAGTTTCACTCAGAAATTTGACATTATGCAGGTTTTTTTTAATTCAAAGTGGCCAGTGCGCTAAAACGGCAATTTCATATATTATAAACCTATATTATACATACATTATTACATTACATTACATTACATACCTATATTATTACATTGGATTAGATAAAAAAAATTGACAGTGCAGCTCCTATTACGGACTGGAAACATTCTGGAAAATAAGAATGGATAGGAAAAGTACCGTCGTATACAGAAAATTTGAGCGCAGGTTATCAAAACAACCTTGATGACTTATCGGTTGAATCTTAAAACGCTTTCGTGTACGGTTATTTCGAGAAGAAAATTAAAGAACCACTGTAATAAAGTTAAATGATTATAAAGTAAACAATTGTACTGATATCGATTGAGGTATTATGTACTACGTTCTACATAAAACCTCAATGCTGATATCAAAGTGGTTTTATATTTTAAATTATGAAACAACATAAGTACGTATGTAATAATATATTGTATATAATTTGTTCTTTACGTTTATAATATCATTTAGGTTTAATGTAAATTAATATATGTATAGTACTGTATAGTACCGTGTAAATAGATACCAATTAGAAAGTACTGGATAATAGATAATAATCTGAAAAAAAAAATAACCCGCTATAAACCGATATGAACAATATATATATATATAACAATATATGAACAATAGCAACACTCACTACGTTTAAAAAGTACGTATGTTATATAGAATTTTATGATTTTAGAAATTACAATGTACGAGTCAGTTGAATGTAGAACTTAGTATGTCTTCAAATTCAATTAGTTTGTGGTAATACATTTATTAATTTTGATTTTGTTAACCTTCATACACATGACATAGGATACACAACCAGTAAGTGGTTCTAGTATTTATGTATAAAAATCGAGTGTGCAGACTCACACTCAGACATTACCTAAAGTATATAATTTAAAAATATATTAAGTCCGGTAATAAATAGGTTATGTAACCTATGTCTTTTCATAAGATGTATTTATGATGTAACATTAATTAACCTATTAACATTTAATTTTTTAGATATCCCAGAGTATAGAAAAAAATTATGTTTTAAAACGATTTCACACTGCAAACACCCTATTATAATTACGCAGGTGATGTGAGATGAGGAAAATAAAATTGTCTATATAAATAAAAATGAAATGTTTTTCGTTGGTAAGCGCCTCACTTGAGAAAGACTGGACCGAATTGACTATTTTTTCTTTAATTGGAAAAGTTTTTAGGAAAACAACAGGCATTAGCACTATACAAGTCAGGTTTAATTTGTCTGACTGCAACAAAACCCAAAAGTTGACGCGAATGACCGCGTTATGGTCTCTGTCGCTCGATCGCCTAGATGTTAAATTCTACTAAGAAATAGATTAATCGATAATATTGTTGTTTTCAATCTATTTTTTTGTACAACTAAGATCTGATGGTAAGCGGCTATCGTAGCTTATTGACGCTTGTAATACCATAGACATCACTAGCACGTTGTCGCATAAGGTTATTTGGTCTTCGACATTCTGTAGGGTGGAGGTATTCAACCAGTCGGGCTGCCCCAAGTAGAGAGAAATCTCCAAAGAAATTTATCTGTGCCCTACCTCTCTTAAAATGTTAATGATAAATCGATTATCAATGAAAACTACTGTCGAAGTTATCTATTTATATATATATATATATATATATATTATTACAGTTAATACAGCTATGAAAGATTTATCTATTTTATTCGTCTTATCCTATTTTAAGTCCAAGATACCCTGACATTTCATAAACCTCCTAACAAGAATTATCTCGGAAATCAGGGGATTTGGGCATCAATGGTTGTAATAAGGATTACCACAGTTTTATGAGGCCTTAGTGAGAGCTATCCACGTATTAATATTCGCCGGGATTTATGTACTTTGATATTCGTTAATATTTGCTTATTAAATAATTTATGTGTCGAGTTTTTGGCCAGAATTAGATTGGTCATTTAGTATTTTTATTTTTTATTCATAAACTTCCATTATTGTACTTACTATAAAACTTGTAAATTTCAACCGAGTTAAAAAAAATGGTTGTCTATTTTCCTAGTAAGTTCAAACTTGGGCGATTTAATAAAAAATAAAGACAGATTTTTCAAATTTTATATGAATCTCGCTGTGCTCGCGGCTCCACTCGCGTGGATTACTGAATCTAGTAGTAAGTAAAATAAAGTAGCCTAAGTTACTCCTTATAACATCATCTATCTGGCAGTGAAAGACCCGTTTTTTGTTATAAGGTCCGTATTTAATTTCATGTGCATTTAGTAAAAAGTTGTTATTTAGGCATTACAAATAGACTCTTCAATTTTTTTATATGTATAATTATTTATAGTTAGTTATAGTTCCCATGTACAGACATACAGGTATAAGAAATTTGTTTTGTATTACCTTGTTACGAAGTTTTAAGTTTTTACTTGTTATGTTCAAGTGACTTACAAGTTGCCTTAAAAATTCTCTTAGAAAGTTTTTGTAATTATTGACAATTAAAACTTGCCAAGTTAGAAACTCCTTAACAAACAAAGTACTTAACAAATTGTTTGGTAAATCAGTTGAAGAACTTACGTTCCAATATTCATAACCCGCAAGTTGATAGTTGAAGTTAATTATTCAATAATATTGGTCTGTTCATAAAAAAATCAAAAACAATACAGTGGAAAGAATATGTAACAGTTTCCTTATTTATTTTTTCTTCCGTATATTATTGTTTTTTATTTGGAAGTCATGTGATTGAGAACGCCATACAGGCAACGTGACGTCATCATTCTATGTTATCTTGTAATAAGTGACTCTAAAATTATTATTATGCATTGAAATAGTGCCAAATTATAATAATATATGCTGAAGAAATTTAATAACTAAAATTCTAGTAAAGACAACTTTGAACATAATACCTTAACTTTAATTTTATTCATTGAATGATGACGTCACGTCACGTTCTAGCGGCATGTTTTTTTATTTAGATTAAAAGATATTCTAATATTAAGTCCCTTTAAATTATGGGTATTTTTTTCAACATAAAAAGTGTTAAGAACAATTTTACAAAAGTTCTGTACACCTGCATTAGAGGAATTGCTATGGTATGCTATGCTTGACTCCCGTTAGTTCTCATTTCTTGTATCGGTGACAACGACTATCCCGAACGTAGTATCTATCGAATTTGGCCCTTTTTTTCGAACTGACTATACTGTTGGCCAAGAGGCCTTAATAGCTTAACCGGGTTTGTGGGCGAGCGCAGAAGCTATTCAGCGGAGAAAAACAGGGCAACAAGCGCAAGGGTGCCAAAGTGGCCGATCACGGCTCGAATTTGGCCGCATTTTCAAATATATTTTTTTTCGCACTGACTATAATGTTAGCCATAAGGGCCCTGAAGCCTCAAACGGCTTTTACAGCTTCACCCGGGCTTCGGGGCGAGCGCTTAAGGCACTCAGCTACGAAAGGCTACGAAAGCAATGCAACTAGTTCCGAGGGTGCCAAAGTGGCCAAAACCTCGGCTCGGACTGTTGCAGTGATTGCAATCAAATCGCGATCTGTCTAATACCCTAGCATTCGAACTAAACTAACTATACATATATACCTGTCTCTATCCTCTGGGAGGAGGGTATAAGAGACAAATCAGTATATCGATTAGAGGTATACATTATCACGAAAGACTACCGCGAGCGCGAACTAAATCGATCCTCTTGCCATCTAGTGCATACAAAGCAATTAGGACAATTTCCTTCAAAAACTCGGGTTCATTTTAATATTTGAACTCATGTCATTCGACGTGTTTTCCTATCAGGTTACACCTTAAGCAGGTAGTCAGATTTGTCTTATGCACGTCGAAGCTGACTTTAGATTTTATAGTGAATATTACGTAGCAAACATTTTTTCGCGTTTAAGATAAGTTCTTTACTAAATATTTTTGATATTAAAACACTTCTATTTAAAAAGAAAATGATGTACCATTAATTAAATGTGTAGCTAAGTCAGGTCAGGCTTTCTCGTTCGCAATGAGTTAATTAACAAAGTGTCATTTAAATAAATAATATACAAAGTTTCTTATGAAAAACTCTAGGACGGAATTAATTTGTAGTAATAAAGTTATCTGTTAGCTTACAATTTCATTTGGATGTTTGTTACAAGCGTTTGGCACTGATACAGTCTGATTAACAATCAAAATCTTAAATATTTTATTCAGTTTTGGCCCTAAGAAGACACTTATGAATGTCAACACTACCAAGCCCGGTAAAGCTGTAAAAGCCGTAAAGGCTCAAAGGCCCCTAAGGCTAACAGTATAGACAGTTCTAAAAAAAAAATGTCAACACTAGTCAATCAAAATCAATCTTTGTCTATAATATTCTAGAATTATTGTAATCACACTCGCAAATGTAATTTTTTTTAAATAAAAATCGGGTTCCGAAGATATTTGATAAAATATGAAAAAAGCTAAAAACTAGGGTTGAATCGATTCGTAGTTTTACCGATACGGATTTTTTCATGGATTATAGGAATGCGCTTGGCCTCGATCTCACCTGATGGTCGCGCATACCTATCAAATGCCTGCTCACTCTTCGCTTGTAAACTCCCAAGTTAAGGTGGGCGGAAAGACAGACGCCGGGAAAGAGTTACATTCCTTAGCCGTTAGTATAATGAAAGACGAAGCGAAACGCTTCGTACGAATTGGGGGAATGTCAACCATATAAGGGTGGAAACTCTCGCTGCGTCTAGTTGTCCTGTAGTGAAACGGGTTGGGTGGAATTAGGTCGTGAAATTCCTGTGCACACTCTCCAAAGTATAATCTGTAAAACACTGAGAGCCAAGCTACTTTGATTTAGAAAGAGATAAAAAGAAAATTAATATTAAGTTTTATTGTGTAGATGAAATATTATATTATTTAATCATTCAAAATAATGTTTCTACGTGATGAAAATAATTGAAAATGCGACTATTTAGTTCAAGGGAGTAGTGCACACGATATAGTCATCACATGTATCACAAGAATACAACAAAACAGATTTATATCACGTAATTATTTAATATACACACAAATGTGATACAAAATATTGTAAAGTTTAGAAGTTACAAAAATAATGTTAACTAATAATCTCCGATGTATACGAATTAATGTTTAATTTTGAAGTATCGCATCGAATTAATCAACGATGTTAACATGCAAATAAGTGTATGACATGATGTTAAATAGTTCAACACGTTATCGTTAAAATAGCCAACCCGAAGACGGTGACGAAGACACGTCGACTAAGAAAAAATCGATGAACCAAAACATCGTTATTATTACGATTTTCGCAACCCTAGCTACGATTCCGAAGCTGTGCTGTCTGTGGATTGTCGCAAAACAGCCCTATCAAAATATAAAGGTACCTACTTATCAGAGAAAATAATGCACTCTGAACAAATTATTTATTAATGTTATTGTTAATAATGTTAGTTATTTGTAATGAAATATCGTGTTACCTAAATATTATTAATTTTATATTATTTTTGTGAAAAAGTACTATGACCTTAGTCAAATGTACAAAGTAGAGTATTAATTATGTTATGGTAGGTACGTGTAATGGAACGCAACGCTTACGGAAATAAATATTGCGCGGTAACATTATATTACTTTTTAAATTTAAAAAATATTCCTACCTAGTAAACCAAATTCCGAATACTAGGTCCTAAAAAATTAAAAAAAAAACCACTATAATACCTGAAAATACGCAAATGAGGAAATTTATTAACACGAATGAGCACTCTCCTACAAATAAAGATACGGCCGGTAGCTAGGCTTCATTTAAACTTTGAGTAAATACTAAATATTGCTAAAGTTTTCCAGGTAACGTCGCCCACAGAACTATATTATACCATTCATAAGCAACTAAATAATTGTTAGTTAAAACAGGGCCGTATTAAAGGTTCTTAAACAGGTATCATTTAACTTTGCACTGTTAATTTGAACTTGGTACATACAACAATATTTCGTATTGATATGGATTTTTTTTGAAGTGAAACTTCTTTTGCGACTTCCAGCGCGTTAAACGTTTAACGCACATTATCGGTCTCTCCTCTTTGTGTGAGCCAGAGCGAGAGAGCAATATATTATCGGTCTATCCTCTTTGTGTGAGCCAGAGCGAGAGAGCAAATGTCGGTGTGTATGTATATTGCACACTGTTTAAATAAAATATAAAATATGTTTTAAAATGAAGTTTCACTTCTATCGTGTGTGAATCGCACACACACCTTTTTTGTTTAGGGTCTCCGACAGTAATCATCCAGGTACATCGTAAGCCCACGGTACAAGCATTAAAACCTTGCTTAGGTACATCCTTTCTCGTATAATTATCTATCATTCACATCAAAAAATTATAAATTTAACATGACATAAACTATATATTGAAGCTTTATATTTCAATAAATTTAATTATCTAATCTAATAAAATTGTTATCATTGGAAGTTTTGCATTTAAGAAGTTTATTCAGGATTATTTTTCTGTTTTAACTCGCACTGTTGTTACCTTTTGTATACCTAAACAAGATATTGGGAGAGAGAGGCGGCCATGATTTGATACGAGCTACCTCTCTCCCGTAAATACACACGTCACAATCGTTAAAGTCTATTAAACTACTTAAGATTGCCCACAATGTGCTTTGCAAGATTATCAAAAGACTTGATGGCTGACACGTTGTTTAAAATTCTAAAATATCGAACTATGATACCTGAAGGATTTCGCAGAACATCAAATGATCTAGTGACAGTCCTGAAGCAGATCCTGCGACAGGTATTATCATCAATGATGTGAATTCGGGATTACCTTTGTTCTGGTAGTTAAATGATTTTGAATTGTGTGCGTGTCAAGCAAAAACTACTGGATAGATTTTTATCATTTATTTTTGTTTTACTCCTTAGTTAGATATTTTGTCCTTATAAAAAAACATTATCACAATATCTTCATTCAATATAAAGTTATTAAAGGTTTAAGAAACAACGATTTTTATAAGCTCTACGCGTTTTTCTCTCGTCCACGCAAGCGGTGCCGCGGGCACAGCTAGTGGCAGATAGAAGTAAACTATCATAAAACATCCACTATACCTATGATCCTTTCTAGGATACAAGCCCAAGCCCGGTAAAGCTGTAAAAGCCGTAAAGGCTCCAGGGCCCCTCAGGCTAACAGTGTAGTCAGTTCGAAAAAAAAAAAAGAAAAAAAAAAAAAAAAAAGGATACAAAATAATTACTGATATTTTTATTTTATTTGTTACCACCTATACTAAAATTATTACTGTTAATTGTTATTAAATTAAAAATTAAATTATAGTTATTATTAAAGGCTCTTTTGTTTCTTATTTTTATAAGGTAGGGGTTGACCGTCTGAAAATTAACGGTCAATACGCGTCGGCATCAAGGTAAGTATTCAACGCCGCAAGCTACGTCACCGTTTAGCTTTAATGTTTCATAAAGTAACTTATGATCATGGTAGGTAAATAAATATACTTAGGTGAGATTTTGTTTTAACAGATGCTAATTAATTTCGCATCTCTATGATAAGTATATAAAGATATGACCTCCTTTGTGTGCATACAATTAGAATACGGTTTTGTGAAAAATAAAACAACAACCACGTATCTAGGTAAACTTGGATTTGTAAGACATTATCCAAATAAAATAAAATAAACTATTATGTGTGCAGCAGTTAACACGTATCAGAAGTAAAACCTTAAGGGAAAATAAAAAATATATTTAAAAAAAATATGTTTAAAAAAAATCTTATTAAATATTCTAAATCAGCGGGATTCGAACTATCGATCGCTCGTGCGTACTGCATATGGTAATATTTTTTTGTCGTGTTATGTTTTGGCTTAGTGGCCACAATATCATCTGATGTTAAGTGACTTTGTGACCCAAGATGATAACACGCTACACCTAGTGGAAGACTGGCTCTCAAGTGCAGCTGCCGGAACACACCTATTGGTTCTTAGCGACAGATTTTCTACTTGAGGGTGGTAGCTAGTCAGGCGGGCATTAGAAAAAGCCATCATGCCATGGTTTCCTCACGATGTTTTCCTTCACCAAAAGCTCAAAAATTGGTTTTGAAGATAATAATACCCTATAAGGTAATAATAAACTATAAGGGTTTATTCTTGGCTACGTAACCCTAAAAAGCCGATTTTATCTATTAGTAGGTATACATTTTTGCTTGAAACTAGATATTGAATCCGCTACCTAGGTACCTCAGTGATATAAAAATACATCGCTTTTTCTGGTGGCAAATAAGCATGCAGTCCGCCTGATGGTAAGCGGTCACCGCAGCCTATGGCCGCTTGCAACATAATATTTACTTCCTTTTTGAAGAACCTCATACTGTATTCTCCTGGGAAAAACACAGCTCTTTCCACATCCGGAGCGTTCACGGAAAGAAATTCCTTTGAAACCGGACTGTCCGCGACTTGTTTACGAGTTGTTTAACCATTACTACGACAATAAACACACTATTTCATTCCGACTATTAAAATCATACAAATCTGTCGCATCATTCACGAATATGTGAAATTCTAATAAAACAATGGAATTTCCAATATCGTTCGTATTACAAAGAATTATTTATTTCTGAGCACGCTTGTATTAGAGGAATCGATGGCGAATATAAAAACCGGAGACGTAAATATAAACGTAAAGGATTCTTAGTCAGTGTCGGCTTACAAAAGAAGCGCCGTACTTACTTGCTAGCTTTTATTTCCTTGATATAAAATAATAAAAACGGGTATATATCGAATATATTCGTCATATATATTTTCAGATTCGTTTAGCTTTAGAGGGTACAATTTCCCGAAGTAAAATACAGAGCGATGTACTTTGTAATTTCACATTATAAATAAATAAAGGCTATAATAGAAAAAGAAAATCGAATTAATTGAAAACTCACAAAATATTTCATCAGAAACAACTAAAACCTTATTTTTCTACCTTTTTTTGTCATGCATGGATGCACAGAGAGGGAGTCACTTCCAGACATCCTTTTGATATTAAAACCTTTTGATAATAAAACCTGCTTGACATGGTCCTTGAACTCATTGTCTGGCAAATCAGTAATGCTCATCGGGATGTAATTATAGAACCTAACACTATTATCTAAAAATCTTTTATAAGTCATACTAAGTCTAAAACACGGCACGACTAATTAATGTCTATTTCTAGTATTAAAACTAGTATTATATCAAGCTTGTCAAAGTTTTTCGGATATACATTAAATTAACAAGAATAAAATAAAAGCAAAAGTTTTGAGTAAACAAAATTATTATTAATAATAAAAAAAAACAGACTGCAAAAATATATAACTGAGATCTAGTTTTGTATTAATACTGGAAAATACAAGGGAGGTAAAGTAAAATAATAAAACATAAAAGAGGATATTTTTAGCATAAACTTTGCGTTTTCAATGTGTCAACTGGACGTTTGAACATGAGGTGCTACTAGCATGATAAAAAAAGTTTTTACTACAAATAAGTGGAGGACAATACCGTAAAATTATATGATGCGCAACACGTAGCCGACTTGTTCTATCGGTAAATTTTAAATGTGAGTTTGTAGGCCTGTAGGTTATATGGTAAATGGTACATTGAAATAAACTAAATTAAGTATTCAGCGAAAAATCTGGTTTTGTTTTTTATTTTATAGTATCACGGGAAAGTGTGTGCCGCACTGTGCCTGATAATAAGCATAGTACAATCCAAAGTCAACAACGACTACCGACCGATCGGTAATACATTGACGGTGGCGCTGTTATGTTGGCAGCTGGATAAACACTGGCTGATACTGAAATGGGACAAATAAAAAGAGAGCCACTGTACAGGTTTATTAGTATGTGCAAAATGGCTACGAACTAGCCGAGTACAGATATCTAACACCCCGTTTGATGAATGGATACACATCTGTTGATCCCGGAACGAGGCCCGCCTAAGCGTTCCACTACTCTTTACGCGTTTTACACCTTCTTCACTTACCGGTTTAAGCTGTACGTTTAACTCTTGAGTAGGTGCGAGGTGTATTTATCGGAACAGTTTAAAAGAACAGGTATTAACAAGCAACACTTTGAAACTGTCTTCTGTAAACTGAAGAGCTATTACTATGTACCTGTTCCACATACTGGTGTGACACAATTACTCTTTTTAATTATAGTCTTAAAAAAAGAAAATCATGAAACATGCTGTTATTTTGGAAATGTTATTTCTTTGGAACAGATTCCTTATTTTACCTTATGGAGGGTAGAGGTATGGAGAAACGTCTCTGTGTGCGTGAAAGTGTCTGTAGAAATGCCTTAAAATAAGGTGGCGCCAAGGTAGCAAGAAGGTACATTTTAAAGATCAATTTTAAAGCCATTTTACACATTTTTTAAATTAATTCTGTGGAAAATAATTTTACGTAATATACGTGTACGGGGCTCTACTCTACAAACTATTCACATTATTATTTTAATTATTTTTTAAAGTTTAACTTCATTAAAAACTATAAAATCATGAAAAAGTATCATTCCCTGCTATCATCGCTAAGCTAGCGCCATTTTGGTGAGTTTTTAAATTATAATTTACTGCTTACATATGGTAACTTTTTCAACTTTTCTCCCATGTAAGATAGTTCTCCTTATTTACACCCCATATATTACCTGTTGGAGCTCAGCCCTACTATTGTGCTGTATAATCTTCATATGAATTAATTCATTGATCTCTTAGTAATTCAACGCCCATTTAAAGTGAAGCCCTTTTTTATTATGAAGCTACAGGTGTTGCACTAACTGAGAGCGGGTGTAATCAACAGGTTGCCAATTTTACACCGTTTATTACATAGGTTTAAAACATGTTCAAGCTTTTTCACAGTCTCGTAGGAATATTAGCTTCTTTGCATTCGACAGCACAGTTAACAATTTTCTTTATTTCACCTTTGAAGTTTGGAATTTACCGTTAGCCTATTATTTAAAAAATAAGTAGGTAGATTACGCTAAGGCTAATATTTAATTTGTTTTTATAAGTGATATGTGATAGAAGGATATATTTGTTATTATCACACTTAAATTAATAGCTCCAAAAAATATACAAAATTCATTAAAGGATTTTATTCAGTAAAATACTTTTATTAAATCGAGATTAAAACAATTTCCATCTACAGTTCAAGACACGGAACTACTTAGAAGAAATGTAGGAAGTATGACGATTATTACTTAAAATTTATAACATAAAAACCACTATGTAACCCTACAATCCACAGTATATAATATTATAAAAACAAAAGCAACTCTGTCTGTTTATTGCCTTTTCACAACTAAACCTCTGAACCGATCGCAATGAAATTTGGGAATATTTTGTGAGCGTAGGAGAAGAAATCACCACGAGGTAAAAACAAATACGTTTTATAAAATTACCCAGGAGCGGCAATTAACAGTATTACCTAGTCATGTTAAATTTCATTGGTTAATAAGTTTACTACAGCTTAATACTGTGTACATGAGTAAGTATATAGGTAAATAAATTTATTACTTAGTAATTGGAAGATATTATAAAGCTCGAGCTATTTTCGCTTATTTGTTTGTACGTGCTAATTTCTGGAACTACTTACTAGTCAGATTTGATAAATTATGTTAACTAATCTAATATAACTTTAAGCTACGATCCTAAGGAGCGGAGCAGTAACTATGAATGTCAAGTAATCTGTCAAGCTATAAGTAGGAATGTATGGGAAGTGGAACAATGATAGGCTACACGTCAAAAGTGAGCTATAACAGGTAAAATAAGACACCTGTTCCTGATCCATAGAAATAACGCTTACAAAAACCTGTTGCTAAATAAGAGCCTTTTACATGATGCTATCTCTTTTTATTTCTATAGTTAAAAAGAGTAAGGAGTTTGTTCCAAGTGATATTTGCTTGTAACTCTCTCTAACAAAGCTTGAATAGAGAAGAGCATGCTCTAAACTGAATCAATTTACTTTTGTGTCACACACTACTATGTGAAACAGGTACGCAGTAACAGATTTTTGTAACATATTTGTAAATATCTATTATTTTAAATTGTTCCGATAACTACGCGTCGAGTTTTTGGCTGGATCTCAAACTGTCATGTAGTGTTTTTTATTTTTTATTCATTAATTTGTGTTATTTGATCCTATATTATGTAATACTGGCGGCGTTTTGCATAATAAAGCCATAATTATTGTGCACAAGTGAAGTGGATTGGAAATAATAACGTGGATCATTAATTCTGAGATGCCATAAAACCTCCCTAGAAAGTTCTAACAAGGGAGCCACCATCTTGTTAGGATCCTGAAAACGTCATATGACTGGAATTTTGTAACTTTTGGAATTTTTTGAAATTTTGAATTTGTTTTAATTTTTGGAACTTTTGTATATCAAAAGAAGAACAAGAAGAAGAAAATACGCCTCTTTTTTACGACACGGGTGCGTTCGCGGCGCGGACATGGTACAGAGAAGGAGTTGAATATATTAATCAAGGGTAAAACTGTGGGCATAGCTAGTTATGCAATAATCTTAAATCTACTTGGCAGAGATCATGGAAGATGTAAAAATAACAATGTAAAACTGTTAAAAAATCACTTGCCAAGCACATATATAGGTTCTTGAGAGCCATTCTCTATTTACGTTTGAGCACCTTTTACGCAACTACCTCGTCACTTAATATAATGTGAGAGTGTTATCAAAAGCTAACCAATAAAAAATAATTAATTAAATAAAAAGGCTAAATAAAGATTACAGGAAAACTTCGTGGAAATCCAACTTTGTAATTACCCATGAGGTAATAAATTGGATGTTAATTTACTTACTGTAACAGCGTGTGTAACAACTGTCGTATAACTGTCATTTTAAAGTAATTAATATGACTGATTCTAGTCATAGTACCATTTTTGCTGACTAAAAGTATACTTAACTTTCCTTTATTATCATTTTCATTTTACTTATAGGTATATTTATTTAGAAATAATAGGTGTTTTTATACGGCTTACAAACTAATACACATAATAGCAACATCCCGCTATTTCATACGGGTTAATTACAATGTAATATTGAATAGCAATAAAATATAATTATTTTGTCACTCAGAGAGATAGGGCTTGGCATCATCTAAATTATTGACGACGGACAATAAATTGAAATCCCCGGACATTCGGGTGAAATGGAGTATTTTCCCTGGACTTCTTACAAAATTGTTTTCAACCAAAAATAAATATATCATCTTTATTTACTAATTTCGATTCATTTAAACAGCTTTTTCTTGATTTATTTTGCAATGTTGGACAACATCGAGTTGATAGTACAGAAAAACAAATGAAATATCTAACTAATTATTAATGAGCTAAACTTTCTAAAGTAATATATTAAGGGAATTAATTAGTTAAGGTCCTCTTTTCGACATTCATTCAATTAAAAAAAAATGGTTGATGTAGGCTAAGAAATGATACATTTTAAATCATAACGTAATCAAACAAAGTATAACAAATTTAATTAAACTAGTTAGTTGTTTACTAATCAGTTAATCCTGGTTTTACCCGGACATTTATTAAAAAACCGCTAGAAGGCACCGTGGTCTCTTATCAAACTAAAAAAAAATCCGGGGATTCCCGGAATGATGGCAGCTGTACTCAGGGAGAACTTAGCTTTCTTAAAATAAAATATTTATATTTTAGAATCGGTACCGTAATTCCACCTTAAAAGTAAACAAAAAAAACTTTATTTCTTTATAATAATATAGTATATTACTATTATTATGGTTATGATAAATTTATATTACAATTGATACATAGTAAAGAATTTATGATCTTTTTTCTATTTTACAAAGTGCTATCTCTTTTTCTTTAAGGGTAAATAAAGAACTTCGACTAATTTATTGTGCAAGCATAATAAGTATTCACTTTTGGTTCAATTTAATATTCTAGTAAGATTTAGTTCATAATAACAAAAAAAAATGTTATTTCGTTCGAAAACGACATATTGTTTTAAAAAAATGTGTTTTATGAATTTTAAAATTACAGATATATTGCAAATTTGCAATTCTCATTTATTGAATTAATATAACTTACCATTTCTATCCATCACTAAAATATGCAATATTAAAAATAATATATGATATAATAAAAACGTAATCCCGCCAAAACTTCATATGTGTCAATTTTTGAAATTATAATTTTAATGATTATTTTACAAATATAAAACAAAGTAAAAATACTGATTGTGTTAAAAAAAAAGTTTCAAACTAACCGGCCAGAAGGAGGGCCAGCACGGCGGTCGCGAAAGCTGCGTTCCGAATCATCGTCACTTTCCGAATGCCGAGTTTGCTGCGTACGTCGCGTTATATGAAGGCGTAAACCACCCTAGCCTAGTTGCGGCGTAGAATGTAATTTGTTACGATTGCGGAAAAACTTTTTACTAAAACATTTACTTTTTATCGTTCAACTTATACCTATTTACATATATAATAGCTTATATTATATATAAAAATCTTGTGTGCGTATGTTCGTGATTCTATAACTTATGAACGACTGATGATGGCTGATTTTATAATTATTAGGGTTACGTTAAAAATTCAATAATAAAAGTTTTTTAGTAGTCCACGCGTGCGAAGTCGCGGGTATAGCGTACAACATGATAAATATTTTATTACTAGCCTGGCAAAGTGACCGATCTGTCTGATCCACAGTACAATTAAAAAAAACCGGCGGCCTCCTAGAGATCTGCAACCAATCGTCGGTCGGCGTTGTCGTGCCTATGTTACGCCTGGTGTATAGTGGTCGCGATTCCGTCCGACACAATCATAGTGTCTGACCACCTAAAAACGAGCATAATTAACTGTAAAACTATCCTGGTAGTTAGATCTCTAGCGGTAAGCTAGAACAAACAAATTCTTTGTAACACTATAAATAACTGTAGATCGTTCTGAATAAGTAATTAATGTTATTCTATTTGCTATTTTGTATAGCGGCGGATCAAGTTTTATTTAATTTATTTTTATGTTTTATATTATTTATAGTTGCTTTTTTTAAATAATTTAATGCTGTATAGATTTCGTATTTGGGCCATAATTTCGCCTGATATCCAATGACTAAATGACCCAAGCTGGCAACTCGCCAAACCTGGTGGCTAAATAGATATGTTTTATGCTTGGCGACACATTTACAATTTAAGGGTGGTTGTTAGCCAGGTAGGCATTAGAAAATGGCCACTATACTATGGTTTTATAATGATTTTTTCCTTAACCGAAAGCTCAGACTTAATGTACAGATTCTAACTCGTGTCGTTCGACGCGGTGTCCGTCCATGCTACCATTGGGCCATCATTGTTTTTGCATTTAACATATGTAGCCAGGTACGGAAAAGCGAGACATTGCTCTCCACCACCTTTGCAGAGTCTAAGTAAGCTGAGCGCTGACTGACCTGACTCGCACGCAACGCTATTTTTAACAAACAACTTGAACATATTGTCAATGCAGTTTCAAATATTTCTAAAGAAGACAATACTACTATGAGTTATGCATAATATTAGTTTTGCATGCCTGCGTCCCCATGAAGAAAATCCTGGCTACATCATTGTGTAGTCCTGAACTTACAGTACTCCCATTGTACTGCTGAAGTTGGAGTTTGTACAGGAGAAGCCTACAGCGGTATAATAGCCAATTGCTGTTTATTAGCAATTTCTATTTAATATTCCCTTGAACATTATTACGAATCAATTGCTTGTTTTTTTGTTCGTTTGTACGTATACATCTCTGGAACTACGAGTCAGATTTTAAAAGTTCTTTTGAAATTTTATAGTCTATTTATTGGGAATTGGGCTATATAACTTCACGCTACGTTCCTTAGGTGAGGAGTAATTACCATACAAAATGTAGGTCAGAAAGTACGCTAAGCGAAAACGAATAGTGCGGAGGACCAAGTGGTGTGGCTTGATCAACCTACGACAATCGAAAAATTTAAAAGCGAGTGAAACCGCATGGCTCTTCTAGTTTAGTAAAATTTTCAAAACTCTGTATTTATCAACAATACAATGATAAAACGAAGTTTAGACTTATATTAATTAACTATACCATACTAACCACTCATATTTAATTAAATTTATTTTTATCAAAAATGGAATAACACACCATAGAAATTTTCCTCTTAACTCTTAGATATTACAAAGCGGTTTTTCCAGAATGTAAAATGTTCTGAATATAAAATTGAGCATTTATCTTATTAACCAATTCAATAACGAGTAAATATTCTGAATTATATATCACTAGTTGTAGCTTGCGGTTTCACCTGCGCTCTGAATTATTTATAGAAAATGCATCTTTAGAAAAAGCCCTATCACCAATGCTATGGTTTCATGACGATGTTTTCCTTCACCGAAAGCTGAGGCTCATTGCATGGGTTCGAACTCACGTCGATCGACGCGATGTCCGTACACGCTACCACTGAGCTATCATTCGAATTTTGCAACTTAATTAATCGAGAACTGTTTAAATATTTGATACTCTGCGAGTTACGCTGTATAGCTATGACTACGGGTCGCCCACTTCGTTTTAAACAGACAACAAACGTAAGGGCATTTTATTCATGATTAATGTATCGATATTTTTATAACCAATGAATTATTACATCGATTTCCATTTGAAATTGCACTTTCCAGTGGTCTGTAAGTCAGGACTATAAATTTTCTTATTGCATTTTTAATTTATAGGTTTTAAAAGGACGTGTTTTATGTGTAACTGTTATTTTTGTAACAGCATAAGTGTGATGAATGTGAACTATAGGGGATAATATTTCTCATAACCTAGCTTTAGCTTGCAACATTACATCGTGTTATCTACATTAATATATTATTAAAATTATAAAAAACTCAAAAATCGAAAAAATATATACCTATACAGCTACTAGTATATAGGTATATGATAGAGTTCTGTTACAAAATAGTTATCTAAAGCGATATATATTTAATTCGAAATTTCATGCGGACAAAGTCGCAGCTGATAACTAGTTAGTCAAAAAGCTGTGAATTATAGTTTATATTATAAATTATCGTGAGACGTGGGAAGATGTTGCTATTTGCTTTTGACAAGCAAGATTTGGCACCGTAAGCCACGACCGGCCCATTGTTCATGTTCATAGGGTTACCATACGAGTTGCCCCGATTCAGACTGGATTTCCCAATTTTAGTTTTTTTTTTATTTCAACTCTCGTCGAATGAATGACATTACTAGGTAGATGTATAGACATAGGTAGATATAGCAATTTTTTATATTTACATTGTTTAATTAAGACATTAATACTTTGGAATGTAACGGTTACATTTTCGTAGGTTTAAAAACTAACTAGATTGGTAATGTTAGTTTGAAACCGTTATCAAATAGCCGTTAAAAATTTATATTTTTCAAGTCATGATTTTGCTTATTTAATTAACATCACCTCACAAATCCAAAATTATTAGTGTCCGTTCACAATCTACCGACACAGTTTACAATCTGACTAGATTTTTTATAAACTAACGGTTCGAATAATTAATTATCTGATGGCATATATTAAGATTAATATTTATGTAAGCTCACTAAGAATTAAAACAAACAAAATTAAAACACAAAAATAAAAAAATAAACATATTTCACATATTTGTATACCAGCCAGTTCTTTGACACGACTGTTTTTAGCGTTATGACAACGTTATGCTAAGTGACGATGTGGCCCAAGATGATGACACGCTAAGCCTAGTGGAAGACTGGCTCTCAAAGTGCAACTGCCGGAACACACCTATGGGTGCTTGGCGATAGATTTTCAACTTGACGGTGGTAGCTAGCCAGACGGGCATTAGAGAATGCCCTACCAAAATGCCACCAATGTTTATAATAAAACAATTCATGAATGTAGAACTAGTTAGAGAAAAGTTTTTTTACAGAAGATACGGGTCGAATAATTAGGCCAGCGAGAGCCCAATAGGCTATGATATATTGGCGATATAAAACGCCAGACAACCTATTGAGGTCAGTGGTCGATTAATCTACAGGTGACAGTTCATAGGGATGCGTATAAAAGGGCAATGTAGATCAAAAATCATCAGCATCCGAAACATAATTTGGTTGCCGTCGAATTATATTTTTTAACATTTTGTCAGATTTAAACTTAATATAAAAGGTTGGTTTAAACAAGGTTACTTAGGGGCGCAAAATTTTATAATCCGCCATTGCTTTTTGCTGCATACCAAAATCAATGGCATTTTCTTAATCAACGTTGGTGATATTATGTACAAGCATATTTTTTATAATGTCAAAATATTTTTTATTATTTCCATAATAATTATTTATTATAACTTTTTATTTATTAATTTAAAAAAGAGCCGTTTATGACCTTAATGATTTATTTATTGAAAAATATGGTACATTAGTATCTATAAAAAATGTAGTTTTTTTAAACCAACCAAGTCGACGAGTTAATCCACTATTGCCAAATTCAATGCCGATAGCCACTATAAAAATATACACGCAAGGTAATTAAAAAAAAAGAATAATGACAAATAACCTATTCTTTGAGCCATTCCAAAACGGTACTTAGCTAAGTTTGAAGATTACGAGAATAATTAGAAAAATATTCTATTCACGTGGCGTTGGCAGAATTGCGGATGAGTAGAGTTGTCATTAAATAAAAAATATAGTTGAGTAGCTTTTCGACATCGTGTTGATAGACTTGCATTCGAATTTTAGAGTTAGCCAGAGCTTTCGGTGAAGAAAAATGTTTTACTACCTCCGAGCGCCATAGCCCTTAACATCATTGAGATTGTGATGAAACGTTCATAATTTAATAACTTTTTGTATGCATCTTTGGTTGATACTAAACATCGAATCCGCTACCTAAATATCTGTAATTTAACAAGGTAAAATGAACATTTAATAAACCCCCGACGCTAGTAACAAATGAGCCTAAACATGATATATTTGCTATAGTTGGTGAGGATTTAGGTATTTTGCAGATTCCAGATTATGCTGCCAAGTCAAAGAAGTAACAGAATACCAAATTTCGACTTAATCAGCTTAATAATTGAAGCAATGATGGCTCATTGGTAGCGTGTACGACTTCGTGTCGATTGACGTGAGTTCGAATCCCTAAAATGAGCCTGAGCTTTCGGTGAAGGAAAACATCGTGAGAAAACCATAGCATGGTGGTAGGGCTGGCCAGCTAGCACCCTCAAGTTGAAAATCTGTCGTCAAGCACTAATAGGTGTGTTCAGGCAGCTGCACTTGAGAGTCAGTCTTCCACTAGGTTTAGCGTGTTATCATCTTGAGCCAAATCGTCACTTAACATCAGGTAAGATTGTGGACATTACGCCAAACCTATATCGTTAAAAAAATAAGAAAAACCTTTGGAAGACGCTCAAATCATTTATCAATTAGAAAAAAGCTGATAATCTTTAAAGGCTGAACAGATTTTCTTGAATCATAGCTAAGAACACTCTTGATCAAATCACCTTTTAAACAAATCAAAATTAATTCAGCCGTTTAAAAGAGTTTAAACACAGAAACACCCCTCTGTTTGAGTTGGGGGTTAAAATTATCTAGAAATACAACTTATCATCCCATCTTCTGCATTCTCAACTTATAATGTACTCATAAAAAAAATTGACTTTTTTTCTCAAATTCCGATAATTCGTTTTTGTGAGCTTGCAAGCTTTTCAACTCCTACGAGAGTATATTTTAATACCGTAATTAGCTTAAATACCGTTTCAGACCCTTTCGCGCTTTCGATTTATGACTCTTAATGCCTTAAAACTATAATTAAATGAGGCTGCAAGGACCGTAATATATGGGTTAGTTGTCTGTAAAATATGTGTCATTTTATGGCTTAATAGAACTTGAAGGGAGGTGGGGCACAGAGAAATGTCTTTGGAGATTTCTGTCTACTTGGGGCAGTCCTCCGCCTCAGCCCTCAGCCTACAGAAGATCGCAAACCTTGTGTTGTGTTTCTGCGGTGACTAGGGTTTCCACAACTCTTTAGGGGAGTTCAAGGTCGGTAACGCGCTAGTGATACCTCTAGTATTACAAGTGTCCATAGGCTACGATAACCACTTACCATCATACGGGCTGTACGCTTGTTTGTCAAATAAGTTGTATTTTTGAGTATTGATTGGTAGTTTAAAATTGAGAAATCTAAATATAGGAAGGTTTAATAATTTCAGGTTAACGGGCTGGCTTTCGAGTGCACTGATGGCTTGGAGACAAATTTATAATTAGTAGTAGACAGCCAGGCAAGCTCAAGAATATTGGAATATTCTTATTCTAGCTTATTAATATTCTATTTCTATATTATATTCCATACTAGCGACCCGCCCCGGCTTCGCACGGGTGCAATGCTGATACTAAATATACCTACCTACTACAGAATGTCCTTAAACAACGTATACAGCTTTTTTGTCATGAGACAATACAAACATGTTTTGTTTAGAGGTTTCTCTTGAAAGAGCGACATATAATTGACCATGGTATATAAGGCCGGTACCGCCGCACCGCTATGTCCCTGCATTTTAAATCTGTAATATCTTCTTGAATATTCATTTAAATTACATGCTGTAAACGGCTATATTGATCTATATTAAATGGACAATGTATTTAAGGTACTTGATTCGATAAGGATTAATGCTGTATTGCTTAAAATCACTTCCTAAATAAGCCATTTTTTCCCGTAAAATATAAAGGATAAAAAGAGGTTATTGTGGGTTATCCTTAAGAGATAGACATATACCATCGCGGACTTTTTGTTGACCTTTGTAAGGTGTACAATACTGTAGTACATTATTTTGATTTATCTCGTGGGGTTCAGCCAGCGTTTTCAATGTAAGCGCAAAAAATGTGTTTATTTACATCACAGAAACCTCTAAATTGATCAGTGTTTCTCTACAATATTATGCATGTATTATAATACATATAATCCTTCCTCTTGAATCACTCTATCTATTAAAAAAACCGCTTCAAAATCCGTTGCGTAGTTTTAAAGATTTAAGCATACATAGGGACGGACAGAGGACTATGTAATATTATATTATATTTCTATATTATATTCTATTTAGCTATTGTCTTATAATTATGTACACATAATATTTGTATTGACCAGAAATTTAGTAATCATACTCTTCAATAAAAATAATGAAACATGTATTACCATTTTATCAAAATTCATCACTTAAGGGTGTAAAATAAGCGTTGAAACTTTGTATAGAGAAAAATAACTTTTTGATTATAGATCTGCTGATAATATTATTAACCACACATTAACCGCACATACATTTCATATATAAAATTTATTTTTTCAACCTCCTAAATTAAATTAAGGGCTGAAATTTGTGTTGTATAGATAGTATAAGAAACCTTGTTTTTTTTGTCTAATTCTTATGATTTAGTACATTAATCTACGTTAGTACAACGCGTAGTATTTCTGAACATTCGTGTGAAAATTGTGTATCTTTCCATTACCTAAATTTGATTAATATAGAGCTCTTATTAGAATATAATAGCTAAATCAGAACAAATGTTTATTCTGTCTATCTATATATGTCATTTTGTTTTTAAATTTCCAGGCAGATTTTAATTATTATAAAAGACACTGATCACGAATATGACGTTTTTTTTTGTCTGTTTGTTTGTAAGCCCGATTTTAACTCAAAAACGGCTTGCCCGATTTTGATGAAAGTTTATACTCGGGAAGTATATAACATTCCTCAATTGATAGGCTAATAATTACTGCGTAATTATGCGTGCGGAGCCACGGGGCACCACTACTAATATATACAGGTAAATATAAATTAAAGCTATGTTTACGTAAAATCTTCAATTTTGTTTTTAAATATTGCGTAGAAATTAAACTTATTTTCCAGTGTTACAAAACTTCCTACACAACGTGGGATTTTAATGAAGGATCCCCAATAGAATGTGGGTACCACAAATAATGATCTCGATATTATAACAAAACTTTAATTAAATTTCAGCTGCATTATTCCGCCTACCAAGTTTAAAACTGGGTTGAGTAAAAAAGGACATTAATAAAGCAGAAATTTGTTTCAAACAAAAGCTAGTTGGACGTTCTTTTTTTATCCACTTATATTTAATTTTTTCTATAATTAAACATTTTGGTTTGAAAATAAAATAAGTTATTATTAATAGTGCATGATAAAGAGATATATATAGCTATATCTAATATCTGGGCAACAGAGCTTTCGCAATATCTTAAAAAAAACCTACCTATCGAGTTGTAATTGGAAATAAAAATATTATCTAAATACAAAATTCCATCCATATTGTTAGAGACGTTTCCGAGAAACCAATTACATATATTGTGTTGTATACAAGGCTATATATATAAGAACTGCTCACTTAATATTATTACATACATTACATTAGATAAATAAATTTTGACAAATTTTATAATACCGAATTGTAATGAAATTAACAGAATTAGTTTTAACAACTTCTGTACACGTATATCAATAATTTCTCACAGAATAAATAATTTACATAATAAACTTATTAATTTTTAATTAATTTTCACGATAGTTATAGGAATGATGACACATTGAAAAACGTGGGTTGGATTCCTGTAGGTAATTAGCCTGAGTTTTCGATGGAGACAACACGTTACAAAATTATAACACCTTGCACATTTTTATTTTTTTACGAGCTTGAACTACTTTTGAGAATCAGCTTCCTGTTCAGGCTTAACATCGATATTCGGTTGTATTGTCATAAATATCGAATAAGCTTGTGTCCGAACTTTTGATCTATGCTATTATAAATAAGTAACTTGCTTGACGTTTATAATTACCTCTCCACTCTTTAGGATCGTAGTGTGAAGCCTATATTATTCCTCATGAATCCGGGTATCATATACAAAAATAATTTTTCGAATCCGACTGGTAGTTCCAGAGTTTTGCGCGTTTAAACAAAATCTCTTCAGCAATATATTATATTATATAGTATAAATTATGAAGTAAAGAGGTAAAGTTTGAGAATACATGATCTCAAACATCATTCAAACATTTATAGGAGGTAATCTGTGGTAGGTATCTACTACTGATAGTACTAATCCGATTCGGAAAATTCTTTCACTGAGGTTTACAGGCTATGTCATTGTTATTAAATTTTATACTGTAATTAACGCACAAAAAGTCGCGAGCATTTGCTAGTCTTTATAGGTACTATATTGTTACGACTAGAACAAAAAGAAAATAGAAAAAAAAATCATCTTTCTCGAAATTTCTAGGAGCATCCGTAAAAATCGTGAATTTATCATAGCGCAGTCGTGTGTTCGAATCTCTGCAATGAGCCTGAGCTTTCGGTGAAGGAAATCATCGTGATGAAACTATAGCATAGTTTTAGGCTTTTTCTAAAGCCCGCCTGGCTAACAAAAGATGAATTTTTTTTTGCAATGCATCTATAAATGTGTTCCAGCAACTGCAGTCAGGCCAGGGCCAGTCCTCTCAATAGGCTGAGCATTTTACCATCTTTGGTTACACGTCACTTAATTTCAGGTGGATTGTGACCAAACGTTAAACGTATAAGCAATTAAAAAAAATACAAAACTTGCTTCTAGAACTACCTACTGTAATAAAAACCTAAGTGTTTGTAAATAATCCAATATGTTAGGGGGCGTCCATTAATTGCGGGAGGCGATTATGGCAAATTTTCGACCTACTCCTCCCCCTCGATGAGATTTCGTGAGGTTTGGCTCGAAACCCTCCCAAACCCTCTAATCTCACGAGAGATTTTTCAAAATGAGTGCTTGATTGCATTGAATTTGTTTAAATAAAAGAAAATAATTTGCTTAAATATTTTTATTTAAGACATTACGTAATCACAGTGTGAAAAACGAACATTAAAAAACTTAAATAGGAACTACTAAAATCCGTAAAGTAATATTCACTCTAATTCAGTCCACGGGGACTTATGTGTGGTATCAAGATTTCAAGAATAACTAACTAACTACTGGAACTAACATGTCCATATGATTTTCAGTAAATTAAACTGTAAACCGTTGTCGCTTGCACACAGACGCTCAGTAGCTCTTTTTTTTTTTCGAATTGACTCTACTGTTTGCCGCCTTAACAGTTTCACTGGGCTTGTGGGCGGGCACTCAGCCGAGAAATAAGGGCAACATGCGCAAGGGTGCCAAAGTGGCCGACCTCGGCTTGGGTTGTTGCCGTATCTCAGTAGCTCGACGTGTGAAGTGCTTTACGAATCCGTGAAGGTCGCACTTTGCGCGCTGGTGCACTGTGGATCGCACGCAGGTACAAATAATGATACACCCGTTATAGTGATCTTATTTCGTTTATCGCTTCAGAGATATAACGATAGAGATATATAAAAAAAAAATAACGCATCATGCCAGACATTTACAAGGGTACAGGGTTAGGTATTTATAAGGTAGAGTAAAAGATTAAAAGTTTTTTTAATCTATATTGTTCTGACATAAATTATATTAAAGAGGTATATTAAAATGGAACGGCGTGTAAAACTTTGGGTATTAAATCAAACGTTTTATTCTGTCCCGTCTGATTAGTTTTCTCCTTCTTTGTAAGATTTCACTAACAATAATTTTATCAACGAACTTCACGACTCGTGTCTGATGTCGTGTTAAAAATAAAGAATAGGTACGAGATGTTTTTTCTCTTCTTTGCGTGTAGGCAAGAACGTTATCTTTTTAATTATTGACATAATATATGGACAGTTAGATCGGGCTGTCGAATAACATCTTGAGAACTGAGACACCCGAGTCAACCTCACCTGCACACATTGGCGTAGCTAGCGAATTTTTTTAGAGGCGCAGCCAGGCCTACATTACAGCGGTGACCGCCAATGGATATCGATCTCTCGGTGGTCGCCGTTGTATTTGGATTGTACTGTGCTTACCATCAGGGACAGTACAGTCAATGTGCCGAGCTATTATAAAGAAAGCCAGCTAGTCAAATGTTTTATTTTCAAGATGAAAATAATAAAAACAGAATATTCCTTCAATAATATAGATTTTTCTAGGGTTAGCTATGAGTTTTGTGAAGAGGGACTTCACTACGCCCATGCCTGCACATGGTGTACCCTACTGAATAAAGAACGAGGAAATGGCGATAGCTGGGTGGTAGGCAGCTGTACAGGCCGACTGAGTTGCTACTACCATGCATATGGTGAAAAATACACACATTTGAAATTATTTCTGTCATTCATCTTGAACTTCAATCCTTAACTGATCTACAGTCTCATAGATTTTTTTGTAAGTTAATTTTTTACGTGACTCCATTGAAAAAGTCCAGCTGCGTAAGATCTGCAGGTCATTTAATTATTACGTTTGTACATATCCAACATTAAAATTGTTTAAAAAAAAACAAAAGCTTATTGCGATGTGTGAAATTTAAACGTTCTACATATTTTTATTATTTTGGCATAATATGTATCTCGAATAAAATATAAATTAAGTAGGTATCTTTAATAATGTAAAACCATTTAGCTGATTACTATGCTTCATACATTATATTTTCTTCAAAGAAAATTGAAATCTTTTATTTTTTTTTACTAATTAGTCTACGTTAGGTAATGTTAGTTAAAATTCATGGTCTTCTTGAATTGTAAGATAAATGTTTATTCGACAGATTAAATCCTTATCATAGACCTTATGGATTGGCACAATAACACAGTGAATGCAGTTATTCTTATTAAAAAAAAATGTTTCCTGTAAGTAAAATTTGCATCTTATTTTTTCACCCGTATACCTACCATATTTAGTCGTGTGAGAAGTTCGACTGTGACAGTCTATACTAGCACAGTTGTAAACACTTAATTAATATACTAGCGATGCCATGCGGTTTCGAATGCCAAGCCCGGTGAAGCTGCCAAAGCCTCTAATGGCTCCAGTGTCCTTAAGGCTGTCTAGTCAGTTCGAAAAAAAAAGTTACGCATACCTTTATTACGCAGTCATTATTTTCATCCCGTAATTTTATTTTTACTCATATTATTGACAATGTAAATATCTTATCATATACATTCCGTGTCAAAAAAGGTCAGATTGTAAGTAATCTAATTCCCTCCTCTCCTTTCCACAACAGAACCACACGCGCTGGGCTTCGGAATCATAATTCTACGGTAACCTCCATCTCGGCACGAACTAAAAAATTCTCTATGTCTTATCTTTGTCGTACCGTGAAACTGTGGAACCATCTCCCGGCCAATGTGTTCCCTCCTTCTTATGACATGGGGTTCTTCAAGCGTAACGTGAAGAGATATTTATGCAGGCCGGCATTACAGCGGCGACCGCTGAAGGATTTTGATCTCTCGGTGGTCGCCGTTGTATTTGGATTGGCTTACCATCAGGGACAGTAAATCAGTACCATCAGCTATTATTATTAAAAAAAATAGACGTTGACTGTCACCTTATTATTATTATTAGGTACCTTGTTTCTTGGATGGGTTCAAAGAGAGGTAGGACATAGAGAAATTTCATTGTAGTTTTCTCTCTACTTGGGACAGCATGACTAGTGGAATACCTTCACCCTACAGAAGATCGCAGCCAAATAACCTTGTTATGTTCCTGTGTAGAGTAGGGTTTTCAGAGCTCTTTGTGTTACGGGGGTTCAAGGTCAGCAACGCGCTAGTGAAACCTATGCTTATGATATTACAAGCGTCCTTAGGTTATGGTAGTCGCTAATATTTTATAGTATTTATACACAGTGCAATTTAAGTGGGTATTTTCCCGAAATGTACTAATTCCATAGTCTACAATGATATAAAAAAGCACTTATTAATAAATTTCATAATAAAAAAGGAAATGTAATAAAATTAGTTATTATGAATTAGATCGAATTTGAAATAATTACTACATCATAGGCTTGACGGTGCTATGCCACTCGCCGCTCAGCGTCAGCTGGCTAGCCCGCGGTATTTTAAAAGTAACCAATAGCATCAATGACATTAACCACGAAAATGTCTACACTTTTGGAATGTTGCAGTGAGTGTAGGAAATTCGTTAAAGTGCCAAACACCTGTATTTTATTATTTTCAAGGTTTTAAAATATATTTTTTTAATTTACTTATTCTTGTGCAACTATAACACGCACACCTTGGATGAGTACGTGAACTTCGGGAAAACCACCAATTCAATTGCAAGCTATGTATGAAAATTAAAAACAACGTAAAATTAAAGAACATATTTTAATTCTAAATCAAACTACTGTGCATGTATTTCTTGAAAATAAATTTTATTTCTACGTCAATAGATTGTCACATTTCATTTTAGTATACTTTAATTCAATAGAGCGATAAAAAATAACATGAAGATACATTAAAACTAGTTTATGTTATTATTATTTATTGGAGTTTATTCCATAAGAATCGATTTATATATATATATATATATATATATATAAAGCATTTTTCAGTAGAATAGGTTGTAATTAAACACAGTGGTGTAGCATGGTTGGCATCTACGAGCGAATCGAAATTTTGGACGCAGCTAGAATAGATAAAGGGGCATAGGGACATCCAAGATAGACGACCTCTATTGGAAACAGAGAAACAACATGAGGTCTTTACTTTCTTGTACAATACTTTGATTCCTTGCACAATGTGCTCTTTTAATACGATTCAAAAATGCTTTATATTACATTTCATGTTTCACAAAACTATGCACAGATGGCGTGCCGAAGCAACTTCCGCTTTGCAATATTATAATTTCTACCGGATACACTGAAGGAAGTCATTAGTATTTATTTAATAAGTTTTGTATGAAGCCAACTTATCTATACATGTAAATGCTTCTTTTATTATTGTTTTATTATTTTGTTATTATCGTTCAAACAAAAACTACATTTGAAAACAATTGTGATGGTATTTGTAAGTTTGATTTTTTTACGGTCGCGCATCACCCTTCTAGCTACACCACAGCTTAAACATGTTTAAAAAAACACGCCTTGGAACCTTAATCTACTCAAAGGACAAAATATTTAACAGCCTTTTCTTAGGACATAATAGTGAGAATAACAGAATTATCTGTATTTTTATGTATAATCAATTGCACTATCTAACTGCAACTATGCCATGACATCGAGGCGATGAAACAGGGTCAAACAATTTCACCAAGTAAACTTTATCAAAACCATTTTCGAACAAATATAACAATCTATCTAATAATATGACACTCTCGACAACCTGTGCCAAACACAACCTTAATAAATAAAAAAGAACGAGTTCTTTCCACATGCGGTCCATATCTTTTTGTATATCAGTCCAACAGCTGTCAGGCAAACTGTCAAAAAAGTCGAGATTCAAGATGGCGCCGGCCATTTCGACGTATTGCTCGAAATTCTGACATTTCGACGAGATGCGCTTCAGTTTACCTTCGGTTATCGTGATTTTGGGTAGATGTTTCTTTATCAAAACCTGTAAAAATATCTCTTGTATGTTAACATGCATTGTTATAGCAGTAATTTTAGTGAGCGTATTTTTTTTAATTATATTAGTTTAAAATTAAAAAAAAATGGTTTGTAATATATTAATTACTTGATGTTCTCGTAAAATATTAATAAATATATTATTTATCATTGTAATTCAAACTTATATTTTACATGAGGTACGATTACATTGAGGTACATTGTACATGTACGTGCAAATTATAGTGCATAATGTGTCGTCAAATTATGACTTATACCTGAAGTAATGCTCTGTAAAGTAGACTTTTGTTAGGCAGTTGTCGTTCGTGAACAACTCTATCAATAGACTGCGCCGCTAGCATCCGTGCATTTCTGCCCAGATTATAACCTGATGAAATATGAGTATCGAGTTAATTTCTACATAAAGATTAATTTCTTATTACACACAATTTTTCATAAAACATAAAAGACAAATTAATAATTCACATCCAGTTGTCAATTGTTCGTACACTGTATTATTGACGAAATATGCTTTCGGCTCTCAAAGTCACACAAAATGCGCGTAAATGTTGGCATTAATGCCATCTATGGCAGTCAAGTTATTATAACAATTACGAAAAATTTCCCACATGCAAAAGGACTGCGGTATTCCTAAGCGCGAATTATTATCCGTGGCCTTAGCCGTGCGAATATTTCGCACATCATAGAACGTAAACACTTTAACAATTCTCATGTTAGTTAAAACAACTACATGTTAGTCGGATATATTAAAAAATATTTATCTAAGATAATAATTTTCAACCATTTGTCTATTTTAGCTTATTTTATTAATTGCTGGGAATATATGTACGTTTTAAAATAATGTTTGAATCATTAATTTTATGAAGAATTAAGGGAGGTATGACACTGTCACAAAAAGCACATTTAAGAAATAATATTATAGAGAGAGATACATTGCAAAGAACATTAGGCGATAATTTTAGCGTTGCCAATTATTATCTTCAATTTACCCTCATTTTACAAAAATGTTCCCTGGATTTGAACTATTTTTGTAAAGCTATCCTAAACTATTATTATAGCATCTAGGTTTTTAAGTGTTTACGAGCGGATTTTTTTTATTTCTAGGTATATTGAAGTTTATTTTTTGGCTTATATGTGTTTGTTTTGTTTTTGGGTCTTTTATTCTACCGAATATATCAGTCCTATTGTACTATATCCTTTATAACATAACATCAGGAGAGTCGCTGATGGGATAGCTTTACTATTCACCAACGACTTCCTTTCGATGTTGTTCTTGGCACACTCCATCAGTAGGTGATGCACATCATCAATCTTTCCATATATATTACAATTGGGTGACTCTGCTCTTTCCTCATTAGGAATGCTAATTTTCCCGATGGATAAGTGCCCTGAATGAAGTCTTAATGCTATCTTTATATATGGTCGGTTTAAATGACATTCACTAAACCAAGGTTTATGAAGAGGCTGACACTGTATTGTTTACCAAATACCTTTTTCTTTGCATTTTCATCAAAATATTAATTGTTAAATTAATTATTTACAGAAACAATACTATAGATGAAGTTATATGACGCAATGGCAGATATAAGTAAATGGTGTGACACAGTGGAGAAGATATTTGCGATTTGATAAAGTTATCATTTGCGTCTGTACCCCGTGAGGGATTATTGGTGAATGGTAATGATTAGTCGCTGATTGGTAGAAAGGTCATATTTATGTCACAGAATTGAAGAAAAAAATATTTGAGATGAAAAATTAAACCGTCCGAAACAATATCAGACCTTTCATATACTGCGACATTGGGAAACCTTCAGACTTCCCTCTGTCTTCGTTCCCGTAATTTCTTTGAAAGACATCGAAGAGGTTTGCGTCGATGTTCTCTGTGAGCAGGTGGTAGCAGCAAGGCACGTTGAACACTCCGGCTATGTAGGGGTGTGCGTTGAAAAGACGCAAAGAATCTGGTCCCAGATTACCGCAAGTGTGGAGACCTTGTCAATAAAATATCAACACTATACTCCTTTTTTAAAATCCCAAATGACTTATACTTCTCTTGTACAAAATTCCATCGCAATCAGTCGACAATTAATTAAAAAGATCTTTTAGCCTATCTATTGAGCAATGAAATAGGCTTTCCATTAAAAAAAAAAAAAAAAAATCGGTCAAGCCGCTTTTGTGTTAAATCTATACATACAGACATACGGAAATACAACAATTTTAATGCTATATTCGTAATCCGTTTTTTTAAAATAGACTAGCTTCCTTTTCCGACTTCGTATGCGTGGGTCTATGGCGTCCAGAGATAAATGAATAATATGTCCTTTACTGGGTTGACATTTACCGGTCAGAAGTAGTCTTGATTCACCATCGTGTTCTGGGAACTTGTCCTTTACGATGGCCGAGAGGTCGGTTTGCTCGGTGATGAAGACGGTTGCGAATCGATGCAGATTCTTCTTTGCCGTCTCCATTATGAACTTCTCTTCATGCTTGTCCACTCTTTTCGCGATTGCATGCCATTGCCTCTATGAAGTTAATTTGTTCCCGTTATAACCAGGACAAGTATTTAGAAAAAAATATTAGGGCTACTGATAGGGCTGAATTTTGACCATAATCTCACCTGTTGTTAACTAACGATGTGGTCAAAGATTATCACGCTAAGCCTAGTGTAGGATTGGCCCTCAAGTGGAGCTCCTGGGACACACCTATAGATACTTGGCAACAGGATAGTGGTAGCTAACCAGGTGGGCATTACATAATGCATACATACTACATTATAAGCATTCGAACTTCGACGCGATTTCAGTACACGCTACCACTGAGCCATAATTGCTTTAAAATATTTACCTGAATAATTTGAACCCTTTCGACAGCAGCTGCGAGGGTCTTATCATCGCAATCGACAGTGAGACTCGGCACGCGATATCCCAGAGAGAGCGCGGCGGGCAGGTGGCCTCGGCCCCCGCCTGCCTCGACGCAACAGCTGCACGACCGAGAGTAGTGTATAGATGCGACCAATCGAGACATCGTTTGGACCTATACATCAAATAATCCTATCTATTCAATAACGCAATGATACGCTCTGAATGTAGCCTTAAAACATAATGAAAATTTTCTGGAATGTTCTGAAAGTTTAAAAAGTTGTAGGAAACTTTATTTTTTTTACTTTTATTCTACTAAATATATCAGTCTCATTGTACCTCATATTTTATAACATCACATCAAGAGAGTCGCTGATGAGATAGCACTACAAAAAAAGTTGTAGGGAACATGAGAATGAATCTATAAACATTCAAAATCAAAAAAATCTTTATTCAATTTAGGCCCGAAGAAAGCATTTACGAACGTTAATACACTACTACTGGTTCGGAAAACATTTTAGTCTGAAAAGAGCCGGCAAGAAATTCGATCGAGTTTATTCTTATTTCGACAAAGCGTACACATACATAGCGTGAAAACGTTGACAAGTCTAAAATGCATACTCTTCAGGGACGTCATTTTAAAGTTTCAATTTTATCGATAAATCAAATCTGTTAAATAAATAAATATTGAATCAAACATGGATGTTTAGGTGTTATCAAAGTCGGCAAGCATTTTTTTTTGGGTGCTACAACTTCACTTGAACACCATTTTTTAAACTTTTGCCTCTGTTTATATTTTGCTTACGTACGGATACAAGCTCCATTTTACAACATACATATATGGCAACTTCGATGCATCGATGGTTTAGGGAACCTAACATCAATATGTATTTTATCTCAAATGTATTAAATCTCATATTCATATTTATTAAAATTAATATTGTAAGTTACAATGTTTATATAAAAAAACAATGTATTCATATTTTCAATCTCAAAATAGACGTTTCGATAACAACGATGAATATAGATTATTCATAGACCGAACACGCTACCAAAGAACCATCATCGCTTCAACATTTACCTGCTATCTACATTGGTAGTTATGGACAAATGTGATAAAAATACGAATGTTACCTCATAGCTTTTTTTGCGGGTCATAAACTCTTTAACTTGTATCTCTGGTTGAATTTCACCACCCCAAGACTTGATTCTATCCTGCAATTGTTCCCGAGAGAGACAATAGTCATCATTAACTGTGATGAAGTGAGATCGGGCCTCATGTATCCATTTATTTAATTCCGTAGTACTGCCTGCAAATATTTTATACATGTTATAGTTTTCATCCCACCTTTTCATTTATTTTTTGAGGTTATAGTTCTTTAGGCGTGATTATAAAAAAATGTGAATGAATGAATGAGTTATTGTAGTAAAGACTACACCATGAAGTTGCTTTCTAATCCTCTTGTTTTATCGTGATTGTGATCGTTATGGCCACAATCTCACCTAATCTTAAGTAACGTGTGGCCCAAGATGGTAACACGCTGTCTAGTGGAAGACAGGCTCTCAAGTGCAGCTACCGGACCACACGTATTGGTGCTTGGCGATAGATTTTCAACTTGAGGGTGGTAGCTAGCCAGGCGGGCATTAGAAAAAGCCCTAACACCATGCTATGGTTTCATCACGATATTTTCCTTCACTGAAAGCTCAGACTCATTGCAGAGATTCGAGCTTATGTCCATCGACGCAATGTCCGTGCACGCTACCACTGAGCCATCAATGCTTCCGTCCTTGCCGTCTGTCTATCCGCGGCTTAGCTCAGAGATTCTTAGTACTAGAAAACTGTAATTTGGTATGGGTATACATTAATCACGCCGACAAAGTGGTAAAACAACCTCTTCGAAAAAAAGTATTTCTAGGGTTTTTTTTAGTTTTTTTCCCCTACACGTAAAGTGGGGATGAAGTATTTTTATCGCATATCCAATTGTGTTAGGTATTGCTGGATAGATCGTTCAAAAATATTGCGGATGTGTGAAAAATATTTTTCGATTCAGAGGTTCGTTTGCGAAATATTAAGCTTAAAGTTGATTAAATGGTTGCCCTGCCAGTTAAATGGTTGATTTTGGATATCAGAAAAAACACTGCAGATGCATCTATATATAATGAAGTTAAAGGTAAAACTATCAGAGATAAGGTAAGTAGGATTTACAAGTTAACGACTAACAGTCGACCAACTTATAAAATGTATTTGAAGAAGTCATTTCGTACAAATTGCATTGAAAATTACTTAATGACCCTTTCTAAGTCAGAATTTGTGTCTGCGCGTGGCCCTACACGCACTTGCCTTTTTTAATGCTGTCATGTAGATATACATGTAAATTATACTTTTCAAAACCTTTAATAAAATAAATTTATATCTTATAAATTAAAAATAATTATGATCACGTCAAAGAACTATAACTTTTAACACGAGTATAAGTTCACGCACCCATTTTTATTATAAACACATTTTATTTACTACGGATCATATAAGTAAGCATATTTATACTCATTGTTAGAAGTTTTTCATAAATATGAAATGGAGCCAAAGCAAAAATTCTTGTCACTTAAGTTGTGGAAACCTATTTGTATTGATTTTTAATGTACACATTATCCCATAATTAAGTATTATTAGTCGCAAAGATAGCCACTGCTCCCTGAGTGACATAGGCTATATTTTATTGTTATTAGCAGTGCGACCGCGGTTCCGCACGCGTTTATCACGAAATAATTCTTTTAATCCCGTAATTTTATTGACAATTTATATTGTCTATTTATTGAGGAATGACATAAATACTTCCTATGTACAAAATTTCATCAAAATCGGTTGAGATTTTTTTACGATTCCTAAATGTATTATTGACTACAGTAGAACTCCAATTATCCGAATTAATGGGGACCGGGACCCATTCGGATAATCAAATATTCGGATAATCGGATTTTTAAAAAAAAAATTGCCATTGGAGAGAATAAAAGCTACGTTTTGATATTGCACTATTTTTTTATTGAATTAAATGAAAGAAACATGAAATTTTCACATGTTTTAAATATAAATAAAATGTACTTATGTACAAGTTTAGAAATAAAAATCATTGTTTTTTAAACATCTCCGTCAATGTAAGCTGTTTTGCGGTCTTCAACCGTTTTCGGGCAGCCAGGTCACGCATTCGCTTGACGGTGAGCAGTTGCAAGTGGTCACACTCGGGCTGACGCTCCATCCACTTCAAAGCAGTCTCGAGGCCGGCAAATGCTTCACTAGCTGATGGTCCAGCGTCTACTTCAACATCAGCAGAAAGTTCTTCTTCCACTTCCACTTCAACATCTTCTCTCACACTTACAACAATTTCATCGTCATTGAGAATTTGAAAACCAGGGTCAGACGTGTCACAAGCCATCCACTCTCCTACATCTTCAGCACTTACTTCTGTACAACCAGGAATTTTTACAATCATTTTTCTTATTTCCTCTAGTGAGAACGCATCTTTATCATCATCATCCTCTCCATATTCTTGTTTCTCATTTTCTTCAGATTCTTTTTTTTTGTTCTTCTCAGACGGTAGGCCTTTCAGTTTATTCCACGCACGTCTTAGCGTCACTGCCGTAACCAAACTCCAAGCTTCCGCTACCATGTAACAGCAGTCCTTTAAATTTATTTTGCTATGATTTGCCAAAACCAATTCTTCATCTTCAGCACCTTCGATCAGCAGTTTTCTCAGCAGTTGCCTTCTGTAATGGCGCTTCATTGTTTCAATAACAGACTGGTCCATGGGTTGCAGCAAACTTGTAACATTGGGAGGCAAAAACGTCGTTTTAAACTGCCCATTCTCTCTTTCCAACAGTTCTGCTGTAGGATGAGTGGGTGCGTTATCAACAATTAAAAGCACCTTACTGCCTTCTTTTCCCACCGATTTTTGGTGCTTTTTCACTTCAGGAATAAACACTTCATCATACCATTCGGTACAAAAAGCTGCAGTCATCCAGGCCTTGGGTTGACTTTTCTAGAAGAGTGGAAGTTTTTTTACGTTTTTAAATGCTCTTGGATTTCTTGATTTTCCTATCAAAAGAAGTGGCAGTTTATGATTTCCAGTGGAGTTGGCACAGTTAAGCACTGTAACACGTTCTTTACTGACCTTATGTCCAGGGGCACTAGATTCCCTTTTAGAAGCCAAAGTGGTTTTTGGTAATGCTTTCCAAACAAGGCCAGTTTCATCGGCATTATAAACAAACTCCGGATCATAGGATTCTGATGCAGTTTTAAATTTTTCAATAAAATTTTCAGCAGCTGCAGAGTCTGCTGAAAGCTTCTGACCAGCCAAATCTAACTCGCGTACACCATGCCTGAATTTAAAATTCTTTAGCCAGCCGTTACTAGCCTTAAAAGATGAATAACCAAGCTTTTCTCCTAAGATTTTGGCTTTTTCACAAAGGATTGGACCTGAAATCGGATTTCCCATAGAACGTTGCTGCAAAAACCATTTAAACACGGCATCTTCCAAATTTTTGTTGGTTGCTGTCTTCATTGTTTTCCTGGAGGAACTTCCATCTTCATTTTCAAGCACCGAAACAAAGTTTAAAAGTGTTGACTTACTGTTTTTAATGTCAGAAATTGTTGCTTGTCCAACACCATAAATCTCAGACAACTTCTTACCCGTTACACCTTTATCGAGTTGCTCTATAATTTTCAGTTTGTCCGCTAACGATAGCACAACACGTTTTCTTTTCGAAGCCATGGTATAAAAACAATACAGTATTGTACACGCACAAACAAAAGTAAGCCGTAGCAAGGTCAATAGCACACTGGCTAATCAAAACAAACAATGACAGGTGCGCCGTGACTGCAATGCGCCGGAACTTGTCTTAACTTGCCGTTGTGCCTACACACGCGGGGGGAAGTCAGTGTAGGCACAACGGCAAGTTAAGACAAGTCAAGTCAAGACTTGACGCGCAAACACTGGCTTCGCGGGGGGAAGAATAATAGCGCACTTAGACTTTTTTTGGACAATTTTTTGTGATTCGGATAATCGGCGATTCGGATAGTCGGAGTTCGGATAATTGGAGTTCTACTGTATTCTTAAAGTATATCAATTATGGAATGACGTATGCTTTCCTTCTATAAAATTTAATCAAAATCAGATAAGAATAAATTTTAAAAAAGTTTTACGATTTCTAGAAGTATTACTGAAAATTCTTACAGTCTATCAATTGACCAATGGCATAAGCTTCCCGTGTACAAATTTTGAGTACAAGCCGTTTTTGAGTATAACCCGGACATACAAGAAGGCAGACGGACAAAAAAATTTGGCCATATTCGCGATCACAATAAGAACTACCGATTTATTAATATGGATTAACACGAACTAAGTCGCGGACGGTTATCAGTATACATATATATTTAGAAAAAAAGCCAATACTTTACTCAGTCAGCCAAAATATGTTGTCAATCATGTGATGTTCATTGAAATGTTTAATAGAATATATACCTACATACTTTGATAGTATCTAGTGTATTATGCCTTACCATCACAACCTTTAGCTGACTCCCAAAATCTTTCCAGTGCTGTACCCATTTCCCATTGATTCAGTGTATTCCTTAAGGCACAAGGTAAAAGTGTCTCCCAGTGTTTCTCAGTGAAAAATTCTACCATATGACAATTAGCGAGCGGCATCAACGGCTCGAGATACTTGGTAATTGAGTCCAGTCGGCGATGAAGTATTTTTATGGTTGATATCATGGGATTTGAGTGAACTTAAATGATATTTAGAAAAGATCAGTAAGAATACGAAATAAGGTAACGATAGCATCTTTACGGTAATCTCCATCTTGGCATGAAAAAAAGTTCTCCACATCATAATATCTTTGGCATACAGTGAAGCTGTGGAATTGTCTCCCTGTGAGTGTGTTCCTTCCAAAAAAGTCTTTCAAACGTAGTGTGAAGAGACATTTGGCATCAAAGTGATTGACTAGCAATAAATTGTAAATCCTTTGGTGATCTCTGATGTTATTGGATTGCACTGTGCTTACAATCAGGTTCAGTGCCGATATTTTCCCATGTTATAATACATAACCCTTTATTAAATCACAGCAAATGAAATACAGCACAATTGAAAATAAAATAACAGAGGAATTATTTAACAGCCACAGTAATTTGAGACAAATAACGAATTTACGGAACTCTGGTGGTCCATGTAACCAATTTTAGAAACCGCTGCTCTATGGTTTGATTTTGATGTGCAGGTTATTTTTACAAAGGAGGTTGAGAAAGAAATAACTAAACATCGTAGAAAAGCTGCAAATTATAGCCCTATTATTAAATGATAGATCTGTTACTAGGAATGCAACTGAATGTTATATTTTTTAAATAATAAATTCAATATGTATGACTCATAAACTACCTGAATCTTCAGAAGGAGACTCCTGCATCATAAGGATTATTCGAAGGGATCTTTAACAATGCACATGCCTTTTTATACTGTGACCTCACTGTCTCCAGCATGCCCAATATATTTTGATCTTCAGCATTTGTGCGAGGGAATGTATCTATGAGTTCTTTTACTTTGGTTAACTGGTGTATCACTTTATCTGAATATTTTGTATCAGATTTCTCATTCTGATTAATGTAGTGAGTGACTATTCCAAGATAGTAGCCTGAAATGGGTATAATAGTGAACATTAGAACCAGATTATGAAAGGAGACGGATACTCTATCATACAATCTTGGGCCTGGATAAAATGAGTGTTGTAATAATATGAAAATGATGTCTATTACCATAAATTCTGCGGATTTTACTAATCCGAGAGCAGACTTCTAAGATATTTTGTAAAAATGAGGTCATTTAATAAACTACAATAAAAAAAACGAGTTTTGAAGTATGGTTGATATTTTTTGATATATAAAATTATGTTTATTATTGTATTAAAGTGGCAGAGTTTTAAGAAACTCACAAATCCTATGAATAGTTTAAGATATTATAAAGTACATTACAAAACTAGTGCTCCACATCTGCACAAGAATATTGGATGGAGTTCGGAGACTGTTATATGTCAGCACTGAGTACAGACTAAAAATACAGTTCCAATCAAAAAATAAATATTGAATCTATATGTTAATATAAATCGATTTTATTTTTTTCTATTACGATTTATTTTTATCACATATTAAGATATTCTATTTTTTAGAAGTTTTATCTGATAATTATAAATGTTTAATTTTGTTAATTGAATTATTTATCTGGTAATTGGTGTTGTTCTATTTTTTATTGTTTGAATTCATTTACATGAAAATATTATCGATATTCTTTACTTACTTACAGTTATATAATTGATTTTATAAACCATACTTCAAGTAATTACATTTTAGGCCCAGAAATACCTGTCACCTTTTATTAGTTAAAACAATTAATTGCTTCAATGATGCCTATATTTCTGGTTAATAAAATAACATGTAACTGTTGATCTATGACAAATAAAAGCTTTATGTAACTGTCTACATAGATACAGAGTTTTATCATGATGAGTGACAAATGAAGTTGAGGTACTATTACAAGTTTTTTTTTTAATATAAGTTTTTATTTATTATTTAAGTATCACATAACTGGGTTTGATAAAACTTTATTAGAATGATATATATTCTGTTTAATGTATAATGATTGAACCCTTCCAATGTGTAATCATAGCATGCAAAATAGAAGTATTAGTATAGAAGAATTAAAATAATATTATATTATAAATGAAAATGCACTACTCAGCAAGAGAAACATGGCAAAAATTGTAAAAAATATATATATACAAATCAAACAATTAAATACAATTGAGTCCAGAGAATCGCAAACAACTAAAGAACTTCCAAACATATACTATTGCATAAAGACAGCATGCGGTATATTGGACAATGTTGGTCTATTGTTGTAAATACATAATATCATCCAAATTGTTAGGTTGTTTCAAATCAACCAACGACAATATATGGGCCGTACTTTAGATAACATGCCGTCGAGATGAAAATTCAAAATATTTTACAGTTTGATCAATTGATTATTAAGCTAAATTAAAAATTTCATACAGATTATTTGACAATATAAATGTCAGTTCTAACTAGTTATGATAAAGATTCATTTGATATGTTAGGTAGATTTTCGAAAATTGTAATTAATTTCTGTATATTTTTATTTAGATTTTGAATGATCATTGTTTGATTTACAACAAATATGATCAACTTCATCAAATTGAGTTATTTTGAGTCGAGATACATTCAGTTTCCATTGTGGTGATGAAATTGGTAAGGTTAGGTTCGTACTGAGATCGTAAAGCAGAAACAAATAATTATCAGTTGAAAATTGAAATACAAGTCATCAAATTTTCAAGTCAAATTTGAAAAAAAATCATCTAAATGTATATGTTTCCGTACTTTTTCCTTAACAGGGGGATTACTTTTCTCTCCCACTCCTCTCCCACCCCTTCACATAATCAAATTCAGTATCATGTAATCTAAAGTACAACCAATATATGTACAAGAATAGTACTAGATAAGCTGTATAGACACTTTTCTTTACAGTTTGTCAAATACTTACCGATTTCCCGCCCAAGTTCAGCACCTTTGTGATAACCTAAATGGTATCCTTCTGGATTACCCGCTTCGATTCCAGCTGTATAACCTTCTTCGTAACTGATTTGGTGTTCCTTTTGTTCACTCAATACGATGTCGTCAAGCACGTCGTTGAAATCTTTGTCAGCCATTAGCGATTTTATGCCATGTAAAGCCAAATTGCATGATATGCAACACTTATTGTACACTTAAAATCGAATTTTGTTGATATTTAATTATTAGGTTATATTTACTTTCTGATAAGTGATAATGTTAAGGGACAATTTCGACTCTAGACGTCGAGGGTCTATGGATGATTTTTTATTTTTTCTGTACCTTACCAAAACGTTAAAATTTTTTGAATGGATAATGTGTATGGGTTAATTTTTTTGAATAATACATATTTCATACCGTACAAGGAGAATAAAGATACCTATAAACTTGATAAAGGTATCCATGTTTTATACAAAAAAAGAATAGAATACATATCATTTCAGATAAACAATTATTATTGATGAATGAAAGTACTGAAACAAAACGCATTGACAAGTCTGACACTTGACAGTAGACAGATACCGCGTATCATATGATTTTGGCATTTGTAAAAATTTTGCGTAACGAAAGGTCAAGGACCTTGAATATTAAATACGAATATTTGATTTTATATTGATACAAAACATAACAAATATAAAATGGCCCCAAATATATCTTTTAGCGAACTGAAAAAACACAATAACAGTGAAAGCACGTGGATGGTAATCCATAATGACGTTTACGATGTCACAACATTTTTAAATGAGGTGAGAAAATTGAAATAACTGTAAGAGAATAAGATTATTTAAACATAATCAATTAAAATATCAATCAGTCAATGTGCTACTACTTCTGTTCATATTAAAATACCGTGTGTTAAAAATATAATAATTTTCATTTTTTTTTTCTTTTACACGACCTTGACCATTCTGGCCGTAGTCCTTTTCCATAAGAAATAAATATGAAATAGTGTGCAGAAATTTGGTAATACTCCTATATACAAAGTAAAAATGTCGAAGTTAGTTGAGGTCCAGGCCCATCTCAGGTCCTGGGGCAATTCCCAACTTAGGTAGCTAAGTTATTAAGAAAACTAAATGTATTTCAGCATCCTGGTGGTCCCGATTCTCTGCTAGAATTTGCTGGATTAGATGGGACAACAGCTTTTGAAGATGTAGGTCATAGTAGTGATGCAAGGTATACTATACTATAAACTTTTTCTAATATTTAATGATTTAAAAAATAAACATATATCGTGTGAGTAGTGCTTAAATAAATTTACAAATTATCTATGAGTTTCTATTTACAACCTCAGACATACATGTCTGTCGCTCATGTAACACATTACATACACATATAATCTCTTTAAACACAGATGATTTGGTTATCCTTTTTGAACGTTAAATTGTATTCTTTAGAAATGTCTTTTTTTGTTTATAACATTTTATTAATTATACCTCATTACATTTGTTGTTCTCTTTTGAAAAGTAATGTATGAATAATAATTATGTACAATAACAAATTTAATTAATTTTTCAGAGAAATGATGAGGAAATATAAAATAGGCACACTGCCACTTCATGAACGCACTAAAGAAATTCCGATATGGTGAGTAATCAAAATTTATTTATTACGCATTTCAGGTTTACATTACAAATTATACAGTGACTTCCAAACTAGGCAGAGCCTGTATCTTGGAAGCCAAAATACGCCATATATTTTGGAAGCCCTTTATTTTATTATTAAGTACATATTTTTTATCTCCATATTAATGGGAACACAATTTGCATTGCACAAAAATTAATTATAAACATATTAGATATTATAAACAACTAATTGTGCCCGTGGCTCTGCTCGTGCGGACTACAGAATTATTGTTTAGGTTTTTTTCCCGCTGCTCCCAGCCGCCACCCATGAAAAAATGCTAATTGTGATTATTTCTTAGAAGATAGACATATGCTATTGCAGACTTTTTTCTGCGTCTTTTTGAGATCTACAATTATGTAGTACATTAATTAGATATATTTTATATGTGATATATTTCATAATATTTCATTGCTCGGCGTAAGCCATTAAAGCGCCCCCGAATGATTCACCATTATCGTCGTTGCTTATTTCGTATGTTACTTTATCTTACAAAATATGTCCTATAAACTGGCCAGATAACACAGCTATGAATAAAAAATTAAACAATGTTAATTGGATAAGTGGTTTTTGCATGAAAATAATATAAACGGACAGAGAGATTTTGAGTTTTATAATATGTAAAGAAGACATAGAAGATGCTAGCTCTAAGCCCTTTGTCAAGGTAGAGCGGGATTGCCTTTCAGTTTGCCCTTTGTGTTACTCGACGCTTTCATGATAAATTTATTAATTTTTTTTGTTAATTAAATAGGTAATTTAAAAGAATCATTAATGTACATTATTATTTAGAAAAAATGATAATGTATATTTTTTGCTCGAATTTGTCATTCGGATTTTGACGCCCCTTGCCACCTGGAAAGAGGTTTATTGTGAATATGTTTGTAACGAGGAAATCTATGGATTACTGATCTGATTTTTTTTTTCACTAATAGTAAAGTATATGATCCATGAGTGATATAGGCTACTTTTTTAATAATTTCGCAAAGGTGGTTTTCTGGCAACACCATGTTTTCCTTTTCCATATTAGTCCGTCATGAAAATTTATGATTCAAACAGCATTTTAAAGCCTATGCTCCCGCTATTGACGAAACGTATAGCTAGCTATATAGATTCTTACATTCTGTAATGTGCTTTTTTTTTTCGAACCGACTATACTGTTAGCCTTAGGGGCCCTGGAGCCTTTACGGCTTTTACAGCTTTACCGAGCTTGGGGGCGAGCGCTTAAGGCACTCAGCCACGAAAGCTTTGCAACAACATCCGAGGGTGCCAAAGTGGCCGAACCTCGGCTCGGACTGTTGGGCGTATGCAAATAAGTCGCGATCTGGCTAATTCCCTATCATTCGAGCTAAACTAAATAGTGATCTGAAATTTTTTTTGTCTAACTAACTAGGAACTGTAATGTGCATACTATTCGTATATTAAATGCTAATTAAATGTACCTAATATTTTTTTATTCATCAAAACAACAACGAGTGTTTAAGTGTATCCACTAGATATAATATAGATTCCAAAAACAATTCATTGTATCTTTAGTATCTATTTGCGTGATGTGAGAATAATTGAAGCAAGTAATAATGGCTGCAATTGTATTAATATAATTGATTGACGAAAGTGTATGTTGAGGCACCGTGAAATTGGATGAATGGCCCGTCATTCATTAATAATTATCAATTGCTTTAATGCTTCCTAATAACCAATCAAAATTAATGTCTTCATTTGATTGATAGATTATAATAAAATCTAGAATGATAGTCTGTCGTTAACAATTTTTATAAACAATTACAATAAATTGTATTCCAGTTGCAAAGTGAAATCTAAGAAGCGAATGAGGTTATGTTATTTTGTCCTTTTTAATTATTTCATGTATTTTGCCTTAATTGTAATTATTATATTACCTAGTATATCTATAAAGGAATTTATTGTATCATTATTTATCGTAATGATAAGTATACATTTTAATAAAAATAATTTTTGATTTTATAAATGATTTATTTTTATTATTTCGATATGTATAGTATTTTTTTAATGTGTTACATAATAATATATAAATAAAGAATTTTAAAGCCTTTTAATTGTTTAAAAGGTCGAATAATGCTATCAAAATATAGTTAAACAATTTTAAAAAGAATTAAAAATGTATAAGTAGTTGTAATTTGTAAAATCAGTGTTGTTGTGTGATTAGATATTTAGGTAGGTACCTACATACTTCTTCTGATAATATGACGTCATTGTATATTACCTATCTTTTAGCAAACAGTAATTGTACATATGTATCGTAGATAATAATTGTATTATAAGATACATTTTAGTGTTCATTCCTTTTAATATAACGAAAATAATAGATTTTAGAGGTGTTTCTGCAGGCCGGCTGTCGCCGACGACTGCTGATGTAATTTGATACTGGCGATCACCGTTGTTTCTGAACTGTTATCGTACTTTCAATGAGGTACTGTGTTTTCTAAAGTAATCGTTAGATGTTAAATTTTCGTTTCCGTTCACAATCTATTGACAGTTTACAGCCTGACTAGATTGTTCATAAACTAACGGTTCGTAAATTATCCGGTGATATTATATCCATCAATTGCATGTTACTATGTTACAGCGAAATATAAGCTTTATTACAACTCTGTTAAAGTTGTTTTTATGTCAACAGTTCCATAACGAAAAGTGACTGTTCGTCGTGTTCTGCTACAAGGTTATTTTATTATTATTTTCTGTTAATTCAAAAACGATTGAAGTATAAACATCTACGTTTAATATGCATTTTTTATTTAGTTGTCCGCGTATACCAAAATCGGAACCATCAGAGAAAAGTTGGAGAACGTACGATGGATCTTCAAGCAGGTCCGCAATTTTTTCCAAGCAATATTTTATTTTAAATCTATTATTTATATTTCCTATTACAGTGTGAAATTCCGTTTCGGTTATTTTTGAAATATATTTTTATGTTATTATTGTGCCTGAAGTATTTGTAAGGTTGTTTAACCTACAACAAGCATTATATTTAAATCTATATTTGAGTTCATAAGACATATTTTCCATTAAATACATATAGATACATTTCGTATTCGCTTAATTTTCCATAATTTAATTTTAAGTATTAATGATTGCCTTCTATAACAGTCGGTATACACAACCGAAATCGGATCACAAAGAGACACCGTCTGCCAAAGTAGAAAGAAGAGTCCAGTCGATCGTGGTTCCGCGTGAAAGGTTAATTTTTTTAATTCTGGTAGATAGATAAATATAGATAAAACAGTCAAGAATCATATTCCCACTTGAAAAATTCTTTATAAGGGAAAATCAGGCAATTGATGGCGCTATTGCTTAGTAATGAAAATTAGCGCCACAGAATACTCATGCTCTAAATAGTTCTATTCAAAGTAATTAATTTTTTGAGATCGTTTTTCGGTTGAACATGAAGTTTTGTCTTTAGTTTTAATGTCAGTGTGCTGCCAAAAAGCAATTCGACACAAGAAGGACTCAAGAGACCACAAAATTGTGGGTATTTAAGGTTTTGCATGCATTGCATGTAATTAATTTTGGATTAAGTTTATTTAGGACGCGCATTAGCTTTTCTGTTAACGCGGCTGATTTTGTGCGTTTCAAATGGGAAGGTAATCTGGACCGGGCAACTTCACTCACTAAGGTAAACGTCCCCAATATTCGGACGATTTTGATCTTTGGTGAATTTGCTGCACTACCACGTTGAAATTAGTAGAGGTACAAAATTTTTATTTAAATGGCTACATAGGGAATATATTCAAGATTAGTCGCACATATTAAAAAAAAGGTGTGTGTGCGATTCACACACAATAGATGTGAAACTTCATTATAAAAGATATTTTATATTTTATTTAAACAGTGTGCAATATACATACATGTTTAAAGATTGGAAGTTGCATAAGAAGTTTCACTTCAAAAAAAATATACAAAATGTAAAAAAGGACTCAATTGTACCAATGTTCGGACGATTTGCACTAGTGATCGAATGTTGTCCCAAAAGCCGGACGCTTTGCAAATTTTAATTTGTTTGAAATTAATTTTTATAGAACTGTCATTATAGATTTTTTTATTTACAGCTAATAAGCGTAACATATAGCATAATTTGCACATGTTTTTTCCCGATTGTACATTGTTTATCTTCTTATTTGAAACGCCTAGTACCTATATGAAGTATGTTTTAAAAAACGTAAACTCCCAGGCGCAAGAGTGTAGTTCTAGTTTATTTTTAGCTGTAAACTCACCTAAAATAATTAAAAAATCATGAGTGTCGCGGAACACTTGGTTGGAACAAAGATCACATAAATTATTCACATATAGTTGCACTTTTGACATTTACCTGGCGTCATTGTTATTATCTTCTAAGCCACTATCACAGTGCATTATTGATGTATATTAACCAATAACAAGAGTTATTATCAACCAACAAAAGTGTTTACAAACAATTCGCAAAGAGGTTATGCATAAGTTCTTTTTTTTTGAATGCTAACAATTTCCAAGTCATAGTGTCAAACGTATTATAATCGCCGATATAAAATATTTTTCCTTGTGTTTTAAGACGACCCCGTGGACCGCCATGCGGGAGGTAACCATGACGTTTAGGTTTGTAATTCGTTATTTATTTTTTAAGGCAACGAAGTAGGCGGCCGTCACCTCCTCCGACCAGGTTTTAGTTTTATCTGTATTTTGTAATACTTCAATAATTTTTTAATTAATATTGATTATATTGATAATTGTTACAATTATATTTTAGTTTTAGTTGATATCTGGTACGTGTAATATAGTTGTAGTTTGTAAATAACATATTTCTAAAGAAGTTTTCATGTAAAAGTATATACTCGTATTTGAGGGGTATAAAAGAAAAAAACGGCACACAATAAACTATTTTTTTTCACTTCATCAATCACTGTATTTTTCTCAACTTTGCCTACTTTTCTTGTATATATATGGGGGACCATAATAATAATCGTATCGTAATACATATCAGTGGTAGTACATATAAGACAGTGGCGTTTTTGCTTTTAAACCCTTCAAATTTATATTAATAAAAATCAGTTTTCATTTACTTAAGTGCTTTGTAATTTTAAGTACTTGTAAGAATATCCTAATATGTAAGCAGGTTAGTTGTGAAAGTGGATAATACGCGTTGTATTACAGTGGACATATTACCTTAATTTGACATAACGTTTACATCATATGTCATATTTACATAAATTTTATATATATGATATGTGGATCTTGTCAAATATATGTCATGTATTCACTGGGTAGTAGAGTTTTTACATTACATTCGATGTTTTATTGATCTAATATGTATATAAGTAGAACACACAGAATTAAATAATGTTTGGCAAAATAAATTAATTGTTTGCAAAATAGTTTTTCTCAAAGTAACACTCATTGCAATCTACAAAGTTTACATTTCTTATTGTGACATTCTCATCTGATGTTAAGTGATAATGTGGTCCATGGATGTATATTTGGATTATCTCCAAAATAGTCGACCAATGGAGGAGAATCTTTGATGACCTATCTAACAATAGTATTTGAAATACATATTTTATTTACCAGCCTCTTACAAGGCACTTAATAGAGTTGTAAAATTTAAACATGTGTAGAAGTGTGTTTTGAAGCACTGAGGGCTCAGTGGTACTTAGCGTGTACGGACTTCTCGTAGATCGACGTGAGCTCGAAACCGTGCAATGAGCCTGAGCTTTCGGTGAAAGAAAATATCGTAATGAAACCATGGCATGCTGATAGTGTATTTTCTAATGCCCACGGCTAGCTACCACGCTCAAGTTGAAAATCTGTCGCCAAGCAACAATAGGTGTGTTCCGGCAGCTGCATTTGAGAGCCAGTTTTCCACCACTACGCTTATCGTCACATCGTCACTTAATATTTGGTGAGATTGTGGCTATAACGCTAAACCTATAAACTTTAAAAAAGACGAAATTTATAGGTATTTTTATTATTTATATACTAATTCAATGAAACTTCTTTCCAGCTCAAATTTGAAATGGGCTTTACTAGCTTTGGCGGGAGCTATCGTCATAGGCTTCGTGCTGAAGAAATATGTGGCATAAGCAAGCAATAAATGTAAGTTTTCGTACGGGTCCAAATAATCGAATCATAAAACTGGTTATAAACGGAGTGTAGCAGCTTTGGTTAGATAATATCGTAGTAATGAGTAAATTATGTAAATTATAATATGTATGTACTTATTTCACAAGGTGATATTTCATTTGTTACCATACTCTGTGTGTTGTTATATTTTAAGAAAAATAAAGTCGTTTGTGTAAATAAAAATATGCGACTTTCTTAAATGCGACTAACCTTAAATCAAAGGTACTATTTTTTTAACTCTACACATATTTCCAATGTGATGGCATTTCAAAATTATTAATAAATTCATAATAATAAGATTAAGTTTTTAAATAGGTAACTAAAAAGGTGTTGGTATATTTTCTGCACAGGTACAATGTGTGTATTAGGTATTTACTTAGCTCATAAAAAATGGATGAAAATTAGTTTTTTAACATACTTAATGTAAATTAAATTGTTTAATGTTTAGGGAATTATATTCATTTGAAAATGCTTACATAATCATTTATTTAGGAGTTTTCGATTCGATCTGGTTGTTTAATTGTTAAAAAGCAAAATCGTATTTATGTTATTTTTTGATATAGTATAACGTAATAAAATATAAAATTGTTTCGAAATATTTTACATAATATTATATTTGAAAATTGTCTGTTTTTACATTAGTATAAACGATACTGCAGCTCTCATTGAAGATAAAAAAATCTGTGGGTGCACAATGTACAGGAATAATTTCGTACGTCGATATTTTTACTTTTTACTACTGTTTAATCATTTTAAAGTATAAGTATTCAACAAAATGTAATTGTAATTTTTCAAGTACTTATTTACAACTAGCTTTGCCCGTGGTTTCGCTCGCGTGGACTACAGAATACTGTCAGTCGAGAACACGCGCAAACTGTCTTGCCCCAAAAATAATTATTGTGTGTGATCCTTAGAAGATAAACATATGTTATCGATGACTTTTTGTAGGTATTTTTAATATCTACAATTATGTAGAACAATAATTTGATAAACCTCTTATGATTTACTTGGCCTAAGCCATTTAAGCGCCCCAAAAGCGGTTTTTCCCGAATTTATTGACCATTATCGTCACTACTTATTTCGTATGTTATTTTATCTTACAAAATATATCCTTATAACCTGGCCAGATAATATAGCTATAAATTGAAAAAAGAACCATGTAAATCGAATAAGTGGTTTTTGCGTGAAAAGAACATAAACGGACAGACAGAGAGTCGTTGAGTTTTATAATATGTATAGATTTCTATCTTGTAGTGCAATGATTTGTAATTTTACAGGAGCACGGTTCTCGACTCTGTGCGAGGGAGATACCATTCCACTTTTAAGCGAGTGACAGAGATAAAAAAGATCAATGGCGTAAATTCCTCCCTATTCGTTTAGCGTGATTTTCATGCACAACTGATATTACGTACAAAGTATTTAAGATAAGTGCTATTATGTATATGACGTCATTTGAATGAATTCAGAACGATATCTGTATTCCATAGTTAATTGTTGACTTTGATAGAAGAGTTTATTTATTTCTAGTTTTATTAATTGTTCTATAATTGAGGTAATTATGGTTTTATATTGTTAGATCCAAATTTTATGGAATTTTTTAGTGTAATTACGTTGTTGTAGGTAAATAAATGGATGTTTAAATTGTTGTTCTTTCATTAGTGAAATCCATTTTGGTTCGGACTTCGAACGCTTTCCGTTCCAAACTTGCACCTTCCGCTGTTGGCTGGCTGCTCATCCTCACACTCTAAAACCTAGCCGAAACAAGACAACAGTATGGTTCCCTAGAACCTTCCTATCACGTACACTAGGGTTGTGCAATGGGTTACCCAGCACGGTTTCCCCCAAGGCTAATAACTCGGGACTTTTCAAAAAGGGATTTAAATACAGTCTCCAAGGTCCGCAGGGGTCTGGGTCTGGGTCAAGGCCAAACTAAGTATAATTAGCATAGATCAGAATAAGTATGTTTACATATACTTCGAAGAAGGAAGTAACAAAGAGAATACATACTACATCTCTCTAAAATCCCAGAATGATAAAAATTGCATTTTATATTCAGACTTTATTTGTCTATACGTAAAATAAGGTACTTTAATTTTACAGTTATAGTACAGAACACTAAAAATGTTTTGAAGTTTTAAGATTCTTCAAAATAATTTGTTAAGAATATTTTTAAATATAAAAAAAAAACTAAATACTTTCTTAAATCCCGGTTTGAAACGTCAACATTATCAGAGGATTTAATATATGTACAAAATATAGTGGTACCACTCTGTTTTCTTCCCTCCTCGAACTTTAGGTGTATTGTAATCTACAATGTGTGACCAATTTCACTCGGGGGTGTAAGAATTTCGGCGAATAACTTCTCTCAGAGAAATAATTTGAGCGGCCAACTTCCATCAGAGTGAAATAATTTGAGCGGCCAACTTCACACAGGGTAAAGATAATGAACCATCAATTGCACAGGATTATGTAACTAAAAAAGTTACCGTTTGTCAGTTAGAGATGTAAAAAATAGTACTTTTTAAACATAATCATTTAATTGCAATTATATGATAATAGCGATAATAATAATATGCAAGCTGAAATAATTGTGCTTGATGTGTAAATGCTAGCGGCTTTTGAGTGTATTCCCATTTTAGCGGCGTAACATATTGCGTGGAACACGTAGTGCTGTTCATGTACGTTGTGGAACAAATGGGCATATGGACCTGGAAAATGAATTAATAGGATACCAGTAAAATAATCTATATAAATAAAATATTAAACGCTGTTCCTTGGTAAGATTGAGAACGACTGCACCGATTTGGATAGTATTTTTAATGTTAGCAATAGTCTGAATATTGTTTTTATGGAAAGGAAAATTTGAAAGTTACCTGAAAAATAGAAAATATTGGCAAAACCATTTTTTTATGAACTCAAGACCATATCTCACGATTCGAACGATGGATAACAATAGGTAGCCGTGTGTATGAGTTTTTGATTATCGGAAAGGCCAGGACAGGCTGCTTAGTTAGAAATATAATTATTTCAGTTCAATTAATAAGGTATTTAAACAAAAACTTGGATGATAAGAATATTCATATTTGGACGGAGGGGAGAATGTAATCAAATGGAATTATTCTAGATTTATTCTTTGTTTTTTTTTAAATTGAATTCGTCAATAATATTGTTATTTAAAAAGTTATGCACGTATCGTCTTAGGGTCTTCATTTCCTGTCATTGATTTGAGTTATAGCTACAGGTTTTAAAGAAGTTATTTGTACAAAATCATTTCACGAATAATGAATAATTATCTACTATCTGTCCCGTGAGAATATTTCGCATATTATCGATATGTCAAATAAATAATTTAACAAATGTCATGTTAGTTAAACTGTTAATAGATGACACCTTTTACATGTTACTCATTGTTAGTTAATATATATTCGCGAATAGCGAGCGCTTCAAAAAGATATTTGAATTATTAATTTTGATAGAGAATTAAGGGTGGCGTTGCCACGAAAAACACATTTGAGAAATAATATTTATCTATAAATAAAAATATATCATACTAAATAATCTGTATCGAAGAGGTGATAAATAAAAACACGTACTGAGCTACCTATGATATTGTAAATGAAAAATAAGATGCTCAAGTACGCCTATTAAAAAGAAATAACGCGCGTCACAAAAACTTTTATTCCAAAGCACATTAAGGTGATACAAAATATAGTGAGAAAAATTACCTCGCGCATAAATAGCAACGTCGCCGCCGCCATGTCCGTTCTCATTCAAAGTGATCGCGGCTAATTGTTCGTATTCAAACGCATCGGTCTTTTCCAAACTCGGGTCCCGTCTTGCAACCTTTGTAATGTTATTTTCGTCAGTTTTCACGTAGTATTTATTAGAACCCGGACCACCGGTGCCGTAGGACAACGTCGTGTAATTAATCCGATCGGAATACGAAGATTGTGCTATCCCTAAAACGTTGAATACCAGTTTCTTTTATCTTATCCTAGGATAAGAGAGGTAGGGCACAAAGAAATTTCTTTGGAGATTTCTCTCTACTTGGGGCAGTCCGACTGGTGGAATACCTTCTCCCTACAGAAGATCGCAGCCAAATGACCTAGTGTTGTGTTCCTGCGGTGAGTAGAGTATCCAGAGGTCCTTGGGGTAGGAAGGTTCAAGGTCGGCAACGCGCTAGTTGACACTATGATATTATAAGTCCATAGGCTACGGCGAATATCCTCAGAAATGCGTAAAAGGGAAAACTCAGATCAGTGGTTGGAGACAGGATTTCAATTTATGGGTATCAGCTATTTAAATATGTACTGGAAAATACCACCATGCTGCACCATTTCTTCACTAAAACCTTGAGCCTCATGGGGTGATTCGAACCAAATTTTTTTGGCAAATACTTTAGTGAGTGGGTAAACATTGAAGTCACTTTAGATGATTCAGTGGATTATTGATTTAATGTTGTCTGGTTCATACTTCGTAGTAATTTTAACGATTTCGCATGCACGGACTAAATTTAATTCGTTAGTAGTATTATCAGTTGAACGTGAAGGGAAACATGAGAAAATTAAGAGTAAATTACAGATTACAGAAGTTAAATTACTCAAGTAAATTAGTAAGTTTTGATAATAGTGGAATAAGATCAACGGTTTTCTTTTCATATGCAATACACTTATCGGTAAAGGGAAGTCGTAAAACTAGACAATATAGAAACATTGACGGACTTGTAGTCTCCTAAACGGATGTCTTTAATAATTGTAAATATTTTTGTTACCGAATATATTTGTGCCTCTGAGTGGATAGCCGTTAATAGACAAAGTATGTGTGTGATCGCTTGTAACAATGAGGAGTGTATCTTTCTCATCGATCATTTTCAGAACTAGTTGGACGGCATCCTCCATTGCGGCTGCTTCATCAACTGCAGTTTTCGCGCGTCCACGGTGATGAGCCATATCTATGTTGCCACCTTCTACCTTGAAAATAATTATATGGTTTAGACTAGCGGAAAAACGATTAAGTATTCGAACTAACGAATTCGTCGGAATTTGCATTTCCGTTTGCGGACGGATCACTGCCAAAGTTATTTCCGCCGCATAGCAGCAGTGTTCGCGCTGCTGTGTTAGGCTTCAAAGGGTGTGGTTACTGATACACAATGAAACACGAAGCGTTCCAACATAGTCCTGAGTGTTAGCAACTTATTAATGGTTGACATCTATTAGGGATCCGCTCTTTCAAAAGTTGGTTTCAATACCAATAGGCTACAGTGACCATTTAACATCGTGTTCCCTTCTTCATACCATAACAAAACCATTTTCTACTTAGAATTGGGGATACTATCGGCTGACAGTAATGGATAACATAATGGAGATATCTGAATGCTTGAGAAATGTTCTTAAACTACTAACATTAGTGGAATAATTCAAATATATACGTTTGATTGGTAATTTCTTTATTAAAGTTACATGGTGGTAAGTAGAATGGCGCCCACGGAAAAATCAGAATATGCCGATGGGTTTTAATTTTATCCCCGCATAAACTTACCATTTTTTGAGCCATGATGTAGTTAAATTTACACTCACCGGTTAGTGAACAGTGCTCCGTCTAACAGCCTAACACTTAGACATAAATAATGGCTTCAGAAATAAAACTCTGAAGAGCGTGGTTAATGTCATTTCTATCCTGTAATATTTCACAATTTACCGTGCGAACTATTCATAAACACAAACATTCTAGAATGTGGTCATGGTTATCTAATTAGCCCTAATCAAGAGATAGGATCTAGATAATAAAGAAAAGAAATCTAAAGTAAAGAAAAAATTAGACAATTACTGAAAATATTAATATTTATTAAATTACGGCGCAAAAATAAAAATTAAACTTTGCTGCTAAACTACGGTCAGAAGTGTTCCTTATAATTCGGAGTGAATTGGAGCAATAAAACATCAGGTTGATGTTCATTGATGTTTTTAATTTTTATTGAAAATTAATCATTCGATTACTACAAGTGCCCTTCATTCTGCGATAACCATTACATTGGCTCTACGAGATGAAACTGTCCTCTGTGAACTTTTAACATATATTCATAAACTTTGTTTAAGAGAATATGTATTAAGTAATAAAAAATAGTTAAATTATATTTACTACTTGAAACGGCAGATAAGATAATTTTACGTACCATAAGGAAATATCCATTTTTATTCTTCCTTAAAACTTTTATTGCTGCTTCCACCATTGCAGATATTGATGGCATACCATCGGGACCTTTGTCTCTCTCGTGTTCGTACTTTAAATGTCCGTTTGCAAAAATGCCTTGATACATTATTAATTAAGTTTAAATAATTAAAATTACAAATATGTTAGGGTGTGAATTAATTGGAAATGTAGGCGGCGTTTAGTCCATACAAACGTATTCTTCTGTTTACATCTGGATAATGGCTTAGGGGATTTTTTTTATACCGTACAATCTATATCTACCACTGCCAAGTTCCTGTCTTGATTTTTTCCATAAATAAATTACTATAAGAACTATGAGCCTTTAAAGTTTAAAGGCTTTAAATGCTAAATTGAAATGGCTTCACTCTGCGTGCGACTACTGCCGTTTTAAGTGTTTTTATTCTATGACTTCAGTATAGATAATATTTTTATCGGGCGGCCAGTGTTATGCGTCACAACTTACGAGGCTCGTTCGCACCACTACACCTATAGTCATAGATCTGAGGCCGAGTGTTGTATTATTTTAATTTTACATTACCTCTCAAACTATATGTCCAAATAGCATGCTATAAAGAGCAAAGTTTATCTACATAAAATAGTCTTGATGATGAAGTAACTTTCTTTCGTAAGGATTAATATGCCATGCCTAAGAATAATGCTCTTAAATCACTTCACAATCTTCAATAAAACTATGTCACTAAATAATTTCTTGTGGCTTATGTATAAGAGATAGGTATATAGTATCGAGGTTTTTTTTTTAGATGTACTAAGGAACAATATTTTTGTAGAACCTTGTATTTGAGTATCACTAACTATTACGCCAGCGCACGCGGACACAGCAGTTAGAATGCGCTATTTCTTCCGACTTACTTAACAAAAATTAATATTTAAGGCTAGCTGAGAGGTGTAGCCTAATGCTAGATAGCCTATACTATTCCTCGTGAATATGCCTATCATATACAAAGAATTATTCGAATCCGACTGGTAGTTTCAGAGATTAGCGTGTATAAACAAAAAAAAAACAAACAATGCCAAAATATGTGAAATCAATTATTTGCAAGTATTGTATTGGTCTCATGAAGTACATAGGATAATTTCCTGCAATAAGTCACATTACTGTATTATAGTGTATAGGTAACAACCCTACTTTAGACGTAAACATTATCGAATGAATGCCCTATCGTCCTATGACGACATACGTCTCTACTCCTCATGACAACAATAAGTGTCGATAGTACTCGTACTCTCAGATTTTGCACTTTCAAATATAATTCCGTACTAAAATATATCATTGACTATTCGTGATTGTGTGAATACGGTCATAACAGGCATATGAGCCACCGAACAAATAAAAACGAATTGTCACAAATCACGATCCGGAAAAAATAACGATTCGTTGATGTGTAAATAATAAGCCCTTATTAGGAATCACTTAACATTGGTATGAACTTCATGTCAACTACGTGGGAAGGTTAAAAGCTAAGTAATTTCTTACCGAGCAGGTAATCCGTATTATCAACATCAAGCTTGTCAAGTTCCCTGTTATTTGATATCAAACTGTACTTTAGTCCTCTGCTTTCTTTATCTTTCTTATATGTTTCGATAAGATTCTGTCCATCCTTACGAACACAAGACCAGGTATCGATAGGGTCTGATGATGATCTGGTCGTATTTGAAACCAGGACTTGTCTACCACCTCCTAAAATTACCTGTGAAAAAAGTGTTTCCATACTTGAAACCCTTACAATAACTACTTTATGACGTCATTTTAAACTAAATGGCTGCTAGTTAACGAGGGTAGATTGCTTAAATTAGCTGGTTCTATTATCACCTTACCTTTCTGAAAAATTGGCAATTTTAATCTCGCGATTTCAAAGTTTACGGTAACGATTGGTTGATTTATATTGAAGATAGATTGAATCAAAGCCAAGCATTAGATAGGAGATAGCATAATTAGAATCTGGGAAAAAAATATGGTCACTGCAAAATTCTAATTTTACAGCAGTGATCAAGGTGACTAAAAATCTCCAAAAGACTTAAACAGAAAATGGTAAAACCCATTGAATTTTTAACTAAATTCAAAAAGTTCAGCCATAACTTCTTTGTTTAGGTGATTCTTTTCTTTCGTTGGAAAGGGGATACCTCAAGGGTGTACATATTTCATTTCATTGGCATTGGATTTTCGACTTTGAAGATACACCAGGGAATTCCTTAAAATAATTAAAGTTGATTTTGTTTTTTGTTAAAAATTGTCTTACATGAAGATCCTTGCCTGGCCAGTCTTCAACCAACTGCCTCGCGATATCTTTGCACTGTGAGGCCTCAGCTGGCATCTTACTCTCACATTCCCAACTGCGATCAGCGCTGTGAGCATATAAAGGGCCCGGGGTGGCATGGGTGACCCGCATCGTTGTCACCAAACCTAGAAGTTACGATTTTTGTTTCATTTCAGGCATTTTAAATCGTTTTCAAGTCAATGTAGAGTTACTGGCTTTGATATTGGTTGGTTGTTATTTTAATTCATAAAGTTATGATATTTGACCCTTTTTTTTGTTAACGTTGGTAAAAATGCGTTTACGCATCCACAGATGGCCCGGGCAGGCCGAAAGGGTATGTGGACTCACATGGTAACATAAAAATACCACGAATACTCACTAAAAAATCACCACGGTGTTCCTAACACTACCCTTCATGTCGTGCACCGGGAACTGCTTGCGGAATACTTTCGCTCGTGTTATTTGACCCTATATTATGTAATCTTGGTGGGATTTTACGTGATGTAATTTGGTTACTGTACAGAAATTATGTAAATTGTAAATAATAAATAGGAATATGCATTTTTAGTTGCCACAAAAACTCCATAGGCAGTTTTGACAAGGGTGCCGCCATCTTGTTAAAGCTATGTTTGAAGATTACAAGATTAATTAGAGAAATATTTTGCTAATGTGACGTTGGCTGAATTGTGGATTTGCACAGTTGCAATTAAAGAAAAAGAAGATGAAGCCAATGTAAAAGAAACTCGCCTGCACTTTTACCCTCGTTTAAAGCGATCGAAGCCAAAGAGTTAAGTCTCGCTTCAGGACGCAAGGAGGCGTCACAGTCGCGATGCGTCACGCTAGCGTCAACGCCGATTGTCTCCTGATTCGCTTTTACACCACAAAATAAAGCGGTCGCAGAACAAGACGAATCGGGTACCATTTTATTTGCCGAATAAGTCTGTAATGTAAGTATGGAAAAGTAATATGTGCTTTATAGCAGGGTGACATACCTTATATACCATACATTTTCACCTGTTGACCTTATTCTTATATTGTACCTACTTTTTAAGGTATTTCGTTGGTAATTCTAAGGTCAAATATTAATGGCTTGCAACTTCTGTGTAAGTTACCTACGGACCAAAACAACAATGCCAGTGCTATTGCTTTATTACTGATAAACGTAGCGGCGATGCTTTCGAAGTCGATCCTTGCAGAGGTTCTACCGCTAAGGGTCGTCTCTTCACACACATGCACACAATGAAAAATAACTTTTGGTTCTTAAATATAACTTTATAATTATAGTACAGTTGTGTGTTGGTATTTCACCTTTAGCAATCCAACATGAGGGAATTTCTCATAAGTCAGTCGGTGTGATTCTCCACCTTTGTATATTCTCGTGGCAGTAACTGTGTTCGGGCCCATGCCATCTCCAACGAAGAGGATTACATTCTTTGCCACACCGAGATTCCATTTTACTTCGAGTGCTTCATTCAGCTCTTTGTTTGCAAGGCTTGTCCAATACTGCCGATCTAAAAACGATTTGTACTTTTGTCAGTTAAATACTGCGGTAAAATGTCCTTTTTTATTGTGACACGGCATTCATCGGTTGACTGGATTCATTACCAGCCCTCGTTTTCATGCCGACCTGCAAGACTCTCTACCGTTAGATATACATTGGCTGATGACGAAATAAAAAAATTGGGTATTTGAAAAAAAAACATATCGATTTTTTTATGTATTTTAAAGCTTCATCATAATTAAGATAATATTCAATTCGAAAAACTTTTTATTAATATTAAACAATTGAAAACTGTAATATTTTAAAAAGAATCACATGACTACGAACGCGCCACGATTGATCGCCAGGTTTGTGACGGACATTTAAAGGAATTTCATCGATTAAGAGTCAAAAAACTGTATCAGCCGTGTGCTACAATGAGTAGAAAATAACATTATGACGTCACACGCGCTCGGGAGCTGTCGGCGTGTCTTCGGTATTGGATTCAAAAAATAATTTTTATTTTGAAATAACTTTTGGAATATTGCGAAAAAAATAGTTTTGTTATAAAACATATATATGACGATATATAAAACGATCTTTCCATTAATCACAAAAAAATCAAAAACCCAATTCAAAAGAGTCACTGTAACGGATTATTCACCACGTGCATAGCGGTCGTGACCGACTTGATCTCCCCATCTGAGACCAGAACGCGACACACCTAAGTGTGTTACTATGACGGGTGATATACCAGGTTTATGGTGGTCGCGATTCAGTCGGACACAATTGCTTCGTCCTACCACCCGGACCACCTTGATTTACAGATTTCTTCTTAAAAAATATTTGGTTTGTCCTTCTAAAAGACTTAATCCATCCATCCATTAAGTAAAAAGAAGTCCACTGCTGGGCATAGGCCTTCCCCAAAGATCGCCACAACGACCGCACCTGTGCAGCTCGCATCCAGCATATACCCGCAATCTTCACTAGGTCCTCGGTTCACCTTGTAGCGGTCGGTCATCCGTTCTACGAGCGATATGTCCCGCCCACTGCCAAATAAGTGTAGCATTTCTTTAGCTTTTTAGAATTTTTAAAGACAATAACAAATAATATTTATTTCTGCATTATTTTCTTTAACAAGGAAAGTAAATATTAAGCACGACTTTAGTTAATTAGTACCTACGCATCACCTTTACATAGTATAATAAAATTGAAGTGTCGGATTGTAATGTCAAAATAACAAGTTTTTACTAAATGCATACGAAAGTATTACAAGGTACCTATAACATACAGCCCATTTATAAAATTTTTGTCTGTCTGTCTGTTTGTTCCAGGTAATCTCCGAAACGGTTGGACTGATTTTAACGGGACTTTCACTGGCAGACAGCTAATATTATAACGCATAATTTAGGCTACATTTATTTTAGAAAACTAGTTAGGGTTCCGCATATAAAAAAAAGGTTTTTAGTAGACAACGCGAGCTGAGCCGCGGGCACAACTAGTTTTGTAATAAAATGGAACGCGCCAATATACCTATCAATGTACCTGCTCTGTTGTACATTGATGTATAGTGTCGCCAGTCGCCACTGTCTATACAATAAATGCTCTATTTTGCTGTGTAAGTCTTAACTAGAAGAAATTTTAAGTATGAATTTGGTCGGATATAGAAGTAGAGGAACAAATAAGAAGGTTTGGGTGGATGCGTGAGGAACTGTATGTGTAAAAAAGGTGCGAATACTGAGATGACATCTGTTAGGAGAGAGTGGGAGAGGAAACCCCCACCCCATCCCAAACTACTTGCGAGTAGGTGGGATTAGGTCAAGAAGAAAAATAATCTATTTTGCCGTTTCAATTACCAGAATAAAAAACCTTACAACAAATATATTGTAGAAAATCACTAACTAGGTGAAGGTTGGAAATCTAATTATAACTTCATATTTGTACTATTTTAAAACTCTGGTCACCCCACTGTTCATATTATGGTACGGTACTCGTAAAAATGCTTTAACATTGTAATTTGTAGACAACAAAACGGTTTTTTTTTCTTCCGATACAAATGAAAATATGATCCTTTCATGAAACTGTATCGAAAAGTAGGTATAAAAAAACTAGTAAATTTTTTTTTCCTTTAAAATCTTGCTTGACTAATAAATTGACTATACCTGAAACCATGGAACCAATGACAAATTCCCCGTGTTTCTTAAGGTTTCAAATTTCTGCATACTATCCCATTAAAATAATGTAGATATATTGTATATTTTAAAAAGTTTATGTCCGATTTTTAGTGACCACTCCTAATGTGATGAGATTAATAAGATTTTGCCGTACCCTATTTTGAACTCAGGTAATAACGAAAACATAGTACAATAATAATAAAAAAAAAACGATAATCTTAGTTTAAGAACTTATAAAAGTGTCTTATTTCTTACGATAATAAAATTATCCTGTGTATTTTACCTACATAATACTGCCACAGGCTATAAATCCCCACTACATAACACACAATAACATTTATCTATACAAATAATAAAATTAAAGCGCCTGTAAATATATCTTGCCTTTGTTAGAAAAAAAAAAGATATGACGTCATCATTTTCTCTGTTTGGTCTTTCTAATATTATTGGAAGAAAGTTAAAGTATGCCGTTTAACTGATATTAAAACAGTTTAAAATACAATAATTTTAATAAATTAAGTGTGTAAACTAACCTGTCCGTAGCGAGCACTGAACGGTAATAAAATGAAAAAGCACGAGCACTCCACTTAAGAACATGTCTATTTCTTTATTTAAAATATATTTTTAGAGGCAAGGTGTAAATATTGGTAAAGGTGAAGGTGAATAAATTGAGTATTTCATGACACTAGACAAAACTATGTAACCACAATTGTAAATGTAAAACATACATAAGAAAGAAGGAAATGAGAGTAGAAACGAGCGAAGTTAGAAAACAATTATTTGTTACAGCACAGTACTCACTAGTTACGCGCAGCGCTAGTCGCTGCGCCGGAAGAGTGTGTCACATTTGCACAATGAACTCAGGGTAGCCAGATGGCGATATTTTTTTCTCGTACCACGGCTGCCAAATATCTCGTAATTTCAATACAGAAACTCGTAAAAGTACAAATGTTAAAAATCTCTTATTGTCCTTAATTTATACTATGTACTATTACTAGCTAGCCTAGCGCTGGAACTTCAATTAGTATTGCGTAAAAATACATTACCACGTGTCAGTTAGTGCAGAACAATTAAGGGCAATAACTAAAACACAACTTAGCGGGAATTCCCCCAGTCAACCACTAAAAATACATTTAGTGTTGAGGTACCTAAAGTTTTTTATTTACACGGAGTAAAATGACATTCTATGTGTTTTTGGTTTACTGTATTTTTAAAATAGTGTTGCAACCAATCTGAACTAATCGTAAAACCTTACTAAATATTATTCGTACAGATAAGTTTTTCTAAAAAACATTGAACTCTCCAAAGATGAAGGCCGAATAAAACAGACAAAATCGCGTCTCTCGTGGGTTAAATGCATATTTTTTTTGCTTTTGTAAGTTGTTCGCCATATACAACATTTTATAGTTTCCTGAATTATGTAATGATAATATTAAATTATCGGATATGTTGAACAACTTAAAACATTTCAATAAATAAATAAAAACCCTCAAATAAGTATTTAAAATCTTACGATTCAAAAAATTGTATATTAAAATATATGGTAGCTCAAAAATCACTACAAAAATAAATGTGGTACATTATTTTCTTGTTTGACATTAACGATTGTCAATTTACTCAGCGAGGATAAAAAACCCAGTATAGTGATGTACTGAGTCGATCTTTAGTTGCATGGACATTTATATTCTGTTTTATTATGGTTTTGGTTTGTATACTTGACGCAGGTTAAACTGTTAAATCTCGTAAATGCAATGTGTAAAGATCAATGCTTCCACTTACGGTTTTAGTTTAACCCTATCTTTTTTAGGAATTATTTCTAATTACCCTAAAATAAATTCAAAGTTCCTTCATTTAAGGCGCAAAACTTAAAATAAGAAATACATAATTTCCCATAAATATTTTTTAACACAAATTACATAAGTATATAAAACTATCATAGATTTACAGAAGCCAAAGTATTACTTTTACACTTTTTTGCTGCACTTGTCATAGCACTGTTCGGTCCCAAAATTGAACAATTGAGTTGTATATCATCAAAAGCGGCAAAGTAGATATGACCGATAATTTGGTTTTAAAGAGAAAATAATGTGAGCAGCGGTTCACACGTGTCAGACATGAAACCTTCAGAAAAAAAAAATGTTCTTTAAAAAATATTTTTTAATTATCCTAAATCAGCGGGATTCGAACTATTAACCACTCGTGCGTACTTCGTATGAATTCTGGTCGTCTCATATCACTAGGCCAATCCGACTACGATTAAAATCATGAAAATCAGGACTTGCATTAACAGTGCATAATGTAAATGTATTCTATCTTATTCTCTCATAGACTAAATTCTATAGATGTTTATGGTTGTCTCTTTTTACTGACGCTTTTTCGTTTCATGGATTTTCAAATCACAATGCTACTAAAGAAGCTTCACTTCAAAAAAATAAAAAACATAAATTTCAATTGTATCCATGGTCAATATACTATTAGCTTCACTTATAGCTAAATCTTTAAAAGTGGAAATACTGGCTGCCGATGTGCTCCCAGCGTAGTTCGTGACAAATGTATAGACCTACAGACACAGTAGGCATAGTATAGATAGATCGCTAGTGGCCGTTTAATTGGGGGTAGTGTTGTCAGATGCTAGTCTAGCATTTCCATTTCCCGCGATAACTGAATCACTCCAAAATTCCAGTTTTAGAATTAAAACGCCTCACCATATTTATTTCAGTTTTTACAGATATACGTCCTTAAAGGTAAAATTAAGAGCTGCCCGCATCATGTGCAACATCATATGCGACGGAAGTGCGACATCATGAAGTTAGCCAACAATGATAATAATGTATTTTTTTTATTAGCCAACGTTATCATGTTGTTGGCACGCGGGATGAAATTTTAAGAGCTTTTTGTTACGTCAAAGAAGTATAACTTCTTACGTGCGTACGTCAAGCCTTTATTTACTTGCGACATTGTGGCTAGCCAAAGGGCCGCATGCCACAAAAATTAAAAATGTCGCACGTTGTAGCAAGAATTGTGCCACAAAACAGGACCTTCCGTCATGTGGCACGATGTCGTTCGTGTATCAAAACCCGATGGATTCCGTGCGACATTTTCATGCGTCAAAACAGTTTTTCTGTTATGTTTTATTTGTCTCTAAATCGACAATTGTGTGTTTCATAAATATTATAGCTTCTATTAAACACAGTATAGTCCAAATACATGCTGCAATGCTCGGCCTGCATGCTGAAATGACCTAAATAAATTGATTTAAATATAAATAATTAATGATAAATAGGTAATCATTGTATATCACAAAATACGGTAACTTATTCCAAATATAAAAATACTGTACACTGTAACCGACATATAACTTTTCTGGACCCTCTTATTCGTGATCTATATCTGTCTTTTTCGTTATTTATCCGTTACTTAAATTGAATTGGTTAAGCTTTGCGCCGCGTCGACGTTATACAAAATACTTAAATACTTTATTGTATACGTCACCGTGTTACGCTGTATGGAGATTGCAGTAATAGGAATGGGATTGGGAGTTGACGTCTGTTACTGAACTGAGTACGGTTGCAGAATTGACATATATTATGAAAAAAAAAACCAACGATGTAAAAACATTTCCTTGAAAACACGAATGTTTTCATATATCCAATGAGAGCTAGAACTATTAGTAACTATGAAGTGTGCGTGTGGAAGAAATTAATGTATGAATGCATACAAGAAAAAAAAAAATATAAGATATTCTCATATCTAGGTTTTAGCATGTAGTTAATATTATGTTTTCTTATAATAGTTAGCACTAACAATTACTAAAATATATATTATTCCAGAATTATAGTTAGACCGACAATCAACAGTTTTGACCCATTTAATAGTTCAAGTTAATGTTAACAAATTAATTTATCCCAGATGTTTTCTTTCTTCTTCTTCTTTAATTTAAGAGCTTAGCTCTTCTCGGTGGAGCCGTTGCCACTGTTCCCCAAATTCGGAAATAAAGTATGCAAACAGCTAGGTATCAAGTAAACTGTAATTGTGAGTGACGGTTGCCAAAGAGATTTGAATTCAAATTAATTAGTCATTTCAAATTCACTTGGAACAGCCCTTTATTAATTTATTTTCCTATAATCTACGAATAATTTAACTGAGTACTAGAGTATAACAAAATAATAGTTCACATCGAAAAGTCAGCCAGACTAAAAAAAAAATGCTACAAATATTTATCTCGAACAAAACTTCTACGTATGTTTATAATTTTCATCGACGTATTGTTTTCATCCCTAGAACTGTGAGCGCGCACGTGTGTATACCGTCGAGTGACGTCACTGTTTACAGTAATGAATTGCTACTTTGAAACATAGTAACTAGATGTTTGTACTAGTTTTTGTTATTATTAAATACACGTAATTATATATCGTCAAAACAGTAACGCAACATTTCGTAATATGCTATTCTGAGTAATTGGAGGTTAAAGTTTTTGGGAATGTTTAAATTTTTATGTACTTGTTATAAAGTTAATTAACTGTCACTTTTCTGATATAGTAATATATAGTTCTATGACAGTTTTATAATGTGTTACAAAAATTTAGATGCCTCTTGTAGTTTTAAAGTAACTTTAATTTTGTGAAATGTTACATTAATGAAGTGAAAATTTCCTGTAGAATTGAAGATTGATTGGTATATTTATGAATGAGCTGGTAATGAAATAACCAAAACAACCAATTTAGAAGTCTTAACGATTTATTGAAAATAAAAAAGGTACTAATGGGCTGTAAAAGATGTCAGTGTAATTATTAAAAAGTAAGGTGCTTAAAATTTATCGTTTTCGTCATGCTCATCACGTTTAATATGGTTTTCTGCAGCCTTCAAACTTGACTAAAAGTCGCGGTAAACTCGAGGGATAACATTAGAGTCGCATAGAGAAAGCAAGTCATTGTTCTGGAGATTAGATATTTTTGGTCACTGGTGGTGCTTATTACGTACATATAGCTCAACATTTGCTGCACCTCTACCTCTAGTTTTATTGCACACGTTTAAGCATTTTGTGGATGCATTTGAATCGTAGGTATCGTTATAAAAAACTAAGTATGGAGAAGCCTCTTGCATGTAGATTTTTTAAATATCGTTCCACACTACTATCGCCAACATTATTAAGAGTGAAATATTTACCAAACCGAGTTACTAAGTCTTTCAAATCTAGAATATCGCTGTAGTCTAATGGGTATACTCCGTATGGAGGTCCAGTCTTCTTGGCGCATCGTTTCATTGATTTTCATTATGATGGCACGAAAATGAATCCGCTTTTCAGTATTCTTGTTTTCTCCCGTTCGATTATGCTATGCACACTGTCTACTTCGTTTTGAGTATGCCTAACGACTAAGTACTTGTGTGTTGTGGATTTAACACCCAAAACTTTGTTAGCATAGTGGTAGAGACCTAACAAGTATTTATTTTTATTCTGTGCTGAACAATTATCTGTATAGAAAATCACGTTTTCCAACACAGTGGTCTTGCAGAAATTTGTAAATGCACGTTCCAACTTCATCACAACCTTTTCCCCCAAGTAATGTATTCCACAGAATGGGCAGCTTTTTATACAACTTCGTATACGGTACCGTTGTATAACATTTAATCTCCTTTTATAGAAAAAGAGGGAATCGTTACCGCACGGTGTCTGGAGAACAGCTTGCATATCATAGTAACAAATGATTTTGTCATTATCATTTCTGCATCATTCTATGTCTGCTTTTTTTCAATTCTGCACCTATCCATTTCCTTTTAATGTTTGTCATAAGTGTACATTATAATGTAATTTATAATCGCCAACAGCATTTTGATAAGACAAAGAAAGTTGGCGCGCCCTGGCGCTACCAACGCGCCCGTGAAACCCGTGTAACTTTGTTCCACTTCGTGGACTTGCCTACTGCTTGTCAGATTGCATGACGTTTACAGTTACTGCTCTGTTCCTTAGGATCGTATCAGGAAGTTATATAGCCTATACTATTCCTCATGAATCTGGCTATCATATAAAAATCATTTTTCGTATACGAGAGGTTGTTGGCGACACACGCTTGAAGCAATGATGGCTCAGTGGTAGCGAGTACAACATCGCTTCGATAAACGTGAGTTTGAATCCCTGCAATGAGCCTCAGCTTTTAGTGAAGGAAAATATCGTGAGGAAACCATAGCATGATGGTAGGGCTTTTTCTAATGCCCGCCTGGCTAGCTACCACCCTCAAGTTGAAAATCTGTAGCTAAGCATTAATAAATGTGTTCCGGCAGCTGCACTTGAGAGCCAGTCTTCCACTAGGTTTAGCGTGTTATCATCTTGGGTCACATCGTCCCTTAACATCAGGTGAGATTGTGGCCACTACGCCAAACCTATAACGATAAAAAAAAACGTTTATGGATATTTAATACACTCAACACAGGTAGTTCCAGAGATTAGCGCGTTTAAACAAACAATCAAACAAAACAACTCTACAATTTTATTTTAGGACTAGCCGATACTCACTACTACGTCTGGGGTGTTTATTATATTAGTACATCTCTGAACGCGTAGTGCTTATAAAAATCGTGGTTACTTAAAACTTTAATACGTAACTTTTTATTGAATGAAGCTATCATGTTTTTTTATAATGTCCAAATATCTAAGGAGTAAAACAAAAATATATATATATATATTAAAATCTATCCAATTGGTTTTACGTGATGCGTGCATAACGGCAAAACTCAGTAATTTTATTTGTATAGGGTTGATAATATAGAGTAATGGTGATGAAGTAAACACAGAATTAAGAAGAAAATGTAAGTAGCGCAAACAATATCTTTTATAGAGTAATCATTTAGGTTAAGAAGTTAAACGAGTATTTATAGCTGCGATAACGTGATGGTATTGGGAGCCCAGTCCCGAGAGGTATCGATCTGAAGACGCACTCTGTGCGCAGGATCGGGACAACCTCCTTGTTAAGGCACGTAACATCCCTTAGAAATAATATAGATAATTATTTCATAATTATATTAACGATGTATTTTTTAATATATTAAATTGAAATATACTGCTATATTTAACTGCAAATTGAAAATCTGTCGCCAAGCACCAATAGGTGTGTTCCGGCAGCTGCATTTGAGAGTCAATCTTCCACTAGGTTTAGCATGTTAGTACTTGGGTCACATCGTCACTTAGCATCAGGTGAGATTGAGGCCAATACGCTAAAACTATGACGATAAAAAATATATATCACTGGTATACCGATGAACGAGTATTTATTCATATTATATTAAATAAGAAACAGTTTTATTTGTTTTTATCTATAAACATCAAATTTGCAAGACAAATACTATTTTATGTGATGTTTAATTAATCTAAACACGATATTCAGGTACTTTCGGTGGAAATAGTCGCAAAATTGTTCATGTACTAGAGAAAGTATTTATCTACTAAAATCTTATTCTTTATCTTCTAATAACTTATCTTCTGAAATAACTATTAATCTTCTTTGTCGTTACACTCTTGCCAGAGTGGTCGTGGCCTTCATGTCGAGGTTTTTGTAGCCTGTTTAACAATACGACGCCACTCTTCGCGAATTGCCGCTCTCCTTGTGTATTCGTGCAGAGGACCGTCGACGGCACTTTTTATTTGGTCTGGCCACCTCATCGATGATCTCCCGCGTGGTCGGGTGCCTTCAACTTTGCCCTGCACTACCAGGCGTTCAATGGATTCGCCTCCGCGCCGTGATAGAAGTCCAAAGAAAGTGAGGATGCGAACCTGCACTGTGATAGCCACTTGATAGCCTCTGCTTGATGACCAGCTCTCGAAAAATAGACTTGTTGGTTCGGCATTCCATCCACGATGTACCGAGTATTTTCGTCTCCAGCACCACATCTCGAGAGCATCAATCCGTTTTTTCTCACTTTCTCGTAGGGTCCATGTCTCCGCAGCATAAAGAAATATGGGGAATATGAGAGCCCTGACAAGTCTGGTTTTGGTGGCTTTGGTGATGTTTCGATCCCTCCATATTTTCTTTAGCTTATCCATAGCTCATTTGGAGATTGCCATGCGTCGCTTGATTTCGTCTATGCAGCCGCTACTATTCGATATCAATACACCGAGGTATGTATATGATTGTAAGACCTCACAACTCGCTATTTGCGTAACCTGTGGCGAGTTGTTGTTTGCACGATCGACAATCATCATCGTAGTCTTGCTGTGTTTATTTTGAGAACAAAATCAAGGCTGTCACGTTCCTTTCTGTGTAGGAGCTCTTCCATGTGTTCAACACTACTCGCAAAAGTGTGGTATCGTCTGCGTATCGTAGGTTTGATCGATTACCTCCGATGGTGACACCGTCAGCCCAACCTTCAAGAGCAATCCTCATTATTAATTCTGTATAGATGTTTAACAGTAACGGAGAAATTATACATCCTTGTCGTACTCCCGCACTGGGGTGGAAATCGCTGGACTGAACCTCGTCTGTTCTTACTGAGGCCGTCCCGTTTTCGTTAAGATGTCTAAGTAGTGTCACCAGGTGTTTTGGAGTACCCATATTCAAAAGCGTGCCCCAGAGTCTCGGCCATTTCACTGAATCAAATACATACATACATACATAAATCACGCCTCTTTCCCAACGGGGTAGGCAGAGACCACGTCCTTCCACTTGCTACGATCCTGACATACAGCTTTCGCTTCCTCAACATTCATCAATCTTTTCATGCATGCTCGTCGGTTTAGAGTACTCTGGACCTGACCTTTCTTCAAAACGTCCCCGATTTGATCGTGGAACGTTCGTCTAGGCCTTCCTCTTCCAACGTTCCCAATTACACTCATCTTATAAATCTGTCTAGTCAATCTTCTTTCATTCATCCTCTCTACATGCCCAAACCATCTAAGCATCCCTTTCTCAATCCGTGTCACTACATCTTCTTTCACACCACAACGTTCTCTTATTACACTATTTCTTATCCTGTCACTCAATTTCACTCCTATCATACTTCTTAGCGCTCTCATTTCTACTGCATTTATTCTACTTTCATGTTTTTTCTGCCATACCCAGCTTTCACTTCCGTACATGAGTTTTGGAACTAACACTGCACTATGTACAGCCAGATGAGCTTTTCTAGAAATTTTCTGGCTGTTCATAAAGGCGTGCAACGCCCCATTCATCTTATTACCAGCATTAACTCTCCTTTCAATATCACTTTCACACTTTCCGTCACTAGTAAACATTGATCCCAAATAAACAAATTCATTCACTTGCTCTAGTTTATCACTACCAATCCGGATACATACTTCTGTCATGCTCTGTTCCTTTTCAAATACCATAACTTTAGTCTTTTTTGCGTTCACTTTCATTCCCTTTCTTTCCAAGGCATCATTCATAATAGTCACCATCGCTTGTAAATCTTTAGCCGACGATGCAAGTAATACTTGATCATCGGCGTAAAGAAGACATTTGAAAACTAACTCATTGACTCTCAGTCCACAGTCACTCTCTTTCAAATCTGTCAGACAATTATCCATGAATAGGTTGAACAGCCATGGAGACGCTACACATCCCTGTCTAACACCCTTTTGGATATTAAACCATTCGGTGTATGCTCCGTTTATTCTGACACAAGCACTGGAATCCCTATAGAGGGATTTCAATGCCTGTATCAGAATACTGCTCACCCCATGCAAAGATAATGCTGACCACAACTCATTCCTCACCACTTTGTCATAGGCCTTTTCTAAATCTACGAATGCACAATAGACTTTTTGGTTTGTGACCAAAAATTTTCTAGTAATGCACCGTAAGGAAAAGATCTGATCCATACATCCCATTCCCTTTCTAAATCCCGCTTGTACATCCCATATTCTTTCATCTGTTTCTAACATAACTCTTTCAATTATTACTTTGCATACAGTTTGCCGACAACACTGAGAAGGCTAATTCCGCGGTAATTTTTACAGTCTTGTTGTGACCCTTTTCCCTTGTACAATGGAACTATCACAGCCTTGCACCAGTCTCCCGGTACCCGACCGTTTTTCCAACACAAGTTGAAAAGGTGGTACAACTGACTTGCTACCACACCCTGTCCAGCCTTCAGCATTTCGACAGTCACCCTGTCATATCCCGCAGCTTTACCTGATTTCATACTTTTCAATGCTTTCATAATTTCTTCCAAACTAATATCGCTTTCAGGTTCACTTACGTTCACATCAAGAGGTGCTTGCACTGAATCAAATGCCTTTGAGAAATCAACAAAAAAGATGTAAATAGGTTTGTTGAATTCCCGGGATTTCTCGATTGTCTGGCGCACGTTTAGAATCTGCTCGCGGGTGCCCTTAACCTTCACGAAACCAGCCTGTTCAGGTGCTATTTCCTTAGACAGGTACGATTTCAAGCGCTCATTCACAATGTGCAGAAGTATTTTGCTCGCATGCGGTATCCGAGCGATTAAGCGATAGTTGCTGCAAGATTTTGTAGATCCCTTCTTATGTAGAGGCACGAAGATAGTGTGTGCCCAATCCTGCAGCCAAACACAGGTCCGCCAAACGCTATTACTTTAACTATTAATAGTACTATTGAAATATATGAATAATAAATAAAAAAACTTTTGATTATAGAATTTATAGATGACAAAACATTATTTCCTTCCGAAAAAAGGTCTGAAAAGAACATAAAGAAGTTTATGCTTCTAAAGCCCTATAGGGTATTTTGAGGTTATAGAAAATAATTTTTAAAAGTTTAAATGAATGCATTAAATAAAGTTTCAAGTTACTACCAAAAAAACTCGACCATGTAAATCGCTCACGACTAAAATCCTAGCATAGTTTTTGCGGGAAATAAAAGCTGGTGACCTATTTCTGTCCCTTAATTCGGTGTGTGAATTCAAACAGTGTCCCTAATAACGTTCTCTCTTTGACAATGTAATCCAAGTCGTCGTATTAAAATGTGTCATTTCACGTAAAAAAATATATTATAATTATTTTATAAATTAAATTATTTTAACAGTGTTGTGATTTAACGTGCAATTAAATTAATAAAAATGGTGCGTATTAATTAATGGTTGTATTTGTTTTAATTCATAAATTTAAATTTAATTGTGTGAGTTATTCAATTTTAAATGGATAATGTTAGTTAAATTATATATTAACTAGCTTCTGCCCGCGGCTCCGCTCGCGTGCTCTACAAAAATTGTTGTTATCGGGATAAAAAGTACTCTGTGTATCCAGGTTATAAACTATCTGTGTGCCGAATTTCATCCAAATCCGTTCAACCGTTTTGCCGTGATTGAGTAACAAACAAACTTACCAGCGCCTTTATTAGGATGTTTTTTTTTCACTGAAGAGTCTAATATTTTACGCGCTGATTACGCTATTTTTATTAAATTCTTTTTCTACTTTCTGTTTTCCTTCTCAAAACGTAACAATCCTTCTCTATTTAAAATTAAATAAAAATCAATTTAGGCCCCAAGAAGGCACTTATGAAAGTGAAAACACTACTACCGGTTAGGAAAAGATCCCAGTCTTTGAGAAGAACCGGCAAGAAATAATCATATTAATAATTTTATGGATACACAGAGAGAGTGTCATTTCCAGACATCAATGACATTCACATAATGATCCACCCTATTATAACATTTTGAGATCAAAAACCGGCTTGACATGGTCTTTGAACTCATTATATGGCTGATTAGTAATGCACTTCGGGTTCTTATTATAGACCCGAACACTATTACCAAAACACTTTTATTAGTGTTACTAAGTCTAAAAAACGGTATTACTAATGTAGGTCTATTTTTAGTATTAAAACTGTGCTGGTTTTTGATTAAGTCCTTGGGTGCTTAGAAAATAGTGTAATCTAATTATGTAAGAAACTGTTGTTTTTCACAGCAATTTGACGTCACTGTACTTGATGGTAATCACCGGTATCAAAAAATAATGGTGCTATTGGTTAGGTGCTGGTGGTACTAGAGTAACCTATCGCCTTTCGTTGTTGTCATGCGAGCCTACAAGCCTCTCGCCATTGAATATAAACTAAATGACAAAGTAAAACAGAGTCACTGTTACGTGTTTATTGCCATGTGTATGGTGGTCGTGACTCAGTCGAGTAAAAATTCCTACCACCCCTCTTGATTATTAGATATACAATGGGTGATCCCGGATCTCGACACGCTTTAGAGTGTCATTATGATGGAAATTACAGCTGGTTTATGGTGGTCGTAATCCAGTCGGACGCAACTGCTGTGTACTAAAGTTAGCCAGTGGACTAAGTTCCCTTTGTTGTTTAATAATTAATTTAAAAAATGTATATATGAGTCGTTACAACTTATAAATATATCACTATTATACAATATCCTCTTACTGTGAGAAGGTATAAGTGATTACGCCAGTTCACGACGTACTGGTGACAACACTTAGAAAATAATGGTTTCATATTTTCTGGCTACACGGTTTTTTTTCGTTTTCTCATGATGTTTGCTTTTACCATCAGCTGTTGTTAAGCACTAAATTCAACATTAAATTAGTACAGCCAACTTAAAATGTAAAATATATTTTTCATTTGCAACTGACTCAGGTTTCCTAAACGTATTGCCTCCTGCACGATAGTCTTCTATTCCATCAATAGATACGGTTTGTAATCTCAATAAACTATTTTTATACCCCTAATTCCGGTGAAGCTGTAAAGCCCTCTGAGGCTTCAAGGCCCTTTCAACTAGTAGAGTAGTTAGATCGAAAAAAAAATGTACAATTTTATCATTTCAGGCAAGAATGGAGCTACCAGTATTGGAAAAGTTTTGTTTTATTTTCGATTTGAAGACGGGTAGTATTTGTATGGGTATTATTAATTCGGTAAGTTGTAATTACGGATTATAAAATATTTGTTACATTGTAAATTAAATTATATTTATTTCTTAATTTTATTCTCTATCATCAAAATCTCAACACCCTTGATAATTTCTTGTTCAGGTCCTTTCGACAAGATTTACAATGTAGAAGCAATGATGGCTCAGTGGTAATAGTATAGCCTCGGTTGACGTGAGTTCATGAGCAATGAGCTTGAGGTTTTGGTAAAGGAAAACGTCGTGATGAAACCAACACCTTCAACTTGAAAATCTGTCACCAATTACTTCCGACAGCTCCACTTGAGAGCTGATTCCCACTCTAGACGTAACGTAGAGATTGTGTCTTAGGCCACATTGTCTTTTAACATCTGGTGTGATTATGGCCAAATGCTAAACTTAAAAAAAAAACCATCTCGTTATTAGGGAACGTAACCATACTACGTGACCCGTTCTGAGGGCGGAGGGGGTCTTCAAAATACCACGCTTGGTCACAGTGGCGGGAGAGGGCTTAGGTATTCGTCACGTAGACAATATCCTCTAGGGAAATCTCTTGCTTTTTTGGGCTATATCAAATATGGCGTTAAACGCTTTTTAAACTCACAGTGTATTAATAAAGACAAATATGGTGCAAATGATTGTTTTTAACTTTATGTCTACAGAAAATGATTTAAAACCATATTTATGAATTACTACGTGAAAACTAGAGAGAGAGAGAGAGGTATTGGCATATACTACACGTGGTCACCAAGGGTACAAAAAATGTAAAAAAAATGGGTCACGTAGTATCAAGTAACCATTTTGCAAAACAGAAAATGTGATTTATCTTGGTACCCTAAGTCTAACTTTGAATATAAGATTTCTTCTGATTACTAGTAATTTTCATATAATCTCAAATCTAAAGTCTCAAATAGATGCATAGAAAACTATATAAAGTAAGATACTCGTCATACACTTTATAATAAAGTGCAAACTAAGAAAAAGGAATCACAAGAAATCAAAGTTAAACGTATCTACAACTAATAGCTATATATAATCCAACTGAAACTAAAATGCAGTTCTGTGAGTTCAATAATCGATAGGGTGCTATGCCTGATAACTATTTTGGAAGGATTCGTAAGCCATAGAGTTTTACTAACTATATCATTTACAAGGGAATACACGTAATTACTAAGAGGCAGAGGCAGATAAGCCCAGTTTTCTAACATAATTATGATATTTAATAACAATTAATTAATAATTTAATAATTCTAGATTATAACATTCGTCCTGGCGGTGATACTGATCACTTTTTCTTTGGATATAAAAGAAGCATTGGAGGCACAGATGAAGCGCAACGATGCTGAAACAAGCATGACGTCTGTTATCTACACCATCGTTGTTTTACTTGTTGGTCTGCTCTTCTGTAAGTTCTTCATGGATTTAGTCTTCGTCTACGCAGTGTATAAGGTAAAGAACTTTTTAATTTATCTTGCCAGAAATGTTAAAATCGAATGGTTCCATTCCATAATCATACCATGAACCTATGTGTTCGGTGTAGAAAAATATAGTAATGTACTATAGAAAGGTAGGGCGTTTTCTAATGCTGGTCTGGCTGGCTACCACACTCAAGTTGAAATGCTGATCTCTTTACGGCTAACGTCTTACCATTTTCGAATACAATTATACCACTTAACATGAGATGTGATCCATCATGTCCATACTGATGTAGGTTTTCTTTTCGTTTTCAGTAAATTCGTTATTCCTTTCGTGTATCCCTATCGGCTCCAAATATTTGTCACCTTAGGCCGGTAGACCTGTATTTGTATTTGATCCTTACCTATTTAATTGTTCTAGTTCACTCCTTCTTTACGACAACGCTCGTCCAAACACCGCACAACAGACCATCTCGAAAATACCCATCATACACACCAGACTTTACCCCAACTTATTTCCTTTTTTTAGGAATTTGGAAACCTTTTTACAGGGGAAAAATCCTATGAGGCGGTGAAAAACGCCTTTAAAGACTTCATCAATTCCGATCCCCAGGATAACTATAGCAAAAACCATGAACTTTCATTAAAATTGCAAAAGTGCATTTACAATAATGGCTAATAGTGGCAGTACTTCGACTAATTAAATATAAAATACATTTCATTTAAAAAAGGACCTAATAAAAGCAGTCTTTTCCATTTTTTTTTCAATGTCATACTCTTAAGAGATTTATACTATGACCACAAGCCCCCTAAATTAAAAAAAAAACACATAAAAACATCAACCACACGACCTTATCTTTGCCGCACGTTCCCGTCAAACGTTCGGCTTCCACTTTATCATTCTATACTCTTGAAGTTTTACTTTTATTTTCTCTGCAGACACCTTAGTATGTTTGTGGAGTCTAGATTACAAAACTCTGATTATCGTGCATATGTGGATAGCCGCATTAGTCTTTTTCGGGTGATCACAGCAAAATAAAAGATATTACGTCATTTTATATCTTTTAAAATACTACATTTTTTATTACAAACAGGAGAAAAGCGGCATAATGAAGAAGTACTGCATCTTCTGGATTTTATTTCTCGTGCTCTTCCTCATTGGATTTTTGAAGACGCTATTCCACATGACTGCCTCGCATGTGATCGCTCAGATTCTATTCTTGGGTAAGATATCTTTAGGCCTTCAAATTTTATAAAAGTATTCATGAATAAAACGATTGTATCAGATGGTAAGTAATGTCCAACATAGCTGTGATTTCCAAGAGATGAGGATCTAGTGACAGTGACAGTGGCTTCGTTATACTTTTTTACGGGCACTAAGTAGATAATTACGAAATGACTTGATATTATACATGGGATGATCCCGAAACGCGAAGCGCCAAAGCAAGACACTATGACGACTATATTATGTGTACCTATATAAAACTGGCATACAAAACTTATGATTACCGTTTACATAATTTAATTCAATTTATGTTATACTTGCCAAGTAAATTGATTGGTTTATTGGAATTCTAGGTGGTCGAATGATTAAGATCCCATTGAATATCTATTTGATGTCCATTGGATCGAATATCGGTATGCAGCAGCAAACTTTTCGGAATTCGCGTATATTTACTGATTTATGAAATGAAATTGCAACATTATTGTGTGATAATGAAGGAAAATATCGTGTTGAAACCTGAATCCCTGAGAATTTTTTTCATAATATCAAATTTTTCATAGAATTATCGGCATTTGAAATCACCAGTATATTGAAGGTTTGCGTTATTATCAAACCTATTGCAGATCATCGCAAGGAAACAAAAAGTGTTATAAATTAAAAAAAAAATAATAATAATTTACGAACCAAATATCTGTAGAGATATTAAAACCAAACTTCATTAAGAGGCCGTTGCCCAGTATTCATTTAAAGACACAAATTTACCAATCACCATACATTTCAAGAGGAATAATAAAACTATAAAAAAAATCTTATTTTGTAGCGGAAAACTTATATTACATCGTGGTTATCAGGAGTTATTTGATATCTATCAACGAAGATGGGGTATTGTAAAAAGGAGTCAGGAGGAGAATAAGTAAGTAGTTACCGAAGAAAAAGCCGCCACAAAACGAATAATTAAAAAAAAGTAGTATATTGGAGTCAGCATTGTTATAATTTATGTTGATCCTGAAATTATTGTTCTGAACATCTCTTTTGTTTTTTACTGACCGTAACAGATATACCTTTTTACTTGCTCCGCAGTAAATACAAATGGCTGACACAGTCAAATACTAGTGGTAAATATTAGATTAAAATATTTTATGCCATCTGGCAAGTTTTTTGTTAAGTAACTTTAAAATAATGTAGCAAACACTGCCATAAAAAAATAATTTCAAGGTTTAATAAATTAAAGATATTTATATTTATTGATTATTCTCGTAAAAATTACATTCCTATATGAGCTTGATAATATTTTTATTTTATTTATTATAAATTTCATATTTTTTAAATACAGTTTTTTCTAATTCTATCAAGATTTACAATATCCTGCTAGTATTATAAAATTTAGTATATCGAAGTATTTAAGTCGATGTTTATTGTAATAATCATAGTAAATATAATATTATTGAATAGAAAATGTTGAATTGTAGATAGAATTATACATATCTTAATAATATCGTTTAAAATCTACAAGTAATTATAAAAATATCAAAGATTTAGACTCTTCTTGTTTTAAAACTGAATAGTTTGTAATTGTTCTATAAATAGAATAAAACACCTATTCGGTTTTTTAATTTCATTTTAATATTTAGTAACTGCTGGTTCGTAGGACGATATTGGAAACGATTCGTTATGAAAACAACATTATATTTAGAACTCGAAAAGCAGTTTCTACTAAATTTTTTACATATGGAACTTTGTATGTGGATTTTGAAGGATGATTTTGTATTGGGTGATAATAGAGGACCAAAATTGAAAGCAACTAAAACGAAGTGAAGCTATACTTGCATACAGAGATATTTTATTCAATAACCAAAGTTAACACATTGTTATATATAATTCCTACGGGTTGTGATATATTGCGCTTAAATCATATACATGTACTGTTTAATTTTGTCAATTTGCTTAATGTAAACAAATTATTGACTTGTATGTGTTTAAATAAAAATAAATATTAAACAAAAAATTGTAGATTACTGGTTGTGTCCGAGTTGTGTTAAATTTTAAATTAAATTTAACCGGTCTTCCATTGATTAGAAGTAAGTTAACGTTATCATTTACATATGGCGTGTTATCTTTAAAACTGTATTCAATAATTATTTAACACTATTATAGGATGTTATTTTATTTATTGTTACAGTTAGATCAACATTAATATTTTATTAACAAATTAATTTACATGGGTTATGCGGCCATCTTGCCATGATAGTTTAACTATAGTATAACAATAAACTGACGAGTAATTCAGGAAACTAGTTAACACTACCTAAATAAAAGTAGGTATGATTCTGGGTTGATCTTTGAATAATTAAATATTGGGAACACTTGAAAAGTGTCCGTATAAAAAAATATTACAGAACATAAAATGAGTTACAATTTTATTGTCTCCTAAATTATAAATTTTCATATTTGTTATCTTTGTTCCACACGCAAGGACACATAACTTTCTTTATATAAATATTAACCAGAGTCATAAAAGATATACGTCTTAATTTAGTGTTTTTTATATCACTTTGGCAACATTGGAACTATACGTAATGGTATGGAAGCATGAACTATACGTAATGGTAAAAATTATAGACTTTTCTATACATGTCAATAGTAGTCAGTAATGAAAGAGTCAAAAAATTGAGCGTGCATCACCGTACACATGGTAGAAGTGAAACTTCTTAAAAAGGGAGACGCAGATAGCCTAAACTGTATATTAGATATACAATGCATATCTATCTGTCTTTCACCTTATCTCTATGTAATATCTGTCTTCTCTCTCATGTAACGATATGTGCCTAAACGTGACGCGTCCTTGAAATTTCATTATCAATTCTCGACCAATTATCGAATCGCCGCCTAAGAAGTTTCACTTAAAAATATATTTTTTTTATCGTTATGAATTTTAAATAATGTATTAAATATAGATTAGATACATAGATATTATACGTGCATAGATAATGTAACTCATATATATAAATATAATAATGACAATAATACGTCTTTCGCTTTAATTAGTTCATAGTTGGATGTGTCCAATGCTATACATACCTACCTGTAACCTTGATAAGCAAATACGTCAAAAAAACTTAGTAACTATAAATGTATACATATATTATAAACTATTAAATACAGATAAGTTTCACTTAAGCGTGCGTCAAAGTCATATTCATTTTTTCCACGTCTTACATTTTTAATGTGCGATATAAGTAATCAATAAACTACGGAACTCTAAAAAATGGCAAACCAAGTTTTACTGATGATTTGATGTCACTTTTTTTCTCTGTTATTTTACAGTAGAACGGGAAAATGTCACCTGGTCGTTGCTGGTATAGGTGTATGTGGAAAAAATATATTTACTTATCCTTAAACACATACAATTATATTTAAAGAATATTCTATCATTACCGTTATTTTTACATATTATATACGGAAATATTTCGAATTGATATATATATATATACGTATGACAGACTTGATGATATAATGTGTTTTTTAATTTGAATATTATATTTGTATGTGAACTTATGCATGACATGCATCGCATGTATCATGACATTTTTATTTGGGTTTTTGTGTGTTTGGTTGGGGTATGTGTGTGTGTGTGTGTATGAGTGTATGCGCGCCGAGTGTGTGTGCGCGTGTGTGTGTGCGCATGAGCGCGTGCGTGGAAATTCTTCATATTCGTATGGAAATTCGTAAAGGAAAATGTTCAGATCATGATAAATTTTATTACTTACAGAATGTTATTTATATATCATATATACGACTCTAATAGATTTACTGTTTTAACAGTTTATTAAATCTATAGTTTTAACATATATTTCAATCCGTATTTGACATATAAAAAAGAAAATATATTAAAAAAAAATATCCCAACCTATTTCACTCTTTTGATGAAATATACATTAATATTGAATATTTTTTTATAAAAAAAATATATTTGTGTATAATATTTACATTTGACATATTTGCTTCTCTTTAACGAAAATACGAGATTTCCCTCGTTATAAAAATATATACTTAGTACTTAACAGACGTATTAACGAGGATATTCTTATATTTTTTACTAAAATTTTAAAGGACATAAATAAACTGTAACTTGTAGCGGTTATTGTACATTAATAATAAATAAAGAAAAATATTCTTTCGGATCTCAGTTTGATTAGAGAAAAATATTTTTATTATCATTAATAATAATAATAACCGAACATCTCCTTTTTAGAATTGTACTCTGAATATATTAATGTTAGACATATGTTAAGGTAAATATGTTAAAATTATTTTTGTAAAAACCCATTCACCCATTCAATATAAAATATTGCTGAATACAAATTATGAAAAAGCTTTAGTTCTTTATTTGCTCGCAAGATGGTGGTACTACGAGGGTGTACATCTTGAAGATATAATGTCCATTATATTTAATTCGTGAAATTACCGTCCATTACACATACATTTTTTTTTTAATATTCTTAGTTTGTAGATAATAATTTATCTATTTATATTACCTGGTTACTGTTTTAACACATTTGGATTGTATAGTTACTTTGATTATCATTAGTTTTGTTAATCCTGCCTAATAAAGCGTAGTTTTAAATATTGTTACGATGTATTTGCTGCATAGTAAATATTCAAGCTATTAAGTTAGGTATAGAGTCCTTAGAGTTAAGTACCACAGAATATCTCTTCTCGTGAATGGGTTTTTATAATAAATCAATAGATCAATTATTAACGCTTTAAATGTCGTGACAATTATTTACAAAAGCGGATTGAATTTAATTTTTTAGTAAATTTTGATATTTGTGAAAACTGTATAATGCTTTGTTAAACGCATTTCGTATTTGAATAAAAATAAAACGAATGTTATAGTAATTTAGTTGCCTTTTTCTAAACCGTATATCTTGGTCTGTATCTATTGTTACAAAGACCGGCTTCCTGTAGAAACACGTCATATTTAATATAAGTCAGAGAATATTGTTGATGTGATTATGGAATCCGTACTAATGACTTAGTATTCGTACTATTGACCCGCACTATTGACTGGGCGTGATAGGAACCGGTTTGATCTGTGATCATACGTTTTTTTTATACTACAAAGGTGGTAAACAAGCATACGACCAGCCTGATGGTAAGCGGCTACCGTAGCCTATAGACGGTTGTAATCACTAGCGCGTTGCCAACCTTGAAACCTCCTACCCCAAGGAACAAGTGTTTCCATTAGTCACCACAGGATTACAATACAAGGTTATATGGCTGCGATATTCCAGGTATTCCACCAGTCAGGCTGGCCCAAGTAGAGATAAATTTCTCTTTTTACCTTTCATGTACCTTATAAGCAAGCAACGATCGGCTTGAAGGCATTCGTGCTCGAGGTGTTGTATGGTGAAGACCTCAGTAAATAAGTCAACTACAATAAACACTGTCCATAAGTGCCGTCTTGCTGCCCATCTCGCTACGTATTATAAGTACATCGTTCTAATACTGAGTACGGTCCGGAGGTCCTAAACTCTTTTTAGAGAATCGACGTTTAAATACAACGACGAAAAACTGTATGTTCGCAAAGGCGTCGCACGTTATATACTCAATAGACTTACTACTGTATCATCATCATCATTTCAGCCGAAAGACGTCCACTGCTGGACATAAGCCTGCCCCAAAGATCGCCACAACGACCGGTCCTGTGCTGCCCGCATCCATTGGCTTCCCACAACCTTTACCAGGTCGTCGGACCACCTTGTGGTCACTCAAAGGCTAGAGGGCTATGCTCGGAGTTTCTCTGCGTGATCGAATCAGAAATGAGGAGATCCGCAGGAGAACCAAAGTTACCGCCATAGCCCGAAGAATAGCTAGACTATTGTATATCTTTATGATATTTGTAATGCCAGTAGTCCAATAATATTTACGACCGCTGCATATCGACAGCCGTCAACAGGTAATACCATTGTGAATGCTATATCTAAACCTTCTTAAAATACTGCCTGATAATGAGAAGCCAATAAAAATATGTGAAGTTTGAACAAAATGGTATTGTATGCGGACACCACGTCGATAAATATAGCTTCGAATCGTATAGAGATGAGCTTTCGATGAAGTAAGATTTTGTGACGGAACCATAGTGTCGTGGTAGAGCAATTTCTCTTTGTATTTTCACTAAAATACACTTTTTAACTGTAAACATTATTTACAGATTTAAAAAACGATTGATAGACGCGATTGAGTTTCTTACTGGTTCTTCTCGATGTTGGTTTTCAAATCGGTTGTAGCGTTATTACTCTCATAAGTGCCTTCTAAGAGCCTAAATTGAATAAAGTATTCCTGATTTTTAAATGTACGCATTACTAGTATCCAGTTGGAAATCAGTCACCGAGTACATTTACAGGCGTATTACGCGACAGCTAACATTTGGTAAATAAATTGAAATGTATAACTTGACAATAGACAACTAAGAAAATATAAGTTTGACAAGGATGAGAATAAAATTTACAGCTAATGTTAATTTTTTAATTACAATTTTTCTAAAGCACAATATCACAATATTCGCAAAACGCAAGCTGAATTAAATTTTCATATGGTACTTATACCGGGAGTATATTTAGTTGGGTCATGGCTTCTCATGTTAGAGACAAGGCACTTAGGTATCTTGTATTTTTTTTTTCATATGGGAATAGCACTTTCACCGTAAGACATCTTCATAATCCGATATAAGGAATTCACCATTGTCAAATAGTACATAGAGTACGCTGTGAACAGAACAATATATTATTAATATTTAAGATAAGAGTCAAATTGTCTTTTTCACTTCTACAAGGGAACTGTGGAAGTGAGGATTAATGAGCTTCAAATTTCTTTTTGAAGAGTTGTATTATCATCACTCTCAAGTTGATCAAGCTATTATCTTCTTATCCCGACAGCTACATATGTGTGATCGTGGTTAAATACCTCTCCAAATAAGTTAATAAGAATATAATAGATTAAGTAGTAAAAAAAACGTATGCTTAACTGTGACGTGAACAATAAAGACAAACAATAATCAAAAATGTTTTTCATATTTTATTAATTCCGTTTAATTATTACTAGTATTTATTTACTAGTATCAATTTAAATGCCTTCTTAAATGAATCCTAATTAAATCGTAAATCAATTTAAATTTAAAATTAAATTATTTTGATAAGCTTTTTCAAAGCATCTCTCTAAAACACTAAATTATTTCTTTATGCCAAAGAGCAACATTATGAATCAGGCAGACGGCCGATGACGATCTGATTTATCATCATAAATAGTTACTGCCGTGTATGTATAGTTACAACACCGGGGCCACAGCCATGTTGCCGACCTTGGAAACCATATTTCAACCCTGTTCTGAAGAACCCCATGTTTTAAATTCTTGGAATCTAGGAATTTTTTTGGCGAAATTTTGCTACTTATTTAGTTTCCAGAGTGGAAAAATGCTACCTGGACAATAACCATAAAAATTACATTCGTTACGTACCTGCCCCAGCAAGAAATGCTAATACAACCAAAGCCACATTTCCAGGATAACTGAGGAATTCCTCCATTCTGAACATGCAGGTCACAATGGCAACCAGAAAGATGCATAGTATGAATACTGAATTAAATACAATAGATAGTTGTAAGTTGCCGGGCCGCTTCTGAAATAACAATTTCATCATCATCGATATCAGCCTATATTAAACCATTGTTGGGCATAAGCTTTTTCACAATCTTTTCATTTACCATCCATTCCACCCATTGTTAAGTGACAATGTGGCTTAATTTGGCAAACAAGCTTTACCTTAGAGGGGACTGGCTCTCTATTACAACTTCAAGAACACATCAATAGGTGTTTGGTGACAGATTTTCAACCTGAGGGTAGTTAGTTAGCTAGGCGGGTATCAGAAAAACAAGGGCTTTGGCCTGTGACAGGCTATCAAGCTATGGTTTCATCACGATATTTTCCTTCATAGAAAATCTAAGATATATTGCAGGATTTGAACTGACACTCTCCAAATAATTTTAAATAACAATTATACAGTAGTCTAGAAAAAAATATGTAATTACTAGTTGTGCCCCACGGTTTACTAGTGTTTAATTTATTTGACCAATTCTCCACCTCGCCGCTGCCAACGTACCCGTGTAGCTTATGTTTGTGCTCACCTCCCGTACATGTCTACAGCTTTCCAGATTTTATGCTCATGGTTCTTGCTCTGCTTCTTAGGGTCGTACCGTGAAGTTATAAGGTGTATAACCTTCATCAAAAAAATAGCTATAAACTTAATTATGAAACTTAATAAACTGATTATAAAGAATCTGCAATAATAATTTTTAAAATATTATTGGTAGTTCCGGAGATTAGCGCGTTCAAATGTTTATTTGATTTTGTGTTTTATTTTGTGTTTTGTGTTTGTTTAAACAAGAATAAACAATCTCTTGAACTTTATAATGTTAGTATAGATATAAAATTGATTCAATATTTTTATACAAGAAGGGGGAAAAATTTAATTGCAATACTTCTTAAAAATTATTGCGGAGTGAACTCATCACTGAACTTCTAGAAGCTGACAGTTTATTCCGATACGCACCAGCAAAATGCCGACAAGTACAACAATATTCCCAATAGCAGACAACGAAGAGAACATCACCATGCTCATGGAAATGAGGTTATCTTCTGGCTCTCTTTCTCTGTGGCGCGGAAGGTTCCACGCACCGGCCATTATGTTAGCTATGCACGCCAACTAGAAACAAAAAATATATATACTATATTACTTCTAACCAAAGAAATTAAAGTACCTATATGACGAATCTGGCCATCTATAATGTTAAAGCTTCAAACATAAGTTTTTTTTTCATAATTCAGATTTGGAACGCGTTTATTATATTAGAAACTTCGATCAATGCTTCGTCATTTTACTTTTTTATTTTAATATTAAATTACAATCTGGAAAGAACTGCGGGGATTGCCTTGCACAAAGTGGGTATGGAGCCATTGGTCATTTTCAAGATACTTCAAAAGCTTAGTATGAGCCGAATATATATCGTACTATTGATAGATATACCAACAATTCCTCTGTTATTGCTAGAAATAAAGATTGCCGCTAGGACTCTGTTGCATATCATAAAAACATGGCTCGGTGCTCATCGTCGATATACAGGACATACCCTAAATCAATCCCTACAGTTAAAGAGAGTGGATCGAGTTTTTGGCGGGACCTCAAATTATCATGTAGTGGTTTTTATTTTTTATTCATAAATTTATATTATTTAACCCTATATTGGGTAATACGATCTAGCAATTACGTTTATTATTCATTATATTCATATATTCATTATGATCAACCTATAGTAGTCCACTGCTGGACATAGGCCTCCCCTAATGCGCGCCATAGCGCCCTGTCTGAATCCAGCATCTGCCTGCAGTCTTTCGCAGATCGTCATTCCATCTGGCCGGAGGGCGTCCTACACTACGTTTGCCGAGTCGCGGTCTCCACTCAAGAACCCGTTTACCCCAGCGGTTGTCGATTCTTCGCGAGATATGGCCGGCCCACTGCCACTTCAGCTTGCTAATTCTTTGAGCTATGTACTTTGAACTTTGGTTCTCTGTCGGATGTATTCGTGACGAATCCTATCCTTCAAAGAAACTCCGATCATAGCTCTTTCCATAGCACGTTGAGCGACTTATTATTATTCATTATATATTATCCACGGAACCACAAGGATGATCGTTAGAAATATTATATATAATAATAAATTTGTAGTTACGCTTTTACATGAATGTTTTTCGAAACTCAGAAATACTGAATCCTGAAACCCTGTATCCTAAAGAACACGGACTTCAAATGACATTAATATTTGTTTTTTCTGTTTGTCTGTATATCCTGATTTAATTAAAACGACTTAACAAATTTTTATTAACATTTGTACACGGGATATTTTTAAGCCTATGTTATTCCTGGATTGATAGGCTATAACGATTGTCAAAAATACTTATAGAAGATGTAAAAAAAAATACTTTTATTAATTCTCAACAGATTTTGATAAAATTATGTACAAAAGAAAGTATTCGTTATTCCATAATTTATATGTTATAAGAATTGTCAGTAAATATGAACAGCAATCAAGTTTGTAACTTATTTCGTGCGTATAAAAAACTAATAACAGAATGCAGTGTGGCAAGGTACAGAAAAACAAATTACATAGATAAAATGTTGCAAGAAAAAAAAATGTGTTAAACAAATTGTAAAAAAAAACATATTGTTCAAATGATTTTGATGAAATTTTGTACACGCTGTAAAAGTTGTGATTAATATGAATACAAATAATATATATGAAATGAAAATAATTCCTGAATAACAACGCGTGCGGGCTCGGGCCGGACACCGTTAATGCATCTATAAAACGATGAATAAATAATCTTTTACGATATGATTTGCATGTTCATAATACATCAGATCTGATAGTTTATTCGGAGCATGTTTACCATTATGACATCGCCCTAATTTCTTTTGTCATCCGAATCTCGTGAAATACCGGAATTATTATTTTGCTAGGGCTTCCAGTAACTGATTGATATAATCATTATTTGAATTATTGTTATATATTGCTGGGTTCTGGATTACAGCTGCCGGAATATATCGAAAGGCGTTTAAAGATACATTTTCAAATTAGCAATGAGAACAATGAACTAGAATTATTAGATAGTTTCATCAAAAAAAACTTTGCCTTCTAATTACTTATTTTGCAAAACTAAAAGCGATAACAGAAATCGCTAAATATAAACTTCAAAATAATAAAATATGTTTATATTTGGGATTATGTTTGGTAGATAATACGAACTTGCCATTTTGAAGTTGATATTGAGCGATTTCTGCGACCGCTTTATTCTTGCGAAATACATAAATATAGGGGGCCGGTGTATATTTTTTCTGAATCGGGGCAGAAACATGACATTTGCATTTTAAATTTCTAGACGTCACGGGAAGTTTCTAGCAGAGATATAACACACTACCCACGGCTTCTAAATGGAAAATTCTCGTTATGAACCGGCCATACCAAACGTTATCTGCGATTTTGAAGCAGATGTTTAGCGATTCACTTGCGAAATACGTAATTAAGGGGTTTATACGAGTATTGGGATTCGTAACAACATCGTTTATTACGACGATCGAGATCTTAAACATGTAGTCATTTCGTTAAGACAGCTAATCATTTTGAAAAAAGTACCGGGACCAAGCGTGCATCACGGAAGGACATAAAAATTAAAATAATGGATTCGACATGATTCACTCTGTCAATGTGTACAAAATAACAGGAATTTGTAATATTAAAATGAAAAGCGCGGTGTAATTACCATATTATTCATTGTTATAAGGTAAGTGAAAAGAAAAAATGTGATTAAATATGTAACGTTTATATTAGAGGTTGTTGAGGACAGTTGAGCTAACGATGAAAATACGTCGTTGTTTAACTTCTACTAGTTGTGAGGCATAGTCTCAAAACCGACTAGTTCGGGTGCGTGAACTCATGTTTTGTTTGTTTTTGGACACCTTTGGACACCTCACAGTAGAGATACATAGAGAATACATAAGGTTTTAATCTTTAAGAGTCGTGTATATACACTTATATCTTTTATTTAATATGTCTTTTTTTGTAACTCTTATACAAGTCATATATACGACGCCTTACTGTAAACAGATCGGTATATCGGAACCTTATACGTTTATAAATATTTCCTGTCATAGATAATATGATTCGTAGTTCGTGTCTATATGTTAGAATAATAAGCCTATATTGCGGTTTATTATTGAATTAAGTGTAGTTCCATGTAAGCATACGATTTAAATGTATTTAAGTGCTATATAAAAGGTAATTTACGATTATATGATATTTTGTTACAATGGGCTTATGTCCTGTAGATAAGGCGCCCTATGTACAATGGATTAGGGAGTACGAATAAAGAGTTGTTGTGTATTTTGTTTTATTTAGTACTTCCTTATATATTGACTATTTCACGAGGTTTTGAATATAATTCGCCAGGTGCGATACCTACAGGTTACGAAACTGCACTGACGCCATGTTGTGCATTTTTTGAGATTATTATTTCGTAACTTGATATCCGAATTTAAGGCCTTGGTAGGCGAATTGTATGGATTTTTGATTGTTTATTATGTACTAGTTATAGGAATTTGAATTGTTTAAGTATGGTGCCGAATTTTATGGACGGCACGGCTCCAAATTAACAGTATCGGACTTATGTCCGACTGTATTGTAAGCTTCTGAATAAATATACAGTCCATTTCGAAGAAGAGTTGGCGAGTCATTGACCTCTATAGAGGTATTATAGCATAATCGGATTTTACGGAGCCTAAAAACATTGGAGTCACATGGGAACAAATTTTGGAAAACGTATTGAAGAATTTGGATTCCCAATAACCCACGAATTCAAAACAGTATGAAGTGTCTTTTCAGTTATGCATATGTTATAACTTATGTTATGTCGTAGCAGACCTCCAAAAAAAAAAAACAAAGAAAACGCAAGTAGTAAGGTAGCAACCAATCAAGGAGCATATAATTTAGACAACTTTGAGTAAATATTCCCGAAATTATAAATGTCACTATCATCATAATTAATATTAACTTCGTTATTTTTATTAAACGATTAACAGGTTAAAACATGTACACTCTCAAATGCGTCATGAAAAAAAAAAATTGAATGTAAAATCAACCTTTCTAGAACATTTACATTTAATTATTTTAACATATATTTTACATTGATATTTATTTAACATTAACCTAGTAACAAGCCGGTGAATAACTTGTTGAATTATTGTTTAAAAACTCTATACTAATGACTTCCGATATTGAAAATAGAGTATGTGGTTAATATTAAAGTTTGTAAACGGACTACTATTGACTTCCGGTGCGGATCAGAATATAACGGTACGGGCAAACTGGAGACTTCAGAATAAATAAGAAATATGTAGACAATTGGTAGAATTGGTAGAAGTATGTAATGGAAGTAGGTAGCCAATTTGATTTTTTTTTATGAAATCGGTAATACGCTAATAACGTGTTTAATAGGAAATGTGAGCGGCGCTTAGTCCATACAAACACATTCCTCTTATACCTGGATTAATGGTAGGTACTAGAGCAATTTTTTTTATTCCATACAACTTATGTATTACCACTGCTCTATCCTTGATTTTTTTCATGAATTAATTATTATAAAAATTTGGGTCCTTCTGAAATTACTAAAATTGCTAAGTTATACTGCCGTTGTCATACATCCAGCAAATTTAACGAAAATAAAACAAAAAGGAACATATAGGTATATGTAGTCAAAGTCCTTATTACATGTATTATTATAATTGAAAAAAAAAAACATTAACATCGGTCCATTTTGGTAGGAGGAAAAAGGGGAATTCGAAATGAGTTTGTCTATTTTAGGTATAATCAGTCTGAGTTGCAGTTGTCTCTCTCGCGGTCTACGCTATCGCTCGAGACATGGCGCGACAGCAATAGATATTTGTTAAAACCTATTTTTTAAATGTCTTGCTGAACGCATTTCCTCTTAAGCTCGTGACTTTCCTCGAGAGCAGGCTATTAAACGCTGTTTTATCATGAAATCAGTTAAATATTTCTTAACAATTTAAAAATGATTATTATTAAGGTGACATTGCAAATTAATAATAACTTGAATACATCTTTCTTAACTTCTGCAACAAAGTACTAATGGCTGGCAATTTGTAAACGCCTAGAAACAGATAAATTATTTTTAACGGCGCCAAATATAACTGCTTACGTATGAATTATAAGTATTTACCACTACCATTTGAACGAATTTATATTTTATTTCACAACGGTAGGATTGAAATTAAGGTAGTCGAATTTGATAGGGTCATTGCACGATAGGGATCAGAGTGTAAGGTTCTCTGCCATTAACAGCACTGATTTTTACCCTGGGGTGGGAGGGGAGTGCTGTTCTAGTTGGAACAAGATTATAAAATAGTTTAACAACATAAATATACAAGTAAGTTTATCTGGAATCAGAACTACTGAAATGGACCACAACACCATTCATCTATGTGTCTATAAAACACGGTTTAAATAGCGAGATTAAAGATATTTCTAAAGGCTGAATAATTTATTTGTGGTGCCTAATAGCTTCGCTAACAGGAACAATAAATTAATTTTATTGGTCATTACGTATTTTAAGTGAAGCCTGATTCGTCTTTTCAAAAAACAAACGTCAATACGTCACCTTTCCACACATTTCTGCACTCGTGGCTGTTTTTTTTTAACTTTCTGCCGCAATCTCATTTGACGTTGATTGATAATGTAACACGCCTAGCCTCTAGCCTCGAGAGTCTGGCTCTCAAGTGCTTCAACTGCCGGAACACACCCATAGATGCTCAGCCATAGATTTTTTACTTGTAAGCCCTATCACCATGCCTATAGTTTCATCACAATATTTTCTTACATCGAAATCTCAGGCTCATTGCATTGATTGAAAACTATTAAGATCGACGCGGTGTCCTAAAATGTTACCAATGAACCATTATCGATTGAAAAAGAGAGTGATCTTTTTTATATACTACAAAGGTGGCAAAGAGGCATACGGCCCGCCTGATGGTAAGCGGCTACCGTAGCCTATGAACGCCTGCAATACCATAGGTATCACAAGCGCATTGCCGACCTTGAATCCCCTACCCCAAGGACCTCTGGAAACCCTGCTCACCGCAGAAACACAACACTAGGTCATTTGGCTGCGATCTTCTGTAGGGAGAAGGTATTCCACCAGTCGGTCTGCCCCAAGTGGAGAGAAATCTCCAAATAAATTTCTCTGTGCCCTACCTCTATTTGAACCTACCCTTCCCCAAGGAGCTCTGGAAACCCTACTCACCGCAGGAACACAACACTAGGTCATTTGGCTGCGATCTTCTGTAGGCATATGCTCCTTCCATTTCGTGTACTTAATGCCATAAGTAAACATAATTATCGTGCTTGGTGCCCAGTCTTTGAAACGAAGTAATGGTCTTTTGTTAATCCATTTTGTAAGTGCCAAGTAAATAAGACTAATGAATCGAGATGTCTTGGATTTGATTCTCGCACATGACTTTTGTGTGATGACTATAATACAAGCTATGCTTAATTTGGAATCAAATGTTACACATATACACATTGTAGCCAGCAGAAATGTCTCTGTTTCAAAATAACAGTTAAGCTGAATAGCTGTGCCATGACTAGAATATGGAAACTGATTAAAAAATGCCAAAAAAACTCACAGTAGATATTGTGCACAGAATCAAGCAGCCAGTTTTCAGTGACAGACATCCGCAGCATCGTCTTAACAGCGGCAGTGGCATGTTTTTACTGGAACTACAAATATTTTTATGTTAATGCATCTTTATATAGTCTATGTCTAAGTATTTATATAATAAGTTTATGTAGTCTATCAATAAACTACACCAAGTGACCCAGGTGTAAGACATGGCACAGTGGAATGCATAAGCGTGTCTCGGTTCGGGACCATCCGGTATATTTCTAGTAAACTTTTTGGATTGTATTGTGCTTACTATTAGGCATAGTGCTGTCACTATAATAATAATAAATTCTTTATTGAGTCACTCTAAATACATAGCATCAGTGTAGCTCTGGTTCCTAAACTAGGTTAGCCTGTATTTCAGGAACCAGGACTTCCCATTTAGAGGATAAAATTCTAATGGAATTTACAATAAAGGTTAAGCTAATTATAAAAAAAAACTGTGCCGATGTATTATCAAAAAAATCGCAACATCGTTTCCTAGTATGCATATATAGTGGAAATTATTTTAATTTGTTTGCGTCCCCACGATTTCTACATTTAATGGACGTTTTATAATACCCCTATTGTTTACAAATCGGACTAACCCAATAGCCAAAGTAGTTTTTTGGTATCATAACCACATTTAATACTAATATTTAATTTAACCTATCTATTTAATACATACTTTGGTATGGCCTATATATTATTATCAAAAGCGAATCTTGACTTGCCCTCTGTTTTCATGAAAACACGTGTAAGGGCAATATTCAGCGGGGCGGAGTGAGTTTGTTATTTGTCGTTCGATTACGTTTTCCGCGGCCAGACTGGCGACAAAAATAACCCGGCCCAGATATCATAACAAATATTACCAACGCGATGAAGTGACGCAGATATGATACACCTAATATTTATAGCATTATTAGCTTCAAATTATCTTGCAAAATCTGCTACGTAAAAATTTTATTTATCAAGAGACCTGCAGTGTCCTGCGTATTCAACCGCGTTAAATTTGGATTGTACATGCCTATAACATATGATAACTACTTGCCTACAGATTGCCAGATTGCTTGACGTTCATTGTCACTGCTACGTTCCTAAGGGTCATAGCGTGATGTTACATAGCCTTCCTATATATAACCTTAAAATAGGCTATAAAGTTTTTTTTTTCAAATGTAACTGGTAGGTATTTCTAGATATTAGCGTGTTTAAACACAAATACAAAAAAACTTTTGTGCAGATATATTTAAATATATGTTTCTTTTTTTAACTAATATTAATTTCTTCATTATTCTCAGCCTGTAATCGCCCACGGCTGAGCATCTTCTAAATATGCCACTAATCCCAGTCCTGAGCTAATCTCATCCAGGTATGACCAGCGATTTCTAAACCACGACCCGCGACAATCACCATACTCTTATTGTTGGACACAATCATCTATCTATATAGGTAGGGTACCTATACAAGCATGGTGTAGGTCTTTATCAATGCCTTCGTATTACAAACGTCCATAGGTTACGGTAGCCGCTTACCATCAGGCCGGCCGTATGCTTGTCTGCATTGTTATGAAGGTATATAAAATAAGATTATGTAGAATCATAGTTTTCTGAACAATTATTCGACAATTAACGGCCGCCAGAGAATATAATAGTTGCTTACGACCCAAAAAATGTATAATTACCAAAAATCGTTGTTGTTGTTGTTGTATGAATAGCGAGGAACTCAGAAGGTTAGTTGAACACGAGATCGTTCCGGAAATACGATATAAGATTTTCTTGTAAGTTATATACTTTATAATATAATACTACGCAAAGGAAACTTGTGCACAGTTTTCACAGAAAAACCAGTGTAAAGCTTAAAATCTATGTCAGTATGTGCAGCACCATCTTTGGATATTTCAGCGTCCCGCTTGAAAGATTTTATAGCGCTCTTCAAACGAACAATTTGATGGAAACCCATCAAATATTGCTTTTCAGGAGCTAGGTTAAGGGGTGGAGTGCAAGCGCGTAGTCTGTAAATTTAGAGGTGTCACGTCTTCCACTTGGGAGCACGCAGCTAAACTTTTTTCAAGGAAATGTAAGCAAATGCAGATATAATACTAAAAAAGGTCGTCCATTTGGGAGTACGGAGCCAAGCTTTATTCAATTAATTGTGGAGATAAAAATAAAAAGGGTCGTTTACATGGGAACGCGGAGCCAAAGTTTTACGATTAAATGTAAGTTAATGTAGAGATTTCATTAAAAAAGGTCGTCTACATAGGAATACGAAACAACTTTTTTTAAATTGTAACACCCTGTGATCTTTGGACAGTTTGGACCACATCCGAAAAGTTCCTCAACAGAAGTTATCATGTTGAGGCTTTCCAATGTATACCTATAATTTACTCTATATCATCCAATTTTTGACCCTCCTTTAAGTCTTCCCCAAACAAAATCTCTGGTTTTTAGGGCTACTTACCTCGGAATAAAAAATCAGAACCCTTATAGGATTATTTTGTTGTCCGTCTGTCGGCCTATCTGTCAGTGTGTCAAGACTCTTATTCTCGAAAACGAGGCATAAAGTTAGACTTAAAGTTCATTAAAAATCAAGTTCACGCAATAAAGAGATATAATTTTTATAAATAAATGTTCCAATTACTGACCGATTAATTATTTAAGCATATATAGTACTTCCTGGAGATATATAGTCTTGAAATTGGTACTTGAAAGAAGACCTTTTAGGATAATAAGAGTAAATCCGAAAATAATATATTAAACATTCCGTCCGGATATTTGCTGTTGATGAAATTTCGTAACATTATGAACTCTGTTTAAAATGGTGCTACGCTAGCGTCCGCAAAATCGGAGAATGTAATAATAAAATAGAGACGATATTTATTCAACTCCTAGTACGGAACTCTCATGGCGCTAGTTCTACTCGCTACTTTCCCAATTTTTATTTTATATCGTTATAGGTTTGGCGTAGTGGCCACAATCTCACCTGATGTTAAGTGACGATGTGGCCCAAGATGATAACACGCCGAACCTAGTGGAAGATTGGCTCTCAAGGGCAGCTGCCGGAACAAACTTATTGGTGCTTGGCGACAGATTTTTAACTTGAGGGCGGTAGATAGCCAGGCGGGCGTTTAGAAAAAGCCCTACCACCATGCTATGGTTCCTTCACGATGTTTTCCTTCACCGAAAGCTCAGACTCATTGCAGGGATTCGAACTCACGTCAATTGACGCGAAGTCGTACACGCTACCACTGAGCCATCATTGAATCTTCAATATTTGATTATGTAACGAAAGTAGCTAAAGGGGATATATATATGCCTGATATTAGGTGATAACTGCACTGGACTATTCTATCCAGATGACACATCGTAAGTACACACGTATTCATAATATGTGCGAAAAAAATCCGCATGTGATTTTAGTTGTTACTGTATTTTAATATAATGGGTCATTGTGTTATTTTGTGTTACATTGTTGTAATTTTTTTCTTTATTATACCATAAGTTGTTATTCTAATCGGCATGTTTATCTTTATAGCTCTAACCTTACCTTCTCATTTATAATGTTCAAACTCGTTATGATTCACAAAAATAACTTCAGTAAACAGGTCAAGCAGTTTTCGAAATTTCTAGAACTGTATAATGTCCAATCGTCCGTTTTTCTTCTCGTGCTATGAATTGCTTTAGTAAATTATAGTACCAAATTTAAAAAAAAAGTCACGAATAAAAAAAAAGTATGAAATACTTCAAAAGTTAGGTACTTTGTTTGCACAATTAATTATTATATGTCCATTCGTTCACTGATATATTTACATACATTTTAATTATATCAAACTGACGCATATTTATATATGTTCATTTTTATTCACAATCTGAAAATTTATAATTTAAAACGTATCATTCCTTAAAATTTTACTATTGTATTAATCAGAAAATACAAAAAGTTCAGTGATTAAATGCTTAAACATATTTGCAACATCACGTTAGTTCACCTTGAGATTCAATAAAGATTTTAATATGATATCATTATTAATTATAACCACTTTTTATTTTACCAACTAAGCACCAGATCAAATCAATAATTGTTTCTGTTTTTCATATATTATAGTCAATGTATTTTTATTTCATTTCCGTTTTGAGGCAAGCGTATTTAGCTCGATATTCCGCGTACGACTGGCGTTACACAATACGCTTCACAATTCCGACGGCGCTGAACTACTGGTGTCCGTGGCCTTGTACTGGCGACTGCGGAGTGCGGAGACAGACGTTTACTGCAATTCCTCATTTGAATTAATTAATCTGAGTTCATTGCATCGTTTGATCAATCTCATAAACCGTTTAAAGGGAAACTGTAAATTATGGGGAATGCTAACCCATACAACGTATTGTGTTGTATTTATTATATTATTTTGTTTATAAGTTTTAAATAATGGCTCAAAAACTAATTTAGTTTTTCACCCCAAAAATTTAACCGTCAAATTTAGTGATTTCGGTTAAATTGTTTATTGCCATTATTTTATTTCGTCCCTTTTAAGTGTATTTTCGATTACGCGTTCATTTCCTGTTTTTACGTATAATTGTAGTAATTTATGTATATTTAGACTTAATATTAGGTCCTTACATATGAAATAGATGTTTTGTACTGGAGGAATATAAAGTCTTTTTTTTTGTAAAATATATTTCATTAATCAAAGTATGCACCGTTGTTATCCATGCACTTTTGCCATCTCATAGGTAGTAAGTTCATTGATCCCTTTACTAAAAAAACCACGGGGGCGAGAATCAATAAACTCTTTGAAGGCGGTTTGGACTGCCGCATCGGAGTTGAATTTTTTTCCTTGTAATTAGTTGTCCAAATTCTAGAAAAAATGGTAATCTGTTGGAGCAAGGTCCAGGGAGGACGGTGGATGTCGCAGACATTCCAATTGTAGCTCATCTAACTTAGTGGTTGTTTGTTGTGCAGTGTGTGGTCTTGCGTTGTCATGAAGCAGCAGGGGCCTAGAGCGATTGACCAATCTCGGTTGTTTAGCAGCTAGTTCTTCCTTCATGGCTTGCAGTTGCTGACAATAGATATATGCTGTAATCGTTTGGCCAGATTTTAGAAAGCTGTAGTGAACGACACCAGCGCTAGTCCACCAAACACTCACAAGTAACTTTTTCTGAGTCAATTTTTGATTAGGACAGGATTTGGCTGAGTCCAGGGTTCAGCCATTGCGACAAGCGTTTCCGGTTATCGTACAGTATCCACTTTTCATCACAAGTAATGATTCGATTTAAAATCCCTTCATTATTGTGTCGGTTGAGCAAAGTAACACAGCAGTCGACACGTGTTTGCAAGTTCGATTCACTCAATTCATGAGGTACCTATCGTTTTTTTACTTTCCCGATTTGCTTCAAGTGTATTAATACCGTTTTATCACTTACCCCGAAGCCTGCAGCTATCTCTGAAGTGCTTTGTGATGGATCCGCTTCCACAATAGCTTTTAATTCTTCATTTTCCACTTTGGTCTCCGGCCGTCCACGGGGTTGGTTCCGAAGGTCGAAATTACCAGAACGAAAACGTTGAAGCCAAAAACGTACCGTGCTATCTTTTGCGACACCAGCGCCGTACACATCATTAATCCTTCGAGCTGTTTCTGCAGCATTGGTGCCACGGTAGAACTCGTACTCGTAAATATACCGATATTTCATTTTTTACATTGTGCAGTAATAAGCGACGCCAAAGAAAAAAATAATGAGGAAGAAATGAATGACTATTTTAAAAACACAAATGTACCATCTAAATGAATTTATAAATTTGAATTTGGAATTCTTAACCAAAGAGGAGATATTTCAGATCAAAGTGGTCAGTGCGACAAATCGCTAATTTCATATGTAAGGACCTAATATTATGCTATTTAACTGTTTCTGTAGTAAGAGTTTCTCGTACGCGTTTATTACTCAGTAATTATTTTCGTTTCGGAATTTTATTTGTACTTGTTAAGTTTTGATTTCTTAGGGCTTCAAGACCATTAAGGCGAACTGATTGAAAAATAGAACTTTTGTGAACTCTTCAGGGGTAGACGGAGGCGAGGCGAAACTCTTAATTAGTTGGTGGTTACTAGTAGTTAAGATCCGAAATGGAATGAAAACAAGCCGCATTTTTTTTTCGATCTGACTATTCTGTTAGCCGAAAGGGGCCTTCAGGTTTCAGCCTCAGACGACTTTTACAGTTTCACCGGGCTAGGGGGCAAGTGCTCAAGGACAGTCACGAAAGTGTGACAACAAGCTACAAGGGTGTCAAAGTGAAAGAACCTCGGCTTGGACTCTTGCCGTAGTTACAAATTAGTCGCGAACTGGGTAATTCCCAATTCGTAATTCGATCAAAACTTTTCCTCTAGGAGGAGGAAAGAAACATGCGTATATGTATTTAGTGATATGTCAAGTTTGATCTAAACTAGCTAAAAAAAGGCGACCAGCCGCCAATCGCCGCGCGCCGTGCTATGGAGTGCGGGCCCTGTACGGTGCACGATTAGTCTGGATAGGTGTAGCGCTGTGCCGCCGCGTTCGCGTTCTTGTAGTTCGAGGTTCATAGTTGTTCCGCTGACCGTTTCGTTGTCGACGCGCCCCGCGGCTCGCGCCTCGTGTCGGGTTCCATTCGTTTTAGTTAGGTTTTGGTACAGTTGGGCATATAGTCCAGTCAATTTAGACATTCAAGGTTATAAAAATTCCGACTCGACTGAACGATTACAACTCTTTCAACTTTTTCAATCGTTATATCTCAAAAACGGTGGCTCTTAGGAAAAAAGTATTTGGACATTTTTATAGATAATTATCTGATCTACAATTGTTGTCCGAGCTAATTTTATAATAAAAATTCCGTTTTGCTGAAAATCACGAAAACCCGTTTTGTGACCTTTGACCCCGAGTAAATTTTTTGCACGTGCCGGATCGATAAGGACTTTTCACATTTCGTTTATAAAAGTGTATTGAACAATCCTACCAATTTTCAGCCTAGTCGGATTTTTTGTAACCTCACCCCTATTTTTTAGTCTAATTTGACCGGTCCACATAGTATTCTTTCCAATGTTTCGGCTGCCTTTTCGAAGTTGCCTAATAGGGTTTCCATTTTTTGCTATGCTATCATTGTGACCAATTTTCACGGGAGTATTTTTTCCAAGTATCATATATATTTTATATACTATAATAATAATAATTTAGTTTATTGTAACTGAGGACTCTTTTTAAAATGATAGATGGATAGAATAATTTTAGGGGTTGCTCAAGAAATTGATAACCTTTTTATCTTCTTAAGACAATTTGTTGCACGCACATAAACATATAATCCTGCATAATTTAGTTTAAAATAAAAAAGTTTAACACTATGGAGTTTTCGAGCGATTTTTAAATATTAATTTGAACGTTCTATCTTTTGTCTACATTCAATTAACTTTACAGTTAAATTTATTACAAATTTATATTAAAAAAAAACATTATTATTGCTTAATAAGATTCAATGTTTTGAGCGAACTTTTATGTTTGAGCAAATAATAGCCGTAAAGAGAAAAAAATGTTTTTTTTTGTGCGATCCCTTATAATTATATAAAGATCTATCTCAATTTTGAGGTAGATTCTCAATTACAATAGAACTGACATATTTTCATGTAAGAGATAAAAATGACGTGACATAGGTAATGATATTGCATTCATGAAGCACTGGATATCGGGAGTTGTACGATGATAAGTCATCATTGAACAACTATCGATTTGCATAACTAAATTTTATTTCATTTTTTTTCATTCATTGTAACCATTTGTTCATTCGTTTTAGTTTACGTCCTATATGTCATGGGCCCTTGTTGCCTCATAAATAAATAAATATTATTATTATTATGAATCACCCTAATACATATAAATATATAATACAAAATTCAGTTGCTCATATAACCATGTACGTAGATACTTGCTCAATTATGTATTTACGTGATGAGGTAAAGTATAATTTTGTAATGAAATCATCATAAAATTACCATTTATGTTACAAGTTTTGATGATTTAATATTTTACGTGTAGAGCTATACAAACATTGTATGATTACGACATATATGTACCTACATTAATAAAATCCCTACTTAATAAAATGAATAGTATTAACATGTAAACAATATGACCTAAGCCAATCCCAACTTTATGAGCATAAACAAACATTGTTGCAGTAAGATAAAAAAATGGAGATGATATCTTGATAAGATACGTGATTGAAGAGCCAGATAAGATATACCCACTAGATATCAGAGGGTAGGAAGACCTAAAACGACATCTTTGCACAAAACAGTTGAAAGTGACTGATGCGCATTGGACATTAGTCCGTATTGTTCAACGTCTATAAATGTAAATGAAAGAAAACTTAGTTTAAATTATCACTAGTTAAATGACTTATTTTTTCTTTTTTTATCGTTGTAGGTTTTGGCGTAGAGCCCACAATCTCACCTGATGTTAAGTGACGATAAGGCCCAAGATGATAACCTAGTGGAAGACTGGCTCTCAAGTCCAGCTGCCGGAATACACCTATTTGTGTTAGGCACAAATTTTCAACTCGAGGGTGGTAGCTAGCCAGGCGGGCATTGGGAAAAACCCTACCACCATGCTATGGCTTCCTCATGATATTTTCTTTCACCTAAAGCTCAGGCTCATTGCAGGGATTCGAACTCACGTCACTCGACGCGAAGTCGTACACGCTACCACTGAGCCATCATCGCTTCAAATGACTCTTCTAGAGGATGTATAGTAGTATAGTTATAATGATATGTTTTTTCGATTTTTAATTACTTTACTAATTCTAATAATCACTTCTAGTTTCGATTTATGCATTTATGGATTTGTTAATACTTGTAATAGTTAATCATTTGTGTTTCAGTATAATGTTTGGGAATATTTTATTATCTTAAATACAAGATATTTAAGCAATCATTACAGGTAAGAGACCTCTCTATACTTGAAGCAGCCCGACTAGTGAAATACCTCCACCCTACAGAAGATCGCAGCCAAATAACCCTGTGTTGTTTTCCAGAGCTCCTTGGGGAAGGAAGGTTTAAATTCTGTATCGCGCTAACCAGTGACTCGTGCTCAATGAAATAGATGTATCATCGTGTTCGATCTCAGGTTACTTATAAAAGTTGCCGACTCTGTAGATGGGAATATTGGGAACATTGCAAATAATTATAAATATCACTGGTCTGTTAAAAATAAATGAACAGATAAAATCCAAATTTTTATTATTAAAAATATAAGGAGAGTTAACGGCTGCAAGCCATTTATCAAGCGTAACTCAAGTAATTTTGCCATGTGACCATCTCGACTATATTGACATACGACTCAAATTTTGGGAGATTTACCAATACATTTAATTGCTGTGATTGATAGCTGACGAATTTACGTGTGAATTTCTGTGAGGATCCCGGAAACCTGTACTGTACGCAAACTTATAAAACACCCATGTCGTATGCTTTATTAAGTACTCTTAATATTTACTAAAATCGTGAAGAAGAATGTGAAGAAATGTGAAGATTACTTAAGCTGATCAACCTAAATGAGTGGGTAAGGTTTTGAATTTAGTTTAATGCTTGATACTCGAGGGCCCGCTATGTATTTACAGATCGCAGTAAATAATAATAACAAACACTTTTTATTTCTGTATACTTAGGTACACTTTTTCTTACTTACTATTTACATGATATTCCTCCTTAATGGAAATTTTTTCCTCTTTATTGATGGCAACAAACCTGTAGCATATTAAGTAATCTGATTAGATAATACAATTAAGAAGCTTTGGTGAATACTTAGTTTTGCTTAATGAATTCTGTACTTTAAAAAGTATGTATTTTATAAATATATAAATTTTGTAGAATTGTCTATAATTTCCTGAATTTATTGTTAAAACCCGTAAAAACCATTTCGTTCCAATATAATAACTATAAATATTAAAATAAAATTATTAATATTACACATAATTTGCTCTTTTGCCAGTCCATATGTTCTTTCTTAGAGTTTAATCAACTTTTAACTTCTGTTAGCATTAGGTATAAATATTTGAGATGAATGCTGTAAAATTGCTCATAAAATTGAAATTTTCTAGCTATTTGAAGTTGTAAAACGACCTAATTAATGATTATAATTACAATCTTTCTATTTATTATTCCAAACAGATTGAAGACTAACAATAAAATATAATGCTTTGATTAGACGTATATAATCAAAACTATAATGATACCAAGTGTTCCTAAATTTAAGTACAAAGTAAATTAAAATTATAGTCAGTTCTTATTTATTCGAAGTTTTTGTAATAGTCTCCTCAGTTTGGTTGCACCGTAAATCATTATTAACATAACGTCCACAAAAAAAGTACTCCACTTTCTATTTCATTGATATTTATAATATCTTTAGTACGGAAATCGGAACATTACATATAGAGAAAAGTTTTTCTTTGATTTATTTATTAATATAGATAACAAACCGTAAAATTAACAATATAAAATAGCAAAGGAACCTGTTAGCAAATAACAAATCAACATGTACAAAAATCCGTTCAATTTATAAAAAAATGTGAACAACTATAGTACCGAGCACCACATTATTACTACCGTTAATGACAACTACCAAAAATGTGAACAACTATAGTGGCACAACTATTATTACTGCCGGTAATAACAACTAACAAAAATGTGAACAACTATAGTGGCACAACTGTCATTACTGCCGGTAATAACAACTAACAAAAATGTGAACAACTATAGTGGCACAACTATTATTACTGCCGGTAATAACAACTAACAAAAATGTGAACAACTATAGTAGCACAACTGTCATTACTGCCGGTAATAACAACTAACAAAAATGTGAACAACTATAGTGGCACAACTATTATTACTGCCGGTAATAACAACTAACAAAAATGTGAACAACTATAGTAGCACAACTGTCATTACTGCCGGTAATAACAACTAACAAAAATGTGAACAACTATAGTGGCACAACTATTATTACTGCCGGTAATAACAACTAACAAAAATGTGAACAACTATAGTGGCACAACTATTATTACTGCCGGTAATAACAACTAACAAAAATGTGAACAACTATAGTAGCACAACTGTCATTACTGCCGGTAATAACAACTAACAAAAATGTGAACAACTATAGTGGCACAACTGTCATTACTGCCGGTAATAACAACTAACAAAAATGTGAACAACTATAGTGGCACAACTATTCTTACTGCCGGTAATAACAACTAACAAAAATGTGAACAACTATAGTAGCACAACTGTCATTACTGCCGGTAATAACAACTAACAAAAATGTGAACAACTATAGTGGCACAACTATTATTACTGCCGGTAATAACAACTAACAAAAATGTGAACAACTATAGTGGCACAACTATTATTACTGCCGGTAATAACAACTAACAAAAATGTGAACAACTATAGTGGCACAACTGTCATTACTGCTGGTAATAACAACTAACAAAAATGTGAACAACTATAGTGGCACAACTATTATTACTGCCGGTAATAACAACTAACAAAAATGTGAACAACTATAGTAGCACAACTGTCATTACTGCCGGTAATAACAACTAACAAAAATGTGAACAACTATAGTGGCACAACTATTATTACTGCCGGTAATAACAACTAACAAAAATGTGAACAACTATAGTAGCACAACTGTCATTACTGCCGGTAATAACAACTAACAAAAATGTGAACAACTATAGTGGCACAACTATTATTACTGCCGGTAATAACAACTAACAAAAATGTGAACAACTATAGTAGCACAACTGTCATTACTGCCGGTAATAACAACTAACAAAAATGTGAACAACTATAGTGGCACAACTATTATTACTGCCGGTAATAACAACTAACAAAAATGTGAACAACTATAGTAGCACAACTGTCATTACTGCCGGTAATAACAACTAACAAAAATGTGAACAACTATAGTGGCACAACTATTATTACTGCCGGTAATAACAACTAACAAAAATGTGAACAACTATAGTAGCACAACTGTCATTACTGCCGGTAATAACAACTAACAAAAATGTGAACAACTATAGTGGCACAACTATTATTACTGCCGGTAATAACAACTAACAAAAATGTGAACAACTATAGTAGCACAACTGTCATTACTGCTGGTAATAACAACTAAAAAAACTGTGAATAACTATGGTAGCATTACTATAATCACTGCCGGTAATAATACGTAACAAAATGTATATAGTACTTACTTATTAAAAAAAAATAAGACTTAAGCACCTTTTAGATGAAATTACTCTTAACTGGGAAGGATCAATATTATGCTGCTTACACAACTCATTGAAACGTTTGCTTCCCCGCATTATAACAGTAATATAAGTAAGTAATAAGTATAATATAGTATAAGAGTTTTGCTTGTACTTATACGAAACAAATGGAACATGTAATACAGAATAATTTTGAGTTACTTTACTCGAGACATTAAAATAGAACTGTGATAAAATATCAGAACTATCAATATGAGTGGCGGATTTCCCTTAAGGCCAATTAGGCCCAGGCCTAGGGCGGCCAGATATTAGGGGCGGCTAATCATGGAAAAAAATATACTACCAAATGCAAACATATGATGAAAATAAATAACAGTACACTAAAGCATAATATGAAGTATATATTAAGACTCCAGACATGGATAAAAATCTTGTTTGAATTACTATATTGACATCGTAAAGCTGTACTTTAATACCATCAAATTTTAAATGTTTTATTACAAAATGAGCTGAGAAGGGGGCGGCTAGTGCTACACGGCCTAGTCATTATTTTAACGCCTGTTTGATAGTGGTAATATATCATAATCCTTACAAAGCTCAGAATAATTCTTCTGTTGATTGACTTCTAGTTGGTGAACAGTTTTTTTATACAATAATAAATGTACAAATAGATAACCATCGGTATCTAGTTGTGGGCCTCGGTTTTGTCACCTACGTCAGCCTTAATATATTTGGCTGTGTATTATTATAATCTTTTGTGACTAATTTTTTTCTGTATTGTTAATTTGAATTTCAATAATCTTAAGTTTACAATAATTCTGATTATGCAATTATTTATCATATTTTTGCCAAAGAATCTGTCACTAAAGTTGCAAAGTTTTTGATTGTGTTTGTGCACTTTTAACTAAAATCATAAAGATTATTGTAATTCCTATTGCTTGAAACGTATTTATAACAGAAAAAAAATCTATGAGAAATTCATTTTTACCGTAAAAGAAGGACAGTAAATCAGTAGTTAAAACTTGCAAAAAGCTTATAGTGACAATTATGAATGCAATCACACAAGTTTTGATAACATCTCTTAGAACGCGCTTCTGACTCACAATACTCGTATTGCAGTTGTAAGACACTAAATAAACTTTATACAAAAACCATATGTTAAAACAGAACACGCACAGTTTAGCAGTAGCGCACACTCTGTAAAATATTTTGTAGTACATATAACCACAATTTAATAGTACTGGACACAGCATACCAATGAAGAAATTGGATATCCATATTAGAAGGCTATAGATAAGATAATAGTTTTTTTGCGTCGTAAACGCTATCACAATTTTGTTGTATAGATTCTTGGTGAACACAAACATCCAGCAGACGAGCACAAGATCGATTTGTTGGTACACGGAGAACAGCAAGAAAACTAAGATATAGTATGGCATCGGTGGTAAATAGTTCACCATATATTCAATTATCGAATAAACAACTCTTGCTAACGTCAACTGAATTATTATTTTCTGATCCAATTTCCTTGTCTTGGGAATTAATATTAAAATCAGCGTTTGTAATGCGAAGCAAAGTAAGGACACTGATATACCTAATAACCATATTAGCTTTAATATGTCTTTTTGTTCACTTGTAAGTCTTGTAAATACGGCTGTATCGTTTGAAGCCATGTCAGGCGTCCGACCCGATTGAAGTTCGTTTTCGGAATGAATTAGTGTTAATTTCCCGTTCATAATTTAAACCACTTTGCTTGAGTCATATTTTCTCTGTATTTATTTGTGTATCTACGCAATAAGGATAATATTTATTTGTTTTAATATTATTATCTACTTGTGGTAGTTGTTTTAACTTTTGAAACTCCCTTTTTATTAGTACTTTTGTCCTTTGTCTAAACTCCCTTTTCAATTAAGTCTACAGTAACATTGTACATTTACAGTAGGTGTCACATCGTAATACATTATTGTTAGGCAAAAAAGTACAGTAAAATTTATTTAAAATATTTGTATTTATAAATTAATGTTATTATATAAAAAAAGAACCTACGACTCTGAGATTAAGGGTATCACGATTTACAGAATGAGCCAGCCGGTTGCCACGCGCGGTCCAACATTAATTGACCTAAGAAATACTGCATCAGTGTGAATATTGTTGATTGCAACAAGCAACTAACGGCGCAGTCGGTACTTTTTAAAGCAAAATAAAAGCAAATATTTAGTGGCAAAAACAAAACTAATTGTAAAATGGTTAAAATATAAAAATGTTATTTAATGCTTTTCCTTTTTTTAATATACTGGCTGGATTTTTTGGACGGGGCGGAAGGGCTTAAAGGCTTAAAGATTTAAGGGTAACTTAAACGTTGTAGTGACAGTAAAAAAATATTAATAACAATATTAAATTGTGGCAAGTGTTCATTGATAACTCTAATTAAATTCATTTAGTCATTATAATACTTATCTCCACAATTAGCTTCCTAATATCAGTCATTTGGAAATATTGTTTAGTAATAATAAGTAAGTGTCCCACTGCTGGGCAAAGAGGCCACTTCCCGAGGGAAAGCAAGGGCTTAATCACCACGCCAGTTCAATTTCAAATGCCGAGAAGTTCAGATTTCTATAGTTTCCCACGTACGGTGGTACCATAAGAACCCATGGTGTTTCCATTTTAAATGATTAAATGTACGGGAATTCCGAAACATTCGTTAGTACATGCCGGAGTTCGAACCTGTGGATATCAAAACGGTATTCCGCCGGTCTAAGACACTCGACACGACTTTTTTCTTTTTTCTTCTCCCTAAAACATCAAAGCTTATTACATCATTTAGATATTACTAGTCATTAAGAAATATTGTTAATCATCCCTATTTAAAACCCGATCCCAAACATCTCCCTTTCTAGCAAATTATATTTTCAAAACCTATCCTAGCACTATTGTTAACTTTAATGAGTAATAATTCACCAATATGTGTTTTTAGTTTGTTATATCATGGTATTTCGTTTCGTAGCGAGTACTACAGTATTCCAAATACCACTCAGATTAAACGACACGTGGTTTGGTAGTCTTACTTTGTTGAAAATACACCGTGGCATGATGTAATTCTGAAGATTCTACTTGCTCGCTCTTCTCAGTACAATACGAATATAACGACTTATAATTAAAGTGTAAATACATAAATTAATACCTATATTTTCCTGTAATATACACGTACAAATTTTAGGGAGCACTGCTGTAATAATTATTTAAATATGTTTGTCTACTATAAAATGAATCACATGGGTTACACTCGAAGGAGATATCTCAATAATATCATGTGATTTTAAGTGAATAACAATAAAAAAAGGTGTGTATGCGATTCACACACGATAGAAATGAAACTTCATTTTAAAAGACATTTTCTATTTTATTTAAACTGTGTGCAATATACACACACACCGACATTTACTCTCTCTCTGGCTCACACAAAGAGGAGAGACCGATAAAGTTTCACTTCAAAAACTAGGTTAACGCATTAAAGAGATACGGCACTTCATAATTAAAATAACGATCACGAAGCGATTATTAAAACCTACAGGGTACTTCCCGCAGATCCAAAGTCTTGATAATTTGGTACGAAGGGAGATATTAAAACAAAAGTTAAGGGAAAAATGTGTAAATAAGGAGTTTCTAATTAGTGTGAAATTATAATGCAACAAAATTATATTAAGTTTTATGTTTTTTTCTCGAAAAGGGCTTAAGGAATATAATTGAAATTAATACCGAATACTAAGGTCTATAACCTACAATGGCTTTAAAAAAAGGTTTCTAGGTTAACACTAAAAAGATACAGCCCTTCATAATAAAAGATAAAAAGTTGCACTCAGTGATCAATTATTAAAATCTATAGGGTACTTCCCGCAGGCTTGAAATCTGGCACGAAGAGAGGTCTTGTGACAAAATTTAATGAATAAACTCGAAAATAACGAATTTGTAATCCTGGGTGATGATATTATATTCAACAAAATCATCTTAAGTTTAATTTTTTCTCTCGATAAATTTGAAATTAGTATTAAATATCAAGACCTCTATGATCTCACACTACTGTTAAAGATTCTAGGTTAACGTAATAAAGAGTACTACAGCCCTTCCTACTAAAAGTCACTCAGTGACCGATTAACAAAACCTACAGGGTACTTCCTAGCTACATACGATTTTGAAAACCCTCCTGCAAGTTATGCATATAATGTTGACCCGGGTCGCTTTTTTGAGCATAAAATTCATTTATCGTTATTGCACGTATATTTTCACCATAGATAACATATACATTTTTGATTTCTTTTGTATTGTCCTATGTTTGTTTAACTGTTTTGACAGCGTATTCCAAGAAAGCGTGCTGGTAGTAATTTTTTTCACGGTTAATTTTATATTGTCATTATGGGAACAACTGGTATTTCTAAGTCTACTAGAAATGTCAATAAGATTAACAGATATGTCAGAAATTGCAAAACAACTTTTCCCATTAATTTCTGAACATCTGATGCTAAGTGATAATGTGGCCCAGGATGTTAAAACGCTGAGCCTAGAGAGGTCTGTAGATGCCGGATTCATATAGGTTCTTGGAAACATATTTTAAACTTGAGATATAGATGTGATGGTTGTCTTAACAATTTTATTCGTTTGTTTATAAAACCTGTTAACTGGGGAGTTCTTATAATATGTATATGTCTTTTATCTAAAGCTTAAATACTTGTCAAATGTAATTCCCAGGTCTCAAATCGAAGAAATTTTGGAAAGTGTGTTCCCACGTTTATGATAAACCGCTGGTGTTAACATTTTCCGTTTTGTAAATTTTATAGGACACACTTATCCAAATAAAGTTTCACATTATTTGATGTACACAATGTTTTAATGTTTCTGAGGTCAATCTACGGTAGGTATACTGACAAAAGAATCATTCAGGACTATACGGTGTTTTTTTAAATAATCTGCATATAATTTGTACATAGTTGTAGTATATAATATTATCGATATCATTTATTTTCATTAAATTAAAAGCGGACCGTTCGCATTTTAATATTATATGAGCTATATGATTTTTATAAGAATTTATAAATTACACGTAAAAAACCTGAGTGTCGTTTAGTGATTTTACAGAAATTGTGACAGCACTACCATTAAATACGACACGAAATTAGATAATCCAACTTTGTTCATAATACATCATAATGTTTTTTTATCATAGCATAGCATAAATGATGACTCAGTGGTAGCGTCAATCGCGTCGATTGACGTAAGTTGGAGTTCCTGCAATGAACCGGAGCTTTCGGGGAAGGAAAACATCGTGAGGAAACCATAGAATGGTGGCGGGGCTTTTTCTAATGCACGCCTGCTAGCTACCACCCTCAAGTTGAAAATGCATTGAGAGCCAGTCTTCAACTAGGCTTAGCGTGTTACCATCTTGGGGCACATCGTCATTTAAGATCAGGTGAGATTGTGGCCACAACGCTAAACCTATAACGATAAAAAAAACTGATGGTAAGCATAGTGTAATCCAACAGCATCGGTGACCATCGAGGGGCCTACAGACCTTCGCCATTGGTCGCCATTTCACAACTTCGTAGTACGGCAAAGATATGACGAAGAGAACATTTTTGTTCGTGCACAGATGGAGGTTACCGCACTCCGGAGCCCAGCACGTGTGGTTCTGTCATGAAAGGGAGAGGAGGGATTAGGCATGTGGATTTGATATAAGATTATGTAATTAGAACAAAATGTATGACAAACATCTTAAAATTAATGCGTAACTACCAAAATTATAAACCTACATTTTCCTGTAATATGCACATATTTTATGGAGTTGTTATGTTCAATGGAATATGTTTTTATCTTGGACGTAAACCACTGTCAAATGAATCACATGGTTTACACGTAGAACTCGAAGGAAAATATCTCGAAAACATACCAGTGATTTTAAGTGATTAACAATTAAAAATATTTATTTGGTGAACGCCTCGTGTTGCATGCCAGTGTATGTTGCCAACCACACCCTTCAGATCAGAACACAGCAACGCTCACATTGTTTGCGTTTATATATATTTCCACCATTTGTAAGTCCCGGGAATCTACAATGTTGACAAAATACATGCAGTATGTATTTTTTGTCAAAATTACATATGTTTTATTTCATCAAAAATGTGGATATGAAGGTCATTAAACTTGACAACTAGATTTCGAACCCAAATCATTATCAGTCCAACTATTCATGCAATTTTAACAAAAAATAAACAATGAATTTTACATTAAAATTACAATTAATTACAAAATATAAAGATATTACATTAGGGTAAATGTGGGATAGTTACCCTAAGAGCATAGATTCCCCGACATTTATACTGAGTCTTGTAAACATAATAAGATCATCATAGCTAATACCTATAAAGAAAGAATGTTAGGAATATTACAAATAATTATGAAATACTCTGGTCTGTAAAAAATAAGTGAACAGATAAAATCCAAATCTTAATATTAAAAAAATATAAGAAGGGTAAGCGACCGTACACCAATTGTCAAGCAAAACTCAACTCAGCAACTTTGCCATGTGACCAGCTATGCAATTTTGACGTCGTAACGAAAATTTGGAAGTTTTACGAGTATATTGAATTGCTGTGATTGATAGCTATCGAAATTACATGTAAATTTCTGTGAGAATCCCGGGTACCTGGAATATTCGCAAACTCATAATAATAATATGCTTAATTAAATATCTGTAATATTTACTAAAAATGAGAGGAACGTAGAGGAATGGGTAAGGTTTTGAATTTAGGCACGGATTTGGCCCGGTGTAAAATGAATCACGTTAATACTCCGGCTCACTATTTATCGATACATCGCAGACAAATCATGTTCGCGTGTTTCGTCCTTTCTCCCAGAAGGCAAGAGACATGCATACATGTATAGTTTAAATAATTTATTATTTAAATAATAAAAATTTACAAACTTTTTATCTGGACAATTAGGTACACCTTATCGTACTCATTATACATAATTACACATGTATATAATTAAGGTTTTTCCTGTTTATTGAAGACAACAAACAATTATACTCACAATATAATTCTAACTATATAATAAAAACAAATTTAAGTAATCTGATTAGATAGTACAATAAAGAAGCTTCTGTGAATACTTAGCTTTTCTTTATAAAGCCTCTGTAGTTCAATATTTCTGTAATAAAAGTACAATAACATCATTGTTGTTTTGTGTTGAATACAAAATTTGACAAATATATATTTTTTGTTATATTTGTATATAATGTTTGGACTTTATTAGTTAAAATGTTAAAAATTGTTCTGTTCCAATAAAATGTTATATACTTTGCTCTTTCGCCAGTCCATTCTTTCTTAAAGTTTAGTCAATTCTTTTAGTTCTGTTAGCATTATTAAATTCGAAATTAATGAAGTAAAATTACTCATGAAAGTTAAAATTTCTAGGTATTTGAAGAAGTGAAACGACTTTCTTACAATAACATTACAATTAATTATATTCGCCCTATTTTATATTTATATATATACCAAAATATATTGACGTCCAAAGAAACAAAATATTGTTGTCAGTTCTGTATTCATTTGAAATCTTTGTAACAATCTCTTCAGTTTGCTTGCATTGAAAGTCACTATTAATATAATTTGCACAAAAAAAAACTGTAACTTAAATCTATATATTGTAGCGAATAATTATTAAAACAAAATGTGTACGAAACATTCTACGTGCGCTTTCTATTTACTTGAAATTTCTAATAACTTAGTGCGAATTGCGACTTAGTCAGAATATAACTAATTGAGATATGTTTTTTCTTGATTTAATAAATGTACAAATATTCGTAGTTAACAATTATTGGTATCTAGATGTGGATGACAGTTTTAACTTTACGTCATGCGTTACTGTTTTAGCTGTGTATTATTGAAGTGAAACTTCTTATGCGACTTCCAAGCGTTAAACGTTAAACGTTTAACACACATTATCGGTCTCTCCTCTTTGTGTGAGCCAGAGCGAGAGAGCAAATGTCGAAGTGTATGTATATTGCACATTGTTTAAATAAAATATAAAATATCTTTTAAAATTAAGTTTCACTTCTATCGTGTGTGAATCGCACATACACCTTTTTTGTCTTTTGTGACTATTTTTTTCTGTTATGTGAATGGCAATAATCTTAGGTTTATTATCATTCTGATTATATAAGGTTTTAATAACATTTCTGTCAAGGAATCTGTCACTGGATGAATTGTAAAGTTTAATTTCATTAGTTATGCACATTTCTAACTAAAATCAAAAAGATTATAGTAATTGTTATCGTTTGGAACGAATTCAGAACACAAAATCTATTTAAGAACGTTTCATTATTATCATCTAAGAGGCTCAGTAAATCAGTAGTTAAACCTTGCAAAAAGCTTACAGTTACAATTATGAACGTAATTGCAAAAGTTTTGATAATATCCCCTACGCTCACCTGACATCCAATACTCATACTGCATTTGACAGTCACTAAACAAATTTTAAACAAAAGCCACACGTTGAAACAGAACACGCACAATTTAGCAAAAACACACACTCTATAAAATACTTTGTAGTAATAATCATTATACCTGTATAATATTGGACACAACATACCAATGAAGATATTAGATATCCATATTAGAAGGCTATAGAGAAGGTAATAGTATTTTTGCGGCGTAAACACTATCACAATTTTGTTATATAGATTCTTGGTGAACATAAACATCCAGCAGACGAGTACAAGATCGATTTGTTGGTACACGGTATACAGCATAAATTCTAAGAAATCTGGCATCGCTGGTTTACAGTAGATGATATACTCAGTAATTGTATAAACCACTCGTGCCAATGTCAACTGATATATTATTTTCTGATCCAACTTCCTTGTATTCGGAATGAATATTAAAATCAGTGTTTGTAATATGAAGCAAATTAGAGACACTGATATACCCGATAGCCATATCGGAATAAATATTTCTTTGACATCACTTTTAGGTCTCGCAACTGTCACCGTATCGTTTGAAGCCATGTGAGGCAATCGTGTGAGGTTCGGTTTCAAAATGTAATAGTGTCTATTTACCGTTTATAATTTAAATTGTATTGCATGAATCATATTTTCTGTATATTTATTTGCATATTTATGTAATAGGAATATATTTTATCGTATACTCAGTAGGTCACCCGCGGTTTCGCAGCGCAGCTGCGTTTGTAGCGCAATAAATATTTTCAACCCGTAATTTATTTTTACTCATATGATTGACAATTCATATCATAGGCTATTATCAATGTTGAGGAAGCGATGGTATATTGAGTATTTGCACAGCTTGCAGGTTAGGCAAAAATGGAATACACCTTCTAAACTCGTCGCTGTCGGAACAATAGTGGTTATAAACTACTGACAATTCACCTCAGTTGTCTTGCCGTTAGCAGTCGTAGAAAAGGTTCACCCAGCAAAGGATGGAATTGTGCGTGTCGCCACGATTAGAACTGCAAAGAGGACTACGTATCTACCTCCTGTTGTTCGTCTTTGCCCTCTTCCTAGCCAATAATCTTCGCAAATTAGTACTGTATGTTACTCCATTCGTGTTTCCATATTTGTTTAATCACTATTTAATTTAGGTACAATGTATATATCTATTTATTTTATTCGCAAACCACTATTTTATCTCCAAATCATGATTATTTTATTTATTATTATGGTTGCTTATTAAAGGTGACCCTTTAAGGGTGGCTGGAAATGGTAACGCGTGGGCATTAGAGAAAGCCCTACCACCCTGCTATAGCTTCATCACGATGTTCTTCACCGAAAGTTCAAGTTCATTGCTGGGATTCGAACTCACGTCGATCGACACGATGCCCTTAAACGCTACCACTGAGCCATCGTTAACAAAAATTTGTACAGATGCCAAAAGTTCTTGGTATCGAATGAAAAATATCAAGTATTTCGTAATAATTCTCGTATGATGTACTTATTTATTTATAACTTAATCGCCATCTCCTATATCGCCAAAAAGTTTTACTTCAATCGCCTGTGACGGCAACATGATATTATTTTTTTTCAAAAATGTTCTTTTATTGACTAGTTAACTAAAAAAAGGTGATGACTCCATGTCGAGTCATAGACGTATCGCTGGAAAAACTGTGGCTACAATTTGAGTCATAGACGTGTGTCGTTGAAATAATTTTACGCATTTTTATTTATGCATTCACAGACAGCATTGATAATAATAAAATAACCTTCTTGTCTATAGTTAAAGAAACAGCTATTGGTGTTAAATTACAATAAGGGCATAAATAATATTTATATTTATCTGATCAACTAATCAGCTAGAATAGGCTGCCTGACACGTAAAACCAAATTGCGACCGATCTGATGTTTATTTCAGTAGGAAATTCTTTGTTGATTTTTAATGATTTGCGTGGAAATTTTGAAAATTGCAGAAATAATCTTTTAGTATTGGTGGCGTATGAAATGTTGAACAGATGAATACTTGATATAAAAAAAACATGTGCCTCGACCAGTAGGTAAATGAAGAGCACTCATAGGGGAAATCCGATTAACGGTGGCCAAAAAACGTCTGAGTTGTTACGTCAATAAACAAATTGTATAAAAAAATTTCGAAAGATGCGGTAGCTGTAGCACCAGAGTAATGCCTTACAGTCGGAATAAAAAGCGCCTTTAGTTTGACGTTTTTACGTGATACAATATATATTGGTTACATTATGACTATCACTTTGTTGTAATGGTCAAAGTTCTTTACTTCACGCAACCAATTTTTCTTTTAGAAACTTTTGCGTTAAATCTTCAATAGTATTCATTTTATGATTAATGAAATGTGCCAGTAGGCTAGCAACAACTGTTGGGGAATAAACAATAGTTGATGTAGGCAGATTTTTTACAAATTAAATAATGTCTTGTGAGGGAATAGGATATCAGACAACAAACAGAAGGATGATTGGTTCAAGAACAAAATCGTGCACAGAACAAGTGAATGTTCTAGATACGTTTATATCAATGTGAATTAACATATAAAATATAAATAAAAGAAAACTTACTTAAACTGGCCATACAAGTTATGGTTTACAGGAGACGATAGAGCGGTCCTGTTTGGAATAGACCTGTGTAGTTTTTTAAACTTGCGCAGGCGAAGGATCGATAATCAATTGTTTTAGTGACACCGTATGGTGGAACTTTGCTTGTGTACATGTACAAGCTATGACGCTACGATATACAAACGTAGCTAAACCGTAGCGGTTTTTTAACTGGCTATGCCGTTGGCCAGAATGGTTTTAACTACTTCACCGGGCTTAAGAGCGAGCTACGAGCGCAGAAGGCATTCAGCTGAGAAAAGTAGACCGTAGCGTGTATGGCCGGAGTTAAATAAATTATTATGCATTTGATGACCTCTAATTATAATAAATAAAGATTTAGTTCATAATAACTATATTTATAAAACATTGTTACGTATATTTTATCTTTAAAATTTCTTGATGTTTGTGAAAAACTCACACATAAGAGGTAAATTTAATCACAATAAGGATTGGAGCTTAAGATTATTAGTGAGGTTTTGATAAAATTAAATAACTACTATCACTCCTACTAAACGGATGCGACTGATACGGGATACTGCTATTGATGATAATAATAATGGAAAGGATGAAACACAAGAGATTAAAACAAAAACTCGTCCAATCTCGCATCCGACTTCAGTACATTGTTCTCCAAGGTGAAAGGCCCATCTGAGAAAAGAAATAAAGGACATCATAACTAAAATTTATCATTATAATGAACAGCATTATTGCTGTTATTGTTGCAACTAAAAATATGTATTTGAGCGCCAGATGTATCGGTGTAAACACACATCGTATCCAATTAAATGCTGCAGTTATTAACCTGGACGTAAATACCAATTCAGTAGTCAATTAAGCAAAATTATTTTTTGTTAAAGTTAATAAATAGGTAATCATATCGTAATAGTACAATAGTAAAATATTTCTTTATTTAAATGTCACGTCATATACAATCATAAACTAAAACATGCAAACATTCCATTACCTAACCGCTTGTAGGTGAAAATATGTGAATGAACACATGAACTAAGATTTGACGTGAAGTTTTTAAAAGTGTTTTGTTTATTAGTTTGTGTTAACTCTTTTTAGTATATAAGGTCAACTGTATATTATGGCAACGTGCGTGTTTGAGCTTAAATAAAAGCATAACAAATAATTTTATTTTCTATACTTTTATTTATTTATTTAAATATTAACAAATTTTGAAATTAATTATGAATTGTAATGAAGCATTATAGGTAACCGAGAAACCCTTGTTTCTTCTATGATGTAAGATCTAGAGAAGAATAAGAAGACGTTTAGTTTGACTGTTCTGCTGTCACATGTTTTAATTACAATAATAAAAAAAATCGTCTTCTTTGCATCAAATTCGATCACTTTTTACCATCATCAACGAAACGTGTTTTCCATCGAACCCACTTTATTTGAAGAACAAATATAAAAACAGTACGACTGAAGACATTTTGCATCGAGTGCGCACAACAGAGGACATTGAACTTGAATTTAAAGCAGAAATCCACAATGAGGTGTTGATTTCTATAGAGGATTTTTGTTTGATGATATTCAGAAAGATCTTGTACGAATTAGGAATGTAAGAGCCCAGTCGCCCTATGCACGATGCATCAATGGAGAATTTGAACGAGAACGGCAATACAATCGAAATGCTTTGAGTCAATCAATACGAATAAAGGTTCCACTTTTGAATCAGCAGCAAAAAATATCGTACGATAAATTAATGATAGCGGTCAAAAACGGCTACGGAGGAATCTTTTTCCTCGATGCACCTGGCGGAACTGGTCAAATGTTCTTAATTTCATTTGCGTGCAAAGTAAAAAAATGTGCCGCAGCATCATTTGGAATCGCTGCCACATTGTTAGAAAGAAGATGAATAGCGCATTCTGCTTTCAAACTATCACTGAATTAGCTAACGGTAGATGAACTGACATGTAAAAAAATGCCAAAAAATCAGCAATGGCAAAAGTACTACAGAATTGTAAAATAATAATTTGAGATGAGTGTACGATGGTACATAAACGGGCATGGGAGGCACTCGATCGAACGTTGAAAGATTTGTACAATAATCAGGACCTCTTTGAAGGTACGATGATTCTGCTGATAGGGCATTTGGTCCACTTATTAGCTACCACGTCCAATTACTGTCCATCCAGTAACTGTACTTGATAAAGCTATTAACTGATTTAGTCTATGTTTTGAGTTTTGACATGTTCATCATCGTCACTTGACGTTAAGTGAATACGTTACACTTGATAGTAAGTAAAGCATATTACGATAATAGCGGTCATATCTTGCTAAATTTTAAAACTATCACTAATTGATCCGAAGCGAACCTCTACTGTGGTTTTACAAGTGTCTGGTAATCATAATCCAGTGCGGCCCAAGTGTTCTAACACTCGGCCCTTAGCATTTCTTCGTGTCGGCTGAGGCTAATTTAGATGTCTAAATGCTAGCCTAGAAATTATTATGATGTTTAATGATTTCTTACCGACACTAAACCATTTGTTCCTGGGATAACCAGTCTCCTCGCGCGATGACACGATTGCCTCTCTGATAGCAAAAGCGACGCTCACCGCCAGACAAGTTGGAGGTTCAGCGACAGCTGGAAAAGAAAAGGCTAGGAAATAATTGCATCTATGGAAGGTCTATTTTTAAAACGGGTCATCAAAATTAATGTATTTCAATGTCTTTCATGAGATATAATATTGGAATAAGGACGGAGGAAGAAATATTAAGCCTCTAAGTAGGAGAAATAAAACTTCATATAGAGATTCTTTTTCAGTTAATAAACCGGTGGCTATTTCAGTCTTAACTGTAGTTTTAAAGGAGAAAAGATTATACAAAAAGTTTCGTTTTAGATAAATGCCATAAAAAGATGAATAAAGTGACATAGTCTTATATTATAATAGAAATGGGCACAATCGTTACCTTGATAAATTACTCGGTTATCTTACCTCTGGCACCTAAAGTGCCTAACGGATTGAAGGAATTCCTCCGCAATTGAATTCTAAAGTCTATTGGAATATCTTTGGCGAGCGGAACGTGGTAGTACCACGTCCGATCCGTCAATAATTCACCAGTGTTCTCGTCAAATTTCAACTCTTCTTCCACCCAGTAGCCAACGCCCATCATAAAGGCTCCTTCAATCTTGAAAAGAGAATTTTATTACCTAAGTACATGATGATAGTACATGATGGCAAATAAATCATGAAATTCGTGATTTTATATACTAAAGCAATATTTCAGTAGGAGGAAGCTCGGTAACCGCATCGAGTAACATGGATTCGCCCTACCATTATCCTTTTTCTGTACAATTAAGATGGCAAACTAGCATACGGTTCGCCTGATGGTAAGCGGCTACCGTAGCCTATGGACGCTTGTAATACCATAGATATCACTAGCACGATGACGACCTTGAACACCTCTACCCCAAGAAGCTATGGAAATTCTAATCACAGCAGGAATACAATATAGATTATTTGGCTGCGATCTTCTGTAGGGTGGATTTATTCCATCAGTCGGATTGCCCAAAATCTCCAAAGAAATTTCTTTGTGCACTACCTCTCTAATGCTATGATTTCATCACAATATTTTCGTTTAGCTAGTGAAAACTCAGGTTCAGGTTCGGTATTCGAATCCACGTCTGTTGAGACGCGGTGTCTGAGCACACTAGAGTTGTACGGAATAAAAAACATATTGTAGCTGACTCTGAAAAGCTGCAAATAGAAATTAAGACTCACGTATTCACGTCTTCTTTGGCTTCAAATATTATAAGTCTCTCAAACATGCTAGGGAAACTCTACGAGCTGCTTTTTCTGAACCGTCTCAAATCCGTTATCAACGATGAAAACTTATATCCACCTGACCAATTCGGGTTCGGAGCTCAACAGTCCTATTCATATCAAGTGTACCGTCTCACGGAGCACATCACGTTTAATTTTGTCGAACTTTACAAACCGCGTCGTACACCTGTAGTTTTTACGACGTTGCCAAAGCCTTCGACAAGTTTTGGCACGCCGGTCTAGTCCACAAATTATATTCTTAGCTGTTACTGATGTAATATGTGGAATTTTATTGTTATTTACAAAGAGATAAGAGTATATGGATGCGCCCGTTACTACTTCCCATGTGGCCATATCGTCATCTATTTATATTTGAAGCAATGATGGCTCAGTGGTAGCGTGTACGACTTCGCGTCGATTGACGTGAGTTCGAATCCCTGCAATGAGCCTGAGCTTTCGGTGAAGGAAAACATCGTGAGGAAACCATAGCATGGTGGTAGGGCTATTGCTGATACCCGCCTGGCTAGCTACCACCCTCAGGTTGAAAATCTGTCGTCAATTATCAATAGGTGTGTTCTGGCAGCTGCACTTGAGAGCCAGTCTTCCACTAGGTTTAGCGTTTACCATCTTGGACCACATCATCACTTAACATCAGGTGAGATTGTTGCCACTAAGCCAAACATATAACGATAAAAAAAATGCAATATTTTAAAAACAATGTATTGGCAGAGTAAGTGTTTAATGTGACTAAATGACGCCATCAGCGAACTGAAAAGTTCTCTATACCATATCTTTGTCTTACTGTGAAACTATCTCTGCCGTTATCTTGGTGGTCGCCGTTGTGCTTGGATTGTACTGTGCTTACCACCAGGGAATAGTATCGTCTATTGTTTCCTTTGATAACATGGAACATAGGTTTTTAAGTTTATTAGACTTAGTTATGACTTCCTACCGCGTAATATAGTTTAATGTATTGATACTAAGATTAGGTATGACTTAATAAGAACAATATTTTAGATCCAAATAAGAGGCGCCTTTCTTTTAATTGGATATAGTAATTATAAAGTGTTATAGTGTTTTTATTATAATTATTTTTGTTTGTTTATGCTTTATTCAATCAAATTTAATCAATTACATATAATTTACACTGCTTGAAATGACGTATGCTTCCTCTCTACAAAATCGGTTCAGAATGAATAAAAGAGTTTTTTATTGTAACAGCGACATAATCGTCAGAAAAGGCCATGCATACAAATAGACAGAAAGACAAAAAAACATCATATTCGTGATCAGTGTCAGATTTATTTATTAACTAGCGGACCGCCCCGGCTTCGCACGGGTATTTAGCAAAAAATTCAAAAATTATAAATTTTCATACGGATCCCTAACTTTTTATTCTATCGCCTATGTTAACCAGGGGTAATGTAGGATTCTAATGGTGAAAGAATTTTTCAAATCGGTCCAGTAGTTTCAGAGCCTATTCAATGCAAACAAACAATCAAATCTTTCCTCTTTATAATATTAGTTTAGATATAGATGTAGAAACTAAATTTCTCATTTCTATACAGTGGTGCCCTAATTTATTAGTAGACGACGAACTTTCGGACCTTTGGCTATATATAGCATGGTGCATGAAATTTGGTCGTAGTCGGATAAGCATGCCGAATCTGCCTCCACGGCCTTTTCTATTGGAATTTAGGGGATCATTTTGGAACCAAATAAAAAAAATCTGCTTAAATTTTTGCTATTAATCTCAAGAGCAGTTTTCAAATTATTTAGAATGAACATTTTTTTTTCAATAGTACAATTAATAAATAAGAAACATAGGTTAATAGAATAATAAGATTAAAATTATAATTTAATTATACATATTTGATATAAACAATTATTTTACATATACGTAGAGTGATATTGCACAAGATATTTTTATTTGCTTTTTCCTGTTTACCTTTTTCTTATGTAAGATAATATATGAAATAAACAGCAACGATAATGGTGTATAAATTCAATAAAAATCAGTTTTTAATTTCTTGTTTAATGATCCATGAAATATTTGTGTTTAATAAATCCTGAGTATAGAGGAGTATAAGAGGAAGTCATTGTCAAAATTAGGTGATTGCGTGTATTCATAAATGCTGTAAAAATATATTTTTTTCTTTTTTTGGAAATCGGCTTTCAATCTGAGTTTCACAACTAAATTATTCTTCGTACCTTTTTCTAGTAAGTATTTGGGAAAAGCTGTCATTTGTTAATTATTCATTTTCCTATTAAAAAAATATTTTACTCTCAATAATTTGGAAAACTGTTTGAGATTAAGATCTGAAATTTTGGCAGATTTTATTTTATTTGGTCCCAAAAAGATCCTCTGAGTGCCGATAGAAAAGGCCGTGAAAGATTCGGCATGCTTATCCGGCTATACTCTTTAAATAAAACAGTTTCTCGAGGCAAAATTAAACATGAAAAATATTACCTGACCAATATCCAATTCTGGGTTCATACTAGTCCCGACATCTTCAACGATATCCACTCTCAGTATTTCATGTTCTCCAGTCAAAATATCCAATTCCACTTCAGCCACAGCTGCACCAGCACTTCTATAAGGAACTTGGTCGTTCGACGTCACGTGATAGCTTGATTGCAAATTAATACCTCTAAGAAAAGCAGTTTTCACCAGAAGTTCCCACGTTGGATTGTTTAACGTCTCTCTGACAGTATTCAAACGGTCAAGGATAATTTGACAGCATTTGATAGCACCGAAGCAGGCTGCCTGGGTAGTTCTACTACCACCGGTGGTAAAATTATTAGGGTTCGTGGCAGCGGTAGGAGCTTTACACTTCACCTTATCCGTGGAAATATTGAGAGTGTAAGCGACTGCTTGGATCACTTTAGTATTAATACCTTGACCTATTTCTATGCCACCATGAATTATGATTACTGTTCCATCACCGTGATAAACTGATAGAAGCACTTGAAAGTCTATTTGAGTCCCTGCCGGCCAGTTCATTATAGATACTCTTAATCCACGCTTCTTCCATCGATTTTCTGTGTTGAATTTTTCAGTTTCTTCTTTCCTTTTGTAATATTCGCTATCTTTTAATAATGTTTGTAATACATCAGCGACTTCTACATAGGTTCTGTCAAGGTTGTTTTGACGGACCTGTATTGGATCTCTGTTTATTTCATAAGATATCTGTTCCATTATATTTTCCGTCATGCATATTGTTTCCAGTGCCCCTAGATATTAATATAAATTATCATATTATTTTGGCAGCTTAGAGGACTAAGTTCTCTAGCAAAAACTGGACGATCCCAGGCTCGATTCAGTATAAGTCAAATCATATAAGTAGATAAGGATTAGCATAGTCTAACAAAATCATGAACAAAAGTATTAAATTGAAATTTAGTTTTCCACGCTACGATTGAATTAGTACCGTTTTAACGTAAAGCTTAAAATATTAAATTTAAAATTATAGAATGGGAGAATATATACATACATATATATAATTATTTTTATATTTTATATTATATATACAATAATATGGTGCGAGTATAGGGTATAGGTAAGTAAAGGGTGCCTGCCACCGAACTACGCGGGGGTCGTGCGATGAATGGCCGTCTACGGGGCACCGATCTGGGTAGACGCCCGTAGCCCCCAGAATAAACGTAGGCAGCATTTTGGCAGATGTTACACCGCTAGAAGTAGTCAGTCCAGTCTGATATACCACTCTTGCTGCCCCGAGCCAGAGGGGGATCCATGATGAATTTCCCAGCAATAAAAAAAAATCAATGGTATGTCCAGTTTTTTCCACTTACCAGGTGACCTAGCGTAGGTATTAGGAGCGGTATCAGTGAGTACATTGAAAATCTTGTATTGCCACCTTCGGTTATCGTAGCAGTTTTTTATACCACTCGATAAAAGAGTATAAACTGGGGCCGACATAACGTAACCATAGTCTTCATATAAATGGTACTCTAAGTATTGTATTTCACCAGAATCGTCCACTCCTACCTAAAAATTATAATAATGTGATAATATAAAAGTGATACAATTATTTTTCATTAAAAATACATTAGACGTACGGGACACTTTTTGATTGCATGATTATTTTATTTAAAACACCGGAAGGCTTTAAAACGGATATATTGAATAAAATGTTTATATTAATAATAATAATTAGTGCGCTCGCCGCCGCCCAGTCTGAATGATGTGATGCACTGACTTGATATAAAACAATATACTAAGAAAGTGATGCAACGAGCGAACGCAGCAGAAACTTGTATGGTTGGCCCTTACACTAGATATATTGACTAAGAATTTGAGTCTAAAAGATAAAATATTGCTTTACCTCGAAATCTCTTGTACATGGTAAGCGTCTACCGATAATTCGCATGTTCGCTTGAATGCTCATTACAAACCTGCAAGGTCTATTCATGAGATATGTGACAAGGGCAGAAGCGCATGCCACTTGGGATGCGCCAAATATTTTGGCTCCGTAAGCTCCTCCGCAACGTGGTACTGTTACATTAATCCTGTAAAGAGACATTATTTAAATGTTAAGATTTCTTCGATCGTCCAACGACAAGAAACGGCACTGTTCTTGTTTTGTCAAGGGCCGGCTGGAATTTGGTAGAAATAAAATTAATACCAAAATTGAAAATTCTAATTTTAATATTAATATACGTATGAATCAAGTATATGTAACGCAAAATATTGTACTTCATCTTGTAATAGTAATAGACTTTTCCAATCGCATAGTATACAGACCTTAGAGATATACCCAAAAGAAAGGATTTTATAAAAGAAATACCTGTTTTGTTCAATGTTGAGGACATCAGCTACACCGACGTGAACACTATCAATCCATTGCGTTGCTGAATATATATCAATACCGTCTTCGCTCGGTCTGGATAAAGTCGACTGACTCTCCATGGTAAAGTGGTATTGCCAATATATGTCATCAGAGCCTTTAATTACTTTCTGCACATTTGCACCCTTATCTTTGGCGGGGAAAACGAGGTAGAGTGACACACGACTAGGATCTCTCTTTCTTGCATCATTAATTGTCAAAATTGGTTTCTCTTTTGTTTTATTATATTTAACCCTGACTAATAAAGCGGCTCGATTAGCAAGTTTTTCTGTTTCAGCAACAATAAGGCCAATGGTTTGGTCGTAGCATTTAATAGTTTTTTCTGCGAACAACTCTTGAGGTACCAAAAGGCCAGGAACTTTTTGGGATAAGAAAGAATTTTTGCCAGGTATATCTTTTGCAGAGAAGAATGCTAAAACGCCGGGTATTATCTATAACAATTAAAAACAATTGTAATTTTATTTCGAACTAGATTGATAAAGTTAACTATTGGTACCGTCTGAAAATTAGACAGTAATCTTATGTAAAGAACCTGTTCTCATGTGGTAAATATAACTGTTAATCGAACCAATATAGCGTATCCATCAGATTACTTAAATAGACCAAATCGGCAAAAAGCGATATTGTGTTTACTTTATGACATCGTCTTCGCGGATTATGTCTCATAATTACTCTACGATAATCTATAATTACAAGTATATACAGCTAAGAGGTATGATAGGAGTGAAATTTAGTGACAAGATAAGAAATAGTGTAATAAGAGAACGATGTGGTGTGAAAGAAGATGTAGTAACACGGATTGAGAAAGGGATGCTTAGAAGGTTTGGGCATGTATAGAGGATGAATGAAAGAAGATTGACTAAACAGATTTATAAGATGAGTCTAATTGGGAACGTTGGAAGAGGAAGGCCTAGACGAACGTTCCACGATCAAATCGGGGACGTTTTGAAGAAAGGTCAGGTCCAGAGTACTCTAAACCGACGAGCATGCATGAAAAGATTGATGAATGTTGAGGAAGCGAAAGTTGTATGTCAGGATCGTAGCAAGTAGAAGGACGTGGTCTCTGCCTACCCCGTTGGGAAAGAGGCGTGATTTATGTATGTAAATCAATATATGTAATATTTCGATAAATGTATAGTGCATCCTATTGTATTTGTGTATTATTAAAATATGGTAGATGATTTATTTTCTATTGGGTATGAAAAATACCAAATGAAATAAACCAAATCGTGAATTTCATATGGCTGAAACGTCAAACTTCATGATTTTATGGTGAAATAATCAGGCATCATAAAAAGTATTGCACGAAAGCAGTTTAGATAATAAAACCCTTACCAAAGCAGCTGTTGGATCAATGTCAACAATGTCTCCTGTGCAAATATCGGAAGTCACAAAAGCACAAAACACTTCATTTGGCTGTGTTGGTAGATCGTTCACATAGGTGGCTTCACCGGCGCATTGGATTAAAGCATCTACTTTGGGCGATGGTTCATTCAGAGGCCAGGTTATTGGGTTCGTATCGTATACCTCGGACCCTTTGGACAATGGTCTAGTTTTCCTGAAGTCCTTTGCTCCTGAATGATATCGTGGATTAAGACGTGCTTTTGGTATAAGTACTAGCAGGGCCTGAGAAAAACAAAGTCGCACATTTTTGAGTTTTTTGTTTAATAAATATTTAATTCCCAATTTTTTGGACTATCTTGATGGCAGTACCTACTTTATTTAGAATTGATTAAATGAGAAAAAATAAGTTAGCATCGAGAAACAGCACTAAAATTTCATTCATCGTAATTCTTAATGTAGTTAGAATTTTGGTATATTCTGGATATATCTTTGTTTAAAATTTTTAGAGTGAATTAGGGTTTTACCTACATTTTAAATATTATACGGTAACATTACATTTACACAGTAATAATAGCAGATACAGACAAATCCATTAAATTAAATAAGTAAAATTACATACTTTGTAAAAAAGTCCCAAAGCAACTTTTTTTCTATACTCGGGTTTCATAACTCCGGGTATATCTTCGACTATTAATTCACTGCGCAAAACGTTTAAAGCTTGTTGAAGTATATTGTTTGTAAATATTTTCTTTTTATGTAGAAACTGTTCAGTTTTCTTAGCGTGAACGAAACGAGCTGACAAGCCACCGATGACGATTCGTACTGACTGGACTACTTCACCTTGAATATCAAAGTGATAGAGAAAAGCTGCATTGATTTGAGCGAATGCGTTTTGAGCACGTGGCATTATCTGAAATTGTAAAAAAAAAACTTGAAAGTGAATGATCAGAAGGTTTGAATATTAAAGTTAACATGTTAGTTAAGGATAAGGGCGCGGCAAGTTTTGTTTGACATACATAATTATTAAATGTCTTCAATTTCTGGATTATAGATTCCAAGACTACGCTTTTCTAAATGTAATAAAAACACCATGTCTAATAGTCAAATGGTAACGATAAAAAATAGTGATAAATTTTGTAATAAGTTGTAGTTACCTTGAACGAAACAAATTTATGATTCTCTGATAGTGGTGGCAGTTGAACTTGAGTGATAACTCTTCCCACCATGTCTAGTGAAAGAAAATCTTCGGGCGTAACTTGTACAGTTTGATTTTTGTGAACTAAAACATGAAAATATGATTCTGAATTACTTGAATAAGCACTGACTCTTAATGCTAAAACCTACTGAAAACCTATAACAGCTTCTTTATAGTATCACTAGTTATATCGTCGAATATGTAAAGCTATGACGGCTCAGTGGTAGTATTTATGTATACTTGTACAATGTAGTATTAGTGGTATACAATAATGAATTATGCCATTATAAAATCAACTTGAAACCAAATTTTTTTTTAATTATTGGTCACTCATGTTTTTTTATAGCTAAGATACTGCAACTTTTCCTAAAAAATATTTATGCAAAATTTTCACTGAAAAAGTAATTCAAGTTTTTTTTCTAAAGGCAGTAGCTAGTCATAATGTTTACTGCCTGTCAACCGACATAGTTATCATATAATAATAGAACAACAAAAGACCGATGAAATTCAGATAATTGTGGTCATAGCGTACAAGAATATAAAATAAGGTAAGTACTTTGGTAGTACTTAGGATATATATTGTTTTTTTTCTGAACGTCCATAAGTTATGGTATAATCCATTTCAAGGTTATCCAATCATTATCGGACACCTATATATTAATTTATATTTATTTATATATATATTTATTATTATAAATATATATATATATATATATTAATTTATATTATAAACATTCGATATAACTTAGCAGTCAACATAATGCTTACAGTGCAATAAAATATGACATTCCAATGTATAATACCCTGCAAATTAATGACTCCAAATTTACTGAAAAAAATAATTCAAAAGACATGCGCTACATAGATAAATCATTAGTAACGTCTGTTCGTAAGTAAGTAATATATTACCTATGGTTAAAGTAGCTCCTATAGTTTCAAACAGTAAGAAAATATCTGAGGAGAATGTAGGTTGGCGGTGTTTCACCATGAGATTACCAGCGATCGTTCCCATCTGAAAAATAAATAAATTAGCTATGCCTAAACGATCATAGTTTACAGCAATCATAGATCACATTTAAACCTCATTTCCGACTATCAATAGTCTGTCTATTCTAGCGGCTACTCAATAAAATTTCCGTCAAGATTAATAATTTTAGTAGATAATATAATAATTTTATATATTTAACAAAAACATTTTACAAAAAGCGATCAATTCGACATCAGGCTACATAATGTTATATTCAAAGCAATGAGATGTCAGTGGTAGTGCGTTTGGACGTCATTGCAAAATATTTTTATTGCAATCCCACAATACGTCTGAGATTCTGATTAAGGAATGTATCGAGATGCAACCACTGCATGGAGATTATTACTTATTAGCATTACTACACCACGCTTAGGTAAATAAAAATCTCCTGATGAAAATGTGTTTGTAAGCATCCAGAACCGATCTAGGTTTAATTTCGACTTCATCTTCAATTAACATCAGATCAGCACAATAATTAAATAGTGCATAAAAATGTCAAGGAAATATATCGTACAAATATTATAAAAAAGGGTCCAACGTTTTTCTAGAACGTTGACTTAAAATGGGGTTGGGTTATAACAGAATTTCCTTAAAACAATTCAACGTACATTTCGGACGGGTATATTAGCAACCAAATCCAAATGCTCGTACAGTTTTTGCAAATATGAAAAATCTTGGTGTTCCTTTGCAATTTTCTTAAATAAATCCATTAAATTAGACAGCGTCGTACCAGCTCCTATCACGAGGTTCTGGTCTATGAAATTTTCTTTTAGCTGTTTTACCGGACGTATATCTATAAGAACTCTTGGGAAAACTAGTATAGGTGCAGCACCTGAAACAAAAATCATAATGTTATTTATTTCGTTTAGGTATATAGAAAACCACAACATTTTGTGACGGGGATCTTATAATTCAATTCAATTTACGCTCAGACGCAGATAAATCATATCATCTGTTATCTATATTTATAATAAAACAGTCGAAATCTATACATTAAAGATATTTGTCAGTTTATGAAAATTTTGTTTATATTTCTGTCTGTTAGTTTGTACGCCAATTACGAAGAAACTAATGAATCAATGTTGATGATGAACATGATGATGTAGGTATATTTAGGATGTATTTTTATACGTATGAAAATTTGTATGGTCTATAAACTGCGTTTAAGATATATGCAAATAAAAATATGTGGCTATCGAAGATATAGTACCATGGATTGACAAAGGGATGCTTAGATGGCTTGGGCATGCAGAGAGAATGAATGAAAGAAGAATGATTACATACATTTCATTTAAAAGACGAGTATGAATGGAAACGTTGGAAGACGAAGGCCTAGACGAACGTTCATCGATCAAATCGGGGACGTTCTGAAGAAAGGTTAGGTCAAGTGTACTCCAAACCAACGAGCTGCTGGTCATCCGCCATCCGCATAGGTCTCCCCAATATTCACCACAATGAGCAGTCCTGCGCTGTTTGCATCCAGCAGGTTCTCTCAACTTTTACCAGGTCATCGGTAAACTTTTTGAACGGGTCTGCCCAATCTGCGTCTTCCGGTACGTGGCCGCCACTCGAGAACTCTTCGGCCCCATCGGTTATCCGTCCTACGAGTAATTTGCTCCGCCCACTGCTATTTAAGTCCAGCAATTCTTAGAGCTATATCACTTACTTTGGTTCTTATGCGGATCTCCTCATTTCTGATTTGATTACACAACGAAACTCCGACCTTTTCCAGGCTTTGAGTGATCTTGACTTATCTTTTGAGGCCCATAGTTAGCTACCACGTTTCAGTGCCATAGGTCATCATTGGTAACACACACTGCTTAAAGACTTTCCTCTTGAGACACTGTAGTATCTTAGACGACAAAATCATACGCAGCTTCCCGAACGCTGCCCAGCCGAGTTGAATTCGACGATCGATCTCTTTTTCAAGTTGAACCTACCTAACTGGACCGTGTAATGATTGTTTATCAATCATTTTTGTCTTTTAATTATATATATTTATTTTAACTTAGTTGATTCCTCATTACTTCATTTATTGTGTTTTTGGTTGCTTTCCGAAGGCATCTTATCTATAGGTAGTTTATTATTTAAATATTGTATAACAAACTTCTTTTACGTTCCTATTTATAAATAAAGAATTCATTCTGACTTACGGCAGGGAGATGGTTATCTAAAGGAAACGTAAAATCTTTAATTAGATTTATATATGTTTATTTATAATTCCTATTCTATTTATTATTTGGACTCACACTTACCTATCTGGAGTCTGTACAAAAGTTATTTTGTTACTACAAGAGACCTCTCGAATTGTAATCGGTATTCGAAGGAGTTGAAACTTTTAATTCATAATTGACAAGAGTCATGATTGTTTATAAATTAATTGAAGTCCTGGCAGACGCTTTCATTCATTCTGGCTTGACGATGCAGCTATAGAAACAGGAGCAGATTGAATATCAAATGCTTGTTACCAAATTCATATACGAGTATACACAAGCATCTCAAGACGGATTTTACAAGCAGCCCTGGTCCGGATAGATACAAAAAGTGGACTATCTTTCTAGTGAAGGTTTACTGAAATTATTATACTATAAATAAGGTACTCTGTATTTTATATTTCACCTCAATTTTTAATGCCTTCGGAATATATATATATATATATATATATATATATATATATATATATTGCATTTCATTTCATTAACCTTCTTGATATATATTTTCCGGTAATTATGTCTATTTAACTGTCTACGCGACAACCATATGTCCCAGGTATATATAGTCATCAACAACTTCAAGTGTAGGTGTTCGACATGATATTCGTCTTGTCCATGTTCTTCTGTATAATATCACTTAATATCCAAAATAATTTTCTTTGGGTATCCCAAAGGGCTTTAGATACATTGTGTTATGATTTGGATTAAAATTAAATTAAAGTGCCTGAAATAAAGTGGACGGATTTTCTCAGTATTCCACTATTCTAAAAAAGAGTGAGATCCGTTCTTCCTTAGAACTCTTTCTGAAGAATACCTTCAAGTGAGACTTTTTGCTGAACGATATAAAAAGAAAATGTTTAAGCGCCCCAGAATCCTGTAGAGAACGCTGTGAATTTAACCTACAGTGTAGACGTATGTTAAAATATCAATCGATTAAAAATAGTGAATATGTGGCACGGCTGATCCTAACAGTGAGTACCACGCTGCGTCCCATGAATCCGAGACAATCAAAAATCGTGAAACACGAATAAATCGCCGATATTGAATTTCATTACACCTTTCATACACGAAATTCCACAAGAATTCGCAGGAACAGATATTATTTATATATAAGTGACAATCATGAACTGTATGTGATGTCAAACTAAATGGAAAGGTCGATTTATTACTCATTAAAAAAGACTACTAAATATATATATATATATATATACCAATTTGTGTGTAAAAACTAAACTGTTTTATTTATTAATTAGTTACAGGCTTACCTCTCCCAGTATTTCCATTAACTAACATATACGATTCATAACCTTCTGAATCCAATACATCAAATATATCAGCAACACTATTAACTCTGTACCAAACGTGTCCATCTTTCAACTTAATCTTTTTTATTTTCGAAACGAAATCACTATCATCGATAAAACACCAATCTTTTTCACATTGATCCTTCTGTTTGCACTTTTTTGCACAACCTTTCTTGCACGTGTCTAAGTCTTCGATATCACGGAGGTATGGATTCGGTTTTGGTGCATCTTTTGCGAAGCTTTTAAAGGCATCTAGGATCGGTCTGAACCCAGTACATCTGCATGTGTTGCTTGCGAATGAATTCTCTATTTCGTGTTGTGTCATATCGTAATGGTTAGATTCCAATAACCTAAAGAAAAAGTTACATTATTATTTAGGTAATAATTTAGTGGTTCTGTTGTGAGGCTTACCAGAGGTCTTTGGAGAAGCAAGAAACTTAAAATACAAAGAAATCTCTTCGGAAATTTCTCTCTACTTGATGCAGCCCGACTGGTGAAATATCTCCACCCCACAGAAGACCGTAGCCAAAAAACCTCGTGTTGTCTTTCTGCGGTGAGTAGGGTTACAAGAGAGCTCCTTGGGTAGGGGGAAGTGAGTAATACGTCAACAACCTCTTATGTTACTCTTATGTTTATAGGCTACGGTAACCGCTTACCATTAGATGAACCGTACGTTTGTTTGCCACCATAGTTGTATAAAAACAGCTTTATCACCCACCCCGTATAATTACAAAAAGTGATTGCATTTTGTCTAAAATACAGTTAAAATATTGGCAAAGGGTAAAATGCTTTGTAGGTATTTACATCGTAACTAATACAATTTAATTATTTATAATTTCTTGTGTGTGACAAAAGCGTTTTTTTTTAATCTATGTATTTTATTTCTAGTATTAAAGCTATAACGTTTATGTACAATGTCCAGGTTGTAAAAGTTTTTGCAAATATACATAAATTTGCCAGGGATGTATTGGGAGGGCAAAAAAAGATATTAAATTCCTAAACCTTGTTCTTTAGTGATTCGTGAGTTCCCATCTTAATGAGATGCGATATATATATATATATATATATATATATATATAATAAAATTAAAGTGTCTGTAATGTGAAAATAAATCATTTTTACTAAATGCATATGAAAGTATACACGCTACCTAAACAAAAATAATTTAAATATTGATTCCCGTCTGTCTGTCTGCCTTAGGCTACTTAGAAAAATAATTGAGGTTCCACACAAAAACCTTTTTTTAGTAGTCCACTCAAGCGGAGCCGCGGGCACGGCTTGTATTTATATATAAATTATCAGACTTCAGACTATCACCTATAGAAAACTCCGTCAAGCAATGCATAGCTTATTTTTGGACTTTTCCATATAATGTAATATTTAGAATTACATTATTCCAAATACTTTATAGAGATATATTTTAATTTGCGTATAAAAACTTACGAATACATGCTCATGACAAAACCGGGACTGCAATATCCGCACTGGGTTCCATTATACTCAGCCAAAGTCCTCTGTACCGGGTTGTAGCCACTCCCTCTGTTACCGATGCCCTCTATGGTTGTAACCTCCCAATCCTGACATGATGTTATGGACACTAAGCACTGAAGAATATAAATTTCATTAAAATCAAAAACCCGTAGCTGAAGATTTCTTCTTCTCGTTTTTATAAAATACCAACTGTATACGTCCACAAATCTGCCAATGTCACGTGAATAGAATATTTTCCTAATTATTATTATTGTAAACTTCTGGACACTAAGCACTGAAGAATATAAATTTCATTAAAATCAAAAACCCGTAGCTGAATATTTCTTCTTCTCGTTTTTATAAAATACCAACTGTATACGTCCACAAATCTGCCAATGTCACGTGAATAGAATATTTTCCTAATTATTATTATTGTAAACTTCTGGACACTAATCACTGAAGAATATAAATTTCATTAAAATCAAAAACCCGTAGCTGAATATTTCTTCTTCTCGTTTTTATAAAATACCAACTGTATACGTCCACAAATCTGCCAATGTCACGTGAATAGAATATTTTCCTAATTATTATTATTGTAAACTTCTGGACACTAAGCACTGAAGAATATAAATTTCATTAAAATCAAAAACCCGTAGCTGAATATTTCTTCTTCTCGTTTTTATAAAATACCAACTGTATACGTCCACAAATCTGCCAATGTCACGTGAATAGAATATTTTCCTAATTATTATTATTGTAAACTTCTGGACACTAAGCACTGAAGAATATAAATTTCATTAAAATCAAAAACCCTTAGCTGAATATTTCTTCTTCTCGTTTTTATAAAATACCAACTGTATACGTCCACAAATCTGCCAATGTCACGTGAATAGAATATTTTCCTAATTATTATTATTGTAAACTTCAAATATAGATGATCCACTTAAAATGGCTGGTTGCGCCAAACGTAACTGCACGCCAATTCATTTTAGTAGTATGCGAAACCACTCCTGTTCCTTCCTTTCCCGCACGTATCTTTAGAGACTAGAAGAAAGAAGACGGAAGATGATCGCGTCGAAAGTTGTTCGCATTATATAAAGAAAACATTACTCGCTAGTTTGGACTGCCGGCGGTGCGTGGTTTTTTTTACATGTTTTTCGTCGATATAATCGTTTTTGAACTAATTGTTGTGTTTCTTCTATGCATCGCTCCGAGAAGCTCAGGTACTGTGCTATCCTTACCATATGACTATATGCTTATCTTTCTGGTGTTCCTAAGCAGTAGTACTCCTACCAGTGGTTTCGTATTGAATAATTTAAAACCAGATAATTCGCGTAACCATTTAATGGTACCAATCGAGCCGGATATAGATAGAAACTCACAATAATTAGTATTTATTCAACAAATTTTAATATCTCGGGCTTCGCGGATCGTACTTTCAGTTTGTCTCATAAATCCATCATTTTAGTTATTCTACTAATTTATTATCTATAGACTAGTTTTAGTTTCGTTTTAGTTTGTATTTCGTTTGTAGGATAATTAATAACTTATTGTTAGTTATTTGTAAAGTTAAGAAATAGTTTCGAGTTACCTACATTTATTCGTCGAAAATACCGGCCATTTTTCGGACGTTGTTGGTTATTCGTATCAAGTACCCACCCCGTAATTTATTATGTAACTACATTATATTCACATCATTTTATTCTTTTGTATTTGAATATGTTGACAGATTGCGCATTGAAATTATATTATTAAAATAAAGTAAATAGATTTTAGTTATATATATACATTAGGCTTGTGGTTTTGAATTTTAGTTTGGACATCGAAGTTCATTATATTTATTATATTATCTATTCGTGGATTCGTTCTTCAACGCTTATTTCAACTCCTTACTTTGTTAATTCTTTAATTTATAATTTACAAAGTAAAAATGGCTACAGGCTCTGATAAAATTACATTAACGGTCGATTCAAAATTAAAGATCTTGTACGCTAAAAGAGATCGAATGTTTACTCGCATCCAGAGTATTTGCAACCGTGTAAGGGACCTCCAAGAGGAATGCAATCGCGAAATGTTTTTGTGCGAGCTAGAAACGGTAGACATATTGCGCTCAGATTTCGAAATTGTTCTTGACAAAATAACCGAATTGGAGCTACATTCGAATCCAAAATATGTTATAGACTACCAACCACTCTCGTCATTTGATGACTTATATAGTCGTGTTAAGCGCGCTGGCAGAACTTTACAACATTGTGATACGAATCTACAATCTATTGGTCAGCATAGGACGCCTAGACTACCACCTATAGAAATTCCTGAATTCGATGGAGATATCAAGAACTGGCCGTTGTTCTTTGCAAGTTTTGAAAACTCGGTACATAATAATGTATCACTTTCAGATTCAGAAAAGTTATATTATTTGATAGGCAAGCTTACTGGAAGGGCGCGGTCTATATGTGCTGGTATTACGCCCTCTGCACAAAACTATTCATTGATCTTCAATTTATTAAAGAATAAATATGAGGATAGGCGTTTAGCGGCTACTTCATACTTAGACCAAATCTTTGAAGTTAAATATATGCCCACGGCGACTGTAAATAACTTAGAGCTATTTTTAGATAAATTTGCAACCTCCGTGGCGGCTTTAAAAAACCTTAAATTAGAAGATTTGTCTGATTTTGTTTTCTTACACATAGCACTTACAAAAATAGATTCAGATACTGCGCGGTCATTCGAGTTGGACAAGCGTGGCAGTGAAATGCCTACCTTTGAAGATTTGGTACTCTTTGTACGTGATCATATCAAAATATTACAACGCACTTCTTCAGTTAAATACGAAGCTAAGAGAAATATAGATCGTAAGACAGATATATCACAAAGACTCTATACTCATTCTTATGTTAACGCTGACTCTAACACTGAAGTACCACCATGTTCCTTATGCGATTCTACTCACGAACACATATATAATTGTTCTGTATTCCATAGTTACAATCCTGCTGAACGATTTAAATTTGTTAAATCTGACAACTTATGTATCAACTGTCTAAGTAAGGGCCATCATGTGTCAATGTGTAATTCTAAATCACTTTGTCGGAAGTGTAATAGAAAACATCACACTTTGATCCATTTCATACAAAACAACAAACTAAATACTGAGGCTTATTCTCCAGTGGTGAACAGCTCGATAGTCACTCACGCTCCGCCTTCGCTTTTACCACCTGTTGCGCCAACAGCGGAAAGAAACGACGCGTGCACATCCACCTCACATTGCGCTCGTATTGATGATGTAACCCTTTGTTCGCTTTCACAAAAATCGGTAAACAAACATAGAACGTATGAACCCACCAGTGTATTACTTGGTACCGCGCGTATAATCATTATCGATACGCACGGCAAAGAACATATAATTCGAGCTTTATTAGATAGCGCTTCTCAAAGCAATTTTATTACCCGGGATTGCTGTCGTCGCTTAGGTTTGAACTTAAATGAAAGCTCTTGTTCAACGGTAAAGGGAATTGGAGGCTCTAGTAAGCATGTAGATGGTTCCGTAGATATTACTTTTTCTTCACGTTTTAATCGTAACATTAACTATGATATGAAGTCATTAGTGGTTGACAGAATAACTGAACACTTGCCAACAGTATCTGTAAATGTTAGGTATTTGTCAAATTTTTCGAATTTACCTTTGGCCGACGATACTTACTCAGTTAGTAGCGAAATAGAAATTCTGATTGGTGCATCAATTTTCCCTCATCTTCTTTTGTCAAAAAGAATTCAGGGTTCGCCTTCACGACGATCCCCTGTAGCTTTAGAAACACTTCTGGGCTACGTTATAGTCGGAGAAGTAATTGCTAATACCCATAGTCTTGCATTAGTAACATGTTGTTCTACTACTGATTCTTTTGAATCCACTGACCTCAAGTTCTGGGAAATTGAAAAGGTTCATATCCCGCCTTTGCATAGTCCCGATTATACACTATGTGGAGAAATTCATACCCGCACGACTACACGTAACGAGGATGGCCGTTACGTCATATCACATGCATTTAAAGGTGACATTAACACTCTTGGTAATTCTAGAAGGGTGTGTGAACGTCGCTTCCTTTGTTTAGAAAGAGGAATGCTAGCCTCCCCGTCTTTAAAGATTGCTTATTACGATGTTATTAGAGAATATTTAGAAAAAGAGTATATTTCCTTAGTACCTACAGAAACAGAAAACAAGGTGGCGCCTCGCAAAGCTATTTCCCTTCTTAGACTTGAACTTTGCGCTATATTGCTTCTCGTTATGTTGATCTCTAGTATCGTTCGTGGATATCAAAATCTCATTAATTTTGTAATATTTATGCATTCTCTGATTCAAATGTTGCTCTTTATTGGGCACATTCTTCTCCTCATAGGTGGGACACATTCGTTGCAAATAGAGTTGCGAAAATACAAAGCAATTTTGGTAGAAAATTTGTATCACATAGCTGGGAACGACAACCCGGCGTATTATTTATCTCGGGGACTGACTCCTACTCAAATTATAGATCATTCGTTGTGGTTTCGAGGTCCTTCGTGGGCTAGTTTAGATTCCACGTTATGGCCAATCATGCCTTTCAATCCTTCGTTAGTTTCAGAAGCACCTGAAGAAAATGCATGCATGCCGCATTGGTTGCTGCACAGCTTATAGAAAATTCTCCGATCTTTTCGTTAGCTACCAGTTTCTCCTCATAGAATTTTATTTTGTATTGCTTAGTTTATATTTGTAGATTCGCAAAATGACTACCTTGTCGTAATCAAATTTACTCGTCTGATTTAGAATTAGTTGAATTGCTGACATTTCGTAAAATTTAAAATATTCATTTTAATGATGTAATTTCTAGATTACTCGCAGGCAGCAAGCCTTGTAATCGTCCAATACGATATCTAAAGCTGTACCTAGATAATAGCATTATAAGAGTGGGAGGTCGTTTGTCAAATTCAGATTTTAATCTATCGCCTTTGAAATATTTACCCGCTAGTAACATCGATGAAAGCATTCGAACTCTTACGCGTTTCGAACTTCTAAATAAGTTCTTTCAATCTTTTTGGAAGCGATGGAGAACGGATTATTTACATACGTTACAGTCTCGATACAAATGGAATACACACGTGAACCCAACTACCGTTGGTACTGTGATGATTCTTTTAACAAAAAATTACCCGCCTCTCCAATGGTCTCTAGGCATTATTGAGGAAGTTTTTCCGGGCTCTGACGATGTGATTCGTATAGCGCGCATAAAAACAGCCACTGGATCCTATTTGCGTCCAGTTGTACGCCCCTGTCTTATACTGAACCAATAATTATTAGTAATTTGTAGCTTAGTATTAGGTTAGAATAATCGTTCTAGGTAGTTTGATTCTATTCACCAAATTGTTTTTTTTTATTTGTTTTTGAAGCTGTTCCTTCAAGCCGGGGGGAATGGTTGCGCCAAACGTAACTGCACGCCAATTCATTTTAGTAGTATGCGAAACCACTCCTGTTCCTTCCTTTCCCGCACGTATCTTTAGAGACTAGAAGAAAGAAGACGGAAGATGATCGCGTCGAAAGTTGTTCGCATTATATAAAGAAAACATTACTCGCTAGTTTGGACTGCCGGCGGTGCGTGGTTTTTTTTACATGTTTTTCGTCGATATAATCGTTTTTGAACTAATTGTTGTGCAAGATCAAGGATTTCTTCTATGCATCGCTCCGAGAAGCTCAGGTACTGTGCTATCCTTACCATATGACTATATGCTTATCTTTCTGGTGTTCCTAAGCAGTAGTACTCCTACCAGTGGTTTCGTATTGAATAATTTAAAACCAGATAATTCGCGTAACCAATGGCAACTGCCTTGCTTAAACTGACCAGGGAGCTTTTGTGGCAACGTAAAATGCATGTTTTTAATTATCTATACATATTATAAAACTCAACGTCTCTCTGTCTGTCTGTCTGTTTCTGTTCTTTTCACGCGAAATCCACTTATCGGATTTACCTGGTTTTCTTTTAATTCATAGCTATGTTATCTGGCCAGGATATAGCATATATTTTGTAAAATAAAGTAACATACGATACACACAGTGACGATAAAGGTGAATAAATTCGGGAAAAAACGCATTTAGGGCGATTAAATTGTTAACGCTGAGTAAAACATATGAGGTATATCTAATAAATGTTCTATGTAATTGTAGATCTTAAAAAGATATAAAAAGTCAGCGATAGTATATATTATAACATTCACCCACAATTTGTATTATTATGCACATTATTTACATTTAGCAGTCAATTATGTAGAGCAAACCATTTAGAAATTTTAACTAAATTATTATTTAATTACCTCTCAATCTATTATTCAATTACTATGTTCCCAAGTTAAGTATTTTTATTGTTTTGTAAAGTGTTTCTGGTGGTTCTTAGTTGAAATCTAAATTATTACTTATGTTAATGTAAATTATTATTGTTCAGAGATTGGTTTAAACAGCTACCTTAGATTTTCTTGCCGATTCTTCTCTAAAGGACAGTGTGTTCCGAATTGGCTGTAGAGTCATTAAAATATTTAATATAAAACATATTATCAATTACGTAGTGTCATTTCTACACTTAAGAATAAGTTAAGAATTAGCCCATTCTAATATACGAGTACCATTAAACCTTATTAATTCTAACACGTACGTTCGACCGATGGCATTGTATAGTTTACGCGAGCAGAGCCGCGGGCACATCTAGTTATTTATAATGCACGTCACATGAGAACGATAACCAAACTATATCACATAAATTTCCACCATTACATAATATAGGGCCAAATAACATAACCTTATGAATTAGAATTAAAAAAAGGTGTGTGTGCGATTCACATACGATAGAAGTGAAACTTTATTTTAAAAGACATTTTCTATTTTATTTAAACAGTGTGCAATATACATACACACCGACATTTGCTCTCTCGCTCTGGCTCACACAAAGAGGAGAAACCGATAATGTGTGTAAAATGTTTAACATTTAACGTTTAACGCGTTGGAAGTCTCATAAGAAGTTTCACTTCAATAACAGATTAAGATCCGTTAATACCTATTCCCTCTGAAGACTTATTAAAATATGTTCTCGTTGCTGAAACTTAGAGCCATTTTCAATTGTAGGACTAGTATAACATTATTCTACATTATATACCGTTAAATTAATGAAATGAAATTAATTTAATTAAATAATCAATTTCTTTCTCCTACGCTGTTAAATTATTTTCACACAATAAAAAAGTCACTCTAGATAAATCTTTTGGACCTTATAGAAGTATAAATTGTTAGGTTATTACAAAAGTACACTCAATTTTTTTTTAAGTGTCTTTGTTTCTTTTTTTTTCACATCCATATATCATGCCCCCCACAGTTCCCGTTGAGGAAGATTTGTTTAACTTATTAATATGAACAACCGGACGGGCATACTTTATAATTTATGTATGTAGTTAAACGTGTAACGGAAACACAGTTGTAGCAATAAAACTGATAATTTCATTAAGGAATTTGCCTAACACAGGACGCGTTTTGTAAGTAATTACATTAATTAAAAACAATAACCTCCATTTTAAAAGTGTTTTTAATACTTATAAACGAGATTTTAACCGCGATTATGTCTCTGTGAAAATACTTTTTCTATCTCTACGCATATGTATATATGCGTTATATCGTTTTGCTGCCTGAATATGTGCCCATTAGTTGTCGACCTTTAGAAAAAGTATGTACCTAACCGTCAAAATATAATCAGCTCTGCAGTGCTTTATGCTGGATTGCTTGCAACCTGACGCTAAGACAGGGACCTATGTGAACTTGTGCAACATTTAGTTATTGTGTCTCTTTGAATAGATTACTAATTGTGCACCAAAGTTTCACCGTGTTAAAATACGAACAACTCCCCACTGCGTCAAAATCACAAAATAGTTTATTTAATATAGTCTCTAAGAAGGCACTTATGAACTTTAAACACTACTACTACCGTTTCGGAAAACATCCGAGTCATCGAGAATAACCGGCAAGAAATTTCATAAGAAACTCAATCGTCGCCGCCGACGTACCCATGAAGCGTGTTATTATTCTTATTCCCGTACTTGCCTACAGCTTGCCAGATTGCTTGATGTTCATGGTTACTGCTCCGCTCCTTAGGATCCTAGCGTAAAGTTATATAGTCTATAAACTACCTCAATGAACTGGCTATAAAATGAAAAAAATATATTTTTTTTAAATCTAACTGGTAATTCTAGAGATTAGCGCCCAAACAAACTCAAAAAAAAAGACAATATTTTAAGCTTTATGTATAAGTACTATAATTTTGTATCATAGTAGCGCTAATACCCATGTATTTAAGATAGACAAGATGCAAAATCAAGCACTTAGAATTATTGGAGGTTTTATTAAAACTACTCCAATCCATGTCATGGAGTGTGAACTTTGTATCCCTCCTTTAGCTATAAGAAGAACTTATCTTGCGTATAAATACTTTTCAAAAATTAACCAGTTCAATGAAAATATTACATTAGTTCATTTAAATAGTCTTTATAATAAATCACAATCTAGATATTGGGAAAGGAAAAAGAAACCCTTATTGTCATTAGTTTATAAGGATATGGAGGCAGAAATTTTCACAAATCAGATATCTTAAATATGTACACCTTAAATACATGGGTAACAAATATAAATACATTAAATATTATAAGAACTAATTTAGATTGTATTGTAAAATCCAAAGAATCATTCAGTAATGAATGTCTTAAATATAGTGTATTAGAGGAATTAACTATAAAGTATAATGGATGGTACAAGTTGTATACCGATGACTCTAAAAATGAATACAGTATGGGATCAGCATTTTATGACCCTCAGCAGAACTATCATGAGAAATATAAGATTACAGCAAAAATCTCGATAATGTCCTTGGAACTTATTGCAATTGACAAAGCCTTATCATATGCTCTAAAACTAAAATTACAAAATATAGTTTTTTTGTACTGACAGTAAAAGTGCTTTACAGCATATAGCTCTCTCTTCCTCTGGACAAAGAGGCAGCCCGACAGCTTATGAAATATTACAAAAAGTTCATGATATGGAGCAAATAGGTTTGGATTTGAAGTTGCAATGGATCCCTTCACACGTTGGTATAAACGGTAATGAGGAAGCTGATCGTTTAGCTAAGTTAGCATTAATAAATGGAACTATATTTAGTACTACTCCTCATTATACCGAAGTTTTAGCCAAATATAAACATTTATCGTTTAACAACTGGAAAGAGCATTTCAACCTTAGATCGAAGGAAAAAGGAATTTGGTACCGAACTCTGCAAAGTGAGCCTCCTCATATACCGTGGTCCACTAACGTGAGAATGTCCAGGAACCATATTGTTATCGCCCATAGATTGCGTTCCGGGCACATGGCCCTGAATAAATTCTTTTATCTGATGAATAAACGTTCTTCGCCTAATTGTGAAAGCTGCGATAAAGTTCAAGATATGCATCACGTTTTGATGGAATGTGTCCGGAACAAAACAGAGAGAAAAAGTCTGGTAGGGCTCCTTGGTCTCAATATGTGGGATCAGGGTGCCTTTCATGCTATATTATCTAAACCTGGTAGTTCTGATGCCTTTTCGTTATACAACTTCATTGTTTGTTATTTTAATTAAAGCTAGTTTATTCACTAGGCCGACATAACCCCAAGGGTTCAAGGTCTTAAAACAAGAAAAAAAAAAAAAAAGTACTGTAATTTGTCTTTCTGTGTATGTTGAATAAAGGCTTTCTTCTTTCTTCTTTTCTATGTATTTCGATTGAATCGACGTTCTTATAGTCAAAAATCATCTTTAAAAATTGATTTTTTTTTTTTTTTAAATAATTAGTTGGCGGTGTATCGTGGATTTTTAGGGACGACATCGAAAGATGACATCGTTGAAGGAAAATATCTGCCCATTCATTATCTCATGAATGCTTTTTCTATTTATAATGCCAAAGATTTTTTAGCACTGGGTTACCTATCATCCTTATATGTTAATATAAAATGTTATAATAGAGATTGAATGCGAATTAAAAATATATTAGGCAAAGTTTGTCACAAACAAATTGGGCAGGTGTATTTGAGAGCGAGCATTTTACCTTTTCCGCCATTAGTTACTAGCATTTTGACATTCTTGACTGTATTGTTAACTAACATTAGACGAGGTTGTGGTCTAAGTGTTAGTGCGCTCGCGTGCCTTTTGTCGCCGTGACTGTTTCGTCATCCTTGTCAAGTCTATAGATAAAATTATTTTGTCATGTTCTAACCTGCGCGGACCTCTGTATATATATATCGGGCCGGACAAGAGTGACGAAACTGTCACCCGTGCGCGCTAGCACTAACGTTAATATACAACTAAAATACTTACAGAGTTGACAGAGAAAATGTTCTTTTGTCCGCTTTCATACTGGGTTATAGTCACGATACAGGAACCGCAGCCGCCTTCCTTGCACATATACTTTGTGCCACGAAGGTTTAGATCATTTCGTATGTAGTCATTCAGAGAAGTGTCCGAGTCAACTTCGGGCCCAACTAAAATGTTTGTTTTAAATAATACAAAAGAAGTTTAAAAAACTGTAACTCGACTACGGAAATGAAAATCTATATTAATAAATCGGTTATTCAGTCTGTACATTTTTTTCAAATTTATCGATAGATATACTACACTGATAACGAATATGAAAAATTATATTGTTTTTGTCAGTCTGTGTGTTTTTATTTGTATTTAACTCACCGATTAATATGAAATTTTTGTACACGAGAAGCTCATAGAATCAATTTTACAGTATTCTAGCGGTGCGTTCGCACGATTGTTACGCAGTATTTGTTTTCATCCAGTAACTATATTTTTACTCATATTCCCTTGCAAAAAATTTCAACAAAATCGGTTGAAAACGATTTTTTTACGATTCTTAAAATTATTATTGATGAGTCTTATAATCTACGAATAATATAAACTAACTAATATAAACTACAAAATTTCATCAGAATCGACAGAATTAATAGAAATTTAATTTTTTGATTTATTTTTATGATTTCTAAAAGTTATATTGGAAATTCTTAAAGTCTATCAATTGAATATAATACTTATAAAAATCGTAAAAAAATATCAACTTTTTTTTTAAATTTTTAAACGATTTTCATTATTATTTTTTTACAAGGGAAGTATAAGCGATTCCCTTATTTATAAGCTTTAAGAATCGTCAATAGTATACCTAAGAATTGTAAAAAAAACAAGTTCCCAACCGATTTTGATGGAATTTTGTACATGGGAAGTAACGAAAATAATTACTTTAAATTAAACGCGTGCCGAGCCGCGGGCGCACCTCTAGTTGTAATATATAGCAATTTTACTTACCTGAACATTTTTTTCCGTTAACTTTAAATGTTATTCTATCCATATTCACGTCTTGCTAGCAATACGAATTACGAATCAATAAATTCAAGCACTTACATTATTACCACATCGTAAATAAGGCAAAAAAAAAACGTTGCTTCAGTGACAAAGTTACTAAACTTTTTTTTTTAATAAATCTTTGTATGTTCAGACTTTTTTCTCACAGGTGTATCTATCTGTTGGCATAACTATCCCTAACTATGGAAGAGTAAACACAGACTCCTTATCTGGCTCACTTGTTAATCGACCCGCCCATTCGGTTGCATAGTACCAGTTAGTAAAGTAAGAAAATAATATAAACATAAAGTAACGATTCCTTAAATGGGTCCGTGAAACCCAAGGGTTCCGTGGAAAAATCTTCAGGGTTCCATGAATCCATTACATTTGTCATTCATCGTTAAATTATTTTGGCTGTTAAACAATTACAAGCGTTTATGTAACTTGCTTTGTTAGTATGCGTCAATGCTTGCAACTGATTTTTAAAACAGTTATCACCAACCGATTGAGTTGAAATTGTGCATACACGTTCAGTTTTGATGACAATATATAGTTAGTTAAGTGACGTAATTCTAAATTCAATATGGCCAACTCCCAAAGTGGCGAACCAGTGATTTTTATTTAACCCCACTATGTGGGTATCAAATGAAAGGGTTTGCTGCGAAGAATACGAAAAAAATGATTTAAAAAACTTAAACGTTTAAACGTAATTTAAATAATTTAAAAAAGTAGTTTTTGTTCAATATTTCAATAACGTTAAAAGCTTGTAGCACAAATAAAAAAGGGAAAACGGAGATTTCAAATAAATACACTTCTTATGCATTAAAAGCTTTTAAAATTATTTTTAAAGATTGAATGAAAGCTTTTATTTAAAGTATTTAATTTTTTTTTTCAAATTAAGATTACTTAAATTTATTATCATTAAATGAAAGGCTCCGTAATATAAAAGAGATTTGCTGAGTAAATAATTTATCCGAAATTTATTTACTACTTCCGCCTGCAATAGATGAATAGTAGTTTCATCTATCTACAGCATAAAATGTTTGAATTTAATTTGTTGAGTGTTTCGTAGCTTTAGAAGTTTTGGAAACGCTACCCGAGAAGGTGAATACAACTATATAGTATTGTGAAGGATATAATAAAAGAATGAGTTGGTTGCTAATCTCCAATATCTCGAAAGCCAATACAAGGATGATAGTTAACCAAATTTTATGTTGCTAAGTTTAGGAAATACATTTCCAGTATATGTGGTAAAAATACCAATTAACCATTTTAGTACATTATGCCTAGCTGAATGATATATACTAATCAATAGAAAAATGCGTTGTGGCAAAATAAGTAAGGTGACAGTGTTTGCTATTCAAAATATTACCTTACTTTCACTTGGTTTTAAAATATACATAAATATTAATTTTCTTTTAACTGAGATATACTATTTTACCACTAGACCTACAAATAAATTTCATCAAGCTGACGCAAAGTTAATTGTTTGTATTTGTAGCGATGATAGTTAACCAGTAGCTCTATTGTAAACTAATTCGCAGGACTTGAGTTTAACCACTAAAATAATTGTAATAAACGGCACTTGTATGGTGTGACATTTCCTCGTTCGTTACTCAGCAGAGTGTACCTTGTGCAGATGAGGTTGTCAGTAATCTAGACTTGACACTTCTTATATGTACTCTAAAATCGCCGTTCTTTTTTCATGGAAACATATCGACACTTTGGATAACAAATGGCATAAGGGACATTTTGGCAAAATGGTGCAAGTTTTACATAAAAATAAATCTTGTATTATTGAGCATTGACGATGCACAGCATCTGTGAGAGGGCGTTGTATACTTCCGCTTGTTTTCCACCAATCACAGCGCTTTAAACTGATGACCTTGTGCTCTGCAGCGCCATCTACTGAGTTTAAGTCACAGGAGGCCGGTGGGGGCATTTAATCAGTCATAGCAGTCTCTCATCAGGAGCTTTGAAATGGATGCTGTGCATCGTCAATGCTCAATAATACAAGTTTTATTTTTATGTAAAACTTGCACCATTATCGGCATGTGACGATGCACAGCATCTGTGAGAGACGTGTTTATAACTCCTGGTGACGCGATAACGACGCTATGTGAAGTGGATGAAATTAGTATTATTAAGCTGTAATCACACAGAAAGAATTAAAACTAGTCACACGATGACACTAGCAAAATAATTCTATTATAGTAAATATTATTGGTAATAAATCCAATACTTAAATCTATCATCGTAATAATAAGTTATACGAGATAAAAATAACCAAGTACTTTTCAAATTATTGAATTTTTCTTAAGAGTTGTATTTTTGTTACACCAGCAACTATGGCTAAGAATATGAAATCCCGATACTATTTTAAAAAAGACAACCGATTCCAAAGTACTGAGTTAACTCAATCTCAACCCAGTTTTTATCCAGATACCAACAAGAGTTCACTAAGCAGCTTGTGTCTTAGCTTTCATAGTAATAAAAGACTAACTATTACACTCGGCCAAGTTTGTGTGGCCATGATACCAATTTCCACTGGCAGGATTCCGGAGAATATGAATATTATTTATTCTAAGATATTGAAACTCCATAGCCTCTGTCTAAGCCTGCGTCAGCTTTACATAGAGATGGGAATCAAAATGACAAGCATCGTTGTAGAGGTTTTAGAACGCCTCCAATAAAACTAGGCAGTCTAGTCGTCGGCCTGACGCCAAGAGCAGAATGCAAGCCTACATGACGCCTTAAGTCCTTCGCGGTGGATTATCCTATAACAACCTCGGACAACCATGGCACTTGGACACCAAATTGACAATTTCTGTGCTCTAAATTACGAAAGGAAATTGCTTTTACACTTGTTTAACTAAGAAAAATGTAAATTAAAGCTTTTGCTATTACGACTCTCCCGCGAGTACATAATGTTTTAAGCAATAAAATAGATTGGTAAGATAATGTATCTTCTAGGAATTATAATGTTAAGAATCTAAAATTCGATTCCACAGCTTGACCTAACCCATCAATCCCATGAGGCTTTGTATGTTTTCCATGAGGCTTTGTATGTTTTTAATATTCTATAACTTAAGTTTAAACGTTATTTGCGGGTTTGATCGGTTTGTAATGCCTTCACTCCGAGTAATAAGCCGACATCCTGGATGAGCTGTGTGACGTCGACTATCCTTCTAACGTAATTTCTTCATAACTATTTGTATAACGTAATTTCTTCATAACTATTTGTATGGAAGCGAACGAATGTTTTCCGAGAATCTAAATAAAGAAATTTTGTCCTCAGCGCTGGCTACTCAGCTGCTTGCCTCCCTCGTGAGAATCTATCCGTGATGAGATAGTAGATATCAAAGAGATAATGTCAAGTTGCTTGGGATTAGTGATAATGTCCGCCTTTGCGAATATATAATACCGATTATTCCATTGACTGCCTAGAAAATCCGTCTCTGTCAACGGCAGACTTTTCAGGCCCAAATATCTGCTGACCTGGATTCAATACAGACTTCACGTGAATGACAGTACATCTCAATATATACATTCACTCACTCCTTTACTTTGCATCTGGGCTTGAAATAACGAACATCACCAGTTAGATGAAAGTCGTCCTGAACTCATGTACTCCACACCTGGGCTTGAAGTAACGAGTGTGACCAGATAGACGAAAATCGTCCAGAACAGTAGTACTACCTCAAAGTTCTTTGGACTACAAAGCCAACGACGGGCCAGTCACCTTAGTAACAAAATGTGCGTTGAAAGTATGTATGAAATAAATTGAGCTAAACAATCCACTCTGCCCTCCGAGGGAATTGAGGGATCTGAAAGTGCCCGATTAGTGTTGTATATCTTTGACCTGGTTCAGCAGGGTCTTAAAGAGACAATGTTTTAGTCAAAAACATGTCATAAAGAAACTGTGCTTCTATGAAATAAATTGAGCTAAACGATCCACTCTGTCCTCCGAGGGAATTGAGGGATCTGAAAGTGCCAGATTAGTGTTGTATATCTTTGACCTGGTTCAGCAGGGTCTTAAAGAGCCAATGTTTTAGTCAAAAACATGTCATAAAGAAACTGTGCTTCGAGTTTCTGTCAGTCAGTAACCTCAAGAACATCATGTACTTAAGAGTGTTCAGCAGGGTCGTAAAGAGCCAATCAGTCAGTAACCTCAAGAACATCATGTACTTAGAGTGTTCAGCAGGGTCGTAAAGAGCCAATGCTCTTGACAAAAATATGCTCGTAAAATGACTGGGCTCCGAGTTGCTGCCCGTCGTCGACATCATCGTTCACACCATCGTTCTTGGATTCTTATCTTTTGTGACATATCAGAGTCTGAGCAGTCTGCCGCTTTCCCCAATACGCTTTCGGAATGACTGTCGTAAAATTTGAAGCTATTGACGATTATTAATTGGATGATGTTTCATTAAGCTGACACTAGGTTGAACTTGGAGGGTGAATGGCAGACGCATTCCCAAGATAATCTTGAGAAGGGCCTACGGAGCCTACAGCGTCTGCCACTGTCCAGGATACGCTCGGGGACAGCCCTCGTAAGTTTTGTACTGACGCCACTGCTTAATTCAATTGTCTCTGTTACTTAAGGTTGAGTATAGAGGGTAAATAAACGCATTCTCGTAATAATCTCGAGAAAGGCCTATGGAGCCTACAACGTCTGCCACTGTCCAGGATACGCTCGGGGACAGCCCTCGTGAAAATTTGAAACCGCTGATGGTAATTTATTAGACTGTTTCACAAGGCCAAACTTGAGGGCGAAGGAATGTGTCCGACATTCCCGTGAAAATTAGAAGGGCTTATGAGGCCTGCAGCTCTGCCACTGTTCCCGATAATGCTCGCCCTCCCTTCTCTTCTCCAAGAAGAAAATACTGACTAATAAGCTTTGTTTGAGAATACATTTTTCAGTTTCAAACCACTGGATCCAACTATCTACTCCACCAGTATCAAGAGTGTAAGCTTCATACTATTTTCCCTTCGAACAAACATTTTATTTCATTGTGGCCCGATCCCGGTGGCACTGCCATGCCGGGACGACCCGTGACATAAAGTGCAGCCCCGAACATCTAGTCAGTTTACAAAAATGTTAGTATAATATTCTGGTGCCGCGACACAAGAAATTCAGATCAGAATCTAGAGCAGTAAAGCAATACTGTAAAGTAAAAGTAAAGCAATAGCGGCTCTTTGTCGAAGATAAAATTAAAACTTGCGCGGATTTTACGCAAATCCTCACACAAATCAATCAGGATACGCTCCTTGCGGTTTTAAAGGTGTTGTGACCGTATGTTACATATCGTGAGCATAATTCCGTACATAAAATAAATATGGGGTTTTTCTTCATATGCACACGCGACCATTTCATTCCAGTTAAGCATAACTTGTACGACGTTTAAAAACTAATATACACATATGCACATATGGGTGGAAGATTTCAGTACTAAATAAAATAAATATGGGTTAAATCCCCATATTTACACGACCACTTAATTCCAAACTAAACAGCGCTTGTACTATGGTTACTTGTATGGTAAGTATGGTTGCTTTTACTGTGGTTAGTACTATGGTAATAACGGCCGATATACACATATGAGTGCATGATTTCATTACTAAATAAAGTGTATGGGCGTGTGTCCCCACATTTATAAACGACCATTTTAATTCTAAACTAAGTAAAGCTTTGGATGTACACATATATTATATGGTATTTAACACCCAGACAACTAATAATTATGTTTAAATGTAAAGGTCATATGCGGGGATCGAACCCGCGACCTCTCGGCCCAATAGTAAAGCTTACTAACACTGCGCCATGAGAGGTCTGTGACTACTACGTGAAATTTCGAATAAGGTGAGAAATCTCAAATATACTCTTACCATAATAATACTGTTTTGGCGATAACATCGTACCAGAAGAAACATTACAGGTTAAAAGTTATTAAAAAATTTACTCCAGGTCTACGAAACCGAGTATTATTTTCAGTATCGGATACTGAATGTATATCCAAGATGGCCCCGATATGCAATCATTCCAAACGCTTTGAGCGTTCAGGATCAAACAGAGGTACTCTAATGGCTTTTAATGTACTCATGAATTAAAAGACGCGATTGTAAAGGAAAGGTCTCAATAGTAACTGTAAAGGAAAGGTCTCAATAGTAACTGCAGTAAGCCGCTTTTAACCCGGTGCCATATGGCACGCGTATTGGAGACCCTCCGATTTTAAAGCGAATAAATTATTACACATTGTTTTTGTAATAAAATATCCTCGCCCCGTAATGAGGGAAAGTAAACTAGTAAATGAAACTAGACTCACCGCGTCTTCTCCATGTGTAAGTAAACTAGTGATTGAAACTAGACTCACCGCATCTTCTCCATGTTACCTCGCTATCCGAAAAATTTAGGAACAACGATGACGAGAGTTAAGATATACTTGACGAGCCCCGGCCGTCGCCTGTCGGGCGCGACAGTGCTTATCCGGTGTTAAAACGCTGCGTGCGCACTAAAATTCATATCACTTGTACTAAACACTCGTCACTTGCACTATTTTTTCTATTTTATTTAATTTTTTTTTTTTTTTAAACGAACAACAAAAAAATATAACTCAAATTCACACAAAAACCCTAAGAGGTTTTTAAACTTCAGCGAATATAGGAACCACGTAGGTCTGTAGACGTGTTGCTCGTTCGGGAAGTAACGACGCTATGACTGATTAAATGCCCCCACCGGCCTCCTGTGACTTAAACTCAGTAGATGGCGCTGCAGAGCACAAGGTCATCAGTTTAAAGCGCTGTGATTGGTGGAAAACAAGCGGAAGTATACAACGCCCTCTCACAGATGCTGTGCATCGTCACATGCCGATAATGAACTTTGTAATGTTATCATACTCAGTTTATCAATTACGACCCATGCTTAATTTAACTGATTTCTTAAGGCGTATCAGACATATATTTTTTGAAACTATTGACCAGATACTTCAGCTGTCGTCACAGCAATATACTCGTAGGTCGTGACTTTGTAAGAAACTTCTACCTACTTATTTTGCTCGCTTAAACGTGGTAATGTGTTCGGACACAGCGTCCATTGACGTGAGTACGAATTAATCAATGATCATGAACTTTCGTTGCTGGAAAATATCATGATGAAGCATGGTGGTATTTTATAATAACCATCTGACTAGCTACAATCTTCAAGTAGAATATCCATCGCCAAGAACCTATACGTGTTTTTCGGCAGCTGCGCTTGAGAGCCAGTTCCACTAGGTTTAGACCATGTTGTAACCTAACATCAGGTGAGATTATGATCAAAAGCCTATAAAATAATAAAATGTACAAAAAACAAATGTAGCTTAATGATACTCCAAAAAGACAGAAGTTTTACCACTCACTCACTGGGTCACTGGGTCTATCGTCAATGAATAGTCAACACCTTATCTTCTAATAATAATAATACCAGCCTGTAAGTGTAATGTTGGGTAATGAGGTCTTCAGCCAAGAAAAGGTATGGGCTTAATGACTCCGCCAGTCTACGACGTATTAGCTATTTCAAACGCCTATAAATCAATAGTTCTATATTTTTCTCACATACCACTCTATGTGACGGACCATGATACCACTGTACCATAGTACCACTGTACTACAAGTATATTTCTCAAGCGATCGGGTTTCCTCACAATGTTTTCCTTTATCGTTAGCAGATAGTGTTGCTAATTTGAATAAGTAAATGTTTGCGATTTCCGAGAAATTCGTTGGTACATGCTGGAGTTCGAACCGACGGACTTGTCTTATCTTCTAGTGCAGGTCTAACTCCAACCTTCAGATTGAAACCCTGCAGCGCGAAAATGGTAATTTTACTGAGTTTCGTCATCCTCTGGCTGGCGTTGCAGCAACGGAAATCTTGAGAAGTGTAGCATATGGTGTGGAAATGAGGAAACAGGGAACCAACTACCGACACTCTCTATGGTTACCAATCACACAGAAGCAGGCATAAAAACCGGGAGAATTTTAAACACACAAATGCTAAAAAAGGGGTAGGGCACAGATATATTTCTTGAAAGATTTCTTTATTTGGAGCATTCCACTGGTGGAATACCTCCAACATAAAGAAAATCGCAGCCAAATAACCTTGTGTTGTGTTCTTGCGATGACTAGGATTTAGATAGAGCTCCTTGGAGAGGCGGGTTCAATATCGGCGACGCGCTAGTGATACCTTGGTATTTCAAGAGTCCACAGGCTACGGTAGTCGCTAACCATCAGGTGGGCGGTATGCTTGTTTATCACCTTAGTTATATAAAATATGTAATTTACTGTACATACATACATAAATCACGCCTTTTTCCCAACGGGGTAGGCAGAGACCACGTCCTTCAACTTGCTACCATCCTGACATTCAACTTTCGCTTCTCCAATATTCATCAATCTTTTCATGCATGCTCGTCGGGTTAGAGTACTCTTGACCTGACCTTTCTTCAAAATGTCCCCGATTTGATCGTGGAACGTTCGTCTAGGCCTTCCTCTTCCAACGTTCCCAATTACTCTCATAAGATATAATATACATATATATATATAATTATACTTATCTTATATTTATTACTAAATTTACAACGATTTACCTAGTAATTATAAAAATATAGGATACAAATCATTAACGTTTATCCGGAGCATAATTTACAACGTTTCACAATCATTAACTACCGAACAACTAGTGTTTGAACTGTACAATACTACTATTATTTAGTGGTAAACATTGTGAGTATATTTTTAGGAGGCAGGTAATAGTGGATCACTTTTTTTCTATCTTTCGTACTTCTAAATTTTATTGATGAATCATTGATTTCTTAAATTAAATCCTTGAAATTTATTCATAAAATGCTGCATAGATAATCGCGTTACTGAAGTGATATATCATCGCGTAAGTTATTACTCATATAATTATGAGCAAAATTTAGAACAATTTCCATATAGATCCATATAGATAATATTATGATACATAAACAAAAAAATATGAATAAGTAATATCATAATCGCGATAATTTCACGATTGTACCTCGCGAAGTGGACGAGTTTAAAATTACCAGTGAGATTTGAATACTTAGTAGCAACCTAGAAAAGTGATCTAGCTTATTGGTAATAGTTACTTACATAGGATTTTACTGAAAACATAACATAGTTTTCAATCATTTCAGAGTAATGCTAATTTAAATTATTGTTATTTTAAAAGACTTTTCTAGCATGGCAAAGTGACAGCACTGTGTCTTATGATTAATATAATATAATCCAAAAATAACGCCTAATAAGAAGCCTTCACGTAGTCGAGGAGAAACAGAAAAGAGACGGGAGGAACATTGAACTTAACTAATACTTGCACCGTGTATCTATATGGGCAGCAAGTAACTTGGTTGAGTTCAAAGCCAAGAAAACTCGGGTGTGTGCGATTGGGTGTGCGCGATTTTCTCAAAAAAGTCTCCGTTTTCTCCCCTCCTTAATCTTCAGAACGTCACTAGCAATGCGTGACATCCTTAATATCCTAACTGCGGATATTCGCAGCGACCTCAACTCTGGAACTCTTACGTCGGGAATATAATTTCTACTACATCTCGGAGACTTGGAATCCTGAACAGTGTGCGACGGTTTTTCACGCCCGTTCAACTGTATCTTCTTTACACGGCACAAGTTAGGTCGTGTATGGGCTACTGTTCGCATCTCTGGGATGGATCCGCAAAGTGCCTCCTCGATGCTGTGGACAGGTCGCAAGACGGGCTGTTCGCTTCGTTCATGATGCAGACGTTACCAAATGCATCGAACCCCTTCAGCTGCGCAGGAATATCGCCTCGCTGAGCCTATTCTACCGTCTGTATCATGGTGAGTGTTTTCTGCTCTCCTTTCTACAACAGAACTACACGTGCTGGGCTTCGGAATCACAATTTTACGGTAACCTCCATCTCGGCGCGAACTAAAAAGTTATCTATGTCATATCTTTGTCGTACCGTAAAACTGTGGAACAATCTCCCAGCCAATGTGTTCCCTCCTTCTTATGCCATCGGGTCCTTCAAGCGTAACGTGAAGAGATATTTATGCAGGCCGGCATGGCAGCGGCGACCACCGATGGATTTCGATCTCTCGGTGGTCGCCGTTATATTTGGATTGTACTGTGCTTGTCATCAGGCACAGTGCTGTCAATGAGACGAACTATTATAAAAAATGTACGACAACCGAAAAATCGGTTATCCATCGACGGTTTTCGTTGCCATGTCGGCCTGCATGCCTCTTGACAACTGGGTATACACTTGCTGATATCAAAACACGATAAAATAAAAGAAAGCCACTATTACGGGTTTATAGGCCTGTCCGTGGTGGTCGAGAGTTGGCTACAAATCCCTACCAATGAAGCAATGATGACTCAGTGGTAGTGTGTACGGACAAAGCGTCGAAAATTAAAATTATTGCCTATGGTGTATGTACCTATAAAAAATATATAGCAATAAAAAGTTAAGCAAATACATTGCAATCATTAAAAAATATATTTAATTGTATTTTTAAATCTCATAACGCTGCACTCGATGTAGTCACTTACATATTAAAATATTATTTTGGAATACGTAAACAGCTTTTGTCAGGAGGGTAGGGAATACGCGGAGCGGGTACTGTATGCAGCGGTGTTTGCTAAGGCATCCTGATGCTCGATTCCTCTTGATTCTCTTCTTAGGTATACTGTGTACCTTCCGTTGCAACACTTCCAAATGTAGTAGCAAGCTAACTCATTACCTATAGCCATAATGATGATGCTGTCAAGTTTGCTGTGTGTTACATCGTGGAGCATGCTATTGTCTCCATTCTAAGCAATGGTGACTTCGTACGTTACGTGCGTTACGTAGATACGCATATATATAAACAGAAAATAGAACTCAAACAAAGTAATACACCTAAATTATGAAAGGAAAATGACACTACAACAGAGTTCAGTCCGAAACCGACACACACACTGGTCGAAAGCCAGTTATGGCTTCAAATTATAAGTGAAATCAAAGAAAATTTATGGCTCAATATCAAAGTGCACCTACCAAATTAAGTGTCGTAATTAATGCGAGTGCCGTCTAAACTCCTGTAAAGTCACTAAACGACATTCAGTTTTTTTTTTACGTTTAATTTATAAAAACCTGTAGTTAGCTCACCTATACATATTATAAATATAGTGACAATAATGGTGAATCAAATCGAAAAAAAGGCATTTGGGTCGCTTAAATGGCTTACGCTGAATATACCATGAGAGATATAATTAATGTTCTTGTTAAAGATCTAATATCTATACAATATGTCTGTGCCACTCGTCAATGCGAATACGTTGTTTTATTTTAGGTTATGGGCCGTACGCTCATAAAATCGCGGTATTGAGTCGTTTTAACAAGGATTTTGCAGTAAAGCAAGTGTTAAAAGACAGTATTCAGTGCGATTCAGCTGTAAACTGACAGATCGTATTAATTATCGCAGTGTATAAGTGTAGAAACTGTTCGTCAAAATGGCTACCAACTACCTTATCAATGTGCCGAAACTAAAGGGACGCGATAATTATTCGGAGTGGTGTTTCGCTGCAGAAAATTTCTTAGTTCTCGAAGGCATGAAGCATTGTATCAAGCCAGAACCGGGAAAAGAAATAGCAAACGCAGATGACGAAAAAACTAAAGCCAAATTGATTATGACAATCGACCCGTCGTTGTATGTCCACGTCAAAACCGTTAAATCGTCGAAAGAATTGTGGAATAAACTACAGCAATTATTTGATGATAGTGGCTTTTCACGGAGAATAAGTCTGTTGAGAAATTTGATTTCAATCCGGCGAGACAATTGCAGTTCAATGACGTCATATGTGACGCAGATTATTGATACAGCGCAGAAATTAAGTGGAACGGGATTTGAAATAAATGATCAATGGACAGGGTCATTGTTGTTGGCTGGATTGCCTGATCGTTTTGCTCCAATGATCATGGCAATTGAACATTCGGGCATTTCCATTACGGCAGACAATATCAAGACAAAATTATTAGACATGGAGTCGGTAGATTACAACGAGAGTGAAATGAACGGAGCTTTCGTCAGTCATTCAAATCATGCAAAGCAAAATAAGAATAATTTGTCCATGGCCAAGAAAAATTGTGATGTTGGTAGTACTTCTGTTCCGTCGAAGTCAAACAACTAGGCGGTGAAATGCTACCGGTGTAAACAAGTCGGCCATTATAAAGATCAGTGCATGAATAACGAAAATAATTCAGCAAATAAGAAAAATAAAGAAAGAATGCAATCAAATGCATTTAGTGCAGTATTTTTAAGTGCGAATTTCAACAAAAATGATTTGTATATCGACTCCGGGGCAAGTGTACACCTAACAGCAAACGAAAGTTGGGTTATGAATGCCAGATATGAACAAAATAAAGGAATTGTCGTAGCTAACAGTGAGAAGATGACAGTATTATGTTCTGGCAATGTTAAAATAACGACTTCAACTGATGATTGCGAGTACGACATCGTGATAGAAGACGTATGCTGTATACCATCTCTGACTACTAACCTACTATCAGTCAGTCAACTAATTAAAAAAGGAAACAGTGTGTCTTTCACAGATAAAGGCTGTTGTGTTTACAATAAAAACCAACAGTTAGTCGCTACAGCAGTATTGGTCAATGGGGTATACAAAGTAAACTTGATATCCCAGGAGTATTTGGCTGCATCAGCTGTGTCAGGAGTAACATGGCATCGCAGATTAGGACATGTCAACAAGGAATACTTAAATAAAATGAAAAATGCTGTCTTGGGAATGTCATTTGATGAAAAAGTAGAAATAAGCAAGGCTTCTTGTACAACATGTTGTGAAGGTAAACAGTGTCGCTTACCATTTAAAGGCAGTGGTCAGAGAAGCAGTAGCTTGCTAGATTTAGTGCACACAGATATTTGTGGCCCTATGGAGACTACATCGATAGGAGGAGCAAGGTACTTCTTGTTATTTGTCGATGATTACAGTCGCATAACATTTGTTTATTTTCTGAAGCACAAAAATGAGGCTCTGAAGTATTTCAAGATATTCAAAGCACAGGTGGAAAATCAAACAAAAAGAACAATAAAAGTGATAAGAAGCGATAACGGTTTAGAGTATTGCAATAAGGAATTTGAAGATTACCTGAACAGTGCTGGTATTATCCACCAGAAAAGCAACCCATACACCCCAGAACAAAATGGTTTATATGAAAGATTCAATGGCACAGTTGTAGAAAAAGCGAGATGTCTACTATTTGATGCAGACCTGGGAAAAGAGTTTTGGGGCGAGGCCACCAATACGGCAGTGTACCTGCAGAATCGAACTGTGGCTGCTGCGTTAGATAATAGAACGCCATATGAACTATGGACTGGCACAAAACCAGATATCAGTCATATTAGGATATTTGGTAGCACTGTAATGGTACATGTAGCTAAACAAAAGCGTAAGAAATGGGATAAGAAATCTGTGTAATGTATTCTTACAGGATACCCAGATAACATAAAGGGATACAGAGTCTATAATCCAGAAACAAGGACTGTGTTTACAAGTAGAGATGTGGTCATTATTGAGCCAGAAATCAATTCTGAATGTATGATTCAAGTGCAAGACCAGAATGTTGCTTCAGTGGGGGATGAGGTTAAACCAGAACAACAAGGCCAGAGGGTAACAAGTTTTGATCAACATCTAGTCTTGAAGATAACTTCAACAGTGAAAATGATTATTCCTATGATGATGAGAAAGACAAAACATATGTTCCAAGTGATTATGAAGACTCAGAGAGTACACTTCAGTGTGAAAATGAAGATTTCATGGACAGACCCAGATGAACACGGAAACCACCAGAGAGATATGGTATGTCGAATCTTTGTACTAGCGCTGAAACCTATGATGATGGAGCAGGTTTGACACTGCATGATGCTTTAAACGGACCAGAAAAGAAACAGTGGATGTTGGCCATGCAAGAAGAACTACAGTGTTTCAAAGAAAATGATGCGTGGGAATTATGTGACAGTCCACAAGATGGTAGGGTTGTACAGTGTAAGTGGGTGCTTTGTAAAAAATATAATAGTGATAACAAAGTTCGGTTCCGTGCACGTTTAGTTGCTAAAGGTTTTTCACAAGTTCAAAGTATAGACTATACAGAAACATTTTCTCCTGTTGTAAGGCATACTACATTGAGGTTACTATTTGCATTGTCAGTTAAGTTAGGATTTGACATTACTCACCTTGATGTAACTACAGCCTTCCTGAATGGTGTTGTTGATGAAACCATTTTTATGCAGTTGCCAGAAGGATTTTCTGAGCAGACCCATGAGGGTCAAGTACTTAAATTAAAAAAGGCAATCTACGGTCTTAAACAATCTTCAAGAGCATGGTACAGGAAAGTGGATGAATGTTTGTTAAATATTGGTTATAGGAGATCTAAGATAGAACCATGTATGTACACAAAAATTAGAAATAATTTGAGGACTATTGTTACACTTTTTGTTGATGATTTTTTATATTTTCAAATGATTGTAAAGAAACAGAATTTTTGAAAAATGTATTAGCTAGCCATTTCAAACTTAAAGATTTAGGTGAAATCAGAAAGTGTCTTGGTGTCAATGTAAGTGTTAATAAATCTAAGAAAACTATCATTGAACCAGTCTGATTATATTGATCAGGTGTTACAAAAATTTAACATGAGTCAGTGCAAACCCATTCAGACTCCTATGGAAACTAAGTTGCATGTATCTAAAAGGGAAAACTATGTTGGCAAATTCCCATATCAGCAAGTTATTGGTTGTCTAATGTACTTATCGGTTCTGACCAGACCTGATATTACTTATACAGTTGGATTATTGAGTCAATTTAACAATTGCTATTCTAGAGAACATTGTGCATAGGTAAAGCGTCTTTTGAGATATTTAAAATTTACTAAAAATTATGGTTTGAAGTACACTGCTGATGGAAATTCAATATTAGAAGGATATGTAGATGCAGATTGGGGTGCAAATGTTATAGATAGGAAGTCATATACAGGATATTGTTTCACTTTATCTGGTTGTGTAATTTCTTGGGAAACTAAAAAACAAACTACTGTAGCCTTGTCTAGTAGTGAGGCCGAATATATGGCTATTACAGAAGCATGTAAAGAAGCTGTTTATTTGAGAAACTTACTATATGAAATTACACAAAATTTGTATACCATTGATTTGTTCAACGATAAACAGAGTGCACAAAAGCTAACTATGAATCCAATGTTTCACAAGCGTACAAAACACATAGACATTAAGTTTCACTTTTGTAGAGAATGTGTAGTAAATAAAATTGTAAATGTGAAGTATTTGCCTACAGCTGAGATGCCAGCTGATGTATTCACGAAGGCTTTATGTATTGTGAAACATTATAAGTTTTTGGATGTATTGGGTATACAAAGATTGTAATATTTTTGTGTATCCATATTGTTAGATATAGTGGGGGTGTTAAAGATCTAATATCTATACAATATGTCTGTGCCACTCGTCAATGCGAATACGTTGTTTTATTTTAGTTCTATATAACTGTATATCTTAAAAAAACCTACAAAAAAGTTAACGATAGCAAATGTGTATCTTCTAAGGATAAATTACAATAAGTATTTTTGTCTTTAAAATTACCTGGAGATTGACGGCAATCTGTAGTCCACGTGAGCGCAGCCGCGATCACCGCTAGTATTCTATTTGTAGGATGCCTTCGCCTACGTTTTTTACTTTTTCTCAAATAGTTTTTTTTATTTTTAAATGAATTTTTAATGCTTATAGTCAAGGGCGTACAGGCAATGTACAGGCAAGGGGACAGCGGATCCATACAAAACTTTGGCGCGTAAATCTAGGTGCCAACATGTCAAAACCAAAACCATACATGTCAAATATTATGAAGGACGATGCGCTTGAGGCTGAATTCAGGTGGAGAGTTGGTCGAATTAAATTGAACATGGACAAAACCGTGGAGCAAAGCAAGGTATAAAAAAAGGTAACAAAAAATTATTCTTCAGAAATCTTGTATTTTGGGATAGTAATTTTCCAAAGCAAATTAACAGTTTAAGCAATCCGATGATTTTAATAACAGTATAGTTATATACATATTTAAATAACTCTCTTTACAATTTTTACATGTATCTCATTTCGTCCATATATGACTGACAAAATGGATTTCAACTGGTCTTAGTTATTTGTTAGTTATCTTAGGTATCTCATCTTTTTTTAATTTCTTTCTTTTATAAATGTTGATTTGTTTCGATAAATAATAAAGAACCAAAGATGATAGGTTTAAAGTTTAACTATAACCCAAAAATAAAATCATATGTATTTTTTTACGTGTTTCCCCTAATACTTATAATATAACCTTACAATTGAACCAGTTTTTTTAGTCATTGGTCTTATCTATCTAATCTATAATAGTAAAAAATCAATTAATTATGTTTAGTTTTTAATAAAGCTATCAACTTTACGTATTTAGTTAGTATTTATTATGTAGTTGTATTGTATTGTATGTAGTTAGTATTTAGTATGTTGTGAGATTTTCACTTGAATGTGGCGGCGCTGTAATATTTGATCACGCAGAAGAAGCCGATTTGGAGCACTGGAAATAAAATAGTTTTTTATTATTACTTAGTGTTCTCCGCGGTTTCACTCGCATCTTCAGGTATTTCCTTCGCGCTTAGCGTACTTTCTGATCTACACTATGTATGGTAATTGTTCCGCTCCTAAGGATCGTAACTAGTGTAGTATTAGATAACTAAAAAATCTTTCCCATTAAATAGGTAATTAAATGTAAAAAGTTTTTTTCTAATGTAACTGGTAGATCCAGAGATTTGCGCGTTCAAATAAAACATTCTCTATACTAATTAGCTGTGGGTGTCACTCTTTTTAAATTAATTATTCGACAAACTATCCGCCGCCTCACCGCCAATGCACGTTGTGTAGCTTATCGTTCTTCCGACTTACCATACTTGCCTATAGCTTGCATGATCGCTTGATGATTATTATTACCAGCTAGGATCCTAGTGTGAAGCGTGTTTGTTTTCGCTACTTCGTATTCTTTACTTTTTTCTTTCAATATAATTACGAGATGCATAGGTAATTGTGACATCTTAAATGATAACTATATTTGTTAGTACCTACGCAATTAATGTTATTTATTATGTGATCAATTTTACACATAAACTTACTTATACTAAAAATATTGAGGACGAATCCAAGAAATCCGAGTGATGATGGGTTAGTGAATAGGATGATGATAATAGCGATTGTCATCCAAAGGATGGTCACACCACAGTATATAAGGAACGATGTGATTAATGGACGTCTGTTCTGGAAATAAAAATTACAAAATTATTTCAAAATTATAATGTTATTAAAATACCACGCGTTACAAGTGTGCTGTGCCCCCTGCGTTTAGTTTAAAAGAAATTGGTGATTGATGATTTTTTGTTTTATTATAGCTTGGCACATTGACTGTACTGTCCCTGATGGTAAGCACAGTATAATCCAAATACAACGGCGACCACCGAGAGATCGAAATCCATAGGCGGTCGCCGCTGTCATGCCGGCCTATATTTTTTAATAATACTTTAGTATATAAAATATTTTTAACGGGCGGCCAGAGTTATACGTAACAACTCATGCGACTCGTTATACTACACCTATAGTCGTAGACCAGAGACGAGTGTTGAATTATTTTAATTTTACATTATCTCCCAAACTAATCGTCCAAACATAATGCTATAAAGTGCAAAGTTTATCTACATAAAATTACCTTGATGATGAAGTAACTTTCGTTCGTAGGGATTAATATGACATGCCTAATAATAATGCTCATAAACTACTTTTAAATTTACAATAAAACATTGCCACAGAATACCTTATTGTGGCTTATGTAGAAGATACAGGCATATGGTATTTTTTTTGATATACTAAGGAGCAATATTTTTGTAGAACATTGTATTAACGTAACACTAACCATTACGGCCAGCGCAAGCGGATAAAGCTTTTCGGGTGCGTTGATTCTTCAGACTTACTTAACAAAAATCAATATTTAAAACTAACCTTGTGCAAGCCTATTAGGAGAATGACAGCGAATATTACATCTACGGTTATTAATAATACAACAAATGTGACACTTGTTCTGTTCATATTTTCAAACATTTGTCCTAAAGAGCTGGGATGGAATATCATAGTGACGAGACGAAGTATGGCGGTGATCTGGAAATTAAATTATTTAAACTTAATACAGTAAACTTGAAATCTTTCAGAATTTCATCATCACCAGCATTTAGCTTGATCTTTGCAGTTGTTCATTTTTATTAATAAAGTTGTGTTATTTGGCCCTATTTTGCGGGAAATACTGTGATAGTGGACGAGTGAAGTTGGTTATAAATACAACATGTATTTTAGTTGCCACAATAACTCCCTGGATAGCTCTAACAAGGATCCACAATTTTGATAAAGTGTTATTTGAAGATTAGAAAAATAGTACAAGATTAGGTTTAAAGGAAGTGTATCCAGTGACTTAACCATTTAAAAGAAATACATTTATTTGGGATACTACCGTTTAGCTACCATAGTTATATAGCACAAGCTGTGCTAAGTTTGGAATCAAGTGGACGTGCGTGAGAATTAACAACTTTTTTTGTAATTAATAATACTACCGCCTGATGGAAAAACAATCTCAAAGTATCGCCTTTAGTGGAAAACTGTAAATGTCTTTCGGTTCGCTTGAAATTGTGCATTTACCCATTAGTGGGGCAGTTTATGTTAATCTCAACTTAATTGCTAATGACGTCAATACTGCAACAATATTGCAATTTTACGTTTATTATGGAACGGAAATATGAGTGCAGTGTGTCTGATATAAGTTACAACGGATACCACAGAGACACGACAGTCATCTTCGCCTGCCAATTTGCCAACATAACGGCAAAAGTCTTCAGTTAACTGCATATTATAGACCAGGTATAGGTGATGATTAGAAAAATCACCATCGGATCAAGAAAAAATATTGAAACTGCGATAATAAATTGAAAAAATTACATACCGCGTTCATATACGCTACAACATAACTAGTCAGTTTATTTGATAAACATTTTGCATAAGTGGTCCCTTCCCTGGGAATAAGTCCGGGACAAACCATTTTGTATCTGTGAAAAATAAGAAACACATTTTTAAATCTTTATTCATATAATTTTCGTGGGTCTAAATAAAACATAAATACTTTATTTCATTTAAGCCCCAAGAAGGCACTTATCAACACTACTACCGGTTCGGAAAACACTCCAGTCATCGAGAAGAACAGGCAAGAAACTCGATAGGACTTATATTTTTTTTACATTTTTTTCCAATTATACTCAAGTTATATTTTACAATTGACAGTCATATTAATAATTTAGTGAATGTATGCAGAGGGAGGCACTTCCAGACATCACTATTATTTACACAAAGATACACCCTATAATAAATAACCTTTTGACAGTCAAACCTGCTTGACATGGTCCTTGAACTTGTTGTCTGACAAATTAGTAATGTGCTTGGGTACACTAGTACCTAAAACTTTTTTGCTGGTCTTACTATATCTAAAATACGGTACGCCTAATTTATGTCTGATTCCAATATTAAAATGTAATTAGTATGAAAAATGCTTTGATCTATAAAATTCTGGTTAAACTGATTTATAATGAATTTACGTCGCATGTTATTCTGAAGTTTAAAGAGAGGTAGGGCACAGAGAAATTTATTTGGAGATTTATATCTACTTGGTGTTGTATTACGGGAGCCTTGTGTTCCTCCGGCGACTATGTGCGGCGAGTATTGTTTCTAGAGTCATTTGGGATAGGGGGGGTTAAAGATCGGCAACGCGCTAGAAATACCTATGGTAACGTCTATAGGTTACGGTAGCCTTTTACCTACAGGCGGGCCGTATGCTTTTTTAATAGTAATAGCATACAAAAAGGTTATTTACATTTAATAAAATATGACGCCCCCGTGACTAAATGATACCTATGTGTATTTCAAATTACTGCAATCTCCATTTTGCTATTATGGCCCAGTGATAGCGTGTACAGAAATCGTGTCGATCGACGTTAGTTCAAATCTGTGCAATAAGCCTGAGCTTTCGGTGAAGAAACAAATCATGATGAAACCATAGCATAGTGGTAGAGCATTTTGAAATGCCCGTCTGGCTAGCTATGAGCCTCTCGTTTGAAATCTATCGCCAAGAACTTATACGTGTGTTCCAGTATCTACACTTGAGAGCCACCTCTCTCCCTAGTCTTAGCGTGTTACTATCTTGGACCACATCGTCACTTAACATCAGGTGAGATTGTGGCCAAATGGCCAAACGCTAAGAAAAATATTCACGCAAAGGACGTACAAATAGCTCACCGAAAACTCATCTCAGAAGCAAATATCGTTATCAGTTCGAAAGGTATTATTGTTTTTTTCAATTCAATTCCAAAGAAAACAGGAACGTGTTTGTAACATTATTACACATTTTCCCATTCATACCCTGAGGTGTGAAAAACCTTATATATTTGACGTCATCATTATTATCATTTCAGCTGACAGACGTCCACTGCTAGACATATGCCTCCTCCTCAGATCGCGAATTAGCGAATTCCCGCTACATACACTAGGTCGTCTGTGCACCTTATGGCGAGTCTCTTAAGGTTAGCTATTCTTTAGGCCATTTCGGTGACTTCTTTCTCGAATTTAATAATAATAATAATAAATCTCTCGAATTACTAGTTGATTTATCATATTAAAAAGACTAACGTTTGTTAACTCAAGTAACGGTAAAAGGAAAACTAGGATTAAAATAACATATTATATAGCAACAAAACGGGAATTCCATATTACATGTTTGTAACAAAGTCATCGATAACAAACCGTTTTAGCGTTTCGAATTTATAAATTAAGCGCCTATATCTAATAATTTTGTAATAAACGACGCTTTTCTATCTAGATGAGATTTTTTTAAGCAACACAGTGAAATGACTTTCAAAATAAAAATCAAGTATATTAAATTCGATAAAAAAAAAAAACGAATTTTAATAAACGAAAGATCAAATTAAACCAGAAATGTCCGTAATCATAACTGTTTTCATCAAATAATCATCAGTCAGTAATAATATTAACCTACATTCATTACATACTATTATTAAAATTATTCCCAGGCAGATTTATTGTTACTTTGTCATTTAGCGTCATCATTTCAAAATCGGCAGTGAATCAAATTTTACTAGTCGTTTTTTTTTGTGATAAAAATCGTTCCTTACTTTGATTATTAAATTAAATTACATCGATTTCGGCATCCCTACTAGAAAGTTACGTTCGATTCATATCTAACGAAATTTATATAAAATATCAATTCTTAAATAAACAAGTTAAAAAAAAATGCCAAGTGTGTGTCGGGCCACGCGCCTTTTGTATGAAGTAAAGCACGAATCATTTTACACTGGGCTGGCGTCAGATTGGGTGCCAGCCGGGACTCGACCAATCATTGATAGTATATTTTTGTATGAAGTAATTCGTGCTATCCTTGGCCAGGGCCAGGCCGGATCCCTGCCACCGGGCCAGTGTAGCATGAATTACTTCATAAAAAAGACTATAAATGTTTGACATTGTCCCGGCCGGCGCCTCGCCCGGGTTAACTTGAATCATACTCTACAGAGAGTGGTCTTTGTGTAATTTTTAAATGGAATTTGTATGTAATTACTTCAACAAATACATTTTATAAGTTTGTCGACTATTACTCGTTAACTTGTAAAGCATTCTTACCTCTGATAGTTTTCCTATTAACTTCTTTATATATACTCCTATCATGATTTTTTTCACATATCTAAAAACAACCATTTAGCTGGCTAACAAAAAAAATTGCAATTTGAAGCTTAATATTTCGCAAACGGCTATCCCTAAATCGAAAAATGGTTTTCACAGGCCTACAATACTTTTGAACGAGCTATCCATCGATTGAGACGATTGGATAGTGGGATAGACGAGAAAAAATTATTTAAATATTATTTTACCACTTCCTCGGTGTGATTGATATGTATACCCATACCAAATTACAACTTTCTAGTACTAAGAATCTCTGAGCTAAGACGCGGACAGACAGACGAACATAGCGAAGCTATAAGGGTTAATTTTGGCTTCGGAACCCTAAAACTTATAACTAATTACTTAATTTAAAAATAGGGAATTTAGACAGAAAGTTATTTTCGGGCCCTAGGGCTGTGTTAAGCAAAAATGTTTTCCTGTTCACCTTTATAAACTTAATACATTATTCTGATATAACTCACTTCTCAATTGTTCAAGTGTTCACAAGAATCACGAGTATATATGCGAATACGTTCAACACAAGTTACGTCGCGAAAGCTACTATCCAGTAGATAGGTACTATCCGACTGAATAATAAAGTACGCCTTGGCTACTGCAGCTTGCATTGGCGTTACTATCCAACTGAATCACAAAGCACGCCTTGGCTGCTGTACTTTGCATTTGGCCGACCTTAAAACTTTGAACTTACTATTTAGGTAATACTAGGCAACAGTCCGCGATTTCGCACGCGTTAATGAAACTTTAAATTATTTAACAATTTTCACTAAAATGATAGATATCTTTATTCAAGTGAAACTTCTTATGCGACTTCCAACGCGATAAACGTTTAACGCTTAACGCACATTATCAGTCTCTCTTCTTTGTGTGAGCCAGAGCGAGAGAGCAATATATTATCGGTCTCTCCTCTTTGTGTAAGCCAGAGCAAGAGAGCAATATATTATCGGTCTCTCCTCTTTGTGTGATCCAGAGCGAGAGAGCAAATGTCGGTGTGTATGTATATTGCACACTATTAAATAAAATATAAAATATCCTTTAAATGAAGTTTCACTTCTATCGTGTGTGAATCGCACATACAACTTTTATAAACCATTAACATCCTTTAAAAAATTATTTAGATAAAAAGTACAGAAGATGGCGTGTGAATCGATTCAACAAATGTGTGTCCTTCATATAATATTCGGTGTTATAAATGTAAGTTTTTAGGACGAAACCCGAAGAAAGATCATTACGCTGTTAGGTAGGGGTCTAAGCAGTCGTACATATAAAAAATACGATTGTGTTGGTCATGTCCTACGGGTTCGTGCTTCGTTACTCCAATTGGGTTGAAACTTTATACAGTTGTTATTGGCCCCCGCGTAGAGGTTTCTAGCATAGTCGATCATCGTAAGTAAAATATGTGACGCGCAAGTTATAAAAGGTTTATTCTAGATAGCAAGTAAATTAAAAAAAACATTAAATATAAGGGTTCCTTTTTGACTTCGGAACCCTAAAAATTGGCTTCCAAATAAAACTCAACATTAACTAATATCAGCTGCTCTAATACGTAATACATAATATGTACCTCAATGAAAGTAAACTGCATTTTTTTTTTGATATTATGTTTATTTATTTTTCCATAAAGTCCAATATTAAGTAAACGAAAAAAAATATATATTTATATAATATATCATAATAATTAAAATAAACAAATAACATATTGACTTTTTTTGTTATTTTGTAGTAAATCACACCTAAAGATGTCACACGCGTCTATCAAAATAGTGGATGTACTCTGGGATTGATAGATTATTTAATTTCTTATGTTGTTTCTCATCTTGCCGGAATATAAGTTAACAACATAGAGGTAGTATCCTTGTAGGCCTGAAATTATAATTTTTATTTTGTTTAATGTTTCGATTTTAGTGAAGTTAGCAAAACTTCAGCAGGGTTTGACTGTGGAGGAGTACTGCTTTGTGTTGCTGAGTTCCTGTCTTTAAATTTTTTGACGGACGGACATACTATGTTTTCCAACTCTGCATTTCGAGATGTAAGTTATTCTGAGATCGCTTAGCAATCTATTAATCGCATGCGTCAGTAACTATTATCAGATAACGATATACTAATAAAAATCGCATTGGAAAGCATTTTCAAATGTACCCAAAGTAAATTTCTAATATACACTGGCTAGAGAATCACGCAAATTAAAATGTTCTACCACTTGATCGGTTACTATAAAAATTCAGTGGTGACTCAATACAGATTAGTTAGTGCAGCTCGTCCTGTAAACGCATGTACTGTTTGTACGTAGTTATAGCATAAAGAAAGGAAATAGGTAAAAAGTAAACTGTCTACTTACCAGTTTCAATCAATGCCATGAAGTATTTAACAGTTATTTCTTTCATTCTTATTAAAATTATAATTAGTAATAATAATTGTATGCCAAATAAAATCGAAGAATAAACAAGATATGCTATGAAGTAACCACGTTTATGCTGAAATATAATAATACATTATAATGGTTGGTAGCTAGCGATGTTAGGATAGACAGTACTACTTTAAAGATATCAAGTTTTTTTAGTACATAATGTGCTGTTTTAAAACTTATTTTGTGCTTGCATATGCAGTTTTCTTTGCTTGTCATAGTTACAGATAAAGTATACATTTATTGGGAGTAACTAAGTTAGTATCAAGTTTTCACGTAAGATATTAATTATCTATTACAAGTTTTCCAATGTCGTTCTATCGGTGCCTTTGATAAAACTAAGTATTCATCATCATCACTTTAGCCGAAAGACGTCCACTGCTAGACATAGGCCTTCCCCAAAGAATGCCAGAAAGACCGATCCTACGCTGCCCGCATCCAGTGACTTCCCGCATTCTTCACCTGGTCGTCGGTTCACTTTGTGGAGGCTACCCACGTTGGAAGACTGGAAGACTCCAGTACGCGGTCGCCAAACGAGAAGTCTTTCTCCATATCGGCCCTCCGTTCAACGTGCTATGTGCCCCGCCTAATCCCAATTAAGTTTAATTATTCTTAGGGCTATGTCGGTGACTTTTGTTCTTCTGCGGATCTATTCAGTCACGCAGAGAAACTTCGAGCATAGCCTTTTCTACTGTCATTTAAGTGATCTTGAGCTTCTTATGAGGCCTATAGTTAGCGACTGTGTCTCAGGACCATATTTAATAAATGGCTATAGATATTAATATTTTAATGATAATTGTTTTTTTATTCAACAAAGGTGGTAAACAAGCCTACGGTTCGCCTGATAGTAAATGGCTACCATAGCCTATGGACGTTTGTAATACCTTACATATCACTAGCGCGTTGCCAACCTTGACCTCTCCTAACCCAAGGAGCTTGGGAGCCCTACTCACTATAAGATCACTATACTAAGTTATTTGGCTGCGATCTTCTATAGGGTAGAGGTATTGCACCAGTCGGACTGCTCCAAGTAGAAAGAAATCTCCAAAGAAATTTCTCTGCGCCCTATCTCTCTTTGAAAAATGGGTAAAATCAAAAATGAATTATTTGGTTTAGAAAATTCAGTTACCTTATGTACACCGGCAAGTAGAAAAATTATAAATATTAAATATAATACAAGAAATATCTGTATTATGGAGAAAGCAATCACCATAGTTAAGCCCGATACATAAGCTAATGAGTGGACATCTGAACTCATTTGTCTAATGCCCACCAGTGTAAAAACAAATGCCGCTATGATGAAACATATAAGGAACACCTGAAAACAATAAAATAAAATTAAAATTAATCTTACAAGTTATTAAGCTTGTAAGATCATCGGCTTGTTGAGGAGGGGGGGCATTTGCGAACCATTCAATAGCTGTAGAATAAAGAGAGTCAAATTAGTTTGCTTTAGTGTATCTGTTTTAATCTGGAATTGACAAGTACCTATATTAGGTCCTTACATATGAAATTGGCGTTTTGTGCGGAAGAAATATAAAGTCATTTTTTTTTTGTAAAATACATTTATTTAATCAAATTAATAAGCGACGGTAAGCGAGAGCGGTAATAAGCGACGCCAAAGAAAAAAAAAAAATGAATGTTTTCAAAACTCAAATGTACCAGCTAAATGAATTTATAAATTTGAATTTGGAATTCTTAACCAAATAGGAGATATTTCAAATCAAAGTGGTCAGTACGACAAAACGCTAATTTCATATGTAAGGACCTAATATTATATATCACCTATAGGCATTTATGCGCTAGTATTCGCAAGCCTGCATTAAGACCGTTGTTAGTCGATCTTATAATATTGCTTGTTTTAATTTGTTTAATTTGGTCTTATTTTATTGCTTGTTATTGTTGTCGTTGTTTGTTGCTTGAACTGTAATACATAATAACTAATTGACTTGTGCGAATATTTCGCAAATTATAGAATGTAAACAAACTAACATGTTAGTCATGTTAGTTATAAAGATTGTTAGTAGATGGCGCTCTGAATATATTTTTATTAGGAATACCATCTGGTGATGTTTTTTAAATTATTTTCTATATTATGAAAACGTTAATTTTAAATTATTTGTCAATTTTTAATAGCGGGTAACGTAAGCTTTAAAATAATGTGTGTGTGTTTTTTTAAATGACAAATTCAGTGAGACTGTTTTGCTACAAAAACACTATGGAGTTATAATATCTAGAGATTATCTATATTTACCAACTGGGTATATCCAATTACTAGGCATCCCGTTTTCAAAGGGAAGATTAGGCAGCACGTGGATGAATCGTCGTTTGCGTTGTTTCTGTATAAATCAAATAGTGTATGGCTAAAAATACTATATGCCAAAAAGTAGTAGAACCTGTGATAGGTCCGCTTTGGAAACACCAGAGCTATTCCTGCCGTAAAGCAGATTTCAATTTTATCTTTAAAATAAAATGTGGTATGGTACTAACATAGAAAACAGAAGAGGAAAGATGATTAGACACTTGATACAGCATGACGAGCTCTTTAAAACAATTTTTGAAGAAAAAATTGAAGGAAAGGGAGGTAGAGGAAGACCTAGGCGAAGCTTTTCCCGACAAGTGAAGAACAAAGTGGAATTCGTGTCGTATCAGGAGGTCAAAGGAAAGGCAGAGGATAGGGAACAGTGACTATTGTTGTAGAGCTCCACCGACAAGGGCTGAGCTCCTAAATTAAAGAAGAGATGGTACGAAATTCTTTTACGTAATGTGGCGTGGAACGTTAATACAAGCAATACAAGATATCTTTACTAATATCATAAAGAGGAAAGATTTGTATGTATGTTTGTAACGAAATGGCTCAAAAAGTACTGAACCGATTTTAAAAATGCACCATTTAAATGCTACATTATCACTGATTAATATAGGTTATTTTAATTGCAAGAAATTCCTACTAAAACCACAATAATGTTATCCAAGGTGTAAAAAAATGCCTATAAAATATCTTTCATCGCATGCGCTGCGAAAACTATTGATGATAGAACAAAAAATGTTCCACGATATTAAAGAACATATCAATACCTACAAAAAATGTCACGATAGCATGTGTCTAACTATTGTAGTTATGTCACTATAACTACTTTTTAACATTATAAAATTTAACAGAAATTCCGACCAAAATCAGACCAAGTTATTTATACCTTTGCCTTAATCCTTACCTAAATAAATAATTTCTCAAGCAAGGCTGTTTAAATATCTGTAAATAAATTTCGCTTATTAAAATCGGACATTCCATTCGAAAGATATTATGAGTTTAATAAAATTGATTCGCAGCTACGCCGCTGCCGTGACGCGCCGGAGCGCCGGGGCCGGAGTGCAGGAGAGGGGCAATTATAATATAATGCAAAAAGTAAAAATAAATGTAAAAAAATCATAGGAAGAAAAGCCGGGTCAGGGTGCTATATTTTTTATTCTATAAAATATGTGATAATAAGTACTCATATATTATTATCTTATATTATCAGACACAGTTACTTTCTTAATCACTACATATGAGTATTGACTGTAGACTGTACAGTAATAGTAGTAGTAGGTATATAATGTATCTAATTATTATTAGTATACCTATACTCTAAACCTCAGTGAATTGTTTTTAAAAATTACCCGTTGATGTCATTTATTCTGTTATCATTTTGTTTTCAATCATCAAGTCCCGTACCCAAAGGGAGCCTGCGATACACTATTGCTAAATACATTATTATTTAGCAATGTTCTGCATATACTGTACGTTTATGCCAAAATGTTTAAACAGTAAATGCCCATCCGTGCGAAACCGGGACGGGCCGCTAGTATGATATAAAATGAATGTTACGGAAAAAGCCAGATAAACTAAGTAGTACGTCCCTACGTGTACTGTAGCAATAAACTGATTATTTTTATAATAGCTTTCCTCATACTGCTAGTTTTTATTTTATCAGTGTTACATTACTATATTTTTATTATGTTATAAGTAGAAACACATACGGCTTCAGGGTAACCGGTGGAGGTGTATTCGGTTGATAAGGCGGCGGCGGTGCAAGTCTATATTCCTCGTCGTTTCCCACTCTATTTTGTAGTTCTTCATTCCTGTGTATAAATAATAGACTTCACTTTCTCGGTAATATAACTGTACAGTAACTGATGTTAAGCATGGTACAGAACACAATCGACGATGACCGTCGGTGATAAAAATTTAATCGGCATCCATCGGACTCCTTGTTTATGGGACCAACAGATTCCGTTGAGGTAGAAAAAATTATCACGGGTTTACAAAACGACAAAGCCCCTGGTATAGATGGTTACAATAACACCTTCATTAAAAATATTCGACATAGTATAAGTAAGCCTCTTACGACTATTTACAACCTAAGTTTAACGAGTGGTACTTTTCCGGCAAATTGGAAAATTGCCATAGTTCATCCTATCCATAAAGGGGGACCTAAGGATTCACCTGATAGTTATCGTCCTATCTCACTGTTTTAGGAGCTTTTTCAAAAATTTTGGAAAAAATTGTTAGCAAGAGACTCCTTAAACATATTTCGTCTCAAAATCTTATTTCCCAAAGACAATTTGGCTTCCGACAAGAGAAGTCAACAGAAGAAGCGGTTTCACTTATGATGTCAATTGTTACATCTCATTTAGACAACAAAATGTGCAGTATTGGTGTCTTCCTGGACTTAGCCAAGGCATTCGATACAGTCTCCACTCCGATTCTTCTGAAAAAGCTTGAATACATGGGGATAAGAGGGATTGCTCTGGATTGGTTTGTCAGCTACTTACTAGAGCGAAAGCAATGTGTAAAAGTAGACCAATACGTTAGCAAACTCCTGGATGTTACATTTGGTATTCCACAGGGCAGTATCCTAGGACCTACACTTTTTACCATTTATATAAACGATATCTTTAATATTCATATTAAAAATGCGGATGTGCTGTGCTATGCCGATGACACGGCCATCATCTTTCAAGGTTCTTGTTAGTCTGAGGTCAAATCTGTTACTGAAATTGGTATGTTGAAAGTAAGTAAGTGGCTGCAACTGAACTTACTAACGCTAAACACCAAAAAAACAATGTATTTGTGCTTCCATAAAACGTCAGCTACAGCTCCACCCTCTTCATTAACAAATATTAAAATTCATTCCTGTCCAAACCTGAACAGTACATGCGACTGTGAGTACATCAGGAAAACAGACATAATAAAGTATCTCGGAGTGCTGGTGGACCACAATCTTACATTTAAAAAACACATCGAACAACTATCGGGTCGCATACGAAAAATTATACATGTCATGAAAAAACTAAGACATACCGCAGATTTAGATACGCTAAGGTCCGTATACTATGCACTGTGTGAGTCACTAATTACTTATTGTATTACTTGCTGGGGAAGTGCCGCTAAATCTGTGATAATTAAAGTTGAAAGAGCGCAACGTTCAGTTCTTAAGGTTATGCTTAGAAGGCCATACAGATATCCGACCGTTGAAGTTTATAAAGAAAGCAAAGTTCTCACTGTTCGGCAACTTTTTATGCTCAAAGTGTGTCTAAATAAACATAAAGAGATACTAAATTGCTCCGAGTATTCACAGTTGCTGCAACGTCGTATATTCTGTGCTCCGACTCCCTATGTCAATTCTGCTTTCGGACAAAGACTAGGCAATTTTATGGCTTCTCATATTTACAATACGATATTAAAATATTGTCCAATCAAAGAAATGTCGGTCCTTGCTGCTAAACGTCTTGTTTTCAAATGGTTGAGCACTCTTACATATGACGAAACTGAATACATATTTAAAATTAAATCTTAGCTAGTTAATGTAAAACCTCATAGACCATAATTGTTATACGTTTATACATTAATGTCGTAATATGTAACATAGGTAAGTGTGTGTAATGTGCTGATATGTATATTAGTGTGTGTGTGTGTATGTAAAATATATATTATTCAACATGTGTGCATGTTACATATAAATAAATGTTTTAATAAAATAAAATAAAAATTATAATTAAATTCATTATTATCATTATAACGATGATAATATTCGATAAATAATGTCTCGTACGGCCACCAGAGGTGTTTTATGTAAAAAAAAAAATGTTAAATCGTATGTTGGCTTCCAAGATACAGGCTCTGCCTAGTTTGGGAGTCGTTGTGCAATTTGTCATGTAAATCTGAAATGGTAATAAATAAATTTTGAATTTGAGTTCTTTTTTGAATTTGAGTCGTCGCTGTCATGTCGGCCTCCTAAAATAACTCTTCACGCCCCGTTTGAAGGACCCAATATTATAGACAGGAGAAAACACACTGGCTGGGAGATCAATCCACATATTCGCGGTAAGGCAAAGGTAGAATTTGTGCTTTTATGTACATTGTATGAATATGAACTGCTAGGACCTGGTTCGGAAAAAAGAATTCTTCTCAATTTGCAATTCATGAAATATATTTTTTTATATAACTATAGGACTAAATAAGGGCAGAAGATGGAGTTTTTGACGGCATTTTGCCAGGGAAATTATAATGTGTTAGTTTTTATTTCAATTCATAAACTTGTGCTATTTGGTTATATATTGTTTAATTTTGGCGGCGTTTTGCATGATGATGTAATTTCGTTATTTTGCTCCAGCGAAGTTAATATTTATAAATAATAAATGAAAACATGCAGTGGCGGATTTCCCTTAAGGCCAATTAGGCCCAGGCCTAGGGCGGCCAGATATTAGGGGCGGCTAATCGTGGCAAAAAAATATACTACCAAATGCAAACATATGATGAAAATAAATAACAGTTCACTAAGCATAATATGAAGTATATATTAAGACTCCAGACATGGATAAAAATCTAGTTTGAATTACAATATTGACATCTTAAAACTGTACTTTGATACCATCCAATTTGAAATGTTTTATTAATAATGAGCTGAGATGAATAAGGGGGCGTTGCTATACGGCCTAGGGCGACCAATACTGCAAATTTGCCACTGAAAACATGCATTTAATTGCCGAAAAAACTTCTTGGACTATTTTAATAAGGACCCGCCATCTTGCTAGATATATGTTTGAATTTAGAAGATTACAAGAACAATTAGGAAAATTCAAGTGACGTTGGCAGCATTGTGGAAGAATAGAGTTGCTATTGAATAAAAAGAAGAAGAAGAAGCAGGGTAGGTGATTCGATAACGAGTACACTGTATCTTTTTAATTAGAAGTGGAGACATTGTAATGAACTCGTGTATAAAAATCCAGATTAAACAAACAACATTTCCAGTTTCGTTCACAAGCTGTATTTACGAACAAGTATGTTTACATAAACGTAAATATTTATTTATTTTAAATTAATTTGTGTTTTGTTATAGAGTAATTTTATTTACTTTTGCTTGTTATTTACAAGCGGAATACAGTAGAATTTGACTTTTACTTGCCGCCTCTGATTTGCGTGCTATTTTAATAATTTATCCATGTACCTACAAAACAACTATAAGGCCTACAATGATGTACGGTGCCAAATACTGGGTCTTCAAAAAGGCGTATGAAGAAAAACTGCATGTGGCCGGGGTGAAGTTGCTGAATTGGGAAAGCAGACGTAACAAGACTTGATAAAGTGAGAAATGAACACATCAGAGGTAGTTACAAAGTTGCAACCATTACAGACAAATTAACAGAAAGTAGGATTCATTGGTATGGCCACGTCATGAGACGTCCTGATAGCCACGTGGTTCGGCAAGCCCTGGCACTAACGAACACGAACAAGAAAAAGGGAAACTCCAAGCCACATGGTGGTCTACAGTAACCCGCCACTTCTAAATAGGCAAACTTATAGAATAGACCATTCCTGGCGCATCAGAATGAGGAGAGCTGACCCCAAATAATGAGATGACGCAAAGAGGAAGAAGATAATAAATATATGTATATCTATATATCATTATATTGGTCTAGTTTTCATTTTACTCCTATTATTGATAATTCATTTAACGTATCAGTTGCGGAATGACATTTACTTCCCGTGTATAAATAAAACTTTATGAAAATCGGTTAAGATTTTTTTTATTTCTCATAGTTTAATTGACACTTCTTATAGCCTATAAATTATGGAATGGTATAATTATGCTTCTCGTCTACAAAAATTCATCAAAATCGGATGATAATTATTAAAAATTTAGAATTAAAGTTTTTTATTCGATTTTCGAAGTATTATTGACAATTCTTATAGCCCATCAACTCTGGAGTGATTTATTAAAATGTTTCTTAGAACATAGGTACAAACACACAGACGTACAACTTTTTTTAAAGCCATATTCGTGTTCAGCGTTCTTTATAGGTGGAAAATTTATAAAGATATATAGATTCGTTGTCAAATAGTTATTATTTTTCTAAAAGGAAAATAAGGATACATTAAATGACCACTTATCTACTACAAATGTTTTTTTCAGATCTGAAATTAAATACAATTCGGCTGTATTTTATTTTGTTATAAAACAAAAACTTACCTTAAATTCCACTTGACCGGAGCTTCCATTGTGTTGCAGAAATATTAATTACCACTACTCTAACGTCAAGAACACAAAATACTGTTATATATGGATTAGTAGAGACCAGTTATAGGCAGAAAAATATTTGTTAATTTATTTAAAGCTTTATCAGTGACAAAAAACAATAGGATACCTACACAAAGTTTCCAATTATTGTTTGTTATCACTATGTATAGCTTTTAATTAATTTATGGAATTCCTTCCTCAATGGTTTGTGACGTATATTTGTAGAATAATATATATATTGTCTGGTACAAACGGACTTTGATGAATGTGTTTGTTAGTCAGTTTTTTTTCCTGAAAACCTTGGACTAAAACGAACATGGAGTGCGTTTTTACCAGGACATTAAATTAACCATCCAGGATACTGGAACCAGGCCATGTTAGGTGACTATTGCGGGTCTATTATAAGAGACACATATACAAATAAATATAAGAAAAAGCTAAGACAAATAATTTTTGATTTATGAAAAATTTTAGTTAAAAATATTTTTTAAATTTCAAAACAATAAATATTTTAGAATCGTGACGTGCTGGATTTTTTAATTTATTTTTTAATCTCAGTGCATCTAATTATTTTTTTTAACTTTTCATTTCAAGGACGCGAACCATGTAAACTAAGTGTTATTAGCGCCTGTAATAAGTATATTAAATTTCATATGTGTGTTTGTGACAGAATGGCGCATATGTAGATAAAAGAAAATACATGTCTTTAAGGGATAATATTTTATACATATTATAAAACTCATCGTCTCTCTGTCAGTCCGTATATGATTTTATCACGCGAAATCCACTTATTCAATGTACATGGTTTTTCCTTTAATTCATAGATATGTTTTCTGGTCCGGTAATAAGATAAATTTTGTTAGATAAAGTAACATGCGAAATCAGCAGTGATGATAATGGTGAATCAATTCGAGTAAAAGACGCATTTGGGGCGATTAAATGGCTTACGCTGAGTAAACCATAAGAGCTAAATCAAATTAATATCCTACATAATTATAGTTTTTAATGTGATATATAAAAAAGTTAGCAATAGCCTATATCTATCTTCTAAGGATCATTAACAATAACAATTTTTCTTCAGACTTTTGAGCGGGTGCAGCACGAGTCTATACGACCGGAGCTGCGGGCAAAGCTAGTATATTATAACTCAACTAACTGAGTGTCAACAATCGAGTTTAAAACTTATACCCTATAACCCATCGCTAGCGTGTTGACGACCTTGAATCCCCCTACCCAGAGGAGTTATGGAAACCCTACCCACCATAGGAACACAACACAAATTTACTTAGCTCCGATCTTCTGTTGGGTGGAGTTATTCCACCAGTCGGACTGCCCCAAGTAGAGAGAAATCTCCAAAGAATTGTCTCTCTGCCCTACCTCTCTTTACCTATCAGTATACCAAGAGGCTTGTAGGCCGGCATGGCAGCGAAGATCTCTCGGTGATCACTGTTGTTTTTGGATTGTACTGTGCTTATCGTCAGCCACAGTGACTTACTGTAAATAAACATTGCTATAACTACGTATAAATATACTAATTAAAACATATTAAGTTATTATTTAACCTTATTATGATGATTCATTAGCTAATATTATAAAACCCAGGTGTATTTTCATAGATTTTTCCTTTTATTATTTACTATTCCTATTATGATTACCATGATATGCGGTTAATTAAGAAATAAGTATTTATAGAATTTATACAAATAAACAAAATTTAAGTGTTTGTGTTTTCAAAATAAAGGATTTTATTTTGTATATATTATTATTATACTACACGTTATCGACCTTGAACCCCCGTACCCTACTGGAAGCCCTACTCACCGCAGGAATACAATACATGGTTATTTGACTGCAATCTTCTATTAGTTACCAAAACTAAAATATTAAAGAACGAAAGAAGAAGAAAGAAAAAATATTTACGCGACAATAACACCATACAACACACCACAGGACATACACACATAAATATATATATGTCGAATAGGTCCCTCTCGCAGCATGAGGCTTCAGGACTACATACGTAAGTACTGCAGCGCTGATATTCTAACAGGGCCTGTAAGTATGTACAACCCCTCACGGACGAATTAACACTCATATAACTTTATTATAATTAAACTAAACAATCGTTACATATGTATATGAAGATGTGATATGTGCGCTATAATATACAGGTTGGAAAAAGCGAATGGGACATGGAGGTAAATTACATTAAATATTGAGGAAATAACCATTTTACTTAAAGAAAACATTATATTGTTTTAGCAAATAAGAATAATAGCATTCACGATGTTAAAAAAAAGCTTACCCGTGTCTCGAATCGTACCAGCTAAAAATGTAAACACCATTAAAATACATTTTAGTAACAGAAACAGAAGTAAGATATGCTGTGCCATAAGGTACAGTGCAGTCAATTTGCTGTGCTATTAAAAATATAACAAAATCAAAACATAATTTACTCAATTTCGGCCCTAAGAAGGCTTATAAACTTATGAACGTCAAAATACTACTACCGTTTTGGACAAACATCCCAGTCATCGAGAAGAACCGGCAAGAAACTCGATCTAGTTTATATATTTTTTTTTCTTTTACAACTTCACAAATATTGTTTACAATTATTAATCATATTAATAATTTAGTGATCATCATGAGACCACAAAAATGGGTGATTATTAACTCATGAGTATACAAAGCTCCAAGCAACAATTTATATCTATAGAGGTACTTATAATACAACAGTAAAGAGTCGAAATCTGTATATTAAAGATATTTGAGAAAAAATTGTACATGGGAATTTAGAATCATGGTCAGAAAACAATTTGATAGTTTTTGAAATTTTGGTCTGTCTGCCTGTTAGCTTGTACGCCAATCACGTAGAAAGTACTGGAAATTCGTTATGATTCGACATGATTGTAAGTGCATTTAGGATGCACTTTTACATGTATGGATATTTGTATGGCCTATAAATAGCGTTTAAGTTATACGTGTAACTATGTCGAAATCTGTACGCAAAAATTTATCTGAGAAAAAATTGGTGTTAGGAAAAAAGGGTGATATGAAAATTTGACAGAAAATATTTACACAGTTTTTGAATGTTTAGTATGATATATAATGAAAAGAGCAGCGATTCGGAAAATTGTGTCAAGTGATTGTGTCAAGCGAAAACTTTTAGGCGCTTCAGAACAATGTTAAACTCAATACAATACAAAAGTGAATCTCTATCTGCGTTACACTCCCTTATTTACAATTATCCTAACAGAACATATATGTACTAATTTTATGAAATATTAAATATCAGTGAAATATTGAAGATAATAATTATAAATTCATATTAAAATAGATAACAAATATTAAAATAGTAGATATCTTATTAAAATAACATTTTGGTAGAGGAAGTTTCTCATAAGTCTCAACATGATCAAATAAGTTACTAAAAACACATGACACGCAAATATTTTTAAACATCAAATAATTAATGAAATATGAAAATGTACATAATGTATATATATATTATACTTATTATATTATATATATATATACATACAACTATTAAATAATTAATTATTATAATGACTTATTTAGATGACGCGCTGTTACGGGAGAAGCTGGTCCTTGTCACAATATCCCAATTTATTAAATATGTAGTAGGTATGATATTTAATATGGCGTGTAGGTACAAGAAATCGGCCCTTGTAACAATACATTGCGTTTATGTTATGTATATAAAAAAAATGCTAAGTGCGAGTCGGGCCACGCGCAGGGTTCCGTAGTTGCCCGTCATAATATGCAAACTTGAAATATCTTTCTATAATACATATTATAAAACTCAACCTCTCTCTGTCTGTCTGTCCATTAATGTTCTTTTCTCGTGAGAACCACTTGTCCGATTTACATGTTTTTTATTTTTTATTTTAGTGCATAGCTATGTTATCTGACCAGGTTATAAGGATTGTTTTGTAAGATAAAATAAAATACAAAATAAGCAGTCACGATGATGGTGAATAAATTAGGAAAAAAATACATTTGGACAGCTTTAATGGCTTACGCTGAGTAAACCATGCGAGATATATCAAATTAATATCTATTTTTTTTTTGAACTGACTATGCTGTTGGCCCGTGGGCCTTAACAGTTTCACCGGACTTGTTGGCGAGCGCTTAAGGCTCTCAACCGAGAAATATGGGCAACATGCGTAAGGGTGCCAAAGTGGCCGAACCTCGGCTTGAGTTGTTGCCGTATATGCAACATACGCGACCTAACTAAATTCCTACGCGAATTCGAGCTAACTAACTATACATGTATGCATGTCTCTAGCCTCCTGGGAGGAAGGAAGAAACACGCGTACATGTATTTAGTGATCTGAAAATTTTCTAAGGCTAACTAACCAAAAAAGGTCCTTTACAGAACCTATGCACCTGAGTGTAAAATTAATATCTATACATATTATAAAATAAAGTCCCCCGCCGCGTCCGTCTGTCTGTCTGAACGCGATAAACTCAAAAACTACCGAACGGATGTTCATACGGTTTTCTTCAATGGACGGAATGATTCACGAGGATGGCTTATGTATATAATTCATTACGGTTACTGTGTAAATTGGCTGAAATATGACTATGATTGTTGAAAATGTCGGAAAAAATTATGCCAACCGGGAGCTTTACAGGCGTGCGCCGCGTAAACCAGTACAGTTATATATATGTATTAAACTGCTACCAGTGCGAAGCCGGGGCGGGTTACTAGTTCTACATAAATTTAAGAAGTAAAATTAATTAAAAAAATCAGCGATAGCATATATCTATCTTCTAAGGATCACCCACAATAAGCATTTTTGTCTTCCGTCTTTTGAACGGTGGCAGCACGATTCGCGAGTACGCTCGACTGCGGGCATATCTAATCATAAATATACTTGAAATATATTTCATGTAACATGAAATACACCAGGCGGACGAAGTCGCAAACACAGCTAGTGTAGGCGACGCGCCATAAATGTATTTTATTTAATTATTTAATAAATGAAGGTACGCAACAGAGACGAACACAAACGACACCAGAGGGGCGGAAGTGCTCGCGAAGTAAAATATAGCTAGTCAGTCGTCTTGATAATCACTTGCGCGCGGACGTTTGCGTTCGTCTCTGTCTTCTAAACCAAATCGTTAGTTATTATTTCCACACCCGCAACAGCCTAGTACTATTACAATAAAACTTTCTAATATCGATCTCCCTTCGAAACTTGCTTTGCAAAACTATTTCAGAGAAAAAGGAAATTAATTTGGGCAAGCCCGCGCGATTAATACTCGACAAATGGAACATCCTGTGTAATTGCTAAGTACAATGATGATAATCGCATAAAAATGATGATGATACAAGTGGCATCTTGTTATTACAAGCTTTTATTTAATGTGCCTTGTATGTGTACAATGTTGCAACCATTTGAGCTGAAAATTCGCATACACATTTAGTATAAATGACGATGCATGGTTAGCTAAGTCATGTAATTCTAAATCCAATATGGTGGACTCCCAAATATCGCGGACCTGTTATTTTTTATACACCCCATGATATGGGTATCAAATGGAAGGGTTTACTGAGAAGAATAGGAAATAGTTTACTAATTAAAAAAGTAACATTAGTTATTATAACAGAATATTAGGTTTTTTCTATTATATTATTATTTATTATTCCTTTAGTGATAATCCTAACATCGTGCCTACATAAGTCAGTATTTTATACAGGATCTCGATCAATCTAATTTATTGTATTTACATATATAAATAACATTAAGCATAGCCCTTACATAAAAATATTATTGTGAATTTTAAAGCAATGATGTCTCAGTGGTAGTCTGGTCGGACATCGAGTCTATGGACGTGAGTTCAAATCCTTACAATTAGCCAGAGCTTTCGGTAAAGGATAATATCGTGATAAACCATAGTGGTAGTGCTTTTTCTAATGCCCGCCTGGCTAGCTACCACCTTCAAGTTGAAAATCTGTCGCCAAGCACCAATAGGTGTGTTCCGGTAGCTGCACTTGAGAGCACGTCCTCCCACTAAACTTGGCGTGCTACAATCTTGGGCCACATCGTCACTTAAGACCAGGTGAGAGTGTGCTCACAAAGCTAAATTTATAACGATAAAAACATATGAAAAAATTAATGAAAACTTGTTTTTAAAATTTCTCAAATTAATTATTATTTTTTACATACCTTTAAGTAGACTTCATTATACATCGATGGTTTTGTAAGAAACTATTGATTAATAGATTGACTGTCGATTGTTTCTTTAACTTGTTACCAGATATAGTAAAATATAACCTCAAAAGAGCATTTTATACAACCAAAAATAATAAATGATAAAAAAAATTAAAATCACATTTTAATGTGAAATCATAAGCAAAAAATTTACATTTGAAAAGACTCCAAACTATTGTTGTGTGTGTATTATATAAAAAACACCACAGCCGAAGTCGCGGGTATCAGCTAGTCATGAATAAAATTAAGGCTCCATGTTTACTATATGATCTTTAGAATAAATAAATACAAAAGACGTTCTCTATACTTCGAACTTATATTGGAGGAATCACATTACGCTACGTTAAAGACCAACGTAGTGTGGAAAAGAGATAACTCGCTGATATGAATACTCTGCGAGGGAGAAAGAGATGCAACATATAGTTCCGATTAGTCATAAAATTTTCGAGTAAGAGGCCATGGGTGGAATGCTGTCCTTTTCACTTCTTGTACTTGCGTACAGCTAGCCCGATTTTTAGATGTTCATGGTTATTCGAGTAGAAGCATTGAGTAATAATTTGACTATATGAAGGTAACCTTCCTCAATAAATATGCTATAGCATAAGATTGGTAGTTTCAGACATTAGAGCGTTTAAACAAACCAACAAACAATGACTTTGTCACAATTTATTGTGCATTTTGGATGTAAGTTGAAAATCCTATAATTACTATACACTATTTGAATACATTGTGTTATATTTTGGCAAGCCTTCATGGTATAATTTGACCATTTAAGTAATTACTTTTATTTAGAATTCAGAATAATCAAGACATAATTAAAAAAAAATTACAAAACATAGCCTTTTATTAATAAAAATACATATACAAAATATAATTATCGCATACAATAATAAACTTTATTATCTAAAATAAATGAGGCTTATTCGGTTAATAGTTAATAATACAAAAGAAGTAATCTATCTTTTATTTAGCCCGTTAGTGCAACGGGCATTTCCCTTTCTTGTTTTTTGCACCTACCTACTTAGTAGATTTTTTTAAATATTTATTTTTATATGATACCTCACGATGCCTCTTAATCGGAGACAAGCTCATTTTCACGGCGATACCGCGATGGCTCACCACTGAATTTCTGTTGAAAAGCCCTTTCCAACCGTATAGGATTTTTTATATTTTGATTTAGGATTTTGACAATAACAAGCCGATATTGTATTGAGTTTTCTTAATCTTTAATTTAATCAGCATATACAGGATGGAAAAAAGGAAAAGTACATTAAATATTAAAGATAGCAAATTTTACTTAAATTGATAATGAACTATCTCTTGGTGTTTAGTAGATTAATCTCTCCACCATGGCTTCCCACCCCCCGCAACCCGCAGTTCACACCGTTCTTTGTGAGATATATTTTTTTATTTTTGACAAGATTAGTGAAATATATATATAAGCCATTGTGACGAACACATCATTTTTCTATCAAGGCTACTGATAAAAAACTTGCTACCTGATCCATCTATTCTATTCTGTAAACCAAGACTAAAATTAAAATGATATCAGATTAAAGTAATAGTAATAAGAATTTTAAATAGAATATAATAGGAATTTCCGATTAATAGTCGTTATAGATTGCTGGTATCTTCAGATCGTCTACTTCCATGAGGCGGTAGTGGCTTCTGATCACGATGTAGTAGTAAGTACCGAGAACTGAAAACACATGAAGACACATTATTAACGCTCTATATTATCTGTAGAAGCATATTCTGGTTACATTGAAAATATTATAGGAAAAAATACTAAATTTTAAATATAGGACACAATGTTTATACACCGATAAATACTCAGAATAATACAAAGGTTAAGACTTTAGAGCACTGATGCTTAATTTATTAATGTACCAGCTGTTCCCCACGGTTTCACTCAATTATTTGACCAACTCTCCACCGTTCGCCGCGCCGCGCCGCGCCGCCCCCGTTTAGCCCAGCTTATCATTGTTCTCACTTTCCGTTTTTGTTTCGAGATTTCCAGGTTTCTTGACGCTCATAGTTACTACTCCGCTGCTTAGGGTCATAGCGTGAATAAATATACAAATGTGATTGTTGGTTCCAGATATTAACGCGTTCCAATTAAAGAAATAAAAGACAATTCAGCTTTATAATATTAAAAAAACTCGTTATTCAGATGGCATGTGAAAGGCGAATGTTGAATTCTTCAGGTCTTGTCTTCTACTAAGAAGTTTTAATGTACGCTCTGAAATTATTTTGTGGACTTTTGGGTTTTGTGCTACTCGGGCGTTTTGCAAGCTTGAAGTGATGATTCTGATTAAGTTGTAATACTTCTGGACTGAAATAGTAATCTCGACGAACATTTGATCTTTCGATATGTAGGAGTTTAGGTATTCTTTGAACTTGGTGCTTTCTTCTTCGCTTGTTATTTTGTTATGTTGACAGTTAGTAAACTTTGTTCTACTTTTTTTTAAATGTGTGTCATATGATATTGTAGCTCTTACTGGCCTGTGATCCGAAGGGTAGTTAATATTCAGTACTTTAACAGTACTGTTCAGTTTTTAAACAAACGAGGGTGATTTGACAGTACAAAGTCAATTTCATTTTTGTGGTTCCATCCGGTGATCACCAGGTCCATTTTTTTTTTTTAAGAAAGTGTTTTAACTTAACTTTAACAAAGTTTCCATATCCGTGTGCTTTCATGATTAAATGTTCCTCATTTTTTCGTATTCCAATTTTAGCATTTAGGTCGCCCATCATAGTGAAATCTTTGTGTGCTAATTGTATTGCCCTATTTACTGTCGCATAAAAGTTATCGTTTTCATCATCGCTTGCTTGTGCAGTAGGAGCGTTGACTTGAATGATGGATAAGTTTGTATTCTCCAATTTCAGGTTTAATATGGCTACTCTTTCAGAAAGGCCAAGGTAGCCTTCTATATTATTTTTAAGGATGTATTTAACTATAAAATCTATGCCATGCCTTCAAGGTGTGTGGCCTGTATAGCAGAGAATGAAGTTTTCATGCTCTTCGATTTTGTTTCCACTGCGTCTTGTTTCAGCTAATCCTGTTATGTCATACTTAATTTCTTTGAGCGCTTCGTTTAGCTCTAAAAACGCTCATATAATGAGAGTGTTTTAACGTTATATGTCAGAATGTATAGCGTTTTTTGTGATGTTTTTTCATGTTTTGGAGGGTTGTTTGGAGGGTTTTGGTCATAATCTCCCTCGGTGACCAACCGGCTTGGAAGACGAGTTTGGTGTTCTGATAGTGGTTGTTGTATGTTGTCGTTGCGAGAGAGGGGCGGTAATTGCTATATATTAACGTTATTATTTTGCTGCAGATCTGATGAGATGTTTGTGTTTCTATTAATCAGGTAATTCAGCATGCCCGGTTTTGTAATACCTTCCGATAGGCTTGAAGTTCTTTTTATTTGTATTTGTGATTTATTTTTCTTGTAAGCCTGTGTGTTTGTTTCGTCTCGTTTTGTGGTTTTGTTTTCAGGCGAAGTTGAAAGCATTCTTTTGATATTTCCAGCTGTTTTATTTCTTTCACTTATGACAAGCTTGTCGTATTTTATTTTAACCAGGTTTTCCTTTTCTCGTTCGATTATTGCTTGTTCTTGAAGCTCTTTCCTCTTCTCTAGGATATTTTGTGGGAAATCATCCGTTATGTAATATCCGGTATTTCTTAGTGCACTTCTATTTTTAAGCAAATTAATTTTTGTACCGAGTGTACAACAAGTGACAAATATTGGTCGAGGTCTTTCCCCTTTCTTGTCTATCCCTGCGATCTAGTTCTTGAGAGAAATGTTCTTTGATAAAGTTCACTATGAGGCTTTCTAGATTAGAATATTATGTTTCTGTTTCTTTTATTCCGAAAAAGACGATGTTCTTTTTTCATGCCTGTTTTTCTAAAAAATATAGTCGTTTTTCTTGGATTTCATATTTTTCCTTTAGATGCTCGTATTTTTCATTGAGTAGTTTAAACTTATCTTCCAATATGCAATTTATATTTTGCGTAACTTTTTCACTTTCTCTCCACTTTTTTCTATGGCGATTTTCTGTTCATCTAAATCTTTTCGAATTTTTCGATGTTCTTGCATAACTTCCTCCATTTCTTATAATTTCCAGATTATTTTATAAATTGTATAGCAATATTGAAATGATTGTTATGTTACTACTGGCGCCCTCTTGTGTTCCTATTCTGACTTGTGTTAGTAGTACGGGCTTTCCATAGATGTCGCTAGTGTCTTTGTGCAGTTCTCACCCACTTATTTTTGCAAGTCGTTTTGATGTTGAAAAAGCAGGGTTATTTAAATCACTTTATTTTTAAAAAAACGATTGCCGGGATTATTAAAGCACAATTTACTTCAGTTTTAGTTAGTTTTTCACTTCAAATGCATAAAGTGTGGAGGATATGTCTATATAAACACGTAATACGACTAATTCGCAGTCAAGACGTTTTCACTGATTACATAGTTTTCACTCAAGGTTAGATGTTATCCAAAATATTTGATGTAAATCACTTGTTTATTTTTTCACTTTTGTCTTTTCCTTTTCAAAGTAATTGCACTTATTTCTATTTTGAAATCACTATTAGTACGGAGCCGAAGTAAACGTTCTATGTATGTTCTATGTAACCAATCATATGCGACATATTAATTTTTTATCCAATGAAATGCGAAAGTGTATTATTTGCTTTTCGGTTTAATTTGTCAACTGACGTTCGTGCCTACCTATACACACCTACTTGGAAAAAAAATCGAATACGAGTATTCCGCTAAAGCTTAGCTTCGATAATGAGAGAGTAGTTTGATTTTCTACAATATTAAATTGCATAATAACATATGAAACATTGTAAAATTTGGGAACGATGAGAATTTTAAGTTTTTATACAACTTACCTATTTCACAGATTTCTAAAGCCAAAGAAATTGTTGTTATGGAGTCACATGCTATGTTTATTATAACATTTATAACGGAGAGGATAAGGAATATAGCATTGTACACCAAATAAGATTTCACGAGGCCACGTTTGTTCTGAAAAAAATAAGTATAGTTCGATTAATGGTTGATTTATGAACTTATATTTCTGTGCTGGTAAAAGACAGTCAGCAAGTGCTTGAGGAGTATTATGAATATACAATATTTCCGATAAAATTTTATAAATCCTTTAATTTGGGCATATATTATGTTTACGAACGCATTCTACCGAAACAAGTTCCGAGGTTCCTAGAAGATCATTTATATATTTATTATTATTATGAAGGTGGACGTAGATCATTATGGAGGTGAAAAGTTTTTAGGTAATAGTGTTAGGTTTTATAATAAGATTTCGACGCACATTATTGATTTGCCAGAAAACAAATTAAAGGACCACGTCAAGCAGGTTTTTCTGTCAAAGGGTTACCTTACTATAGGGTTAGATTATTATATGAATGATAGTGATATCTGGAAGTGACTCCCTCTGTTTGCATTCATCAAATAATTAATGTGATAATATGATTATTGCCTCTAAATATTATTTATACATTTGGGAAAAAAAAAATTATAAAAGATAAGCCTGAACGAGTTTCTTTCCGGTTCTTCTCGATGACTTGGATGTTTCCGAACCGGTAGTAGTGTCTGACGTTCATAAGTGCCTTCTTAGGGCCTAAATTAACCGAAGAAGGTATGAATGGATTGTGTTTATAGAGAAGAGTTAAAGAGAAGAACATGATTTGCCGTCTCTACTTGATCGGATTAAAGTTTAGAAGAAGAAGATCCATTTTGCATTTGGTAGATTTATTTTATTTGTTGCTCAAACAATTACGACAGAAGATCTAATATATATAAAAAAAAATTACCCGCATCCTATGAAGATACATGGCTAGTTATCCCTGTATTTCCTTAAGCGTTACGATTTTAACTGTCCCCAAATAAACGCATGTTCAATGACCTAATTAATATGATTTCTCCCTAAAGTAATAGATGTATCATCAGAATCGAATCACCAAACAATATCACAACGCTCGCTTAAAAAAATATTCAAAATCACTGACAAATCATGACTTTGACTTGTTTCTGGAACTCATCAACAGCTGCCGCGGCTTGCGCTTCGCTCGCTCGGCGCATGCGTTATGATCGCAGTTACAGCCTAACCTAAAAAATTCAGTCAGCAACCAAAAATGGCCACAACGTAAACGATATGAAACAAAGCTATTTATAACGAATTAAGTGATACCAATAGAATTGATATGATGACAAAAATATATGTAGGGAATAGATCTTATAGTTACGGGATACATATTGGTATCGAATATAAACTACGAGGAGGGATAAAAAGTAGTGAGAATTAGATAGAATATAATGACTATTGATAACTTAATAATTCATTTTTCTACATAGTTTCCGAGTCTCTCTACACACCGAGTCCAGCGCTTTTCCAAGGCTTCAATCCATTTCACAAAAAAAGTTTTGTCTTGGTCCTGTAAAAAGCTCTCCACGGCATCCATCACCTTGTCTTTCATCCATCGTCTTCGTACCTGTTTCTCCTAAAGTATTTTTTCAATTTGGGGAACAAATAAAAATCGCTAGCCGCCAGATCTGGTGAATAAGGGTCAACCAATTCGAAGCCAGCTTGCTGAATGGCAGCCATCGCAACTTCCGACCTGTGCGCAGGTGCGTTGCCGTGATGAAACAGCACGCCCCTTCGAAGTTTCCCTCTCCTTTTCTCTTTGATGGCATTCCTCAACTTGGGAATTAAAGCTGCGTAATATTTCTTAACATAACATTTTCTTGGGTGACGGACGTCGATGGACGACCGCAACGATGTTCGTCTTCCGTGCTCATTCTCCCTACTCGAAATTGAGAAGCCCACCTTGCAACAGTGGAATACGGCGAAGCAGACTCTCCTAATGTTGCCTCCAAATCGCAATGAATCTCTTACGTCGTTTACTTTTTTTAAACAGAGGTATTTAATAACGGCTCGCACTTCGTTTTTCTCCACTTTTACTTATTTTAAAACATTATCTAATATTTAATTCAGATGCAAATAGACTTACCTTGTGAACTCCAGCGAGGAGTAAAATTGTGAATAAAACGTTGAAAAGCTCGACGATAAGATAGACGGAAAATATAACTAAGATTATTATTGCTAGAATTTGATCATCTTCATTATCATTGCTTTCTCTGTACTCGGTGGTTCCGAAATGAATTCCGTAGCAAGAATTAATAATTTCATGCACTTGGTAGATCTGCAAAAAAATATCAAGTTATTAATGTTACTGGTGTGACGGGGTTGCCAACACTGGAACTTTGATTTACGGAAAACGGCAAATTTCTAATTCCCTTTTCTCCCTTTTATAACAGAACCACACGCGCTGTACTCCGGAGCCACAGTTTTACGGTAACCTCCATTTCGGCATGAATAAAAAAGTTCTCTGCGTCATATCATTTTGTACTGTGAAGCTGTGGAAGTGTCTCCCGACCAGTGTTTTCCCTCATTCCTACAACATGGACTCCTTCAAAAATAACGTGAACAGACATTCGAGCTAGCCGGCATGACAGTAACTACTGGCGATGGATTGTAGATCCCACGGTGGTCGCCGATGTTGTTGGATTGCTCTGGACTTACTATCAGGTACTATGATGTCTGTTTGCCCTACTAAAAAAGAAAAACAATTTTGTTCGCGAGGGAGCAGACAAAGATGATTACGTGCAATGTTTTGCAACTTCGTGACGAATATTCAATATGAATAACGTGTATGACAGCGTTTTAAAATTATTTTTCACGGAATATCAATATCAGAAACCCGATTTCCCAGCTCTCGTGTGACAGTCGGCAACCTTAGTCAATATTTTTTCTAAGTGTATATTATTTTTCAGATATTTTTTTTCTAACACACAATGTCAGCCAGCTGCCTACTTATAAACGGTCTACTGGGTCTGACTGGTTGCTAAAGACTAGAATTTGCTAATCTTCATCTAAATAACAATGTTATAATACAATTTTAGAAAGTTTTGGCGGAATCTTGAACTGCCATGTTGTGGTTTTTATTTTAATTCATTAATTTTTTTGTAATATTGACGTCATTTTACGTGATATAGTTTGGTATTTGTGGATACGTAAAGTGGCTTATAAGTATAAACTGGAAACATGCATTTAGAGTTGCCACAAAACTCGTATTTTTTATAAGCATATTTATGTCATGTTATAGCTTTTTCTCAAATCTGTATATTATAGGATAAATTATTATATCGATATATGAAAATGTTTGAATCGATATCTTTATATATTCGTATATAATTCTTCTGTAAGTGTATATGTGACTGAACTACTCTAATAGGCTGGAATATTTTTTTATAATTTTGTGTGTGTTTGCGTAGGTCTCTCGATAATATGTGTCATTATTATAATACCTATTATAAACTAGCTTATATTATCTAGCTTCACCCACATAATTAAAACAATTTATACCATGGCTTCCATTATGTGAGATTATTAATTACTTGATTTCAAATTTGAAAGGAGTCCAGTTGTTCTTCTTGTTATTTTTATTTTATGACAACTAATATTTAAATAGCTCTAACAAGATTGCGGCTCCCTTGTAAAAACTGGTAGTTTCTCTGAATATTCAGAAGGTGACCGATATTGGAATAAATAAATTTAATACAATCACCGACACGACAGAGGAAGAAGACTTAAAAAGTAGCCTGCCTTAATAGATGCATGCCTTCGTATATAAATGTTTGGTCACTATTTGGGTAAATAGACCCTGAATTAAAACAGGCTCTCAAGCTAGCAAAGTATCAGAAAATACCCTACTTGGTGGTAGGATTTGCTACGGATTGGTTACCATGTTTTCTTTTACCGAAAGCGCATTGTAAGATTCCAACCCTGATCAATTGATGCTATGTCCGATCATGCTACCACTGCATATATCGGCTGAGTACCTTCTCCGCTCGCCCACATGCCGGGTTAAGCTGTAAAAGCCTCCCGGAGAACAGTTTAGTTACATCGAAAAAAATATACAAAGAACAATAATTGCTTTATAGCTTCTGTTTTTTTTAGTATTAGAAGTCATGCACTTTATTATATTATTTTTCCTGTTGTTGATCATTGATATGTACGCAGTGTATTCACAATAATTCGTTCTATTTGTGTGCGGTACAGATCCGACTCACGAAGGACCAGTAAATGTGCGGCACAGATGCAGCTAGCCTCCTAGATCCAGAGCCAACTAGCCTCAAAAATAGAAAAAAAAGGTCCCTTACAGAACCTATGTACCTGAGTGTAGTGCATGTCTGTAAAAAGTATAATGTATGTATGTAGGTAGCTAGTGAATGCGGTGTCATTGTATCGCGCGAGCGGCAGCTAGATTCAAGGGCTCCATGCCGGAGGATCGGACCTAGGCTTGAGTGGCCGCAGGAGAGGGTGGACGTGGCGCGATGCTCGGTACTTCTGTGCATGGGTATTTAAGGGGTCCGGCGAGGCAGCGTCCGTGCGAACGCGGCGTTAAGGCAAAGGCTAAGGTACCGTACTTTGGGTCTCTCTATCTGCGGATTTACTGCAACTTTCTAAAACTCATTGAAACCCCTAAAGCAGGGTTTCCTAAACTTTAAAGATAACGGAACACCAACCAAACACCTTTTATTGTATGGAACCCCATATCAAATTATTACAAATCAACACTGATATTTATATCAGAACATTTTTTTTTTAGGAATGCGTAATATAATTAAACACACTATATTCTTAAAAGTTTTAATAATGTGCATGGTTTAAATAAGTTATCTGCAATTGTATTTGGTTTACTAGACCGGGCTATCCTGTAACTTAGGCGGAATGATGGTTCAATAGCACTTTCATTATCAGTTTTTGTAAACTTATGCAAATTTGTCACTGTGGCATCATACGTCTATTTGTGTCTTTGAAAAAAAAACTGATATCTTTGTTCTCCAGATTTTCATGGTTAGAATCAAAGTGTCGTTTTAGCTTTGCTGGCGCCAGAAAACTATGTACTAATGTTTTTTTACAAATGAGGCATAATCCATCTGGTTCCTCAGAATTCCCAACAGGTAATTAACAAATAAGAGTCGTCTTATGTTCTTTTTTTTTGAAGAATTAGCTCCTTAATTTTTTCTTCTTAATCTTGTCAATTTTAGCTAACTACCTACCTATTTACATTTAAGTAATTAGTCCTTCTAATCACATATTTTGCGCTATTTCAAAATAATATTTGTAACCGTGGTATTATTAATAGCTAATAATAAATATTTTTGGCGGAACCATGATAACTATTTTACGGAACCCCTAGGTTCCGCGGAACCCAGTTTGGGAATCCCTGCCCTAAGGTACCGTCGTCCGATCTCTCTACCTGCTGATTTACTATAACTTTTAAAACATCTAAAATACCGTTCGTCGGGCCTCTCTACCTGCGGACCCACTATAACTTATACAGTTTTACACAAACAATAATTCTGGAAATTTGCAGACAATTAGAACGTATTGTACTATTATGGATAATAGAAGACAAGGTTTGTGTTATACGTAATATTCGATTACTATGACTAACAGTATTTCCTATTCTACACACTAGCTATATAATAATCTTTACCTATTTCTATATATCATATCTCTATCTTAACTATAACTACTCTTCTTATCCTGTACTGTATATCTATAATAATATTCTATCTCTTCCATCTATACAGTATTCTATCCTGCACACCTATACATTTCTATAATATTCTATTTTTCACATATATAATATTCTATCCTGCACAATTTGATTACATAAATAAACAGATTAAGAGATAGTAAATACACAATTTGTTATTTTCTAACTTATTTAGTTAGCTTCACTTACTAATTTGTGATTAAATTATTATGTTGTTGAATCATCTATTCACGATGAAACGAAAACAACACTACATCACCATGAAATTTTCTTTGGAGATTTCTCTCTACTTGGTTATTCTGATTGGAGTAATAGAGGTATTGAACTCTAAAGGTGAGAACTGTAATGGTATTATCTTCATACAATCCGAAAAGCCTAGTGTTTCCTACTTAAGAAATCAATATCATACCATGACTTTAAAATAAAATAAGCCGAGTAATTGATGCGATTTCTCACCTGCAGAATTCCAGGAGTCATTCTCATTTTAACTCTTAAACTAACCTTGATGACTCGGTACTTGAGCCTGAGCTTTCAGTGAAAGAAAAAATCTTGATGAAAGCATAGCATGTTGAATTTTCTAATGCCTACCTATAGGTAACTACCACCCTCTAGTTGAAAATCTGTTGCCAAGAGAGAAAGTCTGAGAATACCTGGGAATACCTCCACCCTACAAAAGATCGCAGCCAAATAAACTTGTGTTGTGTTCCTGCGGTGAGTAGGGTTTCCAGAGCTCCTAGGGGTAGGGGTATTCAAGGTTGGCAACGTGCTAGTGATACCTATGGTATTACGAACGTCCATAGGCTACGGTAGCCGCTTAACATCAGGCGAGCCGTACGCTTATTTTCCACCTTAATTGTGTATTTAAAAAAGGTATTTTAAACAAAAGGCGTAGTGAGGGCTGTATTCACCTAAATTATTGACGTCGAACAATAACTTGAAAATTTCGGATATACCACGGACATCTTAAAAAAATAATAATTTTAAACAAGAATAAATAACCCATTATAATACTATTATTTCCTTATTGTTTCATTTAGTTTGCTTACCTATTTGCCCGGTTTTTACCTGGACTCTTTAAAAACCATGTCGTGACGTTTCCCGGAAGCTTTTCAAACTAGAACCAATCCGTGCACACCCAGATGATGGCTGAACGATCGCTTCCTTTTACTCGTTAAAAGTAGGTGTGTATTGTACTAATGATGTATGAATGTGTGTCGCTGTTTATGTTATTCTAAATAATTTGCTTGTAGGTATTTTTATGTTACAAAACGCTGCATTCATTTGAATGCAGGCATGCGTTCTTGGTTCTATCTACTTTATTGTCATTGAACTGGATCTAAAAGATTATATTCGACAGATTTGAAAGAGTTTTTATAACAAAAAAAAACTTTTTTTTTATTTATTTTTCTGACTGTCTGTTTGTTCCTGATAATCTACGAAATAGTTCGACAAATTTTGAAGGAACTTTAACTGGCAGATAGCTGAAGTTATAAAAAGTAACTTAAGCTGCTTTTATGTGAGATTCTGCAATAGAGAGAAGAACCGCGGGTGTAGCTAGTTATGATATAAAATGAAATAAGATTACAAAATAGCATTTATCACTCAGGGATAAAGCACACTTTCTATCATTAAAGATTTTCGATTCAAGAGAGAAATCGGATTTACTCCCACAAACTAACGATTATTAATCTCTTTGTAGTATTTGTATTTTGTTTGTAGAATATAAGTATAGATACAAATTATAAACATATAACATTCATGCACAGATATAATTATATAGACAAAACCAGAAGACTTACCAAATAAAAGTAGCCAATGATGAGCGACCCTGCCCTGAGTTTGAAGCAACCGCAACAGTTGTCGACCTCGAAAGACATTATGGTGCTGTTCGACAAAAATAATCAGTTTAAAAACCAAATTCAAACATAGACTTTCAACTAAATAATTTACATATATTAAATCTTATACGGAATTACGGATATTATAGAGCTTAAGAGATTGTTTTTTGTTATTTTATTTGTTTACCTAAATAGAATAGTTAACGGTCAGATTTGAAAAAATAATTTTGAATGTTATAGTCTCATTAAGGAAAGTTATAGATTATATAACTTCACGCTACTTCTCTAAGGGCGGAGCAGTAATCATGAACGTCAACCAATCTGGCAAGCTGTAGGCAAGTGTGGGAAATGAGACCAACGATAAGCGGATGGGTTCACGTTGACGCATGGAAAGTTGGTCGAATGAATTGTACATGGTTGAAACTGTGATTTGCAGCTGGTATGTTATAAAAGGCATTGAATAAAATTTGTCCCTCACAACGATTGACTTTATCCGTTCATAAACAATAATCTTTTATTGACCAGTAATTAAAAATGAAGGCAAATGAAAACACTAGAATATGGAGAAGAAATTTGACTTAACTTAAGTAGTGTTTCGTGTAGTTATTAAAAAAAATCTTTCCGCAGTAAAGCTAAAAACTATAATTAGGTTAATTGGAATGTCCATTAAGTAATAATGTATCCATTAAGTAATGTACACACATTGTTGATAAATGTTATCGTTTAAATGCTGCCATGATAGACAATGAGAGCTACACAAACTAAAGAGTAATATAGTTGACTAGCTATGCCCCATGGTTACACCCCTGTTAAATTTATTCGTTCAAATACGACCTTCCTAAATAAATGAACTATAAAAAGTAAACATAATTTTTCAAAATTAACTGATAGTTTCAGAGATTGGCGCTTTAAAAGGAACAATCTCTTGAACTTAATAATATTAATATAGAAATATCAATATTTCCCAAGACCATTGAAATAAATTTTAATTAGAAACACTGAATTTAAAATACTATGAGAAATTATAGTGATAAAATAGTTATCAATCGTGTAAATTAATAAATAACGGTAGCGCTAAATAAGAATAAACCCAAGGCGACACAGATAATTCAGTTATTACAAGTAATAAACTCATGATTAAATCTATACGGCATCGTATTTTTATGTGCGACGCCGTTCACGCCCTAAATGTGGCCCAAATATAACACGCAACAGACGCCAAACATTACGAAACGACTGTGCCAGACAAAGGGACACATCGTGTGTTCATTTAAATAAAACTTTAAACGAAAACTTTTTAAATAGATAATAAGAAAAACTAATTTAAAATCAATAATACTCACGTTTTAAAATGCAGAATCTGTTATTGAAAAATAATTCTTCACAATGCAACGATTCGTAATAGATGCGTGTTAGGGTCACGAAGGGCCGATGTTAACTGAGTGAAATTAGAAACTTCGATATCTTCGAATGGACTATTATAATGAGTGTTTGGCTGTTCGGATTTTGAAACGGGGATGATTCAAACGTACAGGGTTGGGTCGTTTTAAAACCCAGGTACCTACTCAAATAAATGCTTTGTTATATTTTTTTACCTAAGTTTGGTTGTGATACATTTTTGCCAACGCCTCTCTCTTTTAATCTGTGTTTCAAATTTGAACTTTATTGTAGGTAACTTGCTTTCAAGTTTACTTATTCTTAGTTTATTATTACCTACTTCGCAGCAATGGTTTTGCTTAAAAGGTCGAAACTCTTGAAAAAAAGTGCTTAGCGTAACTTTTGTTTATCAGAGTTTGGTAAAATGAATAGTCTTCATCAGATGGTGGACAAAGTACAATATAATTACAACAGTGACCGTCAAGAGATTAGGATCTGTCGATCTTCCACTCCGAAATTAAACATTCACCTTGATATACTATATGAACCGAAGTTAGTTACATACTACATTTTATAACAAAAATATTTTATTAAATTGAGGCCTTAAGAAGGTACTTATGAATACCAGTTCGGAAACATCCTAGTCGCCGAGAAGAGCCTTCAAAAACTCAATCGGGTTTATCCATACTTTTGAAATCTATGAATTAATTATGAATTCAGTTAGTGGACTATATTACTCTATGGGTTTATAAATATTTTTTATTTTTATTTTAACTGTATAAGCATCAAATCAGGAATGAGGAGATCCGCATAAGAACCAAAGTAACCGAGATAGCTTTAAGAGCGGATGGTCGATGGGCTCGGAAAGTTCTCGGGTGGTGGTCATGTACCTATTGCCACAAGGTGGACCGACGTCCTGGCCCGTCCTGGTGAAGGTTACGAGAACCCGCTGGATGCAAATATCGCAGGACCGGTCATTGTGACGATAATTAAGGGAAGCCCATGACATCTTTCGGCTGTGGTGATGATGACGATAATTATTGTTTACAGTTTATTGAAAATTTTTTGTGGATTTTCAGAGAGGTGTTTAGGGTTATTATTTACGTTATTGAATAGTACGTTTTTATTTATTATCGTCTGTTATTGGCTGTATAACTTCTGATCTCTTGGACCGACCGACCTCATATTGACATAATATATTTGTTTTATAGAGACGATGGTTTATAGGTATGTTAGGATCAGATAGTTAGCGCTGTGGTTGAACTATTAATTACCGGAAAAGGCAGAATAATGTCTGCCTGACTAGCTAGTCTTATATATATATTCTTGTTTATATTATATATGTAAAATTTTACCATTAGTGTTCAACGTTGATATGTACGATAACAAAACCGCGCTACAGCTAGACCATTGCATTGTCCGCGTGGCTTCTAACTGATTTCAAATGATGAAGTCGTCATATCGCTTTAACCTTATATTATACTGGCTGTGCCCCATGGTTTCACCCGTGTTAATTTTATTCGCTGTTCACACTTCTCGTTCTTGCCTACAGCTTGCCAGATTCCTTTACGTTCATAGTTACTGGTCCGATCCTTAGGGTCATAGCGTGAAGTTATATAGCCTATATTATTCTTCATTAATCTGGCTATCATATAAAAATGGTAGTTCTAGTAGTTCCAGAGATTTGCGCGTTTAAATAAACAATTAAACAAGAAAACTATTTAGCTTTATTATATATATTCGGTATAGATATTAAAAACCCTGAAATTGAAGGATAAACTGCAATCATGAAGAACGTCCAAAATATATAAAAACTGAGTTGGCCGTTTACTATCTTGGGTTTAAAGATATTTTTATTATCAAAGAATTTACAACATTCACTTATAAGAGAACACATTAAATTACACTTTAGTAGCAAAGGTATTGCGTAACAATTTATTTATTTTAATGAGAGTAAATTAGTAACTAGATGTACACCACAGCAACAATACGGACAAGTAAAGACTGGATGTGGTTTCTTGTTGGTTTGGTTAAATATTTACTAATTTAATTGTGGTTTTTATGTAGTTTATTAGTAGTTTTTAAACGCTGACATAGTTTTAGCTTCTTTAACATTTCTCGGTAGTTTATTATATAATTGTGCACTTCCATAAATAATATTCTTTTTTCCGTAATTTGCCCTTGGACAGCGTAAGACTAAATTTTGTTGGTATATTTTTCTTTTGGTATGAGTAAACATGAATAATATTTATATATTTGTTCGATAGTCATTAACTTTCAATTAAACTAAATTAAATCCAATTCAATTAACAAGATTTTACTTTTAGGCTGCGTTTAGGCAATGTTTTCCATAATGAAGTTCGTAATCTGGTTTTACCGCGATACCAAATACTTATGTCTCTAAAATCCAACATCGTGTGATGTCACTTTCTCTTTAGCTATCATCGTTTACGTCACATTCGGCTTACAAAAGTATATTATTTCTTTGAAAATCGAATACCTACTTGATAAAATTAGTAATTAGATAAATGATTTAGTAAACTAATTATAAAACAATCAGCAAAAATATAACTGCTTTTTAACATGCCGTCTGAAAAGGCAATTATCTGCTAATCAGATGATGCTATTGTAAGTATAATGCATAATAATATACGTATACGTCGTGGAGCAGTGGTAGTAAGCCTAACTATTGAGCCCAGTGGTCGCGGGTTCGAACCCCGCGCATAAATGACTTTTGTGTTATGAGCATACTTGTCAGTGAATATGTATTTTAAATATCTATATATAAAGGAAATATTGAAACTTCATCAATCGCAATCAATGATGTATCAATTTATTTGATGCCGTTAAACACACATTAATGTTCATTTTGAATATCAATTATTTCAATATTGTCACGTAAACATAACTTATTAACGCACTTTAACTTCGTCTAACTTCTAATACAATAATTTATTCTTCTAATATAATAATCTAAGTCTGACATGACGCAAACGTTTATTATAATAAGTATAATATTTTGAAAACGCTGAACTGAAGCGCTGACTGAACCGTCAAAGGAATCTCGTTTTTTCTACAGTTCAGCGACTAATGTCTGATTTTTTTCTATTGAATTGTATGCTAGTGACTCATCACAAACAAATTATCTAGTATAATTTCTAGGATAGTAACACGTTATTCTACAAAGAGAACTAGCAGTCATGTATGCTCTCGAAACCCATCTATAGGTGCTTGGCGGCAGATTTCACTATTCAAAACGTCTTACTAACAATGCGTGACAGCCTCAATATCCTAAGTGTGGATATTCGCAGTGATCTCAACTCCAGGTATCATCGGGAGTGTTATCTCCACTACATCTCGGAGACTCAGAATTCTGAACAAGTTGCGACGGTTTGTCATGCCCGGTCAAGTTTATATTCTTTACAAGGCACTAGTTCGGCCATGTATGGAATACTGTTCGCATTACTGGGATGGATTCGCAAAACATCTGCTCTATATTCTGACCAGGTTGCAGAGACGTGCTGTCCGCATCGTTAATGATGCAAACGTTACCAAATATATCGAGCTGCTCAAGAACATTGCCTCGCTGAGTATTTTCTACCGTCTGTATCATAGTGAGTGTTCTGAAGAGCTGTTCAATTTAATTCCTTCATCTCCTTTCCACAACAAAACCACACTCGCTGGGTTTCGGAGTCACAGTTTTACAGTAAGCTCCGTCTCGACACGAACTAAAAAGTTCTCTATGTGTTATCTTTCTCGTACCGTGAAACTGTGGAACTGTCTCTCGGCCAGTTTGGTGTTCCCTTCCTACAGTTCCACCGTGAACTACGTCCCAGACAACTCGATCCCCGTTGCCAAACGTTATAAACGCCGTCCGCGAAATCTCTTTGTCGATCCCGACGACGACATCGAGAAAGCTAATAATTACTACGCGTCCGCTCCCGCAACATATGCGTGCTCGCGCCCACGCCCGCGAAACCACCGTTCCCTCCGCATGGGACGTACGGTTAACTTCGCTCCCGCACACCCGCCATGACCGCCCTCCTCTGCGGCAACTCAAGCCTAGGTCCGATCCATCGGCATGGAACCCTTGAGACAAGCAGCCGCTCGCGCGATACAAGTGACTCTACAATCACTAGCTTTCACAGCCATACATGACACTGCATTATACACACATGCACAACACACATAGGTACATAGGTTCTGTAAGGGACCTTTTTTTTTCTTTTTTTGCCTAGTTAGAGTAGACAAAAATTTCAGACCACTAAATACACATACACATGTTCCTTCCCTCCTCCCAGGGGGCAGAAACATGTATATATGTATAGTTAGTTTAGATCGAATTACGGATAGGGAATTAGTCAGATCGCGACTTAATTGCATACGCGCAACAGTCCTAGCCGAGGTCCGGCCACTTTGGCACCCTCGAATGTTGTTGCTTAGCTTTCGTGGCTGAGTGCCCTAAGCGCTCGCCCCCAAGCCCGGTAAAGCTGTAAAAGCCGTAAAGGCTCCAGGGCCCCTCAGGCTAACAGTGTAGTAAGTTCGAAAAAAAAAAAAAAACTTCCTACAGTATAAATATAACGTGAAGATATATTTGTGCAAGACGGTATAACAGCGACGATTGTCGATGGATTGTAAATCCCACGGTAGTCGCCGATGTTATTCGATTGCACTGTGCTCACCATCAGGTAAAGTTTAGAAACTTTGCCGTGCTACGATAAAAAAAACATGATGAATTCTATGGTGTTCATTTATGATGTCGCAAACAGGCACACAGTCGACCTGTTGTTAAATGGTCTTAAATGGTCCTCAAATAAGACTACAATCCGAATATAATCAATAATTTGCACTTGAGAGCCAGTCTTCCACTAGGTCTAGCGTGTTATCATCTTGGGCCATATCGTCACTTAACATCAGGTGAGATTGTGGCCACTACGCCAAAAACCTATAACGATAAAAAAATGCTTTATCTGAGGATTATGTTGGAACGCCCCGTGAGGCAGTGTATGTATGTATTGTTAAACACTCCCTAGTCCCTTCGCACCGGCAGACAGTAGCGGAATAATATGTGGTGATGGTGCTCCCACAGTCAAACCTTACATAGATTTTATCGTTAAATAACTTTGAATCGAGTGTAAGATAATATACATTGTTAAGGATCCCATGAAATAAACAAAAATATTGATTAAATACGCAGACTCTATGTCGCCATGGAATGTCAAAGATTAAATATGTAATAACAGAAAAGATATTCCACAAAACAATCAAAGTCCACATTTTTTAAAAAAAAACTAATAATGTTTATTCATAAATATTATAACTTCACCTAGGCCTTTTAAATAGCCGAAAACAATGAAATATTTAATGGTATTAATTAATGGATTTTAATTGTTACTTTAAAGGCTTTCACCCGAAATAATAATAATATGTTTGAAATCATAATCATGCAAACATGATAGTAATAGTAGATAGTATGATGTAGATAATTAAGAATTGATTGATTGTAAATAAAAGTTCTATTTACAGATAAAAAAAAATGAGAGGTGTCAAAGGACACCCTGATGGAACGAAGGTCCTTTCGATTAATTAGTGAAAGAATTCTAATAAAGTTTTTTTTTTTAAGTTGCAATATTATTATTTTTATTATTAACAAATATAATGTAATATAAACTTAATCAGTAGGCTCAATTTTAGTAATAATTGGCTTGTGGTAACTGAAGTAGGAAACATATGTTTGGGATTCTATTTTATTTAAATGTCTTGAAAAATCTGCATCAATGGTAGTATTATATTTTATTGTTGATTCTGCTGGATTAGGATTCATTATTGTTATTATTTTTTATTATTTATTATGTACAAAAAACCTGTATACACTCAACAAAAATAATTGTCGCGACACCACACTGTACAATGCGAAATAGAAAGACGAAACGAAAATAACTGACTTGCTTTCTATGCGAGAGAGAGAGAGAGAGAGAGAGAGAGAGAGAGAGAGAGAGACATATAGTATAGTAACTATAGCAAAAAGTGTCGTTACAACTTTTGGTCTTAATTTTTTTCGTCTAGCCCCCTTTCGCAAGCGCCATTAGGAACCTCGTTCCAAAAAAATATACATTTGAGAAAAACCTGTCAGTTATCTAAATTCTTCAATATTAAGTATTTGAAGCTAGAACTTAGAAGCTAAGTAAACATCAATAAATTGTTGTATTATTAGCATCTATAATTGTGTGCAGAATTCTGTGGTAAAATTTATGTAGTTTGTTGAAAATGTTCAACGTGCACACGTGTTGTGTATCTGCGTGGGTGTGTGTAACATGTATAAAGCCTATTTTATGACACGGCAACATCTTGCAATACTGTAGCAAGAAACTTGCCACAAAAATTAAGAATCATCATCTTATGGTACGATGTCGCCCTTGTAACCCAATAAATACGGTGCGACATTTACAAAACAATTTTTAGGTTATTTAGAATGGTCTAATGAAAAATATGTTGATTTGAACGTCCATGTAGCGCCAACTCCCGTGAAGATCAGAGACTATACGCTTGAAATTGTTGAAGATTATGTTTACCTGAGACACACAATCCAGTTAGGTAGCTCCAATTTCGAGAAAGAGGTCAATCGACCAATCCGACTCGGCTGGGTAGCGTTCGGGAAGCTACGTAACATATTCTCGTCCAAGATGCCGCAGTGTCTTAAGACGAAAGTCTTTGACCAGTGTGTGTTGCCAGTGATTACATATGGTGCTGAGACGTGGTCGCTAACTATGGGCCTCATAAGAAAGCTCAAAGTCACTCAAAGGGCAATGGAGAGGGCTATGCTCGGAGTTTCTCTGCGTGATCGAATCAGAAATGAGGAGATCCGCAGGAGAACCAAACTCGCCGACATAGCCCGAAGAATAGCTACACTTAAGTGGCAATGGGCTGACCACGTAGCTCGTAGAGCGGATGGCCGATGGGGTCAAAGAGTTCTCGAGTGGCGGCCACGTACCGGAAGACACAGCGTGGGCAGACCAGCCACAAGGTGGTCCGACGACCTGGTAAAGGTTGCGGGCAGCACAAGACCGGTCGTTGTGGCGATCTTCGGGAGAGGCCTATGTCCAGCAGTGGACGTCTTTCGGCTGAAATGATGATGATGATGCTACATATGCCGCACGATGTTGGAGTATGTAGTATGCAACAAGGAGACACATGCCACAATTTGTAGCAATGTCGCATGATTTCGTTGTGTCCCTAATGAGGCCTAAATAAATTAATAAATAGACATTAACGGTCAAGTCAAGGAAGACATGATGAGTGTTCGGAAGAACTGTTCAATCTAATTCCCTCCTCTCCTTTCCACAACAGAACTACATCACACACGCTGGGCTTCGGAATCACAGTTTTACGGTAACCTCCATCTCGGCATGAACTAAAAAGTTCTCTATATCTATATCTATGTATAACTTTGTCGTACCGTGAAACTGTTGATCTTATAGAATTTGTGTCGGTGACACAAATTTCATAGGCAGTCGTTATGTCATGTAATGTTGCCCAGCTGAAACACATCTTCACGCCTTGTTTAAAGGACCCAATGTCATAGGAAGGAGGAAACACGTTGGCTGGAAGACTCTTCCATATCTCCACGGTACGGCAAGATCGCCGTGAAAACTAATTTATGTCTTCCAGCATTGCCATAAAATATTTACTGTTAAATTATATTATGCTCTTTATGTGATACAAACAGCAGTGTATCCGAATCTGTTTTTTTTTAATAACAGTCTTTGATAGACTTCGTGTATTTTTTTTTAGTAATTACCTACTACAGTAAATGCCTGCTTGACACCCCTATGTTTGGTATTCGATAGATTTTAAATAAGACTTAAACGTTATCTATTGTTAACAATTTTAGTTTATTCAAACATTCACAGTGAGTGTTGATTGTTCTTGAAAAATATCAAACCAACGTTTAGTTGGTTAATACTTTTACCACGTTGGTTAATACGTTAATAGTTGGTTAATACTTTTTTTTAAATCTTGTATTTTTAGTTATGCTTGTGTATATTAATAATAATTATGTAAATGTTTAAATTTAACTAAAAAATAATTACACAGCTTCAAAGTTCTTTAATTAATAAAATAAAATGTCTAAAGCATGAAATAAAATTTCATAAAAACATATTATTCATTTGTTACATTATGTAATAAACAACTGTTATAAATTTAATTAAATAATGTAATGTTAAATGTAATTAAATATAATCAATTACATTAAAAAAATATGACTAGGTACTAAAAAATATTTTTGTTTATTTTAATTTTATTATTTTAATTTTGTTGTAGATATTTAGTGGTTTGCGGAAATGTTGATAATACAGCTGCTTAGTATTTATTTCCTATTAATAAAAAACAAAGAATTCTGACATGTTATTTATTTTAATATTAACTTAATGTATCTTACAAATTCTATTCCAAAAAGGCTTATAAATAATTTACGATGAGGGTCGATGTATTTTTTTAATATAAATTAATTTTTTTATACATGTATATAATGTAGTTTTTACTTAAAAATTAAAATGTCTTGTTTTTATTACCTTACTTATAAAAAATCCTTTCTTAAAATAACATAAGTGAGACATAATTTTACAAACACATTTTATGATTCTTTGGTAGTATCTTATTAAGTATGTTATATCATAATAAAAATAAATCAAATATTATTAATAATATTTTAAGTAAATGTTGAACCGTAATATTTATAAATGTATATCTAAATATAAGAAATATTTTTTATTTTATGTTAAGACCACTACATTAGGCCTAACTTGTAACTATACATATACTTAATCTTCGGTGCTGCGTTCTAACAAATTGATTGGCCACTTTTTAACTTTTTTGCACTTTACGGGAGATTTTTTGACAATATGTTGAAAATAAAAACCACTACATGGCAGAGCAAGATCCTGCTGAAAATATTTATTACTACCTTTTTCATTATTCAATATTGCCCTCAATATAATAAAGTGAAACTTTTATTCTATCGCCCTAAAATTGATCGTTCATCTATCGCATGTCGCATTACAGCTGGCCATAGAGTAGGGAACTGTGAGACTCGAGGCGAATGTGAAGATATTATTATTTATTTATTTTTAAAGTGTCGCTTGCATCGTGGTTTCATAAAACAAAACAAAAAAAAATTTTCATAGTCTTTATACTTCTTCGAAAATGTATTTTCATCAATATTAACTTATAAATGATATGATATACTAATAGGATAAAACATGAAAAAAGTCTAGTATAACTTGAACTCTATGGATGGCATTAATATCAATTTTTCGCACATTAGAGCCAAAGGGTGACGTTAGAGTTAGACGTTAGAGCCAAAGGGTTGATAGTGGTATTCAAATTATAAAATACTTGTAGGTATATTAAAAGCCTAAATATTTTTATATGTAATTTAATTCCTTAGCGGCGTTGCGTCATAGATTTCTTTTTCGTCATATAATAAATGAAGTATCTACTTATAGATAGGTACTTATAAAATTTTATTAATGTTAAGTTTCGAAAGAGGTATTCAATAGTGGGGTTTTTGTTATAGATATAGAATTTTGAATATTTTGATATATTATAACGATATTAAAATTCTATTTTTTTTGCATCTGACTAGGTGCACTGTTAGCCGTAAGCCGTAAGGGCCCTGAAGCCTCAGACGGCTTTTACAGCTTCATCGGCCTCGGGGGCGAGTAAATAAGGTAGCCAGCCGCGTTTTAAAAAGAAAACATCTTATAATATCCAATCTCAATATACCTCTCACTTTATCTATCATACTGATATAAAAATACTATCTACATGGCACAATTTTTCTATAATAAATGCTAGGATATCATTTCTTACACTGAAATATATTAATTATAATATATTTGGGCACTTAAATCTAAATATAGTAATCGGGTAAAATACCTCATAATCTTAATTTAAAAGTTCGTGTAAAAAGACCGCTTTGGGAATAAATGTCATTGTTTATGTCACAGTTTTAATAGGTACTAATTAATCTTATCAAATTTCATTTATCATTAAATCATCTTAATGACACTATTCCACACATAGGGCTATATCTAAATGTTAATAGATTGAAAGTAAAACTGATATGGAGTGGAATTTGACAATTTGTTATGATGAAACTTACCTCCCAAATAAGTGAAATAGGTAGATTGCATTTTCTCTCAGCATAACATTAATGATATATTTTTATTTCAATTATAATCGCCAATATAATGCATGCTTAAAAACAATTAAACATGTACGATAAGTGTTATAAAGTGTACAATATTACGGAAAATGAATTAAGAACTGCCTTACTATAAGATTATTTGGGTTGTATGATACATCAACTGTTGACAATGTAACAATAGATTACACTCGCGCGATACAAGTGACTCTACAATCACTAGCTTCCACAGCCATACATGACACTGCATTATACACACATGCACAACACACATAGGTACATAGGTTCTGTAAGGGACCTTTTTTTTTCTTTTTTTTTTGCCTAGTTAGAGTAGACAAAAATTTCAGACCACTAAATACACATACACATGTTCCTTCCCTCCTCCCAGGGGGCAGAAACGTGTATATATGTATAGTTAGTTTAGATCGAATTACGGATAGGGAATTAGTCAGATCGCGACTTAATTGCATACGCGCAACAGTCCGAGCCGAGGTTCGGCCACTTTGGCACCCTCGGATGTTGTTGCTTAGCTTTCGTGGCTGAGTGCCCTAAGCGCTCGCCCCCAAGCCCGGCAAAGCTGTAAAAGCCGTAAAGGCTCCAGGGCCCATCAGGCTAACAGTGTAGTCAGATCGAAAAAAAAAAAAATAGATTACCGTAGCGGGAAGAATTTTTTTTGACAACTGACTGTATGACATTGTTTTTCAGTTTAAATATAACAAATTTAGATTACACGTGAAACCAGCGTATTCTATTGATTGAACAAATTGGTAATCAACCAGCAGTGTTACGCTGGATATACGACTAACATAGGCACACCACGTGTAATACCCGCCTTATTGGGACGCTTAGGCATTTCGCGTTCTGGGATTAGCTAGTGTATATCCAGTAATCAAGCGAGTGGTAGGGTAGAGATCTGTGATCAACAGTGGTGAACCCGTCGCAGTGCCTCTCTATTGGTTTGTAACGTTTCAGGATCAGTCAGGTTTATAAAGCTGCCGAGAGAGTTACAAGCCGTCATGACAACGACGACCAGCGATTAACTGCTTATCTCTGGTCACCGTTGTGTTTGGATTGTACTGTGTGTCATCAGGAACAGTTCAATCATTTTGTCGGTGTACTAGAAAAAAGGAAATATATTTTGACATTGTTTTTCTTTACAGTTAATTTTATATTATATGCATACGCATGTACACGCGTCACAAAAAATACTTACACGGTCAACTATTGAATTATTCACACTATATATGGAAAATATTGGTATTAAGTTTATAGTGACGTTCACTTCTAGATACCTTAGAGAACAAAGTTTACTAGTGATATATCTGACCGAGAAATAAGCTTGGGATATCCATTAGAGTACAATAAATCAGAACAGATCTACCATTGATGGTAACGTAACAATATCACTAAAATGCATACCTCAATTGAAATCATGGAATATTCAAGCTTGATCTGAGTACGATATCATGCAAAAAGATCACTCCCAATCTCCCGTAGCCGTAGAGGAAATACAAAAAATAGCACTAAAAGAAAAGGTTGATAAATGTCTTGTAGGAACCAGACCAAGACTGCAAATTCGCCACTGAATACATTCATTTAATTGCCGAAAAAACTTCTTGGACTATTTTAATTAGGACCCGCCATCTTACTAGATCTATGTTTGAATTTAGAAGATTACAAGAACAATTAGGAAAATTCAAGTGACGTTGGCAGCATTGTGGAAGAATAGAGTTGAAAAGAAGAAGAAGAAGCAGGGTAGGTGATTCGATAACGAGTACACTGTATCTTTTTAATTAGAAGTGGAGACATTGTAATGAACTCGTGTATAAAAATCCAGATTAAACAAACAACATTTCCAGTTTCGTTCACAAGCTGTATTTACGAACAAGTATGTTACATAAACGTAGATATTTATTTATTTTAATTTAATTTGTATTTTGATATAGAATAATTTTTATAATTTTGCTTGTTATTTACAAGCGGAATACGGTAGAATTTGACTCTTACTTGCCGCCTCTGAGTTGCGTGCTATTTTAATAATTGTATAATTTATCCATATACCTACAAAACAACTATAAGGCCTACAATGATATACGGTGCCAAATACTGGGTCTTCAAAAAGGCGTATGAACAAAAACTGCATGTGGCCGGGGTGAAGATGCTGAATTGGGAAAGCAGGCGTAACAAGACTTGATAAAGTGAGAAATGAACACATCAGAGGTAGTTACAAAGTTCCGACCATTACAGACGAATTAACAGAAAGTAGGATTCATTGGTATGGCCACGTCATGAAACGTCCTGAAAGCCACGTGGTTCGGCAAGCCCTTGCGCTAACGAACACGAACAGTCTACAGTAACCCGCCACTTCTAAATAGGCAAACTTATAGAATAGACCATTCCTGGCGCATCAGAATGAGGAGAGCTGACCCCAAATAATGAGATGAGGCAAAGAGGAAGAAGATAATTTATATATGTATATCTATATATCATTATATTGGTCTAGTTTTCATTTTACTCCTATTATTGATAATTCATTTAACGTATCAGTTGCGGAATGACATTTACTTCCCGTGTATAAATAAAACTTTATGAAAATCGGTTAAGATTTTTTTTATTTGTCATAGTTTAATTGACACTTCTTATAGCCTATAAATTATGGAATGGTATAATTATGCTTCTCGTCTACAAAATTTCATCAAAATCGGATGATAATTATTAAAAATTTAGAATTACATTATCATTTTTTTCGATTTTCAAAGTATTATTGACTTTTCTTATAGCCCTTTAACTCTGGAGTGATATATTAAAATCTTTCTTCCGACATAGGTACAAACACTCAGACAAACAAATTTTTTTTAAAGCCATATTCGTGTTCAGCATCCTTTATAGATGGAAAATTTATATATAGAATTGTTGTCATATAGTCATTATTTTTGTAAAAGGAATATAAGGAAACATTAAATGACTACTTATCTACTACAAATATTTTTTTTTGATCTGAAATTAAATACAATTCGGCTGTATTTTATTTTGTTATAAAAAAAGTTACCTTATATTTCTCTTGACCTGAGCTTCCACTGTGTTGCCCAAATATTAATTACCACTACTATACCGTCAAGAACACATAATACTGTTACATATATAGATTAGTAGAGACCAGTTATAGGCAGAAAAATATTATTATATGAAGCTTTATCGGTGACATAAAACAATAGGATACCTACACAAAGTTTCCAAGTATTGTTTGTTATCACCATGTATAGCTTTTATTTAATTTATGGAATTCCCTTCTGAATGGTTTGTTACGTATATTTGCAGAATAATTATATTGTATATTGTCTATACATGTATACTATACATATATATATAGACTTATTTGCCCTATATTTCTCCTCAGTTTACACTGTTAACCAAGCTTCAAACGCATCTGTCCAGTCTTATACCTCATGTAATTATTGTCTCCCTGAAATACATATTACTGAAAAAGACATCAAAATCAGCTTAGAGTGCTTGGATGTGAGGAAAGGGGCTGGTCCTGATGGTATTCCACCAATATTTATACGGCTCTGTTCAAAAGCGCTTGTTAAGCCTCTGCATTTGATCTTTAATCAATCGCTTAAAGAAGGAATATTTCCCGATTGATGGAAAATCTCATATGTAGTCCCCATATACAAGTCAGGTAATAAGAATGACGTATCAAATTATAGACCAATATGTATTATTTCACAATTTGCAAAAATATTTGAGGGTATTATATATAAGGTAGTATATTCTCAAGTAAACCCCTTGATAAGCTTACGCCAGCATGGTTTCATGTCTAATCGTTCTACAACATCAAATTTACTCATATATACTAATTTTATAACTAATACGTTGGAAGCCCGTGGCCAAGTTGATGCTATTTATACAGATTTCGCCAAAGCGTTTGATCGCGTTGATCACTCTATACTCATATTCAAACTTAATCACGCTGGCATTCGTGGCAATCTGTTAAGGTGGTTTGAGAGCTATTTATATAATCGTTCTCAGCTAGTCGCATTGGCAGGTTACGAGTCTCCACCTTTCATACCTTCATCTGGTGTCCCCCAAGGATCTATGCTCGGACCATTATTGTTTTTAATTTTCATAAACGACCTCCTAGATTCTCTGAATTGCGATTGCCTAGCCTATGCAGACGATATGAAAATTTATACTCGGGTTACAAACCTAAGCGACTGCATTAAGTTACAGAATGACCTTAATACGCTCGAATTATGGTGTATCAATAACAAAATGACTCTTAATGTGAAGAAATGTCAATACATAACTTTTACTAATAAATTAAAATACATTAATTTTAGCTATCACCTTGGCGGTATATGCTTAGAGAGAGTATCCGTTGTTCGGGATTTAGGTGTAATTTTTGACTCTGTTTTCTCTTTCCGGCCACATATACTTAATATTGTACCTAGAGCCAAAAAGATGCTTGGATTTATTATGCGTACATCACGACCATTCCGCAATAACGAGAGTCTTATCTTGCTCTATAACACCTTAGTCAGAAGTATTCTTGAATATTGTTCTGTCATATGGTCACCTCACTATTCCACCTACGTAGAGCTTATAGAATCCATACAAGCTCGTTTTGTGAGATACCTGAGCATAATATGGCTGGCGAAATATGGCTGACCTAATCATCCTTCACAAAATTGTAAATGGTTCTATAGATGCGTCCCTTATAAATTACTTTAATTTTCGAGTTCACTCCCGTAAGGTGCGCAACCCACACATATTTGCTACTCCGAGTGCATCACTTAATACGGCATTTAATAGCCCTCTTGTGCGTATGGCAAGGTTGTATAACGAGATATCCAACACAACTAATAACTCCATAGATATATTTTTTCAATCTTTTGGTACATACAAGCACTCCTTATTTAAAAATAAAATATAACCTAATTTCAATTTTAATATGTAATGATAAATGTAGTTAAAAAGTAGTGTTAAATATTTAATTTTATGCATTTAGTTATCCTTAGATTAATATGTATTTAAATGTCATGCAGGCCTATTACCTGAGTAATTACATAGTATTTTAATTTGTGCATGATAATATGTAATTTTTACTGTTTTGTAATTATTCTGTTGGCGTGCTAAATATATAAATAAATAAATAAATATTGTCTGGTACAAACGGACTTTGATGAATGTGTTTGATAGTCAGTTTTTTTCCTGAAAACTTTGGACTCGTCGACAACGAACATGGAGTGCGTTTTTACCAGGACATTAAATTAACCATCCAGGATACTGGAACCAGGCCATGTTAGGTGACTATTACGGGTCTATTATAAGAGACACATATACAAATAAATATAAGAAAAAGCTAAGACAAATAATTTTTGATTAATGAAAAATTTTAGTTAAACTATTTTTTAAATTTAAAAACAATAAATATTGTAGAATCGTGACGTGCTGGATTTTTTAATCTCAGTGCACCTTATTTTTTTTTTTAAACTTTTCATTTCAAGTACGCGAACCATGTAAACTAAGTGTTATTAACGCCTGTAATAAGTATAATATATATTTCATATGTGTGTTTGGCGCATATGTTAATAAAATAAATTAAATGTCTTTAAGGGATAATATTTTATACATATTATAAAACTCATCGTCTCTCTGTCAGTCCGTATATGATTTTTTCACACGAAATCCACTTTTCAATTTACACGGTTTTTCCTTTAATTCATAGATATGTTTTCTGGTCCGGTTATAAGATAAATTTTGTTAGATAAAGTAACATGCAAAATAAGCAGTGATGATAATGGTGAATCAGTTCGGGTAAAAGACGCATTTGGGGCGATTAAATGGCTTACGCTGAGTAAACCATAAGAGCTAAATCAAATTAATATCCTACATAATTATAGTTTTTAATGTGATATATAAAAAAGTATAGCAATAGCCTATATCTATCTTCTAAGGATCATTAACAATAACAATTTTTTCTTCAGACTTTTGAGCGGGTGCAGCACGAGTCTATACGACCGGAGCCGCGTGCAAAGCTAGTATATTATAACTCAACTAACTGAGTGCCACCGATCGAGTTTAAAACTTATACCCTATAACCCATCGCTAGCGTGTTACCGACCTTGAATCCCCCTACCCAGAGGAGTTCTGGAAACTCTACCCACCATAGGAACACAACACAAATTTACTTAGCTCCGATCTTCTGTTGGGTGGAGTTATTCCACCAGTCGGACTGCCCCAAGTAGAGAGAAATCTCCAAAGAATTGTCTCTCTGCCCTACCTCTCTTTATCTATCAGTGTATGTATACCAAGAGGCTTGTAGGCCGGCATGGCAGCGAAGATCTCTCGGTGATCACTGTTGTTTTTGGATTGTACTGTGCTTATCGTCAGCCACAGTGACTTACTATAAATAAACATTACTATAACTACGTATAAATATACTAATTAAAACATATTAAGTTATTATTTAACCTTATTATGCATTCTTGCTATTCATTAGCTAATATTATAAAACCCAGGTATATTTTCATAAATTTTTCCTTTTTTCCTTCTATGTGTTTACCATGATATGCGGTTAAGTAAGAAATCAGTATTTATAGAATTTATATAAATGTTTGTGTTTTCAAAATAAAGGATTTTCTTAATTTTGTATATATTATTATTAATATACTACAAAGTGGCGAACAATCGTACGGCCAGCCTGATGGTAAGCGGCTACCGTAACCTATGGATGATTGTAATACCATGGGTATTTCTAGCACGTTATCGACCTTGATCCCCCGTACCCTACTGGAAGCCCTACTCACCGCAGGAATACAATACATGGTTATTTGGCTGCAATCTTCTATTAGTTACCAAAACTAAAATATTAAAGAACGAAAGAAGAAGAAAGAAAAAACATTTACGCGACAATAACACCATACAACACACCACAGGACATACACACATAAATATATACATATATATATATATGTCGAATAGGTCCCTCTCGCAGCATGATGCTTCAGGACTACAGACGTAAGTACTGCAGCGCTGATATTCTAACAGGGTCTGTAAGTATGTACAACCCCTCACGGACGAATTAACACTCATATAACTTTATTATAATTAAGCTAAACAATCGTTACATATGTATAAGAAGATGTGATATGTGCGCTATAATATACATGGTGGAAAAAGCGAATGGGACATGGAGGTAAATTACATTAAATATTGAGGAAATAACCATTTTACTTAAAGAAAACATTATATTGTTTTAGAAAATAAGAATAATAGCATTCACGATGTTAAAAAAAAGCTTACCCGAGTCTCGAATCGTACCAGTTAAAAATGTAAACACCATTAAAATACAATTTAGTAACAGAAACAGAAGCAAGATATGCTGTGCCATAAGGTACAGTGCAGACAATTTGCTGTGCTATTAAAAATATAACAAAATCAAAACATAATTTACTCAATTTCGGCCCTAAGAAGGCTTACAAACTTATGAACGTCAAATACTACTACCGTTTTGGAGAAACATCCCTGTCATCGAGAAGAACCGGCAAGAAACTCGATCTAGGTTTTTTTTCTTTTTCAACTTTACAAATATTGTAAAGTGATAATCATGAGACCACAAAAATCGGTGATTATTAACTTTATTAATAATTTCTATCTATAGAGGTACTTATAATACAACAGTAAAGAACAGAATCATGGTCAGAAAACAATTTGATAGTTTTTGAAATTTTGGTCTGTCTGCCTGTTAGCTTGTACGCCAATCACGTAGAAAGTACTATAAAATCGTTATGATTATACTTTGTAAGTGCATTTAGGATGTATATTTGTATGTATATGTATTTGTATGTATGTATGTATATAACATGTATGGATATTTGTATGGCCTATAAATAGCGTTTAAGTTATACGTGTAACTATGTCGAAATCTGACGCAAAAATTTATCTGAGAAAAAATTGGTGTTAGGAAAAAAGTGTGATATGAAAATTTGACAGAAAATATTTACACAGTTTTTGAATGTTTAGTATGATATATAATGAAATGAGCAGCGATTCGGAAAATTGTGTCAAGTGGTTGTGTCAAGCGAAAACTTTTAGGCGCTTCAGAACAATGTTAAACTCAATACAATACAAAAGTGAATCTCTATCTGCGTTACACTCCCTTATTTACAATTATCCTAACAGAACATATAAGTACTAATTTTATGAAATATTAAATATTAGTGAAATATTGAAGATAATAATTATAAATTCATATTAAAATAGATAACAAATATTAAAATAGTAGATATCTTATTAAAATAACGTATTAGTAGAAAACAATCACACCATGATGAAATAATTAAAACATCTTGATTTTACAAAATATCAGTTATCAATTAAATATTATGAAAATATGTTTTATAAATAATGCATAATTATGTTATTATTAATAACCAAACATTAAATATCTTATTTAAATAACATTTTGGTAGAGGAAGTTTCTCATAAGTCTCAACATGATCAAATAAGTTACTAAAAACACATGACACACAAATATTTTTAAACATCAAATAATTAATGAAATATGAAAATGTACATAATGTATATATATATTATACTTATTATATTATATATATATATACATACAACTATTAAATAATTAATTATTATAATGACTTATTTAGATGACGCGCTGTTACGGGAGAAGCTGGTCCTTGTCACAATATCCCAATTTATTAAATATGTAGTAGGTATGATATTTAATATGGCGTGTAGGTACAAGAAATCGGCCCTTGTAACAATACATTGCGTTTATGTTATGTATATAAAAAAAATGCTAAGTGCGAGTCGGGCCACGCGCAGGGTTCCGTAGTTGCCCGTCATAATATGCAAACTTGAAATATCTTTCTATAATACATATTATAAAACTCAACCTCTCTCTGTCTGTCTGTCCATTAATGTTCTTTTCTCGTGAGAACCACTTGTCCGATTTACATGTTTTTTATTTTTTTATTTTAGTGCATAGCTATGTTATCTGACCAGGTTATAAGGATTGTTTTGTAAGATAAAATAAAATACAAAATAAGCAGTCACGATGATGGTGAATAAATTAGGAAAAAAATACATTTGGACAGCTTTAATGGCTTACGCTGAGTAAACCATGCGAGATATATCAAATTAATATCTATTTTTTTTTTGAACTGACTATGCTGTTGGCCCGTGGGCCTTAACAGTTTCACCGGACTTGTTGGCGAGCGCTTAAAGCTCTCAACCGAGAAATATGGGCAACATGCGTAAGGGTGCCAAAGTGGCCGAATCTCGGCTTGAGTTGTTGCCGTATATGCAACATACGCGACCTAACTAAATTCCTACGCGAATTCGAGCTAACTAACTATACATGTATGCATGTCTCTAGCCTCCTGGGAGGAAGGAAGAAACACGCGTACATGTATTTAGTGATCTGAAAATTTTCTAAGGCTAACTAACCAAAAAAAGGTCCTTTACAGAACCTATGCACCTGAGTGTAAAATTAATATCTATACATATTATAAAATAAAGTCCCCCGCCGCGTCCGTCTGTCTGTCTGTCTGAACGCGATAAACTCAAAAACTACCGAACGGATGTTCATACGGTTTTCTTCAATGGACGGAATGATTCACGAGGATGGCTTATGTATATAATTCATTACGGTTACTGTGTAAATTGGCTGAAATATGACTATGATTGTTGAAAATGTCGGAAAAAATTATGCCAACCGGGAGCTTTACAGGCGTGCGCCGCGTAAACCAGTACAGTTATATATATATGTATTAAACTGCTACCAGTGCGAAGCCGGGGCGGGTTACTAGTTCTACATAAATTTAAGAAGTAAAATTAATTAAAAAAATCAGCGATAGCATATATCTATCTTCTAAGGATCACCCACAATAAGCATTTTTGTCTTCCGTCTTTTGAACGGTGGCAGCACGATTCGCGAGTACGCTCGACTGCGGGCATATCTAATCATAAATATACTTGAAATATATTTCATGTAACATGAAATACACCAGGCGGACGAAGTCGCAAACACAGCTAGTGTAGGCGACGCGCCATAAATGTATTTTATTTAATTATTTAATAAATGAAGGTACGCAACAGAGACGAACGCAAACGACACCGGAGGGGCGGAAGTGCTCGCGAAGTAAAATATAGCTAGTCAGTCGTCTTGATAATCACTTGCGCGCGGACGTTTGCGTTCGTCTCTGTCTTCTAAACCAAATCGTTAGTTATTATTTCCACACCCGCAACAGCCTAGTACTATTACAATAAAACTTTCTAATATCGATCTCCCTTCGAAACTTGTTTTGCAAAACTATTTCAGAGAAAAAGGAAATTAATTTGGGCAAGCCCGCGCGATTAATACTCGACAAATGGAACATCCTGTGTAATTGCTAAGTACAATGATGATAATCGCATAAAAATGATGATGATACAAATGGCATCTTGTTATTACAAGCTTTTATTTAATGTGCCTTGTATGTGTACAATGTTGCAACCATTTGAGCTGAACATACATATTTAGTATGAATGACGATGCATGGTTAGCTAAGTCATGTAATTCTAAATCCAATATGGTGGACTCCCAAATATCGCGGACCTGTTATTTTTTATACACCCCATGATATGGGTATCAAATGGAAGGGTTTACTGAGAAGAATAGGAAATAGTTTACTAATTAAAAAAGTAACATTAGTTATTATAACAGAATATTAGGTTTTTTCTATTATATTATTATTTATTATTCCTTTAGTGATAATTCTAACATCGTGCCTAAATAAGTCAGTATTTTATACAGGATCTCGATCGATCTAATTTATTGTATTTACATATATAAATAACATTAAGCATAGCCCTTACATAAAAATATTATTGTGAATTTTAAAGCAATGATGTCTCAGTGGTAGTCTGGTCGGACATCGAGTCTATGGACGTGAGTTCAAATCCTTACAATTAGCCTGAGCTTTCGGTAAAGGATAATATGGTGATGAAACCATAGTGGTAGTGCTTTTTCTAATGCCCGCCTGGCTAGCTACCACCTTCAAGTTGAAAATCTGTCGCCAAGCACCAATAGGTGTGTTCCGGTAGCTGCACTTAAGAGCCCGTCCTCCCACTAGGCTTGGCGTGCTACAATCATGGGCCACATCGTCACTTAAGACCAGGTGAGAGTGTGCTCACAAAGCTAAATTTATAACGATAAAAACATATGAAAAAATTAATGAAAACTTGTTTTTAAAATTTCTCAAATTAATTATTATTTTTTACATACCTTTAAGTAGACTTCATTATACATCGATGGTTTTGTAAGAAACTATTGATTAATAGATTGACTGTCGATTGTTTCTTTAACTTGTTACCAGATATAGTAAAATATAACCTCAAAAGAGCATTTTATACAGCCAAAAATAATAAATGATAAAAAAAATTAAAATCACATTTTAATGTGAAATCATAAGCAAAAAATTTACATTTGAAAAGACTCCAAACTATTGTTGTGTGTGTGTTATATAAAAAACACCACAGCCGAAGTCGCGGGTATCAGCTAGTCATGAATAAAATTAAGGCTCCATGTTTACTATATGATCTTTAGAATAAATAAATACAAAAGACGTTCTCTATACTTCGAACTTATATTGGGGGAATCACATTACGCTACGTTAAAGACCAACGTAGTGTGGAAAAGAGATAACTCGCTGATATAAATACTCTGCGAGAGAGAAAGAGATGCAACATATAGTTCCGATTAGTCATAAATTTTTCGAGTAAGAGGCCATGGGTGGAATGCTGTCCTTTTCACTTCTTGTACTTCGTACAGCTAGCCCAATTTTTAGATGTTCATGGTTATTCGAGTCGAAGCATTAAGTAATAATATGACTGTATGAAGGTAACCTTCCTCAATAAATATGCTATAGCATATGATTGGTAGTTTCAGACATTAGAGCGTTTAAACAAACCAACAAACAATGACTTTGTCACAATTTATTGTGCATTTTGGATGTAAGTTGAAAATCCTATAATTACTATACACTATTTGAATACATTGTGTTATATTTTGGCAAGCCTTCATGGTATAATTTGACCATTTAAGTAATTACTTTTATTTAGAATTCAGAATAATCATGACATAATTAAAAAAAAAAATTACAAAACATAGCCTTTTATTAATAAAAATACATATACAAAATATAATTATCGCATACAATAATAAACTTTATTATCTAAAATAAATGAGGCTTATTCGGTTAATAGTTAATAATACAAAAGAAGTAATCTATCTTTTATTTAGCCCGTTAGTGCAACGGGCATTTCCCTTTCTTGTTTTTTGCACCTACCTACTTAGTAGATTTTTTTAAATATTTATTTTTATATGATACCTCACGATGCCTCTTAATCGGAGACAAGCTCATTTTCACGGCGATACCGCGATGGTTTACCACTGAATCGCTGTTGAAAAGCCCTTTCCAACTGTATAGGATTTCTATATTTTGATTTAGGATTTTGACAATAACAAGCCGATATTGTATTAAGTTTTCTTATTCTTTAACTTAATCAGCATATAATATACAGGATGGAAAAAACGAATGGAAGATGAAGGAAAAGTACATTAAATATTAAAGATAGCTAATTTTACTTAAATTGATAATGAACTATCTCTTGGTGTTTAGTAGATTAATCTCTCCACCATGGCTTCCGCACCCCCCGCAGTTCACACCGTTCTTTGTGAGATATTTTTTTTTATTTTTGACTACAAGATTAGTGAAATATATATATAAGCCATTGTGACTAACACATCATTTTTCTATCAAGGCCACTGATAAAAAACTTGCTACCTGATCCATCTATTCTATTCTGTAAACCAAGACTAAAATTAAAATGATATCAGATTAAAGTAATAGTAATAAGAATTTAAAATAGAATATAATAGGAATTTCCGATTAATAGTCGTTATAGATTACTGGTATCTTCAGATCGTTTACTTCCATGAGGCGGTAGTGGCTTCTGATTACGATGTAGTAGTAAGTACCGAGAACTGAAAACACATGAAGAAACATTATTAACGCTCTATATTACCCAAGCCCGGTAAAGCTGTAAAAGCCGTAAAGACTCCAGGGCCCCTCAGGCTAACAGTGTAGCCAGTTCGAAAAAAAAAAGGACTATATTATCTGTAGAAGCATATTCTGGTTACATTGAAAATATTATAGGAAAAAATACTAATTTTTAAATATAGGACACAATGTTTATACACCGATAAATACTCAGAATAATACAAAGGTTAAGACTTTAGAGCACTGACGCTTAATTTATTAATGTACCAGCTGTTCCCCACGGTTTCAATCGATTATTTGACCAACTCTCCACCGTTCGCTGCGCCGCGCCGCCCCCGTTTAGTCCAGCTTATCATTGTTCTCACTTTCCGTTTTTGTCTCGAGATTTCCAGGTTTCTTGACGCTCATAGTCACTACTCCGCTGCTTAGGGTCATAGCGTGAAAAAATATACAAATCTGATTCTTGGTTCCAGATATTAACGCGTTCAATTAAAGAAATAAAAGACAATTCAGCTTTATAATATTAAAAAAACTCGCTATTCAGATGGCGTGTGAAAGGCGAATGTTGAATTCTTCAGGTCTTGTCTTCTATTAAGAAGTTTTAATGTACGCTCTGAAATTATTTTGTGGACTTTCTTTGGGTTTTGTGCTACTCGGGCGTTTTGCAAGCTCGAAGTGATGATTCTGATTAAGTTATCGTAATACTTCTGGACTGAAATAGTAATCTCGGCGAACATTTGATCTTTCGATATGTAGGAGTTTAGGTATTCTTTGAACTTGGTGCTTTCTTCTTCGCTTGTTATTTTGTTATGTTGACAGTTAGTAAACTTTGTTCTACTTTTTTTTTTTGATGTGTGTCATATGATATTGTACCTCTTACTGGCCTGTGATCCGAAGGGTAGTTTATATTCAGTACTTCTATGTTTTTAAACAAACGAGGGTGATTTGACAGCACAAAGTCAATTTCATTTTTGTTGGTTTCATCCGGTGATCACCAGGTCCATTTATTTTATGTTTTTTTTTTTTGAAGAAAGTGTTTATAATAGACAGTTGTTTTCACTGGCGTATTCGATTAGTTTTTGTCCTCTCTCATTTCTAATTCCATATCCGCGTGCTTTTTAGGTCCGTTTTTAGATCCGTGTGTATTTAGGTCGCCCATCATAGTGAAATCTTTGTGTGCTAATTGTATTGCCCTATTTACTGTCGCATAAAAGTTATCGATTTCATCATCGCTTGCTTGTGCGGTAGGAGCGTTGACTTGAATGATGGATAAGTTTGTATTCTCCAATTTCAGGTTTAATATGGCTACTCTTTCAGAAAGGCCAAGGTAGCCTTCTATATTATTTTTAAGGATGTATTTAACTATAAAACCTATGCCATGCCTTCCAGGTGTGTGGCCTGTATAGCAGAGAATGAAGTTTTCATGCTCTTCGATTTTGTTTCCAATGCGTCTTGTTTCAGCTAATCCTATTATGTCATACTTAATTTCTTTGAGCGCTTCGTTTAGCTCTAACAAACGCTCATATAATGAGAGTGTTTTAACGTTATATGTCAGAATGTATAGCGTTTTATGTGATGTTTTTTCATGTTTTGGTCATAATCTTCCTCGGTGACCAACCGGCTTGGAAGATGAGTTTGGTGTTCTGATAGTGGTTGTTGTATATTGTCGTTGCGAGAGAGGGGCGGTAATTGTTATATATTAACGTTATTATTTTGCTGCAGATCTGATGAGTTGTGTGTGTTTCTGTTAATCAGGTGATTCAGCATGCCCGGTTTTATAATACTTTCCGATAGGCTTGAAGTTCTTTTTATTTGTGTTGTGTTTGTGATTTATTTTTCTTGTAAGCCTGTGTGTTTGTTTCGTCTCCTTTTGTGGTTTTGTTTTCAGGCGAAGTTGAAAGCATTCTTTTGATATTTCCAGCTGTTTTATTTCTTTCACTTATGACAAGCTTGTCGTATTTTATTTTAACCAGGTTTTCCTTTTCTCGTTCGATTTTTGCTTGTTCTTGAAGCTCTTTTCTCTTCTCTAGGATATTTTGTGGGAAATCATCCATTATGTAATATCCGGTATTTCTTAGTGCACTTCTATTTTTAAGCAAATTAATTTTTGTACAGAGTGTACAACAAGTGACAAATATTGGTCGAGGTCTTTCCCCTTTCTTGTCTATCCCTGCGATCTAGTTCTTGAGAGAAATGTTCTTTGATAAAGTTCACTATGAGGCTTTCTAGATTAGAATATGATGTTTCTGTTTCTTTTATTCCGAAAGAGACGATGTTCTTTTTTCTTGCCTGTTTTTCTAAAAAATATAGTCGTTTTTCTTGGATTTCATATTTTTCCTTTAGATGCTCGTATTTTTCATTGAGTAGTTTAAACTTATCTTCCAATATGCAATTTATATTTTGCGTAACTTTTTCACTTTCTCTCCACTTTTTTCTACTGCGATTTTCTGTTCATCTAAATCTTTTCGAATTTTTCGAAGTTCTCGCATAACTTCCTCCATTTCTTATAATTTCCAGATTATTTTATAAATTGTATAGCAATATTGAAGTGATTGTTATGTTACTACTGGCGCCCTCTTGTGTTCCTGTTCCGACTTGTGTTAGTAGTACGGGCTTTCCACAGATGTCGCTAGTGTCTTTGTGCAGTTCTCACTCGCTTATTTTTGCAAGTCGTTTTGATGTTGAAAAAGCAGGGTTATTTAAATCACTTTATTTTTAAAAAACGATTGCCGGGATTATTACACAATTTACTTCAGTTTTAGTTAGTTTTTCACTTCAAATGCATAAAGTGTGGAGGATATGTCTATATAAACACGTAATACGACTAATTCGCAGTCAAGACGTTTTCATTGATTACATAGTTTTCACTCAATGTTAGATGTTATCCAAAATATATGATGTAAATCACTTGTTTATTTTTTCACTTTTGCCTTTTCCTTTTCAAAGTAATTGCACTTATTTCTATTTTGAAATCACTATTAGTACGGAGCCGAAGTAAACGTTCTATGCATGTTCTATGTAACCAATCATATGCGACAAATTAATTTTTTATCCAATGAAATGCGAAAGTGTATTATTTGCTTTGCGGTTTAATTTGTCAACTGACGTTCGTGCCTACACACCTACTTGGAAAAAAAATCGAATACGAGTATTCCGCTAAAGCTTAGCTTCGATAATGAGAGAGTAGTTTGATTTTCTACAATATTAAATTGCATAATAACATATGAAACATTGTAAAATTTGGGAACGATGAGAATTTTAAGTTTCTATACAACTTACCTATTTCACAGATTTCTATAGCCAAAGAAATTGTTGTTATGGAGTCACATGCTATGTTTATTATAACATTTATAACGGAGAGGATAAGGAATATAGCATTGTACACCAAATAAGATTTCACGAGGCCACGTTTGTTCTGAAAAAATAAGTATAGTTCGATTAATGGTTGATTTATGAACTTATATTTCTGTGCTGGTAAAAGACAGTCAGCAAGTACTTGAGGAGTATTATGAATATACAATATTTCCGATAAAATTTTATAAATCCTTTAATTTGGGCATATATTATGTTTACGAACGCATTCTACCGAAACAAGTTCCGAGGTTCCTAGAAGATCATTTATAAATTTATTATTATTATGAAGGTGGACGTAGATCATTATGGAGGTGGAAAGTTTTTAGGTAATAGTGTTAGGTTTTATAATAAGATTCGGACGCACATTATTGATTTGCCAGAAAACAAATTAAAGGACCATGTCAAGCAGGTTTTTCTGTCAAAATGTTACTATAGGGTGGATCATTATATGAATGATAGTGATGTCTGGAAGTGACTCCCTCTGTTTGCATTCATCAAATGATTAATGTGATAATATGATTATTGCCTCCAAATATTATTTATACATTTGGGAAAAAAAAAATAAAAAAGATAAGCCTGAACGAGTTTCTTTCCGGTTCTTCTCGATAACGGTTCTTCTTAACCGAACCGGTAGTAGTGTCTGACGTTCATGGGCCTTGACCTTGACCTTCTTAGGGCCTAAATTAACCGAAGAAGGTATGAATGGACTGTGTTTATAGAGAAGAGTGAAAGAGAAGAACATGATGTGCCGGCTCTACTTGATCGGATTAAAGTTAAGAAGAAAAAGATCCATTTTGCATTTGGTAGATTTATTTTATTTGTTGCTCAAACAATTACGACAGAAGATCTAATATATATAAAAAAAATTACCCGCATCCTATGAAGATACATGGCTAGTTATCCCTGTATTTCCTTAAGCGTTACGATTTTAACTGTCCCCAAATAAATGCATGTTCAATGACCTAATTAATATGATTTCTCCCTAAAGTAATAGATGTATCATCAGAATCGAATCACCAAACAATATCACAACGCTCGCTTAAAAAAAATATTCAAAATCACTGACAAATCATGACTTTGACTTGTTTCTGGAACTCATCAACAGCTGCCGCGGCTTGCGCTTCACTCGCTCGGCGCATGCGTTATGATCGCAGTTACAGCCTAACCTAACAAATTCAGTCAGCAACCAAAAATGGCTACAATGTGAACGATATGAAACAAAGCTATTTATAACGAATTAAGTGATACCAATAGAATTAATATGATGACAAAAATATATGTAGGGAATATATCTTATAGTTACGGGATACATATTGGTGTCGAATATAAACAACGAGGAGGGATCAAAAAGTAGTGAGAATGAGATAGAATATAATGACTATTGATAACTTAATAATTATTTATCTACATAGTTTACGAGTCTCTCTACACACCGAGTCCAGCGCTTTTCCAAGGCTACAATCCATTTCACAAAAAAAGTTTTGTCTTGGTCCTGCAATAAGCTCTCCACGGCATCCATCACCTTGTTATCGTCTTCGTACCTGTTTCTCCTAAAGTATTTTTTCAATTTGGGGAACAAATAAAAATCTCTAGCCGCTAGATCTGGTGAATAAGGGTCAACCAATTCGAAGCCAGCTTGCTGAATGGCAGCCATCGCAACTTCCGACCTGTGCGCGGGTGCGTTGCCGTGATGAAACAGCACGCCCCTACGAAGTTTCCCTCTCCTTTTCTCTTTGATGGCATTCCTCAACTTGGGAATTAAAGCTGCGTAATATTTCTTAACATAACATTTTCTTGGGTGACTGACGTCGATGGACGACCGCAACGATGTTCGTCTTCCGTGCTCATTCTCCCTACTCGAAATTGAGAAGCCCACCTTGCGACAGTGGAATACGGCGGAGCAGACTCTCCTAATGTTGCCTCCAAATCGCAATGAATCTCTTACGTCGTTTACTTTTTTAAACAGAGGTATTTAATAACGGCTCGCACTTCGTTTTTCTCCACTTTTACTTATTTTAAAACATTATCTAATATTTAATTCAGATGCAAATAGACTTACCTTGTGAACTCCAGCGAGGAGTAAAATTGTGAATAAAACGTTGAAAAGCTCGACGATAAGATAGACGGAAAATGTAACTAAGATTATTATTGCTAGAATTTGAACATCTTCATCATCATTGCTTTCTATGTACGCGGTGGTTCCGAAATCAATTCCGTAGCAAGAAATAATAATTTCATGCACTTGGTAGATCTGCAAAAAAATATCAAGTTATTAATGTTACTGGTGTGACGGGGTTGCCAACACTGGAACTTTGATTTACGGAAAACGGCAAATTTCTAATTCCCTTTTCTCCCTTTTATAACAGAACCACACGCGCTGTACTCCGGAGCCACAGTTTTACGGTAACCTCCATTTCGGCATGAATAAAAAAGTTCTCTGCGTCATATCATTTTGTACTGTGAAGCTGTGGAAGTGTCTCCCGACCAGTGTTTTCCCTCATTCCTACAACATGGACTCCTTCAAAAATAACGTGAACAGACATTTGAGCATGCCGGCATGACAGTAACTACTGGCGATGGATTGTAGATCCCACGGTGGTCGCCGATGTTGTTGGATTGCTCTGGACTTACTATCAGGTACTATGATGTCTGTGTGCCCTACTACAAAAAAAAAAAACAATTTCGTTCGCGAGGGAGCAGACAAAGATGATTACGTGCAATGTTTTGCAACTTCGTGACGAATATTCAATATGAATAACGTGTATGACAGCGTTTTAAAATTATTTTTCACGGAATATCAATATCAGAAACCCGATTTCCCAGCTCTCGTGTGACAGTCGGCAGCCTTATTCAATATTTTTTCTAAGTGTATATTATTTTTCAGATATTTTTTTTCTAACACACAATGTCAGCCAGCTGCCTACTTATAAACGGTCTACTGGGTCTGACTGGTTGCTAAAGACTAGAATTAGCTAATCTTCATCTAAATAACAATGTTATAATACAATTTTAGAAAGTTTTGGCGGAATCTTGAACTGCCATGTTGTGGTTTTTATTTTAATTCATTAATTTTTTTGTAATATTGACGGCATTTTACGTGATATAGTTTGGTATTTGTGGATACGTAAAGTGGCTTATAAGTATAAACTGGAAACATGCATTTAGAGTTGCCACAAAACTCGTATTTTTTATAAGCATATTTATGTCATGTTATAGCTTTTTCTCAAATCTGTATGTTATAGGATAAATAATTATATCGATATATGAAAATGTTTGAATCGATATCTTTATATATTCGTATATAATTCTTCTGTAAGTGTATATGTGACTGAACTACTCTAATAGGCTGGACTATTTTTTTATAATTTTGTGTGTGTTTGCGTAGGTCTCTGGATAATATGTGTCATTATTATAATACCTATTATAAACTAGCTTATATTATCTAGCTTCACCCAAATAATTAAAACAATTTATACCATGGCTTCCATTATGTGAGATTATTAATTACTTGATTTCAAATTTGAAAGGAGTCCAGTTGTTCTTCTTGTTATTTTAATTTTATGACAACTATTATTTTAAATAGCTCTAACAAGATTGCGGCTCTCTTGTAAAAACTGGTAATTTCTCTGAATATTCAGAAGGTGACCGATATTGGAATAAATAAATTTAATACAATCACCGACACGACAGAGGAAGAAGACTTAAAAGTAGCCCTCCTTGATAGATGCATGCCTACGTATATAAATGTTTGGTCACTATTTGGGTAAATAGACCCTGAATTAAAACAGGCTCTCAAGCTAGCAAAGTATCAGAAAATACCCTACCACCAAGCTACGGATTGGTTACCATGTTTTCTTTCACCGAAAGCGCATTCTAAGATTCCAACCCAGATCAATTGATGCGATGTCCGATCATGCTACCAATGAATAATTCGGCTGAGTGCCTTCTCCGCTCGCCCACATGCCGGGTGAAGCTGTAAAAGCCTCCTGGACAGCAGTTTAGTTACATCGAAAAAAATATACAAAGAACAATCATTGCTTTGTAGCTTCTGTTTTTTTTTTTAGTATTAGAAGTCATGCACTATATTATTATATTATTATTCCTGTTGTTTATAATTGATATGTACGCAGTGTATTCACAATAATTCGTTCTATTTGATTACATAAATAAACAAATTAAGAGATAGTAAATACACAATTTGTTATCTTCTAACTTATTTAGTTAGCTTCACTTACTAATTTGTGATTAAATTATTATGTTGTTGAATCATCTATTCACGATGAAACGAAAACAACACTACATCACCATGAAATTTTCTTTGGAGATTTCTCTCTACTTGGTTATTCTGATTGGAGTAATAGAGGTATTGAAGTCTAAAGGTGAGAACTTTAATGGTATTATCTTCATACAATCAGAAAAGCCTATATAGTGTTTCCTACTTAAGAAATCAATATCATAATATGACATTAAAATAAAATAAGCCGTGTAATTGATGCGATTTCTCACCGGCAGAATTTCAGGAATCATTCTTATTTTATCTCTTAAATTAACCTTGATGACTCGGTACTTGAGCCTGAACTTTCAGTGAAAGAAAAAATCTTGATGAAACCATAGCCTGTTGAATTTTCTAATGTCTACCTATAGGTAACTACCACCATCTAGTTGAAAATCTGTTGCCAAGAGAGAAAGGCAGAGAATTTTATTTGGAGATTTCTTTCTCCTTGGGGCAGACTAGTGGAATACCTCCACCCTACAAAAGATCGCAGCCAAATAAACTTGGGTTGTGTTCCTGCGGTGATTAGGGTTTCCAGAGCTCCTAGGGGTAGGGGTATTCAAGGTTGGCAACGTGCTAGTGATAGCTAAGGAATTACAAACGTCCATAGGCTACGGTAGCCGCTTAACATCAGGCGAGCCGTACGCTTATTTGCTACCTTATTTGTGTATTAAAAACAAGGTATTTTAAACAAAAAGCATAGTTAGGGCTGCATTCACCTAAATTATTGACGTCGAACAATAACTTGAAAATTTCGGATATTCCCCGGGTATCTTAAAATATTTTTTTTAAACAAGAATATAATACTATTATGTATTTCATTATTGTTTCATTTAGTTTGCTTACCTATTTGCCCGGTTTTTACCTGGACTCTATAAAAACCCTGTCCTGACGCTCCCCAGACACTTTTCAAACTAGAACCAATCCGAGCACAACCAGATGATGGCAGCCCTTAGCGTATTACATAAAGCGCGGGAGATGAGCAAAGAGATTTGGATACTCACAAATTAATAAATATATTTTTTTATCTGTTAATATTTTATTTTCCATTGTGTATGAATTCTCGAACAAAGAATAAGGGCACGTTGTTTTTTTCATCTACTCTCCTTGAACAAGATGGATAAGAAAATGTACTTTTTACAGCATATGTGTTGACGCTTTTGTGTAACTTTATAGTTCTTTTAATAACGATCTTTATGTGCGACTGGAATGTTAATTATACTTTTGTTCTAATAACAGGGTTCTTCTCAGAACGATCGCTTCTTGTTACTCGTTGAATGTAGGTGTGTATTGTACTAATGATGTATGAATGTGTGTCACTGCTTATATTATTCTAAATAATTTGCTTTTAGGCATTTTTATGTTACACCTCACTGCATTCATTTAAATTCAGGCATGCGTTCTTGGTTCTATCTACTTTATTATCATTGAACTGGATCTAAAAGATTATATTCGAAAGATTTGAAAGGGTTTAAAACTTTTATTTTTATTTATTTTCTGCCTGTCAGTTTGTTCCGGGTAATCTACGAAATGGTTGGACAAATTTTGACGGGACTTTCACTGGCAGATAGCTGATGTTATGAATTAAGATTACAAAATAGCATATATCACTCATGGATAACGCAGCTTTCCATCATTAAAGATTTTTGATCTAAGAGAGAAATCGGATCAGTAGGTTCCGGGGTTTTACTCCCACAAACTAACAATTATTAATCTCTTTGTAGTATTTGTATTTTGTTTGTAGTATAGAAATATAGATACAAAATATAAATATATAACATTCATGCACAGATATAATTATACAGACAAAATCAGAAGGCTTACCAAATAAAAGTAGCCAATGATGAGCGACCCTGCCCTGAGTTTGAAGCAACCGCAACAGTTGTCGACCTCGAAAGACATTATGGTGCTGTTCGACAAAAACAATTACTTTAAAAACCAAATTCAAACATAGACTTTCAACTAAATAATTTATATTAAATCTTATACGGAATTACGGATATTATAGTGCTTAAGAGATTGTTTTTTGTTATTTTATTTGTTTACCTAAATAGAATAGTTAACGGTCAGATTTGAAAAAATAATTTTTAATGTTATAGTCTCATTAAGGAAAGTTATAGATTATATAACTTCACGCTACTTTCTCTAAGGGCGGAGCAGTAATCATGAACGTCAACCAATCTGGCAAGCTGTAGGCAAGTGTGGGAAATGAGACCAACGATAAGCGGATGGGTTCACGTTGACGCATGGAAAGTTGGTCGAATGAATTGTACATGGGTGAAACTGTGATTTGCAGCTGGTATGTTATAAAAGGCATTGAATTAAATTTGGCCCTCACAACGATTGACTTTATCCGTTTATAAAGAATAATGCGGATGATGAAACAATTTATAGAAGAATCTTAAACAGTATTTTATTTTATAGTATTTTATTGACCAGTAATTAAAAATGAAGGCAAATGAAAACACTAGAAAATGGAGAAGAAATTTGACTTAACTTATGTAGTGTTTCGTGTAGTTATTAAAAAAAAAAACTTTCCGCAGTAAAGCTAAAAACTATAATTAGGTTAATTGGAATGTCCATTAAGTAATGTATCCATTAAGTAATGTACACACATTGTTGATAAATGTTAACGTTTAAATGCTGCCACAATAGACAATGAGAGCTACACAAACTAAAGAGTAATATAGTTGACTAGCTATACCCCATGGTTACACCCCTGTTAAATTTATTCGTTCAAATCCGACCTCTAAATAAATGAACTATAAAATGTAAACATAATTTTTCAAACTAATATACTATAAATATATAATATACTAATAAACCCAAGGCGACACAGATAATTCAGTTATTACAAGTAATAAATTCACGATTAAATCTTATACGGCATCGTATTTTTATGTGCGACGCCGTTCACGCCCTAAATGAGGCCCAAATATAACACGCAACAGACGCCAAACATTACGAAATAACTGTGCCAGACAAAGGGCATCGTGTGTTCATTTAAATACAATTTTAAACGAAAACTTTTTAAATAGATAATCAGAAAAACTAATTTAAAATCAATAATACTCACGTTTTAAAATGCAGAATCTGTTACTGAAAAATAATAAAAATAATTCTTCACAATGCAACGATTCGTAATAGATGCGTGTTAGGGTCACGAAGGGCCGATGTTAACTGAGTGAAATTAGAAACTTCGATATCTTCGAATGGACTATTATAATGAGTGTTTGGCTTTTCGGTTTTTGAAACGGGGATGATTCAAACGTATAGGGTTCGGTCGTTTTAAAACCCAGGTACCTACTCAAATAAATGTTTTGTTCTATTTTTTTACCTAAGTTTAGTTGTGATACATTTTTGCCACCGTCTCTCTCTTTTAATCTGTGTTTCAAATTTGAACTTTATTGTAGGTAACTTGCTTTCAAATTTACTTATGCTTAGTTTATTATTACCTACTTCGCAGTAAAGGTTTTGTTTGAAAGGTCGAAACTATTGAAAAAAAGTGCTTAGCGTAATTTTTGTTTATCCGAGTTTGGTAAAATGAATAGTCTTCATCAGGTGGTGGACAAAGTACAATGTAATTATTACAACAGTGACCGTCAAGAGATTTAGGATCTGTCGATCTTCCACTCCGAAATGAAACATTTACCTTGATATACTATATGAACCGAAGTTGGTTACGTATGTAACAAAAATACATTTTTATAACAAATATATTTTATTAAATTTAGGCCTTAAGAAGGTACTTATGAATACCAGTTCGGAAACATCCTAGTCGCCGAGAGGAGCCTTCAAAAACTTAATCGGGTTTATCCATACTTTTGAAATCTATGAGTTAATTATGAATTCAGTTAGTGGACTATATTACTCTATGGGTTTATAAATATTTTTTATTTAACTGTAGAAGCATCAAATCAGGAATGAGGAGATCCGCAAAGTAACCGAGATAGCTTTAAGAGCGGATGGTCGATGGGCTCGGAAAGTTCTCGGGTGGCGGTCACGTACCTATTGCCACAAGGTGGACCGACGTCCTGGTGAAGGTTACGAGAATCCGCTGTATGCAAACATTGCAGGACCGGTCATTGTGACGATAATTAAGGGAAGCCCATGACATCTTTCGGCTGTGGTGATGATGAGTATGTCAGAGAATCGTGTCTATGTCACTATTTAAAAAGAAATCATGTCTCATAGTAACGAGATAACAGACCCTGTCAGGTATTCAAAAATACGGCGTACATAAAATAAATGAAAATAAGTGGAGATGACGCCACTCGTTTGCAACAGGTGTGCTCTGTGATCCACGCAATCAGATAAGCAGACAACGACGGGCTTGAAGGATGTTTCTAGCTCGAGCCCTCGTAACGTGCAGATCTTCATTAATATTGGATCCTAAGATTGTTCGAGACCACCTACTAAGTCGGAACCCGAAGAGAAGATTATTCTGGGTGGAGCTTGTCGGATCGTGAGGATGTTCAAGATGAATTACTAGGTCACCTACGGGCAGCGATAACACAGATATGCGAGGCATGGGGCATAGGGGAGGTTGGAGGCCACTGGGGGCAACCCCAAATAAAACAGACATCATGCTTACTTGGATTGTCGGACCATGTGCATCTCTACAATGCTTGCACTTAACCCAGATTACGCCCACAAGATTTATTATTCCGTAATGAAGAATGATATCAAGGAAAACCCTGATGTCTTCGATAGTATATTCTGATGTCTCTCTCTCTCTTTTATAAGTATAAGTATTGTTTACAGTTTATTGCAATATTTTGTGGATGTTCAGAGAGGCGTTTAGGGTTATTATTTACGTTATTGAATAGTACGTTTTTATTTATTATCGTCTGTTATTGACTGTATAACTTCTGATCGCTTGGACCGACCGACCTCATTTTGACATAATATATTTGTTTTATAGAGATAATGGTTTATAGGTATGTTAGGATCAGATAGTTAGCGCTGTGCTTGAACTATTAATTACCGGAAAAGACAGAATAATGTCTGCCTGACTAGCTAGTCTTATATGTATATTCTTATTTATGTTATATATGTAAAATTGTACCATTAGTGTTCAACGTTGATATGTACGATAACAAAACCGCGTTTTGCATTGCATTGTCCGCGTGGCTTCTAACTGATTTCAAATGATGAAGTCACCATATCGCTTTAACCTTATATTACACTAGCTGTGCCCCACGGTTTCACCCGTGTTAAATTTATTCGCTGTTCACACTTCTCGTACTTGCCTACAGCTTGCCAGATTCCTTTACGTTCATAGTTACTGGTCCGCTCCTTAGGGTCATAGCGTGAAGTTATATAGCCTCATTATTCTGGCTATCATATACAAAATTGTAGTTAAATGGTAGTTCCAGAGATATGCGCGTTTAAACAAACAATCAAACAAGAAAACTATTTAGCTTTATTATATTAGTACAGATATTAAAAACCCTAAAATTGAAGTACTTATACATTGCAATAATGATGAAGAACGTCCAAAATATATAAAAACTGAGTTGGCCGTTTACTATCTTGGGTTTAAAGATATTTTTATTCTCAAAGAATTTACAAAATTCACTTATAAGAGAATACATTAAATTACACTTTAGTAGCAAACGTATTGGGTAACAATTTATTGATTTCATTGTAGGTAAGTGAGTAACTAGATGTACACCACAGCAACAAAATATACGGTCAACTAAAGACTGGATGTGGTTTCTTGTTGGTTTGGTTAAATAATTACTAAATTAATTATGGTTTTTAAGTAGTTTATTAATCGTTTTTTTAAACGCCGACATAGTTTTAGCTTCTTTAACAGTTCTCGGTATTATATAATTGTGCGCTTTCATAAGTAATAATCTTTTTACCGTAATTTGTCCTTGGACAGCGTAAGACTAGATTGTCTGCGTTTCTTAGTATTTTTGTTGGTATATTTTTCTTTTTAGTATAGGACATTCAATTATGCATGTCTTTATTTAATATTTTTCATATGAGTAAACATGAATAATATTTATATATTTCTTCGATAGTCATTAACTTTAAATTAATCTAAATTCAATTCAATCAACAAGTTTTCACTTTTGGGCTGCGTATATGGGTTTTCCATAATGACGTTCGTAAGCTGGTTTTACCGCGATACCAAATACTTATGTCTCTAAAATCCACATCGTGTGATGTCACTTTCTCTTTAGTTATCATTGTTTACGTCACAATCGGCATACAAAAGTATATTATTTCTTTGAAAATCTAATCCTTAATTAAATTAATAATTAGTTACGAGTATATGATTTAGTTAACTAATTATAAACCAATTAGCAAAAATATAACTGCTTTTTAAAGGAAAAAGAAAGGAAAAGGCAATTATCTGCTAATCAGATGATGCTATTGTAAGTATAATGCATAATAATATACGTATACGTCGTGGAGCAGTGGTACTAAGCATGATTATTGAGCCCAGAGGTCGCGGGTTCGATCCCCGCGCATTAATGACTTTTGTGTGATGAGCATACTTGTCAGTGAATATGTATTTTAAATATCTATATATGTATGTATGGTATATCAGTTGTTTAGTTACCCTAATACGAGCTTTGCTTGGTTTTTAAATAAATGGCGGTGTAAAACTGTGACTGACTTTTTATATTTATGTTTAAAGGAAATATTTAAAACTTCATCAATCGCAATCAATGATGTATCAATTTCCATCAATTTATTTGATGCCGCTAAACACACATTAATGTTCATTTTGAATTTAATTATTTCAATGTTGTCGCGTATACATGAACCTAAATATTTATGTTTTCAATACTCCATCAGTCTATAAAGACATCTCAATTTAATTATAAAAAAATATATTCACTTACATCTTATCCAACGATTTTCAAGTACGTGACCAATTCACTTTAACTTCATCTAACTTCTGATACATTAATTTCTTCTTCTAGTTAATACAATAATCTAAGTTTGACATGACGCAAACACTCATTATAATAAGTATAATATTATGAAAACGCTAATAAACTGAAGCGCTGAACCGTCAAAGGAATCAAGGTTTTTTCTACAGTTCAGCGACCAATGTCAGATTTTTTTCTATTGAATTGTATGCTAGCGACTCATCACAAACAAATTATTTAGTAGAATGTCTAGGATAGTAACACGTTATTGCTCGCGAAACCCATCTATAGGTGCTTGGCGGCAGATTTCACTCTTCAAAACGTTTTGCTAACAATGCGTGACAATCTCAATATCATAAGTGTGGATATTCGCAGTGACCAACTCCAGGTATTATTACATCGGGAGCGTTATCTCCACTACATCTCGGAGACTTGGAATACTAAACAAGGTGCTTTGATTTTTCACGCCCGGTCAACTGTATATTCTTTACAAGGCACTAGTTCGGCCATATATGGAATACTGTTTGCATTACTGGGATGAATTCGCAAAACATCTCTATGTTCTGAACAGGTTGCAGAGACGTGGTGTCCGCATCGTTAATGATGCAAACTTTACCAAATATATCGAGCTGCTCAAGAACATTGCCTCGCTGAGTATTTTCTACCGTCTGTATCATAGTGAGTGTTCTGAAGAGCTGTTCAATTTAATTACTTCATCTCCTTTCCACAACAAAACCACACTCGCTGGGTTTCGGAGTCACAGTTTTACAGTAAGTAAAAAGTTCTCTATGTGTTATCTTTCTCGTACCGTGAAACTGTGGAACTGTCTCCCGGCCAGTTTGGTTTCCCCTTCCTACAGTATAAATACGTTATATGTTATACGTTATTTGTGTGATTGGGACCGATCACGACCGCCGGCGGGAACGGACGTGTTTACGACTGTTCTCTGCCGCCTTTGTGAAGTTTTACGACCGACCGGCCTTGCTGCACACCTGCATCGCACCTGCGCTGCACCTGCGTATCGCCGTCTCGCTCGCACCCATTGTGTCGCATACTTTTAGTACGCTACACAAACATAAACTGCTCTTTTAAGAGCAATTTGTTTCTATTCGACGAAATCCACACTTTAGTGGTCACTTGCCTGATACCTGACGGTGCCAACTAAAGCAAGTGGGTGCGTGACCCAAGCGCCCCTCGGTTGCCTCCTTCAGAGGCAAACGATAGTACTTGGTCGGGCTCAGGAATCTTGGCCCTTGATAGATTCATAGTCAAGCCCTGAGTGTCTCCTTCCCACCCTTCCGATCCTGCTACACATCCATCCCCGAGTGTCTGTTTGGGCGTAGCTAGGTATTTATACCGGCTGCGTTCTCTGCCTCGGGCTTGATAGGGACCTCCACATAGGGCCCGGTAGGTTCTTTTCCTGCGAGTCATTACACCGTGACCCGCAGGTCCCTTTACACGGCTCGGGATAGCCGTTTAAATTCACTCGGCGCACCCCCCTGCCTCTCCGGCAGGGAGGTTAAACTTCACCCCGCCCGCCCAACTGCCACCGCCGGAATGGCAAATCTAGAACAAGTTAGGTTCAACGAAATCGTTTTCCAGTTCCTCAGGGACCATGATCTTCTCGCGAAGTTCACTTTGATAGCCGGGGCCCCGCACCCCGCACCCGCGTCCGAACAGGTCCCCGGGACCTCCCGTACCCCCGCCGCGAAAAAATCCGGCTCGCGGTCCCGCTCAACGGCACCGCGAGCACATGACAAGACGCCGTACAAACGGCCATCGTCGCGCTCACGTTCCCCGGGCATTCAAGCCCCGACCCCAGCGCCCTCTGCGCTGCCAATAAATAATTCATTCGCGTCGCTAGTTCCCGAAGCGGACACGCCGACGCTAGTAGCTACAAACACTAGCTACTCGCCCACCAGTCCGGATCCCGAACCCGAGTCCGACGAAATGGACACGGCGATAGTCAATGATAACGAGGGCTTCACCCTCGTCCAAAAAAATAAGCCCGCCAAACGGTCACCGCGTTCGCGTCCCGAGTCTCCGGAGACTCAGTCCCGCCCACAAAAGGCGCAAAAAACCGGGCTCAACAGCCACGCCCCCCGCTCCGCAGCGCCCTCAGCGCCTGCCGGTACCTTTGCCGGCAGAAAGGCGCGTCGCCCGCCCCCCGTCACGGTCCAGAACAAATCGGTCTGGACAAAACTCTCAGAGAAACTGAGAGAACTCCGTATCCACTACACCCAGGCCAGTAACACGGCCAACGGTATCCGCGTCCAAGTTTCCACCTCGGACGAACACCGTCAATTTACCAGGTTGCTCCGAGACAGCAACCTCGAATATTTCACGTACTCCCTGGAGGAAGAACGTCAACTCCTGGTTGTAATCCGCCGCATCCCGGTGGAATTCACACCCGAGGAGGTCAAAACTGACCTCTTAGCCAAGGCCTTCCCTGTCCGCGAAGTGCACAGAATGCACGGCGGACAATCCAAAAACAGACCTCTCGACATGGTCTTAGTCATATTGGAACTGACCCCCGAGGGCAGAGCCATTTTTAACGTTAGGAAAGTGTGTGAGCTCTCCGGAATAGCCGTAAAGCCCCCACACAAGAACCGCAGTCCTCCGCAGTGTCACAACTGCCAGCTGTACGGTCATTCGGCACGCAACTGCCATCTCCGTCCCAGGTGCGTTAAGTGCCTCGGGGACCACGCGACGAGCGAGTGCTCGCGCACTCGTGAGTCGGCTACCCCTCCGAGCTGCGTGCTATGCGGCAACGAAGGTCACCCCGCGAACTATCGCGGCTGTCCCCGTGCCCCGCGCCCCACGCGCCCTATGCGACCCATGCGCCCTATGCGACACACCCCTCCTCAGAGGACACGTCCCGCCGTAGGACAGGCAAAGCCCCTGCTCACGCCAGAGGCTTTCCCCAGCCTCCCGGGCGCCTCCAGCACCCCGGTGGCAGCCGCCCCCGCGCCCCGCGCACCCCCTCCGGCCATGCGAGCCCCTCAAGCAGCATGGGTCTCCACTCCCCGCCCTCAGCCTCCTAAGGCTCAGGCCCCCCCGCCCGTCAACACGCGCCGCGGCGTTGACTACATGGTCATGCTCTTCCGTGAGCATGACCCTCAGGAAGTACTGGCGTACGAACAGTGCGTCGCTGAGTACGGCCCCGGCGAATCCATCAGGCGTTTCCCCCTGATGACAGCGACGCTAATGCGCCTGGCCCGTGCCGGGAAATAGATATCGGTTATCAATGGCACGCATTAAGCCTAGAAGCCTAAACATATCTTTTTTTAACGCGCGAAACCTCTTTCCACAACGGGACTTAGTATCCACCTTTCTTAGGGAACGGGAGATAGACGTGTTTCTAGTACAAGAAACACTTCTAAAACCCAGTAGGCGCGACCCTAAGATAGCTAATTACAAAATAGTCAGAAATGACCGTGCCACCCTAGGAGGCGGCACGCTCATCTACTACAAGCGTTCCCTCTATTGCATGCCAATAGACCCTCCCGCACTTATCAATATGGAAGTGTCCGTCTGTAGAATAGGCATGACTGGCCATCCGTCAATCACGCTTGTCTCTGCATATCTCTCCCCGAATAAAAGACTCCTTCAGTCCGATCTGGAGGCGCTTTTTTCACTCGATCAATCAGTCATAATAGCAGGCAACCTCAATAGCGGTCACACCCTTTTCAACAACCCGCGCAACACCCGTAACGGGGTTATACTAGAACTACTTTGCGACGTGCTCGGCTTTGACGTCATAGCACCGCTAGAGCCCACGCACTTTCAAGACAACTGTCAACCGACAGTACTTGACATAGCCCTCCTCAAAGGTGTCTCACTTCGGTTACGACTTATAGAAGTCGTACACGAACTAGACTCCGACCACCGCCCGGTTATCTTACAACTCGGGCAACCGTTCGACCCCAGTCCGCCAAAAGTCAAAATAGTTGACTACGCGATCTTAAATCGCTACTTATCCGATAACGCGACCCCGTCCAGCCTAGCTAGGATCCCCGACGTATTGGAGTCAACTGCAGACGCCGATTTAGCCATCGATTCCCTGGTCGACTACCTCCAAACCGGTGTAAGGGAGGCCTCGAGAGAGGTGCAAGCGGCAAACGAACGCCGTTTTATACTCCCCCCTGGCTTACGAGCGTTAATCACGGAAAAGAACGCCGCGACGCGTGCACATGACTCTTGTCCGACGAGGGATAACACCCGTAGGTTACGACAACTTCAGAGAGAGGTTAGAACTCGCATCGGAGAGTACAGAGGTCACCGGTGGGATAACCTCTTAGAGGGTCTCAAGCCGTCCCATCTGGCTTATTGGAACCTCGCCCGCTCTCTGAAGTTAGAAGCTTCCGCCCAGATGCCGCCCCTCGAAAGGGGCCCCGATCTCCCACTCGCGTTCGATAGCGACGATAAGGCAGAATGCCTTGCCGCAAGCTTGGAGAGCCAGTGCTCCCCAAACTGCGACAACGTAGACACTGCCCACATCGAAACTATCGAGACCGCCGTTCAGGAACTCACGTTGATTCCCCCCGCGGAAACGCTAACCCCGGTCACGCCAGATGAGGTCTGTTCTATCATTAAAGGCCTTAAGCCTAGGAAATCTCCCGGTCCTGATGGTATCAGGAATGAAGTACTCAAACTTCTTCCTGATCACCTCATAGCTCTTTTGGTCTGCATCTTCAATGCAGCCATAGCCCACTGCTATTTTCCAGCCGTCTGGAAAAAAGCTATAGTTATAGGTATTCGCAAGCCCGGCAAAAAAGCTTCGCTTCCCGATAGCTATCGCCCGATCAGTCTCCTAAACACTCTAGGGAAACTCTATGAGCGGATCCTTCTGAACCGTCTCAAGGTCGTTATAGACGACAAGAATTTATACCCGCCCGAACAATTCGGTTTTCGCGCCCGTCACTCGTGTACACATCAAGTGCACCGCCTCACGGAGCACATCACGAGTAACTTCGCCAAGAGCAATATCGCTCCCGCCCGCACGCTTGCGGTCTTTTTCGACGTAGCCAAGGCCTTCGATAAGGTCTGGCACGCCGGACTGGTCCACAAGCTTCACCATTTAGAAGTCCCGGATAGGTTAGTACATTTAGTCCGCGATTACCTAAGCGACCGCACCTTCCACTACCGAGTGGAAGGAGTACTCTCCACCGCACGTCCCATTCGTTCAGGCGTCCCGCAAGGCTCCATTCTGGCACCTTGCTTATTCAATTTGTACGTCAGCGACCTCCCGAAACTCCCCGAGGTCGAGGTAGGGCTCTACGCTGACGACACAGTCATATACGCGTCAAATAGGAACAGATCTTTTCTCGCTCACAAAATACAACGCGCCGTAACCACTCTCGGAGAGTGGTTTCGAACGTGGCGTATAGCTATTAATCCGGTTAAGAGCGCCGCGATTATGTTCGAACCGACTACATGCAGATTACCACGCACGGTAGGACCTCTAACATTATTCGGTAGAAATATCCCTTGGGCCACCAAGACAAAATATCTGGGTGTCATCCTTGACTCGAAGCTTAACTTCAACCCACACGTCACTAGAGTCCGGAATAGGGCCAATTGGGTCCTTTCCCGTTTACGACCCTTGCTCAGTTCGGTAAGCAAAATGTCCATAAGACATAAGCTTACACTGTACAAGATGTGCGTCCGTCCGATCTTGACATATAGTTGCGCCGCGTTCGCACATATGTCCAAACACAACTTTGCCCGCTTGCAAAGAGTACAAAATCGATTCCTCCGTCGCCTGCTTGACCCTCCAGCCTTCGTTAGGAACATGGACCTACACAGGGACATGAGGCTTCCCTCGTTAGAAGCCTATGTGAAGTATCTCGTTAGGAGATACTTCGATAGCGCCTCGAACCATCCAAACCCGCTTGTAAAGTCCTTTGTGAACTACACGCCTAACCACGCGATACCTGTTGTCCAACGCTACAAACGCCGTCCGCGAAATCTCTTTGTCGATGCCGACGACGACATAGAGAAAGCTAACAACTTCTACGCGTCCGCTCCCGCAACATATGCGTGCTCGCGCCCACGCCCGCGAAACCACCGTTCCCTCCGCAGGGGACGAACGGTTAACTTCGCGCCCGCACACCCGCCACGACCACCCTCCTCTGCGGCAACTCAAGCCTAGGTCCGATCCATCGGCACGGAGCCCTTGAGCCAAGCAGCCGCTCGCGCGATACAAGTGACTGTACAATCACTAGCTTTCACAGCCATACATGACACTGCATTATACACACATGCACAACACACATAGGTACATAGGTTCTGTAAGGGACCTTTTTTTTTTCTTTTTTTGAGGCTAGTTAGTCTAGATCAAAAATTTCAGACCACTAAATACACATACACATGTTCCTTCCCTCCTCCCAGGGGGCAGAAACATGTATATCTGTATAGTTAGTTTAGATCGAATTACGGATAGGGAATTAGTCACATCGCGACTTAATTGCATACGCGCAATAGTCCGAGCCGAGGTCCGGCCACTTTGGCACCCTCGGATGTTGTTGCTTAGCTTTCGTGGCTGAGTGCCCTAAGCGCTCGCCCCCAAGCCCGGTAAAGCTGTAAAAGCCGTAAAGGCTCCAGGGCCCCTCAGGCTAACAGTGTAGTCAGTTCGAAAAAAAAAAAAAAAAAAGAAAAAAAAAAAAAAAAAAAAAAAACAAAAAAACGTTATTTGTATTACGTTATACGTTATTTGTGCAAGACGGTATAACAGCGACGACTGTCGATGGATTGTAAATCCCACGGTAGTCGCCGATGTTATTCGATTGCACTGTGCTCACCATCAGGTACAGTGCAGAAACTTTGCCGTGCTACGATAAAAAAAACATGATGAATTCTATGGTGTTCATTTATGATGTCGCAAACAGGCACACAGTCGACCTGTTGTTAAATGGTCTTAAATGGTCCTCAAATAAGACTACAATCCGAATATAATCAATAATTTGCACTTGAGAGCCAGTCTTCCACTAGGTGTAGCGTGTTATCATCTTGGGCCACATCGTCACTTAACATCAGGTGAGATTGTGGCCACTACGCCAAAACCCTATAACGATAAAAAAATGCTTTATCTGAGGCAGTATGTATTGTTAAACACTCCCTTCGAACCGGCACACAGTAGCGGAATAATATGTGGTGATGGTGCTCCCACAGTCGAACCTTACATAGATTTTATCGTTAAATAACTTTGAATAGAGTGTAAGATAATATACATTGTTAAGGATCCCATGAAATAAACAAAAATATTGATTAAATACGCAGACTCTATGTCGCCATGGAATGTCAAAGATTAGATATGTAATAACAGAAAAGATGTTCCACAAAACAATCAAAGTCCACATTTTATTTACAAAAATTAATAATTTTTATTCATAAATATTATAACTTCACCTAGGCCTTTTAAATAGCCGAAAACAATGAAATATTTAATGGTATTAATTAATGGATTTTAATTGTAACTTTAAGGGCTTTCACCCGAAATAATAATAATATGTTTGAAATGATAATCATGCAAACATCTATCGACAGTAGATAATTAAGAATTGATAAGTGCAGTTGTAAATCAAAGTTAAATTTACAGATAAAAAAAAGTTGAGAGGTGTCAAGGGACACCCGGATGGAACGAAGTTCCTTTCGATTAATTAGAGAAGGAATTGTAATAAAGTTTTATTTTTTTTAAAGTTATAATAAAAAAAAAATATTATTAATAAATATAATGTAATATAAACTTAATCAGTAGGCTCAATTTTAGTAATAATTGGCTTGTGGTAACTGAAGTAGGAAACATATGTTTGGGATTCTATTTTATTTAAATGTCTTGAAAAATCTGCATCAATGGTAGTATTATATTTTATTGTTGATTCTGCTGGATTAGGATTCATTATTGTTATTATTTTTTATTATTTATTATGTACAAAAAACCTGTATACACTCAACAAAAATAATTGTCGCGACACCACACTGTACAATGCGAAATAGAAAGACGAAACGAAAATAACTGACTTGCTTTCTATGCGAGAGAGAGAGAGAGAGAGAGAGAGAGAGACATATAGTATAGTAACTATAGCAAAAAGTGTCGTTACAACTTTTGGTCTTAATTTTTTTCGTCTAGACCCCTTTCGCAACGCGCCCTAAGGAACTTCGTTCCAAAAAAATATACATTTGAGAAAAACCTGTCAGTTATCTAAATTCTTCAATATTAAGTGTTTGAAGCTAGAACTTAGAAGCTAAGAAAACATCAATAAATTGTTGTATTATTAGCATCTATAACTGTGTGCAGAATTCTGTGGTAAAATTTATATAGTTTGTTGAAAATGTTCAACGTGCACACGTGTTATGTATCTGCGTGGGTGTGTGTTCATGTATAAAGCCTATTTTATGACACGGCAATATCTTGCAATAATGTAGCAAGCAACATGCCACAAAAATTAAGAATGTCACACGTTGTAATAAGAATCTTGCGGTAAAACAGTACCTTGCGTCAAATGGTACAATGTCGCACTTGTATCCAAACCCAATAGATACCGTGCGACATTTTCAAAACAATTTTTGAATCTAATGAAAAATATGTTGACTTTATTAAAGAATAAAGAAAGCATGAAGTGATATGGGGTATCCAAAACTCAAATGATAAAAACAATACAATTAAACATGATGTTTCACTTAGTCTTGCACGAAAATATTATCTGTTGAAGATCGTATAAAAAATAAAATAAAGAACCTTCGAAGTGCATTTAGTAGGGAATACAATCGCATTAGTAATAAGAAAGCGATTCTGGATTTATAAGTGACAGTAACCAATCAAGTAGACCAAAAATATTCAAACTCCGTAACTTGATATTGCTATGGCGTTAGATAGATTGCCGTATGCTACATCTGTTGCACGATGTTGGAGTTTGTAGTATGCAACAAGGAGATACATGCGACAATTTGTAGCAATGTCGCATGATTTCGTTTTGTCCCTAATGAGGCCTAAATAAATGAATAAATAGACATTAACGGACAAGTCAAGGTAGACATGATGAGTGTTCTTAAGAACTGTTCAATCTAATTCCCTCCTCTCCTTTCCACAACAGAACTACACCACACACGCTGGGCTTCGGAATCACAGTTTTACGGTGACCTCCATCTCGGCACGAACTAAAAAGTTCTCTATATCTATCTCTATGTATAACTTTGTCGTACCGTGAAACTGTTGATCTTATAGAATTTGTGTCGGTGACACAAATTTCATAGGCAGTCGTTATGTCATGTAATGTTGCCCAGCTGAAACACATCTTCACGCCTTGTTTAAAGGACCCAATGTCATAGGAAGGAGGAAACACGTTGGCTGGAAGACTCTTCCATATCTCCACGGTACGGCAAGATCGCCGTGAAAACTAATTTATGTCTTCCAGCATTGCCCCCGCTGAGGTACTCTGATGGATCACTGGGTCATGAGCCGTAAGAGAAGGTGATATTACTAGCTAATCTCTTTACAGCTAATTCCCAGCTAGATGATCGCAACGCACAACCGCCTTTAATTCACAGTTGCGGTGTTACAATGTCCGAGTTACGAGTACGAGTTAGTCTGGACGGTATCCCAGCGGTAGTGCAGCTGAGTTATATCCAGTGTTGACGCGCCTTTACTGCCAGTCCTACCTTTTTGGTATCGTGCCTCGAGTTTAGAGGGAGGCTAATGTGTAAACAATTCCCAAGAAGGGGAATCGATCGGACCCTGTCAATTATCGTCCAATTACCGAACCCTCAGTATTTTGAGAGGTTATGGAGAGGATCATTAACAGATAGCTTGCTCCTTATCTAGAAGATTACTCTATGATCGATGATGGTCAATATGGTTTTGGCCGGAATCGATCAAGGGGTTATCTTCTGGCGTATGTACTACACCGCTAGGGAAGTCAATTGATAAGCATGGTGATGCTCTGGCGATCATAGCGAAGGCTTTTCATAGGGTCTGACGCCGTGGACTTCTCTCCGAACTTTCGGCTTACGGACTTCCCAACAACCTCTGCAACTAGTTCTCCGGTTTTCTACGTTAACGCAGAATTCATGTCCTTGTCGAAGGAAAAATGTCTTAATAAAAAAGGCATTTTCTATTTTTGTAATGTCGTTTTATCCCAACAGTCACATCTGTTCTGCATACTCTTTGTATTCCCACAGATGATCATCTGACACAGTATTCGCACACAAGACATCGCAGTGTCTAAGTATACACTTGCGTTTATATCAAGTCCGACGTGTAATTTTTTTTAAGAAGAAGTGTTGGTGAAGTCTGTTAAGGTATAAACTGGATCATATTGTGTTCTATTATCATTTTAAAAATACGAAGGAAGTAAATTTTTAATAGGTTTTTAATACGTTTAAATTAATCTAGTATAAATAATATAATGTGAAAGTACGTTTATTTGAATGATTGCGAGTCAGTCGCGCTCAAATAGCCGTGGCTGGACGGATTCTAGACGATGTCCATTATGTCATGGAATAACGAAATAAATTACACCCAGCAAAACGAGCGGGTAACAGCTGGTAAATAATAAATATAAGGCTTTCACATTATAAAATATTAGATTTGATTCCCAGATAACCCGTTCTCTGCATCTTCGCGTCGTAGCGAGAATTCAGCCTAGAATAAACGGGCTATCTAAAGCTAAAATATTTTTTCTATTCAGTCTCGAAGTTTCTGAGGTCAGTGCTTTTAAACATAGACATATAAGCTTTATAATATTATAGTAAAGACTATAGACAGTTTATAATTTTGAAAACTTTAGGGGCCAACAAACATGGAAACTTTTGCATAGCTTGTTAAAATACAAGCAGTATCTGTTAAAATGGACACGCTTTTTGATATGTCATCCCTAAACGTATCAGACTAAAGTAATGCTTTTATGATCCCCGTGGATACAGTGATTTTAAAGTGAGTACCCGGCTGACGTCGAAGAAAAATATCGTGCGTATGATCACTATTGTGGAACTAATATTATCACAATTTAAGTTCAAATTTCTAAGCACACAGACAGGTTCGGCAACGATTTTGAAAATAAAATTGGTGATTAACCAGATCAGTACTATTAATTGTGCTACCCCTAAATTACGCTTGTATTCTGTTATCTAACATTGTATGGTTCATCAGCGTTGTGATACTCATAAAAATTTGTTTTTTGTTTCATTAAGAGACTTTTCTACGTCCTCTTTTACGTAATCATCTTTTACTCATTTCACATAGAATTTTAGCAATCTCATTAGAAGGTTTTACTAAAAATGTATGGATATTTTATTTTATGAAGTCAATTAATTCCCTGGCTTTTGCCCTGTTTGTGGTCAGCCGTCCTGATACATCTTCTTCACTCATTGCGATTTTGTGTCATATCTGTCGTTAAATAAATCGTTAACAAATTATTATTGATAGTTCGCATATAGTCGTTGGGCGACCTCTGCCGCTTTTGACTTCTTTTATGTTCAAAACCTGTCGGGTCTTATCTTTACTTCTTCGCATCACGTGCCCAAACCAGTGTAAGTCTCACATTTTTTCTTGTATTTCAACGACTTTAAAAGTCCCTTTGTGACGCCATCTGGCCGTCGTAGCATTCTCTTCCCCGTGACATACATGGTTTGCTAATCGTATTTCCATTATAAAGTATGTAAATTAATAAATTAAATTTTTCCGTAGAGACAGAATGGGGCTGCCGCAGTTGGAGACATGTTGCTTTTTATTCGATTTGAAAACTGGGAATATTATACTCGGTGCCATAAATGCTGTAAGTTATGATTTCTAACAAAATTCCTTACAGATCCTATTAGTGAGCGGAACTTTAACGTTCACTCCACGGATAATACGGCACTTACTGTGGATCTATACGTTTTTATTGTTCTTGTTTGTTTTTGAAGAACTGAACAACTTTGTCAGTACTACCAACACTGTAAGATTTTGTTAACGAAACAAAAAAAATAATAACCTTAAAATCTTTAAAAAAAAGTGGGCGAGCGACGGCTATTCATTTGCTATCATGTTATATTATGAAACCAATTGTACTATAACTTGACACGAATTTCAATACTGTTACATTATACCATTTGAGTTGATTAAAATTTTAAATACACTACAAGTTGAAATGAGAGCGCTAAGAAGTATGTTAAGAGTGAATGGAGTGGCAAAATAATATATAGTGTGGTAAGAGAACGCTGTGGTGTGAAAAAAGATATAGTGAAACGAATTGAAAAAGGGATGCTTAGATGGTTTCGGCATGTAGAGAGAATGAATTAAAGAAAATTGACTAGACAGATTTATGAGTGTCAATCGGAACGTTGGAAGATGAAAGCCTAGACGAAAGTTCCACGATAAAATTTGGGGACGTTCTGAAGGGCATGTCAAGTGTACTGTAAACCGACGACCATGCATGCAAAAATTGATGAATGTATGTCAGGATCGTGGCAAGTGGTAGGACGTGATCTCTGCCTACCCTGTTGGGTTTATTTTGCAGGAGAGTCTGAGAAACTGGGAGGATTGATAATCCTTGAAGATCAAGGAGTTGACAATTATATCGTACTAGTTTTGGCTAATGGTGTCAACCTTGTTAAACTTATTCGACCATCGAACTCTCCACCATACCAACGCCCTCGCCAACGCACTCGTGTAGCTTATCATTTTTTTTAATTCCCGTAAATGCCTACAGCTTTCCAGATTACTTCAAGTGAATAGTTACAGCCATAGGCGTAGCCAGGCACCTGATGATAAGTATAATATAGTCCACAAACCACGATAACCGATGGAAGCAGATTTCATTGAGCATCGTCGCCATCATGCCTCTTAACAGCTCTTTTGAATGACCCAATATCATAGGAAGGAGCGAAACGATGACTGGAAGACCGTTTCACATCCGCACGGTTACCACGCGCTTACCAACACCTAGCGGGTTGGAGGGTCGGGGTGGGGGGTAGCAGCCACCTGCTAGTATCTAGCAACGCCCATGGTTATTGTTGCGAAGCGTGAAGTTATTTACCCTATAAACCTCTTCAATAAATAGGCTATAAAATAAAAATAAAATATTTTTTTACGCGTACAAACAAACAATCTCTTTGCTTTATACTCATATATATTATTCCCGTTTCAGTTTCTATCGTTCCTAATGCTGGTGATATTCATAGTGGAGGCTGTAGCTGTGGGAACAATCGAGAGTAATATCGAAGGACCCGTGGATGCGGAAGTACAGGCGGCTCTTACCGGCCTATATGCCATGATCATCATTTTGATTCTTATGTTCCTTGTTAAGTTCTGCTTTGACGTTTTCTACATTTATGGAGTGACTAGGGTAAGTGATGTTACTAGCTAAATTAAAACAATTCAAAATCTTGTCTTTGAACCATTGAATTTGTAAGAAGTACTAGAAAAGATGCCGTATATCAATCAAGTTACATATCAAGAGGGCGTCAGTAGTTCAGTTCTGTTAGGTTTTGACAATATACATAGTATGGAATGCACCCTGCACAATGCACATATTGAAAAAGGCGCTCTACAAGACTTTCTCTCTCTGTTTTATTCAGGACACATTACATCAATACGTGATGCATGTCTTTAACTTTATCGCCTTTTTCACGGTTAGGCGAATTTATTTTTACCACATCGTTTAGCTCAATATTAGAATTTATAGGTATGTTTATATCATTACATTTTAGGCTACTTCATTATACTTCATACTACATTAAATATTGAAAAATGAAATGGATAAAGTTCAGTATATGCGACCTTTTCCACGTATTCCTTTTGTTCACGTTTTATAATCTTATTTACATTTATGGAAAATAAAAAAGTTAAATAATCTAAAATTCATGAACTCATAGTAGAAATAAAATTACACTTAATATTACAAAAAATGTATTATTCAGGTTTAAAATAACTCTTTGATTATGTAATTCAATATTTTAAAAATTAAAATTGGTACCATTAAATATATTTGATGCCAGTAATTTATTTCAATTGAACTTTGTACATTAATTGTTTTATTGAAAATATTGATGTTTTTGTCGAAAGACCAAATATAAATTTGTTTTTCTAAGTATTATTTCATAAACGAAGATCGTACCTAATAAAGAAATCTTTATTTTCAGGAGCGTGTCGGTATCATCAAGGCATATCTTATCATGTGGATTGTGTTTTTCCTCCTATCCATGTTTATATTCTTCATCAACGTGCCTAAGTTTACCGCTGGGACGATATGTACCGAATTATTCTATATCGGTAATTTTTTTACTGTTTTTTACATAGCTTCGTCTTTGACAATAAATAAATTTCGAAGCGCATTTGAAAAATTTTAAACAAATATGGCAAGCAATTGTTATGGGGTAACTTTTTCTATGCGACATTTCGTTTGTCTTTTTATAACGTGGTGTTTTTTCTAATAGAAATAATGTTACCTGATACGGCTGAATGTCTAATAACTACATTAACTACTAATACAAAGAGGGTATTTTACCTTTTTTTTTCTTCAATGCTTTATTTACGACGCCGTAAGTGGTAATAGTTTTAACCTAGAGGGTACAGGTCTTCAAGCATGGTTGCCGCGATACACGGATAGTATCCCAGAAAAAATTCGTGAAGTCGTATCACTAGAAAAGACCTTACCACTATGCCGATACAGAAAAAAAGGACGTAAAACGTCCTAGAAAATGAATACATTATGTATATACTTAACTAAATAATTGACTAAAATTAGTAACGTCTTTTCCAGGTATTAACGTCTACACAATACTCCTGAATTATAGTTACTACAAACAGCTGAACACCAGAGAAGAAGTTTAAATTCTAATATTGCTGATTTGTTATCGTTGCTTTCTACTTTCAGTATTACTATTTTTTATAAAATATTTACTGTTAAATTATATTATGCTCTTTATGTGACACAAACAGCATCTGTCAGTGTATCCGAATATGTTTTTTTAAAAAAAGTCTTTGATACACTTCGTGTATATTTTTTTTAGTAATTGCCTACTACAGTAAATGGCTGCTTGACACCCCTAGGTTTGGTATTCGATAGATTTTAAATAAGACTATTAAATATTATCTAAGTTTAAAAATTTTAGTTCATTCAAACATTCACAGTGAGCGTTGATTGTTCTTGAAAAATATCAAACCAACGCTTAGTACAATATTTTTTTTAAAATCTTGCATTTTTATTTATGCATGTGTATATTAATAATAATTATGTAAATGTTTAAATTTAACTAAAAAATAATTACAAAGCTTCAAAGTTCTTTAATTAATAAAATGATATGTCTAAACCATGAAATAAAATTTCATAAAAACATTTTATTCAGTTGTTACATTATGTAATAAACAACTGTTATAAATTTAATTAAATAATGTAATGTTATATGTAATTAAATATAATCAATTACATTAAAAAAATATGACTAGGTACTAAAAAATAATTTTGTTTATTTTAATTTTGTTGTAGATGTTTAGTGGTTTGCGGAAATGTTGATAATACAGCTGCTTAGTATTTATTTCCTATTAATAAAAAACAAAGAATTCTGACATGTTATTTATTTTAATATTAACTTAATGTATCTTACAAATTCTATTCCAAAAAGGCTTATAAATAATTTACGATGAGGGTCGATGTATTTTTTTAAATATAAATTAATTATTTTATACATGTAAAATAATGTAGTTTTTACTTAAAAATTAAAGTGTTTTGTTATTATTATCTTGCTTATAAAAAAATCCTTTCTTAAAATAACATAAGTGAGACATACTTTTACAAACACATTTTATGATTCTTTAGTAGTATCTTATTAAGTATGTTATATCATAATAAAAATAAATCAAATATTATTAATAATATTTTAAGTAAATGTTGAACCGTAATGATATTTATAAATGTATATCTAACTATATAAAAATATTTTTTATTTTATGTTAAGACCACTGAATTACGCCTAAGTTGTAACATAATCTTCATAACTTGTAAATATTTTCTTGACGTAAATGTTAGTTGACGGGTGAACAGTCCCCTAAAATCCACCGTTCAGCATTCGTGTAGCGGTTGAATGTTGAATAGACTTTCTTTGTCTTTCATAAACAATCACTAGACAATCCCTTAGCTGAATAGAGTTTCACACAATAGTGTCTATTAAAAAAGGTTGTTGTCTATAAAAAATCTTTATTGCTGTCACGTTGATGTGACTTTGACAGCTTACTCGTACATTACAAATTTCAGCGCGTGTGATTTAAAACTTTCCTGCGAATTTTAATCTCTACATTTATTAAATAAATATTATAAGAAATATAGTATATAATTAATATTATTCTGTTATATTATATAAAATAATATTATATATAAATTATAAATATTATATAAACTAAATATCTAGAAAGATTTTCCTTTGAAAATCTCTCTCACACGAAAGTCACACTCTTTTCAATTTTTATAAAAATCACAAAAATTATTATCCAAAAAAATGAAAATAACATGCAAACTCCGGCCAGGGAACTGTTTGGTTGTAGAAATTCGGTCGTTCAACATCCAACCTCTAACAACTGTCAAATTAGGGTTTCCTTTTGTTTATGAAATGCATAAAGGTTGAAATCGCCGCATAGCGCCTGAATCGTCCCCTAGAGGAGCCCCCATCTTGACTATGAATTCCACTGAATCTTCAGTGCTGCGTTCTAACAAATTGATTGACCACTTTTTAACTTTTTTGGAATTTCCGGGAGATTTTTTGACAATTTGTTGTAAATAAGAACCACTACATGGCAGACCAAGATCCTGCTAAATATTTATTACTACCTTTTTCATTATTCAATATTGCCCTCAATATAATATATTAAAGTGAAACTTTTATTCTATCGCCCTAAAATTGTTCGTTCATCTATCGCATGTCGCATTACAGCTGGCCATAGAGTAGGTAACTGTGCGACTCGAGGCGAATGTGAAGATATTATTATTTTATTATTTATTTATTTTTAAAGTGTCGCTTGCATCGTGGTTTCATAAAACAAAACAAAAAAAATTTCTCATAGTCTTTATACTTCTTCGAAAATTTCTTTTCATCAATATTAAATTATAAATGATAATGATATATATACTAATAGGATAAAACGTGAAAAAAGTCTAGTAAAACTTGAACTCTATGGATGGCATTAATATAAATTTTTCGCACATTAGAGCCAAAGGGTGACGTTAGAGCCAAAGGGTTGATAGTGGTATTCAAATTATAAAATACTTGTAGGTATATTAAAAGCCTAAATATTTTTATATGTAATTTAACTCCTTAGCGGCGTTGCGTCATAGATTTCTTTTTCGTCATATAATAAATGAAGTATCTACTTATAGATAGGTACTTATAAAATTTTATTAATGTTAAGTTTCGAAAGAGGTATTCAATAGTGGGGTTTTTGTTATAGATATAGAATTTTGAATATTTTGATATATTATAACGATATTAAAAATCTATTTTTTTGCATCTGACTAGGTACACTTTTTTTTTTTTTTTCGAACTGACTACACTGTTAGCCTGAGGGGCCCTGGAGCCTTTACGGCTTTTACAGCTTTACCGGGCTTGGGGGCGAGCGCTTAGGGCACTCAGCCTCGAAAGCTAAGCAACAACATCCGAGGGTGCCAAAGTGGCCGAACCTCGGCTCGGACTGTTGCGCGTATGCAATTAAGTCGCGATCTGACTAATTCCCTATCCGTAATTCGATCTAAACTAACTATACATATATACATGTTTCTGCCCCCTGGGAGGAGGGAAGGAACATGTGTATGTGTATTTAGTGGTCTGAAATTTTTGTCTACTCTAACTAGGCAAAAAAAGAAAAAAAAAAGGTCCCTTACAGAACCTATGTACCTATGTGTGTTGTGCATGTGTGTATAATGCAGTGTCATGTATGGCTGTGAAAGCTAGTGATTGTAGAGTCACTTGTATCGCGCGAGCGGCTGCTTGTCTCAAGGGCATGGAGCCCTTGAGCCGATGGATCGGACCTAGCTAGGTACACTGTTAGACGTAAGCCGTAAGAGCTTCATCGGCCTCGGGGGCGAGTAAATAAGGTAGCCAGCCGCGTTGTAAAAAGAAAACATCTTATAATATCCAATCTCAATATACCTCTCACTTTATCTATCATACTGATATAAAAATACTATCTACATGGCACCATTTTTCTATAGTAAATGCTAGGATATCATTTCTTACACTGAAATACATTAATTATAATATATTTGGGCACTTAAATCTAAATATAGTAATCGGGTAAAATACCTCATAATCTTAATTTAAAAGTTCGTGTATAAAGACCGCTTTGGGAATAAATGTCTTTGTTTATGTCACAGTTTTAATAGGTACTAATTAATCTTATCAAATTTCATTTATCATTAAATCATCTTAATGACACTATTCCACACATAGGGCTATATCTAAATGTTAATAGATTGAAAGTAAAACTGATATAGAGTGGAATTTGACAATTTGTTATGATGAAACTTACCTCCCAATAAGTGAAATAGGTAGATTGCATTTTTTCTCAACATAACATTAATGATATATTTTTATTTCAATTATAATCGCCAATATAATGCATGCTTAAAAACAATTAAACATGTACGATAAGTGTTACAAAGTGTACAATTTTACGGAAATAGAATTAAGAATTGCCTTACTATAAGATTATTTGGGTTTAATGATACGCCAACTGTTGACAATGTAACAATAATTATCGTAGCGGGAAATTTTTTTTTAGACAACTGACTATATGACATTGTTTTTCAGTTTAAATATAAAAAAGTTAGATTACACGTGAAGCCAGCGTTTTCTATTGATTGAACAAATTGGTACAACCAGCCACCACGTGTAATACCCGTCTTATTGGGACGCTTAGGCATTTGGCGTTCTGGGATTAGCTAGTGTATATCCAGTAATCAAGCGAGTGGTAGGGATATATATCTGTGATCACACGGTGGTAAACCCGTCGCCGTGACTCTCTATTGGTTTGCAACCTTTCAGGATCAGTCAGGTTTATACAGCTGCCAAGAGAGTTACAAGCCATCATGGCAGCGACGACCAGCGATTAATTGCTTGTCTCTGGTCACCGTTGTGTTTGGATTGTACTGTGTGTCATCAGGAACAGATCAATCATTTTGCCGGGCTACTAGAAAAAAGAAATATATTTTGACATTGTTTTTCTTTAGAGTTAATTTTATTATACCGGTTATATTATATGCATACGCATGTATACGCGTTACAAAAATTACTTACACGGTCAAATATTGAATCAATCACACAATATATGGGAAATATTGGTATTAAGTTTATAGTGACGTTCACTTCTAGATACCTTAGAGGACAGTAAAGAGTTTACTAGTGATATATCTGACCGAGAAATAAGCTTGGGATATCCATTAGAGTACAATAAATCAGAACAGATCTACCATTGATGGTAACGTAACAATATTACTAAAATGAATACCTCAATTGAAATCATGGAATATTCAAGCTTGATCTGAGTACGATATCATGCAAAAATATCACTCCCAATCTCCCGTAGCCGTAGAGGAAATACAAAAAATAGCACTAAAAGAAAAGGTTGATAAATGTCTTGTAGGAACAGTAACCTAACAGTTGCTAATCGCAGTTATAAGTTCAATCTACGTTAAGGAGGATGGTACACTGCAGAGACAAGTTACCTTCAGATGGAATGTAAACCGGTTTTATAATTCGTTGTCGTGAAAAGTGTTTGTCGTAAACATCTGAAATAGTGGGCACAATTAAAGCCAGAGTGGGTTCCAAAAAAGAAGAGTCATGAACAACATAGAAAAGATTGAAAACCTTGATTTATTTTCAAGAGAATAGGCGGATATTACGCAAACAATGTGTGGGAAGTAGATAATCTTTGGTCATTTGTGTAATACTGAAGAATTTATAATAAAAATACTTATTTATTAACACTTCTCTTAAAGATTTTCTTAGACTTTTTCGTTCGAAGGATAAGTATCATTGGTTCTTTAATTCAATATCTCGACATTAGGCTCCTCGATAAGTCTTCGATGTTGATTTATCCCGAAGCGTTTTCCTTTTAACATCAGCTCGTACACGGTGTGCACCGCTACTAGGAAATGTATGAAAATCACTGAAATAAGAAAAAGTAAGAATTAAATGAAATATATACTTTTTTATGAATTGGCAAAAGTTTCGTTAAAATTCTCACTACTATGCAAAGATAGGGAAGGTGTGAGCTTATTTAACACGCTAGCCCACAAAATATGGACAATAAAAGTTGAATGAATGAATATTTTATTGAAATTTATATTCTACAGTGGGGAGCTATGTCACAAGGCATTTTATTCCAGCTAATTAGCGGTATTGAAGGACAAATAAATGAGTCGTTGTAAGTAGTGAAAACCGAAGAATTTGTTACATTATTAAGATAAATGTGTTATTGTTAGTTCCAACACTCATGTACGGAAGTGAAAGCTGGTTGTGGCAGAAAAAACATGAAAGTATAATAGATGCAGTAGAATTGAGATCGCTAGGAGTTAAATTGAGTGACAGGATAAGAAATAATGTGGAAAGAGAACGTTGTGGTATGAAAGAAGATATAGTGGCACGGATTGAGAAAGGGATGTTTGGTTTGGGCATGTAGAGAGGATGAATGAAAGAAGAATGACTAGACAGATTTACAAGATGAGTGTGAACGGGAACGTTGGTAGAAGAAGGGCTAGACGAACGTTCCACGATAAACCGGGGACGTTCTGAAGAAAGGTCAAGTCAAGAGTAATATAAACCGACGAGCATGCGTGAAAAGTTTGATGAATGTTGAAGAAGCGAAAGATGTATGTCAAGATCGTAGCAAGTAGAAGGACGTGTACTCTGTCTACCCCGTAGAGAAAGCGGCGTGATTTATGTATGTATTAAAATTAAAGTCAAAGGTTCAGTTTTCTCGTGTCTCGTGTATTGCTTTCCCGTCAGACAATATCAAATTCGAATCAATAAACATACACTAATCCGAAGAATTCGTTTGTAACGTCGAGGTTCGACTAGGAAACATTGGGTTATTATTTCACTGATTTCAATCGTCTAACTACTTTAGGATTTCATTAAAACATACGAATCCATTCTTATGCTAGAAGAGATTATATCCATGCTATTACCAACTACTTGTGACCACTTATATAATTACAAAAAGATCATATCATCCTTGTGGAATCAAGTTATAAGCAAGTGAATAACTGGCACAAAAGACAAGTACCTGCTTGATAGAATACCTCCTTTAAATTGCTTGGACTTCATCAACACCTACGAGTGCATTTGCCTTGCATTTTTTTTTTTTTTTTAATAGCTCGGCACATTGACTGTACTGTACCTGATGGTAAGCACACTACAATCCAAACACAACAACGACCACCAAGAGATCGTAATCCATCGGTGGTCGCCGCTGTCATGCCGGCCTGCTTAAATATCTCTTCACGTTACGCTTGAAGGACCCGATGTCATAAGAAGGAGGGAACACACCGGCTGGGAGACCGTTCCACAGCTTCACGGTACGACAAAGATAAGACAAAGCGAACTTTTTAGTTCGTGCCGAGATGGAAGTTACCGTAAAACTGTGATTCCGAAGCCCAGCGCGTGTGGTTCTGTTATGGAAAGGAGAGGAGGGAATTAGATTAAACAGCTCTTCAGAACACTCACCATGATACAGACGGTAAAACACACTTAGCGAGGCGATGTTCCTGCGAAGCTGAAGTGGCTCGATGCAATGGGTAACGTCTGCATCATTAACAATGCGAACAGCCCGTCTCTGTAACCTATCCAGGGCATCGAGGAGGTACTTTGCGGATCCATCCCAAAGGTGCGAACAGTATTCCATACACGGCCGAACTTGTGCCTTATAAAGAAGGTACAGTTGACCGGGCGTGAAAAACCGTCGCACCCTGTTCAGGATCCCTAGTCTCCGAGATGTAGTGGAGATGACACTCCCGATGTAATCCCTGGAGTTGAGGTCGCTGCGAATATCCACACCTAGGATATTGAGGCTGTCACGCATTGCTAGTGAGACGTTCTGAAGAGTGAGGAGGGGAGAAAACGGAGACTTTTTTGAGGAAAACGCGCACACCTGAGTTTTCTTGGCATTGAACTCAACCAAGTTACTTGCTCCCCATGTAGAAACACGTTGCAAGCATTGGTTAAGTTCAATGTCAAGTTCCTCCCGTCTCTTTTCTGTTTCTTCCCGACCACATGAAGGCTTGCTATAATAGCACCCATGAATGGTGTTGTCATCTGCATAGTAATGCGTATGACCTAAAGGTAACATATCATTGATATGCAGAAGAAACAGAGTGGGCGAAAGCACAGAGCCTTGAGGAACTCCAGCGTTTATCGACATGAACTGCGAATCACATCCTTCCACAAGGACACGAATTCTGCGTTCATGTAGAAAGCCGGAGATCCAGTTGCAGAGGTTGTCGGGAAGTCCATACGCCGGAAGTTTAGAAAGAAGACCACGGTGCCAGACCCTATCAAAAGCCTTAGCTATGTCAAGACTGATCGCCAGAGCCTCGCCATGCCTATCAATTGCCTCCCCCCAGCGGTGCAGTACATATGCCAGAAGATCACCCGTTGATCGATTCTGGCGAAAGCCATATTGACGATCATCAATCAAAGAGTGATCCTCTAGGTAACGGACAAGCTGGGTGTTGATGATCCGTTCCATGATCTTGCACAACACTGAGGTTACGGCAATTGGACGGTAATTGACAGGGTCAGATCGATCCCCCTTCTTGGGGATCGGTTGCACATTAGCCTCTCTCCAAACCCGAGGCACGACACCAGAGAGGTAGGACAGGCGGTAAAGGCGCGTCAACACTGGAGACAACTCAGCTGCACATTTTTTAAGTACAACCGCTGGGATACCGTCCTGACCACTGGACTTCCGAACATCGAGCGATCGCAATTCTCTAAGCACGTCACATTGCCTAAATCGTAACTCAGACATTGTGACACCGCAACTGGGAATTATAGGCGGTTGTGCGTTGCGATCATCGAGCCGGGAATTAGCTGCAAAGAGATTGGCAAGTAAAGTTGCTTTCTCTTGCGGCTCGTGAGCCAGTGATCCATCAGAGTACCTCAGCGGGGGCAATGCTGGACGACAGAAATTAGCTTGCACGGCTTTGGCCAGACTTCAGTAAACTCGACTATTAGCCGGTTGACCTATGAGATCATGACCTATCCGTGCAATGCGCTCGGCATCCGCTCTAATGTAGGCCCTCTTACAGGCCTTGGTGGCAGAGTTGTACGCTGATTTTAGGGACTTTATATTGGGATCCTTGTGTGCGCGACCCCTGGCCCAATCACGATACGCAACTTGCTTCTGACTTACAGCATCAGCGCAATCGCGATTGTACCAAGAGTGTACTCTGCGATTACAGACGATATCGGAAGAAGGAATATAATATTCCATTGCGATTCCAATCTCGCCTGCAATTGCTTCAGCAATCGCTGAAGGATCTTTCCCATCAAAGCAGCACTGCCGCCAAGGGATGGATGCAAAATAATCCCGCATTCCATCCCAATCTGCTGACAAATAGTGCCAAACTTTACGCCTAAACCTTACGCAGGGTGGAGGCGGAGCGCGTGGCACAGACGTCATAACCAGGCAGTGGTCCGATGTGCCCAAGGGCGCATTAACTGACACAACATACCCAGTTGGATGGCTCGTCAACAGAAGGTCCAGCAAAGAGGGCGCATGACCATCAACATCGGGAATCCGGGTGGGCTGGACTACCAGTTGTGTCAGGTCATGAGTTAGAGCGAATGCATGGGCAGTTCGTCCTGCATGGTCTGTCTTGGAGGAACCCAACCACGATTCGTGGTGTGCGTTAAAGTCCCCCAAGGCAACCAGTTCCGCAGTAGGAAACTGCTCCTGTGCATCATCTATTGCCTTGCTCAAATACTCAAAGAGCCGAGTAGTCTCGTCATCCCCGTTATGGGATCTGTAGAGGCACACGTAGATTCGGCTTTGAGTGCCCAGGTCCACGTGTACCCAGAGGACGGAGAAGGAAGGGTCCTACTTGCAGCGCAGACGGCGACAACACACGTCTGACCGTACATACACACATACTCCGGCTTTTGCTTGAAAGTTCTCCTTGAAGGAAAAAAACGTGAAGAGCGAGTGACCTTCAACTGAGCATTGAGATAACCAGCGTGATTCGCCGACTCCCTATAATACATGAGAGAAATACATTGATCCGGCGAACGGAAGGGCCCCCGTACCCTCCCGGAATAGGTCGCCGGGACCCCAATCCGGTCACCAACCGGCACGACGAGCCTACCCGAGATTATTCGCGGCATGGTGAGGCAGCCTCTCATGGTGGTTATCCATGATTGGGCCTCTGTACTATACCGCGGGCGGCCAGCGGGAAAACCGTTTCTACGGGTCTCCCTGGCCGCCGGGTCAATGCAGCCCTCTCAGGCAATGAGCCATTGGAGAATCCCAATCCCATCCGTGCCAAGCCGAAAGTCACTCGTTAACTGGATATGCACAGGCTGATCCCGAAACGCGACTGGCCAAAGCGAGTCACTATGACGGGCTTTACACCTCATACATGGTGGTCGCGACCCAGTTGGGCAAAAAAACCCTACCACCCCGCTATCGCCATTACCTCGTCCGTTGCTCAGCAGGGTGCACCACGTGCAGGTGAGGTTGGCTTGGGCGTCTCAGTGCTATAGATGTTATTTGACGCCCCTTACACCCCATATATATAACAAAAAAGCAAACATCAAAAAAGTGACTTTATACTTACATGAAGCAAGTATTTCCACCAAAGCAGGGATCCAAAAGTTTTGCAACAACTCCAGTATGGCACTCAGAAGAACAAGTATCGTGGTCATTGTGCCAAACGCAAAGTAAGATAATACAAAGCTTGGCTTATTCTGAAATTAGTTTATTTATTAATTTCTGTGATGAGCAAAAGATTAATAAACTAAATAACGTCTTAGATGATTAATTACCAAATTTTCTGGAAATATTTGTCACTTCTGGTACACACACAAAATTCTGGTATACAATCACCTTTTTTATCCTTATTTGTTTTTATATTGTATACGTCTGACCACAATCTCGCTTGATGTTAAATTACGATGTGGCCAAGTGGAAGAACTAGCTCTCAAGTGCACATTCCAGATTAGAACTATAGACGCTTGGCGGCAGATTTTGAACATAAGAATGGTAGCTAATCAACCGAGCAATATATTAGAAGATAATTAAAATTATTTAGGACCAAATTTGCTTTAGCTGGATGGTCATTTGTCGCTTGTCGCACACAAATCACGACCACCATACACCCATATTTAATACCCGCTACAGTGGCAAGCTTCGTTTCAGGATCAGCCAGTATGTATGCCAAGAGGCCGCTTTTTTTTTTTCGGACTGACTATACTGTTAGCCTTAGGGGCCCTGGAGCCTTTACGGCTTTTACAGCTTTACCGGGCTTGGGACCAAGAGGCCGCATGACAGCGTTGTCCTATAATGGATTACTCGGTGGTTGTCACTGTGTTTGGTTTGTACTGTGCGTACAATCAGACACAGTGACACTCACTTTATCGTGCTACGATAAAAAAAATACTTCAATTTATTGCTTTTTAAGTAAATACTTATTTTAACAAATAAAAGTCTCCTTCGGTTCACCAGTATCAAAAAATGGTGCACTGTATAGTTACATGAATATACTGGCTATATCTAAACAGATCAGAAATCAATACATGGCAAGAAAAAAAAAATCGACATTAAAAAAATCGATGAATATTACAAAAAACACTACATATTCTAGGACACATTGTAATCTGATAATTTATAAGATTTCACATATAATAGCAAAAATTAAAAATGAAGTATTTTTTTATTTTAATTGCAACTGTGCTTATCACCAATTTTGCCAACGTCATGTGAACAGTACATTTTTCTAATTATTCCTGTACTTTTCAAATATAGCTCTAACAAGATTACAGCTCCCGTGTTAAAACTATCCAGACAGTCCAGGGAATTAATGTGGTCACTTAATATGCATGTTCCTAGTTCCACGTAAAATGACGCCAAAATTACATATAGTAGGGCCTAATAACATAATAAGTATTTAAATTAAAATAAAACCGACACATATCAAGATCCCGCCAAAAACTCAGTTTTTTGATTTATTAATATTTTCAAACCCAACACGGAAGTATAACATGTATTTACCATCTTCAATCCAGCCAATAGCATTGCAGATGCAATTATCGAGAGCAGATTAAGAATCAAAACAATCCACAGTATAATGTGAATAGAGATTTCTTTCAGATCCAAATTGAAAATTTCTCTCAAATATTCTTTGTGCCAATGTTTATTATTCTCCTCCATAATGAGAAACACAGTCGATAAACATGCCATCAAGGTTGATAAAAACTGAAATAAGAAATTAATGATGTATTATTGATTTGTTTATTAATAATCAATTTGTAATAACGCAGTTAGTAGATTTTGTTTTAATGATAATTTGGTTAAACGATCGCCTTTAAATTGGAAATCTCTCGTAAAAATGTTTATTTATAATTTATTAATTATTTTTTTAATATAATAGTATCTTATTTATTAATAATATATTATTAGCAAACGACACAAGATGGTACACACATTAAGCTTGGTTCACAATTAATGTGTCGTGATGTGTCGGGTGTTACCTATTATGTGGGGGAGTGTTCGTACTTCTTATTTGTCGTGTCGTGTTTTTAATGTTGCGCGTTTTCAAAACATTAACTAGTTTGGCTATTGGGGTTTGAATACATATAGAACGTTTTGATGACAATGATTTCAGCAATGATTTGATGATTTATTATATGGACGTATCTTCTTAAAAAAGACATTGGATCATGCAGTAAATAGGCTAATAAAGACAGAGGGTACATTTAACTGTCTCGTTCAAGAATAATAATTTCCTTCACTTATTTCTCTTAGTATTTCCTCCCAAACAGCATTCTTGATAGAATACCAATCGTCTTTAGAATCTTTAGATTTAGTATCATATCATCATCATCATCATCATTGGCCTTTTCGTCTATAACAGACGGTTTAATCAGTGTCTCTGGGAGCAGCTTCTTTCGTGGCTGTATAATCCAATTTGTGAGCGGCACTGTCGACCACAATGTGAACATACAAAAAATAATATATTGTGTGCAGTGCGACCAATGTGATCGTGTCGCATAGCTCTTTTATGTTCCAAACAACGAAACCAGGTCTCATCGTGCGCTTTTAGGCCATCATGAACACACTTGCGCCATTCGTCCCTAACCTCAGCGAGTCTTTCCCAATGTGCGGGATTGATGTTAAAGGTAGCCATGTCCCTCTTAATACAGTCTTTGAACCGCAGCAGTGGCCGACCAACGTCTCTCTTTGCATCTGCTACGGAACCTAGCATGACGCGACGCGGCAAACGGGAGGACTCCATTCGATGCACATGCCCCAGCCAGCGCAATCGTCTCTGTTTCAGCATTGCCGTAAAGCTGGGCAGCTGTGCAATCTCTAGGACTGTCTCATTTGTGACTTTATCTTCCCAAGTGATACCTAAGATATTACGAAGGCAACGCATATAGAAGGTGTTGAGTCGACATTCCTGTTTTGCGTATGAAGTCCAGGTTTCTGCTCCGTACAAGAGTATGCTTAAGACGCACGCTTGATACACCATCATTTTGGTATTTATTGTGAGGTGCTTGTTTCGCCACACCCTTGTACTTAGCTTCCCGAAAATAGTGGCCGCTTTGCCGATACGAATTTCGATCTCATCATTGAGGGAGAGATTGTTCGACACGGTGGAACCAAGGTAACAAAATTTGTCGACTACTTCTAAAGGCGTGTTACCCAGGAGGATAATTGGGCTTTCCGCGTTGCCTTGCGCTAATACTACTGTTTTCCGGATGTTAATGGACATTGAGAATAAATCACACGCACTCGAGAATTTGGACATCATGATTTGAAGCTCGTGAGTGGAACTAGCAACAAAGGCTGCATCGTCGGCAAAGAGAAGAGTGTCTACGAAGAGATCTTCCCGGTAACGCTTAGATTTCAATAGCGATATCTGGAAAAGCTTGCCGTCGCTCCTTGTGTGGAAGTGAATACCATGTTGGTTGTCGCCAAAAGCAGCTTTTATTAGAAGCGAAAAAAACACTCCAAACAGAGTAGGGGCAAGGACGCAACCCTGACGCACACCTCTGCGCATGTGAAACGGTTTAGATGTGTCACCGTTAAACACGACAGCACCTTTCATATCCTCGTGAAAAGCCTTCACAGGGCTTAACAGTTTTGGTGGGCATCCTATGCACTGAAGTGCAGAGTATAGACCCTCTCTACTCACAGTATCGAACGCCTTATTTAGGTCGACGAACGCAATATAGAGAGACGTATTCTGCTCCCTGCACTTCTCCTGTACTTGGCGAAGAGTAAATATCATATCCACTGTTGATCGCCCACCACGAAAGCCACACTGAGACTCGGGATATATGCGGTTTGCAAGTTGTTGCAGTTTATAGAGAATAACGCGGCCGAACAACTTACCGACTATGCTCAAAAGAGAAATGCCACGGTAAGAGTTGCAGTCGCCACGGTCACCTTTCCCTTTGTATAATGTGACAATGTTTGCATCACGCATATCCTGAGGCACCTCTCCCGCTTCCCAGCATTTACAGAGTAGGCGATAAAGTACAGGTGACATACACTTAAGCTTGACCAGTTCAGCATGGATGCCATCGCTGCCAGGACTTTTGCCACGTTTAAGCTGCGAGACAGCTAGGTCAAACTCCCTAGCGGTAGGCTGGTCATCTAACGCAGTCCAAGTGTCCAATTTGGGCAAGCCTTGTATGGCGTCCAGACAGATGTCAACTGGCTGCGAGTAGAGACCGGTGTAGTGTTCTACCCAGCGTTCAAGTTGGCGGACACTGTCAGTAATAACTGTGCCGTCTAATTCTTTAAGGAGTGCTGTCTTTTTAATAACTGGTCCGAGAACCTGTTTTATGCCAGAGTAGACACCGCTCAAGTTGCCCGCATTAGCAGACGTTTGGATACTTTTGCAAAGGTCGGTCCAGTATGCATTGGCACAAAAACGTGCACTGCGCTGGAGGTCTGCCTTTGCTTTAGCCAGTTCCGCACGTGTCGTCTGGGTTGGTCTCAAGCGATGTTTTAAAGCAGCTTCACGCTTCAAAGAGAGCAAAGGTAGCAATTGCTCTTTGTGTGCAGCAAACCAATCCTTATGTTTAACTTTTTGGAGTCCAAAAGCTTTACCGGCAGTAACAGTGAGAAGACCCTTAACTTTCCTCCACTCATCGGCAATCGGTGCATCATCACTCCAGGTTGCTCTATCATTCTGCATCATCTCCTCAAATTTTTGGACCAGCTCATAATCCCCGGTCTTTTGAAGATCTATTTTCTTCATACCAGGTTGCCTTGACGAGTGGATCTTTTTGCAGGTGTTGGAAACACGCGTAACAACCAAAGAGTGATCAGTGTTGCAGTCAGCGCTGTGAAAGGATCGTGTATGTAAGATGTTTTTGAGCTCTATTTTCCTGCATAAGACAAGATCAAGCTGGTGCCAGTGACCAGAGCGAGGGTGTTTCCAGGACACCTTGCGCATTAATTTGCCTTGGAAGTAGGTATTGGTGACGCATAGGCCAAACTCAGAGCAGAACTCTAAGAGCCGTTGGCCGTTCTCATTAATTTTGCCAATACCATGGTTACCAATACAGTCAGGCCATGTAGCGCGGTCCTGACCAACACGGGCATTAAAGTCGCCAAGAATGTATAGGCGGTCACTGTTACGAACTTTGCGTACCGTTTGCGTGAGCTGATCATAAAATTTGGTTTTGGCTTCGTCGGAAGATTGAAGAGTTGGTGCATACGCTGAAATTAAAGTGATAAAGCCGCAGTTGGTGTTCACTCGCAGCAACATAATTCGCTCAGAAACACCTACAGGTGTCTCTATGGATGGTAGAATGCTATTCTTGACTGCGAAGCCAACCCCATGCTCACGGGTAGCAGTGCTGTCCCTGCCTTTCCAGAAAATTGTGTAATTAGACTCGCGCAAAGACCCTTCGTTTGGTAGTCTGGTTTCTTGGAGAGCCGCCACTGATATGTTCAGTTTAGCCAATTCGGTGTCGATAATGGCAGTTTTGCGCAGGTGATTGTCGCAATTCGAACCTCCATTGGTGTCCGGGAGGCCTGTCCTCATAGTGCGGACATTCCATGTCCCAAGACGCATGGATAGTGAGTATGAAATATTATTTTTACGTAGTTGCCTAGAAGTCGCAGGTGTGGTTTATAACGGCACCAACTATCTAGTATTTGCTAGTGCTTCCTACACCCTAAAGAAGCAGATCAGCGCCGGGACGGATCAGTACCTTATTGGCCGGGGGCTGCCCAGCTGAAGCGGGCGGTGACTGATCAATGGGTCTACGATGGACCCTCCCACCGTCGAGAATGACCCCTGGCGCCTGCACTTACGTCCATTAGTGTAGGCTTATAACCGGTAGACTGCCACTCTCCGTGTTGTTTTCCACGCAGCTAGGCTGTCGCGGGTGAAGTGACCTCTCCACAGACACACTGCATCGCCTGGGACACAGTTAAGGAAATACAGGGTTGCCCAAGACCTGTACCACCCTCTCGGCCTCACCAACTAAACCCGCAGGAACGACATGTCGATACGTGCGGCGTCGGGTCGGCTGCAGGGACTTGGCGCACTTTCAGGTTACCGAAATTACGCCTAACGGGATGCCCATCCCGGGTTTGCTTTCAGAGTTTACCTTCTCCATGCCAACTTAGGCTAAACAGTATGTCTCCGCCGAGTCCGGCATACTCATAGCATACCTACGATGAATTACCTTTCACACCGGAACAGACTGTGATCGTACCAAACTAGGAATAAGTAGAAGGATAGGAGGTATGGAATATGAAAGGATATGCAGGGTAGAGGATACTAATGTTACGGTGACAGGAATATATAAATAACATTAGTAGCTCGAGGAAGCCGGGGTCGCATACCCGAATACACATCTAACTTCACCGGACATGAAGAAGTCGATGCATACCCTCTGACCTTTAGTATCATATACGAGTAGTATATACTTTATATTTTCACACTAACTCAATTAGTTCATCGTATACTTTTACAAAGTTTTATGACGGTTGGGGACTGCATTTACCGCGGTAACTCGCCGTATTCTGAGATTGAAGATAGGTCCAATTACTGAGTCGGGGTGTGTCGTGATGCGACAGAATGCTATCGCTTTCGTAAATTTAGTATGACTAGACACATCAGTGTGTTGCGTTGATGTGTTGTGTTGGGGTCGCTTCTGTCGTGAAAAAAATCACTTGACACCGAGAGGTGGTGGGGGTTCTGGCGCACCACATCACGCCACACAAATCTCATAAGTACGACGCGCCAATTCTGAATGTACTGATTAAGTTTATATTTTTATAATCACTACTAATAATAAGGTACTCATTTTCATAAATTTTATAAACAAAAAAATAACAAAATAATAGGTTTATATAACAACTTGTACTGTAGAAATATAGTCATAGCATAATACAATGGATTTCATTTATAACGATCTCGGTTGTAACGACTTAAGTCCCTTGAATTTAAAGTATACCTTTAAAAGAAAAAAGTTGGCTATAACGACTTCGGGCTGTAACGCCCATATTGGGTATAGTAACTAGTTTTAATGAACCATTTGTAACAAGTTATTGCGACTGAGACTAGTCTAGAAAGAGTAGAGAGAGAGTAGTCTAGAAAAGTTAAATCTTGTAAGTTAGCACAAAAATTTAAACTGAAACAATGAAATATGTATTAGATTTTTTTTGTAAATACAGAGGTGTTTGTAAAATATGTATAGTGTTATTAAGTTGACATTAGGTGATATATGAGCATTGGGCAGCTGTATTATCTAACAATAAATATTGTTTTCTTTCTTTCTTTTTAAGTTCTGCCTATATATATAGCGACTTCCGGATATAGCGACGTAATTATTGTGGTTCCTTCATCGTCTTTATAGCACAAATCCACTGTATAGCGAAAGGAACTTCGTTACACCCCTTGAGTTTGATAATTTATAATATGCTAGTACTAATATAAAAACACTTTGGCTATGCTATGCTAGGCTATAATTTTAATTTCATTTTTTATATTCGTCAACTGTGTTTTCTTGAAGCTATATAACTGGGCAATTTTAGTTATTTAAATAGTCTTTTAGTCCTTATAATAAATAATTTATAGAAACAATCAATAAACAAGAACAACAATATTAGATATAGATTGTATGGTACAAAAATATTTACTCCAGTGCCATCTTCCGGTGACAAAGCAGAGTAATACTTGTGTAAGAATTAAGGGCGGCCCTCATTTCGTCTTAAGTGCTAATTTTACAAAAATCCTTTTTACTACGCGTTTACTTTATAAAAATACTAGCTGTGATCGCGGCTCCGCTCACGCGGACTACAGAATGCCGTCGGTCGAGCTCACGTGCGAATCGTACTGCCCCCGCTCAAAAGACTGAAGACAAAAATGCTTATTTTGAGTGGTCCTCAGAAGATAGATATATGCATCGCAAATTTTTTTGTAGGTCTTTTTAAGAAGAACATTAATTTGAAATATATCTCGTATGGTTTACTCAACGTAAGCCATTAAAGCGCCTCAAATGTTTCTGTTTCCGAATTGATTTACCATTATCATTACTGCTTATTTCGTATGTTAATTTATCTCACAAAATATATCCTATAACCTGGCCAGATAACATAGTTATGGATAAAAAACAAAACCATGTAATTCGGATAATTGGTTCTCGCGTTCAAAGTACATAAACGGACAGATAGAGAGACGTTGAATTTTATAATATGTACAGAATATACAGAAGATCCTATCTTAGTAAATTCTACTCTACATTAACTTCTCTTCATTCAACCAGTCAGAACAAACACCTTGTTGAATACATCTGTAATTATGCAAATCCGTCCATACATCCTTTCAGACTCCCTAAAAGATCGCCACAACAACTAGTCCTGCGCTGCTCGCATCCAGCGGGTTCCCGCAACCTTCACCAGGCCGTCAGTTACCTTCTCTTCCAGTACATGGTCGTAACTTGAGAACTCCGCGGCCGTATCGCCTATTCGTTATACGTGCGATGTTCTCACTTAATTCTAGCAATTTTGAGGGCTACGTCGCATCGGGACTTTGGTTATTCTGCAGATCTTCTCATTTCTAATTAGGGAGACTCCGAGTATAGCTCTTTCCATTCTCTTTTGAGTAACCATGAGCTTTCTTATGAAGCCCATCGCTAGTGACCATATCTCAGTACCATATCCCATCACGGGCAACACATAATGGTCATAAATTTTAATCTTAAGACACTGCGGTATCTTAGACGAGAAGATGTACCTAACTGGACAGTTAGTCCTAGGTAAACATAGTCATCAATTTTTTTTTTAAATACATCTAATGTATAAGCTGATGGTAAACGGGTACCGTAACTTATGAACACTTATAACATTATAGGTATCACTAACGCGTTGCCGACCTCGAACCCCTCTTCCCAAAGGAGCACTTGGAAACCCTACTCACCGCAGGAACACAACACAAAGTTATTTGGCTTCGATCTTCTGTAGGGTCTAGGAATTTCATCATTAGAGAGAAATTTCTAGCATCATTCAATAATGGAAATATTATTTTAAATTATTACTATTTTACACTTTATTTATTACTATACGTCCGAATTCATAATCCAGCTCGAATATACTCGAAACGGAAAGTTTAATGAGTAATTAATGACAGGTTTATGAGTAATCCGTAAGCACAGATAATAAAACCGGTAAATATACACTTAAGTTATCGGTTTTTTTTTATAAATCAGCGAAATGACGTCACTGGTTTATAAGATAAGCTCGGTGCAGACGAAGAACATTAGTGACGATAACAAACGTAAACCTAATGTCAGTCAACAACGTCTTGAAAATGTCTTTATAGATATATTTTTATACTACAAGGGGGCAAACAGACATACGGCCCGGTCTACGGTCAGAAACGACTTCACAAACAAATATTATCTATCATACGTTTACATTTTCCTTGAAATTATGGCTGAAAATATATATTGTTGTACAATAATATATAATATATTGTATTAATTATATGTATTAATGTTGGTGGAAGCGAGTTTCCTTGTTTTGTAATGATAATATTTTTAGCCAATTAGTCCGGGTGATTGAAGGCTTAGCTGCTAACCTATAATAAGTACGTTGATGACTTATATACTCAATTTTAGAATTAAATGTTGGAACACACTGGTCAAAAACACGTAGTTACTACAGTCGTGTGGAAGCTTTGACACTATTGCTTTTTTTATTCAACTATGGAGACAAACAAGCTTTCGGCCCGCATGACGGTAAATGGCAACCGTAGTGAGGTATCACATATCACTAGTGCGTTGTTGACCCTGTACCTCAGTTACCCAAGGAGCCCTGGAAACCGAACTAATCGCAAGAACACTGCAATACAAGGTTAATTGTTTGCGACCTTCTCTAGGTTGGAGGTATTTTACCAATACAAGTAGAAAGAAACCAAAGAGATTGCTATGTGCCTTATACTACATGGCATCATACATGAGAAGGGTTGCCAACTTTTTTTTACATAAAATTTAATATTTTCGTATTATCTTTACCTGAAAAAATGTAGTAGGTTTCAAATATTTTATTACTATTCAAATACGTACTGGTCGATAGACAAATAATGATGATATTGAGAAGTAATTAAATTGACAATGACATACCGAGATAGAAAGAGATAAAGCCCAAATTAAATATAATATATTATATTTACTACAAGAGGTAAGGGCTGCGGCCTACGTTTTGTTTAAACATTTTGGAATAAATAATGTTGACTAATTTTTTATCCAATAAAAATATAGTAGTTTCGCCTACTATATTTAACAACCCTAGGCATGAGGTACCAAGGAATCAAGACTTCTTTATAGAGTTCGCTGCGCTGCCTTCATCACCCAAGGAGGGTTTATTACTTCGACCTTTTATATGACTATTCAGAAAATGCTTGCATGGATCGACTACGGGACAAGGGACACACTTATTTTTTCTAGAAATAGCCTTTAAAGCCCGAGGCTTTATATCCCAAGCCAGTAACTACACTACTGCCAACAAAAGCCTCTTCCCTAGAGAAAGCATAGGCTTAATAATTTCCCAAGTGCCCAAGTCTCCTCAAAGATATTCCGTCACCCAGCAGCTTTTCAAAAAGATTTAAAATTCGTAAGCGTACATGAATTTAAAAAAGAAACGTAGTATATGACGAAGCTTAATAATCGGATCATTGTTATCCTACTGTTTGTAGTCATTTAAGACACGAGGGCCATTTTTTTTAGATTCGAACGCTTACGTCTTTTAAAACCACCTCGTCACTTTACTGATAAACATTAAGGTACATTCTAATATAGGAGTTCTAAGAAAGTCGATCGCGAAAACTTTTTGACTCGATCGCGGGAATTCCCGAAAAGTACTACATAATGAAATTTACACGATGGCGATCGCTCATACACCGACGAATGTAGTATTTTTTTCGTTTTTAGTTTAATTTTAGTTTTTTATAACTGAAGAAAAGTATCCACGTTTGGAAAAAATAGCTCCTTAGTTAACAGTATTATTCGGATATAATTGCTTGTGATGCACATTCAAGACAAGTGAGATTATACTTTCACGTTGTACCTATTTAATTTTAAAGTACTAATAATAAGTGTACGTAGTTAATTCAATAATAAAAAAGTTGTGTTTTTAATTTAGTGGTATTTATTGATAATTTACAGTCATATTTAGGTCATATTAATTTCTCTTTAAATAATAATATTCAAACGCGCGTTAAGGTTTACGCACCCAATTTCCTTTTTCATTATTTGTTATGTAAGAATTATTAGTAAAATTATTATTATTATTAGTTTTAAAAAAAACCGAGTTGCCCTCGTCACGCCTAAAAAAAATTCAATTATGTTTATAAAAAAAAAAACGACTTCAAGATTATACCTACATGTACAAACTTTTATATTACTTCAAATCACAGAGTATTAAAGGACAATCAACGAAATTATTGATACTTATATACCTATTTACAATTTATAATCAGTTATTTGTACAAAACAAGATTTTTCAACAAATTTTCATAATTGGTGGAGTAATCGCGTAACAAACATAATAAAAAAAACGTATAGTCGAATCGATTACCTCCTCCTTTTTTGAAATCGGTTTAAAATAAAACAACGGGTAATTCATAATAAGTTGATAACATTTTACATACAATACAAAAGTTATGAGCATAATAAGCACGTCAGCTTGAGAAGTACCTATTAACTGTTTCAAAACACCGGGAGAATTTAATTAAATAGCTGATTAAGCTGTCTGTACCTATAAGCTAACGTGACCTCGTCCAGTATGTTGCCTGAATAACAGTTTAGCGATACGTGATACAAGTAGGTGTCAAATTATTGTTGAGTGTACAAGTTGTGGGAACGCTTATCTCTTTTAAATATTAGGTACATATCTAACACGGTGGTTAAAGCTAAGTTGACGTCATAATTAATTCAAGACAACATCTTTGTAAAATTGTATTTTTTTATTAACCCCCGACGTAAAAAGAGGGCCGTTATAAGTTTAATGTGTGTATCTGTGTGTCTGTGGCAACGTAGCTCCTAAACGGCAGAACCGATTATGATCTACATTTTTTTTAAAGGTGTCTTAATCGAGTGTGTTATTAGCTATGATTCCAGAAAACCTGTACAGCCATTTGTCACCTCTTTTATAGTCGATACATTTGATATGAACATTTTTCACAGGTATTATTGACTCGAAATTTGGCATTCTATTAAGTACTTCAATGATCAATAAGTACCTACTACAGTAAACATATTGTATTTGTGTTCATTGGGACGGTCTCAATGAATAGTTTACTTATGTCTGGAGTTTCTTAAACCTTGATATTACTTTGTAGCTTATAGGGCCCAGTTTTTTAATTGGCCTATTCCAAGCTTAAACATAGAATTTCTTGCGATTCTAAATTTGATATCGTATTTATGGTATGTGATTTATTTAAAAATTCCTTATAAAAGGAATATCTAGGCAGTTTGTGTTGTACAGGATCGAAACTACCATACACCAGGTATATGACTGGTTATATTGGCACGCGTAGGTGTGTCACTATTCGGAATCGGCTGATGTAATCCAATAATTAGGCGGGGTGGATCTGAACCCGGCTGGATCCTACCACCATGCACATTGTGATAGACCCGTTTCAGTGACTCTCCTTTCATTTGTCGCGTTCTGGGTCAACCGAAAAGCTTACAGGCCGGTATGATAGCGACAGCTTGTCGATCCCTCGACGATCGCTGATGTTTTTTGATCGTACTGTGTTTCGTCAGGCACATTGAAGTGACTTTGGCCATTTTTTTTTTCTAACTGACTATACTTTAGCCGTAAGGGTCCTGAAGCCTCGAACGGCTTTTACAGCTTCACCCGGGCATGACTATGGCAGTTTGGTGTAGGTACTACTTATAACAAAATTGTTTGTGGTTATGTATACACGTAAGAAGTTCTAAACTTCACTAACGTAACAAAAAAAAACTACAAAATTTCTTATCATGCGTGGTTGTTACCATTTTAATTATGTAAGAATATTTTAACGGTGTATTACTGTAGATTTTTTTTATTATGTAAATTTAAATTAAAAAAGGTAGATACAAATAGACCCAAATAGGTGTTCGATTCCCATTTAAAGTACCTAAGTACCTACCTCCTATTAAAGTTTATATGAAATAAATATACTATTACTGTAAGCGAGCAAATCTCATTAATTAGTGTCATTATATAATGGAGATTAAATCGGTATATTAATGTAGGTATCTTAAATCATGATTTAGTGTTAAAGTGAAGTGGTATCATAAAAACCATTAAGGACTGTTCTTGTGCTAATACAAAAAACAAACTCGGACACATCCCCAAACTTGTACTTCTTGATAAAACTATTTTAAGTCCAACATCACGAAAATAAATTGCAAAACTAGACACATGCATGTCGGGACACGCGCAGTGAGGGTTCCGTAGTCTCACTACATACAGAATTAAACAATGGAATTTGTACGAAGTTTCTCTAAATACATTTTATAACTTAGTCAACTATTCCTCATTAACTTGTAAACCTAGCCTATGTAATCTATGTAGCCTACTTAGCTATGATAGTTTTTTATTTAAAATTTCGCTATATAGGTATACAACTGTGAATTTTTTTACGTATTGAAAAACAATCATCTAGCTGGCGAAGGGTTCACTTGCATGTTAAAGGTTAATATTTTGTTAACAGAGTTCTGAATCGGAAAATGGTTTTTACACACCCGCAATATTTATGAACGACCTATTCAATGAGAGCCCACACTATACACGGGATAACGAGAAAAAATAATCTTTAGCTAAGCCGCGGACGGACATACAGACATGGCAAAACTATAAAGGTTCCTTGTTGACTACGGAACCTTATAAAGCAAAACATTACTACGCTATTTCTCTATTATTTGCCAAAAAGTCCCACAATCTTCCATTGTAACGTACTAACAGTTTACATTTCATAACAATATTTTTTTTTTTTAATTATTGGAATTCTCATCATTTAGGTACGTAGACACAACAAAATCTTATTAAAATTCCGTTTATGAGATATCAAATAAAATATAGATTGGAAAAGCTATTTGACTAAAGTGTTATGTTCATATTCTTGTCAGTCAATTAGTCCTTCCATCATCGCGTCGAAATATATATTTATTACAACTGTCGTATAATAGAAATAAAGGGGAACTTAAAATATTATTACATCATTTTCCTAGACATTTAAATGGACATAGAGCTCAAATTTACAAATTGCTACCGTCGAGTTCAGACTCCAAATGCTTATTACAGTTAGATAACTCTATAATTAGGCTGAATATAAAATTTACACTGCGAAAATTAATACTTTTACAGCGATAAATTTTTGAAAATCGCATTTTTTGTAATATGGATAATACAAATATTATTTCTAAGTAGTTGTCACAAAGTTCACTTTTGCGAGATAGGTAAGATTTTCGAATATCTTTTTATTTTATTTTCTATACATTTTTTTGTTACTTTTTGGACGAATATTGTTTGTTTTACGATAAATACGAGATACTTCAACCGTTTTGAGTGACATATTTTTATTTTTCGTTGCGGCGATATAATTGATTAGGTTAGGTGTGAACTGTGATTATTTATTATTATCATTATTAGAAATAAATAATTACCCTTTGAAAATTCACAAATCCTATATAAACATAACCTCAAAAATGAAAAAGATATATCTCAAAAACCAACCGTTTCCGCACTGTTTCCTTCACAGAGGAGTTACCTTTCTCCCTCCCCCACCTTTTCCGCCCCTTCACATCATCAATTTCAGTGGTAGCAATTCTAAAGTACAACCGGACATAATAATACAGAAAATTATAATTAATAATAAATCTCACCAAACTGCCACCACCAACTAAGACACACGCATGCTCCAAAGGTACAAAATAACAACATGTTTCAGCCCAACACATTTTCAAAATATTTCAATGGAATTATAAATAAAATAAGTCAGGTTTACCCTATAACTTTATAGTCGTTAATAAGGAATAACGAATAACTAAACAATAAACTACTGCATACATAATATCCCCCCTAATTCTTGATGCCCCGCCCCCTTAGTCTCGATGATTTGTGTTAACTGCGAAGCAAAGATTGTAAAAATAAAGCTCATTCACTCTGTACAACAGCATTCATAGTAACAAAATAAGCCTTATTTAATTATGAACGTATAAATCGCGATTTCTTTGGTGTAACTTTTTTGTGTGCTATAAGGTAGCAAACTGGCATGAATTCCATCTGATGTTAATTGGTCATGTAATCCTGATAGGCATCTATCATAATGGTCACTGATCACGAATGTGACATAATTTTCTATTTTTCTTTGTATGTTTAGATTTTGATATAATTTGACATAATTGATTTTGATATAGACACAGAGCCGCGCAGAGCTGGTTTAAAAAAATATCAACTTTTTAGTTACGCGATCTGAGAATGATTTAAAATTTGAATAAAACTTATTTGGTAAATGAAATTATATACAGTAGAACCTCGATAAGTTAAAGTCGAAGGGAAACACAAAATATTTTAAGTTATAGAGGTTTTAAGTTATCAAGGGTCTATGTTATGGATAGGTTAATATAGAGGTAGGTATGTACATATGTATGTACCCTTGTTCCTATTTTTACTCGAATGCGTCAGAAGGATTGGTTCAATAAAATACAGAAATTTAAATAATAATATAATAATGATTGATAATGTACTCTCATGTATCCCAAACTGAGCCCCAACTTCTTTCCTTTTCAATCCATTTTTCACTGCTTCTATAGGTTTTAATTTATCAGCGTATGTGAGTGTTGTTAGTTTTCTTTTTGAACTCATTTTAAGCCAGTTTTATCACACAGTAGGTAAAGCGATGTTTCCAGGACAATGTTCAAAAACTTATGATCCAAGTAAGCCGTTGTCTTAAGGCTAACCGTCGCAAAGCTTTAAAGAATTTCGAAGAAGCAAACAATAGGTGACATATGTATTGTTTACGTTAACAATTTAACTAGTGAACACGTGCAAGCAATAAATACCGAAACCTTTTGTTTAGCACACTCTTTAAAATGACTGATTGACAAACAATTTTATGTTATAGAGGTTGTGGAATCATTTCTTTAAGTTACTGAGGGCCAATACAGAGATTACTTATTTAAGTTATAGAGGTTTTGGGCTCTGATGGGAAGGGAATATATTATTTTTTGAAGTTATAGAGGTTTTTAAGTTACCGAGGTTTGACTTATCGAGGTTCTACTGTATATCAAAGCCTATAATTTATTTGTATACTTTTTTTAATAGTCACTGTGAACAAGCTGTTGTTTGTTAATTGTGCCGCTCATTTCAATGTACATATATATATATACAAATTACAGTATTAATGTCGATACAGTTGACAAGTACTGATACTGGGAGGTACTCAGTAATTAGGTATGTATTTTTAATACAAATAATTGTAAATTCCTCCAGTCCTTATTAATTAATTTTAATTAGTAAATTAATAGAAAATTAATGTTTTCATTAAAAAATGTTATTGATGGCATTCCTTATTGAAATAAATTCAACTATAATGTAGGAGACATTTTTAGTTTGGTAAAATTCTATAATGTTGCTAGTTGTAATACATTTTAAGTACCGAGGAATGTATAATTATATTTTATCCTAATAATACTTATATGATGTTATTAGTGTAACAAATAAGCATTAGAATGTCCTCACAATGTTTTCCTTCCTGTCTGTGGATAATGTTACTAATAGACTCCAAATAAATAACTGTAGACAAATTCCTAAATGTAGTTGTTACATTCCGAAGCGATGATGGCGCAGTGGTAGCGTGTACGACTTCGCGTCGAATGACGTGAGTTCGAATCCCTACAATGAGCCTGAGCTTTCGGTGAGGAAACCATAGCATGGTGGTAGGGCTTTTTCTGATGCCCGCCTGGCTAGCTACCACCCTCAAGTTGAAAATCTGTCGCCAAGCATCAATAGGTGTGTTCCGGCAGCTGTACTTGAGAGCCAGTCTTCCACTAGGTTTAGCGTTTACCATCCTGGGCCATATCGTCACTTAACATCAGGTGAGATTGTGGCCACTAAGCCAAACCTATAACGATAAAAAAAAAATTCAAACAAAACAGTTCGACCACCATTAATTAATTATTCTAAGTTCACATCTGGGCGCTTAACTAAAGCAATGTTTATAAAAATCTGAAAGGCAAAACCTTTATCGGTTGATTTGTAGAAGAACACTTGAAGGAAGTAAGTGTTTTAATTAAGTACCTACGGGTTTGAAATTTTTTGTAGACCGTCCTCAATGACCTCATAGGTCAAACTCTAAACTAGGGATGTTACGGATCTTCGAATCCGAATCCGATTTGTTGGAACCTTCGATTTAAATTACACATGCGAGTTTGGCTCCGATACCCATATATCAAAACAGCTTACAACCGCTGTAACGCTGCCGCGCTCTCTCTACATGAAGTTTTTATGTAAATCGTCCTACAATTTCTTTCTGTTCCTAACGAAGGACTTTTTAGCGGAGCTGGTTTGAACTTTTATTTACTGGTTGAATGTAAAGCATTTATAAAATAAAAACTGCCTATTTTAAAATTCGTTTATTAGTCAGTGTATATCTTCAATTATTATACTAACCAGCGAAATGTGTTTTCTAATTGATAGTAAATGTTGTAATTTAGTTTTATGTCGAAAAAATTTTTTTGTTTTGTATTATAATACAATTTGATATTGCACTACGGAGCTCTCCGACTCCGCTTGCGATAAATCCACAGCCCTGCTATAAACTCAATTAAGTAACCTATTGTTTACATAAGTAATCGTGCATTCGCGAGGCATACTCGACTTTTTTTGACAAAATTATTATTACTTCTTTGTCTAAGTGCTTAAAGTTTAGAATCAATTAAATTTGTGCATAAATGAAACATTATATAATAATAATTTATAAACATCAAGAACATTTACTACGTATTAGTTAGGTATATTATTGTTTCATATAGCCTGTATGGTTAATATTTATAATTCTCTGTATAATTTACCTATATAATAAAATCGTTAATTTTCCCTATAACAATGCGCATTACATGAAAACAACTATCCTATGTAGTTTTCAGATTAAGAATCCAAAGCAAAACATAAACTACATTATTATTACGCGTCTACATAGCTTTTTTTTTTAATTTGCTATTCTTTGCTGCCAACACTGTTATTACCAACACACATTGTTTTTCAATTATGCGTATAATATCAGAAGACATAATTATTGTTTAATTGTTTGTTTATCCCATGTATTTTATATTACCCGTATAAGTATATAAAATACAGGATGTAGCAATGACAACGGTCAGTGAGGGTTACTCTAAAACTATAAAATATAGACAAATACATACATTCTTAACAACAACGACGTCGATTTTATTAAACTGTATGTAGCTTGGAAGTACCTACCCTATAGATTTTGATAATCGGTCACTTAAACTCTTATAAAAAAATTTTATTGCATCAACCTAGAAACTTAATTTTTTTACAGCATTATGAGTAATTTCAACTTTATACCGGAATCTGTTATCGAGAGAAAACATAAAACTTAATATAATTTTCTTTCATTTAATTTCACAAGGGGGATTATAAATTCATTATTTTCGCATATATTCCTTAACTTATGATATTATATACCAAATTTAAAGATTCTAGATTTCCGGAAAGTACCATATAGGTTTTGATAATTGGTCACTGAGTGCTACTTTTAGACCAATATTATAAAGGGCTGTATCTATTTATAGTGTTAACCTGGAAATTTAATTTTTTTACTGCAGTATGAGTTCATAAATCTTATTCGATTTTAATTTTAACTGAAGCTTCCTCAAGCCCTTTTCGATAAAATAATAATAATAATTTTGTCACATTATAATTCCACACGAGATTACAAATTTATTTCTTAGCTTTTGTTAAAAAAAACCTTACTATGTGAAGTATACCCTATAGGTTTTGATAATCGATATGTAAGCGGTATTTTAACTATGAATTTGAACTTGATTAGAACATGTATGATTTTAATTTCAACTTTAAAGAAAAGAGGGGTCTTTATACACGAATAAACAAACAGACGGACAGTAAAATTATCCTATAAGGGTTCAATTTCTTCATGATGTAACTAAGCAACTAAGGCATTTGTTTAATTTTAAAACGCCTGTGAACACATAGTAGCAATATCTCATAAAAGCATAATGAAAATTATATTTGTTAGGGCGAATGGCGTAGATCAGAAGAAGGAAGTCATTAGTCAAGTGATGAGAGTCTGAGCCCAGAGCGTCAAGAAACCTTTTGACTTTCGATTGCAAACTACGGCTAAATATAAGTGTACATTTGTATCTATAAAAATAAAATTAAAGTGTCTGTTTATTATATCAAATTAACAGCTTTTTACTAAATACATATGAAAGTATATACGGTAGGGGAGACTGGGGCTGTTTGTGATAGGGGTAGGTAGTTACAGCGGCAACGGTGGCTAAACTGAAAACGCTATATTAACATTAGAAAGAGTATAATGACAGGCTATCATCGGTCAACGCGCCGCGCGTGCCTGTGGCGCTAGTTTTTTTGTGAGAGGAGCCCGTGCACACTGCCGCCAAAATCACAGGTTGGAACATTTTAATTTTTTAGTAATATTGGTCTATAACCTGTTTTTCGCAAAATGCAAAAGCAGAGTTGTGTTTTGTTGTGATATTTATGGTCTAATGCTTTCTTTTTGCAATAAGCCTACGTTAATACAGTTATTCTTATTTGCCTTTTTACTAATTAACCTTAAAAGGTTGGTTTTTGTGTTGGAGCTAAAAGTGACATTTGATGGAGGCAGCTTGTGACACGCCACTACATGCCCCGTAGCGCTTCTTGCAGACTGGTATAATTTTGGCTATATAATTTGTTGTTTTTATTTTTAGGATAAAGACGTATAAAAAGAGTGGAAAAATATTTAAAGATACTTATTAAAAGCGGTAGCTATTTTGGAGGAAGATAAAAATCCCGCAAATTAGCAATTTTAACTGACACCCCACAGAAAAATGCATTGGCATGGCAAAAGAGCCAGAAAAATAAACAAAAATAAAACAGAAAATATAACTAAGTAAGGAAAGTCAAATAAGCCAAGAAAAATAATTAAACAAGGAAATACTAGTAAGGGAGCAAAAACTGCTAAGAGACCAGGAAAGATAGTTATAAAAAGAAAGTTTTTACACGATTCTCACGAAAAAAGCGTAAAGGATTATTATTTTTGTCTATTAAGTTGTGGACCATTTGAAAAGTTTGCTTTATAATAAATTCTATACATAATAATATTGTGTCTTCAATAAAAAGTCTTAGATTACGTATGTTTTTTGTTGTAACATTTTACCCCTTAAGGTGTAACAACTAGCCCCTGACGCGGGTTTAAAATTTACACGCCTCTTTTCCTAGAATTTTTATCGTTTATGTTACTTATAATAAATAGGCTGGTACCAAAAATCTGTTTTTTAAATGTCTGTCTGTTTGTTCTTACTACTCTCCGAAACGGATGGACCGATTTTGACAGGACTTTCAGTGGCTGATATAAATAGGCTATAAAACATAGAAATATTTTCCAGAGACAAGCGCATTTAAACAAACAATTTGATATTATTTTCTACTTTATACCTGAAGTCGTTTTCGAGAAAAAGGGACTTGACACACAGTCAGACAGCGAAACAGACAACAAAGTGATCCTATAAGGGTTCCTTTATTTTTTCATTATGAGGTACGGAACCCTAAAAACATGATATGTGAGAACATCAAAAATAAATAAGCAAGCAATATAGTTTTTTTTATAGTCATAGAGTTCAAGTCATAATTGCGAAATGATAATACCAACATTCCTAACGCGAGCGAATTTGTTATAATTTTTTAATATATTTTTTTTTTATATTTTTTTATTTTAATATATTTTTTCGCATAATGATTTATTTTTTTATAAGCAAAACATGTTTAATATCTACTTAAATAAACTTGTCAGACGCCTGCGGGTTACATTAGGTATATATAAGTCACATAAACATAGCTCGTTTAATAAAAAAAATCCAAACGTGTTTTTTGTACAAGATTTACAATCAAACTATTCTTGAATTATTACCATGCACTGTCATGCAGTCTTCCCGCGTTTACGACAGTACACGGCCGCGTGTTCCTCTCGGGAACTGAAGTGTTGTAACTCATAACACTTGTATTATTATTGTTATTTTTACAAGCGTTAATGTGATTATTATTATGGATAAAATAAACTTTACAATCAATGGAGAACGATATTCATTATGTGAGTTTACAATAACATAAGTTTCAAAGACGAATATAATATTATTAAAAAAAAAACAATTTTTCAATAATTGCTTCCATTTTATGGCTTCAATAGTTGTGCCCACGGATTGATCAGTATGCCAGATTAATTGTCGTTTGTAGTCACTGCTTCACTCCTAAGGATCATAGTGTGATGTTATATAATCTTCCTCGATAAATAGGCTTTAGGAAACAAAAGGAATTTTTCAAACCTGGCTGGTAGTTCCAGAGATTAGTGAGTTAAAACAAACTGACTTTATTTTTATTTTTTTATAAGTACAGATTAAAGTTTTTAAATATTTTTTTATTTTATTAAGTGCACGGAGATATTAATAACTTAAGAATTCGTATATTAGTTTAGTTTACATCTTATATTATAAAGAGTCAAAATTTGTGAATATGCTTGTAGGTTGTAATTTCTGGGAAAACTACTGAACCGATTCTAAAAAAATTATCACTATTAAAAAGTTACGTTAAAGCTCATAGTTTTAGGCTGTAAGCTATGTTTTTCTTTAGCGTTATATATTAAAATAAACGCGTATGAAATTGCGGACAGTCGCTAGTTAATGTATAACGAGCGAAACCGGCGGGCGTTTTTCAAGATTTTATTGTGTTTATTTTTTGGCATATATATATATACATATAATAATGTAAAACGCTGTATAAGTGTAAAACCCTAATTGAACGAATATTCTTTTAATACACACAATTCGATATAGGTACATACATTACAATTTTTTTATAATATAAAAAAAATAGTATCAAATCTCAATATACCTAATCAACTAGGCGATATTCAATTTAATAGGTAGGTATGTAATTAATTATCGGAATAAAATTATACCTACGGGAAAATTATTATGAGCTAATTAATTTATTAGATTGAATAGCAGATTTCATCTTAATTTTAAAGTTGTTTAAATTAAGATGATTATCATAACTGAAACACAATTTAAGTATTCTTAATAATTCTTCTTATTTTTAAGAAACAAATGCTTTTTATCGATTTCCAGTGGCTGCAAATCACTACGCGTCATTTGACTTGTGTTTTCTCAAATGAATGTAATTTTTCACGTCTTGCTGTTCTTTTAGTATTGCACTGGCTTATGATGTTTCTTGTTAACTTGGTTACATGATGGTAGAAGAAGAATGCAAAGATGTAAAAATGGTGTCGGTCAGCTCCAACGCGCGATTGGAGTTTATTCTTTATAAGAGCGATTGTCTTGGAATAAAAATAAATCTTTAGAATTATTTATTAACGACTCGGACATAATTAACATTTTAGGTCTTAAGTGGAATAAAGTTTTTTATTATATTATGAAAATTTACCTGATCAAAAAAAATCCTATTACAAAACTGAAGGTTGTATCGGATATTCGTTTGTTTAATCCGCTCGGTTGGATTTCTCCTTGTGTGAAAAATATTATACATCAATGGTGGAGTAGCGAAACATTTTTTATTTAATTAGTCATGGTACTAAACTAGTAATCCTCTCCGGTTTCGCACGGATAGCAAGGTATGTTTGACAGATTATGATGGAATAAATGAATGATGAATTTAATCTATTATGAAAACATTTGTTGGTACTGCCTTTGGCTAATAGATCCCCAGTAGTTTGAGCCTTGTGTTGATGTCAGTCAGTCAGTTAGTTATATTTTTATATAGGTTGGAAAAAACGAATGGGACATGGATGAAAAGTACATTAAATATGGAAAATAGCAAATTTTACCTAAAGGAACATTCTTTTGTTTTTAATTATAAGAATAATTTCATTCACAGTTTTCTTTAAAAATGGTTACCTGTTTCGGGAATTGAACCAACAAAAAATGCAAAAACCGACATTCACTATTTAAAAAAATAAAAGAATGTTTCCTGTAAGTAAAATTTGCTATCTTCAATATTTAATGTATTTTTCCTCCAAGTCCCATTCGTTTTTTCAACTCTGTATAAACAGATACAGTGTAATTATTATTATATTATACATACTATTACTTCCGTATAAAAAGTTTTTTGAGTATACGCATATTTAACGCGTTATGTACCTATAAGACACGCGAAAATGTTACGCGGAGGTTCATAATTACTACTTCATTTATTGTTAACGCTCGATTTTGCTTCTCGTCTAATTCACTCTCCTAAAAAAATCTGTTTTAGAAAATAATATGACGTTCGTTTTTTTGAAATACTCGATTCAAATATAGTATTGCAAAACCGAAAATGTTAATCAATTCCAGATTCATAGGCGCACTTTCGTTATTTATTACGACATGTAGCGTGCAAGCATTTCTTTCCATAATTATAAGTCCGCTCGTATGAAAGATAAGCGCTAACAAAAGTTGAAATGCGATTGAGATTCTTTGTAAATATTAATTTTGAATTAATTTCTCTATTCATATGTAAATTAAAAACATAACGGGCGATAACAGCGATTCACTGTTATTTACAAACACGTTTTAGATATTCATGAATTAAGTTCAAAACAGCTTTATTAAATTATTAGCTGTCGCCTGCCCTCTGCGCTGAGCACTTTTTTTACTCGAAATATGTTCGTACTAAAAGTATCCAATGTTCATAATCCACTTCTATGCTAAATTTCATTAGAATCCGTCGTTAGTGTTAGTTATGAAGAAACATTTAAACAAACGTACTTTCATATTTATAATATATATATGCAGGAATGAAAGAGAACGGATGATTGTAGTTTTAACGAATGAGGGATACCTATACGAAAGAGTTACTGGAGATACAAAAGAGAAATGGCGGATTGACTCGGACAAAATAAAGTTGATTTTACATGGAGTTCGATCTAAAATTGTAAGTTACTCATTTAAAACCAGAAAGAAATACAAGACGTTTCAATAAGAGTAACACGTTTTATAAAATTAGACGCTACATACTCGTATGTGTATACACCCAGAAAAAAAACAGGCAGATAAACAAAAAATTGTAGCCTTGCTGATTTGTGTTTTGTTTACTTACAAATATATACTTATATGAACTTAAAAACCGTATTTCGAATTCACAGACGGTTACGGATTCACGGTTCACGGACAGTTTAATTTTATTTATTTGTTGTTGTTTGAGTAAGGTGTAGATGTAATATTTTTGTTAATGTTGATTACTTTTTATTTTCTGACCGCGCTACCTACAAACAATAGCTCCTAGAATACGGCAACTTAATATCGTAGTGTATAGTGACTATTTAAAATGAAGCTTGTCAACGTGGCAGTATTGTCGGTATGCCACTGACTCGAGTATGACGTAGTTTTGATTGCCACTTTTTTATAGCACGCGGACGCGACGAATCTAGTTGAAGCGGCGCGGAAACCAATTATTAATTTATGTTTCTGACATTATCATATCATAACTTTTATTCATTGTAATAAGTATGTAGGTATTCATTGCAAAGTAATTCATAAAAATATAAACAAGTCTAGACACGGCTTTTTTCTTAATGATCCTAATAAAACAAATTTATACAGATGTTTACATTACACGAAAGTTAAAGCAATGTTAATTAGAGAAATTATCAACAAAAACAAAATATGTCACATACACAATTGAACAAATGAACATACTTTATGTTCAATGCTTTTATCAAAATTGAAACTATCAAAACAAAAAATATGTTTACAAAACAAATAGTTTGGTATTCTTCATTTGATTATAATAATTGATTCTGAATTTTTAATGTTCAAAAAACAAGATTCTAAAGAATCTTTGATATTTCTTATCAATTTTGTTCATGGCCTTGGTTGCGTATAAATCATTGACCTTATACAGGTATAAGTAGCGTGTACTATAGCGGTATTCCACTGGACCGGTTTTTCCATATAAATGACATCTATTTATTGCCGATTTCAAGTACCAATTATGAAACAAAAGTACGACAAAATGAAAATCTTGTCATGTAAATTTAGTTCCTAGGACTTTCACAATAGATTACAGCTTTGATAAGGCGCAAATGAAGTATAACTAAATCAAGTAAAACTAGGCTCGAATTATTTTTTTTACTTTTAAAAGCTAGTATTGCAGCTATATCGGATAGAATGCGGATTAGCTGGTTCTTTACCTTCCTTGAGATTATTGCTTGGGTTGCTATTAGCCATTCTGCATGAAAGACAGTGTTATGGGCTCCTAGCACCATATATGTGGATATTTAGTTCTTCTGAAAACACATGCGTACCTGTTCCTGCAGTCGTAATGGAGTCGTCTCTGAACATTTTCAGTTTAGACTCATTCTTTTCCTCATGCAATTGTCTTTTATATTTATTATCGAATAAAAATTGTATTGGTACCTTATCGCAGATAGCTCCGATAAGTGGTATGTGCGCCTAGATTCCGTTTTGCATCCCATAATTTACCAAGTGATTCTCGAAATGACACTTCATGTAACTTACTGTACTTTTGTTACTCAGTTTTAATCAACGTTTTTTCCACCGACAAAAGTAAATCGGCCGTGACCAATTAAACTGTGACGGTCAGAATTTCATACAATTAGTAACGGTCTGAATAAATAGGAGCAAAAATGATTACAACACGAATTTACTTATTTATTTGTTTTTATGTGAGTGAGATACACCTTCGCAGAGGCGAGATATACCTTCAACCTAGATACTAAACCGACATTTTTTGAACTCACTCGTGCTTCAATTTAATAAACCAATCCATTTGATCGGCGATCCACCAAAAAATATTTAGCTGGTAAGCGATCGACTGCAAACAGAGCAAACTTACTACTTCTTTTTCGTATAATGGCAATGTGTATAAAAACCAGAATTTGTTATTAGATGTTCGGGTTTTGAGATGGTTATATATCCGAAATTATCTGCAATACGACATTTTGGATATTATATGGCTTGTTAGCCACCACAAAATGTTTACGATCTTTTATACCTTTCGAGAACTCCAGCGCTAAATTTGGAAATATAGCCCGATCGATCGCAATCAATTGTTTGAGCACCCTTTTTTTTTTATAATAGCTCGGCACATTGACTGTACTGTACCTGATGGTAAGCACACTACAATCCAAACATAACGACGACCACCAAAAGATCGAAATCCATCGGTGGTCGCCGCTGTCATGCGGCCTGCTTAAATATCTCTTCACGTTACGCTTGAAGGACCCGATGTCATAAGAAGGAGGGAACACATTGGCTGGGAGACCGTTCCACAGTTTCACGGTACGACAAAGATAAGACAAAGAGAACTTTTTAGTTCGTGCCGAGATGGAAGTTACCGTAAAACTATGATTCCGAAGCCCAGCGCGTGTGGTTTTGTTGTGAAAAGGAGAGGAGGGAATTAGATTAAACAGCTCTTCAGAACACTCACCATGATACAGACGGTAAAACACACTTAGCGAGGCGATATTCCTGCGAAGCTGAAGTGGCTCGATGCAATGGGTAACGTCTGCATCATTAACAATGCGAACAGCCCGTCTCTGTAACCTATCCAGGGCATCGAGGAGGTACTTTGCGGATCCATCCCAGAGGTGCGAACAGTATTCCATACACGGCCGAATTTGTGCCTTATAAAGAAGGTACAGTTGACCGGGCGTGAAAAACCGTCGCACCCTGTTCAGGATCCCTAATCTCCGAGATGTAGTGGAGATGACACTCCCGATGTAATCCCTGGAGTTGAGGTCGCTGCGAATATCCACACCTAGGATATTGAGGCTGTCACGCATTGCTAGTGAGACGTTCTGAAGAGTGGGGAGGGGAGAAAACGGAGACTTTTTGGAGGAAAACGCGCACACCTGAGTTTTCTTGGCATTGAACTCAACCAAGTTGCTTGCTCCCCATGTAGATACACGTTGCAAGTATTGGTTAAGTTCAATGACAAGTTCCTCCCGTCTCTTTTCTGTTTCTTCCCGACCACATGAAGGCTTGCTATAATAGCACCCATGAATGGTGCTGTCATCTGCATAGCAATGAGTATGACCTAAAGGTAACATATCATTGATATGCAGAAGAAACAGTGGGCGAAAGCACAGAGCCTTGAGGAACTCCAGCATTTATCGACATGAACTGCGAATCACATCCTTCCACAAGGACACGAATTCTGCGTTCATGTAGAAAGCCGGAGATCCAGTTGCAGAGGTTGTCGGGAAGCCCATATGCCGGAAGTTTAGAGTGAAGACCATGGTGCCAGACCCTATCAAAAGCCTTAGCTATGTCAAGACTGATCGCCAGAGCTTCGCCATGCTTATCAATTGCCTCCCCCCAGCGGTGCAGTACATACGCCAGAAGATCACCCGTTGATCGATTCTGGCGAAAGCCATATTGACGATCATCAATCAAAGAGTGATCCTCTAGGTAACGGACAAGCTGGGTGTTGATGATCCGTTCCATGATCTTGCACAACACTGAGGTTACGGCAATTGGACGGTAATTGACAGGGTCAGATCGATCCCCCTTCTTGGGGTTCGGTTGCACATTAGCCTCTCTCCAAACCCGAGGCACGACACCAGAGAGGTAGGACAGGCGGTAAAGGCGCGTCAACACTGGAGACAACTCAGCTGCATATTTTTTAAGTACAACCGCTGGGATACCGTCCGGACCACTGGACTTCCGACCATCGAGCGATCGCAATTCTCTAAGCACGTCACATTGCCTGAATCGTAACTCAGACATTGTGACACCGCAACTGGGAATTATAGGCGGTTGTGCGTTGCGATCATCGAGCCGGGAATTAGCTGCAAAGAGATTAGCAGGTAAAGTTGCTTTCTCTTGTGGCTCGTGAGCCAGTGATCCATCAGAGTACCTCAGCGGGGGCAATGCTGGACGACAGAAATTAGCTTGCACGGCTTTGGCCAGACTCCAGTAAACTCTACTATTAGCCGGTTGACCTATGAGATCATGACCTATCCGTGCAATGCGCTGGGCATCCGCTCTAATGTAGGCTCTCTTACAGGACTTGGTGGCAGAGTTGTACGCTGATTTAAGGGACTTAATATTGGGATCCTTGTTTGCGCGACCCCTGGCCCAATCACGATACGCAACTTGCTTCTGACTTACAGCATCAGCGCAATCGCGATTGTACCAAGAGTGTCCTCTGCGATTACAGACAATATCGGAAGAAGGAATATAATATTCCATTGCGATTCCCATCTCGCCTGCAATTGCTTCAGCAATCGCTGAAGGATCTTTCCCATCAAAGCAGCGCTGCCGCCAAGGGATGGATGCAAAATAATCCCGCATTCCATCCCAATCTGCTGACGAATAGTGCCAAACTTTACGCCTAATCCTTATGCAGGGTGGAGGCGGAGCGCGTGGCACAGACGTCATAACCAGGCAGTGGTCCGATGTGCCCAAGGGCGCATTGACTGACACAACATACCCAGTTGGATGGCTCGTCAACAGAAGGTCCAGCAAAGAGGGCGCATGATCGTCAACATCGGGAATCCGGGTGGGCTGGACTACCAGTTGTGTCAGGTCATGAGTTAGAGCAAATGCATGGGCAGTTCGTCCTGCATGGTCTGTCTTGGAGGAACCCAACCACGATTCGTGGTGTGCGTTAAAGTCCCCCAAGGCAACCAGTTCCGCAGTAGGAAACTGCTCCTGTGCATCATCTATTGCCTTGCTCAAATACTCAAAGAGCCGAGTAGTCTCGTCATCCCCGTTATGGGATCTGTAGAGGCACACGTAGATTCGGCTTTGAGTGCCCAGGTCCACGTGTACCCAGAGGACGGAGAAGGAAGGGTCCTCCTTGCAGCGCAGACGGCGACAACACACGTCTGACCGTACGTACACACATACTCCGGCTTTTGCCTGTAAGTTCTCCTCAAGCAGGTAGCCGGGGTAGTGTAAGTAGGATGTATCGGCCGGACGGCGAATCTGAGTCTCCGTCAAGAAGAGCATAGCAGGCTGAACCGTCTCAAGGTGTTGGTGGACGGCATTTAAGTTGGAGTGGAGTCCACGGATGTTAGCGAACTCCACCGTAAAAGCGGCGTGGGAGTTGTACACCGCTGTCGAACCTGCTTTCTTTTTTTGCGCTGCCATTGGGTTTTAAGGAAGAAGGAAGAAAACGTGAAGAGCGAGTGACCTTCAACTGAGCATTGAGATAACCAGCGTGATTCGCCGACTCGCTATAATACATGAGAGAAATACATTGATCCGGCGAACGGAAGGGCCCCCGTACCCTCCCGGAGTAGGTCGCCGGGACCCCAATCCGGTCACCAACCGGAACGACGAGTCTACCCGAGATTATTCGCGGCATGATGAGGCAGCCTCTCATGGTGGTTATCCATGATTGGGCCTCTGTACTATACCGCGGGCGGCCAGCGGGACAACCGTTTCTACGGGTCTCCCTGGCCGCCGGGTCAATGCAGCTCTCTCAGGCAATGAGCCATTGGAGAATCCCACCAGCATCCGTGCCAAGCCGAAAGTCACTCGTTAACTGTATATGCACAGGCTGATCCCGAAACGCGACTGGCCAAAGCGAGTCACTATGACGGGCTTCTCACCACATGCATGGTGGTCGCGACCCAGTTGGGCAAAAAAACCCTACCACCCCGCTATCGCCATTACCTCGTCCGTTGCTCAGCAGGGTGCACCACGTGCAGGTGAGGTTGGCTTGGGCGTCTCAGTGCTATAGATGTTATTTGACGCCCCTTACACCCTTAAACCCCTTACTCCACACCGTCATACTATTAATTAGTAAATAAACTCGAATGACGTAAGATATTTCATGGTAGTCATTTAAAAACCTGAATATCTGGCCGACATACCATTGCTCGGTGTCTTGTATATAGAAAAACAAAACTCCTACGTAGGTAACTTTAAAAGAAAAACCTTATAGGAATATAACATATAACATTTTTAATATAGATTTATATATTTCATAATTCTTTGGCGAAACAAAATAAAAATAACTCCAAAAATTTTATCCATGAACGATAATAACACTAATTTATTTTACTGTTTATTTAACGGTATATAAACAAATTAATACTTATAATGTTTCTTTATACAACGTTAAATTATTTTTAAATAATAATAAAGTTATTAAAATAATTTTATATTAATATCATTGATGGCTTCATAATGCGCACTACAGTCACATGATGCGCGCATAGCTTGTAAATTTCACCCTTTTTATAAGCGCGTTAAAAGAAGCAAGAAGCAAACTTCAGAAAACAATTAATTTCATTCATGATTGTAACATGTTACCGTATTCCAGCCGGAGCGGAGGTAACCCCAACGACGTCACTGAACACGTATCTGAGGAACTACCTTCAACTGTACGGCACGAAGGCGATGTGCTATGAGGGCGGATGTGGCGCTTGTGTGGTATCCGTTAGCCAGATACACCCTGTTACTAAGGAGAAGCACGAGTTTGCTGTTAACTCCGTAAGTTTACAAATTTATTGAAGTAAAACTTCTTTAGGCACGAGTAGGAGGTAACTGGACGACAACGCAACGGAAGTCCGTTACGGCAATAACTGGCCGACAATGCAACGGAAGTCCGTTACGGCAATATGGCCTAAAAATAAAAACCGTGGGGATGGTAGTGACCGTCGGGATGGTGGTGACCATTTAAGTTTTATTTCAATCGCGTGTAACGGTAACACGCTTTTGAATATTGTTTTATTCACTAGCCTTGCCCCACGGTTACACCCGCGTAAAACTAGTTCGACTAAATCAACACTGTCCCTCCACCATCACACCTGTGTACCTTATCATTGTTCTCACTTACCAGTTCCCTACAGTTTTCCAAACTGCTTAACGTTCATGGTTACTGCTCCGCTTCTTAGGGTCGTAGCGTGAAGTCACAAGTATTACAACCCATTCCTTTTCCTAGTCCTCAATAAATAGGCTCTTAAATACAAAGTTTTTTTTTATGGTTTAATCAGCTTCAACCAAACGAACGCAGCATCTCTTGAGCTACTAAATATGATATTACAGAAAACATATTAATACCCTCTAAAAGACTTTGGAGAAATAAATTACCTTGTTATCGACATAACACGTCCGTCGTTCAATTCGTCGTCGATTTCCAAATATAATTTCCTGGTGCGATAAAAGATATAAAGGACTTTTAGACTTATTGATACATGTAAAATCAAAATAAAAAAAATACTTTATCCAATGAAGGCCCCCAGAAGGCCCACCGGTTCGGAAAACATCTGAGTCATCGAGAAGAGTAAGAATTGTTTACGATTAATAATTAGGTGTACTATACTTATAATAAAACAGTATAGAGTTGAAATCTGTACAAAAACTTAATATCCTTCTGTCTATCTGTCCGTTTATGTTATTTTCAGTCGTAAACAACTAATCCGATTAACACGTTTTTTTTAATTCATATCTGTGTTATCTGGCCAGGTTGTAGGATATATTTTATAGGATAAAATAACATGTGAAATAAACAGTAACGGTAATGGTGAATCGATTCGGAATAAAGACGCTTTTGGGGCGCTTGAATGGCTTACGCTTATTATTTCAATGGATGTACACAGAGGGAATTATTTCCAAATCTTTAGGTATCTGATTAATCTGACCTTTTGACACAAAAACTTGATTCAGTAAGATCAATCAGCGTTAGAGAGGTATTATCCACCCTTACGTAACTTTATTTGGTATGTATTATTGTTTTTTAAGTAAAGTATAGTAAATAATGATTTACTTTTTTTACTTGTAATATTATAATGCCTTAGTTTTGTTCTTTGTGACGTTTTAAGCAACAAAATTTTTGATACCAATCAGCGTGATAACCTTAAATGAGGTGGTTGACCTCCTCGGATGCTTAAAGTTTTGAACAAAATACCGGTTACATATTTCCATATAAATCTTATATACCTAACTGGTTGTAAACGATCGCAAAATGAACAAAAGCAATCTACTACACCTTCGGTCATTGAAAATACGAAGTCCGATCGTAAAATGTAACGTAGAAATGAGAACCAATAATGGTCGATAATAATACACCTCATTAATAAAATTTAAAAGTTGAAACAAATTAATTTTCGGTACAAAAAGGTTTTTTTCAATGTGCTTTATATTTTATGAGATAGGGAATTATTATCGTTTTGCAAGAAAGAAAGATTTTTTTATTTATCCGTCACACAACACAAACATAAGTATATAAAATGATGTATAAAGAAATACAAATATAAAACAAACACTACTAAAACAAAATAATAAGTAACGTGTTCTACGGGAATAACCAAACCCGAGTCTCGGCATATTTGACTGGGCCTCCTAAACCGTCGTCACGGACACCAATAAAAAATAAATAATAAACACATAGATAATAGAAAAAATAATTCTGACAATACATGCAAAAAAGATATAAAAATAATAATAAATAACAGAACAGAAATACATGTATTTTTTTATTGTTATAGGTTTTGTCGTAGTAGCCACAATCTCACCTGATGTTAAGTGACGATGTGGCCCAAGATGGTAATACGCTAAGCCTAGTGGAAGACTGGCTCTCAAGTGCAGCTACCGGAACACACCTATTGGTGTTTGGCGATAGATTTTCAAATCTGTTGTATATATGTTAGTAATGCGTTGGAGAGCGAAGGAAAGGTATTTTCACACTTTTAGTCAAGGATTGAATATCAACGACGCGTTCGCAATCGTCTCTGCAGACTCTCGTTGTTTTTTTCACTCATTTCTTTGTTGTGTGTTCATGTAACACTTATTGCACACAGCTAGATTCAATATGGCATGTATGTGTAAGAAAGAGATGGGCGTGCCAGCCGAGGTGAATGCGCTAATAAACCTGATATAATCAACTAGACTGAGATTATCATATACGTGGGAATAAATTAGTTAAACAACATGCTGCGTCATATTCTATCTGTGGCTATGGATGAAACTACGTCTATAGAAAATATAAACAAAAATCCATATCTTAAAAAGCATGTTCTTCATGACAAGAACGTAATATCGTATATAATTATATATTTCCATTTCTCATGTAAATTGATTCCACCTTCAACTTGAATAGCTGTAGTTAATTATCTGTCCGCTGCTACAAATAACTACTCGTATACTTGAGAGTCAGTCCCTATTTCTAACTTTATTCTAAAACTTAGTATGTAAAATGTAAGAAATTATAAAAAATATTCAGATTTTTTCTCTTTTCGGTTCGCAGACGTCGTACTTTTCTTTTGCAAGGCACCGAGACTCGATCACCCAAATATTAATAATTATTTATACTAGATGACCGAGTCTCGATAATAATAATAATAATATCAGCCTGTAAGTGTCCCACTGCTGGGCAAAGGCCTCTTCCCAAGAAAAATATGGTCTTAATCACCACGCCAGCCCACGACGTATTGGCAATTTGAAACATCGACAAATCAAAAGTTCTCTATTTTTCCCAGATACAGTGGTATCACAAGAACATTCTTCAAGCGTCCAAGTTACTTTACGATGTTTGTTCTTCACCATCTGAGCCGATAGTGTTTACCAATTTGAATTGATAATTGTCTCGATGTATTGCAAAAAAAAAAAAGAAACACCTACCCAGATTAATTGGTATATGTAAAACATGATCCAAGTACAAAATTTCATCAATACCGTTGGAGCAGTTTCCGAGAAATCAATTATATATTAAAGAAATACTCATTTAATAGTTCACAGTTCAGAAGATGAACTCACACGGTTCAGAGGAATCTAACAACACCGCATTTAATAAAATTCATCAAGCCGTTCAGGCTTACAGATCTTGTCGAAGCAATAGACATACCTGCAATCTACTTACTCTCGAAAACAGTACCTTACTTTTAGGGAAGACGAATAAAATAATAATACATAAAAATCACTTGCAGTGTCTCGTCCACATACTGTCATGTCACGGCTGGGACATCACCACTATCGAAGGCGTGGGGAACCGCAAGGATGGTTACCACGCCATCCAGAGCCGCCTCGCTTCATTCAATGGAACCCAGTGCGGATATTGCACTCCAGGAATGGTCATGAATATGTACAGGTAATTTACGTTTAACTACTGTTACTCGAATCACATTAAATGATTATAAATAATTAGCGGTACCCCGCGGCCTCGTACGAGTTTCTTACACTGTAATTGCTTTTCTGTGTATAATTGCTTTTCTGTGGTACGTTTTACTTTTACTAATATCATTGACAATGATTATAGCCTATCATTTCACCAATGACATGACTTTCCCGTAATTAAAATTTAATGAATATCAGTCAAGTCGTTTTTGAGTTAAATCCCGAAAGACAAAAATACAAAAATTTAATGTCATATTCTTGATCAGTGTCCTCACTTTATTAGTTACTTATTATATATTAGTTAGTTGTTTATTAGTTATTTAAATATAAATTAAATAAAATTGTAAATTAAATATAAAATTGTATAATAATTATAAATAAATACAGAATAAATTATATTATAATAAAAATGATCACTTATTAAATAAGTGACTATTGGGAAATTTGGAGAAAATTTCTTTGCAGATATAACCACAGATTTATTAATATAAACATATACTGCAACTCAAATTTACCTAACCTTAACCTACAATATAAACTATTCCTATTCGAAGTCAGTAGAAAAATTTCGTGTGCCAGTTAGTATGTTTTGCCAATCACACCCTTAAAACGGCAAAACACCAGCATGCTACTAGTGCTTCGTAGTAGAAAAAGACTTGGGGATAATACTTTTGTTATACAATTTTTCTCAGGTTCCATTAATGAGCCTAAGTTTAAATCAATCTTATTTACAATGCAGTGAACGCAACTTCTGTTCTTTAACTGGTGTTATCTTGAAGCAGTGATGACTCAGTGGTAGCGTGTACGGACTTCGCGTCGATCATTCGAATCCCTGCAAGATCCTAAGCTTTCAGTAAAGGAAAATATCGTGATGAAACCATTGCATAGTGATTCTTTTTAATACCAAGTCTAGCTAGTGACCACCATTAAGCCCCGACAGCTGCATTTGAGAGTCAATCCTCCACTAGGCTTTAGGTGTTAACACCAGGTGAGATTTTGGCCAACCGCTAAAACCTAGAAAGAATTGCAAACATTATAAATTCTCAAGGTGAGTAATACCGAGAAATAGATAAACCTACCTAATGGGAAAAATAAATTACATGTTATTTGCCAGATAATTCGTCTAGAGGTAACAAATTTCTTCCCCAGTAATCCAATTGGCATCAATTGGTTCGTCAACGAAATTGACTGTGTCCATTTGTTTTAGTTTTAATGTTTTTCTATAACCTAATATGGTGTGTATAAAAAAACTTTGGTATTTTCTCGAACATTAAAGAAATTTGTGTAAAAGTCTAGAATTCAATACAAACGTGGAATATAAATTCACTGTCACTATAAAGTCGCTGAACACCTATGTACATATTGAAATTTTATCGGTCCGATGATGATGTAAGCAATCGAATAATCACAATGAATAGCACAATGAAAAGATATTCCACTGTCTGGGCTCTGACCTTACTAACGGTCACTCTCATTGTATGTTTTTGAATGCACTTAATTTTAACAAAACATATTAAGAATAATGATTATTGAAGGTGATTTTTTGAAGGTTTTTAACTACATTTTCCAGCAAATGTGATACTCCCCTTTGAAAAAAATATTTAAAAGCGTGTAACAAACGCGATTGAAGCTTTTCGGCATTATAAGAGATGGAAATTAAGTTAAAAATAAATACATGATATGAGAATTTTTGCATAGCAGTCCATAGATTTCAAGAATTCGCAGTAACAAGAATTAACATGTTTTTAAACTAGTTTACTAGACTATTTATATACTATTCCTACTGCCACCACCGTCCCAACGGTCACCACCATTCCGATGGTTACCATTATCCCGACGGCCACCATTGTCCCAACGGTCACCACCATCCCGACGGTCACCACCATCCCGACTGGCCCCACCATCCCGACTGTCCCCACCATCCGTGATAAGATATAATACGTTAATAATAGTCGCGCCTAAAGAAGTTTTACTTCAATGCCGTAACGGACTTTTGTTGCATATATTGCCGTAACGGACTTCCGTTGCATATATTGTCTTAACGGACTTCCGTTGCATTGTCGTCCAATTACCTCCTAGACGCGATTAAAGAAGATTTACTTTAAAAAAAAAGATTATCGATTCGAAATATATTACATATTTATGAAAATTGCAAGCCTTAGATTACATTGGAAAACGATAAAATAAACATTATGAAACCATATAATAATTTTATTCATCTATAATAATTATAGAATATTTTTTTTACCAGAGAATTATACCTTTCGAATAAATAACCATCTTGCGAGATCTCGCAGATAATTATTACGTTTGCAAGTTTTCTATAGAAATCTGGTTAACATTAACGTATACATTTTTATTGATTAATAGGTAAGCTATTATGGAATATGAATATGGCTAACTAACTAAACTAGCTGTGCCCCGTGATTTCATGCGGATTTAAAGCTTAATTTTCTTCATCGGATCGTATTAATATTAACGCGATTTCGATTATATAATATTAAATACTAATGGAATTCGAATGGCTATAATGAACATTTTTCTTATCACCCTTAAAAGATTGAGAACTTTATTAGGTACAGGAATTGGGTTTTAGAAATTAGCTAACAGGGCCTTTTCCTAATATTACGTAATATCCTTCATCTATCTATAGGGGGAAGTGGGGCAGATTGATACAGAAAAATTCAATGTCGTATTTTATGCATAAATAATTAATAAAATATTATTATTTTATGTTTATTGAATGTTAAATTTTATCAATATTATAATATGAGTCATAAGAATCATTAAAGTTAAATAATAATGAGATTAAAATTAATTTAATAAAAAATGGGTTTTGTATTATTGTGCCCCACGTACGGGGCACAATGATACATAGAATGGGACATTTTAGTACGACAATATATATGTACGAATATATAATAGGAAATAACGTGTAACTGGTGGACATTATAATAAGACTTAAGATTATTAATAAAGGAAAAATTATATGTTTCAAAGGCTTTTCTCTTTAAAAAAAACTATAGAAACTACTATGGATTTAATTATTTAATAACTACAATAAAAAATGTTTAGGTACAGTCAACCTTGCACCATTGGTAACAGTTCCAGGTATAAGCTGAGCTCTATTCAGTAATGAATAGTTCCTAAAGGTATCTCAATTTATGCTGGCAACATTACCACCGCTGTGTGGTTGAACGTTATATACGTTTAAATTATTTCAAAAAGTACAAAAGAAATAAGTTCGAGACGTTCCCTTTAAAGAAATAGTAACTGCTAAAGCACAGGTATTGCAGTTGCAGCTGCAAAATAAACGCTTGTCTTATATTCACACAAACACAAACTTACTAGATGCAGGTTTTTTCGTAGATATAGGGTCAGTTTCAATTGCAGATATTTCATTTTCTTCACAATCTCGGCAGCATTAATAATTGCACTAGTATCAGTATCCACAAATACGACTTCTATTGTATTTACCGATTTTATCACATTCGTATCGCTTACATGGATGTTATTAATACGTATCAATGTGCCCCGCATATAGATGTATCGATGTGCCCCAGCAGATAATTAAAAAATAAAAATAAAAAAATCAATAAAACCATCGAACACATTAAAAAATACTTCTAATACCGAATGTTGGATAGATTAACTAACGTTTCGTAAGTTTAAATCTTAATTATATCATATAAAACAGCAGAGAAATACTTTCAGATACTTAAGTATTTTTTAGTTAGTCGCACTAAAAACACACTTACTCTGTTCCAACGCTAACGGTTAACAAGCGGTCAGCGTGGTTATAGCTGTGGAGCTAAAACATGTATATGGACGTTTTAGTTTTGTCGGGTCTCTAATAATGTTTGTTAATATTGAAATATTGTTGGTGTATCAATGTGCCCCTTGTATCAAAGTACCCCACTTCCCCCTACCTATTATATAAACCAATGTTTCTCTGTCTGTATGTCGTTTATGTTTTTCACGCGAAAACCAATTATCCGATTTATGTTTTATTCATTTTAATTCATACCTATGTTATCTGGCCAGGTTAAAAAAGACGCATTCGGGCGCTTAAATGGCTTAAGCTGAGTATATCAAATTAATGTTCTACATAATTGTAGATCTTCTAAGGATTCACCACAATAATCATTTCTGTCTTTCGTCATTTGAGCGGGGGCAGCATGATTCGTGCTGATACGGACCGAGAATAAAATAAAATTGAACTATGTAATACGTTTGAAATAATATTTTTTTTTTGCCGGATCTAACTTCCCAAATTAGTAATCCCATATCAAAGAAAGTAACAAATTGTTTTCTAAATGAATTGAAGAACGTACATTCTTAAATATATCATTAACAGAAGTACTGTGGAATTTGGCACTGAGATCTTTGACATGACAATGACTACTTTGCATATAATTTCTACTGAACTTGGCCCCTTTTTCACATTGATGATTAACTACATTATTTTGGAAATTTGATTTTGCAACAATTAATTATGATCATTATTGCTGTTAAAGTGTGATCAAAGTAATATAATTTACCAAATGTGTAGTAAAAAATATAAATTACCAATCCGTGTCATCAGAAACATGACCCTCTCTCTGGTTTCAAAGAGTCACCTTTTAAATATTTGGCACGATTCAATCAGAAGATTAAAACATGCAGTAAACAAGATTATTTTGTTTTATTTCGATTCATATAGTGGTTTTCCTTATAAAGTTGAATTTCAAAATTATCAGTTTTCCCTAATGTATATAGCCATAGCAAACAACCACAGATAATTAAAACAAGGGTTTTAATTATCTATGCAAACAACCGATATTGATGATAATAACGAGATTTACATGTCACTAAATTGTCACTAAAATGTGTAAAAATAAAATTACGTGACAGGAATAGTTACACGACATAAACAGACAAACAAAATTTTTGAAAACCGGTCTTTTGTTTTATGTGTATACAACATATCTGTATACATCTGTAACTTTATTATATGTATAGATTTCAAATAACATAATCCTCTTAGCCTTAAACCTTTGCTGTAACACCCGTCATAGTGGCACGCTTAGACATGTCGCGATCCGGTATCAGCCGATGTATATTTAGTTATTAAGTAAATAGTATAAGATATATAGTATATAGCAATAGATAAATATGGGTTTTTGATTGATTGATTCTTCATAATTCTGCAGTCTCGCCAAGAGTTCTGTGAGTGGTCTGACAACCCAAAAAGTGGAAGACTCGTTCGGAAGCAACATGTGCCGTTGCACCGGCTACAGGCCCATACTAGACGCTTTCAAAAGTTTCGCCAACGATTCAGAACCGAACTTGAAAACTAAGATACACGTAAGTGTGGCATTTTGTAATACTACCGCTTCAGCAGCGATTTACTTAGACCAATTTATCAAAGTATAAAAATTGTCATTGACAATTATCAGTTTTAATTTCTGCTTACAATTTACAGAATATAGTTTTAACATTTTTATTATATCTGAATTGTATCTGAAGAACTGACTGTGTTTGTTTATTGTCGTATCTAAAAAATGCAGGGAAAATAGTACTTCTGTTTTTATTCGATTAATTTGCTAAGCTCTGTTCGGCTATGTTCTGTTAGTTTACTAATAGGTTTTAGTGATTAATTAGCTTCTGGATTTCGACGAGACTGCACTGCGTCCAATTTTGCAACTTATAACAATTTTATAAAAACTTAATTTTTATTTCATTAAGGCACATTGTTAGATATATATATAAGACAAAAGCCTCAAATAAGACTATTTGAAAAAAAATAAGCGGTTTAAATGAAATTTGAAATTGAAGACTATTAAGGTTTATCGTCCGTTACATAACATTCTGTAGAACAAATATTCCTTACGGTATCAATACAAATTGTACTCAATCATTCCACTCTCAGGACTTAGAAGATCTCGGCGCTATAAAATGCATAAAAAAATGTGAACGTAAATACAGCAATTCAGATGATGAATGGTTCTTAGTAGAAAGCCCCCAACAGAAAATTATGATGAGCTTAAATCTAGAAGGAGCTCGTTGGTACAAAGCCTTCAATATAAAGGATGTGTTTAAGGTAAATTTCATGGTAAATCTAAAATCTCTAAATAAAATAAAATAATAATAACCAGAATACAGAGAAATAAATATCTTATAATTACAGATTTTGTCGCGCGAAGCTACTAAGGATTATAGATTGGTCGCTGGAAATACGGGAAAAGGTAACAAACTACGTAATATTATGTATAGAAATCGATTATAGAAACGGTTAATTTTATCTAATTGAAGTGAAACTTCTTATGCGACTTCCAAGCGTTAAACGTTAAGCGTTAAATGTTAAACGTTTAACGCATATTATCGGTCTCTCCTCTTTGTGTGAGCCAGAGCGAGAGAGTAAATGTCGGTGTGTATGTATATTGCACACTGTTTAAATAAATTAGAAAATGTCTTTTAAAATGAAGGTTTACTTCTTTCGTGTGTGAATCGCACACACACCTTTTTGAAGTGAAACTTCTTATGCTACGTACAAACGTTAAACGTTAAATGTTTAACGCACATTATCGGGCTCTCCTCTTTGTGTGAGCCAGAGCGAGAGAGTAAATGTCGGTGTGTATGTATATTGCACACTGTTTAAATAAAATAGAAAATGCCTTTTAAAATGAAGTTTCACTTCTATCGTGTTTGAATCGCATACACACCTTTTTTATTTATCCATTTAAGTACAAATACTTATATTAGATTGTAAATGAGAGCTTTTTGTTAATTTATGAAAGCAAGTATTTATCATTTTAACGCCAAACCTCGAATTTGGAACAATCATCCCTGATACAACTTTAAGATCTGGTTACACGTTCATGGTTTGATAAAATTTGCAAAACTAAGTTCCATTGAATTAACACATTTTGTCAAGACTATATTTTATAAATATTGAAAGCTTTTGGAATTATCCCAAGAGTTTACTTCTCTGTTAGTAATGTTTAATACAGAAACACTAGTTCTGTAAATTTTATCCGACTTGCAAATTTCTTGTTATTTTTTCCAAATTCACAATTTCAGGTGTTTATCCCATAAATTCTGATGCCAGAGTCTTCATAGACATATCTTCAATAGAAACTTTGAAGGACTCTTTAAGTGATGAAAACTTGGTAATCGGGGCAGGTATGTCGCTAACCGAAGTCATCAAGGAGTTCACTATGTGGGCTAATAAAAATGAAGATTTTAAATACCTAACGGAGTTCGTCAAGCACTTGGATTTAGTTGCTCATGTACCAGTAAGAAATGTAAGTAATCATATTTTCTAATGAGGAAATTTAAAGAAGCCAAATTATTGTCGCTTATAATTTGCGTTCCGGGAACATAGCCCTGAATAAATGTTTCTATCTGATGGAAAAACATATTTCGCCCTTAGAGATACTAATAGAATACTAGTAAGAATATAATACTGTTATTACTTCTTAGTGCAAAAATTTAAAAGGCTTTTTCATAAAAAAAAATATGCTTATGTTATTTGTAGTTAAAGGTATTAATGGTAGTTTTTTTCGATGGTTTAGATCATTCGCTTTGATCTAGTGTTGATGTTGTTCATTTAACACACCTAGCTTCAAGTTGTATATTAATTGTATAGATATGATTAACTAAACTTAAAAAAAGGTTTAAACATATTTTTCTAATTGTTTGTTATTATTAAAGATCGGAACAATCGGTGGTAATTTGGCACTGAAAAACATTAATCATGATTTCCCGTCCGATATATTTGTCCTGCTGACTACTGTTGGAGCAACTATCACAATTGGTAAGTATTAATAAGAAAAATAGGAGCACAGCAAACTGACGGCGGCGGTCGTCTCTATCATGCCAGCCTGCCGAGCAGCTGGATATACAATAGCTAATCTTAAAACAAGACAAAAACCAAAGGAAAGTCACTGTGACGGTTTATCACCATGTGTGTCGTGGTCGGGATCCAGTCAATACAGATTTCTAACACCCCGCTTGACAACTCGATATACGCCGGCTGATTCAGGAAAACGGTTAACCGTGTCACCATTGGGGATGTTATGTCACCATACCACCCGCTATTACACCTGGTGCATGATGACGGCGATGCAGTCGGACACAACTTTCATGTCCTGCCACCCTGCAAATCAATTATTACTTTTTATTTTGAGGAATAATATCATGTTTATATGGTATTAGTTGAAGCAGATTGTTCAGAAAATATTTATTTATTTTTTGCATTATGGCGGAATACGAAATTCGCAATTATTTTCGGATAGTAAATGTTTTTTTTAATAAGGCGAATATAATAAAAAATAATTTTTCAAATTATTTTTAAATATCCTAAATCAGCGGAAATCGAACTATCGACCACTCGTGCGTACTGCATATGAAGTCTGGGCGTATCCACACCACTAGATCATCCAGTCATGAAAATCAGTACTTACATTAACCGCGCATAATAATACATAATTCATCATTCTCTCATACGCTGAATCCTATAGATGTATACGGTTGTCTCTTTTTACTGTCACTTTTTCGTTTCATCTAGTTTTAAATCACAGCGGTGCTAAAGAAGTTTTCACTTCAAATAGAAAAGTCTCGGAATAAAAATAAAGTCAGGTATAATAAAATATTGGACTTAATATAATATACGAGTTGATTCAGTTGATATAACTTAAAATAATACTAATTAATGTACCTACATTTTGTTGTTTTCTTTTTACATATTAACGGTTTTAGTTGACAGTAATTTGAAGAAATCAGAGGTTAAAATGCAAGAGTTTTTGAAAACGGACTTGAAGTATCGTATGATATTGGACATACAAGTGCCACCTTTAGCCTCCAATAATTTAATACGGACTTATAAGGTAAGAAATAGGGTAATTAAAATATATTTTTTATTTACATTAGTTGGATAAAACGGTAACACACCACCTAAGGGAAAATAAAATTCAATATGAGACCACCGATAACTTCCAAGAACAAATTTATCGTGTAAATGCCAACATTTGAGCAAAATTCTGTTTACAACTAAAAACTTCGACTAAGATCGTAAGGTGCCGAATCTAAACTGGACACTATCTCACAAATTTAACTGCTTTGACATAACGTTTGCGAAATATCCGACACACCTTTCATTCAATTGCTGATGGATATTTACCATAGCTGGTCGTGGTGGTCTAGCAGTTTATACAGGCGGAATATCGATTCGAAGTCAGGTTCGAACCCTGGCACGTACTAACGAATTTTTCAAAATTCACGTACATTTACAAATCAAATTGGTAATACTATCGCCTGACGGTTAAAGAAAACATGGTGAGGATACCTGAACGCCTGAGAAATGTTCTTGTAGTATCACTGTATGTGGGAAATATATAGAACTGTTGATTTGTTTGTGTTTGAAATCGCCAATACGTCGTGGGCTGGCGTGGTGTTTAAGCCCATAACTTCCCTTGGGAAGAGGCCTTTCCTCAGCAGTGGGACACTTACAGGCTGATAAGATTTACCATATGCAATTAGAACCTTGATAAGATAAAGACCAAGGAAAACGTTAAATAATTTGAGTTTTTATCAAGTTTTTAATATATTAAGGGTTTAAGTTGAGGAGTTTTTAATGGTTCATATTTTTACTTAGTGAGTTTTGTTTATGTATTTGTTTAGGGATTACACACAATATACGTACAAATACACTGTTATCACTTTTTCATTACGCACGTAACTTAAAATAAAAGTTGTAAAACAAAAGTTTATAGATAATTTAATGACGTAACATTTTCAAGGTTGATTTATTAATTCATAATAAATTATTTGGTTTATATGTGGCTTTTGGTATACGAGTATCAGTTAATTTTATTTTAGATAACGCCACGAGCTCAGAATGCGCACGCGATAGTAAACGCAGGATTCCTCTTCAAAATCGATCCTAAACAAAAGGTCATTAGCTCACACTTAGTGTACGGCAACATAAGCCCTTCTTTTAATACGGCAACAGAAACGGAAAGCATCATAAAAGGCGCAGATCTGTTTACGAATGCTACATTAACGATAGCTCTGAAGAAATTGAATGAGGAAATTGCACCTTTAGATTCGCCTCCAGATCCTTCACCGTACTCCAGAAAAAATATTGCTCTTGGACTGTTTTACAAGGTTCGTATCCGATTCCTCTGTACTTTTTTCCTATACAACTAAGGTGGCAAATAAAGGCACTGTCCGCATGATAGTAAGCGGTTTCCGTAGACTATGCACGATTTCAACACCATAAGTACCACTGGCACGTTAATGTACTTGAACCACACCTTTTTATAGTAGCTCGGCAATACAATCCACCAAAACGGCGACCACCGAGAGATAGGGAATCCATCGGCTGTCACCGCTGCACCGGCACCGGCCTGCATAAATATCTCTTCACGTTACTCTTGAAGGGCTTGATGTCGTACAAATTATGGGGATACACATTGACCGGGAGCTGGTTTGACAATTTCACGGTACGACAAAGATAAGAAGACATAGACAATTTGTTTTCATTCCTTCCCCAGGGAGCTCTGAAAACCCTACTCACCTAAAGAATACAACACAAGGCCATTCCGCCAATTGACCTGCCCTAAGTAGAAAGAAATCTCAAAAGAGGTCCTGTATTTAGGGCAACTTTTTGCAAATTCACGGAACTGTCCCTGATGGTAGGCACAGTACAGCCCATAAACAACTGCATCTACCGAGAGATCGACCATCCATCGCCGGTAGAGCTGTCTTGCGGAGTTGCAAGCCAAGAGGCAGCTGGATATATACTGGCTGATCCAGAAGCGTGATTAATCAAAAAACAGTCACTGTGACGGGTTTATCACCATATGTATCGTGGTCGCGAACTATTCGAGTAAAGATATCTACATTACCACTCCGGTTGTTTACTGATTATACACCAGCGGATCCTGGAACAATTCACGCTTAAATACCGGTATGAATTGGTGTTACTTACACCTGGTTTATGGTGTTCGCGATCGAGTCGGATACAGTTGGCGTATCCTACCACCCAACAAATATAATATATCATATTGCATTCGTATAGCAAGATCCTATTTCATTACAAAGAATATACTAATATTATAAAGCTGACGAGATTGTTTGTTTGAATGCGCTAGCTAACCTCTGGAAACTACCAGATCAGATTTGAAGAATTTTTTTAGCATTGCCTATTTTTTGAGGAAGGTTATATACAATATAACATCATGCTATGATTCTAAGGAGCGGAGTAGTTACCATGAACGTCAAGCAATTTGGCAAGCTGTAGGCAAGTACGGGAAGTGAGACCAACGATAAGCTACATGGGGATAAGCAGAAGCGGCAGCGCAGTGGAGAGTAGGTCGATTAAATGTAACATAGTATGATTGATAGTATGATGATTAAATGTAACAATGTAACTTACAGGCAATCCTATCATTAGCTCCAAAGGTTAATAAAAGATACAAGTCAGGTGGAACAATATTACAACGCGAAATCTCCCGTGGCGAGCAGAATTTCGATACGGACAAGTCCTTATGGCCGTTAAATAAACCAATACCGAAATTGGAAGCTTTAACGCAGGTTCGTATGTAACTTTAACCACCGACTTTTGAATATCTAAACCTAGGTAATAGGTAAGTATTATGATGAATTTTGTGAAAAAATGGATAATAAAAGTAAATTATATGTACAAAAAATGTAGAATACTGGCATGCTAAGTTATTAGACATACATAAAGTATGTATGTATATATCGACTAAAATAATATAATTATTCACTGTATACATTATGTGAACATATAAAAAAAATGAAAAATCCGATCGAGTCTTTTGCCTGCTCTTCTTGACGAGTGGGACGTTTTCCGAACTAAATGTTTTCTTAAGATCTAAATCAAAGGAATTATTTTTGATTTTAATATATTTAATAAGTTGAGCGTTACGTGTGAGCCGAGCAAGAGACGCCAGCGTAATAAGCAAGCGAGCAGTAGGGGAAACTTCATATTTTGTCATATCCCAGGTTGTATGTAATTTACATCATAACCTTGTTTAATATGTATAATGATTATTTTTTGTAAAAAAACGCGTGCACTAGGAATTAAGTTACCAAAAAAAAAGAGTAAAATATATTTTAAAAATAGTTAATCCAATTCATAAAGTACACATCGATATAAGTTTTATATATGTAACATATAAATAACTGATAAACCAATAACTGATGAACCATACAGAACGTGTGCGTATTTTGAGAGTGCAATGGTTTGCAATTCGGTGGCCGCCTGAGGAAGGATTATACAATCAGCCGCGCACAATGCTCGAATCTTGGTACTCGCTCGTGCATACACTCTCGTATATAATAGAAAGAGACAGAGAGCGCAATGTCGCACGAAGGGGATGCAACGCTTTTTCCTTACATGTCATTACAAGTCAACTCTTACCGCAAGCCGCGTTTAGGAATTTCGTTCTATTAAGTTTTTATTTTATTTTGTAAACAAGAAGAAAATAACTTATTATGTATATATTTCATTTAAACGGTGCTCTTGTTACTTCCAGTGTTCTGGTGAAGTGAGATATGTATGCGATTTTTACACGGAACCCAGAGCCGTTCACGTCGCTTTCGTGTTATCCAACATCTGCCGCGGAGAGATACTATCTTTCGACCCTGAAGATGCTCTGGTAACAGTATATTAAATTCTAGAGTCTAATAATTATTTTTTTTAACTTAAATCTGATCACTCTCTGTCGAATTGTGCCAAAGCTAAAAGGGAGTCGCTGATGAATAGTATGAATTTATACTGTAAAAATATAGGTGTTTGTTACAACAATTTGGCAGAACCCTGTTCGGATGATGTCAAGATGTTGTATGACCTAGTACTACTATCTCATCAGCGACTCTCCTGTATTGATGATATGTGGGTAGAAATAAAAGAACCTAAAACAAAAAAAAAATTAATTCTATAAAAAGATATAGTTTGAATGTCTGTAGGAGGTAATCTCTCTGAAATTAATTAACCAATTGAAAACATTCCTACACATCTAGGAAGCTACATTACCCCGTTCATAAAATACGTAACGCGAAATTTTACCATTTTAGACCAACGTCACGCATGTCACATTTTTCTGCGAACCCCCCTATCAAAATAGCGTCACGAATGATTGACCCCCCCATATGATATATGGAAACTAATAGTGCACAAATTTCGATTTTTTTAAATATGTATTATTTGGAATAATAAAACTATAATAACTCAATAAATATATGTAATGAAGAAAAGAAATATTCTTTTATAACGGAAATATATACGTAAAAATATTTATATATTTACAAATATGAAAGGAACTATTTTCAATCGTAACAAAAAAATAAAATAAAAACAAGTTTTCAAGATTGTTTGATGAGCCGCGAACGTAACGTTTCCTTCGAGCCACCCGACCCCCTTGTCACAATTTTTCACAGTTGTTTCCATAGGTTCCATATAAGTTTCCATAAATTCAAACGTATTTTATGAACGGCCCTTAAGTGATATAGGCAATATTTTATTCTTATTAAATTTGATACTGTAGGAATGTAAACCGCGTCGCGGACGATTGCTAGTACTTCATAAAGCTTTAATATCAGTGAAATCATTACAAGTTATTTTTTTATAGGTTGAGCGTTTGAGCACAATCTCACCTGATGTTAAGTGACGATGTGGCCAAGATGATAACATGCTAAGCCTAGTAGGAGGACCGGCTCTCAAGTGCAGCTGCCGAAACACACCTATAGGTGCTCGGCGACAGATTTTCAACCTAAGTGTGGTATTGGAAAAAATCCTACCACCATGCGATGGTTTCATCAAGATGTTTTCCTTCACCGAAAGCCGAGGCTCATCGCAGGGATTCGAACTCTAGTCGATCGATGCGATGTCCGTACAGGCTACCACTGAGCTATCATTGCTTCCAATCATTGCTTTTATAATAACACTAGCTGTGCCCCGCAATTTCACCCGCGTATAATATAAAAGAAATTGCTGATTTATGATGTATAATACTTCAGTTTCAGTCAATATTTTTATCGGGAGGCCAGGATTATGCGTCCCAACTCACACGGTTCGTTTTCGCCCGTCTTCACCTATAGTAATAGACCGGAGCCGGGTGTTGAATTATTTTAATTTTACATTATCTCCTAAACTATACGTCCAAAAAACAAGCTATAAAGGGCAAAGTTTATTTACATAAAATTTTCTTGATGATGAAGTAACTTTCGTTTGTAAGAATTAATATGTCATGCCTAATAATAATGCTCATAAATCACTTTTCAATAAAACTTTGTCACAAAATACCTTATTGTGGGTTACGTATAAGAGATAGGCATATAGTATTACTGTTTTTTAAATGTACTAAGACGCAGTATTTTTGTAGAACATTGTATTTACCTATCACTTACCATTACGCTAGCGCACGCTTATAAAGGATGCGCGCTATTTATTCCGACTTTCTTAACAAAAATCAATATTTAAGGCTAGATTAGAGGTATAGCCTAATTCTAGATAACCTATACTATTCCATATGAATCTGGTAATCATATACAAGAAAAAAAAACGACTCCGTCTGGTAGTTCCAGAGATTAACCTGTTTAAACAAACAAAAAAACTCTTCCGATTTATTATATTACTATAGATGGTAAGCTGACGGCATTATGCATATTGGCAAGCATTGTACAAACCACAAATAACGGTGATTAGGTACCGAGAGATTGGCAATCTATCGCCAGTCATTGCTATCATGCCGACCTGCAAGCCTCTAGGCAACTGGCTTATCCCGAAGGCGACACGCATAACTGTGTCATTATCGCGGTTGTTACACCTGTATGGCGGTCGCGATACAGTCGGACACTTGTTTTGTGTCCTACCCAGCAATATTTATTTTCTTTTTCATCAGAAACTGCCAGGAGTCGTCGGCTTCTTAACAGCAAACGATATACCGGGTCAGAACTCGTTCACTCCGCTGGACGTACCAGGGCAAACCTCAACAGAACAGATACTAGCTTCAAAATTCGTATTGTACTACGGTCAGCCGGTTGGTTTGATCGCTGCAGTCAACCACGACCTAGCAGTGACTGCAGCTGGACTGGTAAAAGTCAAATACAAGAAGTTCGAAGATAATCTGGTATTAAACGTAAGAGACGCATTGACAGCACCTGATAAGAATAAACGAGTAAGTGTGAATGTTTTGTAAATGCACGAAATTATAAAGAAATACATCATCTAATAATCTACTTAATAACATTCTTCTTCATATTATACTGGTAGATCTAGAAGCATCTATAGTATAAAAAAGCAAGAAATTTCGCAACTAGACTCTCTTTTATATCGTAGATGAACACTAAGAAAGTTTTTTTTAATTCATGTCCTAAGTGATATAAGCCATGGGAAATCCCATCAGGCACTCGGCTTGACTTCACAGACAGACCTTAGCCGAGGGTATCTGCCACATCTATAAACTATAGACATATCTAAACTAATGTTAATTGGGTTTTTGCATTATTATTTTTTTGTGATAAATGGAAAGATCATATATAAGTTTTATAAAAAAACTATATTTTTTTTCGCAATATTTCAAAAGTTATTTCAAAATAAATATTATTTTTTGTATTCTGTACCGAAAACGCGCCGATCGTTCCCGAATAAATCCGAGCGCGTGTGACGTCACAATGTTAATTCTACTCATTTTAGCACACAGCTGATACAGTGCTTTGAATCTTAATCGATGAAATTCCTTTAACATTATGACGTCACAAACCTGGCGGTCGATCGTGACGCGTTCGTAGTCATGTGATTCATTTAAAATATTACAATTTTCAATTGTTTATTATTAATAAAAAAATGTTTTAATAAGACTTTTTCAATTGACTATTATCATAATTATGATGAAGCTTTAGAATACATAAAAAAATCGATATATTTTTTTCGTTTTTGTTTTCAAATACTAGTAACTGTGAAATTCTGCATTTCCTCTACACATTACATTCTTACCCACTTTAAAATACTAAATAAGTTATGTATCAAGTAAAAAGTTACACACGTGTGATATTAATAAAAATGCAATTATTGCTTTTAGCTTTTACTTACAATTTTTCAATAGACAGCTAATTTAAAAACTATGGATAATAGATAAAGACATTCGTAATAAAATTCTTTATTCACATAATCCGATTTACTTCCTTTTTTTTCTGCCAATTAGGTTCCTGAGTTCTGTACACCCCTCGCTCCGCTCAGCCCTGTCTAAAGAAAATTATGATCGATGTCTTTCTCGATTTTAATTTTCTTTATATGAACGCATCGCTCAAGGATTTAGTGCTACATTTAGATTTTTTATTAATGTTTATGTGATACTAAACTGAAGATGTCTTCTGTATTTTTTTATTTTCCATTCTAAAGGCAACCGTGTTCAAAAAGTAATATAAATTTTATAAATGTTTATTGTAGCATTTCTTTTGCCCTAAAATTGTTCTTTTATGTACTACAGATACGAAAAGAAACAACAGTCACGCCTACAAACAAGGGAACAGACATAAAGCACGTGTTGAAAGGTAGTTTCACACTTCCAATGCAGTATCATTACACGATGGAGACACAATGCTGTATCGTTCGCAATACTTCTGAAGGTCTCACTGTGCGTTCAGCGACACAGTGGATGGATTTAGTGCAAGTGGCTATTGCTCGGATGCTTAATTTAGACGCAAACCGGTAAGTCTTAAAGATAAGTTTTGTCACTTGGGACACAAGAATAAAAAAATCGAAGTACCTGAACAATAGGACATGTCACAAATTTGTCAATTGCAGAAATTGCAAACTATGTCAAAAGCAGAAAAAAATCATTATTAAACTTTCCTATCCAGCCAGTATCTACTCTATGCTACTGTACATAATCTTATACGTCATAAAATATGTTACACAAATTTATCGCAATGTGTTTTTACTACAATATAGTTAAATGTTTTTTTTTAATGATTTTTGCTCGTATATGTAATTTCGCCTATTTCAAATGTGACAAATACACGTTTTAGAGCTCTTAGTAGCTAATAGGATTTTTTTTGATCCTCACAAGAATCACAAGTTAAACAAAACAATATTTTTTCTAATTCTATGAGCTGTCTATGGTATATTTCTAAATTAGTTATTTGCTCCAAGTCACATTTTCTCTTAAATTTAAAAACCAGAGAACTATTATTTAATATTTAGTTCTTCTTTTTGGAAAATAAAAAAGTGTGTGTGTACGCAATTCCGCCAATGTCACCTGAATAGAACTATAAATGAATTTCTATGTTAAAAAGTAATTAAGTTAACTATTGGTTAGCTGACAATCACAAAATTTAATAATCCTTAAAAAAATATTTTATTTTCCAGTATAGAAGTTGTTGTTCCTCGGCTTGGTGGTGGCTATGGAGGAAAAGGATCGCGATCTGCGTTAGTGGCTTGTGCATGTGCTCTTGTCGCCTACAAACTAAACAGGACCGCTACACTAATCATGCCTCTGACCGACAATATGACTGCCATCGGGAAGAGGCACGGATGCGAGTTTGACTATGAGGTATTTTATTTATAATGCCCTATAAAGGAATTAGTACATAGCAAAATAATACTTAATAGCTTGTGAAGTCACTACTTGACAAAGTACTCTTCTGGAAAGAACTTAACCACGTGCACCAGACATATAGGCAATTTCAAACAGCAAGAAGTTATGTATTTGAAGTTCTGAATGAATGAATTTTCCTTATACATAGGATATTACGAGAATTTTTCACACTTCTAGTTTATCACACCCACTTAAGCACAACATATTTTCCTCCTCTATCTCCTTTATCAGCTGTCATCTCATTATTCACATCTTTTATACGCATATTATTCTTTACACAATCCATGCATACATTCTTCTTTCTCATTCCTATAATCATAAGTAGACGTTAAACAATATAACAAATTTATATATTTATTACCCAGGTGGGTATCGATGATGCTGGTGTAATTCAGTACCAAAATTTAACATTTTACGTCGACTGTGGGATATCCTACAACGATACACCTGGACCAAACATTGCCACCGTCTTGACAAATCTGTACGAAAGCTCGACGTGGTTCATCGAAGGTTACAGCGTCTTGACAGATAAGCACAGCAATACTTGGTGTAGAGCACCGGGTTAGATTCTTTACATTTATTATTCCTTTCGTAGCTATTAAATGTCTGCTTATTGACCCATCTTGATCAACTATGGGTGTTTAAGGAGTCCAAATATCATAAGACAAATAATCTGTTTATAATTTTATAACATTTTTATAAACATAAGTTTACATTCTTCCCAAAACGTAAAGTACTATTGGTATGTCATAAAACAAAAAGAAACCGTAATACAAATTATAGCAAATTCTCCATGATTAAGCATTCTATTATGGTCATTGGATGGGAAAGAACTTTGAATTGGGAAATAACAAAGTATAATCAAATGTCAAGCAAATCAACGAATCCTAATGTCTGAACGGTTTTAGTTTTCCTTTAATAGTCAAAAGAGTAACTTAATAAACTTCATAATATCTACACGCTATATTAGCTGATGGATTGTGTAATAACTAATAGTAAATAATAAATACAATACTTCAAGATTATGAATGCCTATTTTAAATATGTAGATTGTCAAACAATGAGAAAGCGTTCACTTATAAAAACATCTAGGTATTACCTAAATCGCCTAATATTTAAAATATTTGTAGATGGAACTTATCTTAAATCTTAAGATAAACTAGTGTTTAACCTCATGCTTACTGGATGTTAATTTATTCTGTGATCGAAAAACGGTAACCCAGTGAACACACGACCTATTTTTGACATCACCTCCACATCATAATACGTGTAAAATTTATATAAACATGACACATATAATGTGAATGTGATGTCCAAACTAAGGTAACGTGTTCACTAGGAACATACTAAGCCAAGAATAGGGCTGGCTACCAAGTGTAGCTGCCCACAAATGAAAAGTGCTTCGCAACAAATTTTCAACTTGAAGGCTGTGCGAACATAATTTTGATTACAACCTTTTCAATATCAGGAACAACTGAAGCTATTGGTGTAACCGAACATATAATGGAACGTATAGCATACGCAACAAACAAAGACCCCATCGATGTCAGATTAGCAAATATAGCCCTAAAACATACAGACTTTAAAACCTTGATTGAGATGTTCAAAAATGATATAAATTATGAAGAAAGAAGAAGAGATGTAGAGAAGTACAACGAAGAAAATGCGTGGAAGAAGAAAGGGTTAAAGATATCTCTTATTTCGTTTCCTATAGGTACTCATTTTATATTTCTACGAACAATAAACTAATATACATAGGTATTGTTATATTTTTACTCGATTGTCTGCGTCAAGAAAATATCATTTACGTTTTTAATAGTCAATAATCAACAATCAAGCATTTTCATTGCAAATTCGCAAGGATCAAGTTAATTATCAAATTATCAAAAAAATATTATGAATTGTACCGCTATGTGTTGCATTCTACATTTCTAATTAAATTTCCAATTAAATTTGTTTTATGAGTAAAATTACTGTGATTTTCTGAACTAAGCCATTTGTATATTTTTTTTCATCCTATTTTAAATTTAAAATTGGATTTTATCTATAGACTTCGAAAATAATATAACTCAAATACCAAATACGACCAGTAACAACCATCAATTTTTTTTTTTATACAGAGTACTTGTGGAACTTCTCCGTCACCGTAACAATATATCACGCAGATGGCACTGTGGCCATATCTCACGGAGGCATTGAAATGGGTCAAGGTATCAATACTAAAGTAGCTCAAGTCTGCGCTCACACTTTGAAAATTCCATTGGAGAAAGTGATAGTTAAAGGCAGTGACAACTTCGTCTCACCAAATGGTATGGCAAGTAATGGAAGTATTACAAGTGATTGTGTCGCTTACGGAACTGTCAAGGCCTGTGAAGAGTTATTGAAGAGGTTAGAAGAAGTCATAGAAGGAATATCAATTAGTGAATACACGTGGGAAGATGCCGTGAAAGAAGCTTTTAATAAAGGTTAGTGGCATTTATTTACATATGGTTATTTACAAATTGCTTGACGTTTTTACCTGAATTTACAAGTCTTGCTCATAAGCAATGGCATAGCTAAGTAAGTACAAGGGAGGCCGAGTGCTGGCAAAGTTGATACGTACGCGACTTGGCTGGAAAAATATAAATACTTGTAAGTTCTATTCTTTGAATCCTTTAAATTATTGGAAAATTAAGGTCTATAACCTCATAACGCTCTTAAAAATCCAATTTAATTAATTGGTTAATTTATGCTTAATTTATGATATTCATATTGAGGATTCGCCCTCCTGTTAAAAAAACCCAGTGGGAGTTTTATGTTATAGATATCTTACCACAAAAACCTACATACGGTATATAAATGGAGGTAATTAGAAGAAAAGTATGACAGAAAAAAAAATCAATTCTTCTTTCCTCATAAAGACAACTGATAGTCATAAATGATATTAAAAAGTTAAGCTATTCGACTGGCGCATACCTAATATGTAAATATTCTATTAATTAATAATTAGAATCCCATGCTCGAGCCTTCCTATAATGATGAAGCCAGCGGAGGCGTGCCCCGGGATATAATCGAATGCGCCAGATATTGTGTAACACGTTAATAGAAGTATCACAATGCGGAAACGACCTTTAATGTCTTATAAATCATTTATCTAATTATTCTTATATTATGTTCAATATATTAAATATAAATATTAAGCAGCAAACAAGTAATTTCAAGGTTAACTGAATAAAGACTTACCGCCCTTCAAACTAAAATTTCACTCGCTGACCCATTATCAAAACTTCCCAGGGACCTAGATTTTTGAAATTTGTAACGAAGGGAGTTTTTGTGGCATAAGTTAAGGAATAAAACCACAAATAATGGATTTTAAGTCCCGTGTGATTATTACGCGACAAAGTTATATTCGCTGTTAATTTCATGTGGTAGAAAACATTGCTGATTGTAAGGTTAATATATAAACAACATTTATTTCAAACTGGATGGTAAGACGACTACTGTATCCGACGGATTCGTGACCACTATACATCGGGTGTTTAAAACCCGCCATAGTGGCACCCTTATGCGATCCGCGTTCCGGGGTTAGCCTTTATATATGTAGAAAGGGAGTGGTAGAGATATGTACCTGGCTGGGCAAATCCGCCCCAGTGACTCTCTTATGGATTGCCCCATTTCGAGATCAATCAACCAGCTGTCGGGATGACCGGACTTAGAGATCGGCATGACAAAGCCGACCGAGGTTGCCGATCACATAATGGTCGCTGTCACTAGACACTGTGTCGTCACTTACTAAAAAAATAAGAACGGTACCCTCAGTGCGCAAGTTCTATTTACTACTTGTCCCATTTTTTCTGAACTTTGCCTAATAAGTTTAAAAAAATGTATTGTGATCCTCAGGCATAAACCTTCAAGCATCATACATGACGTCACCGCGCGATGGGCTGGTAGATTATGACGTGTACGCTGTTTGCGCGGCAGAGGTTGAACTGGACGTGCTAACTGGAACTCACATCGTTAGTAGAGTCGATCTGCTTGAGGACACCGGTATTAGCATCAGCCCTGAGATCGATATCGGACAGGTAAGCTAAATTTTTAATGTTATTTATTCATCAAAGTAATCAATAACTTTTAATTTAAGGTTTATGACATTTATATAACATATTTATTATTATTATTATTATAAAAAATTACTCAGTATTCCGTATGAAACAATCAATATCAATATAACTCGATAATAGTAAAATTAACGACAGTATGAACAAAAAATTAATGTAAAAGATAATATCACGAAACAATTAACTAGAAAAATATTTAACAATTGTGTTCGTAGTGTGTTTGTTTGTTTTTGTGTGTATTTAACAAGTTAAGGTTAGTGAACGGCTGAGCATTTTATAATATAAGTACCTACGGCTAGTTCGAGCCCTATTGAGTTGAAAATCTGCAACTACGTATATGTCTAAATTAGAATTACATATTCTTATAATTGTCCTTCGACATAGTGGCAGGGCATTTCCTAATGCCCTCCTGGCTAGTTATCACGCTCATGTAGAAAATCTGTCTCCAAGTACCTATAGGTATTAAGAAGTGAGAAGAAGTTAACCAGGCAGGTATTAGGATGTCTTGCTATGATGCTGTCATTTTCTCACGATGTCATGGTTTCTTAATCGAAAGCAATGATGGCTCAGTGGTGGCGTGTACGACTTCGCATCGATTGACGTGAGTTCGAATCCCTGCAATGAGACTGAGCTTTCGTTGTAGGAAAACATCGTGAGGAAACCATAGCATGGTGGTAAGACTTTTTCTAATGCCCGCCTGGCTAGCTACCACCCTCAAGTTGGAAATCTGTCGCCAAGCACCAATGTGGCCACTAAGCCGAACCAATAACGATAAAAAAGCTACGGCTCACTGCAGGATTGAATCTACGTCGATTGACACGGTGTCCAAACAACCAAACTTAACTTCAAAATATCAACATCGTAAAAATATTTAAAATTGTTGTTTTAGATTGAAGGTGCTTTCGTGATGGGCCTCGGGTTATGGACTTCAGAACGGTTGGTTTATGATAAAAATGGACGACTACTCACTAACAGCACGTGGACGTACAAAATACCTGGAGCTAAGGATATTCCCGTAGATTTCAGGATTTCGTTTAGACGGAACGCACCTAATCCAGCAGGTGTATTGAGGTCTAAAGGTGAGAACTTCAATGGCAGTAGCTTTATACAATCCGAAAAGCCTGGCGTTTTCTACTTCAACAATCAATGCCGTAATTTTACTTTAAAATAAAACAAGCCGTGTACTTGATACGATTTCTCATCGGCAGCATTGCAGGAAACTTTCAAATTTTAACCTTTAACGTTGATGGCTCAACGGTTGAGCATGAGCTTTCAGTGAAGCAAAAAAATCGCGATTGAACACAGCATTTTGAGAGGGCATTTAGAAAAGTTGAAAATCTGTCACCAAGACAGGTATGATAGAGTGAAATATCTTTGGAGACTTCTCTCTACTTGAGACAGTCCGACTGGTAGAATACCTTCACCCTACAGAAGATAGCATCCAAATAACTTTGTTATGTGTTCCTGCGATGAGTAAGGTTTTCAAAGTTCTTCAAAGTTCAAAGTTCAAGGTCGGCAACGCGCTAGTGATACTTATGGTATTACAAGGGTCCATAGGTTACAGTAGCCGCCTTAGTTGTTTAAAAAAAAACATATAGGCGGGTATTATCGGCAGCTCCACCTGAGAGCCAGTTCCCCTATTAAGCTTAGACATATCGTCACATAACATCAAGTGTAACTGGCCAAAAGCTAAACCTTTAAAGACCACAAAAAAAAACGAATTTTCAAATACCTATCCTTTAGCTTAAATGTTATGCAAGTAGCTCTTGGGTAAAATTTCACCCTTCTAAACCCACCGGTTTAAGATTTTTCAATATTTCTCAAATTTTAACTTTACCTACGTTGAATTTCCCCTTCAATATTTCCACCCTTAAATAACAGTTACCTTTTTCAGCTACTGGCGAGCCAGCCTTAACTTTAGCCGTGGCTGTGATGCACGCTCTACACGAGGCCATATTGGAAGGAAGAAAGGAGTTTGGGTATAAAGACATCGACTGGCTACATATTGGTGAGTTTAACCAAACAGTTTCTTCGTCAGTTTGCGGAAGGTACTGCGGAGGGCTAATAAAACTTCGATCATTGTATATAGTACTATTTTTATTTGTTTCTTCCAACTGTCTAACGCTGTTGTCTTGAAGGGATTAAATAGCTTTATCAGGAATTGTGGCGAACGCAGAAGGCACTCAGTTGAAAGTATTTCTACGAGTAACATGATTTGTATTGTTAATTATTCTGATCTATATTATTATAATTTATAATGATACTTTGAACTAGTTATAGGCGTTCTGATCACTAAAATAAAAGTAACCAATGAGGAACGAGCAAAGAAACAGTCCTTACACAAATAACTAAACATGAAGCCGAGGCTCGACCGCGAAATGAACAAGGTACCATTAATCTGCATAACTTGCAACGATGATTTCCTTGATGCTCGACAACGAAAGAGTCTAGCGGAGCGGGCGGAAAGAGTAAAAATAGGTCGAAGAGCCCTCACTGGGTCATCGCGTTGGTTGCTAGTTTCAATTGGAGCGATATGAAGCCGCTCTTCCTATGTGCCCACTTAACCAATTGTATTGGTGAAATTCGATGTTTTCTTTTATAATACAAGGCCAATCAAATCTTTTTTGCATATTTAGTCACAGCTCGAGTCTCCATACCTTTTGCAACACATTCGTTTTGTATCTAATGCGTTAAAACATTAACACCCCTGGTAACAATTTTTTGGTCGAGCTTAGATCATTTTTGTCATTTAAACTCTTCCTCGCTTCAAAAAACACGTCCAGGTCATCTTTGTCCGATCATTTCGCGGTCGAGCCCCGGCTTCATCCTTATTAGTTCGACCAATGAGAACGTAAATATCCATGTTTAGTAGAATTAACGGCAAACTTGTATTTCATATTAAAGCTATATAACTTTTTATAATATGTTGTTTGAACTAGCCCTTTGTTTCAGATACTCCGTACAGCGTTGAGAACATAATACAAGCAATATCCGCTAACATAGACTACTTCAAATTAAAATAGATGTAACATTTTCACGTTGTTTTCTTTATTACCCTACTAGTTGGCCCGGCAGACTTTGTCAGCCAATAGTACAACAACTCGATCTCAGCGCCACCTACCCCAATTTTTATATCCTGAAAATTTTATCAAGGTTCGTAAAGAATCAAAAAATATCTACATAATTTTCTATCTATCGTTAGAATCATGAGTTATGGTCTCCAATTAATAAAAAAACAATAGAAAAAGCAATATCAGTTTTTCCAAAATATTCCTTGAACCTTTTCATTTTTTTTTATATGCCAAAGGGCGCAAACAGGCAGACGGCCCACCTAATGGTAAATGGTTACCGTCGCCTATGGACAACTGCAACACCAGGCGCATTACAGCCATGTTGCCGACCTTGGTATTTCATGTCATAGCTCTGGACGAAAACCGTGCTGGGCAACCCATTCCACAACCCTAGCGTACGTGACAGGAAGGTTCTTGAGAACAGCCAATTTTTTTCTTTCCCTTTTACTTTTACTTGGGTGGCAAACAAGCATACAACCCGCCTGATGGTAAGCGGCTATCTATGGACGCTTGTAATACCATAATTATCAACTAGCGCGTTGCCGACCTTGAACCCCCCTGCCCGAAGGAGCTTTGGAAACCCTACTCACCGCAGGAACACAAGGTTATTTGGCTGCAATCTCCTATAGGGTGGAGGTATTCCGTATTCATTTAGTCGGGCTGCCTTAAATGCACACTAGAATGACTCAATAAAAAAAAGCATTCAACATTCGTGTTTCTTATAGCAGCTAATAACTAGTTTTTTTTTCGATCTGACTACACTGTTAGCACAAAGGGCCCTGAAGCCTCAGACGGCTTTTACAGCTTCACCATGGTTAGGGGCAAGTGCTTAACGCACTCCGCCGAGAAAGGCACTCAGCAGCGAGTATAACTAGTTCTTTTTTCCGAACTGACAATACTGTTGGTCAGGATTCCTTGGTAGTTCATTAGGCTTGTGGGCGACCGTAGAAGGCACTCAGCCGAGGAGTATAACTAGTTCATTATAACAAACCCTTAATGTATAAAACGAAACTATACTCAGCACAAAATCGTGGAAGCGCCTTCTCGTCTCAATATAAAAAGTAACCATGAAAATATTTGACTTTATTGATACATCAACTGTAAGTAAAAAACTGACTTCCCATATGTAACAATAAGAATCACTGTTATATCAGAATTGATTTAAATTAATGTAAAATTCTGCTTTTATCACAATGTCAACGGCACGTATAAATGTGACTTGTTAGTTAAGTGAAGGTATGATATTATCGTTGTCAGTTTTACGAAAAAATAATACTCTGATTTTACGTAACAGTATGATATTAATGTTACATCAGGAGAAAGGTAACATTTAACATTATTAGCCTGCAGTCACATTAAAATTGTGTTACATCAGTAGGATCTTATATTAATATCAGAGAGTATGACATAACGGAGATCACTAACCATATCAGTTTTATGTCATGTAAATATAAAAACGATGTGACCCACGTAAGCGTTGTGTTTGACGTCAAAGTAAGGTAACGTGTTCACTGGGTACGGCCATGTTTGTAATCCAGACAATAAATTATTGATGTTATAGAACCTAGATCTTTTGTGATCAATCAATGTCAGTGAACTATTTATTGATAGTGTCTGCGATTCAGGGAATATTTCAGACAACATTACATCAAGTAAAATTAAAATTACCTAATACAAAAGTAGGCCTTTCAAAATTATTTACATTGCGGCCTAAGTATTGCATTTCTTCTGGAGTATCTGGTACACATGTAGTTTGCATATGTATTACCATAAAAATGTTTAATTTATGTTAAAAGGGTTAGACATTTTATCTCTTACTTATGAGTCGGCTATCGCTTTTGCAATTTGGGACCAACTTGCCATATAAAAATTTATACACATTAAAATAAAACAAATGATTTTATCAACTTTTCATCACAAATTTATTTAATATCGGCCATAATTAATTAATTATAATATTAATTATTAACATTTATCTTATCATCTCATAACATTTATCTTAGGTGTACGTTTAACCGTAGGCCGTCAGTCCATCCCCGGCGGCAGCGGCTCCACCGGCGGCGGTACCATCGTCGGGTTCGGCGGGTTCATCATGGTGTTGGTGCTCAGCGGGCTCGGAGCGTTCAACGTGTTCGCCGGGCTCGGGCTCGCCGTACCTGTGTACTGTGCATCCTACATAAAAAAATATGCTTCTATAAATGTTGTTTATTAATTATGCCTCAACACTATTATGTAAAATAGGGATGTACCGACACGATATATTGGCAAATATAATCCGAAGTGACGATGTTGCCCTCTCGTCGCAGGCGAGAGAGCCGCACGTGGTGCTCGCTAGCGGCGACATTACCGTCTGTATTAAACGTTGTATTGCGACTATTTATTATTAATTTTGATTCGACATCATTGTTATTAATACTCCTTTTTAATACAATAATCAACCATTATCGCCAGTTTTGTGCATAATAGAGACACATATAATCACACACAAAACTTTACCCTTCACTAGTTGGATATTTTTTTTAGAAGATTACATGCTTCATTTTGTTATTATTTATTACTATAAGACACCTTCGATATCGGTATCGCCTATTATTTACTACAATAATCGGTATCGCATCGACTCATCTCTAGTGTAAAGTTTAAGTATCTCCTCCATCCAAATCTCATAGTAAAGCAATTTGCATTTCTGAGTTCGTTTTTCTTTTTTATTTAGACCTTATTCATCGTAAGAACACTTGCATGACACATCCACAGAACGTAAATTGTTACGTCGTGCAAATTATGACATAACCTAAAAACATGCATATCGACTATCAATTATCATTTAAATAAAGTTTAGAATTCCCTGAGCGCTGCTACAGTTATTAAAACTTTTTGCACGATAAAATCTTAAATTACCTTTCTCTATACATTGATTTTTGTTAATTTTAGTATTTTATTTATTAGTTTCTAGTTGAATTTCGAATAAACAAATATATTAACGTAATTCCTAAATATTTACTGCAGCAAAAAGCAACGAAGAATATTGAATGAAAGAATTAATATTGTTGTTTGGAGTCGGGCATTCAATAATTTAGTGTAGTCAGATATCGATTTTAATTGTAGTTATATTTTATTTTCGTTATTTCATTTTACACACACCTTACACACCGATTATATTTAATACTAAAAAATAATCGATAATCGTAAAGTCAACATTCAATTTAAATTATGCTACATCTCTAAAATAAACATCTGACATGTGTCGTGCAAGTCTTCTTACGATTTATGAATAATTAAGTTATAGTCTGTACCCTCCCTTATTACGACGTGTTAATCGGTATTTGGAATTTTCGACATTTTATATTTACTCGTATGTTATGACTATGTTTGGCGATAACCATCTGGATGTGCGACATATTTTTATTATTTGAATATAAGCAGTCACCTGGTGTCTACATTATTTATAAGACGATTGTAAGACCATTGATTTATTCTGTAGTAAACCTTCTTAAGAATCACTTCTATATAATTTTTAAAACCACTCGGTGCTGCTCCCGATATTTAGTTTGTTTTTTTGCTTTTTTATTTATTATTTCTAAATTTGTTTACATTTATACGTACTTGTAAGAGTGTAGCGGCCAGGTGAGGGGGCAGCGCTGACACATGCGACGGCGGCAAGTACTTGAGCAGCAGCTGCGAGCCGGCCAGCGCCGGCGCCGCCCTCGCCGGCAAGGCCGCCAGCAGGACCTGGGAACTCGGTAACAGCCGCTCGCAGCACTTTATCCAACCCTCCCATGCGACTTTGTTCATCCAAACCTGGAATGTATTGCATTATGCATTTAACAATCGTGATTGAACTTTGAATATATTATTTAATTCTGTCTCATACTGTTAACATTTGTTAGACAAAGATAAATACACTTGATTAAAAATTATAACACGGATAGTCATACTCGCTACGACAGTAGGAAAACTGAATATTTTATCGTTTGTCTAAAAATTTTTTTTTTCCTAACAAAGTAAATACTTAAATAAAAGCAAACTAATAAAACATTATGTGTATATTGTTACGATCTGAGTCAAAAATAGAAAAATCACTAGTATCGAAATTTCTGGAAACGTCTAGAATGTACTCGAAACATCGAGTATGCAGTCATATGTTATAGGTTCGAGGAAGCATTACATTTATTCATACATACATAGTATATCGTAGAACAATCCCCTTCTTTTAGAAACGATGACGCATATTGTTAAAAGAAAGAAATCTACAAGGGGACCATAGAAGGAGGAACTGTAAGTACGACCGCAATAAAGCTAAGAGCAATATTGTGAGATTTTTCGAATTTCGCGATTTTGAGTATGAATAAATTGTCATATAAAATCTATATTACTACCCACGGGTATAACAATATGTTAATATGGACAGCTAATATTGTTTTTTTCTATTGCACGTAAATAATTGACATCTCTCTTCTTTTTCAACTTCATTAAAGCGTTTGACCTTTGCCTTCTACATTATCATCTACAGGCTATTCTAAAAATATTTTAAACAAAAGAATTGACAAAAACAAAACAGACAATGAATTAAAACTAACATTTTTCTTAAATAAATTATTAAAACACTTTTTCATTAGACGTGTTATCTGTTGATGCTACTGAAAATATATTCACGGCGCCATCTATTAACCCTCCGTTTAACTAACATGACAGCTGTAATATATTAATATATATAGATTCGCATCGGTCAGATAGTATTATTTATCTCTGAAATCATACGCACTATATATAAGCATTGTTACACGTGTAATATAATAAAACATCTTCAATACCTCCTTTTCAATGAGCAATTGCAGAATATTCATGACGAGCGGACCCAACCCTGGGTACAAGGTGAGAGCTTGAAGGACGCTCCTCATCAGCAGCACCGGGATGTCTGGTTCCTCGGTCAGCCGCTGCAGTACAGCTGACAACACCTGAAAATGATTCATTAATGTTATATGTTACACTATAAAGACGGCTGTACCTACTTGTATTGGAATATCATATTGCCCCATCCGCACGCTTGCCACTGATCCGACCTAAGTCGGTATTTTTCCTCATTTAATTTTGCTTCTTTTCATAATAAGAATAGGTTAAACCAAATGTAAGAACCGACAGAAGGTCGACATACACACGTACGAAAGCACACACCGTGTGGATAGCGATTTTTGGTTTGTCTATTTTATCCAAGCGTTTGTAGAGGTTTGAAGTTTGGTTTAATCAGACATAGCATATTTGACGTCAATCATTTACTGAATGAAAAGCTGGAGAAAGACTGGGCAACATTACCGTTGTCCATTAGTTGGACTTATATTTCTGATTATTACGTAGAGAACAGTACATGTGACTAATACAAATAAGTTATTATTAATAAATAGCATGCCCGCGGCTTCGCTCGCGTGGACGATACAAGAAATTGTAATTTCTTGAAACTCTAATATCTTTTTATTGAATAAAGACATAGTGTTTTTTCTTTTGATAAGGACCAAGCATGAGTAAAAAAGTGTTCAAAAAATTTTCAAAATCTATTGAGTAGTTTTAGCGTGATGCGCGCACAACGGCAATCATCAGTCATTTTATTTATATAGATCAGTGTTTCCCAATCGGTGGTACGCAAGAGCTAAAATATGGACCGGAAAAGATACAAAATTTCAAGTTTTTATTTGTTTTAAATATATGAATCCCTGGTGATTGCAGATGAATGGGGCGTGGGGAAGTAATCAATTATGGTAACGAATATGTTAAAAGTTTCAATTAAGGTTTATTTTTACATTGGACATAGTTTATTTTTCTCGAACCTTGTGGTTCCTGTACTAAAAAAGGCTGGGAACCACTAATTATACATAGATTGGTAATAAGCTACGTTACTCTCCCAGTGTTTCAATATACGTCAGAGACACTACGCTCCGTTCAAGTTTTAGTGGATCACATTCACACGGGATCCTCCAGAAATTTACTCCCACTATCGCAGAATTTGCTAGTGTTGCTTAAACATCAATAAATCAATAGTCACTTGCACTATCATTCGATACCAATTATTCGATTAAGCAATCGATAGTGTATTTCCAAAGAAAGGTATAAATATGGGATTGTATTTTGTTTCGCTGTCGTTTCTCGGTCGGCTGGATTACATTCAGTACTAAGGAGGAATCGATAGTCGGTTTATTAATTGATTTTTTTTACAATACAATCGATACTATCGGATTTGTATACAAATTGGTTTTTACAAACACTAGAATCTGCAATAAGGTCTATCTTTCTCTTTATCTCTTTAAACATCTATTAGTGTTTATCGACGATCGCATTTGAGAACTAGGGCTTATTATGGGCATCTTCTACGAAACGTTTTATTTTCCTTAAACTAAGTGCCTCCCTTTTCCGATAGACGCGCTGCTAGTAATTATTTAGCGTTTAGCTCGTCATGAATATTTTATATGATTCTAGAGAAATCATTAACAACTGATAATGCCGAAAAGAAATATATATATATATATATAATAATCTTACGTCTTGTGTGTAGATTTGTTTTTCGAAAAAACAGATAGCTGTGGCTTTTATTATGTGCTTCAGATCGGCCTTTCCAGGATCTATGAGATGGAGGGCAACCAGTAATTCTGCTGGAGTGACTGAAATAATAAAAAAAATGGTGCGTACTTCTGTACGCACATAAGAAGTCATACTTCTTTATATCGCGCGCCAACAACATAATGATGTTAGCTGCTAATGATAATGATGTAAATGCATTTTAGTAACTTTAATATTATCGTGTAAAAATAATTTAACGGTGTATAAACAAGCATTGTTTTAAACAAATTAAACTAAAACCTACCACCTATAGCTTGACCGCCATAAGCGTGACCTTCCAAATGGTCTGCGGGACGCGAGAGGGGAACAAGATCGGACAATAAGCTAGTCTGTTGCCGGCCGCCGGCAGCGATACACGTTTGAATTATGACCTTACGCGGTTTTATTTTTGTGACTGCTACACATGAGATTTTTTACCAATTTTTGAATTACGAACGCTACGTTTTAAAAAAAACTATACATTCTAACAAAAGTAATGCTTTAACGCGTTTTTATTCAATTATATTGTCGATATTATATACTATTAAATTCATAGAAGTTTCACTTCAACTGCGTGTAAAGATTTAACGTACAATTTTATTTCAATATAGTCGTTTTTTGGTTAGCATTTTAATAAGAACAACAATATTATGTGTATTAAATGTACTATTTATCATAAAATTTCTGTCTCAGTTACAATAACATGCATAAATTATTGATCTGGAGATATGGTGTATCATCTCAATACCGTGTATATCCGTTCATACCCGCCGCCCCGCGTCCCGCAAACCACCAGAAGGGTAGCACTTACAGCGGTTGGCCAATAAATACTGAGTTCAGTATGCAGTCCGAAATGACCAAAAATAATTTTAATACAATATTTATTCTTATTCTTTTTATATAGTTTCAAAAACAGCCAATCATAAAGCAGCACGGCGAATTACTATTGGTAGATTGCGCTCGACTGCCAGTCGGCTCGTTGGTTACGATTCGCAGTAACTTTCCAGATATATAATTCATTAGTTTACGATTGGACGTTATTTTTAAAGAGAAGACGAATGTTCTAAACAACTTATATTCGACGCTACTCTCTAAGTCAAAGGAAATAAAGTAATATACCTGGCGATTGCTCACTGCGTGGACTCTGCAATCCGAGCAACTTGTTGAACACCTCCTTGACCACGATTGGGTTCAACTTGATCAACTTTGGCAAAGCCGCTAGGATCTGAAATTGTACAAGCATTATTTGTCCAGTTCCAAAAGTTTCAGTCCTTCGTTTGCTACAAACAGAAAAAAGACTTTTCTGACGTTATGCTTCTTTAGGAACGTTATTAAAAATTATAAGAAGAAATATTTATAAATACGATAGTCTACACGAAAAGCTTGCTTGCTAAATAGATATCTTATTTCAGAAGAGGAAAATATGTTGTACCTATCTTAATTATCATGGAATAAGAGCAACAAGAAATTAATTTTGTGGCATATAAACGTACTCAGAAAAAGATCATTTGAATGTTCCTGTACAAAACTTCATCTTGCCACGGGTGCTGAATTCAGATCAGTGCATTCAATTGTTTATTTGGTGTATAATATTGTTAGTTTTATTTATAAAGTGAGGTCGTCTACTTTTTCGCTCTAATTATAATACTTTTTGTTTTCTGTTTATTTCTTCAATTAATATTTTCACCTGCATCCCTTCCTTGGTGGGACCTTCCATGTGAGAACCTTCACCGTAAGGCAAGGCCAAGCATCAATAGGTGTGTTCCGGCAGCTGCGCTTGAGAGCCAGTCTTCCACTAGGTTTAGCGTTTACCATCCTGAGCCATATCGTCACTTAACATCAGGTGAGATTGTGGCCACTAAGCCAAACCTATAATGATAAAAAAAGGTGGTCACAGTTCATAACAGCAACTTCGATTAATTTATTGTTTAAACAATAAACAAACGATTACTATAAACTGTCCAAAAAACCGATGTTTCACCAATACTACTAGTATATTTATTGGAAGGTCTTATTCCCCTACCGCATCTTGCAGATCATAAAGGGAGTCGCGTTTATGGCGGTCAGACTATAACAATGTAATACGAAGAACGAACAAACAGATGACGTTAAAAACCAAATCATAACACTTACCTCTTTCTTGGTCAGCCCGGTGAGGACCGGTATGAGGAATCTCACATCGGAAACCCTAGTGGCGTAAAGTTCTCGAACACGTGATACCAATTCTGGCGTCGGTGGAGCTGTAAGCAAGTTTGTTAACGTATATCATCGCGCTATATCTCTACGGGAGTAAGTACTAACTATAATCAGCGTCAACTATTACATGCAAATTGCGTTTGTAATTTAAGGACAGTGACTGATGAGAGTTGGACAACGACAACGAGCCATGGAGCACATCATGTTAGGCATCACATTGAGTGATATAGTTAGAAATACGGATAACCGAAAAACCAAATGGCCTTGGGCAGGTCATTTGGCCAGATGTGGTGACGGCAGGTGGAGTAGATTCTTGACGGAATGGTGGCCGAGAGAACCAAACGAAGTGTAAGAAAGCCGGTGGCGAGATGGGTCGACGACATCAAAAATCTGGAATCGGAAAAACCTGGACAAGATTGCCACAGAACAGGGACAAGTGGCGTAAAAGGGCTTATGGCCTGCAGTTGGCAGGTTGCAGGTTCAAAAAAGTTATCCATGCTGATCGATAGTTCATTTTATTAAAAATCGGCCAAAACCAAGTCTGATTAAAGGAACAAGTGTTCTGTTCCACCATGCAATGTATTTGTATTTGTATACACTTTTTACCCAAAGGAATGATTTTTTGTTTTAATTCAGTTGGGGATGCTTTATGCGATTGCGACTCACACTTGACCGCTTTTTTTGCACCACAATCACAAGAGCTTAAAGATATTAATTCCAATAAATATTCGCCAAATTATAATATTCGGATTTGCATACAATCGATGTTTAATCAACACTAGGCATAGAAATGCACTCGCGAGAGTAGCATAATTCCGTGGCATCATCGATTCCCCGCACCGATAATATCTCAAAACATCTTAAGATGAAATACCTATACTAAAGATACTGTAAGATTAAAATATATATTATACTCTCGGTATGCTTTGGTCCATTGGAGTGTATAACGAGCGATTTTTTATCTTAAGATAAAATATTAGTTATAGCGTCTTTGCCGTCTGTGACGCGCTTATTTAATTAATCTATACTAATAAAATAAAGCGGAAGAGTTTTTTTTTTTGTTTAAACACACTACTTTTTGTATATGAAAGCCAGATTCACGAGGAATAGTATAGGCTATCTAGCATCAGGCTACACCTCTCAGTTAACTTCAAATATTGATTTTTGTTAAGTAAGTAGGAACTGCTTTACCCACGTGCGCTGGCGTAATGGTAAGTGATACGTAAATACAATGTTCAACAAAAAATATTGCTTCTTAATACATATAAAAAAAGTCAGTGATACTATATGCCTATCTCTTATACGTACCCCAGAATAAGGTATTTTGTGACAAAGTTTTATAAAGTGTGAGTGTGAGTCTTTTATAAAGTGATTTATGAGCATTATTATTAGGCATGACATATTATGTATATTGGCTCGGGTCTATGACTATAGGTGTAGTGACGCGAACGAGCTGTGTTAGTTGTAACGCATAACCCTGACCGCCCGATAAAAATATTGTCTATACTGAAGTACATATTATAAATCATCAATCAGCGATATTTTTTTTTTCAATTATACGCGGGTGATACTGCAGGGCACAGCTAGTTTATCTAATATAATACAGCCACAGTAAAATAAGTATTATTTAAAAACATAAAATAAAAATGTATTCCGATTCATGACAATTATAATACTCACATTTCTCCGTGTAAATATGCACGAGTCGGGTAATGAGAGTCTCAGCGCCGCGCGGACAGTCGCGCAGCAACTCCCTGAGGGCCGGCCTCAGCTGACTCTCCTCTTCGTCCTGGTCCTCCTCGCCCGAGGGCGTCGCGAGGAGGACCCGCACCGGCCCCTCGACGCAGCGCAACACCACACGCTTCGCTTCCGAACCCGCTATCCCGTACACTCGACCGACTTCCACTAACAGTTCTACGAAGAAGTGCCAATTTTTAAAGTACGACATGACTAAAATAGCCATCATTGATAATAATGTTAATATTCAATTTAACGAATAGTTTTTTTTTTATATCATTTGGGGAAAATAATTTATCGTTGTATAAATAAATATTATTTAAAATTAATTAACATGATATTTTAATTTGATTAAAACAATTTTGTCGTGGTATTTGGTCGATAGGGAGATCTTCCCGAGTCGATCGCTTGAATTCCCGAAAAATTTAAAATACCTTAAAAGTTAGTTACTATATCTAAGCAGCATATCCGATATGATGTACTGCTGATAATTTTCGATATATACTTAAAAACGAATGGCATGTGATCATAATATGTTTTCCTTTAGTAAGGACTATATTGGCGGAGTTGTGCAGCTACACTTGACGGCCTTAAACACAAAAAAGAAGTAGTACATGGGTCGATCACTATTTGACTAAAGTTTTTGTGGTAGATCGCCGATGATATAAGTTTGTACAATCCTGGTCTAGAATTTACTTGAAATATCGAGTATTTAATAATAGGTTCGAGGAAGCATTACATTTATTCACACATATAAGGAATTACCGCTCGATTTGCGTTGACGAACAATAGTCTAAAAATAAAACTTCCCCTTCTAAAAACGATGACGTATGTTGTTTACATTTTACAAGTCAAGTACATTCTAGTGATTTCATAATTGTCTTATTTGGGTATATAAGCGAGCCGTATCGTGAGCCACGACTGACGCCAGTTGCATTTTGGAAAGGAAAGTGGAAACAACAAGCGATAAAAAGAAATATACAAGCGGGCCATAGAAGGAGAAACTGTAAGTACGACAACACTACATTCGTAGAGCAGTACTCGTATTGTGAGTTAGTTTGGTTTTTTACTACCCACGATATAACAATATACACTGACTTATCCCACAATGCGACAAACCAAAAGAGTCACTGTGAACGGCTTATCACCATATGCATGATGATCGCGGCCCAATCGGGTATAGATACTCCTCCACCCTGCTTAATTTTATGATGACTTATCATGTTTAGTTAACTGATTTGATTATGATCACAAAATTTAACACCACTTTTGTTTAAAAACTCAAGTCACTATATTTTTTCTTGAGACTACTGTGAAATTACCTTCTTTAACCGGGAACAAGGTCATCACTAGATTGAGGCATAGTTTATACAGTTCATCATTCCAGGGTATCCGGCCGTGACCTTCAATCAGCTCCTGTGGTGGTGACGGGAGAGCCAGGAAACCCAGATACAGTAGAGCGTGCTTCTCTATCACCTTGCGTACTGCTTCCGAACCGCGTTTATATATCTTCAGGGTCGATTTAAGGGCTACCTCCCGAACTTCCTCTTTTTCGTTTACTGTCAAAACAAATTATTATTTGATGATAAAGTATTGTTAAACTCTTGACTCCTTTTTGTTAGACTCGGCGTTTTTTCTTTTTGTCTTTTGGATCTTGTTAGACTCAGATTTTTTAGTAGTCTGGGCATTTTTCTTTCTTATTTTTGTTATGACCCAGCACTTGCATATGCATATGAATATAACGCATAATTTTTTCAATTTTGTATTTATATATTTAGTATTTTTTATTAATTATACAGTATTACATAGATTTATAATATTTACAGAATTTCCACAAACTGTGAGGACAAATACTATCTATAAATATGATAAAACTCAAGGCCTCTGTTTGTCTGTCTGTTTATGTTATTTTTAGGCGAAAACCACATCCGATTTACAAGTTTTTCCTTTAATTCATAGATATGTTATATGGTCAGGTTATAGGATATATTTTGTAAGATAAAGAGTAACATACGAAATAAGCAGTGACGATAATGGTGAATCAATTCGGAAAAAAGACGCTTTTGGGGTGATTACATGGCTTACGCTGAGTAAAACACACGAAATACGTCATATTAATGTACTACATATGTAATTGTAGATCTTAAAATGACCTACAAAAAAGTCATCGATAGCATGTGTCTATCTTCCAAGGATCACCCACCATAAGCTTGAGGCAGAAAATCTAGCACGTGCGCTCGGCAGTCAGCATTCTGTACTCTAAACAAGCGGAGCCGCGTGCTCAACTAGTTGTTCATATATCGCAAATAAGTTACACAATTTTAATTTATTAATTTACCTTAAAATTCTTCAGAAAAACGAGTATGTAACAAACATACTATCACCAAGACTGGTTAGTTATTGAATTTAAATTAAATGTAGGTTAGTTATTGAATTTAAATTAAATGTAGGTTTTTTTAATTACAATTTAATACTTACAGACATGACACACCAAGGAATTGACATATTTATGAGCTTTTGGTAGTCGCATTAAGCACAGCTCTTCCAACAAATCCAACGCCAAGACAGCCATCTTCTCCTCAGTCACTAGATGGTGTAAATAATCTACAGCTTCATCAGTTATCAATGGGCTCTCAGCATATATCTTTCTTAATAAGACATCTTTACTACTCTCTGTTATGGGATCACCACGCTCACAAATTTGAGTTATCAAAGCGCAAAGCAGCTGATTATAATTCTGATCATGCTTGTCGTGGATTTTAGGCTGCAGCGTAGCTGGATGTCGATTAAATCCTTGCATAAAAGCATACTCTTCATATAACCACGATAATGCTATTTCGATTCTATTAGCAGGATCATCTAATATGTAATTAAGAACCAAATCGCGCGTCGCTGGAGTGTAACTCGACGCAAAAATCGTTATGAATTTCGTACGAAGCTGCGCCGCGCCTCCTATAGCTGCGTCTTTCTCTACGTTCAAAATTCTACCCACAGCTTGAAGCATCAATTTCTCCTTAATTTCTTTAGGTATCGGACGAGTTAGTTCTTGCAGTTTCAAAAGTTTCACCTTTTGTTTTAGTTTAGGGACTGTCGGTGTCTGTGGGGGAACAGGTTTTTCCTTATCTTTCGCCTTATTTTCTTCATCTTTTAGATGTTGCTGTCTTGTTTCCTCCATCAGTTTGCACACGGCACTCTCGATCATTTCTGCTTTAGCTGACTCTTGTAATTTAGCTACAGCGTTTTTGAAAGTAACTTTTTCATCGTCATCCTTTAGCAGAGGTATTTTCGCAGCGAGATCCGGCAACGGAGGAGCGATATCCGGCTCTTTCTTAATCAAAGCTAGTATCATTTTCGCCAGACTTTGCTTCTGTGCTTTACTACCTGAATTTGGTATCGGCTTGTAAGCTGACGTGAAAGAACTTGGCATTTCGTTCGGCAAGCCGGTGGAAAGTGTTGACATCACAAGGTTAACAACATTATCAACATTATTTAAACCTTCACATATACTGGCTTCAGTAACTGGAACTTTTTCAATACTCTGCTGATTAGAATCATCATCATATAGGTTAAAATCACTCCTGCTGTTACTGTCACTACCCTGGCTATTACTCTGAGGGGAATCTATCCTGATCCTTTTAGCTGGAGTATCACCATTCCTTACTTCGCCTAGCCGCTTGTTCCTTTTATCTTTAGGTATAACTTTATTGATCTCTTGCGTCGTCATTCCAATGTCCATGAGCAGTTGTGTCAATTGTGGCAACATGTCATTTGACGAAGGGTGTTTTATTAAATTTATGAGTAACATTTTCAAATGTTTTCGTACGGAATTCACCTGTGACTGCGATAATGTCGGCGGAAGCGTTGTATGTAAGTCACCTAGCGCTTGTATTACCCGCGGCATATATTTGGACCGGAATTTTGCAAGTAAACATAAAGATGTCATACAAGCCATTAAATTAACGCTTGATATGTGTTGTGAGTTATGGAATTTAACAAGTAATTTGAATATGTGCCTGGAAGAAAAAATAATAACTAATTAGGCAGGCATAACAACCTCCCTATAATAATTACAAAAGTAACATTCTACAAAATGGACTTTGATAAAATTTATGACAATAATTATTCAACAATATGAGTACATGTAAAGTACGGGTAAGCATGAGGTTTCCTTAAAAAAGCATCCGTGAGTGATTAAGGGGACTATATTAATTTAAGTGAATATATTTAATTTGTTATCTTACTCAGATTCTTCCTCGAGAGAGCGTCTCTTGATAAAAGGGAGGTGAGTTGGTAGACTATCTAAGCTAAAATCTTCATCGCCCCCTTCACTAGGACTCAGCAGCAGTACTACTTCCTCTAGAAACTTTATTGAGTGTGTGCGAATACCTTCGTTGTCACTGTCTATCATATTCAAGACTAAAAGCTAATAGAAAAATAAATGTAATCATTTTAAATTCTTTAATTTAATTATCGAAAGCACATTGAACATGGTAAATTTAAACATCAAAATATGTAATTCATTCATTTACAATATACGTCATGCATAACATCGTGTGCAACTGGCTTCACCACGAAAATTGTTGAGGCTCATAAAATTTAAACATATTATATTGACATCTAGCGAAACAATTATGAACTACTAAATAAACCAAAGAGCATTCAACATTTGTAATTTATTTGAAGACTGCACTGATACAGCATTAAAAACATCGAGAAAACAATAACAACAGGTTTTGTAAGCAACTTCATAGTGTACAAAGTGATATTGTAGAGTTTTTGTTACAATGTGCGCGCGGATTGTAAAAATACACTCTCGTCATTGTTTTGTCATTGTCAAAGCGCCTAAAGAAATACACTTTCAAAAATTACCTTCAGCTCTGATAGATATTTCCAAACATACTCCATTTCAGAGAGCTCAGCGTTTCCTTTGCATATCCACTTCAAGGTGTTCCTGTAGACAATACTGGCTGCCTGGATAGCACGTTTCTGAACAGCAATAACTGAATCAGCAATAAGGAGTTGAAGCTGACTAATGATCTTTGGAAGGTAATCTGGATGATTTTTGCTGGAAATTAATCATTCACTTTAATATCCACTCATAAATACTCATACAAACACAGTCCTCGTACTTACATGTTAGGTTCTCGAAATATGCGCCGAGATAAATAGAATCAATGTAAAAAAACTTTTTTTTTTTTCATATAGCTTATAGGTAAGTTTGGTGGAAGCCGAAATTGCCCCACCGCCTTTTCTATCGGCATTTAAAAAAAACGCAACATTTCAGCTCACAATCTCAAGCAGAAAAAACCTTTATTTCTTTGGTTTTTTTACAATAGTAAAATTAGTAATTATCAAATGCCGATTGTATTCCTAATACTTACAAGTAAAAAGCAAGAAAAAAATATTTTTTGTGATTCTTAAATAACTTAAATAATTCTTTTTTCCACATTTTTTGATTTAGTGGAATAGTGTGAAAAAATCGCGATTTTAGTGATGAATTTGTATTTAACTGTACTAAATATTAATTTAATAGAAAACTATTAAATTATTTTATTTTAATTAATTTAAACTTTGAATACATACAAAATAAAACATTTAATACATAAAAACATAAAAAGGAAAATGCAATTTAAACTGCAGCAATACTAATCAAATTACAAAATATGCTAAATGAATGAAATCAAATTATTCTTCATCGCTATCATCATTTCTAACAACACAGTGTCTTTTATTATTAAAAACATGATTCAAAATATTGAGTGTAATAAATATTCTCTCGTATAAAAATATACTAGAAAATACATATTAATTGCCTTATGTAAAATTTTAACTAACTGACAATGGCTGGTAACATTATTCAAAGTTTTATCGACAAACACCATCTATGAGGAGTGTTTTTTTGCCTATACAGACGAGATTTATTGCTACATCTTTATCTGTTATTTTGTGGTTATTATTTTAATTCATAAAGTTAAGTTATTTTGCCCTATGTTATGTAATATTTAGTTTGGTTTCTGTGGTATTCACAAGTGAAGTCATGAATCAAGAAAATCTTGAATTTTGTAGCCACAAGAGAGCTACCATCTAGTTACCATTTGGGCCAAATCGTCACTTAAGATCAGATGAGATTGTCGCCACAACCCTGAACCTATCACGATAAAAAAGCAGTTCAGTCTGTTTCAGAATTTGCTTTTAAATTCCCGCATTTATTTTGATATAGCAGTAGTAGACATAAACTTTAGTACAATAACAAATGATTTTTACAACATAGTTATTTTCTCGTACACATTTCATTGCAAGAAAGTAGTAGTACTATTATCAGATATCAAATATCTATCAAGTTACTCACAATTTGTGCTAAACAATTCTAAATCTAACCCGTTAAATATGATCTGTGATATATCACAGATGTACAGGTTATACGTAAGATGTTATCTTGAAATTATGATGATAAGATACCTCATAGAGCTCATCACTCACCTTAATTCTTCAATAAAACCAATAATTTGCTTTTTCACTTCGGTATTCTTATCACTCACATAGCTCAATATGATTTCCATGTAAACGGGTAGCATTTCAGAGCCTTGATGTAACAAGACTTCTATGATTTTTCGAAGCAAATCAGATTTCTTTTTCCCTTCTGACATGCCGGCGTCATTTATCCAACGTACCAGCTAAAATTGATAAACAGTGAAATGAAAAACGCATTTGCAGACTTATATATATTTTAATTATATGAAATACACATAAATTCTGATGTTACTGTAACATTCAACAAACCTGGTTTTGAACAGTGACGTTCGCTTTTTGATGAAATTTATTCGACATTGTGATTGTTACTTATATCTTAGATTATTTGTGTATATAATATTAATGTCTCTTTTACATTGTAGTTCACACAAATATGTATGTATAGGTTATAGCAAAAACGGATTATTATACGATTGTCAGAAATATTTTCAACAAGATTATCAACATTTACTGGTTCGGGCTACTGCACACTGTGATTATGCGATAAAGTTTAATATGTTATGAAAAAAGAGAAGGAAAATCAACGTCAAACCGTCAGAACACCGAATCACTAAATACAAAAGTAGCAATCCAAAATTCAAGATTTTTACGCAGGGCTACTTAAATTAGTTTCTTTATAATTAGACTTTGACATATCTAATATAATTGCCATGTACGAAAAATAATATTATTAGTATTTATTTATAACGTATGTACGTTCGGAAGTTAAATGAAATAATAAATATTAATAATAATTGTTATTCCATATAACTACATACAATATATTTTTATAATTGATTGATTTACCTGTCGCATCTAGAAAAAAATCTCAAATGCTGGAAAAATAACCTTTTTGCTCCAGTTCGTAGGCTTAGTTTTCAGTGTTATTACGGTTTTGTCGTTGAAAGTCGGAAAATATAAATCTCAGTCCTCTTTTTGCATAATTCTAGATCTAAAGTTCAAATTAATAATTGGGTATACCACGTTTATGGCATTGCGGTACCTATCTGAATACCATCGAGCAATATCATGCGTTTATACTGGTTGTTAGGAGACCGCTTCCGAAAACGAAGACAGACGACTAATGACACCTTTGATGATGGCACGGAAAAAAACCATCCTGATTTAAAAAAAAAAAACATATTACAAAATGTTTTATTAGCATTATTTACGTTCCATCATGTTAGTACAGCTTAATGAAGCGATCGATTAATAAAAAACACATTACTTTACTAAATAAAAAAAACAGCAATGAAACACACATTCTCAACAGCTGATGCTTGGTTCAACGAACGTCCGGGCACCGGCGCCCAAATACTAAACATAATGATCAACCCCGCCAAAACAAACCGCTCCTTTTGCGGTGGCCCGCGGGCGCTTTGATCATTTCCACAGATCAAAGCGTTAGACATTCCCAACTTTTATTTTATAAGCTTAGTTATCCCTACTGACTGGTCTTTTTTGGAATTTAGAAGTTATAACTCTAATTATTTAATACATTGAATTAACCTAATTAGATACTCACACACAAATATAAAAACTTTATCTTTGATTTTGTACAAGAAATTAAGAATGAAATGGTACAGAATAATTTGATAATTGAAATTAATTGCAATTATGATCGACAGTTAATTAATCTATCAGAATGAATTTAAAATAGTATTCTTGTACTTTATGTTAACAGGCTTTCCGTTTTTAGTCCGTCCATTACCATAATTTGAAAACAGGTAGGTACGTCACAACTATCTAACATTACTTGCAATTTTTATTGTGAACGCCGACTCTAATTCTTTTATGGTGCCTGCAAATTTTGTACCTACAAAGTTTTAAATTTTGGGGTGCGCGGTATCAAAGCCGCGCCGCCGCCGCTTGCACCGGCGCGGGCGTGTTCGTTGCTCCGAGCATCAGCTGTTTATGAATGTGTGTTTCATTGCTTATTTGTTTTTTTATGAAACTATCGTTTCATTTAGCTGTACTGACATGATAGAGCGTAAATAATGCTAATAAATCGTTTTAAAAATATGATTTTTTAAATCAGGATCGTTTTTTTTGCCGTGCCATCATCAAAGGTGTCATTAATGCTATCGTCTGTGTTCGTTTTCGGAAGCGGTCTCCTAACACCTAGTATACTAAAAAGAAAGAACATAAAATAAATAATCAAAAAAGTCAAACTGTTTATGAAAAAAAAAACAAATTAAAACATTTTCTAAAAACACCACGTCGAGTCTGTGTTCAGTTACGTATTTTTGCATACAAGCGGATTGGTAATGGAACATTTCCATGTTTTATTTAATCTATGATTGCATTTGGTGTGGCATTTAAATGATTCTTTTTTATTGTAGTAATACGATATTTTTATTATTGATTTATCGTAAGAAGACTAGCTCAACACATGTCAAATGTTTATTTTAGAGATGTAGCATAATTTCAATTGAAAGATGATTTTACGATTATTAATTCTTTTTTAAGCTTACTATAATCGCTATTACGATTATGCTTTAAATCAATAGGGAATATGCATGCAGTTTAAATATAGGTGAAATAAATTTATTTGGAATCTATATTACTGTAGAATTACACCTATAACGTTTTTTGAAGTGAAAACTTTTAAAATAAAGTATAACAACAATTGAAATCGCATTCTTGAAAACACTTGAATTATTGAATGCCAGAGTCCAAACAACAAATGCTTGTTGTTGCAGTAAAAATATAGGAATTACGTAAATGTATATGTTAATTTAAAATTAAAAAGAAAGTATTAAATTAAATGTACAACATTAATGTTCGATTCGTTCTTTTTATTTTTTTAGTCCACTCTAGTTTTAAGTAACATACAAAGTATTATTCATTTGAACAACAAACAACTTTACTTGACTACTGAATTGGTATTTACTTCGTTGCAGGTTCACACACATCACATCACTTTACACATCACATGTGTCATATTTACTTAAATTTTACATATATTATGATGTGTGGATGATATTAAATATAGGTAGGTTAGGTTATTCATTGGGAGTAGATTATTATTTTATCAAGCCAGATGACATACGAATAATTTAACTACATGTATATACATACGTAACTTTCGTACAAGAAGACATTCATTGGAATTAAAAAGTAAATAAATAATAAAAATCATAAAGGCCAATTCATGTTGTTATGACTATGCTATTTATTGCCATATAAAATACAAAAGTATCGTCCTTATTACAGGGTTTTCATTTTCATCGTCATGTTTTGCAATTGACACTTGGTAGGTATATCAGAAAATAAATAAAAGAATAGTTAAATATACACATATTTTATTCAATATTAAATAATAATTTAACAAAATCAATACTAGCCGTCATGGTAAACATAAATATATATGTTAAGTGTATTAATAATGTCATAATTTTATTAATACCAATTTCATGCCACAAGCGGTGCTTGCTGGGGCATGTATAAGCTCTGCATCTCGTACACTCTTGGCTTGTTTTTTTCCTCCATTTCCAAATATGTGCTTCGAACTATGATGGCGCATACCAATAAAGCAACTGGAAAAAACATTTATAAATATTTTTAAACCGAAGAACTATTCAAGACTATTGAATGTTGAGTTAATATGCAGAAGTATCAGTGCTTATTGTTTGAATTGTTAGAATAGATTATATAGTAAAAAAAAAACAAGGAATCCATCAATTATTGATTATATCTTAGTGTTTTACATTTATTTAGTTACATAAATTGAATCTATAGTATCGTACATAGATAATTAAATATTTTAATTATCTATGGTGTCGTATTTAATACGCGGGCGTCCGCGCCATGTTTAATATCTTGAAAAAAAAAAAAATGTTAATTCGCTTGATCTCTTGGTATTTGTTCCAGTCAAACAAATGGAGCCTCAAATTACCTCCAGTTTAATAAAGGCAAATTTTATAGATTGTGGTATTAAGTTCGGCGTAACAGACATTGGTATAGGTATGGTAAAATAACATTTACAAGTTTAAACGCCATCTATTATAAATTTATTGTACTTTACATTTACTGTCTTAAATCTAATAAGGATCGTGCAAGAAGACTATGATGCCATCTGCTGAAAATAAGCAGCATAGTGATGACAATAGTATAACTTGCATAATATTTTAAATACACAGGTGAAATTTTATCATTTTCAAAAAAACTCGTTTATCATTGCGATGTTAACCTATAAATGTAAACAATGGACAAATGCAATGAAAAATAATATGATTATAGTAATTGAATGTATATATTAAAATGAAAAACAAAATTGTAAGTTCATTTAAAAAAATGGTTGGAAACTAATATATGAAATTCTCTTAAACTGGAATGGCAAATCGGTCGAAGTTATAGAAATACGGAGAGTTAAAAAATTGTTTTCTTTGGCTGTGACGCATGGCGAACCTCGCGCTCACGACGCGTACATGTTTACGCATATGTTAGGAAATATTTTATGATTTCGCGTGGTCGCGATCCCTGCTATACAACGCTTGATAACTGGATATACAACGACATATCCTGGAGCGCGACAAACCAGAAGAAAATTAAATTAATGATAGATTTATCACTATATGTATGGTGGCCGCGATCCCTACAACCCCCCTTTATTACTGCATATATACCGAATGATCCCGGAGCGCGACAAACCAGAAGAAAATCAGCGATGGGTTTATCACTATGTGTAGGTATCGTATAGTAATTGTATGCCAAAATAAATCCCACACATTTACCGTCCCAATAAAACTTTTTTTAGATTTATGTTTTATCTCTCTCATGTAACAAAATGTACCTAAACCTACCTACCTAGGTCCAGTCTATCTCTATATCAAAATTCATCAAAATTGGTTTGGAGGTTTAGGTGTGAAAACGTAAGTCAGAGTTAGTTTCGCATTTATAATATTATATAATAGCTCGCGTGAATTACAAAAATTGTTGTTACCGGGACGAAAAGTATCCTATGTATTAATCCAGACTATAAACTATCTGTGTCAAATTTCATCCAAAACCGTTCAGCCGTTTTTCCGTGATTGAGTAACAAACAATGAAACTCACTTTCGCCTTTATAATATATATATACATATATATCCCTGCTTTAGTAGGTATATTTCACGGCGTTTAGTGTTTTCACTCTTAGATGGCGCTATTTACCTATGTAACAAACTAAAATCAAATTAGATAATAACACTTTGAACCATGACTTTAAAGTTATAATTCATTTGTTAATATCAGTTAAATGTAGTATCTATGTGTGCTTCCAAGAAGTTCAACTTTTAACGTGTGTGCACAAATACACACACTGGTTTTTTATTCATATGAATTATCATAAAATTAACTTACCACACCACTTTAGCACGGGGACTGTAGCTAGGAAACCCATGAAAATGGTTGTCACCACTACCAGTGCGACACCCAGTGTGAATAAATACAAAGTAGCTGTCACATAAATCTGGAGATAGCGCGGATTATTCTGGAATAAAAATTAATAATGTCCCTTTCATTTATAATCTTCTTAAGTGGGCAGATAATCAAAACGGGCTAAAGATCTTTCTTATAAATTTTTATGCGCTAAAGTTTCTCTGATTAAGGGATTCAAGTCTCCTGGTTCGCGAAGTTCAAAATTTTCTAATTGGTTAACAATTTACATTTTAGCCTTTTGTAATATATTATATACCTAGTTGACACGGTATTTTATTATTTGCCCACAATTATGAAATTATTTCATTTATTTTAAAAATAATTTAGAAACTAATAAACCCGCGTACTAGGCAATTTTCGGCATCCTGCATAAATCACGTTTAAATTAATTAATAGTTAAAATTACGTGAAATATTAAAATCTCGAATCATTTAAATTTTATCAACGAGATAATCCCTAGTTATCCCTTAAAAATATTAACAAACAAAACCAGATGCTTTACTTGATTTTAATAATAATTTAGTAGGTATAAACGATCATAACTGTTTTGGAAATTAGTAATTTCTTACCAATAGATTCAACGATTTTGTCTATGACTATTTTACTTAGTCGATGACGTCACTAGCACTAATTTACAATCGTAAATTACAAAATTAATCGTTAGAACATGCCTCTTTTATGCGATTTTCTTCTCTTACCTAATTCTATAGTTTGGTAGAAAAATTATCTTAAATAGACAATATTACTGACAATACCAAATGGGTAATTGTTTCTTCCTCATCATCTTCTTATTTAATAGCAACGTGTTCATATGCTTAATTATGTCAATGTCACGTGGATAGAATATTTATCTAATCTTCAAAGTTCAAGCGACGGTTTGTCCAGGAAGTTCTTGTGGAAACTTAAAATTCATGATTTTTGTTACAATTTTATAATTCACTTCACTTGAGCATGATAATTAAACTGTATAAAGCAACCATATTGTTAGATAATAAAAAGACAAATTAAGTAAGTTTATTAACTAAAATTACAACATGGCAGTTCAAGATCCCGACAAAAACTCGTAATTTTTTCGATGGTATTCACTTGGTTAGTTTATGTAGCATCATCCCAGTGAACTCATGACCTATATTTGACATCATCCACTCACAATAATATGTGTAAAATTTACATAAATAAGCAACATAGATGTCAATGTGACGTCAAACTAAGATCACGTGTTCACTGGGGTGCAAATGGTGATAAATGTACTAAAATGGCCACCGATTCTAGGAGAAAAATTAAACATTTTGTTTCGCTTTCCGTTTGAGTTTCTAGTCCAAACAGTTTTAAAGGATAATCAATCTGCTTGTCTAACACTCACCTTGTGAACGCCTATGACGAGCAGCAAGTTAATAATAAAATTATATATAAATACAAGTATATAATATCCAAATGATACGTATAGACTAAGAGCTAGCTTCGCCACTTCTTCAGGAGGGTGTTCCGGTTTTGGATTTTTGTTATTTTTATCGACGAACATCGCAACTTTAAATATATATACCGACACCATAGATATCACGAAGCACGAGAAAACCTGAAAAATGAGAGAAATAACTTTTATATTTTTATTAAGCTACCCAGTGAACACCTTACCTTATATCACATTCACATATGTGTCATAATTACATAAATTTTACACATATTATGTATGTGTGATAATGTTTGTTCACTGGGTTATGGGTAGTGGGTTGACGACTGTCTTAAACACTTTAATATATGCACATTATCTAAACGAAGACGCATGGTAGATGTTGTTTTCCTCACGAAGTTGATTAAAGGCTCTATGGAGGCACCGAATCTTTTGTCGTCTTTACCATTTACTGTTCCAAGAAAATTACCAAGGCCAGTTAGTTTTAACCTATTTGCTACAGAAAAAGTGCTTTCTAAGTGCTATAATGCTTCTGTAGTGCGAATAACATTTATTAACATAGGTACTTCACAAATCCAACAAGCTGGACATTTTACATAACATCATTCTCGTAATCAAAAAATATTTTGCTCAGTTACAAGAGTAATGTTGATACATTAGGTTACCAATTATTAGATTTTAAGTCATCTATGTGTTTGTTACCTATGAATCTGCTTTCTCTTCTGTTTCTTGTTACTTATTAAATTTTATATTTATCATGTAGTCTACACTTTTAATTATCTACTATAACATATAATACTATGCTAATTATATTAGCATTAAGAAAAGTCCTCTGACTATTTTTGATGTGTATTATCTTTCCTTTCGGTTGCTGGATATTTTTTGTGGGAGTGATTTTGGAAAAGGGACGGAAATGTGTTGGAAACCGCGTAAGCGCGCGCTATTTAATTTGACCAATGAACGCGCGCGGTGGCGGGGAGATTGCTGTGAGATAGTGCTAAGCCATTTTGCGTGAGGTTGGTACTATGATGTACTGTTGACCAACATAGTGTATGCGTGCGCGTGACGAGACAGAGAAGGGAAATAGAGAAGGAGAACGCATCAGCTGTGCACTCATCTACAGTTATTCAGTGTTGTGTATAAAATCTGAGGTTATATTTATCTTTACTATAAATTTTATTACCCTTTGTGTTAATTAAATAAAATTTTCTTTAAAGATATAATTATTCGATAAAAAAAAGGTGTGTGTGCGATTCACACACGATACAATGTGCAATATACATGCACACCGACATTTGCTCTCTCGCTCGGGCTCACACAAAGAGGAGAGACCGATAACGCTTGGAAGTCGCATAAGAAGTTTCACTTCAAAAATGTTTCTAATTATCCCGGATTCTTTTTTTTTCAGTATTTAAGTTACCTACTATTGTGTATTTACTACGACTACAATTAAACTTGCGCGAGCAAGCGCGCTCGTTAATATAGAACTACATATATGTATTTCAATGCTTAGAATATATTCGACCAATAATATGACGAAGAAAACCCGCCACGACCACCCTCTCCAGCGGCAACTCAAGCCTAGGTCCGTTCCTCCGGCATGAAGCCCTTGAGCCAGCAGCCGCTCGCGCGATACAGTGACACTGCATTCACTAGCTATCGACACACACACATAACACTGCACTTCACACATGTACACCACTCAGGTACATAGGTTCTGTAAGGGACCTTTTTTGTTCTTTTTTTGGCTAGTTAGTTTAGACAAAAATTACCAAATCACTAAATACATATACACATGTTCCTTCCTTCCTCTCAGAAGGCAGGAACATGTATATTTGTACAGTTAGTTAGCTCGAATTTCTATGGATAGGGAATCAGTCAGATCGCGACTTTTTCGCATGATCGGCAACAGTCCAAGCCGAGGTTCGGCCACTTTGGCACCCTTGGAGCTTGTTGCCTAGCTTTCGCGGCTGAGTGCCTTCCGCGCTCGCCCCCAAGCCCGGTGAAGCTGTAAAAGCCGCAAAGGCTCCAGAGCCCCTAAGGCTACCAGTATAGTCATTTCGAAAAAAAAAAAAAAAAAAAAAAAATGACGAAGACTTCACATATATTTCATCTCAATTTCATAGTAGGATAGCATGTCAGATGTTACACATCATATGCGACTACTGTAAGGCTCTTTTTTTAAGTAAGTACTTGTTTTACTGTTTATTATGTAAGTGTTAAAATAAATAAATAAATAGTAATATGCAATCTGCTGCGTGGTAGGAATCTAACTGGATCGCGACAACCATATACGAAGTGTAACACACCCACCGTAGTGGCACGCTTAGACATATCGCGTTTCGGGATCAGCCAGGATAAATCCCGATCTAGCGCAGTGGTAGAGATCTGTACCCCATTTTATACCACCATGCACATTGTTATAAACTCGACAATAGTGACTTTATTTTGGCTTGTCTCGTTTCGGGTTCGGCCAGCGCACATCCAGTTGATTGGATGGATTGTCGATCTCTCGGTGTTTTTGGACTGTATTGTGCTTACTGTTAGTTATGAGAAATGAAATACCGACGTCCGTTCACAAACAAGGTTTATTCCGACTGCCACGCCCGGCGCGCATCACTCATTATAAGGCTTACTTATACATAACTATATCTAACATCCCTCCAACACTAAATCAAGAACACAACGTTATACAAGAATATACACAATCTACATAAACCGCTTGTAATCTACGTGTTTCGACGGTCTGAGTGACCGTTTACATTGCGTTTGCTCCGGCATGCCAGCCACTTCCCCAGTGGTGCCGTCGCCTGTTAGCCCGGACTCGGAAGCAGAAGTATTCTCATCTACGGCTGAACTGATCTGGTTACTGCACCCGCTCCTCGCTGTCGGATCTTCTTCAGCAGGGAAAACCACGCTCGGCATGATGTCAGTAGTTCCAGCTGGTTGATGATTAATCTGGCCATCCTCTTTATCCTTCCCCGGTTTTTCTCCCTTAAATTCATATATCTGATTCTTGTGTCTTGTTACTATAGTATTGTTATTAATAATTTTAACTAGGTACATGCTTTTCCCCACTTCCTTTACTATTTCCGCCTTTTCCCAGTTTTTTAATCTATCCTGATAAACTTTGACTAAAACTATTTGTCCACTTGAAAAAACAATTTTTCTTCTTCCACGATAATATTTAGCCTGTAAGCACTGTTTCTCTTTTACGTGATCGGATAATATTCGATCTGATAATGACAAAGGCGATGGCCGTATAAAATCTAATCTACAGCGTAGTTTTCTACCAAATAGAACCTCAGCAGGAGAAAGATTTGTAGAAGAGTGCTCGGAATTTCTATAATTAAATAAAAACTCATTCAATCTTACTTTAATGTCTTCTTTATTACTACCGGCTAACATGAAGGACTTTAACGCCCTTTTTATAATTTTAACATAGCTCTCTGCTTGCCCATTACTAGCTGGGTGGTAAATAGGAGAAGTCACATGATTGATACCATTATCTGAACAAAATTTCGAGAATTCCGTTGAAACAAAATATGTACCGTTATCAGTGCAAATAGTATTAAATAATCCAAATCTCGCCATTAATTCACACATTTTCTCTATAATTATTTTAGATCCATGTCCGCCACTAACATCAAAAACTTCTACCCATTTTGAATACGCATCATTTCATTGAGAGTGCTCGCCGAGAATCCACAATGTCTTGATAGTCCTCTCACTCGTGCAGCCCAGTTCAACAGTGATTCTTCTGAACTTTGTATGGCGTTGTGGAATTTATTGCGCTCGGCAAAACTACACTTTTTTTCTTGAAAATGGTTATCCAGTAACGTCAACACATCCTTATAAGATAAGGTTCCCACATCTTTTGGGAGTGCTAAATCCCTGACCAGTCGGTAGGTAGCTTCTGCCAAGCTACTTAATAAAATTGCTCGCCTTTTTGATCCGGATTTGTCGGTATCGTCACTTACGTCGTTAGCAAGAAACCACTGTTCTAATCTATCTTTGTATAGAATCCATTCCTGGTGTTCATGATTAAAAACACTCAGTGTTCCGAAAGAGATTTTCGCCATCACAATAATATATATGTATATGCGCGGTCCGTTCGTCGCCACTGTTAGTTATGAGAAATGAAATACCGACGTCCGTTCACAAACAAGGTTTATTCCGACTGCCACGCCCGGCGCGCATCACTCATTATAAGGCTTACTTATACATAACTATATCTAACACTTACCATCAGGTTAAAAAATCTCAGTCACATATTCGACGGGCTTGGTTGTAGTAGGTAGGTACCTACGTGTCGTGGGGTACGCGGATGTCATAACATAGAACAGTTGATGACACTGTTAACTTTAATATAATTCTTCGAGATAACTTGTATTTACAAGAAAATAAATATCATTATATATGAAAATACAAAATAAAATAGTCCATTCTAATAAAGTATTCTAATAAATAATATATATATAGTATTTTCTTAGGTAAAATAATAATAATATATCAGCCTGTAAGTGTCACAGTGCTGAACAAAAGCCTCCTTCCGATGGAAGGCGCTGCATTAATCACCGCACCAGCCAACGATGTATTGGCACTTTCAAACGCCGAGAAAGCCACAGTTATACATTTTTCCGATATTACTAGAAGAACTACTACTACACTGTTACTAGAAGGACATTCCTCAAGTGTTTAGGTTTCCTCACGAAGTTTTCTTTCACCGTCAACCGATATTGTTACCAAATTAAATTAGTAAACGTATTCGTATTCCCAAGATATTAGTGCATGCCGGGGCTTACATTAAAAGGTGTCTTCGTTAATTTGGATACTTAGAAATTATCAAGACTCCTACTATTGTATGTTTAAACGGATTTGGATAAAATTTGGTACTCAGATAGGATACTTTTTATCCCGGTAAATGATATAATTATGTTTCATTTCTCTGTGGACCCAATTCTGAATTTCACACAGACGAAGTCGCGGGCAGAAGCTAGTTCCATAATTATATACATTACGAATATTTGGAATTATAATTAGGTAGGTAATCTATACTAATAATAAGCTAAAAAGATTGTTTTTTTTTTGTTTGTATTTTTGTATGTTCGAGCAGTGACCATAAATATCAATCAATCTGGCAATCTGTAGGCAAGTGGTTATCATATGTATGACAAACATGTACAGTCCAAATTTAACATAGGTAAATCCGTGGGGCACAACTAGTAAATAGTAACAATAGGTAAAATCAACAATTTCGTGCATTAATGTAAGAGATTCGAAAGCACAAGGATAAATTATGCTCCATTATTTCTACCCATCTCGATAGGATCATAGCAAGATTAATAAATGAGTCAAAACAAAGATTCCAAATATGAACGTCTCAATGCATTCCGAGAAAAGGTGTTGCCACAACAATTAAAGACATTCATAATCTTAGTTGAGTTTACATAGATAACAAATGACTATTTTGTATTTACCCAAATTAAACTATAATTATATCCTTTTGTACTTACTAAAGATAAATAACCAATTATCAACGAGCCAATCCGTAATGGTATACAACAGCAACATTTCTGAACTCGAGGTAATTGGAATACCATTTTTTTTATTATACACACAACTAACACACTTTAGTAACAACTAAACAAAATGGAATTATCTAAAATGAATTTGAACTTCAAATTATCGTTAACCAAAAGTGTTCCAACAGTCACATTATAATAAAAATATTGTTGAATAGTTGTGCATCGTACTCTGACGGTTGTTATCGCTTATCTGTTATCAAATTAGTAGTGATAAGGCGAACCAATGAACCATTACTCGTTCCGGGGACAAGATACAGAGTGGTCGGCTATCACTTGTATTCATGTTATTTTGTGAAAGTATTTAAAATTGATAATAACAAATTTCCGCCTACGTCTTCGCTCGCGTAGAATATTAAGATCTGTACCTACTGTTTTGCACTTTTTTGAATAAACTTCATAATTATACGTGTTTCATTAATTTTATCGAAGTATATTAAAACCAAGTTACAAATAAATCCGAGGCGAAAAATATTCTATCCCATATAAACTTTGACACTCACTTTTAAACCCTTGAGGATTTAATAGCGAAAAATGCTTTCATAATGATGCCTACAATATAAAATCAACATCTCCGAATGTGACATTTCTATTCCTCTATATTCATATCATTCTCACTTCTATTATTCTATAGTACTTTGGATTGAGCGATGATGAGTCAATCGGGGTTAAACCCGAACGGTTCCGCTCGCGTGGTCTATAAAATGCCGTAATTGGAGCGCACGCGCGTACCGTACTGCCCCGTTCAAACGACTGAAGACAAAAATGCTTATTTTGAGTAATCCTTAGGAGATAGACATATTACGCTATAGCTGACTTTTTTGTAGGTCTTTTTAAAGTCTACAGTAATGTAGAACTTTAATTTGATATATCTCTTATGGTTTACTCAGAGTAAGCCGTTTAAGTGCCCCAAATGTGTATTTTTCCGAACTTATTTACCATTATCGTCACTATTTATTTCGTATGTAATTTTATCTTCATAAAAAATTATAACCTGGCTAGATAACCTAGCTATGAATTAAAATTAAATAAAAAACATGTAAGTAAATCGGATAACTGCTTTTCGCGAGAAAAGAACAAACGGACAGACAGAGGCACGTTGAGTTTATTAATATGTATAGATAGATATTGATATTAAGGAGCTGTCCCGGCAGACGTTGCTCTGACCTTTCCAATAGTCGATAACTCGACCACACGTCACCTATCTCGTTTTTTTTAACACATTAGCTTCACTTTTTCATAAGTAACTAACTAACAAATAATGTAATAAAATCTTAGAAGTCAATTTTAACCTACTTGTAATTGTATCTTGGAGCTGATCTCATGATGGAGCCAGGATGTGGATATTGGACACATCAATGGCTACTAGTAAACCCTCGAGTTTAGGCTCATATGATTTGTTTTGACAAGTCCTATAATTGGGTTTGGTAACGAGGGTCTGATGATGAAGCCAATAGGTGGATAGTGAAACTCTTCACGGTTACTAGCAAACCCCTCGAGTTTAGGTTCATATGAGTCGTTTTGACAAGGTTTATAATTCTTTGTGCGTAGCTAAAGAACGTTTTCAGGATTTTAAACTATTTAAACTTATATCTTAAAGCATTTCCAGGATCATAACGAACAAATCAAAATATTAATTACGCATAATCCTTAGTTCGAATCGTAAGTTATGATCTTGACTTCATATAAAAATTCGTTAAAACAAAGAACCTTAAAATTTTCTCGAATTTCAATCTTGCCATAAACACCTGATTCGGACTATTATGAATATTTTACAAAAATAAATTGAAAATTCAATAAAACCCAGACACAAGTAACCCATTCATTTAGACCATTCCAATGAGCTCAAACACGATATCTCTGCTGTAAGTCGATGAAGAGTTAGGTATACCGCAGTTTCCAGATAGTGCTGCAGCATCATTATATAGAATTAACAGAATACCAAATTTCGAATCGATTAGAACCGTGAAAGATGCTCACATAGATTTATAAACTAGAAAAGAGCTGATAATCTTCAAACGGCTGAACCGGTTTTGATCAAATCTGCCCAAGAACCACCGCTTGAAAACCTGCTTTCAAATAAACCGCATCCAAATCGGTTCACCTGTTTAAGAGCTACGGTGCCACATACAGACACACACACACACACATAATGGTCAAACTTATCACACTAGTTTTTGTTGCTTCGGAGGTTAAAAACTAAAATAGTTAAATCGGTCCAGCCGTGCTCAAGTGATGAGATTACTTACATCAGACCATATTATTTTTATTTATAACTAGCTGTGCCCGCGTCTCCGGTCGCATCGACAACTACAAAAAGTTTTTTTTATTTTTTGTGCGGGTCCCTAATTATTTTTCTAAAATAAAAGTAGCCTAACTTATGCCTTATAATATCAGCTATCTGCCAGTGAAAGTCCCATCAAAATAGGTCCAACAGTTTCGGAGATTACCCGGAACAAACAGACACACAGAAATTTGAAAATATTGTTTTTGTTAGATGTAAAATGTTTACTTTCATATGATTAGTAAAAATGTATTAATTTATATAATTTCATTTATTTTATAATTTATATAAATAAAAATGTATTAATAATTGTATAAATTTATGGAAAAAATCAAATCATAGAATCATGACAGTTGTAGATATAGATTGTACGGTATAAAGTATTTGCTATTTGCTAAGTAATTGTCATTATTTAGGTATAAAAAACAGGTATACGTTTGAATGGAAAACGCCGCTTGCATTTCCCCTTAAGTGTAATTTCGAATTATTATTTTTTATCAGAGAAACTACAAAAGTAACTTGAAATTTATTCAATGCCCTATAAGAAATGCGTCAATTTTTTTTTTTTTTCGCCAAAATGTTTGATCAGCGAAATGTTCTTTTCTACAGAGTCCGTTGATTTCTCTGATCACATAATACATGAGTCGATGGAATCATGTTGATCCTTGCAACACGCCTCTCTCTCGCACTCCAGAATTTCGTCATAGTAGCTATACACCACTATGAAGGAATAGAACTCCAATACTAGAACAAAAAAGCATCGAATAAAGAAAATGTGAATATTATATGGCTAAATACTGTTTTTAAGTCAGTCAGAAAACTGTAATCTACTGTGACCACCGTGACAGTTGCCGTCGATACGCCTAAATAAATGGTATACTGCGAAAATAAATATACAGTCTGTACTAGCAATACTTTTAATAAAGAGGTAAAGTATGAGAATATCTTTGTATGAGGTAATCTCAGAACTACAAATCCTATTTGAGAATTTTTTGTAATATTGTACTACCCAGCAAGTTATTAATTAGTTAGTTATTAAAAAATCGAAAGGTATTAATGAATTACGTAGTTAGTTAAATCGTTATTGCGAAAATTAGTTTAGTACCAGATCAGACTGTGTGCAGTTCATGGACAACGGACAAGGACTACAATAAAACCAGTGAGATTTGAAAAACTTTTTTTTTATCGTCATAGGTTTTGGCGTGGTGGCCACAATCTCACCTAATGTAAAGTAACTATGTGGCCCAAGATGATAACACGCTAAACCTAGTAGAAGACGGGCTCTCAAGTACAGCTGCCGGAACACACCTGTTGGTGCTTGGCGACAGATTTTCAACTTGAGGGTAGTAGCTAGCCAGGCGGTCAAAAGAACACGCCCTACTACAATGCTATGGTTTCCTCACAATGTTTACCTTCACCGAAAGCTCAGGCTCATTGCAGGGATTCGAACTCAGGTCAATCGACGCGAAGTCATACACACTACCACTGAGCCATCATAGGGTCAAAATATTTTAAACTATTTACAAACTTATATTTAACCTATTTATTGAGGTAGGTTATAAGTTCACTCTACGACCCTAAGAAGCGGAGTAGCAACCGTGAACGTCTAGCAATATCGCAAGCTGTAGGTAAGTATGAAAAGTAAGAACAATGATAAACTGGACGGGTGCGTAGGCGCCGCGAGACGCTATGAAGAGATGGTTGAATAAATTTAACACGGGTGAAACCATGAGGCACAACTAGCAAAGTTTATAATTAAATTTTGATATGATTTACATTATACTCACTGACAAAAAACATCATAACCAAGTACCATCCAATGAGCGATTTGTGTGTAATACACAAAGTTAACAGGAATATGGTCTCAAGGATCCATGTAATGAACCGACACGTCAAATAGGGCACGAATAATCTAGAATCATCCTGTCGAATGTAAAAAAATGGCTTAGCGTTGTGGCCACAATCTCAAATGATCTTAAGTGACGATGTGGCCCAAGATATTAACATGCTAAACCTAGTGGGAGGACTGACTCTCAAGTGCAGCTGCCGGAACATACCTATTGGTGCTTGGCGAGAGATTTTCAACTTGAGGGTGGTACCTAGCCAGGCGGGCATTTGAAAAATCTTTACCACAATGCTATGGTTTCATCGCGATATTTTCCTTCACTGATAGCTCAGGTTCATTGCAGGGATTCGAACTCTCGTCCATCGGCGCAATGTCCGTACACGCTACCAGTGAGCCATCATTGCTTCAAATTTAATTAATCTCTATTTTACACTTTTCTATAGATATTTCTTTGCAAACAACATTTATCCATCGAGCTTTTCAACTTGTGATAAACGAACATCATTCGTTTATCTTGTCGGGGATTCCAAGTAAAGTAAATTTGTTAACAAAATTTTAAAAATCTCTTTTTTATATTAAGCTCTGCAAAATAACCGGACAGAAAGAACTTGATGGTAAGAACGGTACAGTCGCCCTAACAACAAACAACATCCGTGACAAAAACCCTTGACGACTGTCGTTTGTAGGACCACTATCATAGGAAGGATGAACACGTTAGATGGGAGATCATTTCACATTCGCAAGGTACGGCGAGTTAGAATTTGCGAATTTATTTATTTGTGCCTTGATGGGCGCTATTGTGTAGCAGTAGCTCTGTAAATCAATCCGTATACAAGACGCCTTCAGAATATCAACCTTTATAGGTACTTTATAGGTATTAATTAAAAAAAAAGTTCTCATAGTGATTTCGTAAAATGTTATCTATGGATATCTAAATAAATAATACTGGCTGGCCCGTGCAAATTTTTCGCACATTATAGAATTTAAACAATTTAACAGCTGTCGTGTTAGTTAAGCTGGTTGTCAATAGATGGAGCTTACTACATGGTAGTTGAATATATTTTTATTAGGAATGCCATTAGCACATAAGCACCTTTAAAAATCATATGTAGAGATAATACACACTTAAAACTGTTTATGCATTTAAGAGATAAGTAAGGAAAAGAGACTTACGTAAAACAAGCCTGTACATATATAAATAACGTGTACACATAAAAACGCCTCGGCGATGAGCAGACCGATGTAGGACGTATAAACGAGGAAGAAATTATCGCTGCTCACCAGATGCTCCTTCTTGTGGATGAGCACATAACCGAAAGGGAACGAACGACGGATGAGCAGCTCTAATATTCCCGTCAGAAAGAACAGAAAGCAGAATAATGACCGAAACTGAAACGTAATAATTAATATTCAGTTAATTCAGGGGTGTTATGAAACTCCGAAACCGTAACCGAAATTATCGGATATCCGAAATAACAAAAATATCCGAAACCGTAACTGTTTCCTGTATAAATGTTTCAAATAATTTTTAATAGAAACAGAGTCCCACTGTCGATTAATAAAAACGACTTAAAGTTAAACTAGGTAATAGAAATATCGAAAATAAAGTTAATATTGCTTATCTACAAATAATGTTAGATTACTAAATATTTTAGTTCTAAATACAATTCTTTGAATAATCTGAAATAGCTTGATATCCGTATCCATAACCGAACCGACTAAATACTCTTAAGACATACATATCCATATATACAGGTCTGAAATATTATATCAGTAACATTCCTGAATTAAATATTTTCTTTATCTATTAATTATTTTTTAATTCCCGCCTGGCTAGTTACAATACAAAAGTTGAAAATCTGTCTCCAAGCACCGGTGGTAGGTGTGTTTCGGCAGCTGCACTTGAGAGCCAGTTCCTTCACTAGACTTAGACGTATTACAATATTGGGACACATAGTCACAGTGAGAGTGTAGGCGTAACGCTAAACCTATGTAGAATGAAATTTTTTTTTTTTCGATCTGACTATACTGTTAGCCATAAGGGCCCAGGAGCCTCGAACGGCTTTTACAGCTTCACCGGACTTGGGGGCGAGCGCTTAAGGCACTCAGCCACGAAAGTTTTGCAACAACATCCGAGGGTGCCAAAGTGGCCGAACCTCGGCTCGGACTGTTGCGCGTCTTGCAAATAAGCCGCGATCTGACTAATGCCCTATCACACTATCTAACTAACTATACATATAAACATGTCGCTATCCTCTGGGAGGAGGGTAAGAGACAAGTGTATATGTATTTAGTAATCTGAAAATTTTTGATCTAGACTAACTAGCCTCAAAAAAAGAAAAAAAAAAGGTCCCTTACAGAACCTATGTACCTAAGTGTAGTGCATGTCTGTAAAAAGTGTAATGCATGTATGTAGGTAGCTAGTGAATGCAGTGTCACTGAATCGCGCGAGCGGCTGCTAGACTCAAGGGCTCCATGCCGGAGGATCGGACCTAGGCTTGAGTGGCCGCAGGAGAGGGTGGACGTGGCGGGTGTGCGGGGACGAAGTTCACCGTGCGTCCCCTGCGAAGGGAACGGTGATTTCGCGGGCGTGGGCGCAGGCACGCTGTTTGTATGGGGTCGGACGCGTAAAATTGATTCTTTTTCTCGATATCGTCATCGGGATCGATAAAGAGATTTCTCGGCCTACGTTTGTACCGGAATTTAATGTCTGTAATTACACTCGGTGTGTAATTCGCGGCGTTCCTAACTAACTCGTTTGGATGATTCAACGCTGAATCAAAATATCTCCTAGAGAGATATTTCACGTATGACTCTATGGACGGCAGTTCCATATCTCTATGGAGATCTGCGTTACGAACATACGGCGGCGGATCTAACAGATGACGCAAGAACCGATTTTGAACTCTTAGAATGAAATAAAATCTATTTTATTTTATAGTATTACTAGCTACCCCGAAGACTTTGTTCTACTCTTTCAAACAGAAACTCGACCACAGCGCCACCTATCGCGTTCAGAGATAGAACAAAAGTCTTCTTCATGAAAAAGCACTTGATCTAGGTATAATAGGTACCAACTTCTATGGTGATCGGTCAAAAGGTGTCGGAATTTAACAATCTCATACAATATATCGACATAGACAGATAATGAGGTAAAGTTTGTAAGCATTGACATATATTCTACCGATAGAGAAGAAATATCATTTTGTTCAAATACTGATAAGAGTTAGAACTAAAGTTCGCTGTAGCGCTTAAACGATAATATCATCAAGCATTTTTTTTTGACATGACTGTTAGCCTCAAGGAAGCTTAAGTGGAACCCTATAACCTTGGCTAAATAACAAAGAGGTGGTTTTGGTCAAGGTTACCGGCTGATTACTAATGATGAAAATTATAAAATGTCCTAACTTAAGAGATATTTTTTTTTAATACTTTTGCGACAGAATACCCCAGCCTTATAAACGATTCTTGCAATATTTCATATCTATGATAAATAATTCAGACACATTATATAAAATTAAGTTGGGAAATTTGTTAGAATATATAAATTTTATATAAGTATGCCAAATATTAAAGACACACGCACCTCAAGAAAAATTACAAAATAAATTATTAGAATAATTTAGTTTACGACTTGTTTAATAAATATTGCAAGGTGTTGTGCTGGTTCTGTAACATAGATTCCTTGTTTTTTTTTATCTGGCTTGGGGACGAGCTCTGAAGCCACTCAGCAAGATCAAGGGTGCCAAAGTGGCCGAACCTCGACTTGGGCTGTTGCCGTAGTTGCAATTAAGTCGCGAACTGACTAATTCCCTATCCGCAGAAAATTCGATCTAACTAATAATAATCTGCCTTCTGGGGGAAGGAAGAAACATTAGTATATGCATTTAGTAATCTGGAAATTTGGTGTAAAGCTAACTAGCCAAAAATTTCCTTACAGAACCTATGTACCGGTGTGTGTGTGTTAAGCGTAGTTTCATGTTTATATGTTGATAGCCATTGAATGCATTGTCACTGTATCGCACGAGTGGCTGCTGGCTCAAGGGCTCCATGCTGGAGGAACGGACCTAAGCTTGAGTTGCCGCATGAGAAACTGGTCGTGGCGGGTGTGCGGGCGCGAAGTGTAATTGGGCACGAGCACGCTTGGTTATTAAAAATGGTGGAGTAGAACTCGTTAGCTGCCTCAATTACATCATCGGGATCGGTAAAAATGTTCCACGGAAGGCGTTTTGCCTTCAGGGCGTCTGGGACTGGGTGTATGTTGCGACGGATACCACTGACGGGTTCAATTGATTAGATGCTATGTCGAAATAGGATTTCGCGAGAGATTACGCGTATGATTTGATCAAAGGAAGTTCCATATCTCTATTGAGGTCTTCGTTCTTAATGAACCATAGGGCATCGACTAACTTGCGTAAAAATCTGTTTTGCAATTTTTTTGTAATTTCAATAGGTTTTGATTATTGCAGAATGCAAAGTGGTTAAATAAATACTTACCAAAGTCCATATGAGTATCGTTTTACATCCAGTCCTCAGCGAGTATAACAACAAGAATTTTTCAATTGTGGGTAGAGTCACATTTAATTTAAGACACATTATTATAGTTCATTCATTTCGTATTATTCGTAACTGAAAAGTCAGAGAACGTTATATTATAAACTAGCTCCGCTCGCGTGGACTACAGAATGTTGTTGGTCAGGCACGTGCGCGAATTGTACTCCCCTTGTTCCCCACTCACGGCGCAGCGGTCGATGGCGGTTATTGTAAAGATAAAAATGCTTAATGTGGGTGAACCTTAGAAGATGGATATGTGATGTCGTTAATTTTTTGTAGGTCTTTTTAAGATCTACTATTATGTAGTATGTTAGTTTGATAAAACTCGTATGTTTAACTCAGCGTAAGCCATTTAAGCGCCCCATAAGCGTCTTTTTTCTGAATTGATTCACTATTATCGTCACTGCTTATTTAGTATGTTACTTCATATAACAAAATATATCCTATAACCTGGCCAGATAACATATCTATGAATTAAAGAAAAACCATGTAAATCGGATTAGTGGTATTCGCGTGAAAATAATTTAAACAGGCAGACAGACAGAGAGATGTTGAGTTGATATAGATGTTAGACTAACGGTGCCCTGTCGCTCCACACGCGTTTGTTACTTTCATTTAATTTTACTTTAATTACTTTTGTCTGGTAATTTAATTATTAATTGTATTTCATGATTTCTAAAAAAAATTACTATTTGTAATAATAACATTTATTACGATTTCTTATAGTATTATTTATTTCTTATAGCCTATCAATTTTGTAATGGCAATTATAGGTAGTATTGTACAAAATTTCATTAAAATACATCAATGTGTTTTCGAGTTACCTAAATCCAGACATACAAACAGACAGACATGGATAACTACAGATTTATTCATGTAGATTAGATATATTTCTCAATACTTTTTTAAGTTAATTGATCAAACAAAATACGACAATTGACAGCCCTAATCATACCTTAATGATCGACCTTAAATTCAAAGCTGCTTGGTAGCAGAAGAACAATTAAAAAATATTTCACTGCTGTTTTATTAATTATCGCATCTATAAAATGGTGAATTTATTAATCTTTGTCTTAACGAATGATACACAGCTCATCGAAAGCGTTGTTCTATAGCCATCTCATCTCTTGTTTATATACAATATAATATAATTATTATAACAGAATTTTATTGTTACATATTAAATATATAACGTAATAACATTTATTTTTAAATATCTCAAAATATTATATACCACAGTTTGATAGATACTTGAAGTTTACTTCAAAAATGAAACGTATTAAAGAAGTTTCCAGTTACATTGTTCTTTTTAAATCTGATTGAGGTCGACAGCACTTAATTTTTTTATTGAGGGTAGAGGTAAGGCGAACCATCATGTAAGGGGGACAAGTTGGAAAGTTTCCAGCTGTACGAAGCAAATTATAATTAAAAAACACCAAAATGACGCTAGTTTAGCAAGAGGGAATGATACTTTTTTGTGATATTATAGTTTTTACTGTTATATACCTTAAAAAATAATTGGACAAGTTTGTGGAGTGAAAAATTTGCCAAATGGGTGAAAACGAAAAAAAAAAATAACTTTTGGCGCTATCTTTAAAATTGACCTACTCGCTACCGAGCTGCCACTCTAATTTGACGCTTTTCGGCGGACACTTTTTCATACATAGAGATAGTGCTTATTATTCTTATCATTATTTACGATTACTGCATATATCTATTCTATAGACTACTTCCTGTTGAATCGTAATCTCAGATTAAACATACTCTTTTGATGTCAACTCTGATCTGTTTGGTTTATGTATTATGTTTGAATTACTTTAAATTTGGAATGTCAGTTTTATTTGTTCATATTGAATAGTGTCATATTTGATTATTCTGTGAAAATGGCTTGAAGAAGTAACATGTCTAGTTATCTGACATAACTTTTGTATTTTATATAAATTTCATAATGATTACGTTGCATCAAAAATAAATTCCAAATGTTTAAGTTAAAATAGTTAATTAGTTTTTCTAATCAGTCCTTAAGTGTGTTTTTGGTTTGAAAGTGATCCCATTAGTCACATCTACCATTCAAGACTTGCCAAATATCAAATTTGGCGCAAGAAATAAACATGTTTTTTTTTAGTATTTGACTTAAGTAACCAATATTTTATCGATTTCAGATACAAAAATTTGACATTTAACAAACGTTCATCATTATAAAAGCTTGATACTTTTTATTAAAATGACAACGTTTGCTAACTGTCATATGTTTGTTTTCGACCCGTATGACGTCACAGCAAAGATAATAATTATATAGACTAATATGGCTGACAGCGTTTTCGCCTGTTTAAGAAATGTAAACTTATTAAATAAAGTTCTGCGGTTTTCTAGACCCTAAAAAATATTGTAATATTTTTTCCTCTAATCGGACAACGATTAATAATTTAAGACCTCCTTTAAAAAAGAGTCAACTAGCCTATTCCAAGTTACGTCGAGACAACCAATTCAATTCCTCGTTTGAGACAATAACAATCATTTAATTACTTTAAAATAAATAATTCCATACAAACAATAACTGGAAACAATATCTGTACCTACATTATAAAAGTCAACGTCACTTTGTCTGTCTGTTTATGTTCTTTTCACATGAGAACCGATTGTCCGGTTTAAATCGATCTTTTTTTTTAATTTATTGCTATGTTATGACTTCAAGTCCTTCAAACGTAACGTAAAGAGATATTATATAGGCCGGCATGACAGCGGCGACCGCCGATGGATTTCGATCTCTCGGCGGTCGCCGTTGTCTTTGGATTGTACTGTGCTTACCAGCAGGTACAGTACCGTCAAAGAACCGAGCTACTATAAAAAAGTTATCTGGGCAAGTTATAGATTTATATTTTGTTAGATAAAGTAACATACGAAATAAGCAGCGACGATAATGACACCATTCACATCAATCCGGAAAAAAGACGCTTTCGCTGCGCTTAAATGGCTTACTCTGAGTAAACCATACGAGATATATCGAATTAAAGTACTAAATAATTGTAAATCTTAAAAATATCTAGAAAAAAGTCAGCGATAGCATATATCTATCTTCTAAGGTTCACATTATAAATTTAAGTCTTTAAAATAATTGGAGCGTGGCACTATTTATACAAAACATCAATAATTCTGTATTCCACGCGACTAGAGCCGTGGGCACAGCTAGTTTAAGATAAGAATAAATTCCCTGGAAAGTAGAAAGAATTTCTATTTTAAAGTTATGTGAACTATCGCTTGGGAATTTAAAAAGGATAGCAAAGAAAAGATTGCCTACTTAGTCAGTAATGTAATTATAAATAAGCGATTAACCAGTTTTGCTTTTAATAAATAATACTTTGACGTTTTTCCTTTACCCTTACTTAGGGTTATCAAAGTTCTCATTGTCGGTAATTATATTCATAATGTAGTGTTTGTTCAAAGAATAATGAACCTAGTGCACATAGCAATGTACACATTTCCAATAAACAGTAATAATTCTTATCTTCTTTAATAGTAATTAAAATGTAGAGGTCGACTAAAGAATTCAAAAAGTAAATATTGTTTAATTTCCATGCGTTATAATGATGTATTATTATAATATTATACGTCTATAACCTTGTCTGGCCTTTCCAGAAGTACCACAGCGCTCCCTGTCCCGTTCTGGGATAGCATAAAAGCTTTCCCAATCAAAAATACCCTTAAATCTACCAACTTTTATGGTGGTCGATTAATTTAGGGCTTATCAGTCTAATATATACGAACATTCATCTTCGACATTATAAAACTCAACGACTATCTGTCTGTCTGTTCTTCTGTAGTCCAATAAATCTCAAAAAACAGCGTTTACCATGATTTCATATAAACTTTTTTTATTTTATTTGACGCCTCCAGTAGGTGGCCGCTGCAAATAAGTGACTGGCTGGCCAATCTAGTGCGTAATAAAAATAAATTAATACGCATAATCTCCCTACAAAAACTTCATAATACGAAAACAACTCCCAGTGCAGGAATAACCAAAAGATAAGCCAGATAAATGTACGCGCAGCCCGGACGTGATCTCCTCGCTTCATTAGATAAATGGACACACAAATAACTTGAATCATCAGTCGAGACCGTACTTGTGGACTGGCTGGTTTTGGACCATTATTTACACATTTTATATTATAAATACAATTAAACAAAATGTATTGTGATTGGCCTCTGTTGGGACGGTGTTGTTTCTGTTTACCCTTAAGGCAGGGTGTGTTGACTTTTGGATATATCAATATCGTAAGTGGATGTTTTATTTTATTTTAATTACTAGCGACTAGAGACTCCGCGCTGCCAACGTACCTGTCTAGTCTATCGTTGTTTTCAGTTTCTGTCCTTAGAGTCGTAGCGTGAAGATATGACCTTCCTCGATAAATAAGCTATGAAATCTATATATATATATAATATATGATATATATAAGATATATAATAAGTGTCGGTTTGTAATGCCAAAATAACAGCTTTTAAATGAATACATATGAAAGTACACAGGGTACCTACACATAACAAAAAAACAATTTTTACAATTTTCGTCTATCTGTGAATTTGTTTCGGGTAATCCCCGAAACGGTTGGATCGATTTTGTCAGGACTTAAGGTTAAGGTTATAAGGTAACTTAGGCTACGGGTTCCGCACAAAAAATAAAACAGTAGTAGTCAGTAGTCACAGTCAGTAGTCCACGCGAGCGAAGCGGGCTGCACAGCTAGTACAAAAATAATTTTTCAAATCAGACTTTTAGTACCAGATATTAGTGCGTTGATCTCTTAAGCTTCATAATATTTATATAAAGTATTAAATAATATAATTAATATAATATATTATATTTAAAGCGATGGTAGCTCAGTATTATATCACTCGGTTCACACGCCGCGGATCTCACAATAAGCCTATCAGTGATAAATTTACTAAAGAACTAAACTGTAATTTCTAAAACTATATTAAGTAAAATATCATCAAACTCAGGTACATAAAATACGTATACAAGCAAATAAAATACGTTTATGAATTTAAGAATAAAAACACTACATGGCCAATCAAGTCAAGTTCTAGGGAAAGAGGGAGGAAATCTGTCAACTCTATATTTATAAAATGAATCATTCTTCTTCCATCACAAGTCAAGTTTACAGTTTTAGCATTTTTTATAAATAATTATAATTGATAATGATGAATAGTATAAAATTGTACTGCTCGAAATTAGTCCACAGAGAGAGGTTGGGCACAGAGAAATTTATTTGGAGATTTTTCTCTACTTGGGGCAGTCTGACCAGTAGAATACCTCCACCCTACAGAACCCTACCCTACAATGATAACTCAGTGGTAGTGTGTACGAACATCGCGTTGATCGACGTGCGTTCAAATCCCTGCAATGAGCCTGACCTTTCGGTGAAGGAAAACATCGTGATAAAACTATAGTATGATGGTAGGGCCTTTTCTAATGCTCGTTTGGTTAGCTACCACCCTCAAGTTGAAAATCTGTTATCAAGGTGTGTTCCATCAACTGCACTTGAGAGCCAGTTCTTCCACTAGGCTTAGCATGTTACCATCTTGGACCACATCTTCACTCAACCTCAAATGTGAATTGAATGATATAAAATATAATATTCAGTTTGATTTCTAATACTATTAGCTCACGGTAAAGAGACAACTCGTGAGGAAATCTTGAGAAACGTTATTCTTTTGAAACCGATAAGTAATGGAATTATTAGATAAGCATGCAACTTTAAAAACAATAAACAATCAAGTATTGACAAATGAAACATTTTAATGAGTCATTTTTGATTATTTTTGATTAGATAGGCCAAAGTCGAATGAGCCATTGTCAAAACAAACACACACACACAATCAGTTTCGAAGGACCGTAATCAAACTATTTTAACTATGATAAGCGGAACTTTTATTTTATGCAATTTTTGGGGTACATTTTTAACTTATAATCTAAAAATTAATATGTAAATATAACTGAATCTCGATACATAATAACACCTTTACGGATGGTACGGGTTTTTTTTTATTACTTATCATAAAATTCTTTGAAAAATGTAATATTCATAACCGAAACTATCCAAAACAATCGGATATCTGAAATAATTTGATATCCGTATCCGTAACCGAAACCGACTTAATACTGTTAAGACATCCGTATCCATATCCGAAAAATCATATCCGTAGCATCCCTAATAAAAAGTAAAGTAAGTTAAAAACATCAGGTACGTAAGGGATAAAAAGATACATTGACAATCGAAACGGTTTTTGCTATAGATATATGTGTAGTATACTGTACATATAGTGATCACGATTCAGTAAGATATGCGTTCCCAAAACACACTCTCAATACACGTCAGGGACAGTAAAATTGAAAACATTAAAAAAAAGCACGAATTAAAATGAAATTTATTCACCGTTTTCATCACTCGAACTGTTTAAGCATCGTACGTAGCTATTGTATTTACTTATATCTGTTGTTGTGTTATTCATATTTTATGATAACAATAATGACCTTTGATTTGATAATTAGTTTGTATAATAATAACATCTGCAAAAATATTTTTTTCCGGAAAAATAGGTTTTTACGGGTCAATTGTATGGAATAGGTATACTAGATACCTTCGCGATAACTAAGCTTCGATCGTTTACACTAAAAAGTTATTGTTTATGAAGATATCGGTTTTTTTTTTGTTAAAGCCCAAGTATCTAAGCAATAATATAAAAAATAATGGATCAAAATCTATCGCGTAATTTTTGCGTGAGGCAATCATATACAAAAATATTTTTTCGAAACCTACTGGTAGTTTCAGGAATTAGCGTGTTTAAATAAACAGACAAAAACTCTTTCGTTTTATTGTTATATTATTCGTAGAGATTCTCAAATGTGTTTTTCCTGACGCCATATCTCCGTTAATTCTCCATAAAAAATAATGGTTTATACATTATTTTAAAGCTAATGTTATCCATTATTGACAAAATTAGGAATGCAATATGTTGATGCTAATTAAAATATATTCAAGGTGCGCTCTATTAACTATCTGTTTTACTAACATGACAGATTGTTTACATCTATACATATTATAAAACTCAATGTCTGTCTGTCCGTTTATGTTCTTTTCAAGTGAGAACCACTTCTCCGATATACATAGTTTTTCCTTCAATTCATAGATACATATGTTATTTGGCCAGGTTATAGAATATATTTTGTTATATGAAGTAAGTAACATACTAAATAAGCAGTGACGATACAGGGTGAATCAGTTCGGAAAAAATACACTTTTGGGGCTTACGCTGAATAAACCATAAGAGATATATCAAATTAATGTGAACAATAATTGTAGATCTCAAAAATACCTACAAAAAAGTCAGTGATAGTATATGTCTATCATCTAAACATCACCCACAATACGCATTTTTGAGGCAGCGTGCGCTTAATCGACAGCATTATGCAGTCCACGCGAGTGGAGCCGCGGGCGCATCTAGTATTTATGTATGTGTGAAATATTCTCACGAGTCAGCTACATAGTATTAACATATTCTATTCGTTTTACGTGGTCAAGCTATTAACTACCGAAATGGTAGAAAAATGTCTAACTAATATTAGTACAGTAGTTACAGATGTTGATAAAAATTTCGTTCTTTTGTTGCAGTTCTTCTGCGCGTTCATGATTGGCGTGTACAGTTACTCGGTGCATTATGGCTTATTCGTCAGGCCCGTGTACCACGGAGCAACGGCTAACCTACCAGGAGAGTTTGGCGTCGCTCTCTACTGTATCGAATTAATTTTCGCCGTCATACTTATTTACGGAGCGCATAAGGTAAGCTATTTTTTTTATAATTACTAAACTTCTTTTGGGGCGTTCAAATTGAGAGATGCGCGTGCGTTTTGGCAGAAGTGCGCCTTGATGATGATTTATTTTTATCGTATTTTTTTTTAACTGTGTAAAAATATTTGTTTTGCAGAAATCTATTCCTTATTTAAAGGCATATTATTATTTCGCAATAACAACTGCAGTATCGGCGCTCTTCATCCAAATATTAAATATGACGTCATATATACACTTCGGTATAATCATCGAAATGGGGCTGTTCACTTTCGCTGGAATGTGTAAGTAATTTGTAAATATCAGATCCGCAGCAAGGGGCCAGTGGGATAGGGGCTCTCATCCCCTCCACACTCTGGAATGCGAGAGCGAGTTTACAGCATATTTAGATCGTAAATACTAATCGGATTATAAAAAATCCATTATGCTAACTTAATTTGATGTATGTTTTTAATTCTAGAATCTCTCTTTCTCGGATCTCTTGATGGTTGACGTAGATGTTCAAAGGAATGTTTTTTTTTAAAGCAGCTCGGCTCTTTGACCGTTCTATCCCTGATGGTAAACACAGTACAATCCTAAATCAACGGCGACCACCGAGATATTAAAATCCATCGGCGGTCGCTGTTTTCATACCGGCTTGCATAAATATCTCTTCACGTTACTTTTAAGGACCCGATATCATAAGAAGGAGGGAACACATAGGCCGAGAGATGGTTCCACAGCTTCACGGTACGACAAAGATAAGACATAAAGAACTTTACGTACGTTGCTTGTCATGAGATTAAGTACAATCATTTTACAGATTATAATTTAAAAAAGTTCTTGAATACTATCAAGTTCCATATCTTCTATACACATTATATAACTCAACGTCTTTCACTCCGTTTATGTTCTTTTCACGCGATAACCATTTATCCGATTTACATGGTTTTTAATATATAATAAATAATTTAGCGATTCAGTTACAATTGCAATTGAATTGAGGGACCCTGTTGATTTTGCCACGGAACTCTTAGGTTTCATGGAACCCACTTTAGGAATCCTTAATAAAATATTTCTTTCTTAATTATTTTAAAATTTTGGTCCCACTTTCCAGGTACTCAACTATACCTGATCATACTAATAAGAAGTTTACTGAAGAAGCTGGATACCGATGGACCGCATCTCTTCGACAACCCACTCCAGCAAATAGTCAGCGGAGATATAAAAATCGAACCCAATGGAATTTACAACAATACCACCGTGGAACCTATAGACTCGTGAATGGTTTTGCACGAATAATGGTGTCCGGTTCAATTACTTACAAATTAATTCTTAAGTTTAGTTTGGACATTAGAACACACATATTGGGTTTTTGTGGTAAATGAATTAAGATATAAATACGATTGCGGAAAATGCTATTTTCCGACGCTAACCTGGCTTTTTATCACTTTCAAGTTGAATATGTGCTGCCTACCGCCTACTGGAGTGTTCCGGTGTACCTAATTCCCGTAAACGCAGTTTCTAAATGTGTCACCGAGCTCTGATTTAGATATTAAACAATTTTATTTTGCAAGAGGAGGATCTGTAATTTAAAGTTTCATCCGTTAATGATTAATTCCTGTATTTTAACTTCGATTCTCTTAGAATATATGGACAAGTCTGATTACATTTTCATACTTCAATTGTATAACTGATTGTATCATTTGACTTAGACGTCATTCAAAGTTAGAAGAATAAAAAAGTACTTGTATCCCGTTCAAAGAAATTCGCATAGACCAGAGTAAAATATTGTCGCCTACAGGGTACTATAATATCATAAAAGATTATGCAAATTCATCAATATTTGTGTCTATGTGTACGTGATGCGTGATGCGGTGATACGGGGAATCGTTGTGGCGATCTTTGGGGGAGGCCTATGTCCAACAGTGGACGTCTTTCGGCTGAAATGATGTACGTGATGCCATCGAAGCATTGATAGTGACGAAGTTTAGTTTGTGTTTAGCTGTCTTTAAAAATTATCTTCAATTATTGCCTACTAGCTCTGTGCCCGCGGCTCCGCTCGCGTCAATTACAAAAGTTATTGTTACTGAGATAAATCCAGGTTATAAACTATCTGTTTGCCAAATTTCATACAAATCTGTTCAGCCGTTTTTCTATCGGTGGCCTACCCACGCTTTTATTGCCTGTTTCGTCTCTTTACTTCGGTACCGATTTGCTCCATCTGCCATCATACCTGCGATTTCCATTTATGTAGTTAAATCACGGTGAACTTTTACTTCAGGTAACAAAATAAATAACATGACATATGTGAAATCTTTAAAAATCCTTTTATTTTAATTCCTTAGGTACATTTTTCTTAATTTTATCACCATTAAATATTGAAAACAATGCTAACAACTAATCATAGTCAAAGTTTTAATTGAAACTAAGTTATAAGTACCTAATAGTGAAACCAAAGACTATTTTAATTAAGGATAGTGTTTTTTGTTTTGTAAATAAATATTATAAATTTATATTGTTGTAAATACTTTAAAATATAAACATGTAATTGATTTTATCTTTGCTTTTTAATATGTATCTGTGTATATATGTATATGTAATTAAATTGTAATAAAATTACAAAATAAAGATTTTTTAAATTATAGTAATTTATTTATCAATGTCCTAGTATTACATCCATCTGAATTAATGACATATTTTTGATATATTTATGATATCTTTATCTACATCTTACATAATATCAGATGCAATGCGGTCACAAGTTATCTTCTTCTATACATATTATAATACTCAACGTCTCTCTGTCTGTGTGTCCGTTTATATTCTTTTCACGCGAAAACTACTTATCCGATTTACATATTTTATTATTTAATTCATACTATGTTATCTGGCCAGGTTATAAGATATATTTTGTGAGATTAAATAACATAATTATGAAATAAGCAGTGTCGATAATGGTGAATCATTTCGGAAAAAAGACGCGTTTGGGACGCTTAAATGGCTTACGCTGAGTATATCAAATTAATGATCTACATAATTATAGATCTTAAAAAGACCTATAATATAGTAAGCGATAGCGCATATCTATCTTCTAAGGATCGCCCACAATAAGCATTTTTGACTTCAATTTCTTTAGCGATAGCAGCATGATTCGCGCTTGCGCTCGACTGACGACATTTTAGAGTCCACGCGAGAGGAGCCGCGGGCACAGCTAGTCTTTTATAAGAAAGGGAAATCTACTTGGCAAAAGACATCTGAAATCTATTCAAAACTGTAAATTGATATAATGCTGTTCAAAACTGAAGAGTGCCTAATGTTAAATATTTCAAGCATTATTTAATGCTAATATATATATATATATACTTTAAAATACAAAATACAATTATGGTGAATATGTAAAAAAATAAAATTTTATGTAATACATAAAATCGTATATTACCTATAATAGTTTGAAATAACCTAAAATTTCCTGTCAAGATATTTCAGAATTTGAAACAGACAGTTGTTCTGGGAAATCATTTGATCAGCATCGTGACGATAACCTTCCTGGCTACATCATTTCCTTAGACTCAGACTAGACTCACAATAAGTTAATTGTCCTTGTTAGTATAGTCGTATATTACACTACTGTGCAGATAGTCGCCTTTCCAGTGACTTCCAACAACTAATGAATAACATTTACAAAGTCAACGAATAAAATTACGGAATAAATAAATTGCAATCTTTAATTGAATATATTAATTAAAAAGCATTAGAAAAACGTGTATATGAATAAGATACGATTTGAGATACCAGAATGCAGGCGGTGTTGTGTGTGCTTGCCACTCCGTTACGGAATACTAATTTTTGGTTACATGAATTTGGTAAGGTCGATTTTTAATTAGACCCTTTTAATATCTAAAATTCATTTTATTTACTCATTCCGTGTAAACTTAGTTGCTTAGAGTGGAACTAAGCTTCTTTAATAATTATTTTAAGGTGTTGTGCTGATTCTGTTACATAGATCCCTTCTATTATAGATACCACAAAAGAGCAGAATACTAATTGACTGTTGTGCAATGTACATACTAGTTCTTTGTTATTTCATATGAATATTTTCTATACAAATAAATAAATAAAACAATAAAAAAACACACTCTCTTCTGATGTAAAATTGGTTGATATTGAATCGCTGCACCATTAAATGAGCCAAATGAGTAGGCATCATCGCCACTCATTATTTTACATATTTAAAATTATTACAATTTTTCATACATCCAGATGTTCTCCTCGGTGATGCTATGGACGGTATGGGAATGGTTGCAAAACTACGGCGAACCTTACGGTTTGGCATCTCATGCTATAACCGTATATAAAGGAGTCGAATTGTTGACTCAGTTGTGGCTGCCAGCTTTCCTCTACTTTCTTGATGTGATCTTCAATGTAGTCCTTCTTATTGGAGCTCATCTGGTATAGATTTAAAATGATTACATACTTAGTTTTACAAGGAAAGCAGATAAAATTTTGTGATCTAATAAAAAACAACATCGATTCAGGTCAAATTGCAATGAGATTGGGATCACTTAGGGTAATTCTTGAGTGGTAATCATTAATAGGTAAACCGTTAAAGCTTTAGTAAAGTTTCAAATTAACATTAACAGCATCCTATATGAAAAAGTTGCTCATATACAAAACTAGTTGTGCCTTCGACTCCGCTCGCGTGGACTACAGAATGCTGTCAGTCGAGCACACGCGCGAATTGTGGTGCCCTAAAAATGCTTATGGGTGATCCTTAGAAGATTGGTATATAGTATAGCTGACTTTTTTAGATTTTTATAAGATCTACGATTAAGAAGTACATTAACTTGATATATCACTTATGGTTTCACGTAAAAAGAACATAAACGGACAGGCAGACAGATATACGTTGAGTTTTATACTATGTATAGAAGATTATATTGAGAACGTCTATGTAGACGGTAGACGGTATTTATGTTACATCCATAGTTTTGTCTATAGAATTCGAATAAACTTTTCAGAAAATCGCCCTATTGATGCAGATATATTACTACTACACTATAACAACATCTCTAGCGGCGCTTGTAACTCTCACTGTTCTCAGATGGATGTATCCTTTTGATTTTAACATTACTGCATTCTGTTTTGTACTAAGCTCGATGAGTAAGTAGTCTTTTGTGTTCTAAATATTTATTTTTATTGTAGCTCAACACATGGTTGAAATATATCTGATAGGAACAGTATTATTTAAAATCAATGATAAATGTAAAGAGAAGAACATTGTTATTTCAATTTGCAAATTCTTTAACAAAAATGCTTCTACATATCCATAATTACTTATTAAATTTTATGAGGTGATCCAGATCCTATTTGTTTTTATTTATCCTAAAGAGAATTTTCCTTAATAGAATGCATCTTAGTAGACTCAAATTTATTTTTTTAAAATGTACACAAGTATAAGTAAATAATGTGTATTATTGATTAGATGGAGGCGTATAATTCTTTCACTTTCGAATAATGCCATGATATTATTAAAGTAAAACTTCTTTAGGCGCGACTAGGACGTAACTGGACGACAATGCAACGGAAGTCCGTTACGGCAATATAATGAAAATAATTACTTAAGACATGAGTACAAAACTTACCCAATTAGATAATCTTTCAACTTTTGTATTATTTTAATGAAACCTAAATAATTTGCTTACAGTTCTACAAGTATTCCTTTTATTGATTATCCGAAGCGAGTTAAAGAAACGTCGTTACAAGGAAGGAAAAATAAGCTATGTCAACAATGCCGTGGAAGTCTCCATATCACCAGCATTACACCACGGGGACGCGAAACTAATAAATATAGTTTAAATTGTACAATTAATTTTAATAACAAAATAAAAGAATTAAATGTTGTTTTTACCATTTCTGCAAGGTAATTGAATTGGTAGTACGCTTCCGTCATTTTGGAATCTAAAAAAAATTAAAAAGATATTCTTATAACTATTTTATTATTATTAATGATATGTTTTATTATTTATTATTCAGGTATTTATATTAGGTTCTACAATAAACTTCTTAAGCACTTTACCGATTTTCCGGATAATAAGTTCATGTTTTGATTGGTTTGATTATCGAAAGGGTATTATTATAGGGTGGATCATTAATAACTTGGCTCCCGGGGATGGCATATATACCAATTTTACGTACATTTTTGTGACGTCCGGGAGCTAAAGGGTTAAGTGAGTGACGCTGATGTCTGCAGTAACTCCCTCTCTATACATCCACTGATAATAATAATAACTGTAAACAATATAAACATTTTAAATTTAAATTATACGCGGGTGAAACCGCGGGGCACAGCTAGTATGCTATAAAAAGCAGAAAGTATTTTTCAATTCTGACTGGCAGTTCCAGAGTTTAACGCGTCCAAACAACCAAAAAAAAAACAATCGCTTGAGCTCTAAATTTTAATATAGATAATAACTAATATTCTATATTTAATAATTCTATTAAATTTTGCCAGCATTTGACCAAATATTACCTGATGCTAGTTGACGATTTGACTGAAACGATGACACACTAAACTTAGAGTGTATCTAGGAACATCTTTTCATCTGCAACGAGTTAATAGCATAATTATCACCGTCAGCTCAGACAGTTACTTGCATTCCTCTCTGTGGACAGACGTCTACACAAATAGTCACCGTGTGAAATATGGCACAACTTCAATATCATAATTTAGATCTATTTAACAAATAATTAAAATTTCCACTAAGTATTGTTAAGAGCTTTCCTCAAAAGAGTGTAGATAGAAAGTCATGCGTTTGGAAATACCAGACTGCAGAAGATGTTGCCTCTGTATACCTCTGCGTTATGGCATTGTTCTTTTCGGATATTTACATTTGGTAAGTTATAATAATATTTAACACTTGCAAGATTTGTTTTCTCAATAAAAAAAAAGGAAATCAGTAGTAAACAGTATAAAGGTTAAAGTTTGAAAAAAAAACTAATATTGTATAGAATTACTTCACTGTGCATTTAAGGATTAAATAGATTGGGGGTGTAAAAGATATCTTATAAGATCTCAGAGCTAAAAAAAGGTGTGTGTGCGATTCACACACGATAGAAGCGAAACTTCATTTTAAAAGATATTTTATATTTTATTTAAACAGTGTGCAATATACATACACACCGACATTTGCTCTCTCGCTCTGGCTCACACAAAGAGGAGAGACCGATAATGTGCGTTAAACGTTTAACGTTTAACGTGTTGGAAGTCGCATAAGAAGTTTCACTTCAAAAACCTGTTAAGAATACGTGAAAAACTAATTTATGGCGCTAGACTTAGAAAACGATTGGCATAAAAACCAAATATATAAACGCATATTTTTCAATATTATAGTATTAGTAGTAGTATAGTAGTATTCATGTATAGTTAGTTAGATCGAATATGGATAGTTAGTTCATTCAATTCGCGGAATCGCATGCACTGCACCAGCCCAAGCCGAGTTTCGGCCAATTGCTTTAGTTGCCACTTTTTCTGCTGAGGGCATTGTGCTCTCGCCCCAAAAACCGGTGAAGCTGTCAAGGCCACTCTCAGACTAACAAAATGATCAGTTCGAAATTTAGGTGCTACAGATATTGTTATAAATAATTTCGGTTCGATTAGTGAATTATTCCATGATTATGAGGTAGAATTACTTTTACATTCCAGGCTTTCAACTTATTTATCATAACAGTGGAGACAATACGGTTGAAAAGACGAGGTCTATTCAGTCTCACGTCACGAACCATAACCATGTACAAAGGTATTTGCAAGTATATAATAGAATGATAATTTAAGGATATTAGGGAATTTAAGGATAATTTAAGGTTTTACTTGATGTGCCCAGCTGTTTTACCGGTGTTAAATTGATTCGACCAACTCACCGTGCCGCCGCCAAAGCCTAAGGCGTTGTTTTCATTTACCGTACTTGACATTTATGGTTCCTGCTCCACTCCTTAGGGTCGTAGCATGAAGTTAACCTTAATCTACGAGTATAACCTTTCCCAATAAGATATGCTATAAAATGGAATATGGACTGCTAGTTGCAGAGATTGGCACGTTTAAACAAACAATCTCTTCAACTTTATTATAATCGTATAGATTTTATTTGTTTATTTTGGTATACAATCATTAAAGACATTACTGTGCGTTTATTTTTACCTGAGTTTTATAGCTTTATGACAAAAATTTGTATACAGATCAAGTAATATTTAATAATATAAACATAAACATCGGATTATGTAGCGCAAAACGCAGTGATCATGATTATGTTTAAGTATAATATCGTGTAGGACGTGTTATATATTAACAAAAACATATTTAGTTGATTAAAGAAATATAAAAAAGACAAATTTTTTGGCGAAACCGTTTGCAACCAATCCTTTTGATTGAAGAATATTAGTTCCATTATCAATTGGTGAATTGTTTCCAATATCAGTCAGAGAGTATGCATAATTTAGTCAAATTTATTGTTTTCCCTCCTTCCTACAACATGGAATCCTTCAAACATAACGTGAAGAGACATTTGAGCAGGCCGGCATCACAGCGACGACCGCCGATTGAACGTAAATCCCACGGTGGTCTCCGATGTTATTGGATTGCACTGTGCTTATCTCATCAGGTACAATGGCGTAACATAGCCGTGCAGCGATAAAAAAAAATGTCTTAGTGTGATGTCACCAATTCCATTAAAACAGCCGATGACACACAGCAGACTTTACTATCTACCTATTTTAAGCGATTTAATGCGATGATGGCTATGATTGCGTGTTCGGAAACCATGTCAATTATAGGTTCGAGTCCTACAAAGAACTTGAGCTTTTGATGATGAAAAACATCGTGTGTGATGAAACCATAGTATGGTGGTAGGGCATTAGAATTTAGATGTAATGCCCATCAGGCTAGCGACCACCCTTAAGTTGAAAATATGTCGTTAAGCACCTGTAGGTATGTGTGTTCCGGCAGCTGTACTTGAGAGCCAGTTCCTCTCTAGACTTGCGTGTTTGAATTGTGGACAAATGCAAAATAAACGTTATACAGCATAAATTTGTTTGCTTCTACCGCAGATTATTTTGAATCGAAACAACAAAAAATACCTCTATGGCTCTATGGCTAAATTAAAACAAAATCAGAAAAACATTTTGCAAATCTCCTTAAAATCCAGAAATATTAACGATAACCTAAAAATATGGCATTTTAAAGTTTTCTATTAGTTTTCCAATGATAGTCTTCGATTTTGATCTAGATCAATATCAGTAAAATAAAGAGTGAATAACAGTTATTGTTGGTCCAGGAGTCACATTACGAACAGAGATGTGGTTGACAGCCCTGCTGTACGTTCTCGATGTAATCTTCAACGTGGTGCTTCTAATTGGTGCTCATACGGTAATTTACCTTTGAGTTTTAATTATAAGTATGAATATACTCAAAAAAGGTATATTTGCATTTTATATATTGTCTACGTTTTATCTGTTACTCTGGTCATGGTTAGGAGCAAACTTATCTCGAATATTATGTAAGTGTGCAGCGTTGACGTCATCATGTCATCATCATCATGGAATCTTTCTACGACCCACCTATCGATGGTAGTTTGAGATTTTATCATCCTATTTTGATGATACTGAAAAACTTGTTAACGCTCACACACGATATTTAAATAATCGATAAGCTGTCGTGAGATGTTAATGAAGCTGTAGCTAAGTATACTCATTAATATTTATACTTATTTATTTTTGTAGTTAAGTTCAGATCAGAAAGAAGCTTGGCAGTAGAAAGTATGGTAAAAAACCCTTTTTATCAAAATATCATATACAAGGGAACGATGAGTTTGTAGAAGTTTTTTATTTATTTAAGGTCTGGAATTCATTATTCATATCACCTTATCAGTTTCTTTATTACCATGTGTAGATAAGACATGCTTACTTTAAATTTCTTAAAGAAATAGCTGCTTATATGTAAACAATGCAAGGTATAAAGCCCTTTATAGTATCTTACTACCCTATTTCGATTTTGAAAATATGCTTGACAATATGACATGAAAATAGATTCATCATCTTTTGACAGGTTTCAACGTCCCAGAACTGAATACAGTTCTAAAGAGAATCTAAAGAGGGTTAAAAATATTAAACCCTCGATATAAATAGCGGGGGTGTTATAAGTTTAAGATGTGTATCTGTGTGTCTGTCCGTGGTGTCTAGCTCCCAAACGGCTAAACCGATATTGATCTAGTTTTTTGTGTGACTTGTTCGATAGTGTTCTTAGCTATGATTCAAGAAAATCTGATCAGCCGTTTAAAGATTATCAGTTCTTTTCTAGTTGATGAAAGGTGTGAGCATCTTCCGAAGGTCTAATCGAGTCGAGGTATTCTATTACTTCAATTATATTAGAAGAACGTAGGAACATTGAAGTGATGTTGCAGCATCATCAGGAATCTGCAGTATACCTAACTCCTCACCAACTTACAAAAGAGATATCGTGTTTGGGCTCATTGGATTGGTTCAATGAATCTCAAAGTTTTCTCAAATTGTATTTAATTTTAATAATTTATCAAGCTCGTATAATAAAGAAATGAAATCAATGATATTTGCTTTCACCAAGAATTGTATTCTTTCAGAAACGAGTTGCATTAATCCGCGCTTACTATTACTACGGTATTACGACAACCTTAGCAACTTTCGTAAGTCTTCTACTAATCTGCTTCCAGTCTGACCATTCTGATTTTGATTTTGATGACGTCTGCCTGGTCTTCAGTCCATTCGGTAAGTAATATTTTTTTTTTGAGTTACGGTTAAGTCTACATTATGTTAAGTGGTGACTGAAAGTCTACAACTAACTCCACACTTCCAATTAGGTTGTTAGCCGAAAATACTTAGCTGGAAAGAGGAACACTTCACCGTAAGCACTGCTATTCTAGTACAATATTGTGAGGCCACTGTACTTCCACAGTCTAAACCCTTCAGTTCTATTATCACGTTTAAAATCTATATTAATAAATCTGTAGCTATCCTCTGTACATGTATTTATTTCAAATTTTCTTATAGACATCTATCACGAACATGTATCTTAAAACTGATCATGAAGCAATTATGGCTCACTGGTAGCGTGTACGGACATCGCGTGGACGGACGCGATTTCGAATCCCTGCAATGGCCTGAACTTTCGGTGAAGGAAAATATCGTGATGAAACCATATCATGGTGGTAGGGCTTTTTCTAATGCCCGTCTGGCTAGCTACCACTCTAAAGTTGCAAATATGTCGCCAAGACCCAATAACAGTTGTGTTCCGGCAGCTGCACTTGAGAGCCAGCCCTCCCACTAGGCTTAGTGTGTTACCATCTTGGGCCACATCGTCACTTAATATCATAACGTTAAACTTATAAACGATAAAAACATGAATATATCATTTTTTATGTCTATCTGTCTGTTCGTTTATCCGTATTATCTCAATTTTTATGAAATTATCATCCGTTAAATGTCAAACTTGTCCATCATACTTTTAGAAATAATAATTTCTTATTTAGGTATATCATTTTATAAGGTTCCGAAGTCAAAAAGAAACCTTTATAATTTGGTTATGTACGTCTTTCTGCTCGCGGCTTAGTTCAGAGATTCTTAGTACTGGAAAGCTGGAATTTCCTATGGGTATACATATTAATCCTGCCGTCAAAGTAGAAAAATAAAATCTTCAAAAAAAATTGTTCAGGGTGCCTCCGCTACACGTAAAGTGGGAATAATTTTTTTGTTCGTCTGTCCCATCATGTGGGATGACAATGGATAGGTCGTTTAAAGATAATGTGGGCCTATGAAAACCATTTTTCGATTCAGGAAGCCGTTTGCGAAATAATTAGACTAGAATTTAATTTAATTTTAATGAATTACTTTATACAAAAGTACACTATACATGTTTGACCGTGTCCCGGCTGGCGCCCGGTCCTGACTCCGGGCCCAGTGTAACATAAATGATCCTTAAGTCTGCATATTGTGACGGTCAACTACAGAACCTTACACTGCGCGAGGCCCAACACGCACTTGGCAAATTTTCATTTTTTAATATTCAACCCATTTTGTTTAAATGTTGTACACTGTCATTATACGAGTATGTCATTCCTCAAACGATAAGCTATAGAATTGTCAATAATATGAGTAAAAATAGAGAATTAAGAGACGAAAACAATTATTGCGTAATAAACGCGTGCGAAGCAGCGAACGCAGCTATTTCATTTATAAAAAAAAATTGACATCGGTCGTGTTGATTGCTGAATTAATACAACGTGTACCGAAAATGTTAACACCTCGAAGTAATTTGTCTTTAACCGGTTCAAGAACTGTTTTTCAACCTTCCATTATATTGGATGACTTTTACAAAAGATGTTCAAATCAAGGATTTTTCATTGTTCCAGTTCTACAAGTTTACCTATTACTATTAATACGGAGTGAAGTGATGAAAGATCGTTATCAAGAAGGTTGTATCAGTTATTACAATCACACCTCAGAAGTGGTAGTCCACCCGCCTGCGTGGACCGACAGGACCTAATTAATTGTTAAATATACTAATAATAAAATTTAATTAAATATTCATCTTTTATTCAATTGGAGTCGTATAATTTTTTACTGTTTTTTGTGCCTGAAATGCCTCAAGCCAATATTTATTAAGTATAACAATTTTAGACGAACGAAGAATTTTAACCGCTGGCAGAATATAATTAAAATAATTTATTAACATTTCTTACATTTGCAATTTACGCATTTGGTCCAAATGATTTATTGTAATGACTTGGTGTGTTATCATCTAATTTATGAAGTAAATTATTGTAAAGTCGTATGGGAAAATCAATCTCCGCGGGCAAAAACAAAATATTCTGTAATCGTTTATCTTAACTCTTAAACACTTGAACAAAGGGTTTGTGCACATCTGTGTGTAGTGTTGCCACGTCTTAAATATCAAATTGTAGAGTGGAAGCCAAAAAATATCTTGTCAGTTTCACAATTGAAACAACAAGAAACGATTACATATTTATAAATCTTTTTTTTAATCATTAAAAAAAATCGATAATAATTATAAATTAATTGATTTTATTTCTATGTAATCATTTTAGTAAATTTGAATATTAATGAGGAAGTCTTATCTCATGATAAAAGTTTTGATTGAAATGCAAATGTTATAAATTTAGCGTAGCACAATCTCACTCGGTCTTAAATTACGGAGTGACCTAAGATGGTATTTATGATTATTATTCTAAAAGGGGGCTAAGCCGGCTTATGCAGTCCTGTATCATTGCGACCAATTAGATCTCTTGTGATCACCCGACTTTACTAAAGCTCCCCATCTAATCCTATAGCTTTGATGTACTGCAGGACTTTTTTAACAGAGAGCAACTGAACTCCTTCTGGGAGCAGAACACGTTATGTAGGCATAGGGGATTTGTTTCCATCTCCAAATGCCAAAACAAAACTATAACTATGTAACGGTTTATTAATAGGACAGTTTTATTTTACTCCACATTTTATTTTATTAGAGTTTACTCATTAAGAATGCCTTATATATACCTAAGTGATATAATATCTGTAATATATTAATAATTTAACTATGCCTATCGTCTATATTCCAAGGCAAACGTTCTTAAAGAATAATCTCCAGTCGTGCGTAGGAGCTGACACGCACCTTTTCTTAATGTACAGATGAGAACAAAATAGTAGTATAAAATAACAAAAGTAATAATAATAACAGTATGTATCTTCAGATTAAATGCTCCGCAGATTAATAACAAGAGAATCATGCTTGTATCTACAAATAAAAATATGAAGAAAACAGTAACATAATAATGAGGAAAATCATAAATTGGGAGATTTTGCGTCTTTATCAAAAATGGATCGCGATGTGTCCACAGACCCTCTGAAAATCGGGAAAGTCTGCAAAGTACCCTAATATCGGGCAACACAATATTTTTAAAAGCTCTCGTGAATTCCATGTTTGTTAAGTGTAAAAATGTAGGATTTTGCCTTTTTTATGAAGCAGTCACTTTCATGATATGATGAACCTGGAGCATTGAAATTATGCGACCGTAGGGATTTATGTGACCGTAATTAGTTTTAGTAAGCCGAATTTGCAGAACGGCTTAAAGGTATGTATGATATCACCTGATCCAGTCACGCGATTTTGTGGTAAAATTATATAGATCGTGTTTTTTTTTTTCAATTTGATCTGCCTGTTTTTTGGCAAGTTTATTCTCAGGTGGTAAGTAAGCTTTTTGAAGTTATAGGTACTTATTTAGTACAAAAATTGAGAGCTGCACGCGCTTCGTGTGCTGGAAGTGCGACATAATGAAATTAGCCATCAATGATAATAATGTGAATTCATTTTACTGATATTTACTTGCTTAAAATTAAAAGTCGGTAACATTTCACGGTCGGTTCACATTACTATCATTGATAGCTAACTTCATCATGTTGTTGGCACGCGGAGTAACATTTTTGGAGTTATTTTTGTTTTGTCACGACAAAGAATTACCTATAACTTATTATGTGCGTACATATGAGTAGGTACACCTGTTTTTCAATAAGATTAAAATTACAATGAATATTAATACAATTTTTTTTATTTGAATATAACAACGTAAAATTATTGATGTCCGTTAAAATAATGTTTATTAAAACATAAATTATAATTACTCAATTAAAAAAAAGTCGGTAAAATGAATTCACATTGTTATCATTGATGTCTAACTTTATCATGTTGTTGGCACGCAGGGTAAAATTTTTGGAGTAATTCTTGTTTTGTTATATAAATTCTGTCGTATAACTTCTGACGTGCGTACATGAGTAGGTACACTTGTTTTCTTTAATGTAATACAATTAAAATTACAATTAATATTAATACAATTCAAATTGTTAATTTGAAGACAACAACCAAAAAGTTACATACTTTTAAACATCAAGTCCATTAAAATAATGTTTAATATCGTTAAATTATTATTACTCATAAAAAGTCGGTAAAATGAATTCACATTGTTATCATTGATTGCTAATTTCAACATGTCGCACAGCTTTAATTTTTTCCCTCTACTAATTGCGTCAAATTATAACTCGAAAAATATTTACTTTACTTGGAATGTATCTGAAGGAATCTAAAAATATTCACAAAGATAGATACAAATAGTAATCTATTCTGCCTACCCTCGCCTGTTCGCCGCGTGATGAAATACTAATAAAAAGAAAAATATGTATTATGCTTTTTTTAGCGTTCATATGACGTTCTATTAGGTATAATGGAGCAATCAGTGAACAGGAAGAGATCTATTTAATCCTCGTCTTAGAGGATGTACATTTTGTTGGATATAATTCTACACAGTCAGTTACTTAGATTCTATGGGGAATATGCGTTAGTGGTTTTTGTATAAAAGTCCTTGTGAAAAATGGTAACTAATTAATTTTAACCTTGATTTTTTGGTTTGCACTAAATTACTTAATCATTTATAACATTTCCATTCTCAGTAAATTCATGCTTACCATCGTGTCTATTCAATTTCCATTTAAAAAAACTTTACAAGAGCAAATTTATAGTCTTGGAAATCAAAAATAAATAAGTGAACTTTATCAATCCTAACAGTATACAGACCGAGTCCGGGTGGCAGGACATGACATTTGTGTTCGACTGGATCGCGATCACCACATATATGGTGAAAAACTCATTACAGTGATTCTCTGTTGGTTAATCACGTTTCAGAATCAGCCAATGTAAATCAGCCTGTTAGTAACTACTCAGTACTCGACGTTGTTTTTGATAAAAAAGATTTGTCTTAATATTTTTGATTATCCTCAGAAGTGAAATAAATGTTGAATTATTTAATTATTAAGGTCTAACAGATGAATTATTATCAAAACTGAGAAGAATTTTAAACTAATGCAAAATTAAAATAGACACGGAGAAAGCTGAATGTAAAATTATTTGCTATAATAATTATTAATTGGTGTTGGTTTAAAGGTTTGCCAGAAAATTGGATCAAACATTTCGCACGCTGTTAACAAAATGGCAGAGACTTGCAAATTAAATTGTCCGGAGTTGCCGATAGCTAGAAAGTGTTGTTTCTGCGTGCCTGTAAGGAAAGGTGTTATAATATTCGGATATGTTTATTTGGTAAGTAATTTTTTTTTACAAACATTCACAATGTCTTATGGAAAACGTGTTTGGGTTGTAAGGTAGATTTTGTAAGTGGTCATAGAATTTAGAAGAGCGATCCAAGATAATTTTGCCTCACTTATATGTAAAGTATGGTCCAAGTATGACGGTCACGGTCGAAATGATGACAAATATGAGAAAAAAAGTGATTTCGTAGTTGTCGCGTACGTTGATAGAGATGAATATTTCGTGTCTCTCATTAACTGTACCGAAATTATTATTAAGGCTCTCTCTTTTCTTTCTCATAATATTTCTAGCTGTACCCGCGGCTCCGCTTGCGTGAACTATAGAATGCCGTCGGTCGAACGCCCGAATTGTGCTGCCCCAAAAATGCTTATTGGTCATTAGAAGATAGGCATAATTATGCTATCGCTGACTTTTTTGTAGGTCTTTTTAAGATCTACAATTATGTAGAACATTAATTTGATATATCTTGTATTCTTTGCTCAGCGTAAGCCATTTAAACTCCCGAAAAGCGTATTTTTTCCGAATTGATTCACCATTATCGTCACAGCTTATTTCGTATGTTACTTTATCTATAATATATCCTGACCCGATAACAAAGCTATAAATTAAAATAAAATACATGTAAATCGGATGTGGTTTTTGCATGAAAAAAACATAAACGGCTAGAAAGACAGAGAGAGATACGTTGAGTTTTATAATATGTATAGATATAGAAAGAAATATTTTTTCTATTTATCCATCTCATAACAAAACACAAGTATATACAATTATGTATAAACATATTCAAATATAAAACAAACACTACTAAAACAAAACAATAAGTAACGTGTTGTACGGGAATAAACAGGTCCCAGTCTCAGCATATTTGCCACGTTGAATCAGTGCAGCGTTGGTATTCTGACTGGGCCTCCTAAACCGACGTTACGGACACCAACGAAAAATAAACACATAGCTAATAGAAAAAATACATACAAAAAAGATATAAAAATAATAATAAATAACAGAACAGAAATTAATTTACATATATTTAATTGGAAGAGTTAGTAGAAATTACGTTGGAGAGCGAAAGGGAGGTATTTTCACATTTTAGTCATGGTTACACTAGGCTATAAATCTGGTCATGTAATAAAAGTTTTCTGAACGTTGTTCTGAAAGTTTGGACTGTCTTTAAAGCACGCACTGACGGAAGAACATCATTCCAGCATTGTGCTGCAAACTTAAATGAACTTCGTAAAGCCTTGAATCAGTGCTTCGGAGTAATAAGCACATAACTACAAGTTCTTCTTAAGAATCTAGATAGAGACTCTGCCCAAACCAGCTTCATGTATAGATAATTTGATCTTTATTTATTAATAATTCCAAACAAAAGCACTCTAATGTGCAGTCTCCTACGTGCTGTCATTTTCAATAAGTTAGAGGAGTTTAAATATAGAGTTATATGTGAACGTGGTGGAACATTTAGGCAGAAACGTGCACAAGCATTTGGAATACGCTGAATTAGTTTCTCTGTTCTTTTAAGCAAGCAGGGATCACACACCACATCGCAATAGTTAAGGATAGAAAGAATTAGGGACTGAAAAATATTTATCCTGACTTCTTTGCTTAAGATAATTTTGTATAATAATTTCAGGCGATAAAAGCAGTTTCTTATACATTTTTCTACATGCTTCTCAAAACGTAAGTTGCTATCAACAATTAAACCTAGGCTTTTAGCTTCCGTGACACGATCAACAGACTCTCCATCTACTAATATGTTAATTGTTATATTACATACCTTACAATATTTTGCTTACTTCCAATTACCATATATTTCGACTTTTGAGGAATGATGACTAATGTATTAGAAGGGGACCAGTGAGATATATTTGCTAAATCATAGTTTATGTTTGTAACAAAATCATCCAGATTAGAAGGAAGAAATGATATGTACAACTGCAGATCATCAGCATAAAGATGACATTTGCAATACTTAATGGATTTGTTGACGTCTGCACAATACAATATGAATAAAATAGGTCCTAGTATAGATCCTTGAGGTACTCTGCGATTGACAGGCTGAGGAGAGGACTGTACTGTAGACCCATTTAATAAATTTAATTTAACATACTGGTGTCTATTACATAGATAACTAGGAAACCAATTAACAGAGGAAGCATCGAATACATAAAATACAAGCTTGGACAAAAGTAGTGGTATATTTATACATTCGAATGCTCGCGAGGAGTCTAAGAGTATAAAAATATGATGTAGACCATATAGAAGATAGATGATTAAAAGTTTTTTGAAGTGAAACTTCTTATGCGACTTCCAACGCGTTAAACGTTAAACGTTTAACCCACATTATCGGTCTCTCCTCTTTGTGTGAGCCAGAGCGAGAGAGCAAATGTCGGTGTGTATGTATACTGTTTAAATAATAGGTCTTTACCTATGAAATTGCCATTCTGTAGTACTGGCCATTTCAAATCAAAATAATTTTTGTTTGGCTAAGAATTCTAATTTCAAATTAATTTTATTTTAAAAACATGGAATTCTTTTTCCAAAAGTAGTCTTTTGTTTACTGATTAGTGTTACATTTTCATCGCATTTCAATCTTTTTTGTCATCATGGATACGTTAAAAATTCGAGTAATTATGGAATATGAGTACCGTCATGGCAGTAACGCGGCACAAGCGGCACACAACATCAACGACGTTTACGGAGCTAACACTACAAACCAACGCACCACCTGTTATTGGTTTGCTCGCTTCCGTTCTGGGAATTTCGACCTGAAAAATTAACCTCGCGGTCGTTGAAGACTTTGGTCGACAATGACGAATTAAAGGCGATTGTGGAAGCTGATGATACACAATCTACGGCTGAATTAGCAGCAGCTTTCGACGTTAGCGTCAAAACAATATTGGTCCATTTGCTTCAAATTGGCAAGGTAAAAAAGCTTGACAAATGGGTGCCCCACGAACTCAATGATCGCCAGCGCGAAGTACGCGTCGAGACGTGCCTTGCACTGCTCAACAGACACACAAATGAGGGAATTTTGAACCGCATTGTTACCTGCGATGAAAAATGGATTCTGTTTGATAACCACAAGCGCTCAGCAAGTTGGTTGGATCCTGATTCAGCACCTAAACAATGCCCTAAACGAAAACTTACCCCTAGAAAAGTGATGGTCACTGTTTGGTGGTCTAGCGCCGGTGTGATTCATCACAGCTTCTTAACAAACGGGGTGAGCATTACTGCAGATGTGTACTGTGAAGAACTGAACACAATGATGGAGAAGCTGGCACATCTCCAACCAGCATTGGTCAATCGCTCGTCTCCGCTGCTCCTGCACGACAACGCGCGACCTCATACTGCACAACAGACAGTCTCCAAGTTGCAAGAACTGGGGTTGGAAGTTCTCCATCATCCGACCTACTCACCAGACCTTGCGCCTACAGACTACTACTTTTTCCAGAATTTGGATAACTCCTTGGCGGGAAAAAAATTCAATACCCGAGAGGCAATACAAAATGCCTTTGAAGTATTTGTTGCCTCCCGTCCAGCTTATTTCTTTAAGAAGGGCATCAATAAACTGCCACTGCGCTGGCAAAGATGCATTGATTGCATGGGTGATTACTTCGATTAATACAAATAAAAAATACATGAAAAAACATCGTTTAATTTTTTTCATACAAAACGGCAATTTTATAAGTAAAGACCTAATAAAATATCTTTTAAAATGAAGTTTCACTTCTATCGTGTGTGAATCGCACACACACCTTTTTTTCTGTTTGAAGGCTGACTTGATCGAGAGTGTTTTTAGTTATGATTCAAAAAGATTCCACTCTTTTCTAGTTCATTACTGGATGTGAGCATCTTCCATATGTCTGATTGAGTTGAAATTAGATATTCTGTTACTTCAGTGATATTAAAAGAACATATTTACCTGGACTTGATGTTGCAGCATCATCTGTAATCTGCCCAACTCCTAACCTACTCCAGTAAAGGTATTGTTTTCGGGCTCATTGGAATAGTCTTAATAAATAGGTTAAATTGTCTCGAGAGTTTTGAAATTTCTAAATTTACCTTCTCTGTAGATTATACGGCCGTATAGAGATACTATCAGAAAGTGCCAGAATGAAGAGTTAGTCTTTCAAGTTTGAAGCCTCAGCATGTAACAAATAATTTTTCGAACTCCTCGCAATTAGTAACACGGCTAACGTTAAAGGAAAATTTCTTTAGAATATCTGAAAGCATTAAGAAATAGTCTTGAAATATCATATAATAGAGGAAATAATACCTACACAAATATACAGAACTACATATTTATATGCGTTTGAAATCGCTAATACTTCGTAGCAAGTGTAGTGTTTAAGCCTGTGCATTCCCTGAAGAAGAGACCATTTCCCAGTAAAGATAAATTTACAACCTAGTAATATTAATCCTTTTTCTACGTGTTTGAATCCACTCTTAATATTATTTCAGGGGCTTGGGTTACTGTGGCTTTTGCTGTATCTGCTGTTACTAATAGTTGAACTTAAAAATAAAGACAAACCTGAAGAGAGTGATGGAGATTCAGCACCTATGAACACGTTAATGGGTGTATGGCTATCATCGATTCTGATTGTTATTGACCTCGTCATAACCATGGTATTGTTGGTTGGAGTTCATAAGGTATTTATATTATATATGAATATATACCAGACGATACTGATATACTACGTACTGTTTGAAAAAAAAACGACGTTATGTTATAATCATGATAATTATGTGATAATCCAGCTGTGAATTCAGAAATGATTTTTAACTTAAACAGTAATTGTCTTGATAACTGATAATAGTTTGTTTCAAACATACTTCATATTATAAAGTCCAAAAGAATGTTTGTTTATTTGGATGCGTTAATGTGTGGGAATACTCGTCAGATTGGAATTAATGAGGAAGATTATTACTTCATGATTTGACTTTAAGGAGCGGAGCAGTAACCATATAAGTCAAGAATTCTAGCAGGCTGTAGGCAAGTACTTACGGGAAGCGAAAACGGAGACATATAAAAATAATTCAGAGAAAAACTGTGTATTTACCCAGAATTATTACAATTTACTATTCAACTAGCTGTGCCCCACGGTTTCGTAGCGTATCGTTATTATCACTTCCCGTACTTGCTTACCGCTTGCCATATTACTTAACGTGCATGGTTACTGCTCCGCTCCTTAAGTTTTAAGTATTAAGTTATAATACCATCCTCAATAAATAGCCTACACAATGCAAAAATATTTATTTAAATCTGACTGGAGAGTGGAGTGAAGAGTGATTTCCGAGATTAGCACTTTCAAACAAATAATCTCATTTATAATGTTAATAAGTATACTAAGAGAGCGCAAGAATAAGGATTTAAACGCATTTGGTTTTAATTGCAGAATAAGAAATCACTTTTGAAGTTCTACTTCTACTTCGAAGTGGGACTACAATTTCTGTCTCTTTGGGTGGATTTACAGTATTTCAGTTACCAGGACTACATTGAGAATACCATTTATTTCATTGGTTTTGGTAAGTGTGTTATTTATTTGTAGGGTGTCTGCCGCCCGTGTGCATAATACAATTTGCCATCCTTATTATACCATACTAGCTGTGCCCCATGGTTTCACCTGTGTTAAATTTAGTCTGCAAGCCCTCCTCGGCGCCGTCTCCAACGCCGTGTAATTCCCTATCGTTGTCTTACTTTTCGTACTTACAGCTTGCCAGGTAACTTGACGTTCATAGTTACTGCTCCGCTCCTTAGGACCGTAGCGTGAAGTTATATAGCCTATACTATTCCTCATGAATCTGGCTATCATAGCCAAAATTATTTTCGAATCCACCTCGTAGTCCAAGATATTAGCGAGTTTAAACAAAAAAGCAAACAAACACACAATCGAACAAAAAACTCTTCAGCTTAATTATATTAATATAGAAAGATAAATAAAAACTAAATAATATGTATTGTAAAAATGTATATTTCCGTCATATATTGCATGTATGCTTGCCCACTATAAAATAATGCAATACTTTCTATATTAAGTTACCTGTAAAAAGTCAGACACGGGCGATATCAATGAAAAGGTATCTATGTAAATCCTTTAAATTCTTTGTTGTGCACTCCTCTCGGCAAAGCTCGGTAGGGATGAGCAATATTAGAAAAACATCAATGTCGGTAATTAAACATCGATGTCCGATAAATATTGAAATAAAGACATGTGCTATCCAAGGAGCGACCTTTTTACGTGTCTTTTGGGTAGTACATCTAGAGTTGCTGAGTTGACGACTTTCTTTAAGGAGAATGTCTGTTTCTGTTTATATTTCACTTATCTAAAAGGACCTTCGAACTTGATTTACAACAGATATTGTATCGATGTTTAGAAAACCTAACATCGATAAAAAAAACATCGATGGATATCGATCGCCTTACGGGACGCCCCTGTTTGTTTGTTAAAAGTTACATAGGTTTTTTAGTTAAAGTTATTGTATGGACTATATAATTGTTACAAATGAATGATTTTTTTAATAAGATACAGGCACAATCATACCTTTTGTTAAGTGAAGTTGAGGCCGACGATGGATCGCGCTTACTCAACAGAAGTCTATTCACTCCCCCTTTAAAAACTCCGATGTTATATATTGAATGAAACACAGACGCCGGGAGATAACTCCACTTTATAGACGTTCGCATAAAAATAACGAAGCAAAACGCTTCATGTGAATCGGGTTAATGTCACCTACATACGAGTGAAAACCCTCATGACGTCTAGTTGACTTACTTAACTTTAACTCTTAGAGTTAAAACCTAAGTGTTTATATAGGGGATGGAAGTCTGTATCTAAGTACTGCACTCACCTTACTCCATTACCTTTGCTTAGTCAGTCAGTATGTTTTAATACAAATAAAGGTAAATTTAAAATAAAAAAAAATAACGACACAAGTAATTTATTCATTGAGACTATTGAGGCCAAACACGATACCTCAGCTGTAAGTTAGCGAGGAGTTAGGTATCCTGGAGATTTTAGTTGATGCAGCATCATCAAGTCAAGGTGCCATGTTCTTCTAGTATCACTGAAGTAACAGAATACCCAATTTCGACTTAGTCAAACCTGTAGAAGATGCTCACATACATTTATCAACTAGAAAAGAGCTGATAATTTTCAAACGGCTGAATAGATTTTATTGAATTATAGCAAAAACACCCTCGATTAAGTCACCTTTCAAACGAAAAAAAACTAAACCAATATCTGTTCACCCGTTTAAGAGCTACTAAGAAGATAATGAACGAGAGAATACGATAGAAATTGTTAAAAAATGACAAAGTTGAACAATGTACATAAAAGTGAAGTGGATGACGAAAGCCTGTTTGTTTATAAATAAAAATGCAAAATGAAATATATATACATTGAGGTTGTAAGTTTGAACTGCAGCGGTCGATGGGCTATATTAAAAATGAGGATTTTGCGCGATTATGAAACAAAACCGGCGCATGCGCATTGGAAGCGATTTCATAAATACTACCGAAGTTTTTTGTGATTACATCACGCTTATTATAAAATAATTTTCGAATACACGCTCGATATAATATATTCGATCTTTGTAGTTTTTTAAACGCATTAATTTATGCTAGGTTATAATGGAATTAGTGACGGACCGAAGTTTCGGTTTCAGTTTCGGCTACAAATCGGTCTAAACTTCAGCTTTGTCGAAACTCATGATTGTGTATTCTCGTTGAACGTTCTGCTTACTATAATTCCATTACTTTTCGAATGTTTTTTCAGGAGGGATCTATCGATTTTGCTCTAAGTTAAAAATCTCAAAATACCTTATAAAGTATCCCCACATACCAAATGTCAGCTCTCTAAGTGCCATAGGCCATGAGAGCTAGCCTTTCAGAGGTCTAAAAATCACAATTTTGAGCTTATTTTCAAAAGTACGCTTGTCAATAACTTCAAGAGCAAATTAAATAATTAATATCATCTTTTCTTTATTATATCCTCTAGTATGTAGAAAAAATATTTCTAGACCCCTATACCGGTTGAGCTTTTTTTAAACTACTAAAATTATAATTTTCAAATAGCCACTAAAAATTCAATGATCAATCGATTTACTTTCTTTTGTTGTTATTTGTTTTCTAAAAGACAAACGATTGTTTTTAGCCAACTATAAAAACTTAACGAGCAGTAATAAAGGTCACTCACACAAATCTTCTTTGAAGATTTTCTCAGAAAAATACTGGGAATCAATAATCGATAGTTTTATTTCAATAATCGGTTAATCGATATTTCAATCGATGTTTTACTAACACTACCAGCCACATCGTTTGATTGGTATCAATAGAGCATTAATTTACTCGCTAAGATTTGGTGATTATTTACTGTATTTGGTATTTGAATACTAAGTTAGCTTAAATAATGAGTGCCTTCGCGCTCGCCGCCAAGCTCGGTGAAGCTGTCCTAATGACTCCAGGGTCCTTAAGGCTAACAACAAAGACGACTCAAAAAATAAATTTAAATTATAGTTTGTTCTATTTGTTTATCTAAAAGAGCTCTATGCGTATTTTTTTAAATGTTTGATGGGACCATACTATGGGACATTTAAATAATTGCAATATAACATAACTTAATCTATTGTATTTTCATTTATTTCAGTTTTAAATATCTACCTACTGTATCTGGTTTACAGTCTGATAAAAGCATTTGAAGAAAACACCCAAGTAAATTACGTGGAGTATCGGGAAAACACTCATCAATATATTTAGTTTCAATAATTAAAGTAACTTTGGCACATCACTTAATATTTTCGCACTTTGAAAGACTTAATAAAACTTGTAATCAATGTTTTGTTTATTTTATTTTAAAAACTACTAAAAAATCTTTATATATTTTTGTGCAGAATCCTAATTATTTTTCTAAAATAAAAGTTGCCTAAGTAATGCCTTATAACATCAGCCATCTGCCAGTGAAAGTCCCGTCAAAATCTGTCAAACCGACAGACAGACATACAGACAAAAATTTTAAAAAATGTGTGTTTTGGTATAGATAGCCTGTATGCTTTCATTTGCATTTAGTAAAAATGTGTTATTTTGACATTACAAACAGACACTTCAATTTTATTATATGTATATAAATCAGAGAATTAGAATGTTAGATAGGCTAAACCTCTCCAGCTTGCCTTAAATATTAATTTGCTGCTTCGAACTGCTTTATTCGCGTGCGCTAACGTAATGGTTTGATACGTAAATACAATGTTCTACAGAAATATTGCTTCTTAGTACATCTAAAAAAGTCCATATGCCCTTATACATAAGCCACAATAAGGTATTTTGTTTTTATTTTTTATTGAAAAGTATTTATGAGCATTATTATTAAGCATGGCAAATTAAGCCATACGAACGAAAGTTATTTCATCATCACGACAATTTTATGTAGATAAACTTTGAGCTCATAGCATATTATTTGAACATATAATTTGGGAGGTAATGTAAAATCAAAATAATTCAACACTCGGCTCTAGACTAAATCTATAAGTGTAGTGAACGAACCGTGTGTATTGTGACGCATAACCCTGGCCGCCCGATAATAATATTGTCTGAAACTGATTATTATAAATCATCAAACAGCGATTTCTTTTAAATTGTACGCGGTTGAAACCGCGGGACACACGTAGTTAAATAATATCTCGTAATAGACTAATGCGAATTCACAGCTTCATAAGTATCTGTGAAGCATGAAAACTGAAAACATGTGCGATTCCAATTAGTTTTTCTATCATACAAATTAATTTTGATAGGTATAATTATTTTTATACGTTTAGTAAAGGTTAAATAATGAGTGTAAAACTGTGGTTATATTTGATAGCTGCGCGCATATTATGTGACGCATGTACGACAACATGATGTTAGCCGTCATTGCCATCAATGATAATAATGTAATTTTTTTATGACCTTTATGTGTTTATTGTGTAAAAAATATATTATTAAGCAATGAACAAAAAGTCACTAAAATGAATTCTAACTTTAATCTAACTTAAAGCTAACTTTATCGTATTGTTGGCAAGCAGGATTTTTTTTAATATCATCATTTTAAAATTATATCAAATGTTTCAAGGGAGCCCCTACTCAGTTATTTTTTAAATCTATATTGGAATAACTATACCGTTAAAACCTGTACTCAGTATTGTTAAAGATGAATACACAATTATGCAAATTTTTCGATTAAAGTGATAAAACCGTGGAAGAGGCGTGTGTGATGTTTGGCCACGTGATAAGGCCTAAAGGTTGTGTTTGGAAATTCGCACCGCCTGGCATACGAGACGTTCTAACGCATTCTAACTTACACCCAGAAATAATAATGAATTAGTGATCGATTTAAGATGCGATCGTAATTATTATTTAGTCTTTCCTCCGGTAAAAAGTGATGTTAACATAAAATTGAGACGACTTAATAAAAACTAAATGTTTTGTCATTCAGTTTTATTCTTGCATTATATAACACACGCTTGACGAAACATTTAAATTAGAGATGGGTCGAAGTTCGGTAAACATTCGGTTTAACCGAAGTTCGTCAGTTTTACCGAAGTTCGTCCAAAGTCTCAAGTTAAGCCTCTAGCCGAAGGATCTAGTTAGTGAAAGACGTCAAAATCAAAATGGTGCAATACTTTGTAATTTAGAAGAAATAAATTAGTTAAACAAATCTCGGGATTAAATAATATTTTACTCCAATGCCCAATCAAATCAAATCAATAGAGAAAAGTTTTCACCAACCCAATGAACAGTTAAACTCAATAATACAACAAATTTTTCATATAAGTAGGTCCACGCCATCCGTATGTCAATGGTCATAGATATAATTTTAACGCTTAATCTTTAATTTTAACATTGTCAAATCAAACTTCAAATTTTCGAAAATATTAGTTTAACTACTTGACTCATATATTTTTTAGTAATCACTTGGTATGGAGTTCTCGCCAGACACATAAATAGATTTATTTATTTTATCTAGAGATACATAGTGAACTTACAGCTAACAAAATAACACATATATAAAATTCAGACAGATATATCCATTAATCCAAAATGGTCTTCCAAAATTGAAAATGGTTGATCAGTTGGTCAGTTCAGCAGAGGTCGGTCAAACTTCGGCTTCGGTATGATATTCAACCGAACATTCGAAGTTCGGCTTCGGTATAAACTACATTCGGCCCATCTCTAATTCCAATATGTTTTTCTTTTATAATGCGAAATTGACGTCTGTGTGTCTGATGGTAGGCACGGTACAACCAAAAATATACGGTGATCACCGAAAAATCTGCAATCCATCGACATCGACAGTTGCCGCTGTCATTCCGGCTTCAAAGTCTCTTGGCAGCTGGATATGCACTGGCTGACTAAGAAAATCACTGTGATGGATTTATCACCATGTGCATGCAGTCAAATCACTACCACCCTGCTATTTTAATGGTTATGCTATTTTATTAGTATTATACTGTTAGCCATAAGGGCCCTGGAGCCTCAGACGAGTTTTACAGTTTCACCGGGCTTGGGGGCGAGCGCTGAAGGCACTCAACCGCGAAAGCATGGCAACAAGCTCAAAGAGTGCCAAACTGGCCGAGCCTCGGCTTGGACTGCTGCCGTAGTTGCAAATAAGTCGCGAACTGGCGAAGGAAGGAACATGTTGCCTAAACTAATTAGCCAAAAAAATAAACAAAAGGTCCTTTACAGAACCTATGTACCTGAGTGGTGTGTATGTATGTAGAGATGTAGTGTAATTAATGATTGTGTGTTGGTAGCTAGTGAATGCAGTGTCAATGTTTCGCACGAGCGGCTGCTTGGCTCAAGAGCTTCGTGTCGGAGGAATGAACCTAGGCTTGAGTTGCCGCACGTGGCAGGTGTGCGTGGGTTAAAATTTTTAATAATACCATACCATACCATACCATAATCTTTAAGTGTCTCACTGCTGGGTTATGATGCCTCTTCACAAAGGAAGGCACGGGCTGCATCACCAGGCGATTTCAAACGCCTAGAAATCAAAAGTTCTATATTTATATCATATACTTACAGTGGTAATGTGAGAACATTTATCAAGCGTTCAGGTTTCCTCACGATGTTTACCTTCACCGTTAGTCGATCATATTACCAATTTAAATTAGTAAATATAATGGTATTCCAAGCGAACACTACTACGATGGACGGAATTCTTAGTTATATGATTTTCATCCCAAACTGCCACTCCAAAGCTGTCTGAGGACTTCCCTCAGCACGAAGCGCTGAGGAGATGTCGTGACTCTCCATTCTTGGCTCGCCGTCGCGACCTGCCGCCGCTTTCCCTACAGCTAAGATTCACACAAACACACATTGACTTTTAATCAACGCTTCGAGTCTATCCACTTCGTTGTAGAATTTTAATTACCTTACACTTTCTTTCTCAACCAATCGATGGCCTTGGTTACTGCATGTCCTTTGGCCTTGGTTACCCCACGTCCGCTGGGATATTTTTTTTTACAACCCGAAACTCCTAATAAGTTAGCCGAATTGATTCGAGACGGATTATTAATCGGCTCGCCTCTTGCCTGATGGCAGGAAGCTGAATTTATTTTAAGAACTATATAACCTTAATAGTACAATAAGTTTTTTAACGTTTTTGAATATTATTCTCGTATAAACATCTCTGTAATTATTTTTTCAATATTATATAAAATTTATGTTATCAAGAAATTATTTTGTTTATATATCCTAGGGGTTTAATTATAATAAATTAAAGTGGTAAATAAACGGCTACCGTAGCCTATGGATGCTTCTAACACCATAGGTATCACAAGTGCGTTGCCGACCTTGAAATTCCCTTCCCCAAGGAGCTTTGGAAGCCCTACTCACCGCAGCGACATAGTACAAGATTATTTGGCTGCGATCTTCTGTAGGGTGGAGCTATTTCATCAGTCGGGCTCCCACAAGTACAAGGAAATTTCCAAAAAGGTTTCTCTGTGCCCTAACTCTCTCTCCCGGGCTCAAAACTACTTGTTAAAATAACCATATAATCTGGTAAAGTGTTGTCTGATGTAATAATATGATAAAAGGACTATTCCTAACATGGTCATGCTCCCACGGCGCGGCAGGCGGGTAGCTACGGTCTTAATCATTGTTTACGCCATCACTATGAACTGCAGCGCTTTAAGAACATCTAGAGCTGCTCGTTAATATATTGTTGAACGCGGTAGTATTTCTTCTATTGTTTACGAAAATGTATACTACTATTATGACATGGTAATCCGTAGAATTACTGACCTGGTTTTAAAAATACTTTGAATATTTTTTAAATTAATTATTTCAATAAATATTTCAAAACAGCGTGATCACTGCTGGCGCTGCCTCTATTAAATAAATTAATTAAGTTTCAATTTTGAATGACCAATTGACAAAAAAAAAGATTTGAATTGAAATAGTTTAGTTATGCATTCTTTATCTGGAACGGCTCTTCATTCATTCCTTTGTACCTGTAATCTAGGACCAATTAACTGAATAGTACCTTTCGGAATCATTGACGGCTATATTTATATTAAACAAATATTAAATTTCTCCGCCGTATTTGTCAGTTTTTAAATGAAGAAGAAAGAAAGAAAGATTAATTTATTTGTACCAACGACATTTAACAACCACAAACAATCTAAAAATACCTTTACATCTACTTACTAAGAACCAAAAATCAAATGCCAGTTGTTACAATACGGCTCCAGCTACGCATAATGTTGGTTGCAAACAACCAGCGCTGGTCTTCCGTTGGAGCCGTCCGGTGTCATCACAAGACGGACATTCTGACATCTAGCACAAAAACAAAAAGAGACATACGACGTATAACGTATAGCACAACACAGTATTTTCAAACGAATCAAGGAGTTGGTTTTCAAACGAAAATAAATAAATAATAATAATATATAAGTACACTATGAGCACTAGTATACAGTATACAATAGAAATAGAGGGCACTGTTTCAAAACTTTTTATCAAACAAAACACAATTCAAACACCAGAGATAATGTAAATTTCTATTAGAGTTTCAAGTTCAAATTTAAACTTTAATTGATCTATAGCTGTTTCATACTTTTTTTGTGAACTAGGTGAGGTAAAAAACATAACTGCAACTATTAAGTTTGTCAAAACTGTTTAGTTTTAAGACACGTTTTATAATAAAGTATAAACATAGATGCTGATAATTTTACTCCCATTTTTGAACCTTTGAAACAACACCGTTGTACCTAAACATACCATCCCTACCTGCACGTCATAATTAATCTTATAAAAAAAAATAACCTTATAAGTCACTTTTGGACTCATTACTTAAGAATATATATATATATTAATTGAGTTATAAAAATGGTGAGCTCACATTTAAAAGAATATTCAAATGCGAGTTTATTATTTATACATGTATTAAATGAAAAAAGGCATATCATTTTGAAATACCAGGTTGTTAATATAAGACAATAGACTGTACACAGCTTGTAAAGAAATGAATTATTGTTTAGTTCTAAATACAAAAAAAGTATTTACAACTCTATAGTTATAATTACATTGCGAAGAATTGTTTTCTTCGAGCGCTAAGGGCGCACGGCGCGGCTCACGCGGACGGCGGACCAGTCACTCAGTGATTATTGAGACGCGTCGTGTGATAGTCGCGCGATCGATTACCCGCAATGTCGGCCACACTTCAAACTAGTTTAAAGTAAGTGTTACAGCGAAAGTTTTCTATGACATCGGTCTAAACCGTTTGGTATTCACTGTGTTTATTAAACATTACTAGTTAAAATGATATAAAATTTTTGTTTGCGGTCAGATAAAATTTTAATGTGTTCTTCTTGTGGTCTAATTATGTGTGATCAAAATTTTAATAATATATTAATTACAGTGTTTTGGAAACGGATATCTCACTGAAAATTTTACAGTTAGAGAAATTATATTATGAGTATAATATGCAGTATTATTTAATTTTTATTATTTGATGATATATCGGGGTATATTTGTTTGGAAAACAAATCGAAGTTTTGATTGTACTAATGTAGTATTTCTTTGACGCGTGATAATTTTATTTACAGTTTATACAGAATATTTGTAACTAATGCGAATAATAAAAAAAAAGTTGCATTTAGTCATAAATTTTATACGCATGAAATTTTCCCCAAAAATATTCGAACTTTTCAGAAACATTTATTTATGGTTTATTTAATTCTTGATAATACATTTATTATAATACTAACATTTTCTGCGTTTCTTCTGCGTGTTTTACGTACTATTTCCGTAAAGGTAACCATTAGTGTTTAAGTTTTCTTTAGACCGACGACACCATACGTTGGCGCCAACTTGTGGAGCCGGTTATAATCCCATAATAAAATCGTTTCATTTGATTTTTTATTATAGTCTTATATATTAACTAGCTGTACCCATTTGTGCGGAACCCTAATAATTTTTCTAAAATCAAAGTAAAAAAGTTTTTTTATTTTTTATGTTTTGCCATTACAACATGCCGGTGAAATTCCCGTCAAAATCGGTCTAACCGTTTCGGAGATTACTCGGAACAAACAAACAGACAGACAGACACAAAAAAGTTAAAATAGATTTTATGTTATATGTATCGGTATACTTTCATATGCATTTAGTAAAAACCTGTTATTTTGACGTTACAAACAGACACTTCAATTTTATTATATGTATAAATGTTGTTTTTATAGGTCGAAATTTTCATGTATAACATAGGATATAAAAACAGGATGCGGGCTTTAATTAATATAATATTCGCCCTCACTTAGTAACAATTAACATAGATTTGATACAGACGTGCACCACGATAAAAATTTGAAAATAAAAAAAGTTCTAAGTCACATATTTGCCGGTCTATGACGATGTAAAATCATCTCCCGGCAAGTGTGTTTACTCATTCCTACATTAATATTTAAGTAGTATATAAAAAGCCAAAATAAATTTTAAAATCTAACTGGCAATATCAGGGATTATAAATAAACAATCTCTTGAACTTTATAAATATCATTAACGATAATCGGTCAATTTTATAACGCCTAAATCACTTCGAACAAAGTTTCAATTTCGAATTCTGAGACATGATAAATAAGTTACATAAATATGTAGATCAAATATCTCTTAACATTCAGAGAATAGCGTAATTTAATACTATAAGTACTTATGTCACGATAGATGATATTATTATTTCATATTACAGTTCGTGTACGGCATTGTTCTAATAATTATGTTTGCTGAAGTTTTATCTATTTGTTTTAGCTTTGATCTGATAACAGAATGCTAATTACAAATTACCAGAATATCTACGGAAGAATTCTGTCTGTATTTAATTAAAATTCTTCATGTAATTGTCTAATGTGATAGAAAGAGACAACAGATTGTTTTTCATTATATTTAATAAGTTCCTTTGTTAATTTAGGAAGTTTTTAATTTTTGGAATTAACATTTCAACCTTGTAAATCAAATTTGAGCTTGCATAATTTCCTGTAGTGCATAGTTTGGAATGCTGACAAAATAATAATTAAACAACAAAAGAAATCAAAATACCTAATTGAAATATAACACATAATTGTTAGCCATATATTTACATATGCATACATAATTGTTAGCCATATATTTTTCAGACTTAAAATCTGACACCAAAAACGTAGAAGAGTTACTTATAAGTAACTAGCTGTGCTCGCGGCTCCGCTCGCGTGGATAAGGAATGCCGTCGGTAGAGCACACGCGCGAATAGTGTTGCGCCCGCTCAAAAGACGTATGACAAAAATGCCTATTGTGGGTGATTCTTAGAAGATAAATATATGCTATCGCTGACTTTTTTCTAGGTTTTTTTTAAGATATACTATTATGTATAACATTAATTTGATATATCTCGTATGGTTTACTCAGCGTAAGCTAATTAAGCGCCGCAAATGCGTCTTTTTCCGAATTGATTCACCATTATCTTTAGTGCTTATTTCGTATGTTATTTTATCTTATAAATTATACCCAATAACCTTGCCAGATAACATAGCTATGAATTAAAATAAAAACCATGTAAATTGTATAAGGGGTTTTCGCGTAAAAAGTACATAAACAGACAGAGAGATGTTGAGTTTTATAATATGTATAGATTCGTTTCTAATACGTGAACAAATAATAAACAAACATTGATACACAAAAAACTATAGGTATTTCTTTTTTTGTATATCAATATAAACAAATCTCTAATAGAGAATTTAATTTGTTCTGAAACTTTGTTAGAACTCGCTAATTTCTGAAATTACTCGTCAGTTTTGAAAGATTCTTCTTGCATGTTATAACCGAATTATTGAGGAATATTATAGGCTGTTTAACTTCACGCTAAAACCCTAAAGAGCGGAGCAGTAACCATTAAGGTCAAGCAATCTGGCAAGCTGTAGGCAAGTATGAGAAGTGAGAACAAATGTGAGTTGTTGAATACATTTAACACAGGTGAAACCGTGGGCCACAGCTGGTTATACTAACATATATAATATACTAGATATTATATTCAATTTGAACTATAGACATAGTACATACTATTAAAGAACTTGGAGGGATCAAAGATCTTGTTTATTACAAGACAGTGATTTACTAATTAGACCAAATTTACTCATCCTTATCGGAATATATTTGTTTTGTATTTAAATTCCATGACTCATTTAAAACAAAACTACGTATAAGTCACAAACTACTTGAGAGATATGTTGTTATGCGGCGAGTGTTAAAACATGTAAAATTTCTACAGATTGATGACCTCTGTGACCTCACAGGTGGTAGGGTCACGCTTTGTTGTCATGCAAACTAGCATTTGCAAAGACAGGCTAATAAATATCAGAATTTAAAATGCATAGGGCATTTGCTATGGCATTTCCTTATACTCGTTTAGATAACCACGAATCTCAATTTGAATATTTTTTTGACAGTAACTTACCTTACCTACATATTAAGCATATTCGTGTTGCAATTTGCTCCGATCTTTTAGTTTCTAATCTGCAGTACAAAGCCTTAATCAGTTGTATACTAAGCAAAGTTCTCACATTAAACGTTATGTATTCGTTAATACAATTTTCATGACAAGTGGCAGTGTATTTGTGCTATAAACTAACATATAATTTTTATACATTGAATTCGCGACATTAATATTCGCGAAATAATGTTCGTGTTAATTTAGAGACTTAGCGACGGAATCGTGTTTTTTCAAATTATATTTCCTTCTTTTGCAATCGATTTACCATAAACTGGAGACTGATCTCGCACAAAGCACGACGAGGATCGCAACCGGCCATTGCCAAACGGCCGCGAGTCTCGCTACAGTCGCATAATGCTTTTTCATAAGTGAAGATGTGAAGAATCCCGTCATGGGTACACACCTGCTCGGGGGAGCGAGTGGTTATGTGAGACTTCTACTCATTAAAACTCCACGGTTTAATACCCGCCACCCAAATGGGACGACGCAGGACGGATAGTGGCATTCTACCGCATCGCCCCGGCAGCCGGCTCGGCTAAATTCCGGGTCCCAGCATACAAGAGACAGTTCAGTGCAACCCTGTCTCCCCCGTCCGCCGAACCCGTGCAATGGGAAGACTGGCCCCGCGACCCGTTTTCCCCGTTTCGACTAGGGCGGCGGGAGAAAGTGAGCAAATCACTTCCTCCTATCATCCCCTCATCTTTGTTGGAGAGGGCCACTTAAAGGGTCCCGAGCCCTTTCCGCGGTCTCCGTCTGCGTCATTACGTCCTCACAGAAGGAGATCATTGCAGTCCACCACAAGCCCCGTTAAGGCAATTCATTCCAAAAACCCGTCTTCTATTGGCTTAAGAATTCCGTGCGTTTGTGATCAGCCATTAATACAATACCTAGTTACAAAGTATCTCATCACTTTATCTTTTTCGCTCTGGCATTCTTGTCATATTATACTTATTACATCATTAGGTGAACGCAAGCATTACGCTTGGATAAAGAAAATGATAATTGTACTTTGGAATACATTCAGCAGTAAGATTAAACTGTTTACACATGATAACAGAAGTACCAGAGCATAAGGAAATATGTGTAGGTACATCTGCATTGAATCGTAAGTTGAAAGGTTATCGCGATCGAATTGTACTAATAATACGTGATAAATAATACTATTGTTATCGACAGTACATCATCTTTATACAACAATATAATAACTGCATAAAGGAAGCAATGATGGCTCAGTGGTAGCGTGTACGACTTCGCGTCAATTGACGTGAGTTCGAATCCCTGCAATGAGCCTGAGCTTTCGGTGAAAGAAAACATCGCAAGGAAACCATAGCATGGTGGTAGGGCATTTTCTAATGCCCGTCTGGCTAGCTACATCCCTCAAGTTGAAAATTTGCCATTAAGCACCAATATGTGTGTTCCGGCAGCTGCACTTAAGAGCCAGTCTTCCACTAGGTTTAGCGTGTTATCATCTTGAGCCACATCATCACTTAACATCAATTGAGATTGTGACCACTACGCCAAACCAAAAACGATAAAAAGGAACTATAATTTCAAGAAAACGAGTTTCAAATTATGAATCTTTAGACTAAGAAAGTAAATTGTTCACTCTACTTATGCTTAAAAAATAGTTTCATCTATATTAGTAAATGAGATGGTTAGATCTCGACATAATAATTGTTAATGTATAATGAAAACAAACCTTTAGGAGAGTAACGAGTACATCTGAATCAATGGATTCAACAGAAGCTGATTGTAGGCTTATCGTCAACAATACTCGTACCTAATTGATAACGTACCGCACAAGCGGTAACGTTGGTGGTTGTGACTTCAAACAATCATTTCTTTTTAACACTTAATCTTTCGCGAACGAATAGCTATTGTTGTTTTTCGATGGTTTATCAATACATCCATTTTTTGGATACATGCTTTTGAACTACTCAACGATTTCAAACGAATGAGTTTTAATATCATGAAATGTCTTGTGTTAGCAATTTTAACAAGTGACACTTGCATTTATATTCAATTGTTAATCGTGAAATGTGAATAGACCCATATATGAATGTGAATCTCTTGTGCTTAAGCTACAGGTGATCCGGTTGACAGCATTATTGTTTTCTTTTTCTATGATACCATTTAATTAAGGTTCATCTATTTAGGAAGTAAACATCTTGTTAGATTATTTCTATCAATGCCTTTTTTTACATGGGATATCAATCAAAGGTACTCCTGCCTGGGTCCTCACTAAAACCTCAAGGTGTAGGTACCATCCGCCGCGATTAGAGACAGGGGACCACGCGAGCATTCATCGCGACGCCCCAGTGTAATCGCTAGGCCTCTTGATGACGGAAACAGTTGGGTACAACCCCAACTGAGTATCCATCCGCCAAACTCGCGATATGGAAGATATTCTCCCGCCTCCGACCCGTTTTCCTTGTTCAACTTGTCAGAAGAATGAGGCGAACAAGTGAACCTGTCTCATATCCATTAATTTAACGAGGTCATTTAATTTTTAACGAGGTTTTCTTCCTCGGTGATTTTTAATAAAGGTTTTCTTCCTCCCGAGTTTTAAAAGAGGTTTTTTTCCTCCACCACTGATGTTTTTAAAGAGGTTGTCTTCCTCCAAATTTTTTAATAAAGTTTTATTTCTCTGTATGATGGAAGCAAAAATACTGATGTAAACTGAATGCAACCTACCCATTGGTCCTGACTTTACCCCATACACTGTTCCCCTTTAAAAACCAGAGAGATACCGGGAAGAGCGCCATCGGTCAGGGTATGTGTTACCGGACAAAAACGGGCGACGTTATCTGGCGTGAACCACGAAGAGGTTAGTTTAGGTTTAGTTATACCTTGACATGTATGAAAATTGAAACGCCCACTAGGTTGACTATCATAGGCCTAGATGATAACAGAAATAACACGTGTCAGGAGTTTTTTGTTCATAGAATTAGCTATAATATCTGAACGTAATGTAACACCCGACCAGTATATCTCAAATTAAGCATGACTTGTATTATGATATGATAACTAGATTGTTAAAACATGCAAAATACGTGTATATACTAAACTAGCTGTATTCTGCAGCTCCACGTTTATTGCGCAGTTATTATTTAGGTACGTATCATAATTTTATTTTACTTAAACATATTATAGACTGACTTGCATGACTGAACGTCGCTTTCGAGTTTTCTGATGAAATATTATAACTTTCTGGAGTCTTCTGAGATTTATCTCTACTTGGAGCAGCTCGACTGGTGGAATAACTCCACTCTACAGAAGATCGCATCCAAATAACCTTGTGTTGTGTTCCTGCGGTAAGTAGGGTTTCCAGAGCTCATTGGGGTTAGGAGGGTTCAAGGTCAACATCGCGCTGGTGATATCTATGGTATTACAAGCGTCCATAGGCTACAGTAGCCGCTTAGCATCAGGCGGGCCATATGCTTGTTTGCCGCATTACTTGTATAAAAAAAGTGAATAGCGACCACATTTAACTAATACATTCTGAGAATTTTATCCGGCAGAACGACCGGCTCTCTTTTGAACGTTTTATGTAGAAAACAATATCCACATCTGGCGCAGTATAGTATGGCGTAAACAAAAACGTGCCTAGGTTAGTGTGTATTGTAATTGTCATCAGTATAATCAAAGCCGGCTTTCTCATAATATGTTGCAAACGATAAAAAAACATTTTAATGAAAAGTTTCACATGCAGGGAAATTATGAGGACACATTTATTAAACTTCAATGTAAAGTACAAAATTCGTATGCAGGACAGAAGTGTTACACAAACTGACCAAAATTAGTGATTTTATAAATACAGTACAATGATAATACAATGTATGTCTTATGTTCTTTAATAATACGTTTTAAATAATAAAAAAATAGTTTTACTTTGGAGATGAATATTTATTATTCCTATTAGCTTGTTTTACCCTTGTCTCTGCTATTAGTAATATGTTTAGGTAAATTTCTACCTTAAAACCATCACCATTTTTTATGAATAAGCTAGCTGGACCCCGCAGTTTCATCCTTGTTGAATTTATCCGAAAAACTCCACGAGGCCGCTAACGCGCCCGTGAAGCCCTGCCCTATGGTTGTTCCACTTCCCGTCTTTGCCTAGAGCTTCTCAGATTGCTTGAAGCGACTGCTCCACTCCTTACGGTCATAGCGTGAAGATATATAGCCTATACTATTTCCTCATGAATTTTTCGAATCCGATTGGTAGTTCCAGAAAGAAACAAATATTAAACTCTTCATCTTTATTATATTAGTATAGATATGAGTGGCCTCTTCGATGTATTTAAATAGATTTTAACTGTAAATACATAAAAGTCGAAAAAAAAATATTTTTATGAGTTGAAACAGTAAACAGGTATGCAGTCCACCTGACGTTAAGTAATCACCGCAAACTACAACTATCTATAACCAACCTTAAATAGGAAAGCATAATTATGTATAAAAGGAGACAAATTATAATTCCCGAAGCGGAAACGGATACCGGCGTCCGCGGTTTCCATTGCGATACGCCGAGCCTAATCGCACACTTTCCACTCACACGTCTCATGCAATGTATAGTTTCACCTTGATAGTATTTTTGTTTTATCACTTAACTTAGCTGTGCCCGCGGCTCCGCACGCGTGGATTACAAAACGCCGTCGGTCGAGCGCACGCGCGAATCGTGCTGCCCGCGCTCAAAAGACGGAAGACAAAAATGCTTATTATGGGTAATATATGCTATCGCAGACTTTTTTTTAGAACTTTTTAAGATATACAATTATGTAGAGCATTAAGTAATTTGATATATCCCGTATAGCTTACTCAGCATAAGCCATTTAATTGCGCCATATGCGTCTTTTTTTCGAACTAATTCACCATTATCGTCACCGCTTATTTCGTGTGTTACTTTACCTTACAAAATATATCCTATAACTTGGCCAGATAACATAGCTATGAATTAAAATAAAAAACATGTCAATCGGATGAGTGGTTTTCGCGTGAAAAAAACATAAACGGATAGAAGATTATAAAAGAAGCTCTGCAGCCGCAAATGTGCCTCAGCTGTGTTAATTATATCCCTCCAGATCTATTTTCCATTTTTTAACATCATTTAAGTAAACTTATGAACTTCAAAGACTGCCACCGGTACGAAAAACATCCCAGTTATCGAAAAGACCCGGCAAGAAACTAGATAGTTCTTTTATTCGGGTTTTTAGTAAGGCTTACTACGAGTTTGCTCGAGGCCTGTCTTTAAGGTGATCACTTATTAAACACGGAACTAAGCATCCAGTTAAACGTTCAATTCATCGCGTTGAAAGGACAAAACGTGAGTTGTAATGAACGAGCGAACCGACCTATTCATTAAAAGCCGCGAAGGTCATCCGACCCCGTGATTATACGACGCTCAGCAATCACTATATTATGCTTGCACATCTGAATATCACGACCGAGGTTTGCACGTGACCGCTTCACCGCTTACCTATTGTGTGACATGTATCAATTATATTTATAACTATCTGTGCCCCTCGGTTACACCCGTGTTAAATGTATTCGACCAATACTCCATCGCGCCGCCTCTTATATCCAGCATATTCAGATTGCTTAACGTTCACGCTAACTGGTCCACTCCTTTTGGTTGTAGCGTGATGTAACTTTCATCGATAAATAGGCTATATAACATGTAAAAATATAATATCATTGGTATGCATAAGAAACAGAGTGGACGATAGCACAGTGCCTTAAGAAACTCCAGCGTTTAACGACATGAACTGCAAATCACATTCTTTTACAAGAACACGAATTCTGCATTCATGTAGAAAGCCGGAAATTCCGTTGCAGAGGTTGTCGGGAATGAAGTCCATACGCTGGAAGTTTGAAAAGAAGTCCACGGTGCCAGACCCTATCAAAAGCCTTCACTATGTCAAAACTGATCGCTAGAGTCTCGCCATGCTTATCAATTGCCTCCTCCCAGTGGTGCAGTACATACGCCAGAAGTTCACCCGTTGATCGATTCTGGCGTAAGCCATATTGACGATCATTAATCAAAGAGTGATCGTCTGAGTAACAGACAAGCTGGGTGTTGATGATCCACTACATGATCTTGCACAACACTGAGGTTACGGCAATTGAATGGTAATTGACAAGGTCTGATCGATCCCTCTTCTTGGGAATTGGTGGTACATAAGCCTCCCTCCAAACCAGAGGCACGACACTAGAGAGGTAGGGTAGGTACTAAAGGCGTGTCAACACTGGAGACGTTGTTAATCATGATTGTGCCCTTTTACTATACCGCGGGAGGCCAGCGGGGCAACCGTTTCTATTGGTTACCCTGGCGGCCGGGTCAATGCAGTTCTAAGTAGTATGAGAGGGTGTATATAGGGAGGATATAAAGGAAGACTGAAGAATGTAGAGATGGATTGCGTGAAGAATATGTGCATAAAAGGTTTGAATACTGAGATAACAGTTGATAGAGAAGAATATAATCAACAAGGAAGTTGGAATTTACAAGCTTAATTGGCATAACAAATAAAATACAGAAATAAACGAAGCGTTATAATGGCAGCGTAATTTTAGCAATTTACCACAACAGTGTTCCGCGATACATTATCGAATTATAAAAGATAACCATTGTCCGGTTTGACGTAAACGTTTCTTTTTTGCCGCTGTTGATATTAACCTTTGGATATACAGGTTTTATGGCGTAAGTAAGTATTATGAAGAATCATATGAACGAATTATAACAATTTAAGAAAGGGTATTATAAAACAACACTTTGATGTAATTAATAGTAGTGCTCCAAAGGCGGATTCCGCATTAACAAAAGCCAGTGTGAACGTGTGAAATAATTCAACGATATGACCGTTTTAACAAAACTGTATACTTAAAACTATCAAATAACACATTTTATTTTCCTACAATCCTATGAAAGGGAGGCTCCGATTTCAGCCCACTGTGCGCCGCTTCGTTTCAACAATAGTCAGAATCAAGGAAGATACTCGCCGTATATAGTCATAATTCAGTCTTTAGACAATAATGTAGTTATTTTGAGTTTTAATTACTCCACGAAAACAACAACAAAAACTGCCAACAAGTTATATATGTTCCAAATAATGTCTATAATAAAGAAAACTTGACAATATTACCTTATGCAGTATATGTATAGTGTATTAAGGTACAATAATTGATACATATGGTTTGGTACTATAATAAGAGTGGTACGGTAACAGAGACATTTCTTTGGAGATTTCTCTGTACTTCGGGCAGTCCGACTGGTGGAATACCTTCACCCTACAGAAGCCAAACCTTATGTTATGTTACCGCGGTGAGTAGGGTTTTCAGAGCTCCCTGGGGAAAGAAGGTTCAGGGTCAGCTACGTGCCTATGGTCTTATAAGCGCTTATAGGCTACGATAGCCACTTACCATAAGGCGGGCCGTAAAGTTGTTTATCACCTTAGTTGTATAAAAAATATACATATGTATTCGATTTCCATAATGACGATAAAATATAAAAATTTCAACATTTTGATTTATGCTATAGATAACTAAAATTAAATATACAAAAAATAAGTTCACCTTCCTTGACATAATATTTATAGGTCTTTGCATTCGCAGGTCACTTGATTTCAATGAAGCCATATTGACAAATACCGTCTAGTGATTCTTGGTATGACGACAGTAAAGTCCGATTCAATATAATAAACGATGATCGCCACGACATATAATATTCAACATGAACTCGATATCATTCCTCATTTCGTGGTAAGACACTTCGAAGAATAAACTTTACAATGATGTACTTATAACTTACAGAAGCGACATTCTATAAAAACAGTACGGAACATAAATAAATTTCTAAATGCTTCTAAGAACGAATACAATCTCTTCCAGTATAAGAATGATTCGTATGACCTATGTCCTAAAATGTCAAGTTGTCGGAACGGTTAAGACCAGTGGAATATTCATCCTATACGGAATATACCAATTCGTTGTTCGGATTGTGTATACCTTTAATATAATTTGAATTTAACATTATCGAATGACGATAATGAAAAATAGCTCTTAGCTCATTTGCAATTAACACGTTATTATGTTGGTGCGTGCCTTTTCTCGGGAAGAAACCTTGGCATAGCTTCAGGAGGTTTATTATTTTTTTCTTTTCTGAGAACTTTTATATTGAATAAATAAAGTTATACTTCCTCTTGTTTCGTGGACGTTGTATTCACTTAAATATGGCTAGATTAAAACAAATTATACAAACCGTGCATGTACATTCTGATAATGATCAATCTAAATCAGTTCTGTGTTAACCTTATAAACAAAAAATATAATTAAATATATATTAATTAATAAAATATATATAATTAAACCATATGTAAAAATACAGATGATCAAAAATACTGTCTCCGAATCCGGACTGCGTGCTATCAAATTCGTTTAAATTAAAATAGAAACCGATTTGAACGTCACGTAACGCGCCACGCATATCATTTGCTGAATTCGTGCCAACTTGTATTAATGCATCACATGCAACTGTATCCATAGCTACATATGATTAGGTAGTTTCTTTGACATAATTTTGTTAACGGCTCGCTAGTTCAATTTTAATAGATTTTTTAAATTATACACTAAGTAAATTGTGCTACGTTTAGGCTTCGGGACGTTTTGGGATCAGTCGGTATTGAAGCACTGATGGCTCAGTGGTAGCATCTACGGACAACCCGACGAACAACATGAGTACTTATCCCTACAGTCTTGAGCCATATCGTTATGGTAATATCAGATTAGATTGTTTCTTACCAAACGCTAAGCCAACAAAGGTTTTTTTAAGTATATTTTTGTAAACCGGCATTTATTGCTGAACTCATGGTGGTCTCTGGTGATTTTGGATTATTTACCATCAGGTACAGCGCGAGTTGATAAAAATAGCTGGTACCTGCTGGCCGCAAATAGCGCAAGATAGAGACATATGGGGTTCTTTAGAGGAGGCCTTCACCTTCATTTGAGGAGGGATTCATGCTATCAAACTATTATATATGCAACTATCTAGATTTAAACATTTCTCTTAAACTACACTTAGTTTAAATACGTGTATATAACTTCTTCTTTTTTCAAACTGTGTATGTTATCCTTTGGAATGAAATAAAGGGCTTATTATTATTATTATAGCGCCATCATTTTACTGTGAAACTTCTTACATCTTATAAAACTCAACGTCTCTCTCTGTTTGTTTGTCCGTTTATGTTCTTTTCACGCGAAAACTACTGATCATATTTGCATGGGTTTTCCTTTAATTCATAGATATGTTTTCTGGACAGGTTATAGGATATATTTTGTTATATGAAGTAACTTACGAAATAAGCAGTGGCAATAATGGTGAATTAATTCGGAAGTAAAACGCTTTTGGGGCGATTAAATGGCTTACGCTGAGTAAACCATAAGATATATATCAAATTAATGTTCTACATAATTATAGATCTTAAAAAGATGCACAAAAATATTTGTAATAGCATACATCTATCTTCTAAGTATCACCCACAATACACATTTTTGAACACAATACGCTCGTGCCCTCGACTGATATATATATATATTAGAAAAAAGGACGATGGTGAATTGAAAGGTGATTTGAAAATTTTCTAAATTATTTTCCAATTTTTCTTGCCATAAAAATGAATGCGCTTACAAACGAATAGCATTTCATTTTTATTTATATAAATTTTTCGATTAACATTGACTTTTAGGCGACATACATGGTCTTTGAAATACTACCTATGTGTTTTTTAATATAAGATCGTGTTTCTTGACAAATAAAAAGAAGTTGGCGAATTCAGTCCCATCGCCCTTCAAAACACTTCGGGAATCCAGACAAACAAGTCGTGACCACAGACTCGAAGCTGTGGTTAAGTAATTTACAAGTTAACATTATACATAGTTAGATGGTACCTACTTTATCTATACTACTCTTATAAAGAGGTAAAGTTTGTATGGGATCATCATAATTATCATATCAACCGAAATATGTCTACTGCTAGACACAGGCCTTCCCTGTTTTTGTGATACTGTGTTGAAACAAACGAAGTTAATATGTTAATAAACTAGTAATGTTCACAAGTCTTTACTAAATTACAAGCCAGGAAGCTGCAAAGATAGTGTATGCTCAATACCACAAACAAGGGTGATTGGGTTCGCTGATTACTGAACGTCTTTACATATTATAAAACTCAACGTCTCTCTGTCTGCCTGTCCTTTTATGTTCTTTTCCCGCGAAAACCACTTATTTGATTTACAAGTCTTTTTTTAAATTCATAGCTATTTTATCTGGCCAGGTTATAGGATATATTTTATTTCACAAAGTAACATACGAAATAAGCATTGTCGGAACTTGCGAATTGATTTAGAAAAAAGACGCTTTTGGGGCACTTAAATGGCTTACGCTGAGTAACCCAAAAGAGATATATCAAAATAATGTACTACATAATTGTAGATCTCTAAAAGATTTACAAAAACTCAGCAATGGCATATGTCTACCTACTAAGACTTACCAACAGTAAGCGTTTTTAGGGTTCCGAAATCGAAAGGAACCCTTATAGTTTCGGTATGTTCGCGGGTTAGCTCAGAGATTCTTAATACTAGAAAGCTGTAATTTGGTATGGGTAAACATATTAATCAAGCCGATAAAGTAGTAAGTAAAATCTTGAAAAAATTCATAGTCAATTATCCTTACACACAAGGATATTGTGCACAAAAGTTGAAAATAACTATGATTGCCTTCATTGTACGAAGTAAATTAGGTATTTAAACGAACGTACTGTACGCCCACACACAAGAATTAACTAGAACAACAGTAAGTTAAATCTTCCTAAACACGGTAACCCTCATTGGAATAGTTTCATTACGTGATCAAATACGTTTGTATTAATTTGTATAAATAAACAGTATACACTAGATGACCGTGAGAATACTTCGCACATTATAGAAGGTAAACAATCTAATAGCTGTCATGTTAGTTATACAGATTGTTAGTAGATGGCGCTTTGAATATATTTTCATTAGCATCAGATGACATTACTAATGAAAAAGTTTTTAATAATTTATTTAAACGAAATCACTAATTTTAATCTATTTGTATCTTTTTCGTCAATATCTCAGAATATAATCTTTAAAAGATTGTTTGAATCATTAATTTTAACGAATAATTAACGGAGATATGGCGTTGACAAATAATATATTATGTTAAAGTGACCGTATAATTGTGTAGGACACTTAGTCCGATAAGATCACAACCACCACACACATCGTAAATCTATGTCGCATTTCTACTAGTTACTCTTACTTTTTAGTATAAATTAATTATAAGAATGTATAGATATATCATACATGATATTTATAAAAAAAAACATATAAAGGTTGATTTATCATAAGAATAAAATGTACTCGAGTTTTTATGGAGCGTTTAAATAAAACTAAGGAATATGTGTTACCGATTTGAGTGCCACTCACCACTCACTATTATGATACATATCCAAATTATTAAAAACTATCACCGGCCCTTCTACTTAAGGCTAGACAATGAAGTCTACTATATATTGAGTTCAAATTCTTTGGATCGTAAGATTTAAGATGCTGAATTGTTTTTCTTTTTATTTATTAATAGAAATATTTTGTGTTATTCACATACCCGATAATTTATTACATTACATAATTCAAACTATAAAATTTACATACGGCAAACAACTTACAAAAAATACTACAAAAAAAGAACGCTTCGGCTTCGAATGGCCCTCGACAGACGCGATTTTGTATACCTTAATCGGCCTTCACCTTTAGAGGGTTCAATGTTTTTTTTTACTCGCTTACGCTGAGTAAACCATAAGATATATATCAAATTAATAAATAAATGAATCTTAAAAAGACATTTTGAGCGGGGGCAGCACGATTCGTGCTTGCGCTCAACAAACGGCATTCTGTAGACCACAAGCGGAGCCGTGAGCACAGCTAGTAGTTGTATACAAAACAGTATACCATATTTGCTGTAATAAAAGTAGGCAACATTTCATACAACGGTATATATTCAGATTGATATCCTGAGAAATGACACAAACATAATAAGTGTGTATAACGTTGCGTATAAGTCTAATTATATAATAGCTACTTAGAGAGAATTACAGAGAGTTACAGACGTAAGGAAAAATTACGAAGAGACACGGTGCAAAGTACAAGCTGACCGCTGCTAAAATAGTAAAAAAAAAACTCTAAAAAATTATTGTGCCAACAACATGATTAAGATAGCTTGCAATAATGATAATAATTTAAATTCATTTATATGACCTTCATTATTTATTTAATAATAATTGTATAAAAATAATTAACATTTTATTAAAATAATGTTCATTTATACACAGTTCAATTATTTTTAGACGATTAAAAAAGTTTGTAAATTGAATTTACACAGTTATTTTTTATGTAGAGGGTAACTTCATCGTATCGCACCGCAAATCCTTCACATGATGCGCGCGCAGCTCTTAATTTTACCCTTAACTAAACATACGAAAAGAAGAATCACTTTTTTATAGTAACATGGCAAAGGGCGTTCCTAATGTTAAGATCAGTTCAATCCAAAAATGCAGATCCCTACCACCCCGCTTAATTACTGGATATGCACTGACTGATTCTGGAACACGACACGCCTAATCCGTACCACTATGATAGGTTTATGACAGGCTAACTATTTAAAAGAAAAGTACTGAAATTACAAATAAGCTTCTTCTTTTTTACAGGAGAAATAATTCCATTTTGAAATAAACTTTAATAAAGATGAAATTTTGTATTGAGGTGAAGTCAGTTTTCAAATTTAAATTGACTTTTAGACTTAAGTTAGATGTTTCGTTCTACCACATGATCGAACAATGCGTGTTTAAAAGAGATATATCAAATAAAGCGTTATTTTCTGATTTACTATTCCAGTGTCTTCGTTATTTTCTATACCCAGTATCTTATAACTTAGATTATACATATATCCAAATACGACGCAATTACTTCAATATGACAGACTTTACCGTGTGGTGTGGCAATAAGTCGGTCACCTGTTATGCACCAGGAGTCTCTTTGAATTTAATAATTATTTTATAAGTTCTACCGTTTGGCCACTATATCACTAGTTTTAAGTTTTAATTATAAGTGATGTGTACAAGATAGAGTAACGCGCTAAGCCTAGTGGGAATACTGGCTAGACATAAATATTATGATTGTACGATGATCAATAGTGGTTATAATTGTTTTTAGATTGTACTGATCTTATTATCTGGCACAGTGCTGCCACTTTGCTTTTTTAGTTTTAAATAAATCCTACCCTATATTATCTTCAACCACTCCAACGCCTGAAGTTCACAGTTCACAAGCTCAGCCCTTCATAATACGTGAGACGTTCGATAAATAAATACTTCGCTTACTAAAGTTATATTTCAGTGGTAAATACCTTCACAGCTTATTAATGATTGGTTTTCGTCCCGTTTCAAATGGATACCGACGGCGTACTATAAAAATGAGGCAATCAAAACTACACCGAATCGGCATACTCGAGTCAGTGTCATCCCGACAATACTGTCACGTTGACAAGCTTCATTTCAAATAGTGATTACACACTACGATATTAAGTTGCCGTATTCTAGGAGCGATCGTTTGTAAGTAGCGCGGTATCTAGGTGCTTTAAGCGCAGCGGAGTCCAATCATTAATGTATGCTTCAGATTAATATTAAATGCAAAAACTAATATAATAGTTGGGTGAAACAGTCTTGCTTGATGTTCTGCAATGAGCCTGAGCTATCGTTGAAGGAAAACATCGTGAGGTAACCATAGTATGGTGGTAGGGCTTTTTCTAATGCCCGTCTGGCTAGCTACCACCCTCAAGATGAAAATCTGTCGCCAAGCACCAATAGGTGTGTTCCGGCAGCTGCACTTGAGAGCCAGTCTTCCACTAGGTATAGCGTGTTATCATCTTGGGCCACATCATCACTTAAGATCAGGTGAGATTGTGGCCACTACGCCAAACCTATAACGATTAAAAAAAAGTGTGAACTGTAATGTACACACATAAGAAGTTATACTTCTCTGTCATAATAGAACAAAAACAACTAAATTTTTTTTGTTCCGCGTGCAAAAAACAATTTTAAGTTAGTCATCAACGATGATAATATGAATTTATTTGACGGAAAAGAGTGAAATAATTTAAAATTGTAAAATGAAACATTAAAAAGTCAGTAAAAAGAATTCACATTATTATCACTGTTGACTATTGACTTATTATCACTTTATTATCACTGTTGACTATTGACTTAGTATCACTTTATTATCACTGTTGACTTCATTATGTTGCATTCCAACACGTGATGCGCGCAGCTCTCAATGTTACCCTCTACCTACTAAACGAGCCAAAAGATGTACAACTTCAAAAATACCTACCTATTAAAGTAAACTAGGGAAGTAGAATATTATTTAAATAACTACAAAATTTTATCCAAGTCCTTAGAGCCGTTTCCGAGAAACCAATTACAGATACTTATGAAAACATGCTCACTGAAATAGTATTAGTCTTATCAACTTACTGACTCCCATATTGAAATTGTATGATATCGCTTTTACTATAAAAATACGGACTATTGCGGATATCCGCAATTTGTGATAAGTGAAGACAGATAGTTATATCACCGCGCATCCTCTAACGATGCACTTTGAACTTAAAAACAAATGACATTATCGTATTTTGAACAATGCGTAGTTTTTAGACAGTAAAAAGCTACACTTGTACCATCCATAAAATCTCAAATTCAAATAGGACTGCATACTTATTTGCGGTCACTCAAAATAGATTGCATCTGTTGAAAACAGATGTTATTTGGAACGTTTCAGTAAATCTATATTGCCATCCACGCTTTTTGTCCAGAAAATAACAGTGATCCTTTCCCAGTCAAAATTTATTATCATTTCAATAATAATGCTTATTATATATTCAGGGTAAATATATTTTATTGGTTGCTAAAGATTATAATTATCAGTGTACTTAAATACTCTAACCAGGGTGGGTGAATTAAGCTTTATGGAAACCGCAGAGGGCACTCAGCCAACTGGAAGTGCAGCGGTGGCATAGTGAGATAATACGTAGGTTTCAGATGCTGCCTTGCATGCATGTACGATAAAAAAGGTGTGTGTGCGATTCACACACGATAGAAATGAAACTTCATTTTAAAAGACATTTTCTATTTTATTTAAACAGTGTCCAATATACATACAAACATATACATACACACCGACATTTACTCTCTCGCTCTGGCTCACACAAAGAGGAGAGACCGATAATATATTGCTCTCTCGCTCTGGCTCACACAAAGAGGAGAGACCGATAATGTGCGTTAAACGTTTAACATTTAACGCTTGGAAGTCGCATAAGAAGTTTCACTTCAAAAAGGTGTGTGTGCGATTCACATACGATAGAAGTGAAACTTCATTTTAAAAGGCATTTTCTATTTTATTTAAACAGTGTGCAATATACATACATACCGGCATTTACTCTCTCGCTCTGGCTCACACAAAGAGGAGAGACCGATAATGTGCTTTAAACGTTTAACGTTTAACGCTTGGAAGTCGCATAAGAAGTTTCACTTCAAAAACTCTTTTTTAATTTTAAATTTTAGAAATATTGGTATTAGAATTATATAGTGTATTATTATTGTATTTTATACTAGCTCTGCCCGCGGCTCCGCTTGCGTGAACTACAGAATGCTGTCGGTCTATAGCACGTGCAGAGTTGAACTGTTTAAGAAAATAGATATATGCTATCATTGACTAATTTGTAGGTCTTTTGAAGATCTACAATTATGTAGTACATTCATTTGATATATCTCTTATGATGAACAATACATAAAATGTTAGTTATTCATCCAAATTTATTTTATCGTCATCAAAGTATGCTGCGTTAGAAACGATACACTTACGCCAACGAATAATCCAATCATCAAAACATTTTTTAAACGCTTTTCCGGAATTGAGTTTAGTTCTCGTCGCGAATTCGCCTTTATGTCTTCTACCGAATGAAAACGGGTGCCATAAAGAGATAATTTGAGTTTAAGTAAAAGAACGAAGTCGGCTGGAGCCATATCTGGTGTATAAGGTGGTTGCTCGATGGTATTTGTTGAGGTTTTGGTCAAAAATTCATTCACAATGATGGCCTTGTGCGAAGGCGTATTATCGTGATGCAAAATCTAAGAATTTTTTTCCCACAAATCTGATCCTTTTCGTCGAATTTGCTCTCTTAAACGCCACATAACGCTCAAATAATATTCTTTATTTACCGTTTGACCTTCCGACAAGAATTCTGAGTGCACAATACCGCGATAGTCAAAGAAAACAGCCAACATGATTTTGACTTTTGATTGACTTTGGCGTGGTTTTTTCGGTTTCGATTCAGTTGAAAGGCGCCACTCCGAAGCTTGTTGACAAGTTTGCATGCCAAACTCATAAACAAACGTTCCGTCTCACCAGTGACAACCCGTTTCATGAATGTTGGGTCGGAATTGACTCGTTCTAGCATGTTCTCAGCGACTCTATCTAAAAATAGCACTATATTTAATCTAATTGATAGATACAACTCAAACTCCGCGCCAAAATAAAAACTGTTGTGCCAATCGAACAACAAAAAAAATTGAATTTGGAACCATAAACAAATCGTCCATACACGATATTTTTTTATTGAATTTATAAATGATGATTTACTAATAAATTATATGATGCATTATAAGGAGGAATAACTGCTGACATGTATTTATATTCTGTTTACAGAGAAAAAATCCGCAACTCAGTGGAAATTCCTATTCTGACACGATGCTGTTTCTGCTTTCCACTGCGAAGAGGACTTATCGCTTTTGCTTATATTAATTTGGTAAGACCGGACATTCTTGCTCTTATCCTAGATAATTTTTTATTCTTTAATTTCCTTATAGGTTTAGCGTTCTGGCCGCTATCTTATCTGATATTAAGTGATGATGTGGCCCAAGATGGTGACATGCCAAGCGAAATTAGATAACAGATTTTGGCGATAGATTTTCAACTTGAGGATGGTAACTAGCCTGGCATTATGGGACCCATACGCGGTGTCCATGTATGCTAAAACTGAGCTATTATTAGGCATAGTAAAGTTCAACGCTGTGTGCTAAATTCCTATTGAAATTTTCGCAAATTTCTTAATGCATTTTATATGGTGTGATGTTAAGAAGATCATTATTAGATTTTCTATGAAAGCATCGTAACCATAGAATTATATTTAGGTTCATTCTACTGCTCGCCTCATTATCTACCACCGTCTTGTTTAAAATCTATAGCCAAGCACTTATCGATATGTTCCAGCAGGAGTACTTGAAAGTCAGCTTCTATTTCTAAGCTTATCGAGTTATCTCACATGAAATTATCGTTGTGTAACATGAAATGGTCTATTACATATCAATTTTCATGTTATGATTGTTTGTATGAAGCAAATGATTCTTGCAACCCTTTTATTAAACACGTAATTAATTTCGCTATCAACTCAGAAATGTACTTTCACTGTACATACTAATAAATACAGTACACCACACATAATGTGCATATAAACGTTACCCAGAAATAACTCTCTGAGCATCGACTACAAATCAACGCTGGTGGACTCACCTTCTTGAATATATATGCTGACTCGGGCCTGTTCGTTATTTTGTATTTCCTGTCAATTAAATGCCTTTTCTTTCTTTTTTCTTTATTCTATTTATAAATTATAAAAACTCATGGAACTAACAAAGTAATAATCCTTCATATGTGGTTGTTATTCATAAAACTATAGCAGTAATAAAAATAATAAAGACATAAAACCGTATTTTTGCAGGTTCTGACGTTGGTGGTCACCTCATTCCTGTCTCTATATATCTCCGTGATAAGGAACTCTTCGCAGTCTGACCAAGCGGACTTAGCATCAGAATTTGTTCGCCTCATCGTCGACACGACTGCATTGGTGATAGAGATATCTATGACGATTATGTTCATCGTTGCATTGCATAAGGTAAAGAAAAATATAAATGTTAATATCGTAGGTATAATGTCCTTATACGTTGCCGACAACTCAATACAAATTTACATACCCAGTATTTTGACTTGTAGATGGTATTTTTGCTCAACTTTGATCATGACACAAAAGGGGCCTATCATATTAATATGCGCATCACGAATTCAGTTCTTCGAATGTGAGCGAAACATGATAACGTAGTTTTTTTTTATTAAAGAAGTCGAAAACGGCTTTAATATTCCTTAAAGTGTTTTTATTATCAAAGCATGCAATAATATACGCTTGTAGTATTAACGTATATATCTGTAACGTATTATTGTAAGCCTATATAAATGTAACACACTAAATAAACGAGGATTATAATAGCTCTCGGCAGTTTCACTTATCTTTATGTGGCGACCGTGACATAAAAGTTTCATTTATCTCTACACACTGTTTATGTAAATTTTATTTAAAAGATGCATTGTTTTTAATTTCAGAAACACGTTCTTTTGATGAAGATATACCTGTATTTCGAAATAGTATATTCCATCATCGGCTTCCTGTACAGTTTGGCTTTCCTCACCAAAGAGACAGCCAGCGAACTATTCCTCATTCTCTTCCAACTAAGTAAGTTATTCTATATTATATACATACAAATATTTAAGGAGACAAAATCAGATAATCTTGATATAATTTAGGTCTAGAGAAATCTCTCACGAACGTCAATGCTATTTTTGGATTCATACCAAAAAAAAAAACTAGCGACTTCCGTTAGTCATTTATCCGGTCTGAATTATATTATAAAGCGGAAATTGTTTCGGCACGCCATCTGTGGATAGTTTTGATAAACAGTAATTGCATACACAACAGTATACGCTATTACAACAGTAATAGTGTAAAGATGTTATGATGTTTCTCTGATACCAAGCCTGCGACATTATGCTGCTTACACTATCGTATGGTTATTAATGATCATTTATAGAAAAGAATAATTTCCAGACATGACTATTATTTATATAATAATCCATCCTATTTAAACCCGACAAAATCTGAAAAGTATAGTCAGTTGAATCAGCCAGTGCATATCCAGCTGCCGAGGAGTGGCTTACAACCGGCGATGGATTGCCGATCTTTTAGTAGTCGTCTTGATTTCTAAATTGTACTTTGCTTACTACCAGGGACAGTGCTGTCACTTTGTCATGCTGCCATCAAATATAACAATAAAACAAACATGCTTAACTTGCAGTTGTGATCTAGTAAAGATACTAATCATTTTAGAAATAAACTCCCAAAAGTAAAGGCGAACTTAATAGTTGCCACTGAGATGTATCATCACAAATTATAAAACAAAGTACGCCCCCCCCCCCCCCCCGCCTCCGCACCTATTTTCATACGGTTTTCATTAATGAACGGAGTGATTCATGAAGAAGGTTTAGCCTTTTTAGTTTAGCTAGCTCCAGCTATAATTTATTTCAGTTTTTTGTAAATTGCCTAAAATATGACGATGTCGTTGAAGATGTCGGAAAAAACATGCCGACTGGGTACTTTATTAGCGTGCGCCGCTTAAACCAACAGGTGTTATATGTATTACTCAACCCGTGCGAAGCCAGGACGGGTTACTAGTAAAATATTATTTAACAATGGTGTAACAATTCGCATCTTTATTGTGTTGTAAACACACAAAAGAATTTTGCAACTTCATGTTTTTGTATAAAAAATGACTGCTCAATACAATCGATTTCTTTAAGTATCCATGGTCGTGCTGTATTCTAGTTTTTGCTTGCCTAGCTATCTCTACCAATCTCAAGTTAAGCATCTATCGACTTGTGCTAACAACTGTTATTGAGAAGCAATCCCTTTTCACTTAAGATTAACGTGTGAGTTTTATCAAATTTAGCCTATAAACAATAAAAAAATTAAGCACCAAAGTTATATACTTCTTTCAATCAATCAATTCCCAGGCTTGTTCTCTATTTGGGGTCAGCCTTCCTGATATTTTCTCTCCACTCTTACCGATTTTGTGTTATATGTGGCGTTAAGCCATTCAACAGCAAATTATTAAGTTCGTTCGTTAATAGTTCGTATCCAGGTAGTCGGTAGGGTACAGGGAAATTTCTTTGGAAATTTCTCTCTACTTTGGGCAACCCGATTGTTGGAATACCTCCACCCTACAGGAGATCGCAGCCAAATAACCTTGTGTTGTATTCCTGCGGTGAGTAGGGTTTCCAGAGCTCCTTGGGGTTAGGAGGGTTCAAGGTAAGCAACGCACTAGTAATACCTATAGTCATTACCATCCGACGGGCCGTATGATTATTTGCCACCTTAGTATTATTATAAAAAAGTCCGTCAAATAATGTGTACTTTTTACGTGCGTTCATAAGTATTTTAATATAAAGTACATAATTTATTTCTCAGTGCTACAAATATATTTGGTGATACTGATATGGAGCTCGGTGATGAAGATGCAGCGCGATGGTACGGTGAAGTACACACGGGACAGAGATCCGGCTTAACGGAACATATAATAGATAAAGTTATTATTTAACGTACAATGTAAAATGGTCCTTGAATTAGTATTATGTTAACAAAGTGCCTTTTATATCATACAGAGTATTAGTGTAACGAAATAATATATTTTATTAGTGAACATTTTTTAAATAGTATTCTACTAAATTATTAAAACAAAGTGTTCAAAATATCTATATTAGGGATGATCGATATTCATTGATGTTGAGCTTGAAGACATCGATGTTATGAAGAAAAACATCGCAAAATATAAAGAGAAACACAGCTTATCGAAAAAAGGTTCCTGCACAAAAAACAATGTCACCTGCTTGTGTAGCAAAAAAGTATTGATATTTTATAACATTGATGTTTTTATTTCGTTTTTATCTGATTCTGAAGTTTAATTATCGATATTTATATCGATATCAACATCGATGTTTTGTAATATCACTCATCCCTGATCTTTATTAATGCTATTATGATACAAACGTACAATATTATAAAATGGATCAAATACATCTTAGACTAAGTGTTTAAATATATTGTAAAGATACCCAAAAATGTTAATATTAATAGTTTATATGAATAAATAATAATTGCTGAATAAGTGGCTTAACATAAATACGTCAGACTTACATTTAGGTATAAATGATTATTGAGAAAGCTTTTATTGTGGACAAACGTAAAATAATCTGTCCACGGACGGTTGGAGGCAAGTGGGCCAATTAATAATAATGTATACAGAAAAGACGGGCGAGGTAGCTGACGCTGAAGGTAGCTGAAGACACTATGACAAATAGTAAAACAATGTGTATTCACCAAGGCCGAAGGCAGTTAACTGATGTGCGGCCGGGGGTGACGCTTGAAGCGTGTGGGTGTCGAGTGCAACATAGGTCACGTGGCTGTCCTAGACTCACACAATACTAGATTTTACCGCCATCTAGAGACGAAGATCGATACGAAGTAATTACGCGGTTTATGAGCTTGTACCATACATCTGCGCGCGGTATTAATAGTTAACTACAATCTTTCTAGGTGGCACAGGTTTTAGCCGTATATTATTTCCTTGATTATCTCCGAGCCCACCTTGCTTTAAAACAGGGTCTGAATGAGATTTTACTTCTCTTTATAGATGGCCTCTAAATACCATATTTTTGACTCTTTGATTTCATTTTTTTCTTTTAAGATGTTACGTGTTCCGCGTAGATTCTCATTTTTTATTGAAAAAAATAATTAAATATCTTTGATTTATGTTTATATTACATATATATTATATTTTATATCATAAGGTAGGTATAACTAATTCTTCGTGTAGATGTTAAATAATAATATGTTATAGGTATGTTACATATATTAAAACATTATATTTTTTACCATCCCATGTAGGTAGTTATTAAGCTATATTACGTTAAGACATTTCCGAAATATTGAATGAAATATATATAATGATAAAATTATATAAAATATACTTCTATGATATTTTATATAGTCACAATAACGTATCGATATAAACATAGGTGTGTATTATATGTATATTTTTGTGTAGTTAAATCGGGTTATTAACTCGAATGAATTACGTTGTATATTTTTATACAGAATTATATAGTATACATATAATTATTAAGGTTTATTTTAAGAATATTGTAAGAATAATTATCAATTCAAGAATGTGAACTATGAGCCTAATAAGAAGGCTCATGGTTACTTCAAGAGCATGGAAATAGCTATGCTATGCAGGAATGACGAGATAGCTCTAACAATTGCTAAGATTAAATGGTAGTGGAAAGTTCTCGAGTTGCGGCCATGTACCGGAATACGCAGCGTGCACAGACCCGCCTAAGGTCTATCGACAACTTGGTGGAACCCGTTGAATGCAAACATCGGTCATTGTGGCGATTAAAGGGGGATGCATATGTCCAGCAGTGGACGTCTTTGATGATGATGTAATATATCGCATCTATCGAAAATTATTTATATTAGACAGGACAATTGAATAAACATCAATTCTAATCATAAATTCTCTGACTTAACCTGGACTAGCCACTATTGTAGCGTGGTCTAAACGTTAGCCCTTAGATATATGATTTTTTTATTTTCATTAAAATAATTAAATTTATAGTAAAATGTACAAAGATTATTTAACAGAAAAAAATACAGAAAAACTTATTGATGTAGAAATACATAATTATGTGACTGAAAGGATGGAGACCGACAAAATTTATTCTTTAATCATTATGGTTGAAAAAATTATGTTTTCGCTTGCGTGCACGATTCCGCTTATGTCCTACGGTTAAGCTCGATGATAAAAACAATAATAATATTTAAGTTATCGTTCTAAGTTATTGAAGTCAAAGTGCAAAGTTTTTAATTTTCGCTTTCCAATATAAATATTGTATAGATCTTCAGTTATTTTTTATTTTATAACTACTCTATAAATTTTAATGTAATGATAATTACATCCCATTGAACAAACGACCTATATTTGACATCACCCTCACATCATGAGTAAAAATTATATAAATATGATACATATGATACATGTGATGTGAATGTGATGTCAAACTAAGGTAACGTGTTAACTGGGACTCTTGTCATTGACTTGTGATCAGATTTTATAAAATGTTACATTATATACCAAATAAAATATTAAGGGACAGTCATAGAAAACTTGTATTATTTTACAAAACTAATGATATTATTTTTATAAAAGCAATGGATGTACCCAAATAATATTAAATATTTACGTATTGTTGTATGTAGGTATATTTTATTAAACTTTAAAGATCATTTTCATTCATCATTTCATTTCTTTAGATATGTTTTAGAGAAATTATATCTTTTTAAGTTAATACAGGTAAGTACAACACAACAATTAGCTTTACAAGACGTCTTAATCTATATCTATAAAAATAGATGTTTGTATGTATGTTCCCTATGGATTCCAAAACGGCTGGAACGATGTTGATGAAATTCTTAGTCAATCTTCATATAAGCCCAGCGGGTGATCCTGTAAACTTTGCTAGCGATCGGATATTGTTTTTTTCTGAACCCCAGAAACGCGTGGCCGTTTTTGCTAGTCTATCTATCTATATAAATAAAATGATTGAAGTTTGCCTTTGTGCATCACACTTAAACTTCTGAACTAATTTTGATCAGTTTATTTTGTTCTAGTCTTTAGATAACAGGTCCTTATAAAAAAGTCACGATATCTTCGTTCAATAAAAAGTTGCACGACCACGCGAGGGAAGCCGCGGACAGAGCTATTCTATACATATCATAAAATTGAAATGTCTGTTTGTAATGTCAAAATAACACATTTTTACTAAATGCATATAAAAGTTTACACGCTACCAACAAACAAATTTTAAAATATTTGCCTGTCTGATTGTTCCGGGTAATCTCCGAAACGGTTGGACCGATTTTGACGGGAATTTCACTGGCAGATAGCTGATGTTATAAGAAATGACTTAAGCTACTTTTATTATAGAAAAATAATTAGGGTCCCGCACAAAAAATAAAAAAGCTTTTTAGTAGTCCACGAGAGCGGAGCTGCGGGCACAGCGAATACTATATATGCTTAAAATGAGAGGTAGACCACAAAGAAATTTCTTTGGAGATTTGTCTCTACTTGATGCAGTCCGGCTGATGGAATACATCCTACATCCACCATACAGAAGATCGCGACTAACCTTGTATTGTATTCCTGCGGTGAGTATTGTTTCCAGAGCTTCTTGGGGTAGATAAGTTTTAGGTTGACAACGAGCTAGTGTTACTTATGGTACCACAAGCGTTCATAGGCAGTATGCTAGTTTTTTAATATTATTATATGAACTAAAACTTTTATAATATACAACTTTTTTTTAATGGCAAATGTTTTCATTCATAATTCTGCCAACGTCATACGCTCAAAATATTTATCTACTTATTCTTGTAATCTTCAAAACATAGCTCAAACAAGTTGATGGCTCCCTTTTTAAAATTGTCCAGGGAGTTTTGTGGCAACTATTTTCCTGGTTATTCATTATTATAACCCACTTAATTTGTGCACAATAAACAAACAACATCACTTAAAATTACATATTATACATCCAAATGAAATGAGTTTAAGAATTAAAATAAAAACAGGTGAAGATCCCGTCAAAACCTCCCATCACGCATCTCGTGAACGCGATGTTTCACAGAGTAATTCAACGACCTACAGTGTAGGGTTCCGTAGTTGCAGACTTAAGCAGGTATAGCATGAATTACTTCATACAAAAATATACTATAGATGTATGACCATGTACGGTCGCGGCCGGCGCCCGGCCTTTATCCGATTTTGATGAAGTTTTGTACACAGGAGGTAAGACATTTCATGATTGATGTATTATAAAAATTCAGAATTAGAATTGTGATAATAGTAAAAAAACAAATTACAAAATAATAAATTTGTATTAATTCTCAACTCATTTTGATAAACTTTCGCAAAAAGGGAAACGTATATAATTGATATGTTATAAGAATTGTCAATAATATTTTTTAAATGTAAAAAAAAATCAAATCAAATGTTTTTTATTCTCTGCCGATTTTACACGGGAATTGTATATCATTCCATAATTGGCGTATAAATTGAGATATAAGCGTCATTATAATACATTTAGAAAATATGAAAAAGTATATATTAATTAACAACCGATTATGAAGAAAATTATGCAAGGGAAGTACCTACGTAACATTCCTCAATTGATAGGCTATATGAATTGTCAATAACATACGTAAAATAAAAATAAAAGTGACAAAAATTTTGCGTAACAAACGCGTTCGATGCCGCTGGCACACCGCTAGTACGACATACATATTAGCCTACTGAAATCATAACCCTACTTTTTGGCTTGGCCGTAGTTGAGTACAAAATACAAGTACGCACTCAGCAAATACAGAAAATAACTTTATATTTTAGTTTTGCAACCGTATTTCTACAACTGATAGATACTTGAATAAAATGATCATTGTAATTTAAAAAAATATAATATTTCATGCATATTATTATTGTTAATTAATAAATTATACATCAACAATTTAACTCGACAGAGCTTTATAAATAGGTACCAACCAATTTACATTTGAATCATGATGCAAAATAAATATAATAATTAAGTTATTTTTTCTTTAACAGCTCTTCTGAAAGCAATGACTTAAATGAGTTACGATGTTTTTCATATTGGGTGTCGATATATTGTTCCGCGCTTTCAAAGTTCCTTGTTTTGGTCTTATAGTTCACATGCATCGGTACTTTCCATGAAAACTCGTTCTATGTTTCTATCTCTAAGCGGCATGATACCAGGTTTCGTTGTCCAAGGTCTTTAATCTTTCACCATACTCGCTTTCTTCCTCCAGTTGCTCGTAGTAACTCGCTACTAACACCAGCATATAAAAACGAACCACTGTAAAGAATAAATACTTAATATATAGACCTTGATTGTTTCTTTGAAGGCGTTAATCTATGGAACTACCAGAACGAATTACTGAGGAAGGTTAGACTACAGAACTTCACGCTGCGACCTTAAGAAGCGGAGCAGTAACCATTCGTTTCAAGCAATCTGACAAGTATGGGAAGTGAGAATAACGATAAGCTACACAGGTGAAATGGTGGCGGCGCGATGGAGAGTTTGTCGAATAAATTTAACACGAGTGAAATCATGGGGCACAGCTTGTGAAATCATTGATACTCCATGGCTACGAATGCTCGTTGATGACCCGACGAAGGCTGAGTGGTAGTATTCTGACACTACGTCGATACATGGGTTCGAGCTTATACCATAGCATACTACCATAGCTACCATAGCATGGTGCATAATAGCATAAATTTACTAATACCCGCCTTCCTAGCTACCATTCTCAAGTCGAAAATCTGTCGTCAAACACCTATAGGTTTATTCCGGTAGCTGTACTGGAAAGCCAGACCGTGTAGTTTATTGTTACCATCTAAGGCCACATGGTCTCTTCTAATCAGATGAGATTGTGCTCAATTAAAAAAGTGTAAAAGAATTTGCAGGATGATATAATAACGGTTACTATCATTGGCATCGCCTCGGTGGTCGCTACTCTTTTAAGACTGAAATATACTGACCGTCGTTTTTACAGTATTTGTTTGGTGGTTGGATGCGACAGTCGTGTCCAACTGGATCGCGACTACGATACACCAGATATGGCACCCGCCTCAGTAACATAGTAATAATATGAATAGTCGATGTAATAATGTGTTGAAGTGTGTAGAAATCAAGTCTATACCCGACTACAGGCCGATATGCCAGCGACTACTGGTGATGGATTGCCGGTGATCTCTGTTATTTCTGGTTTGTACGATGTTTACCATAAGGCAAAAAGCCGTGCTACTGTAAAAAAATGAGCAATATTTAAATATAATTGCAAAATCTAAAAACAAGTAGTACTTACGAAGGCTGAAAAATTCGATGCAAATGACCGCAAGAGAGTTGTCAGCCATTTGACCGACCATATTCATGACTGTCAAGAAGACGAACATGAGTACATAAGCGGTCAACTGTACTGAAGTCCATATAAGCCAGGGTCTCATTAGACGATATTTCTCCTGAAAACAGTTGTTCTATACACCTGCGCAATAGCTTGGGAACTTTTTAAAATTATATTATATTATTCCTTTAGGCATATTTAAAAAAAATTAACAGTTGCGCACGCATTATGTGACGTAATTGTATCACGAGCAAATTGATAATTAAGTAAGTATAGTTTTGTTTGCATTGCCAATACATTGGGGACTGGAGTGATGACTAAGCTCATGTGGGTTCCCTTTTATTCAAAATAAAATAATGTTTATTTCAAACTAAATACACCGAACTGTTAAACTAATAAATGACAGAGAAATTGTTTATAATTCCACAAGATTTTTTTATTAAATTCTACAAAATGAATAAGCTCACTGCCTTAAAACATGAATAAACGCGCTTACAGAAAATATACTTAAGTGTGACTAATATTTTATACATGTGTAAATGTTTTCTGTCCATGATTATAAATCGACTTTTTACTGTTTTATTATAAAATACCTGTGCGTGCGGCTCCGCTCGCGTGGCTTACAGAATGTAAAATAAAAAGTAATTCCTTATAACATCAACTATCTGACAGTGTAAGTCTCGTCAAAATCGATCTAACCGTTTCGGAGATTAGCGGAAATAAACAGACATATAAACAAAAATTTGAAAAGTTGGTTGTTGTAATTACCGTATGTATACTTTCATATGCATTTAGTAAGAGCTATTATTTTGACATTACAAACAAACACTAATATAGAATATAGACTATAGATATGGGATTAGAATATTATTATAATTGTCACACATTATGGCACACTTCTGTTACCCATTACACGATGCGCGCGCAGTTATCAATTGTACCCTCTACTAAACGCGCCAATAGAAGAATATCTACATAAAAAACAAAATTCACTCGAATAAATCACCCGAGAGAACCGAGTGAGCTTTAGGTTATATATTAGGTCTTTACATATGAAATTGCCGTTTTGTATGAAAAAATTTAAACGATGTTTTTTCATGTATTTTTTATTTGTATTAATCGAAGTAATCACCCATGGGATACGCCAAATGATAAAGCAGCTAGTATGTTCAAATGAATTATATGTTATTATTAAATAGGTAATCATTACTTATGTATGTAGTACTAAGTAATACAAGAATTAAAAAAAATACATTATCATTTAAATAATGTATATTTGTTCGACAGAACACTAAGAAAATCATCTAATTTCATAAAAGCTTAAAGGAGAATGCTCATAGCTCATAGAAAAAGAATTCCATGTTTTTAAAATAAAATTAATTTGAAATTAGAGATCTTAGCCAAACAAAAATTATTTTGATTTGAAATAGCCAGTACTGCAGAACGGCAATTTCATAGGAAAAGACCTATTATATACAAGACAGAAAAAAACATGAAAGTAGAATAAATGCAGTAGAAATGAGAGCGCTAAGAAGTATGATAGGAGTGAAATTGAGTGACAGGATAAGAAATAGTGTAATAAGAGAACGTTGTGGTATGAAAGAAGATATAGTGACACGGATTGAGAACGGGATGCTTAGATGGTTTGGGTATGTAGAGAGGATGAATGAAAGAAGATTGACTAGACATATTTATAAGATGAGTGTAATTGGGAACGTTGCAAGAGGAAGGCCTAGACGAACGTTCCACGATCAAATCGGGGACGTTTTGAAGAAAGGTCAGGTCCAGAGTACTCTAAACCGACGAGCATGCATGAAAAGATTGATGAATGTTGAGGAAGCGAAAGTTGTATGTCAGGATCGTAGCAAGTGGAAGGACGTGATCTCTGCATAACCAGTTGACAAAGAAGCGTGATTTATAAAAAAAATATACAAGACTTACTCTGAGTGTGCCGACCAGCATGAGGGCTGTCAGAAATAACGTTACACAGTGAATAACGATCACTGCAATCACCATGCCGTATGTAGCGATACTCTCTACGCTATTAGGAGCAAGTGTTGAGATGAGATTACCCATGACTGCTGTGCTTTGCGCTAAAGCCAAAACTGTATATAACTGGAATTTAAAAACGTCTGAATTAATCTACTGCTTCAAAAACATTCCCTTCTTTAGGTTTAGCGTAAGTGTTAGCTTAAGCTAAATTATAAAATACATAATATTACATGCTAAATTTATACTTACAATTATAACTAATGCAGAAAATATACATCCGAACTTCAGTGACAGGCACATGAAATTCTTTTGCCTTGGAATGTTTTCCATTGTTAACGGGAATCCTGAAAAATAATAAAACTAGTCATGAAACGCAAAACTATTTGGTTTTATGTCTGTAAAAATTTTCATAACGTCCAATATAAGAGAAGAATACCATTAGTTGACCATGTACCTGAAGTTGATCACTAACGTACTAAAGATGATTAACTGAGAGTTTAGGGTATATTTATAAATTGATTCCATCTTATTTGGTTAGTACTTTCTAGCTGATGTAGCCATGTATTTGTCTTAACTACGATCTGGTCTGGTGTTTGAAGGATTGCGCGCCAAAAACCGATGATTTGTTTTTTTTTACCAATTTTCATAAGAGTGGTATTATTGAAGAAACTTCTTATGCGACTTCCAACACGTTCAACGTTTAAAGCACATTATAGGTCTCTCCTCTTTGTGTGAGCCAGAGCGAGAGAGCAAATTACATACATTTATATTATCGATCTCTCCTCTTTGTGTGAGCCAGAGTGAGAGAACAAATGTCGGTGTATATGTATATTGCACACTGTTTATTACTTGCTTGTATTTCAGCATTTAACGTGTGTTACTATATGTGAATAAAATAAAAAATATCTTTTAAAATGAAGTTTCACGTCTATCGTGTGTGAATCGCACACACACTTTTATTTGAAACTGATTAACACTGGTTTATGAATCTTGTTGACAGTATATGATTTTATTTTATTTTTTATTTAGGATGTGTAAAGGTAATATAAAATTAAAAAAATAAAAGTTGTTGAGCCGACATCCTCTAAGGACTCTATGAAGGACAGTGTACATGATGTACTCTGCTTATTATGCACAAATAATAGCTAGAAACATGCATGCACGCAAACAAAGCTCCCTGGACCACCATGGAGCCACCATGTTGTTAGACATTTGTTTGAATTTTGAAGATTAGAAAAATAATCTATCTACGTCACATTGGCAGAAGTGTATAAAGGTATAAACACACATTGACATTAAATAAAACGAAAAGAATATAAGATGCTACATTTTACATCTCGAAGCAGGCCTGCTAGCGCCGCCCCGTGCCGCTACGATTTATTAATGTTGCCAAGCTATGTATATGCCCTATAGTCTACTTGAGGTTGTGCTTGGCAACATTCAGCGGTCCGTTTGAGATACATTATAAATGAAAAGTACCTAGGTAACTAGGTGGCTTGAATTTTTGGCGGGTTCTTGAACTCCCATGTTTTATTTTAATTTATTATCTTAGGTTTTTTGACCCTATATTATGTAATATTGATGTCATATTGTGTGATATATTTTGGCGTGAAGTGGATTATAAATATTAACTAACATACATTTACAAATGCCACAAAAAGTCCTTAGATAGTTGTATATTAGAAAATACTACGAAGACTTAACAGATTGACACTGGCAAGTGCTTTTTGCGGCGCCAAATCAAGAAGAAGAACGGGTGGCTTTCATGCCTATTCGCTAAAACAACACAAGAAACCGTACATATTTTTTAAACGCGTTTTAATACAATATTAAAAAAGTTATCGTGTGGTTTTATGAAACCACGATGCAAGGGAAACTTTTTTCGCGCCTTTTACTTTACCCCTACTCTACGGCCAGCTGTAATGCGACATGCGATAGATTATCGAAAAATTTTGGGACGATGGAATAAAAGATTATAATAATAAAAATAAAATCAAGTTTAAACTTGAAGATACAGATATGTATTATTAGGTACGTTTTAGATTAACTCTGTTAGTCACGATTTGAACAATAAATTGCTGTATGTTATCTTTCGTAATCTCACTGGACAAGGTTTGGATAGTTTATCTATATTATCTCATGTTAATTTCCTTCGAAAGTTATCTTTTATGATCAAATATTCATTTAAAGATTATGAGTTACGTTTAGTGTTTATTGCAAAATAAACTCGTTAAGAATTTGGAAAATTTGTGTAAATTCGATTTGGTGAGATTTGGCATTCTCGAAATCAAAACTAGCGCACGATCGTGCTGTGGCTCGAATCGGAACTAACTTCGTTCGATTTTCAATCTAGCATTTTTATGTAAATATGGTTAAATTAAAAGAATCCAAGCAAAGATTTATAATACTTTAAGTACGGTGGCTTGTGTGTGTACTGTGACCGGAAACAGATAACGACGTTGATATGATTCGATTATAACTTGATTTTTGATTCAGTTTGGTTTAAAAGGTTCGGTTGATTAAGTGTTAAAGATCTAGGTATCTATATAGACAGTCGTCTTAGTTTCAATTTACATATAAGTAAAATTGTCACCAAATGTTACAAAATGTTTTTGCTTCGCAATTGTATAAAGTTCAAACGAGTAAAGTCCATTTTATTTTGTTTTTAACTGTTACATTCGTTCTGTTCTAGAATATGGCAGCACTTCCTGGTCGCCCCTTTACTCTGTACATAAGAATCGTCACGAAATTAAGTCAAATAAACCTTAACACTCCTTATAAATTACCGAGAAGAACAGCATATGTACACTTTAAACCTAAAACCTTTAAAAGTAATCACCTGCGTGAATAGAATCCAAAAACAATACAACAGCATAAGCAAAGATCCCAACAAACACATATTTGGCCAGAGTTACAAATGTTACAGAGACCATGTTTTGAAACATATGTGTAGTGACTAAGTACTTATGTTATTTATCTGTATTCTCTTGATTTTATGAACATTTAAACTCATTTATACTAATTATTTTTGCATGTCAGAGCTACTTTCAATTAAGGCAAAACTTAGATTCTCATTTAAGCATGTTCTGTATTTTTTTTTCCAATTTTGGAGAAGTGGATGCCTTTGCTGGTTGCTTAAAATAAATAAATAAGAGTACACTTGTAGAATCGAGTTCGAATCAAAAGTGAAACAAAATCAGAAACAAAATCAAATTCGAATCAGTTTGAAGAGTAAGCCCCGTCCGTACCCGACTAGGTTATGACCACCATACACGTGGTGATAAATTCGGCATAGTGCCTCTCTATTAGTTTATCGCGCATGGGAACCAACTATTGTATATCCAGATGCCAAGAGGCTTAAAGGCCAGTATGACAACGACGACCGTCGATGGATTACCGATCTCTCGGTGTTCGCCGTTCATTTTTGATTATACTGTGCTTACCATAGTCATTTTGCTGTTCTGCTATAAGAAAATACTATTCATAGAATATTCAATATTATAGAATTAATAATTTGAACTGAGCTTTTATTCGTAGCGACGGTGTCAGCGGAGGTCGGGCTGCCTCGGCTGCCGCCCGTTTGTGGGTGGCACGCAACCGTGATTAAATTAAAAACTTAAACACTCATAATGTTTTTCAAATGTAGCAAATATTTGCAAACCTAGCAGGTCATAAGTTTTTATCTACGATAATAAAAGGAATAAATGTAGAGAAAAAACTTAAAAAAACGTTATCCACCTGAAAGGGCAACACATATTTTACCTTTTCTGCTCTAGCCGCTCCCAAACGCGACTTGCCGCCCTTGGTACCTACCACCCGTTTAGGGATGTCTACCGAACGTGGAAAAATAGAAACACACAAATCCTCATAATGTTTTTGAAATGTAGCAAGTTTTTGCAAACCTGGCAGGATATAGGTTTGTGTGGACGATAATAAAAGGAGTAAATGTAGAGAAAACTCTAAAAAGAAGGTCGTCTTTATAGGAACCCCACAGACTTTATATTTTACTTTTCTGGGTAGGAGTCCTAACACGGAAAATATCCACCTTATTTTACAACGCATATTTTAACTCTTCCGCTCTGGCCCCCTCCAAATTGCGATTTGCCCCCCCGCTGCCACCCATGCTCTAACTACGTCACTGCTTTAGTTAACGTTTTATTATATCTCCTTTAAATTTCTTAATAGCAATACAGTGTAATTCTTCATAGTGAAATATGTTAGAACAGGCGTTAATGTTATCAAGGATGTGTATTCGATTTATACTTGCTTATAGCAATTTATAATACAAATAGATTAACTACCTTATAGGGGTTTTCCATACAATCAGTTTTCTATTTTCACAAAACCCTACCTTACGCTGTTAACCTTTCTGTAACACACTAATATATTATTTTATTATATATAAGTATAAGATCTTTTCACAAAAGCACATCACATATACCAAACAATTGAACAAATCAACTCACTTGAATACATCTTTCCAAACGTTTAATAACTATGAAAATTATGCAAAATATTTTTTTTATAATATGAACACAATTCTCGATACAAACGAGTCGCTTTCGCTTCGATATGGTAGCCACTAATATTGATAACGTCAGTTTGATAAACAAACCTTTATCGCTTGTGTATCTGTGAATTAGAAATAATGATAATGGACTGTAATCCTTATACTGGGCTTAAATGGACCGTAATTAAGTTGAATATTCAAACAAATGTAACTACTGTTTATAAATAAATATCTGTTTGTATTTATGTTACTAATTGGATTAAGTGTCTTTTCCTGGTTCATACAAATAATATCTTCATATATTAGTCACTTCTACGAATTCAATTTGTAATATCTTTCTAATAATAACTTTTAGTAAGTCTGTTTGCTTGATTCTCTAAGAAAACCTTCGAGTTTCTCCCTTCGATCTTTTAAACTTAATGAACAAGGTGTCAGTTATCATTTATTTTGATGATCTTGCAAGACATATTGGCATATCTTGAGGAGTTTAAAAGACTTTGAAATGACTGTGACTTAATTTTATAATACATATTAATTTATATATACATACTAGCTATGTCTGCAACTTCGTCCGCGTGGAATTTCGTGTATAAAAAACAGTGACAAAAAACGAATCTGTAGTTGTACTGAAATTCAACATTTGTGATTTAAAATAAAATAATTTGAATGAATTTCGCAAAATTTCCTACTTCATGTTATTATATATTTAGAATATATTACAGTATTACATATACATACATTCTTTTTATGTATACATAATTTAATCGCAATTTAGACACCATACAAATTAATGTCCATACGTATAAAATTGCATCCTAAATGTTACTACAGACTAAAAACTACAATAAGAACAAATTTCATAAAATTTGATTCAGTAGTTTTTTCGGGATTGGCGCACAAATTAACAGACAGACAGACACACAAAATTTTGGTAATGTTTTCCGTCTATGATTTTAACGCCCTCATAGTATATTTTCTCAAATAATTTTTATGTACAGATTTCAATTCTTTGCTGTTTTATAATAAGTATAGAAGATTTATAAATTACATATGACACATCTTTGAGATATTATTTTAACATATTGTAGGGCTCTTTTTATTACTAACTAAGGGCCCGTTCATATATACATCGGTCATTGCCTATTAGTTATTAATAGCGATGGATGTATGATACAATTGGATGTATTCGTGATTGTGAATACGGCTTTAAAAAGTTTGTCAATAAAGAAATAAAAACGAGTCCTATCGAATCATGATCAGGAATAAAAAAAGATTCGTCAATGTGTTAATGAGCCCTAATCTATCTAGCGTTCTCAATATTAAAATTAGCCACTAGTACTAGCAGTAGCCACTAGCACCTACTAGTAAATTCAATCTTAAGTTCTTAATTTTTTCAAAAGTTAATCTCCTTCTAGTCTTAACATCTTAGTATCTTCTTTCAAATCTACTTGATTAAAGACTTTATTTTAATTATATAATTTCTTTATATATTTTATTTTTATAGTCTGTGCCTCACCGGGCGCTAATGCTAACCTTGTCGATATTTATTCTTTGTTTAAAAAAATCCCACCATACCTCATACGTAATTAGATTACAAAGATATATGCAATTAATTAGTTGATGCTATTTCCCTTCGATCTAAACCCCTTTGACATTTAAAATTAAAAGCTGTTTTGACAATAGTACCAAAGTCGAGGTAATTTTTTTGATTTGTTTATTTTTTAACGTTTTTTTTATCTTAAGAAGCTTCCAAGTTCTTAAAAATAGGACTATGGAAAGAGATTGCAAGTGATGTTCTGTCGTCAAATTACATTTAATCAACTTATTTTTGTTATATTTTGCTTAAAATATTTTCTTAAAGGCATTAAAGTGTGTAGATATATAATAACATTTTTAACTTTTTATTTTTGTGTTTTGCATCCATCGACGACTTTTAATAGAAAATAATAACAGCTTGAAACATCATTAAATCACATTATTTTATGTTTACACAAGTATAAATATATACACACACATGTCACGTACGTCACATGTTCCTCATCACGTAATTTGTATTATATTTAAATCATCTAGTTAATTATCATTTTAAAGAATAATTACAGTAACGCTGTAGATAATAATTGATAACTCTACAAAGGTAGATATTAAAACATTACCGTATAAACAGTGTCCAAGAACGTCTTTGATAGTCGCGTTAGCGCCTTGCAATCTCTGCTTTACAAAAAATGACTACATTTGCGATTATTGACATTTGTGTCCGATGGAACAATTGGTTATTTTCGTAATTGTGATTAATTGTTATGATTAAAGAATTGTATAAATAAAACTTAATAAATTGTAAAATCAAATCTTTAATTTATATTAGGTTTAGACAATAACCTTATTATGTAAAATATAATAATAATTAAAGCTTCCTATTTAAAACACGTAGCATTAATAAATCTATAAAATATAAAAAATATATTTAAGCAATGATGGCTCAGTGGTAGCATGAGTGGACATCACATCAATTGACGTGAGTACATATCCCTGCACTGAGCCTAAGCATTCGGTGAAGGAAAACATCGTGAGGAAACTATAGCATGGTGGTAGGGCTTTTTCTAATGCCCGTCAGGCTAGCAACCACCCTCAAGTTGAAAATCTGTTGCCAAGTACCTATGGGTGTGTTCCGGCAGCTGCACTTGAGAGCCAGTCCTCCACTAGTCTTAGCGTGTTATCATTTGGGCCAAATTATCACTTAACATCAGGTGAGATTGTGACTACTACGCCAAACCTATAACGATAAAATAAACGTATTTTACATTTTAATTTTAAACTGTATAAGTTTTAATTAAGATACATTCATATGATACATACATTCTCCAGATATTTTATTGATGACAGAACCATTTATTTTCTAACTAGCACCTTAACAATAATTAATAGTAAATTATATTTATGTATTAAATATTAATAATTCTTAAAGTTATAATGAAAATAAGAACACCTATAAATTACCTTTTGGCAAAATATTAATATATAATTTTACTGTAAACCGTAGTTCAAAATAAATCAAAAATTTCATTTATGGCTACTTCGTAATTATAAACTAGACATTTAATAAACAGTTTCTAAAACAAACGAATAAATATTCGTCATGGATGGTATGGATCATTTACATCAATGATATGGATGCTCAATTTCATGTCCGTGGGCGGAAACAACTGAGTGACCGTAACTTGTAACCGCTGCTTTAGAGACTACTGGTCCAATACCGACAGGTCCTATCACCCCAACTCCTCCCACACCTGTGCCATCGCTAATCCCTCCGTAACCACTTACTCCAACCGCGCCGTAACCACCGCCTCCAAGTCCACCGAAACCACCTGCTCCAACTCCACTGAAACCGCCTGCTCCGTCTCCACCGAAACCACTTGCTCCAACTCCACTGAAACCACTTGCTCCAACCGCACCGAAGCTACTAGATCCAACTCCACCTCCGGCCCCGTAAACTGGTACAGCCACTGCGGTAGGCACACTCACAGGATACGGTTGCGGTACAGGTATGCCGACTCCCTGAGTTACCGTAACAGGCACTGGATGCGCAACAGGGTATGGGACTGGTCTATTAACAGGAACAGCGAAGGGACGATTTACTATATAAGGTACAGGACGATGCACGGTCACTGGTACTGGACGGGGTGAGTCAACAGGAACTCCAACATGTACTGGATACGGTACAGCTCTTGGAACTGATATCGGTACCGCTTGAGGAACCGGAATTGGTATGTTGTTCTGGTATTCAGATACGGTGTGTTGTGTGGGTACTCCAGCGACGATACCCGATGATGATGATACTGAGGTTGGTGATAAGCCGCCGGCTGATGATGAAATGATACCAGGAGAGGAAATTATACCAGTTGATGAAAAGCTGCCAGGTGATGATATAACAACACCACCGAGGGAACGCTTCGCTTGTTCAGCGCTCGATGCATAATGTATGCAGAAGCAAAGAAGAAACTGTAAATAAATATTATATTTAGATGTTTATAAAATTATTTAAAAATTATAATACTAATCTATACTAATATAATAAAGTAGAAGAGTTCTTCTGTTGGTCTGTTTGTTTGTTTAAACACGCTAATCTCTGACACCAATCGGATTCGAAAAATTATTTATGTATATGATAGACAGATTCACGAGAAATAGTATAGGCTATCTAGCTCTAGGCTACATCTCTCAGCTAGCTTTAATATTCACTTTTCTTAAGTAAGTCGGGACAAATAGCGAACCCTAACTGCTGTATCGGCGTGCGCTGACGTAATGGTTAGTAATACGTAAATACAATGTTCTACAAAAATATTTCTCCTGAGTACATCTAAAAAAAATCCGCGATATCATATGCCTATCTCTTATATATAAGCTACAATAAGGTATTTTGTTTTTAGTTTTATTCAAAATTGAAAAGTAATTTGTGAGCATTATTAGTAGTAGTAGTGACGCGAACGAGCCGTGTGATTTGTGACGCATAACCCTGGCCGCCCGATAGAAATATTGTAGATACCGAAGTATTATAAATCATTAATCAGCCATTTCTTTTCAATTATACGCGTGTGAAACCGCGGGGCACCGCTAGTGTTAACATAATATGGTATAGTATAACGGACGTGTAAATTCAATGTTTCATTTGGCAATAAATTAATGTCAATTTACAATTGGGCGACAGTCAATTGTTATCACTGTTATCATTATTGTTATCTGAATAAATTACCTCATAAGAAAATAATATTTGAATTCAATCACTCAAGACTTAATAGGTACCATCTGTTTGAAGATACTAGACGTATCTAGACGTTGGCATTTGTAATATCAGAGGATACGCCAAATGATAAAGCAGCTAGTTCAAATATGTAGTATCTAGTGTATCTAGTGTAGTACTCGTAGTGTATCTAGTATGTTCAAATGAATTATAAATTATTACTAAATAGGTAATCATGTAGTACTAAGTAATACTATAATAAAATAAAAACACATTATCATTTAAATAATGTATATTTGTTCGACAGAACAATAAGAAAAGCATTGAGTTACATAAAAGCGTAAAGGAGACTCATAGATATATGGAATACCGCCTCATATTTCATTTAAATTAATCTTTGTTTGGAATATCCTAGATGTATACTATATTAATACTCGAAAATAACGAAAATATAAATACATATATTTATAGTTGACAAGTGGTGAAACGATTTTTGGGCGGTTTTTGGTCGAAAATACAATTGGGTATTTGTTTTTTTTTTGTGATAATTGGAAAGATCATGTACAATTTCTATAACAAACTATTTTCATTTTATTTTTTTCGCAATATTTCAAAAGTTATTTCAAAATAAAAATTAATGTTTAAATTCAGTACCGAAACCGTGCCGATCGTTCCCGAACAAATCCGAGCGCGTGTGACGTCACAATGTTAATTTCTACTCATTGTAGCGCACAGCTGTTACAGTCCTTTGACACTTAATCGATGATATTCCTATAACATTATGACGTCTCAAACCTGACGATCAATCGTAACGCGTTCGTAGTCATGTGATTCTTTTTAAAATATTACAATTTTCAATTGTTCATTATTAATAAAACAAACGTTTTCAGAGTTTTTTCCAATTGACTATTATCATAATTATGATGAAAAATCGATATTCTTTTTTTTTTCAAATACCCAATTCCATAACATAATCTACTTCTATCCCAAATTTCATTAGAATCTGTTATGCTGTTTAAGAGTCATTGAAGGATAAACATTTATTAACACTTTTAAGTCTTTAATTTATTAGATCAATAATGACACAAATCAACTTACATAACTTGATGCACTCATTATCACTAGTTCTCAATGTGGAGTAATGAAAGAAAGTGATCAGTCATGTTTAGTAGATTGCTATTTATAACGATACATGTGGTGTAAAACATAATATAGTATCCGGAAATCGGATCCCTTTACGGCCTGTATGTGTAAGAAAAATGTACCTTCATACATATAGAGTTGTAAAATATAGTTCAACTAACTGTGCCCCACGGTTGCACCCGTGCTATTTATTCGATTAACTCTGCACCGCCCTGCCACCAAGGTATAGCCTATCGTTGTCCTCACTTCCCGTACTTGCTTACAACTTACCAGATTGCTTGACGTTCATGATTATTGCTCTGCTATTTGGAGGCGTAACGTAAAGTTATGTATCCTATAACCTTTGTGATACATAGGCTATAAGAATATAGTTTTTGTTTTAGTCTTGCGGGCCGGTGGTTGCCCATATACGAGTATGCTATAGATAATAATAGTATTTTCATTTAATTAGAAATTTATAATACCTCTTATTTTTGTACAAGTTCTCAAAGTAAGTAGTAAGTAAGTAAGTAATTTCAAATTACATAGTCGCCACTACCTACTTATCAAAATTGTATTGTCATATGTCTTCAACAAAAACATAAAATATGAAAATTGTTTTTATTTTAAGTGTGAATAAAATACTTGCCAAAGCAAGAAGAGATTTAGATTTTTTGTTTATCGTTATAGTTTTGGCGTAGTGGCCGCAATCTCACCTAATTTTAAGTAGCCCAAGATGATAGCACGTTAAACCTAGTGCAAGACTGTCTCTCAAGTGCAGCTGCCGGAACACACCTATTAGTGCTTGGCGACAGATTTTCAACTTGAGGGTGGTAGCTAGCCAGGCGGGTATTTGAAAAAACCCTACCACCATGCAAATACCCAGGGTAGATTACCCAGGCAGCAATTATTTAGATTTAGATAAAGGCGCATTATCATGGATTAAGTTATTGATTTACTACGAATTCTAAATTCTACGTCCGTACGGCACATTTCATTTCTCTTAGATAAGCGCGTTTAACTAAGCACATAAAACAATTTCTCGAGCTTCATATTATTAGTATAGATATGAAAGATTTAAACTGTTCTTAGTAAATAATTGTTTTTTATAAATAACTCTTAAGAGATCCGCATTCAATCACACTGTAAGTAGTATCTCGTCGGATAGTATTCCCGCTAAGGCCTAAGACAAACTGGACTAGGTCTGGTCTAGAGTTATACGTAATAGTGACTCTTACATACTTATGTAACAATATTATCCTTATTGTTTACTCGCATAAATCTATGTAGTTATTATGTTATCCTGAAAGTAGATGCACCAAATCTAATCACAAATAACGAGCAATTATTGGTTATTTAACATGACAAGGCTTTCTTGCTATCCGTGATATACCTGCTACATGTTTATGCATACCTCAGTAATATAATTACAACTTATTTGTTACATATCCAAATAAAATGAAAATAAATCTTCTATTTCTATACATGTTATAAAAACAACGTATCTCTGTCTGTCTGTCCGTTTATGTTCTTTTCACGCGAAAACCACTTATCCGATTTACATGTGTTCTTTTTTATTCATAGCAATGTTATCTGACCAGTATGTTATAGGACATATTTTGCTAGATAAATTAACAAAGGTACGAAATAAGCAATGACGATGAGTGAATCGGTTCGGAAAAAGAACGCTTTTGGAGAGCTTAAATGGCTTACGCTGAGTAAACCATAATCAAATCATTATAGTACATAAATTTAGATCTTAAAAAGACTCACAAAAAAGTCAGGGATAGCATATATCTCTATCTTCTAAGGGTTGTGAGGAAACCATCGGGAACATTTCATACCCAGATGTTTTTGTAGGATTGATTGTATCTAAGGATATGCTATGCCTAAGGATGCCCGAATGTCATGGTATGTCATCGATCACAAGGTGAACACCATCGATGTTTTCGTTATTCTCAGCGGTAGACGTACTATCACGAAACTCGTCACTAAAATTAACACGACCGCGTTGGAATTCTGCAAACCAGCTATAAACAGTCAACTTGCATGGTAATTCATTGCCAAAAGCAGTCTGAAGGCGAGCGACACTCTGCTGAGGCGTCAAACTACACGTAAAATCGTAGTAACTCGTACAATTTTTTACGATCCATGATAACGTAGTCACGCAATATTAAAAATGGCGTCAAAATATAAAAGTTGTAATAAAATAGTAAAATATATTTCAATATATAATAGAAATTTTAACATGTTAAAATAAGTTTCGGTTTCGGCCGAAACTGAGACCAAGGCCGAAGGTTCGATTTCATGCAGTTTCAGCCGAAACTGAAAATGCTTTTTCGGTCGGATAATAGCAAAAGCATTATGAAAAACAAAACAAGATGTAGTTGTATACCAAATTACATACAAATTAAACATAAAATATTCAAGATATAAATTTTTGATTTGATAAACAATTTGTTACGATTTTTTAATAAAATTTTAATTTCGTTTATCAATGTTATAAAGTCCAATGTGGGATATATTTTTAATCCCCGACGCAAACCGAGGGGTTTTATAAGTGTATCTATGTGTCTGTCTGTGGCATTTTAGCTCCTAACCGGCTGAATCGATTTAAATCATTTTATTTTTAAGGTGGCTTAATCAAGATTGTTCTTAACTATGATTTAAGAAAATCTGTTCAACCGTTTGAAGATTATCAACTCGTTTTTGTTGATAAAATGAATGTGAGCATCTTTCATAGCTATGATCAAGTCGAAATTTGGTATTTAAATACTTCAATGACATTAGAAAAACATGTTAACCTTGACCTGATGTTGCAGCATCATCTAGAATCTACAGGATATCAAACTCCTCACAAACTTACAGCAGAGATATCGTGTTTGAGCTCATTGGAATGGACTCAATTTTTTTTTCGAACTGACTATTCTGTTAGCCTTAGGGGCCCTGGAGCCTTTACGGCTTTTACAGCTTTATCTTTATTACAGCGCTTAAGGCACTCAGCCGCGAAAGCTTTGTAACAACATGCGAGGGTGCCAAAGTGGCCGAACCTCGGCTCGGACTGTTGCGCGTATGCAAATAAGTCGCGATCTGAGATGGTCTCAATAAACAGGTTGCTTTGTCGGGGCTTTTTAAATTATATAGCTATATCAACAAAGCCCAAGATAGTATCTCGACATGTAAAGGCTACCTTTGACGATCTAGGGGCTCTATCAATAGGCAAGTACGGGTAATGAAAACAACGATAGGTTAAGGGTGCGTTGGCGAGCGCCGCGGTGGAGACTTTTGGTTAAAGCGCCTGTCTAGTAAACAGGAGATCGCGAGTTCGAATCTCGCTGGGGGCTTCAGTTGATTCGTGTTTTTGTCCTTTTTTTAATCAAATTTATAGCCTTTTAAGGCAATAAAATAAGAAACTATCCAAATAGCAAATATTGGCTATTATTTTATAGTAATAACAAGTGACGGCACTATATCTGATGTTAAGCACAATAAAGTTCAAAAATAACGGTAATCGTCAATCATCGGTCACTGCTGTGAACTTGACGAATAAATTTAATACGGATGAAACCGTGGATTACATCTGGTTGTTTATAATTATCATAGTTTTTAACTAAGAAAATTACATTTTGCGTATAAAAGGAAGATATAGTGTAAAAAATCGTTCGTAAGAAAGCAAAAGAAAGGATGTAATAACTACTGTAATAACCCAATGTAATAATACCAAATCAGTAAAAACGTGAAGCAGTCACAGGATGTTGTTTACCGTGTAAACATGATTCCACTACAAAAAAAAAACTGGTATTCATTACTATTACCTATAATTTTATAAAGCGCATGTTACATGTTGTTATTTTATAACTTGCAAAAAACTAAATTGCTTGCAAAGCTTCAAGTTCGAGAACTCACCGATAGCTGTTTGAAAAAAAAAACTACTTGGTGATAATAACAAGTCGAGCTTTCGGTCATATCATACTTAATATATTTTAAAAAACTCCATATAGTCAAATTATATAGTCAAACTTATTACTTTATTCTCTTTTAATTTATCCATATTCCATAAATAGAATGGAAAGAGATCAGATGTTTCTATTCAAATTAGTTAATAGTTTAATTGACTCACCTTACCTTCTTCGTGAACTTTCATTTAAGTGTCCTAGGCCCAATGCCAGAAAACAATATTTATTTGATGTGTCTTTGTGCAAAACCAATTATGTTGCTAACACTTTCTTATTTAGAACTTGTAATTTGTATAATTTACATTTTAGCGATGTTGATATATTTAATAATATTATTTATTCTTATAAAAAAAAATCAGTAATAAATGTGATGTCATTTTATAACTTATGATTATGTAACTTAACTGTTAACCGATATTATTGAATTGTATTTCGCTCATTATTCCTTTAGAATAACATAGTACATTTATATTTAGTAAATTAATTATTATTATTATTTCTGTACTTATATAATACGACATGCAGTGTGTGATAATATTTGTGGAAACTTAATTGGTGTATGAGGTTGTTTCTTAAGATTAGCTGTAAGTAAAATAATCTGTATGTTTCCCGAAAACGAATAAATAAAAAAAAAATAAAAATACTTAATTTTATAGTCTGAGCATGCTGTGTTTACCTTTAAATATAATCCCATTTTAATTTTATTATAAGAATAGTTTTTATTAAATACTAGCTGGCCCGGTAGACGTTGTTCTGCCATTTACAACAGGAAATTACTCCAGCACAGCGCCACCTATCCCGAATTTATTTTCCTGAAAACTTTTTCACGACCATAACGAACAAAGCAAAATAATAATTACGCACGTCTATCGTTCGAATTGTGAGTTATTGAGATATAGAGTTGATGAGTTCATATAAAATCCAATAGATCAAGTATTACTAACATTAAAAAAAAAACAAATCGGTTCAGTCTTTCTCAAGTGATGCGCTTACCAACGAACAGCATTTCAGTTTTAATTAAGTATATAGGTATGTAATAAACGAATAAATTCCAGATGTTTTTTTTTATCGTTATTGATTTGCCGTAGTGTCCATCTTCTCACCTGATGTTAAGTGACGAAGTGGTCTAAGACGATAATACGCTAAACTTAGTAGAAGATTGGCTCTCAAGTGCAGCTGCCGGAACACACCTATTGGTGCTTGGCGACAGATTTTCAACTAGAGGGTGGTAGGTAGCCAAGTGCGCATCAGAAAAAGCCCTACCACCATGCTATGGTTTCCTCACGATGTTTTCCTTCACCGAAAGCTCAGGCTCATTGCAGGGATTCAAACTCACGTCAATCGATGCGAAGTCGTACACACTACCACTGAGCCATCATTGCTTCAATCCCAATTATCTCAAACCCATTATTTTTGTAATAAGCGGCATATATGCTGTGCTTTAGAAAAATGTTACGTGTGTGTCGGCAACTTCTTTATAGAAGAGAATGCGGACCTACCGGTCTAATTTACGTGTACGGTTCCCCCATAATTCGTCTTTCATTGATGTTAACTACTATTTAAAAGTCGATCTAAATGTTTCCTATTTAGTTAATTGATACAGTTATATATTTTTCCTCATATATGTACATTTTTGACAACTAAAAAAAAGCAATTAATGTAATATGCGAAATCCTAAAATTTTCTTATTCTTATATTCTTCTTAATATCTTATTTATTAACATTATAAAGGACGTGTCTAAGTTGTGTTTATTAAAAATTCGTTAGTAAAAGAGTTATATTTATATGAAACGTTTTTAATATGATAAATAATTAATATGAAAATATTACACAAACATCACTACGGTAGAAAAAAAATATTTCGATTTTTTCGGTGCATGCGTTAGTTTCAACCTCAATTTTGTTTCGGTACATATTAGTCGTGTAATAAAATGTTTTATTTTTTAATTTATTTCTTACAATCACAAGGACATTGCATGTTAATAAACAGCTTCGTATAACAAAAAAATATTTCAATTTAATTTGGCCGGGTTATATTAAGAGGATGTTTGCTCCGTGGTAGCGTTTCTGAACCACATCGATCGACGTAGGTACAAGCCTAAGCTTTTGGTGAAGGGAAACATCGTGATGAATCGGTAGGGCGTTTCCTAATAACTGCCTGGTTCAAACCAAACCAGTTGAAAAACCAAGCACAGACCTATAAGTGTGCGTTACACTTGAGTTCCATTTCATCTATAGGCTTAGACCACATTGTCACTTAACATCAGGTGAAGTTGAGATGAGAAGCTAAAACTATTTGAGGTAACAATTATCAAGTGCAGCTAGCGGAACACACTTAGAGATGCTTGGCGACATTTAACTTAAGAGTGGTGGCTAGCCAGGATGGCATAAGAAAACATCCTAACACAATCCAATGGTTTCGTCACGATGTCTCTCTTCACCGAAAGCTCAGGCTCATTGCGGTCATTCGAACTCGCATCATTCGACGCGGTGTCACTCAACGTCAAAGTGACGTAAAGGTTGAACGACGTCACACGTATACCGGGTCGGACTACGTGACAGGACTAGTATTTCATAATACCGTAAAGCTGAGATCATTTCGGTTCAGCCCAGCGGTTACATCACAACGTGTGTTGATTAGAATGCGTATCTTGACCGGTGATGAATTCAATTGGGTCAAACGGCACACGGAAGTCTTTGGACGTTGGTTATTTTGGTCACAAACCCTATTGTAACGGAGATTTTTCGTAAGTTCATTATGTATTTGGGTGTCCGAGTGTGTACTTATGGACGTCCTATGAAGGTCAGTAAACTTGTTTTGTGAAATCTGGACTGGAATTAATGCAAGATGTTGACAAACCGGCTATAGTGACTCTCTTTTGGTGTATCACGTTTCAGGATCGGCAAGTATATATCCAGCTACCAAGAGGTTTGTGGCCAGCTTAACAGAAAGGACCAGTGATGGGTTGCCGATACATCCGGCAGTAGTCGTCTGTTGTTTATAGATTTATCAAGCAATCTGTAGTACAAACAAATAAAAATTATGTGTGCAGCCGTTCACACGTGTCAGAAAACCTTCAGAGAAACCTTCAGAAAAAAAGGTCTCTAAAAATTATTTTTAAATATCCTAAATTAGCGAGATTTGCATTCTCGACCACTCGTGCGTACTGTTTATGAAATCTGGTCGTCTCACACCACTAGGCCAATCCGACGGCAATTACAATCATGAAAATCAGGACTTACATTAACCATATATTCTATCTCATTCCCTCGTAGGCTAAATCCTATAGATGTATATGGTTGTCTCTTTTTATTGTCGTTTTCTCATCGAGTTTCAAATCAAAACGGTGTTAAAAAAGTTTTTACTTAAAAAAATCACAGAAAAATCCAATAGATCACACGAATGACCTTTTATTCGCATTCGTCGCTCGATAACCTAGGTGTTAAATACCGAACTAAGCTACAATCAATGCTCAATGCATTAATAGATATTTTTTCTTACAAAACAATTGATACTTTCGGATTTTCAAACAATGGTGGTTTATTGAACACTACTTTGGACAAGGTTCCTAAATATAATAGATGTAAAAAGTGACAAAGAAGGCACAAACCTATAGCTACCACTATGACGATTTTCTTGTTAACAAAAAGTACTTAGGTACCTATTCGCAAAATATAGAAGTCTGCTTTTGAATAGGTATCTCAATAATATCTCCGACAATAGTAAAGTTTGGAAGATTTGCTATTGCAATTTCATTGAAATCTTTTAAAATAGTATTGGCCACCTTAATTGGTACAGTCTAAAAAGCGCTATTTACAGAAATAGAACTTATTGATTATAACAATCAACAAGATGCACGAACAGTCTCTAAAGTTGCAGAAACTTGTGGAAATTCAATATTTTATTTCTTATAAGTGTATTATAATTTACAAACGGAACTTTGAATAAAAAAAGTTAAATTTAAATACGATTTATAATATTAAAAAATATATTGTGTGCTTTTATGAATCTACGATGCAAGTGAAACTTAAAAAAATTACTTAATCTTCGCCTCGAGTCTAACAGTTCCCTACTCTACGGCCAGCTGTAATGCGACATGCGATAAAATAAGGAAATTTTTTGGGGCGATACAATAAAAGTTTCACTTTAAAAAAAATGTTATAAGTAATAATTTAAAAACTACATATAACTACACAACAAACACTAACCGTTTCTGTGACTAATTATTACGCAGTAATATTTTCATCTCGAAGTTCATTTTTACTCATATTTAATGATTTAAAAAAAAAATTGTATGACCTATCATTTTAAGTATTACATATACTTCCCGTGTACAAATTTCTGTTAAAATAGTTTAAGCGGTTTTTAAGTTAACTCCAGAAATACAAACAGTCATTTTTTAATATCATATAAGTAATAGTTAGTGTCCTTGTGTCCTTTTATAATACCCTAGATATCTATCAAGAAATTAGAAGAAGAAAAAATACTTGTACAAACATAACTATTGATGTATTAATATAGATGATATTTTAAATATGAGCCATTATCTCCAACGCATCGAACGATATAAATTTATTCATGAACTCTTTTAGTTGGACAGGCAGTCGCCTTTTCAGGTGTAGCCTCTTACTAGCTACAGATGTATCGTCATTTAACAATCTTAAAAATTAAAATCATGTTGTCAAACATCCTGTCACATAATGTGCCAAAATGTTCACCAGTAATATATCCATATCCGTTCATATTCTTTGGTAGTAATACAGCGTTTAAAAGAAAAGCGATTGATATTATTCAGACTTCGTTGAATATATGTAATTAGTACATACATAAAGACACGCACACGAGCGCGCACACACACGTACTCACGCATAAACACCCACCTTCACAAAATACCATTGTAAGTTATTTTCGATGCAATTAATAATTAATAGTTTCGTTAGGGTATATTTTTTTTTTTTAAATATAAACAACTGTAATCATTTTTGCTAAACCAATATGTTAATTTAGTATGTATGAATATGAATTTAAGAGCTGTAGAATTCTTTAAATAATTAAATAAAATATTTGGCACACGGAACGTAGCATATAACAAATAAAAAGATAGGATATTCATTATGGCGGAGAGATTGCTAGGACTGGTGTGTAATTTTCTATCGGAAGCAAATAAATTGATTTCAAGTTTAATTTACTAGTACGGCTCCCCACATATATACATATATTCAAGTCAAACATCAAGAGCCAGCCAATTGAACCCATTGAATTGTAATTATCACAAAACACTTTGAATACCTAACGTGATTGTACTCCGTGTCCTAGATTTTACTGATAAATAATTAAAACCGTGCGATTTGGCTATTATGTGATCTATTCTTCCTAAACTAACTATTTACATTACAACCGTTCTGTAGAATAACTTGCCTTGAAATTACATACCTAATATCTTCTTTGGTCCTAACTTAGTAAAATTAGTACCGTTGACTTATCAGATCAGAATCCTGATGGTTATCATCGTCAGACCTGCGTATAAACCTACGACGCATAAAACCGCGAACGAAATTGCCTTGGCTAAATCAGAAAAGTTTCATATCGGATCGAACCACTTCAATTTACAGCGTGCAGTTGAAATTGGCTTAGTTATCTGTATTTTTATTCGGTCTACCATGTGCAAAATTTGTTTAAGAGTTTAAGCCATCTGTTTAAGCTGTGTGCTATCATTCAGTCTGTCAGTAATTGGGGTTAGAATTTTATTAAGAAATGCACAACTTGCGGGTGGTTGCTAGAAAGCGATAACGATGTCTTACGAGGTTTTACTGTTGGAGATAGCAGCTGAGGTAGTAGGTACCTTTATTACGTTACAAAAGCTGGCAATTCGAGTAACCAACATCATGGGACCTCACGTAACATTAAGGAAGGTTCAAGAACTTAATATCTTAACTTTCCCTCCCAATACAGCTTGATAATTTAATGTATGTTCGCAGAAACTTAAGCTAGTATTTCTAAAAGTCTGGCATAGTTTTAATACTAGAAATAAATACAAATTACTCGTCCCATGTTTTAGACTAAAAAAACAATACATTTTTTAAGATATTAGGTTCTTTAATAAGTACCAAATAATAAGTACTATTTAAGTACATTACTGATTTGACAGACAATTAGGTCAAGGAACATATCAGGCAGGAAAACCTGTTAAAAGGTTCTACTTGTTTCTAACTTGGCAACTAGTCCTCTTTATTCAAGACCATTACTGCTATTATCGAGTGAATCTAGAGTGTCCTTATGATTATTTCAGAATCCTAACAAGATGGTGACTCTCTTGCTAAAACTTTCTAGGGAGTTTTTGCGGCATCTCAGAATTCATGATCCATGCTATTACTTCTAATTCACTTCACTTGTGTACAATAACCAAGCTTTGTTATGCAAAATGCCACTTGTATTACACAATATAAGATCAAACAACACAAATTTATGAATAAAAAACAAAAATCACTACATGACAGTTTGAGATCTCGCCAAAAAGTCTGTCAAAAGGTTATTAAAAGGTGTACGAGTATTATAGGTATAATAGTGACTTCCTCTCTGTACATCCACTAAAATAACATGATTAATAACAGTTAAAAAGATAAACCCGATTGAGTTTCTTGTCCACTCTTCTTGATGACTGGGATGTTTTCCAAATTAATGGTAGTATTTTAACGTTCATAAATGCTTTCTTAGGACTAAATTGTATAAAGGAATTTTGATTTGATTTAATGTATTTTTTTTCTCAACGACAAGGGTTCTCATTAGATTCTAACTCTCATCAGTCGATGAGTTGTCCAAGCAATCAAGCACTGCGATCGTCGCTTCAATGAAGTATGCAGTCAATGAGGTATTACACATAGAGCAGCTATTACAAAGAAACATTGTGCACGCACGGGGAGAGCGCAAATTAGTAATTGAACTAAGCTTGGTCGTTGCGCAACATAGACAGTTATTGAAACGATTATATTAATTTACAACTTGATCAGTCTTTGTAGTGTATAAATAATATCTCACACATGAAGAAATATTTATGAAATAGCAGCAATTTAAAAAAAAAGTGCACCACTTCGCCGCGGTACGCGTGCGGAGAGAGTGCAATTTAGTGATGTAACCGATTACTTAAAATATATTTTTTTCAGTTTGATGTTCTTATTATTTAAATATAAAATTAAATTAAGAGCGATTTTATTTAAGGGGATTAGGTGCTGAGTGATTACTTCAATGCAAGGTTGAAGCGGTTCCATAGGACGTTGTTGTGTCAATTATGACAATATTTTACTAGTATTAAGTTATTATGTTTACGTTATTCTAACAATAACGTAACTAACAAACATAATTCTAACTGGTTCACATCTCTAGCACAAATTTTAGTGTTGCCATGGTTACGCGGCAGAACACAAGGGAAAACCTTAACGCGTATTTCAAACAATTTAGTTGAGGCGTTACAAACAGTATGGTTGAGACGTCGTCTCTTGTATAATAACCGCAATGTATGCAGCATGCGTCACTGGGATATCGAACTCTGAACGCATTGGTTGCGCTATGTTCACACTCAGAAGACGTTAAATACAAACGCGTGCACAGAATGACTAGCACACATTTTCATGTTTAACGCAAATTACGTATTTTCAACTTTTCAATTTTGTTTGAATTATTTCGTTTTGAAACAACTTTTTTCATGACATCGTTTAAAACATCATAAGTAATAAAATTGTACAATAACTATAAAAATTCTGTGTACGCAAAAATAGCTCAAAAATTGTATCCACCATGCTAACAATATTACCATATTAATACATAATAATAATTAATAAACTAAATTAAGGATTTAAGAAATAAAATGAATAAGTGGAAAAAATATTTGGTTGAATCATACTACTAAGCCTTACAATGTCGTAGATATAATATTTCATATTATATCATCAAAATACACGTATTTCCCATATACAAGTAATAAAAGCCTAATACCTACATAAATCATGACATAAGTTAGAATCGCGATGTCAACTGGACTGCATGCCGGGTTATGTCATACAGAAGTGAAAATGTAATAAAACCCGATACAATCAACCTATCCTTTTAAATTCTATGAATCGACTATCTTTATATTACCGCAGGTGTAACCTGTAAATCTAGAATTATACGGTGCATAATCGAATGTTTTTAACATAAGAGAACATGATGTTTTGATTTATTACGTGCGGAATAAAAATACAAGTCGTTTTAAGGAAGCCGTACTAATGTTACCGGTTACGTTTATTCAAGGTTTTTTATTAACAAACTAGCTGTGCCCCACGGTTTTACCCGTGTTAAACTATACGACTAACTCTTCACCGCGCTGTCATCAATGCATCCGAGTAGCTTATCGATGATTTCACTTCTCATACTTGCCTACAGATTTTCAGATTGTTTTATATTCATGGTTCAATCCTTAGAGTTTAGTTTCACCATTAGATAGCCTATATAACCTTCCTCAATAAATAGAGTATGAAATGTAGAAAGATAATTAATTAATAGTTTACATAGCATAGAATAATCGAAGCGATGATGGCTCAGTATTACCGTGCCCTTGGGCTCCAAGTCCATCGACGTAAGTTCGAATCTTACAATGAGCTGGAGCTTTCCCTAAATGAAAAACATTTTGATGAAACCATAACACAGTGATATTTTTCTTATACCACCATACAATTCAAATCTGTCGTCAAGCATTCAAAAGTTTGTTCTAGAAGCTGCATTTAAGAGCCAGTTCCTCCTCTAGGCTTAACGTGTAACAATGTTAGGCCACATCGTCACGTGAAAGTTTGTGTTTCTTGTGGCAAAAAATTTCGGCCCGCCTAATGGTTTTTTAGAATGGCTCTCAAGTGCAGCTACCGGAACACACCTATTAGTGCTTGGCAACAGATTTTCAACTTGAGGGTGGTAGCTATCCAGGCGGACAATAGAAAAAGCCCTACCACCATGCTATGGTTCCTCACGATGTTTTCCTTCACCGAAAGCTCAGGCTCATTGCAGGGATTCGAACTCACGTCAATCTACGCGAAGTCGTACACGCTACCACTGAGCCATCATCGCTTCAAAGCGATGAGCCACTACGGCGAGTATTACACGGAATTTATCGTGACATAATAGCCGGCAATGACCATACCTATAAAATAAAATGATTAAGAAAAACCTATAAAATAAAAACTAGGATAACAGTACTCAAGCGTGCCTATTTCCTCGGAATGTCTTTGTTCACCGTCAGATGCTGTTACTAAATAAATTTAACTTATTAATTAAACGCAAGTGAAGTTCGAAAATGTATTTGGAATTAATAAGGATTTATATCCAAACTAAAAATTTCGCTTTTACGTGCATCGATATCGATTTACAAGGAGTCCATGACTTCTATACCAATTCTATCATTGAGAACTCAATACAGAGTTACAATATTATGTCATATCAAAGTACGTAAAGGGTCACTTGTAATCCATATCACGTTACGATTGTGCTAACAAATGGACGACTGCACAACTTTGTCTCATTTCGCGAGTAATCCATAAACTGAATAACAATATAATTACACTAGCTTTAAATAAATTACATAGAACCAGAAGATAAGAATCAAGATGGTTGCAGATATCAACCGTTTAGTACTTTGGCCTCAATTCAACTGCATATAATAATAATCCAAAAGGGAATTGTTACATGTGCAAAATTTATACACCAATATATATTTTTTCTAACAAGAATGAAGAAGACACTTCCTGAGTAATGATGGCTGAGTGGTAGTGTGTTCGGAAACCGCATCAATCTACCTGGGTTCGTATCCCTACAATGATCATAAGCTTTCAACGTGATGAAACCATAACATGGTGGTAGAGCATTTTCTAATACCCGCCTGGCTAGCTATTACCTTCAAGTTGAAAATCTATCGCCAAGCACTTATAAGTTCATTCCAGCAGCTGCATTTAAGAGCCGGCCTGCACTAGGCTTAGTGTGTTACTATCTTGGGCCACATAATCACTTATAATCAAGTGAGATTTTAGCCAAACGCTAAACCTATAATAATGAACATAAAAAAAATATATCCGGCTCTCCTTTATGACGGATGTCTTTTACAAATCTTTGGTAGTTTTTAAGTTATGTTTGATCTAAATAGATTGATTTATTCACTAACTATGGCAAATGTTGTTTCCCGCTCTGCAGTAGTCAATAACTCTACAATGCCATCTATCCCGTTTTTAACCCTGAAAACTTTTCCAGAATTATAATGAACAAAATAAAAAGTAAGCATATCATTCGAATCGTTAGTTATGGATCTTGAGTTCATAAAAAATCCAATAGAAAATATAAATGTCAATTTTACCACAATTTTCCAAAACTTTCAAACTTTTCTTTCTCTAAAAACCTTATTCGGACTATTATTAACATTTTAATGCAAAATCTATCCAAATCGGTAGAGCCGTTTTCAAGTGACGCGCTTACCAACGAACAGCATTTCTTTTTTATTTATATGGATAAAATTAATGGCAAAAGGAGATAAAGCTAAAATTCTTCCGTAAAATTTAGAATAAAAGGCGAGCCTATTGGCGGCTCGTCAGTCCTTTTCGGGATTCGCCACCGTAACCACTAGTAACCCCTGAAGAGTTCCTGCCTCGCCTCCAGCTGCCCTCTGAATACTGAAGACTGCGTTTCATTTTTTATTCTGAAGCGGATTCAAAGCCACGGACTTGAATTCCTAGGAGAGTTAACCCACACATCATTAAACCATACAACATTAACCCACACATCATTAGTCAAATGATATGCTAAAATAATTTATAACATTTTTAGAAAACGTAACAATTTTTTTCGAAAAATTCCATATTTTTATAATTCTCAACCGATTTGCATGAAATTTTGTAAATAGGAAGTATTTAAGTCATTCCATAATTATTGATAGGCTACACAAATTGTCAATAATATTTTAGAAATTAAAAAAAATTTACAAAAAAATAAATTATCATCAAGAAAGGTTCTACTTGGAGCAATCCGACTGGTGGAATACCGCCACCCTACAGAAGATCGCAGCCAAATAACCTAGTGTCGTGTTCCTGTGGTGAGTAGGGTTTCCAGAGCTCTTGGGGGATAGGAGAGATCAAGATTGGTAACGCTCTCGTGATACCTATGGTATTAAGATTGTAAATAATATAGTATGGGGTGGCTGGGGACAATCCTCATAGACGGATGGAGTGCGAATTATTTTTAGAAGACACAAGATCCTTGATTTACTTTAGGGGTGTAGTTAAGGAAGCTTTAAAAAGAAGCGCCCACAGGCCACGGTAACCGCTTACCATTAGGCAGGTCGTATGCTTGTTTGCCACCTTTTTTGTATAAATCGATACTGATAAAATTTTGTAGAATGGAAGCATACGTCATTCTATAATTGATAGGTTATAAAAACTGACAATAATACCTTTAGGAAACGTTAAACAAAGTTCTAACCCGATTTTGATGAAGTTTTGTACACTAGAAGTATGTGTTATTTTTCAATTGAGGCTGTTTGAATTGTAAATAATATGAATAAAATTAAAATAGTTCATACACATAATTACTGCGTAAAAAACGCGTACAACGTCGCGGAACGTTGCTACTATACTATAAAATTGAAATAAACAAATATTATCCTTGTTACAATAATATACTAATAAATAAATACAGACAAAATATGACTCAGGCAAAGTGATATAAATTATTAATAGGAAATTAACACTAAGTCATTTCGAAAACGAACCTCACTCGGGTCGAATGCCTGACATGGCTTCAAACGACACGGTCACAATTACAAGACTTACAAGTGATCAAAAAGAAATATTAAATCCAATATGGCTATCAGGTATATCAGTGTCTTTAATATGCTTCGTATTACAAACGCTGATTTTAATATTCATACCGAAGACAAGGAAATTGGATCAGAAAATAATAATTCAATTGACATTAGCAAGAGTTGTTTATTCGATAAGTGAATATATGGTCAGCTATGTAGAATCGATGCCAAATTATATCTTAGTTTTCATGCTGTTCAGCGTGTACCAACAAATCGACCTTGTATTGGTCTGCTGGATGTTTGTGTTTACCAAGAATCTATACAACAAAATTGTGATAGCGTTTACGCCGCAAAAATTCCATTATATTATCTATAGCCTTCTAATATGGATATCTAATTTCTTCATTGGTATGCTGTGTCCAGTACTATTCAATTATGGTTATAATTACTACAGAATATTTTACAGAGTTTGCGCTTTTGTTAAATCATGCGTCTTCTGTGTCAACTTATGGCTTTTGTATAAAATTTATTTAGTGACTTACAAATGCCGTACGAGTACTGGATGTCAGATGCGTGTAAGAGATGTTATCAAAACTTGTGTGATTGCATTCATAATTGTCACTATAAGCTTTTTGCAAGTTTTAACTACTGATTTACTGTCCTTATTTTACGGTGACAATGAAATTCTCATAAACTGTTTTTCTGTTATAAATTCGTTTCAAACGATACCAATTACTATAATCTTCTTAATATTAGTTAAAAGTGCGCTAAACCAATCAAAGTGAACTTTACAATTGATCTACTTACAGATTCCTTTGCAGAAACATTATTAAAACATTATATAATCATAATGGTTGTAAACTTAAGATTATTGCCATTAGGAACAGGACAAAAATAGTCATAAACGATTATAATACATAGGCAAAAACATTATCGTATGACGTAGATGAAAAAACCGTAATCCACATCAAGATGTCGATTGTTAACTATTTGTGCATTTAGTATTGCATCAAAGCAAAACTTATCTCAATTTGTTATGTTCCGACTTGCGTACTAAGATATTATAAGCCTCAATGAAATCAAAAGCGGACTTAGCATTTTATAATTTCAAGTAACAGTTTTTTTTCTGTGCACATTGTCTTTTAATCCGACTGGTGGAATACCTCCACCTTGCAGAAGATAAGCCAAATGACCTAGTGTTGAGTTTCTGCAGTAAGTACGGTTTCCAGAGCCCCTTGGGGTAGGGGTTCAAAGTCACCAACGCGCTTGTGATACATGATATTACAAGCGTTCTGTTATGGTAGCCGCATACCATGCCTGTTGGCCACCTTAGTAGAATAAAAAAAATTGTTACATACGTCTGATCAATGCATTATAATTTATTGATAGTCTTCGATCTGTTTCGAATAATTAATAAGACGAGTGTTATTACAATAAATCAGAAGGTCGTTTCATTACTTCAAATATCTAGAAAACTTAACTTTTATGAGCAATTGTACATCATTAGTCTTAAATTTAATAATGCTAACAGAATTAAAAAAGTTGACTAAACTGTAAGAAAGAACATAATATGGATTGGCTAAAGATCAAATATATATATAGTGTTTTATAGGAACCAATTAGTTTTTAAGTTTTTTAATAATAAATTGGAAGAAACATAGACAAATATATCTAAATTTATATACCAATTTATGTTGTATGCAAAAAACTGACGTAGATGTTTTTACAATTGTACTTATTAAAGAAATATGACAGTACAAAGAATTCATTAAGCAAAACTAAGTATTCACAGAAGCTTATTATTTAATTAGATTATAAGTTATAGATTATAAATTATATTATTTTAATGAGATTACTTAAATTTGTACATGAGTATAATTGTTTGTTAATAAAGAGGAAAAAACTTAAGTATATATACATATGTGTGTAATTTTGTATAATTAATAAGAAAAAGTGTACCAACCTTATTATACATAAATATAAAGTTTTTAAATTGTTATTATTATTCGTTTTTCTGCTATGTGTGAATAGATAGAAGGTCCGTGTATTGAGCGTTTAACTTGACTAAAAACCTTACCCATTCGTCTAGATTGATCAACTTAAGTACCAACGTTCTCCGCATTCTTAGTAAAAATTAAGGGTATTTAATACAGCTATGGGTATTTTATGAGTTTTCCAACACTTCAGGTTCCCGGGATTCTCCAGGAAATATACATGTAATTACTACAGCAATTAATCACAGCAATTCAATATCCCCTAAATCTCCCAAAATTTGAGTAACATGGAAACGTTTCTTGAGTTTTGCGTGACAAAAATGGTGTGAGGCCGCTTAAATTCCTTATATTTTAGATGTGAAACATCTAATGCGACGCGTCAGACCGACTGTTGGCTTATTAACCCATCAACAGTTTCCTTAACAAATTACTACTTACTACTAAATAATACATTGTGCAAACATAATTATGATTCAAATGAGAATTGACCTATGTATCTTTTGTTACTAACTTCGGACATGTACAGTTGTGAAGTTAACACAATATACCTAACTGATTCACAATGTGCGGAATAGTTAGCAAAAGCATAAGGAAATGTATAGTAAATTTAACATTGGAATTGTTTATAAATAATTTTACATAATGAAAGTTAAACCAATATGCTAACATTTAATCATGCTGACAAGATTAAAAGAATCGACCCTAGTCAAGTATTTATATTACAAGAAAATATACTATAGAACCATTTAATAATTATTATTCTACAATTGCCAGTCATTTGCATAACAGGTAGTTAGAACAATCTATCCTATTGCCACGGAATGATTCATTAGGGTTTTTAATGATATTAAAGTCTTAATACAAAAAAGCTAATATGTGAAAATTTTTATTTCAAATAATTAATTCAGAACTGACTTGTTTCAAATTATTAAAGGAAAGTGTAATGGCAAATAAATATATACAATAGGTTCTATAATTTAACAATTAAAACCATTAACAGAACCTGGTTTATTATTCTTAAAAATAAACTATTGTCAGCAAAAGAAATTTCTGTCGATATATTTATTTGAAGAAAATCTAAACAGAAATTATGTTGTTGTGAACGTGTGTGCGTGTGTATGCGTCATGCGTCGCCACGCTATATGATAGTATGAAACATCTAATCTGGTATGGTGACGCGTAGCCATGCATAAGTGGATGTTTATTTTTGATTATGCCATATTTATTTCTTTTCGTAAACTATCCTTTCATGCATATTATCTGTACAAAATAATTTTCATGTTTCACATCAGTCAGGCGTACCGCGACGGCTTGCTTTTAAATTTAATCTTTAACCGATTTTGATGAAATTTTGTACACTGCACGGAAAGTATTAAATACTTTTGTCATTGCACTGTTCTATTGATATAATAAACATTGTATAAATTGGAAATGGTATAAAATGAAATTCACAACCGATTTTTAAGAAAATTGTACACGAGAAGTATTATTAATACGTCATTCTGCAATCACATGCTATAAAGAAATGTCAATAATATGAGTAAAATAAAAAAAAACGAGATGAATTGTGTAATAAACGAATGCTAAGCCGCGGGGCACCGCTAATAGATTACAAATGTAAGAGTATATTTAATTAAAAACTAAAATTAGTTTTGTAATTTATCTATATAATAAATTTGTACTTCCTTTTGTTCCTTTTTTTCCATATTCCCGGCCAGTATAAAGGACACAAATAGTAAAAAAAAACAACAACATAATCGACTAAACCTCGGTATTTAGTTACTCGGCAAACCTGAACTCTGTACATTTCTAATCTGAATTATTTCAAAAACTAAATTCACTCAAAAGCCCTGAATTATTGGGCAACTAAGCAACGTGAGCTATAGCTTGACCGCCGTAAGCGTGACCCTCCTAATGTTCTGCGGGACGCGGTAGGGGAACAAGACCGACCAATAAGCTAGTCTGTTGCCGGCCACAGAACACATTTGTATTTGCCGACTGCCAGCAGCAATAGACGTTTGACGTATATAGGCTTACGCGGTTTTATTTTTGTAACACACCACACATAAGATTATTTTACCAAGATGGAATTACGGACGCTGCGTTTTAAAAAACTATACAGTGAATGAAATTAATGAAAAAACGCGTGTTTATTCAAATATATTGTCAATATATACACACAATAAACACAAATATATAAACACAAAGAATTTTCACTTCAACTGCGTGTAAAGATTACACGCACAATTTTTTTCAATATAATAGTTTTTGACAAGCTTTTAATAAAGATAACAATATGATGTGTATTAAATATATTATTTATCATTGGATATCTGCCTCAGTAGCAATGACATGCATAAAATATTGATCTAAAGATATAGGGTCATCTCAATACCGTGTATATCCGTGCACACCCACCGCCTCGCGCCCTCAAACAATTAATGATAATAGTAAATCAACCCGGAAAAAACACTACCAGCACCATTTATTGAATCAATGAACCAGTACGCTTTCTTGGAGTTCATTACTAAAACCGTTAAATATGGGGTTATAGTAACAGCATAAATAGGTAATAGAGAAAATTTCTAGTATAATCTACTAGACTTTTGTGTAGACTAAAAAGATCTAAAAAAAGTCCGCTACACCTTATATAAAAATAAATATTTAAGCTACAATAAGTAGGTAATTTAATATTAAAAATAATTCAAAAATATTTATGTTATGTTTACGTGAAATTGTATGATCAATAAGGCGACCCTGATCATTGTTAATAATGGATAACAATATACGCATAACTTTTAGAAGGGGGGTTTCAAAATTGGAGACTGGAGCTTGGACGTACTTGTTTTCGATAATCGATCAGTGAGTGTGATTTTAAAACTTTTACAGTACTAGCTGTGCCCGCGGTTAGGCTCGCGTGGTCTACATAATGCCGTCGATTGAGCGAACGCGCGAATCGTACTGTCCCCGTTTGAAAGACGGAAGACAAAAATGCTAATTATGGGTGATCCTTACGAGATAGATATATGCTATTTCTGACTTTTTATAAGTCTTTTGAAGATCTTTTTAGATCCTATCTTATGATTCTTGAATAGATCTTATGATTTTCTCAGCGTTAACTATTTAAGCGCCCCAAATGTGTCTTTTTTCCCGAATCGATTCACTATTATCGTCGCTGCTTATTTTTTATGTTACTTTATCTTACAAAATATATTTTATAACCTAGCCAGATAACATAGCTATGAATTAAAAACATACAAATCGGATAAGTTGGTTTTTGCGTGAAAAGAACATAAACGGACAGAGAGATGTTGCGTTTTATAATATGTATAGGTTAATCTACAAACTTTTTTTTTCATTAGAATACATTAATTTCAACTTTATACCTGAAGCCGTTATCGAGACAAAAAGTAAAACTAAATATAATTTTCACACTAGATTATAAATTCATTATTTTAGGATTTATTCCTTAACTATAAAATAATATTAAAAAACCTCCCTTCGTGCCAAATTTGAAGACCGTAGTGGCAGGAAGTAGCGTGTGGTATTTTAACTATGACGTACCGTATATCTTTAATGCCTCAAATCGTACGTCGTTATACGTCTTGTCGTTGTTTAGACACACGGACGAACGGACAGACAGACGGACAACAAAGTAATCCTATAGAGGTTCCGTTTTTTTTTCATTGAGGTACGATTAAAAATAGTAAAATTTATAAAACGGCGCCTCGCCCAGCCATCTTGTATGACTCGGAACGCTGGACAGTGAAGAAAACGAATGAACAAAAAGCACATTCTAAAAAAATTAAGATAAGATGGACGGCAGCTGTTATAAGGCTCGATAAAATTCGTAATGGGTACATACGAGGCAGCTTTAAAGTCGCACCAATAACAGACAAAAAGAAAACCGCTTTAGACAGCGTGGATATATCAAAATACGTGGCGACGATTATGTAGTTCAAATCGCGCTGAAACTATAGTCCATGAGCCAGCAACAGATTTTCATGACCAAGTTCCTCTTGGACGATAACCCGTAAAATGGTTATATATTAGCAAAATATGTCGCAGTCAAAGTGTTTATTAGTACATATTAGGTAACGATCACTGGCACGTTCAGTTCAAATACGCAAGCGCACGTTTATTGAAGTTGTAATTTTCATGAATTTATCTTTATTATTAAAATGTGTTTGAAGATTTTAATTAATAAATAATCTTATTACATGAACCTTGAATAGTGTATATAGCCGTTAATAACTATTTTTATTGATAACATTAAATTACTACCCGTCAAGTTATATTAATAATTACCTACGCATACATAAAATTATTAATTATATTTGATTTGTATAAATAGCTACAATATATGGACTAGAAAGTTATTTGGGTATTTATTTATTTGTAATAATTGCTCTATAAAGTAATGTTTTTTTTATTTCCTCCCAGTAAATAATTTAAATTTTACATAGGTAGACTACATTTTTTAGTATTTTAGTTATCCATAGACTTATTTCTAACTGTCGTACTGTTGATATTATTAATTTCTTCAGCGACTTCAAAAAGCAAATCTAAAATTATATTGTAATAAGATAAATTGAAAATGTAATAAGCTCCCGACACAAGTAGCCAATGCATTGGGACCATTCCAATAAGCCCTTACACTATAGACCACTAGAAAAAGCCCTACTGCCATGCTATGATTTCATCACCATGTTTTCTTTCAACGAAAGCTCAGGCTTATTGCAAGGATTCGAACTCATCTCCATTGACGCGATGTCCATACAAGCTGCCACTGAGCCATCATTGCTTAAAATATAATTGAACTAACAGAAAACTAAATTTCTACTCGACCAGACCTGTGAAAAATGCTCACTTCCATTTATCAACTAGAAAAGAGCTGATAATCTTCAAATGACGGAACAAATTTTCTTGAATCATAGCAAAGAACACTCTCGATCAAGTCACCTATCAAACGAAAAATACTAGATCAAACTCGGTTCAGCCGTTTGGGAGCTACAATGCCATAGATAGGCACATAGATACACAGACACATAAATACACAGACACATAAATACACAGACACACAGATACACACACCTCTATTACAAATAGCATCCCTCTATTTACGTCAGGGTTTAAAAAATATATAAAAATTACGGCTTACGGCCTTCGTTATGGAATTAATACATAAAGTAAATATTGTTTATAAATAAAGCATTTTTTTATGATTTGTGTATACAATGAAATAAATATTTTCAAACTCCAATCAAGTTTCACTTTGCACACGATTTTACGTACTATAACATTTATTTGCCTTAAATACAAATTCATCAATTCGTTCGCACTTTCCTTGACTTTGCGAAAAGAAGGCACGATAAAGCAAAAAAAAAAATTAACATTCATCACCAGATTTATGTAAATTTGGCATAATTAGCCAATTGCATACAACACGCTAGTGTAGTACCGCAGTGTCGCAAATACAAGGCTCGGAACGGAGTCCTGCGAGTGGGGTTAGTGCGGCTTCTTATATAAAACCCTCTTGATTACTCGGTCACATATCAGAAGTGTACGTTGGTCAATCAACCCTTTGCTTGTTCAATTCATTGTGTTGTGTTAATTAAACCTTGAATAATGAAGGCCTTTGTAAGTGTTTGAAATCTTATCATTTTTAACGACAACTTAACATAATAATATTTATGTCATACAATTTTAGTGACCCTAATAACGTAAAAAAGAATTTAAATCAAAAAGTAAAATTATTAAAAAAAATTAAATTAGTTGTAACACATTAAGCAATTTCTTCGAACGCTGATTTTATATTGTAAATATTTTTATTTCTCAAGTAGACCTATATTATGTACGTTTGACGTACATTATTGTATATTTTATTAAATTCGTAAAATTATATAAAAACGTATTAGATTATGTAAGCATTTTTTTATCAAAAATACCAAAAATTCCGGAGTCTATATATATCTCCCTTCTACGGTTATCTTCTCCGTATCATATAAAAGCAACAATATCACTTAAATAAATGTTGACCAAATAAAAGCAACATAAATTCAAGTTACAAATAAGTTAATAAACATAATGAGAGTTGAAATTTGAAACTCGCAACTGTGATAGTTTCAAACTGGCAATAAATTTGTGTATGATATCTACGAACCAAATTTAGAATTAGTAATGGAACGTTATTTTATATATATATTAATAAATCTGCGAGTTCTCCGTCTGTACGTGTAACTTTTTTCTAAATTTTCTTAAAGACACCTATATAAAGGACAGTGATCAGGTAAATTACCTTAATTTCTTGTTTGTCTGCCTGTCTGTTTGTATTTCTCGATTTAACTCAAAAACGGCTGAACCGATTTCTATGAAATATTGTACATAGAAAGATTATGTCGTTACTCATATTATAGGCTATAAGCAAAAAATATATATTTTTGATTTCGAGGAATATTTGTATACGCGAAGTAAAGTCTATATGAATTGTCAATAATATAGGTAAAAATAAAATTGGTAGGCGTATTATTTCCTGCGTAATGAACGCGTGCCTCGCTAGTAAAATCTTATTTCGTTGCTAAATTGTACTTTAACGAAACCAAAAGATATGTTTATTTATTCGTACATTCAAATTCAATTCAAATAATAATTAAATTAGTATAAGATTTTAATATATCAAATATATACCCCAAATATATACAACCTTGGTCGCGTTGATAATAATCCACTTACCTATACTGACAATATTAAAAACGTAGTTTCTTTGTGAATTTGTCTATAAGGGGTAATCTTTGGAACTACTGAACCGATTCTAAAAATTCTTTCATTAAAAAAAGCTACGTTTTACCTGATGGTCATAGTTTTTATTTTTATTATATTTCCTAGGAATTAATATTGAAGTCCATATGTAATATTACATAAAATTTAAAAATAATAAAATACTGCCTGTGTTACTTGAGGAGAATTTATACCAATTTAAAATACTTCAAAATAAGTAGTTCAAGAGATTATCGAAACAAACTAACAATACTTCTTTGTAATATTATCAGCAAACCGCTCCGGCTTCGCACGCTACCAGAGTAATACATATAACTCTATTGGTTTATGCGGCCAAGCCCGGTGAAGCTTTTTTTTTTTTTTTTTTTTTTCGAACTGACTACACTGTTAGCCTTATGGGCCCTGGAGCCTTTACGGCTTTTACAGCTTTACCGGGCTTCCGGTGAAGCTGTAAAAGCCGTAAAGGCTCCAGGGCCCATAAGGCTAATAGTACAAAAAAAAAAGTTTATGCGTAGCACGCCAGTAAAGCTCCCAGTCGGCATATCTTTTTCCAACATTTTCAACATTGATCGTCATATTTCAACCAATTTAGATAAAACCTCTAATGAATTGTACACCTAAACATTGCTCGTTAATGAAAACCGCATGATAATCCGTTCGCTAGTTTTTGAGTACATCGCCGTCAGACAGACAGACATACGCGAGACTTTATTTTATAGCATGTAATGATAATTATTGATAGCGCCTGGTACGAAAAGGATTTTATATTAGGCTTATTTGGACCTTGGAGTCTTTAGAACTCGAGTGTAGCGGTCAGAGCTTCCTGAAAGGTGTTTCACGACAGATTTTCAACTGGCTAATAAATATCCACGACAGGAATAAAAAATGTTTACAAGTTAGATTCAACGCTATATTTCCTTTGTCGATTCGAGAAGATGTCAGAGTGGCTGATACTTTACTGCTATTTGAAATATAAAAATACATAGCTATGCGGTTTTTCATTGAAAATTATAATTAAACCATCATAAACAGTAAACAGGCCTCGTGCTCAGTGATAGTAAGGTATTGAGCTGAGAGGCGGTAGGTTCGATATAAATGCGTAGTTGTGTATTTGGTTGATAAATATGTATCATACGTAGTATACATATGCTGTTTAGTTACCATAATACAAGCAAAAAAAACTTATTAAGTACATACATTAGCGGTACTTTTCTTCCGGATAATTCTTCAAAAAAGATAAGAATCATTCTATGTTTGGTATTAAACAACATGTTTTTTTCTAAACACATTGTAAAGACTGTGATTTTTCAGGTCACGAGTCAATAGTCTAGAATATCACGAATATTTAAAAAAAAAAACTTAATTATTTCCAAAAAGATACTTATTACACCTATTTCTGGAGCAAATCTATCAACTGCATTCCAGTCTGAAGTATGTGGTTAGCAACCCTTAGTGACACACGAGCCGTACAAATTTAGTAAATACGATTAAGGCTTAAATTTACCGGGTACAAGCAGCGCAGGAGTCGTCGTTATGGCGATCTTTTGAAGGGTTATGTCCAGTCGTAAACGTGTTTTTGCTGAATTGATGGATGCGCTTAAGGCTTAAGTACTATTGATTAACGAGTTTTCAAATGAGGACTTGACAATAGCGAATTAGTAAAGCACCCTGTATCGTTTATAGCTTTAGCGTTATGTCTACAATCTCACCTGATGTTAAATTACAATGTGATCCAAGATGGTAACACGCTAAGCCTAATGGGAAGACTGGCTCTCAAGTGCAGCTGCCGGAACACACCTATAGTTGCTTGGTGACAGATTTTAAACTTGAAGGTAGTAGCTAGCCAGACAGGCGTTAGAAAAGCCTTACCACCATGCTATGGTTTTATGACGATGTTTTCCTTCACCGAAAGCTCAAACTCATTGCAGGGATTCGAACTCGATCGATGCGATGTTTGTATACGCTACAACTGAGCTATCATTGCTTCAAGTTACTTACACGACTAGTATATGATAACCATACACATGGTAAAAACACACCAAAATTTTAGTCATAGCGTCGCGTATCAGAATTGAGTCAGATTGATATATCTATCTGTTTAGCTGCTTTCGACGTGGAAGTCTCAGTTCAGTAATAGCCGTTTTCAATAACAAATCTGAGCTTATGGATAGATCGCTATCTCCCATTAGTTCAAATAGAATATCTATCCATAGTTTTAGTTTCAAGAATAATAGTTTCGTCTCAAACTTACATTGAAACGCAGGTAAGTTTGATTCGTATTAGCGTTCCTATCTCTCGCAGGCTACCTATCCACCCTCCCGATGACAGATAGTGACGTTCGATAGGAAATACTATCTATCGATAACTTATTGATATGAAAGTAAGGGCAAAAAGAGAGATTTGTTTATCTTTAGTAACTGAAACAACAGATAGATAGGACATTGAAAACAACGGTAAGACAATGAAGACTGTCAGTTGATCGCATAGTTGCTCCTCATATCTAGACTGTCACTATTGTTCTTGACCACGGGTCCGTATCCTATTTCCCAGCAGTATGAATAAACAATAAGGAGTTAACCTAATTATAAAAAAAATAACTATTTAAGAAACTTTTAGAATGACAATTGCTAATATTTCATCGGCTGATGCTAACACGAATATTAGACAAGAAAATAATTTGTGAATATTATTACCCCAAAGCATACGTAGAGCTTAAATAATAAAGAAAAAAATTATAATTAAATAAAAATAAAATAATCGAAAAATCACTTTAATTCTGTTACGTTCTTTATCGGACCTCAGATAATCTAAATGACAGGCCGAATTAATTTTCATGTAATTACTTTCAAGAATTTATTTATTTATTATTACGTTATATACCTACTGGAGTAGGCAGCTCCAATTATATCTTTCACCAATCCTCTATAGTTTCAATCATGAGTCATTAATTCCTGAATAGATTCGTACCAGTACCAAATAAATACATGTTTTATTTTAATAAACAGTTAAATAAAAATTTAATACCCACGACCGTAAAATTAAAAAAAAAACTTGTAACACATGTTCATTATCAGCTTCGATCAGATCATAACTGGGCATAAGCCTCCTCAAAGACTGACATTAGATCTGATCTTCGGTACTCCAAATCCAGTCATTTTCAGCGACCATACGAAGGTCGTCACTCCATCTTCAATGAGGGCGTTGGGCGTCCCAAACTACGTTCGTCTAAAACACGGTCTCCATTGCAGAATTAATATTTTATAACAATTAAAATTCCTAATAGAACATGTATCCGAGTTATATCATTAACTAGCTGTACCCCTCGGTTTCACCCGTGTTAAATTTACTCCACCAAACTCATGTAACACCACCCGTGTAAACTATTGTTGTTCTCACATCCCGTAATTGCCAACAGCTTGCCAGATTGCTTGATTTTCATAGTTACTACTCCTCTCCTTAGAGTCATAGCATGAATTGGTATAGTCTATAGCCTTCCTCAATTAATAGGCTGTAAATTACATTGACTAGTCGTGACCAGAGAGTGGAGCGTTCGAACAAACAAACTCTTGAACATTATAATATTAGTATACATTGCAAATTACACAGTTTTCGCTAGATTACCGAACCGATACGACATAGTGACATAAACAGTAGTACAAGTGCTATCAAGCATAACCGCCATAACATGGGCTAGTTCCTGTAACTGAGCCGCGATTGACTTGTAACATTTCATTTGATAAACCTTTACAACGCTAGTAATACTAATAATAATATAATTCTAACTGTTCAAATTAATTACTAATGTCACTAGCTCTGACCAATATTTTTTTCAATATCTTGTAATTCGTTAACAGCATTATATATAATATATGAATATGTTAAGTTGTATTGAAATTTCAAATAAGGCTGGACAAATACAGCAAAATAAATATTTACTTAGCAAACATATTATTTTAAAAACTTACAAATATATTAGTTTATATTACGTATGTAATTTAATATGTATTCGTTACTCCAAAATTGCAAAAAAGCAAATTCAATCTTACATGAAAATCCTTAGTTAGAATCATCGGTCTATAAAAATATGTCTTCGTCTCATTCAGTAACGATAATGCAATAGTTTAATATCATACTAATTTATCTACATCACTTTTCAACGCATATATTAAAGAATACAAAGTCCTTGTTTACTTTATTAATTTACAAATTATTTTCGAATCGTAGTATAATAATATCTAAACTGCCGGCCATATCTATATTACATATAATAGAATTGAAGTGTCTGTTTGTAATGTCAAAATAAAAAGTTTTTACTAAATACATATGAAAGTATACACGGTACCTATAACAAAAAAACCCATTTTTTTTATTTTTGGTAATCTTAGAAACGGTTAGACCGATTTTGACGGGACTTTCACTGGCAGATAGCTGATTTTATAAGGAATAACTTAGGCTACTTTTATTTTAGAAATATATTTGTGCTTCCGCACAAAAAAAGTTAAAAATACATTCCACCCACGAAACAAACGTGCGTTGTTAGTCATTCGACATTGAAATTCATCGCACGGTACAAATTTCGTTTTCAATCACACCGGTAATACATATTAACTTGATGAAGTTCAATCACGTCATTCAGTAAAAGTAACTACGATGCATTGTTTGCGATAATGTATGCACGTCGATGCATTGTCCTTAAGTTTTGGCAATGGCTTTAATATAAATAATATATTTACTTTCATTTTAAACGCATTTGCATGCCATCTGTATCGATATACATTTAGTATCATTTTTTACTTCGCGTAACATTTGGTAACATTTAAATTTTCATTAAAACAGATCTCTGATTTTCCCTGGTGTAACAATCTATATCTATACTAATATAATAAAGCGGAAGAGTTTTTTTTTGTTTGTTTGTTTATTTAAACACGCTAACCTCTGAAACTACCAGTGGGATTAAAAAAAATGTTTTTGTATATGATAGCCAGATTCACATGGAATAGTATAGAATAGAATTAGGCTGCACCTCACAGCTAGCTTTAAATATTGATTGTTGTTAAGTAAGTCGGAGAGAACCGCGGAGTCGAACTGCTTTATCCGCGTGCGCTGGCGTAATGGTTAGTGATACGTAAATACAATGTTCTACAAAAATATTTCTCCTTAGTACATCTAAAAAAATTCCTCAATACCATATGCCTATATCCTATACATAAGTCACAATAAGGTACTTTGTGTTATATTTAAAATAAAAGTTTTAAATTGATTTATGAGCATTATTATTAGGCGTGGTATTATTAATCCTTACGAACGAAAGTTACTTCATCATCAAGATAATTTTATGAAAATAAATTTTGCCCTTATAGCATGTTATTTGGACGAATAGTTTGTGAGATAAATGGGAATAAAAATTGAACACTCGGTTCGGGTCTATGACTATAGGTGTAGTGGCGCGATCGAGCCGTGTGAGTTGTGACGCATAACCCTGACCGCCAAAAAATACCGCGTAAAAATATTGTCTATACTGAAGTATTATAAATCAATCAGCAATTTCTTTTATATTATACGCGGGTGAAACCACGGGCGACAGCTAGTATAGAATAATTTCCTGGCCTAACTACTCGCACTAATAGAATTTTAAGAGTGCTCGAGATAAATAAATAAATAAGTTTGTAAAGAGCTTTTTCTGTATTGTTTTTTATTTGTTTGTTTGAGCGTGCTAATCTCGGGAACTTCTATATAGCCTATTTATTGAGAAAGGTTGTATGCTATATAACTTGAAGCTATCACTAAGGAGTGTAGCAGTAAGTCAGGAACCATTAACGTCAGGCAATCTGGCAAGCTGTAAGCACGTAGGAGAAGTGAGAACAAGATTAGGCTACACGAGTGCGTTGGCGGAGGAGCAGAGCGGGGAAGATTTTATAGAGGTTTATTAAGTCCGTGTTAGAAAATAAATATAATATTTACAGACGTTGTATTTTTGTTGAAATCACGACTATCGGCTAAGAATTAAAGGAACAATAGCCGGTTAACATTAAAAAGTTATTTGCTGAAGAAAAAAAATACAATAAAGTTCCCATGTTGTTACCCAACCCGCCCCTTCTAATTTAGTATCAATCGTTTCTATTGTTAAACCGTGAGATTTTCTCTCAATCTACATCTTATTGTATATTATACAATTATAACTGTCCTTTAAATACAATACTAAGACATTTTTTTTTCATTTAATTAATTAAAAATAGGTCTGTATTATATCGTAATACTTCAGGGGCTTTGGCCAAATTGTCCTTCTACAATCATTAACGCTAACAGAAGACAAAAATATCTATGGATTTGACATATCTGATCATGTGATTCTTCGGTTAGTAAGCAATTTTACATTCTATCTTTTTAATTTCGTTCATTCTATTCATTTCAGATTGCTGTGTTGTTGGTGACTGCCTCAGTTCTTGCTGAACCGAGCAAAGTAGTCCAGAAGCGTAGCGGCCTGGTCGGTCACTATGGTGATGCGATCATTGACAATAGTCTGGCTTATCACGCAGGCCCAGCCTTTGCAACCGGACCAGCTGTTGGCCATGCTTTTGCAGCTGGACCAGCTGTAGGCCACGCTTTCGCAGCAGGACCAGCTTTTAGTCGCGCTATAGCCGGCCCTGGAGTGGTTGCTGGACCTGGCTTAGCTGGGCCGGTAGTCGCAGGGCCGTTGAGTGCCGGGCTTGTAGCTAACGGTTACGCTAGTGCGGCGGTTATTGGGGCCAACGTACACACAACAGTGACGAAGCACGTCGGTTATCCCGTGCCAGCTCCTTACCCCGTTGCTGTTGATAGGCCTGTCCCCTATCCAGTCAGAGTAAGTCCCCCTGTTATACTATTTTGCAAATATTTTATTTCAACAAACAATTTTGTAGTTACATAAGTCAGTGAAGGTTTAAGACGAAAAGTTGTTAATTCTGAAATTCAAAAATTGGTGTAATGCTCACCTAGCTAGCTTCTTCAAGATGAAATTCTGTCGCCAAGCACATGTAGGTGTGTTCCGGCTAATTATAGCTTCTCCCATATTCGGGCTTATCGTCATAATATCAGGAAGATCATGGTTACGCGCTAACTTATAAATCACTAGATAAGAAATTCTAAACAACATCTTTAAAAACTAAATAAAAATTATTAGGAATCCTTGTCAAAGCTGCTTAATTTTCTTGTATTATCGACATACACAAGTGAACCCAGAATTATAGATTACCCAGTATATTGGGAAGAGTCCTTTTACCAACACTTAGTGTTGTGTGAAAATATCAAATAAATTCACTAACTAATTAATATGCCAGTGCATTGACTACATTTTTTTACAATCGGGTTTTGCTAATTATCAAATCTTAAATTAATAGATGCAATAGCTGGACCTTTAAAGACTGGTATATTATGATTATGTTTTTATGGGATTTTCAACGATTCTATTAGATTATAATCATCATCATTTCAGCCGAAAGACATGCACTTAGGTGTACGTATGCCTCCACAAATGATCCCCACAACGACTGTTCCTACATTGTTTGCATTTAGCGGATTCTTCCGATCTTCACCGAGCGTTGGTCCACATTGTGTGGGATCTGCTTACACTGCATCTTCAGGTACGCGGTCGCCACTCGAGAAGTCCTCACATTTACTGCCACTCAAGTCTAACAATTCTTAGGGCTATGTCGGTGTCTTTGGTTTTTGTTCGGATCCTTAATTTCTGCTTCGATAAGCGCAAAGAAAATCGAGACCAATATAGTTGCGTCGCCGCCAAAATTAGTTTTCGACAAGTTGCGTCGTATTAAACCCGCTATTGAAATGCGTTTGCAAATGCGATCGATTGAGGTTGAGTTGAAAACTGATTTTATTTTGGTCACCTTATGTAACAATGAGCTATCATAAAACCAAACATGATGTCTCTACTAATTGCTTGGCGTTTCGCAATCAGTCCATCTAACGGCCTAGTGTTTTTTATCTTTGTGGGCCGTTCGTCCAGGTTTATAGGTCGAAATGCCGTCGACTGTTCTTGTATTGTACTTTAAATACAATCATGTACAAAAACACATACTTCTATTTTGTTTTTATTTACAGGTAGCAGTCCCTGTCCCAGTTGACCGTCCCTACGCGGTGCCAGTGATCAAGCCTTACCCGGTGGCCGTTGAGAAGCACGTCGCCGTTCCAGTAGACAGGCCCTACCCAGTCCCAGTGCCTCATCACGTTCCCGTACCCATCGTCAAGCAAGTTAGTATAACCAAAGAACGTTTATGCTGATTCGGCTGTTTTGGCTGATCCCGAAACACGATAAACCAAAAGATGGACTTAACATTATGTGCATGATCGTCGCGGCCAGACGGGTGTAGTACGGATACTTACCATACCGATTGATTACTGGGTATACACCGACACCGGAATGCGACACGCCTAAGCTTAAAAATATGGTGGTATAACACCTGCTCTATGGTATACACCTACTGATTTTGAATGCGGCATGTCTAAGCGTAAAAATATGGCAGTATAACACATGCTCTATGGTATACACCGACTCATACCGGAATGCGGCACGCCTAAGCGTAAAAATATGGCGGAAAGCACCTGCTGTATGGTGACTGCGATCCCTTCGATCTCAATTATCGTATCCTACCATCCAGCTGCACATGTTTTACTGCCGTCACGTCATATCTCTCTTTTCACTTCATAAAAATTACTGATTCAAACATAATTTTAAAGCCTATTTTCCCCACTGTTGACGAAATACATTATATCTATTTATGTATGATAGTAAATCCCCGTGGAAGGTTTCTATTGGATGGATAAATGAATTGAATGAACGATGGATATGCGTAATTTTATTTGTTTTATTCGCTAAGATCCGGAAAAAATTTCAGGAAATAGTTCGGGTTAGGAGGTGCTCTAGTCGAGATATTTACTACTGGAAGGGGCAGATGAACGTCTGCTGGACCAGCTTGTAATTGAATAAGAATAATTTCAGGTTGGAGTCCCAGTGCCCGCTCCATTCCCAGTGGCGGTCCCTAGGCCGGTAGCTGTCCCAGTGGCGGCTCCTCTCGCACTACCGGTAGTGAAGTCAGTGGTGGGAGCGCACGCTCACCTCGCCGCGGCCGGACACTACGCTCACGACTTACACGCGCACTCGCATGCGCACTCTAAATACGGATGGTAAATGTAATATCGCGCCACTCGTTTATTTATAGATTATTAATTGATAACAATAAATATTAGTTTCCTAACAGAATCCATTTTTGCAATAAATATAAAATACTGAACGAGTTATGTAGATAAACTTGGACAGTAAAACATTATCTAAGTACAAAATTTTATCTAAATCATTACAGCTGTTTCCGTAGAGATTATTAGTAGGTATTAGATTACATACTTTAGTTGAAGAGTTAAGATTAAATCTATGTCAAACGGGTGCCCATTTAAAAGTATTTTTATTAGTCAACTGTATTGTGTGATTTAGTATAGTTAAAAAATAGGTTATATTCGGTTTATTATGATTGCCAAAATCCGAAAATGAAGACGGGAAATACAAACATCATCGATATTGATATTTATTTACCGGTCTGTATTTACCGTGTCTGGAAGAATTTGTCAAAATACTCATGTCGTAAAAAGGCAACCTTCCCTCTATTCTAACATTTCCATTAGTGTTAAGAAAATCAGATAGTATCGTTTGCTTACTAAAAAAATATTCATTAATCGATAGTATCGTTTGCTTACTAAAAAAATATTCATTAATCGACAGATTGTTTCTTACGTCGAAACGAAAAAAAAAACCATTCGCGTGATCTCTTGAGATTTGTTGCAGCAGTCAGACAAATGTGGAACCTCCTTTTGAAATATATCAAATCTATAATTACTTTTTAATTGTTAAAGCCTTTTCGCTGTCAATTGTTTGATGGTGAAAATGTCCATAGATTAATCGATAAACAATTTATATAATTAACACTAATCTTCACTCCAGATACGGATATATTCAAATTTCTGAGAAAAATCGGTGTATTTTTGTTACATGTTTAAATTGAATACTTGGTGGCGAATAAATAAACTTAAACAAGTAACAAAAAATGTTTGTAAAGACTTGGAATTAAGTGCAATGAAATGTTGGATATTACAGACGCCATTTTGAATCCTAAATCTGGTTCATATTTTTGCCAACATATATGCATATATACTTTTTATAAAAAATTGTATGGTTAATTCAAGAATAAAAAGATTAATGCCATATTTAAAGTACATGATATATTTATTGTGTTTAATTATGTTGTATTTTTTTAAAAGAAATTAACACATAACCAATGTGTTTATGTACCATTTTAGATCATTCCACAATAAGTTAAAAATCTTTTAATTATGTATATGTTCATTAAACTGATATTTATGTTTGCAGATTTCAAATTATTTCCTTGATCTGTTGCAATAATATGAAAAGCGGATCGTTGGGTTATGTATGCATGTAGGTATGTACATTGTACCTAGATTTAGCATAATTGTATATATAAGTTCGTCTTAGCTTAACTACGCATTAAACAATTGTATATTAATAACTGTCTACATATTATAATGAACTTTTGTACGATTTTGTGTAATAAAATATTATAAACATACTTCTTTCTTTTTATTATCTCATTTTCACCCGGAAGTATTTCACGAAATAAATCGTGAAAATAAAAAACTATTTGTTCAAATTATACCCTTATACGTGGTTTATAAAAATTGCGCTTGCGAAATCCGCAAAGTAAAACTCTTGCTATTCACAAAACTATAAATTGGTTTATATTAATATTGAAAGTTAAAATGCTAAGTCAAAATACTTTTTTATTTTTAACAGACTTCAATAAAAGGTTTTGAACTCGAATGTACTTGTATAATTTTTTTATGGATGTTTAGCCATAACCTCTTTGTTTATAAAACGAATTATTGATTATTTTTTCTTTGGAATGGGGATACCTCAAGGGTGGTCATTTGAATTGGACTTTCAACAACGAAGATCTCATACATAAGCTTATACTTATGACTTATGAACTCAATGAACTCAAAATCAATGAAGTTTGTTTTCATTTTTGTTAAGAATTGTCTTGTATTATCAGTAAAAAAAAACACAGAAAAATAGTTTATTATTTATCCTAAATAAATATTGTACATGACAATCAAAATTTTGCATCCATACTAAGCAGTATAAAAAAATGCTTTTTAAAGCAATACTTACTAGTCTGCTTATTATACCTAATATATTATATGGTATATACTGGTCCACCAGTTCAAAGTTGCTCAGCGTGCTATGGAAAGAGCTATGCTCGGAGTTTCTCTGAAGGATAAAATTCGTAACGATTACATCCGACAGAGAACCATAGTTATCGACATAGCTCAAAGAATTAGCAAGCTGAAGTGGCAATGGGCTGGCCATATCTCGCGAAGAACCGACAACCGCTGGGGTAAATGGGTTCTTGAGTGGAGACCGCGACTCGGCAAACGTAGTGTAGGACGCCCTCCGGCCAGATGGGATGACGATCTGCGAAAGACTGCAGGCAAACGCTGGATGCGCCAATCTGAAGACAGGGCGCTATGGCGCTCATTAGGGGAGGCCTATGTCCAGCAGTGGACTATTATAGGTTGATGATGATGATGATGATGATGATTCTATGGTGTACACTCTGAACTTCTCTCCCTATGAACTTATGAGCTTGAAATTATACTATCATTACCCGCTAAGCATAAATGTCTTAATGATAACATTGTGTTCGATAAAATTTTGTTTTCAGAGCTCGGAAATATGATGCATTTTTCCTAAATTTTACCTATGGATGTCTTAATGATACCTTAAATAAAACTATAAACTCTTTGTAAGATCGCAACAAGTTCTATATTTCAATAATATATTGGCTAAAACGAAAACTTAATCCAAATGAATAAAACGCTATAAAAGTTGATTACAATATAACAAAAAATATTCTGACCATTCTGAATTTTACTGCCATTTACGCCAATTTAGCGGTCGTTTAAGTTTGATTACTGCACATGTACGTAGTTATAGAAGCACCTCTATGAATACTGATAATCAGCAGTCCGTATTCTAAGGATGCCGTACGCAACATTGTAGAACTAAACGCATCCTGTACGACGCGTCTAGTGTTTGCTTGATAGCTATAAGAATATTTTTAAGTTAGTCTTAAGACATCATTGGTCACGAATAAACGACGAAGCAATGTTTGAGCCTGAGCTTACGGTGAAGGAAAACATCATGAAAAAACCATAGCATGGTCGTAGGGCTTTTTCTAATGCCCACCTGGCTAGCTACCACCCTCAAGTTGAAAACCTGTCGCCAAGCACCAATAGGTGTGTTCCGGCAACTGCACTTGAGAGCCAGTCTTCCACTAGGTTCAGCGTGTTATCATCTTAGGCCACATCGTCACTTAACATCAGGTGAGATTGTGGCCACTACGAAAAACCTATAACGAAAAAAAAATCATCTTTTAAGTCCTCTAGGCGCGCGCATGTCTTTACAGAGTAACCATGGTAATGGCAATATTAGCATTATTGTATTTTTTAATTACCAATAACTGCTTACAGTACAGTACAGTGTAGGGGTTCAACTTTTTTCGCTATTTTTAATTACAAAAAGAATTATCAGTTCATTTTTTAACAAATCAACACTTATATTAAGCGTAATTTTGAGGTTAAATAATAGCGTTCGACCACAAACTCACCTGATGATAAGTGACGATTTGGCCCAAAATGGTAATATGATAAGCCTAGATGGACCGACTTACAACTGCAGCTGCCGGAATGCACCTATAGATACTTGGCGACAAATTTTCAACTTGAGAGACGGACATTACAAAATGGTCTACCAGCATTTTTCATCTTAATATTTTCCTTAACCGAACTCAGGGTTATTAAAGGATTCCTCGAGAATTCCGTACTATTTATTACGTCTTTTATATAAATATTGTTTGTATGTTATCCTCATATTCTCCATTGTTCCCGTATTATTATTATTATTAAATTTCAAGACTGTAGGCTCCCGGCAAGTATCCTTGGTCTTGATAGTGGGTCAATAAGCAGGAATTTTAGTATAAAGAGCCGTTGACTTAGAAACAACTTTTTACAGCAAAATGCTACCATAAGCTTAGTATTCGATATTCATTTCAACCATCTATTTAATTAGTTTTATGAGACTCTTTTTCTCTTTTTTCTACATTTAGTTGCCGCTTAGCTCAGAGATTCTTAGTACTATTAAGCTGTAATTTAGTATGGGTAAATACTTATTAATCACGCCTAAAAAATGTTTCATGAATTGAAAGAAATAGATAAGGTACTTACTACACGTAAAGCGGAGATGATTTTGTTTTCTGTTCTATCCCATAATTGTCGTGGTCGTTGAATAGATCATTCAAAAATATTGCAGGTTTGTGAAACCATTTTTCCGATTCAGGGATCCGTTTGCGAAATATTAAGCTTAAAAGTGCTAATTTTCGTTAGATTCAAGTGACTGTCACCCTGCTAGTTAAATGGTTATTTTTGGATATGTGAAAAAATTATCAAAGTTAAAATAAAATTTTCACAGCTAAGTAGGCTTTACAAGTTAACGAGTAACAGTCGGCCAATTTATAAAATGTACTTGGAGAAGTAATTTCTTACAAGCTCCATTTGAGAATTGAATTGTAGATGAATCCAATTAGTTTTTTTTTGGTTAAAATATTTCTTGATCGAGAGTGTTCTTAGCTATGATTCCAAAACACTTTTCAGTCATTTGCAGATAAATAACACGTTTTTAGTTGATAAAGGGATGTGAACAACTTCCACTACTAATCCAATGATATTACAAGAACAAGGTATAACCTTGACCATCAGGTCAAGTCTGCAAAATAATCTGGAATTAACTCCTCACGAACTTGTGTTTGCGCTCATTGGAATGGGCTCAATGATTAGGTTATTTGTCTATTATATTATTAATTTTTAATTTACCTTGTTACATTAAAACTTCACAATCGCGAGCACCCGTGTTCGTTTGGCGTAATGTTACACAACGGCAGACAACACAGGCATGGTGTGCTCGTCCACTTTCTATAGGAAAAGGATGTGATACGAATTAGTTGTGAGTTGACTCACTTAACTAAACCATTATGTTAGCTATTAGATAATCTATTGTGTTGTAATAATGTAATACGCGTTTTGTTTTATAATCAGGATACACTTAGTTCGATATAAGGTACTTAGTACCTACGTACTTCTTCGAACAGGATAAAGTAGTACAATAAAATAAAAAAATACTTTTTCTCGATTATGCGGTGTTTTTCAAATTAACGTTATATTTTTGACGTTCACGAGCGGCTTCTAAGGGCTGTTTTTATTATGTTTTAAGCGTTTTAGCTGTATTAGTTATTACACTAAAGAATAACTCGGGGACTAGCACCAGTTTTGATAGTTTTCAAAAATATTATGAAACGATTCGTTGTTGGTATTTACTATCATTTTTATTAACGCTTGATGCACTGCTAACAAATGTATAGAATATAACAAAACTGTCTATATATAGCATTTAAGAACGTACAAATCTCTTTCCTCCTCTGTTCAGACCGACATATATTATTACTCAAATTAATTATTTGAACATAATTTCCCCTCTATTGATGAAAAAATAGACAAATAATTTAAAATTCGTTGAAACTATTATGTAAGAGGCGCCATCTATTAAAAAAATATTTAACTAACAAGACAGCTGTTCGTTTGTTTACATTCTATAATGTGCAAATATTCTCACACCATTGCGAAGCTAGCACTAAGCTGACCACAGCTAGTAATATTTTTTATTCGATTTTAAATGTCATTATGAACGGCCTACTTCATATAACTTATTGTAATGGAATTTAAACAATCCAAGCAGGGACCAAAAAGATGAGTATAAACAACGAACAACAAGTTCGAACAATAAAAGGTCACCGTTGCCCAATACCGATGTACGGAATGTGACAGCACCTATCGCGGAACCAAAAGCATGCTTACTACAAGTTAAGTACAACGCAGTGGTCGAAAGCTATAGTATCGAGAAACGAGAAAACATTGCGATCGATCTACCTCACGATAGGTTTGCTGAGTGATAGGACATAAGAAGAGCTGCCATCCATCCAGATTATATCGACTATGGTCGACGTTGTCAAACATCTATATCTTCTTCTATACATATTATAAAACTCAACGTTTCTCCGTTTATGTTCTTTTCACCCGAAAACCACCAATCCGATTTACATGGTTCTCCTTTATTTCATAGATATATTATCTTTATATATAAGATAATATATGCCATTATAATAAATGCCAATATATGATAATATGACGATAATATATATGATATATTATATTCATATTACATGAAGTAACATAAGAAATGAGCAGTGACGATAATCAATTCCAACAAAAACTATTTTGGGGCGATTAAATGGATTACGCTGAGTAAACCATAAGAATTAATGTACATGACATAATTGTGGATTTAAAAAGATCTACAATGAAGTCAGGAATGAAGTGAAGGATCACCCAAAGTAAGTACAAATAAGTAAACAATTATTTTGAGAAGTCGGGCGAAAACTCTAACCCACACGTCCGGAATATTCAATTTATTGTCCGGCAGAAAACATTTTCGTAACGAAAGCCGTAGACACGACACGACTGTTGTGTTTAACTAGATCGCGACCACTACACACCAGGTGCAACACTCGCCATGTTTCGTTCCGGGAACAGCTGTGTATATCGTAGTAGAACGAGGTTGTAGGGATTTGTCATCAACTGGGTCGCGACCAACATGAACAATGGTAATGAACCCGTCAGAGTGGCTATCTTTTGGTTCGTCACGTTTCAGGATCATCCAGTGTAGGTATATCTACCATCGATGACCGTCGATGGATTACCGATCTCTAGGTGGCAGTTTTTTTTATTATTATTGTAATGCGCTTGTCATCAGGAATAGAGCCGTCGTTTTGTCATCAATAGTTGGAAAAATACTTTTCCACCATTCATCTTAACTTCTACACAATACTATAATTTGAAAACCAGTACCTATTGCCACGGCCATTGTTTGTCTGATTGTCTGTTGTCGGTCACCTTATTCACTCATTATAATCTATTTGAGTTATGCCGAACCAGTAAAAAGTAACAAAGTTATTTTTAATTTATTATTAATGATGAAATGAAAATAATTCTTCGAGTGAAAATTATTTTTATCTGGTAAAAAAGATAATAAATAAACTTTAAATCGTGCCATCTGTTGCGGTGTTTTAAAACTAAATGTTAACTAAGTTGTTTATGCTGCTTGCATATAGTTCCTAATAATCACACAAGATGGCAAAAGCTACATTAAAAACGAATGAATATTTTTTACAAGTTTCTTCACACCAGTGTTACCAACTAATTTTTTAAGGCATTGTACCATACCTGAGAACAAATCGTATTCTGTTAAAAATTCTAGAAAAACATAGTACACTTGAATTTTCTATAGAACAATAGTAAATGATTTAAATATATTATAACTTCAAAACAATATTTAACATTTAGGGTTCAACATTTTAATATTTGATATTTAGATTCGAACTAGAAGTTATTTTCTAGACCTTGGCTACCAGAATCTGAACACTAATTTGTCAACTTATTAGTTAGTACAAATTATTACTACAAATTCAACTTAGAAGTTTATATTTGCCATAGTGCCGCCGTCTATAATTTTTGTGTAGAATAGGCCGGAAAGTATTTTTTAACAAATATTATTTGAATAAAATAAAATTGAAACTAACATTAACTGCATAGTGTATGTAATATTGCTTGGATTAAAATGACGTAAATAAGCCTCGAAGTAAGACAGTTGGATTGCGCAGAGATTTCCCGTATCGGCGACGAATTGAAAAGATAGATACGCTACATTTCATAAGTATAAGGGACAGGGGGTTTAATAAAATATTCGATGCGTTCATAGAAAATCAAAGAAGAATTTTATGGCTCGTTCAAGTCTGAAGTTATTGATTTTATTTTTATATAGACAAAATGAACGCATCGATTATTATTTTTCTATTTTGTTATGAAGATTGAAAGATTTGGAACGATCGTATATTTTGCATACGATTTCGAATACATTATCGGACATCGTATCAGATCAAAAAAGTTCGTATAAATACGATATTAATCGTGCGGTTAGCAACGCTGCTGCGCATACGTTTCAGTATACTTATACTAGTATATAACTACAAATTTTATGCATTAAATAAATCCTCGGAGCCTGGTGATGCTGTAAAAACCCTTATCGCTAACAGCAGTCATATCAAAACAAAACATTTAAAACGGAAAATGCATGTTAAATCGTATTGAGCAACTTTATTGATAATGTTGCTTCAAACACAATGTATCTAATCTAACGTCAGATAATTAATATTTAGAATAGATTTTACTAATTAATAATCAGTAAAAAGAGATATATATGTTTTTTTTGAACTCTATTACCCATATACTTTACAGGTCACACAGATCTATATCAATAAAATTCAAATTAACTTACATACCTATATTTCATTTTATTTAAACACAAAAGAATATAATATGGCAGTTGTGCTTGCAACATCTGCTATGTAAAACATTATTTTTCAAGACAGTTCAAGACAGTTTCAAACAGCCTAGATAACTACCAATTAGGTTATATCATTAGTAACTAAAATTAAAAAGCTTTTGTCATATAATAAAACATGATTTATAATTAATAAAAATAGTTAATAACTTTTTTCTAAAGTAATATTAAAACATAATTGATTTTGTAGGCGCAATGACAATATTAGTACGTCGAGAGTTGTCATCAATCTATAATTTTCCAGCAACATGACATTTCTGAAAACTAGAACAGACCGTTACACACCGAACAGACGGTTAGTCATTAATATACGTCAGACTTTTGGGCATAGACTATCTACAGGGCATCTAGGTCATACTTAAATAAACCTTGAAAGGTTCACAAATAAATTAAACTTTAATTCACTTGTTGTTGTGTTTATACATCTGTCGCCATACATATTTCTACCGGAGTAATCTAAAGTTATTCCTAAAAAATCTAGATAAATTCTTTTATATTTAGTCAAATTTATCAAAACTTTTAGTGTATTTATTGTACAATTATTATAAACATCACATAAGATGCTTCACTTAATGTTATAATGGCAAGAAAAATTGTAAAATTTCCTGGAAAATTTTCTAATTCGGGTAAAAAAAATGAACGTCTTTGATTCTATAACATTTTTATATGAACTGAAGGCTATTATAGTCACGCTTCAAAGGATATGTATGAGTAATTCTTTTTTATTTTGTTTATAGACATGTAAAACTTATCAGTAAAAAAACGGGATAGGTGGCGCCGTGGTCAAGTCATTGACTATTAAGGAAGGGCAACACATTGTCTGCCGGGTCAACTAATGTATGATCATCGCGTCGATCGACAAAAGTTCGAATCGTACAATGATCTTGAACTTAGAATGATGAAACCATAGCATGGTGGTAGGGAATTGTGTAATGCCCGCCTAGCTACCAACCTCAGGTTGAAAATCTGCCTCCAAACACACATAGGTCTGTTCCGCCAGCTGCACTTGAGGGCCAGTCCTCCCACTAAGCTTAGACCACATTGTGACTTAACATCAGGTGGGATTGTGGTCAAACCATATATTAAGTATAGTTATCGGCAATAGGATGAATATGACGATACTAAAAACGGAATCCACTGGTGTGTGTATTATATTGTTGATTTTATTAGTTATACCCTTCGAAGGTTATATGAGTTACCATGTACATTATCCATGTACAGTACAAGTAACCAAGTCTACTAAACATTAAATTACATTTTTAAACCTTATTTTTTGCAAAAATAAGCGAGATATATTTTAATAACGATTTACATAGGCTGATACAGGCCGATAACACACCGACAAGAAAATTTTTAACAAAAAAGAAAATCAACTTCAATTATGTTGAGGAGTTCGCTGGTGTATCTTCGAAGTCTAAGGACCAATGAAATTAAAATGTGACTACCCTTGAGATAACCCCTTTCCTATAAAAAAGAATCATCTAAATCGGCTCATAAACAAAGCAAGTATTAGTATAGTTTAAGTATATAAGTGTTGTTCAAACACATATATACATTCGATTTGAAAGCCTCCTACTTTCTTGAACTTCGTATTCGAAAATAATGCGAATTTTGTTTTTTTTTTTCATGGTCACAGGAACATCTATATCGAAGATGAATCGAAAGGCGGAAAAACAAATAAACACCTGAGTTTTAAAAATAAATTTATACATATACAAAAAAAAACCTATGATTTGGAAGTTTAAGTAGAATGAAAGTATCGTCTTCCCACTAATCAGTATTAAAAATCGGCAATTTCATAGGTAAAGACCTATTACATCCAACAGCACCTCTTGTGGAAACGACGATGAACTAAAATAGTTTATACAAAAACCCGTCCAACTAAGTATCGAACCGTTACGACGTGACATAATAATGTCAACAAATACTAACATGACATGACACACATTTATCAAACCTCCATAGTATAGGGTGAATCAATAAAGCTTTTACATTTTTAATGTCTTTATATCGATCCAGAGATAAAATACTAGGTGACCCCTGAAAGCCGGTGTTCTATTTCCATAACTACCATTTGAATAAATTTGTATGATCATTTTGTTCATTGTTTTTTTTTAATGTAGGAGCAAGGTAAAGTGACTGCCACAACACAAAAGTTACCACTGAAGGATCGGCAATCCGTCAAACCAAATGAGAGTCACTGTGACGGTTTCATCACCATGTGCATGGTTGTCGGAATATAGTCGTGTACAGATTCCTCCCACCCCGCTTGGTTACTGGATATACATCGGCTGGTTCCGGAACGCGATACATTTAACCAATGAACACACGACCTACATGTGACATCACACTTACATCACTTGTATACAATTTATATAAATCCGACTCATATGATGTGAATGTGATGTCAAACTAAAGTAACTGGTAAGGTCACTGGGCAATAGTATCAGTAGGGTGGGTGTTACATCTGATGTATGAGGGTAACTGGTCGCGATCCAGGCAGATATAATCGTTATGTCTTACCACTCAGCAATCATAGAAGTAAGTCGAACACTGACTGATACCGACACGTGACAAACCAATAGACAAACACTTGATATAAGGGGTTTATCACCATGTGTATGATGATCGCGGCCCAGTCGGAGAGAGATCCCTACCGCCCCGGAATTAGTCCCGGAACACGACACGCCTAAGCGTGGTGGTTGTTTTACCTGGTGTATGGTGGTCGTCTCCTATCACGGTGGGCCATATGTAGCAAAGAATCTTTGGTAATTAGCCTATGCTTACTAATTTGAATTTGATCTATTGATGTATTAACGGTGAAGGAAGACATCGTGACGATTTTTGTAACTTTATAAATATTCTCCTTATTAGGACACAGAGAAACTTCATTTGTTGAATAATATCTGTAATTTACTTTTATAATTTTTAATAAATTATTTACATTTCAAAACACCAGAGCAGAATACAAATTTTGGCATATTAAAAAATCTTTAATTCAATTATGACAAGTTCTTAAGTATTATATAACCAACCCATTTACAAATCTGGGGCACGGCAGTGAACCTAAAGCATTTTAATTAATGACAAGACAATATAACGTTAATATAATTATGCTACAAACTCAAGGCTCTAGAAAACGGAAGTACGTAATAGTAACAATGATTTCTACAAAATTTTCAACGGAACAAGTATTGTCGGCCTTATGGTCTGGTTTTTGATTAAAATGATTTAGGTTCATTCATCTATTAGAAAAATTATTTCACTATTTGATAGGTACATTATTCCCGATGAACATGTTATGTATATGTATACAATATATACTATATAATTTAAATTAATATTTTAAATTTAGGAGTTATCGATAAATAAAAAGTCGTATGACAAAATAATTATTGAGGCGGCCGGCGATGGTGGAATCGATGGGGCGGGAGAGGCTCAGGTATGCGGTTAGGTAAAAAATATTATATGTGACAGTCACATCTACTTGAAGCTCAGTGGTAGCGTGTACAGACTTCGCGTCGATGGAGGTGAGTTCGAATCCCTGCAACGAGCCCGAGCTCTCAGTGAAGGTAAACATCGTGATGAGACCATAGGATGGTCGTAGGGCTTTTTCTAAAGCCCGCCTGACTAGCTACCACCCTCAAGTTAAAAATCTGTCGCCAAGATCCAACAGGTGTGTTCCGGCAGCTGCACTTGAGAGCCAGTCTTCCACTATGCTTAGCGTGTTATCTTTTTGGGCCACATCGTCACTTAAGATAAGGTGAGATTGTGGCCTAAAATTTAAACCTATAATGATAAGAAAATGTAAAAACAAAATTGTATTAGGGCGAAGGCGGATCGCTAAAATAGAATATCGAAAGGTGATTTAAATTTCATTATTGATTCATAATAAAATAGCGATCTTTTACCATAAAATTCCAGTTTAATAAATTACATTTCGCAATTAAAACCGACGACAAATTTTACATACTACGCCTTCAACAGAACCATATAAAGGTGTTGCCATATCGTCCTAACGGGGGCAACTTATAGGGTGGGGTGGATACAAAAAAATATGCCTCAGAGATTCTTACTAAAGTCATATGTATTAGGGATGTGTTCGAAACGATAAGAAACATATCGAGAATAAGTGATTTTTTGAACTACGTACGTAACATTAATTACTAGCTGTGTCTCGCGGTTTCACCCGTGTTTTATTTATTGCATCAACTCTTCTCCTCGCTGCTGCCAACACACCTGTAACTTATCGTTGCTTTCAAATCCCGTACTTGCCTACAAATTTCCAATTGTTTGACCGTCATGATTACTGCTCCGCTCTTTACGACTTATAGCGTGAAGTTGTATAGGCTATAATCTTTGTCAATAAATAAATTGGGCAATAAAATGCCAAGAGATTTTTTGTAATCTGACTGGTAGTACCGTAGATTAACCGTATAAACAAGACGTATAAAAAAATCTCTTGTACTTTATAATATTTGCATCTATACATATTATAAAGCTCAACGTCTCTCTGTCTGTCTGTCCGTTTATGTTCTTTGCACGCGAAAACCACTAATAAGATTTATATAGTTTTTCCTTCAATTCATAGCTATGTTATCTGGCCAGGTTATAGGATATATTTTGATAAAGTAATATACGAAATAAGCTGTGATAATCATGGTGAATCAATTCGTAAAAAAGACACTTTTGAGACTTACGCTGAGTAAACCATAAGCATATGTCTATCTTCTAAGAATCATCCAAATTAGCATTTTTGTCTTTAAAAAACCGGCGGGCGATCGCCGTGATTGGGAGCGGAGGCAGTACGATTCGCGCGTCTACTCGACCCACGGCATTCTGTAGTCTACGCGAGCGGAGCCGCGGGAACAGCTAGTATAATATATTTTAACATATCGTAAATTACCGAAGTTTTAGTACAAAATTGAAACGTAAAACAAATCGTGAAACTTTATTCACTCAAGTTAGATTGAGTAAACCTTATCACCATACACCAAAACAAATCAATCAAACACATGTCTTCATATATTTATTGCATAATTTTAGATAACAAATATTATATTGTTGTATAGGCTATAGGATACTTTTTATGTCATTCGCATAGTCGTAAAACTATATTTTTCTATTATTTCCTAATATTAAAATTAACAATATTCTTATTTAATTTAAATATATTCTTATTAATGAATTTGCCAGCGCTAGTCAGATTTTAAACTATCGGAATCTAACGGTTACATTTTCGTAGATTTATAAACTAACTGGATTGGTTAGGTTAGGTTGAAACCATGATCATAACAAATAAGCCGTTAATAATTCAATTTGTCATGTTCTAGTATCATGGTTTTTCTTATTTAATAGACATAACCTAAACAATGGAAAATTATTATTTTCCGATGACAATCTACCAACAATTTACAATCTAACCATATTGTTTATAAACTAATGATTCGTATAATCATCCGGTGTTATACTTAATAGTTTTTATCACAAATTTATTAAAATAAAATAGTCACATCACTAGCTTGTATTATAAATTCTAATTGTACCGTAGACATTACTTAATTAGAAACAGTTTTCTGGATCATTCCAAATCCATTGAAGAATCCTTATTAGGATGTATATACCATATTGGCACAATAATTACATGTCCCGATTTAATTAAAACTGTCTGTATTTCAAGGAATATGAAATAATTTATTAGCCATTGACACATCCAAGGAACACTTGAAGATTACGTAGTACGGAAATAGGTTAAGAAATTCTTTAACGTGTCCCTGTTGAAACTTTTAATTATTACATTATTTACACGCAAGTATTTTTTAACCGATTAAGAACATAAATAAACTTATTATGTATGAACATCACATTCGCCCTGTTTATTTCCTAATAACTTGACTCCCATGGATCGCATTAATGCGCGTATTTTCTGTGGCATTAAGAGCCAAAGAGTTAATGTAATAATTTTGTGTTCAAATCCTAAAGTGATGCCGTGCGTTCAGTAAAGAAAACCTGTTTAATATAACGTGAGAAGTGACTAAGCAAATATTGCTGGTAAAAATACTTGAAAGGTGAAAAAAAGATTTGACTAGACAAAAACTAAAAAATTATCTACAATCATACAACAATTTCAACGATGTTTTCCTTCAACGAAAATTCAGAATACTTCTTGAATTTGAACCAACTAATTTGTTAGGCGCAAAGTCCGGCCATTATGCGGGTGTGATATCAAAACTTATGTACATTTTTAGGGCTCCGTCAACAAGTCAACAAGGAACCCTTATACTTTCGCCATGTCCATCCGTCTGTCTTTCCGCGACTTAGGTCAGAGATTCTTATTACTAGAAAGCTGTAATTTGGTATAGGTATATATATATTAATCATGCCGCAATTATTGCGGGTGTGTGATAACCATGTTACAATTCAGAGATCCGTTTAACAAATATTTAAAATGTTAATTTATTAAGTACTTTCTAATTTTTGTTAGAGTCAAGTGAGCCCCCTATGTTAGCTAAGTGGTTGTTTTAGATATATAAAAAAGTAATAATGTATATAAAGAAGTTAAAAGGAAAACTTTCATAGCTAAGTAATAGTCTACCAACTTATAAAATTGAATTGGAGAAGTAATTTAGCATCACCTTATAATACATCATATACAGCGACTACGCGTGGCCCAACACACAGTTGGCAATTTTTTTATAGTATCACGGCACTGTATGTAATGGTAAGCACATTATATTCCAAAAACGACGACCACGAAGCAATCTGCAATCCATTGCCGGACACCACTGTCATGGCGGCCTGCAATCTTCTCCTTCATTATAGATGGGCTAATCCAAAAAGCAACAAATCAAAAGAGTCGCCTTGACGAGTACCACCATGTACATGGTGACCGCGACCCAGTCGGGTGTTGGTCCCTACCACTGCTTGATTACTAGGTAACCACCGGCAGTTCCAGCGCGACAGGGCCAGTCGGTCACAATAAAATTGTCATTTCATACCACCTATAGTATATAGTTCAAATATTTAAATTAACAATTATTATGAAAACTAAAGTACTAATAAACACAGTTAAATAACTATAAAGGTTTTCGAAACATGTAGTAAGTTATAAAAAAGCTGTAATTAAAATCTATGGGTGTAACATAAAATAATGAACTGGTTAATTGCCAAGAAACATAATATACCCGATATAATTTCGAGAAATGTAATAATGGACTACGAGTTTGTTCTGTAAATAGATTTAAAATCTTAAATACTATATTTATTAGAATGTTTGTTTGTGTATGTCTGTGTTAAAAGTCTATTTAACGAAAATTAATTTATAATTTTGGAATCAGCGCATAAAAATAAAAATCTTTTATCAATTTAGTCCCAAAGAATACACTTGAACATTACAAAATTATTACTACCGATTCGGAAAACATCGTGAAGAGTCGGTAAGAAACTCGATAGGGTTTATCTTTTTTACTGTATATATAATAATTTTTATCGTTAATAATCATATTAATTTAGTGAATGAAAGAAAATGAGTTATTTCCTCCCTAAAACAACCTTTTGACAGTAAAACCTGCTTGACATGGCCCAAGCCATGTTGATCGGAGCGGTTTCCGAACATCCTACCACAAAGCGATCATCGCTTCAAATTGTGTGATTACGCTGAATATTACTTGACGATCACTTTTTCAGGGAACTGGTTTAAAGCGCAAGTTGTATGATGTAATACTTTCTACTTTTGTATTTAAAAAGAAAATACAGACAACACACAAACAGATGTCTAAAACATACGTGATCAATAACTTAATATTTATTTAAGAATTACCTAGAAAATACATAAAATATTAACACCTCCATAAATACGTATAAGATTTATGGAAATACGTTGATTTATTAGTAAATAATTCTTCTAAAAATGGACGCAATCTATTTCGCTCTTGAGGAATGTTGTTGGAATTAGCAAAATGAATTTTAATAATCGACGAAGCATGGAGTCACATTATCGTTGAATATGTATGTAATTTTAATTTTGTAACTTATGATTTTATTATAAACTATCGGTGCTCCTCGGTTCCACACGCGTTTGTTATATTATTTTAAGTAATTATTTTCATCATATAATTTAATTTTTACTCATATTATTGACAATACATATAGCCTATAAATTGAGAAATTACGTGTAAGAGTAGTTCCCGTAGACATTTTTTATCAGACTCGGTTGTTAATTAATGTACTATTTTATGATTTCGAAAAGTATTATGACGTTTCTTAAAGCCTGTCAATTTTGGAATAATAAATACTTCCCGTGTACAAAATTTTATTAAACCGTAAAGTTTATTTTTTTAAGTATTATCGAAAAATTTAATATCTTATCATTCGACCAAGGACATAAACTTCCCGTGTAAAAATATTACAAGAATAGGTCAAGCCGTTTTTAAGTTAAACCCGGATATATAAACAGACAAAAAAATATTTAAGACCATATAGCGTGATTAATGTCCTTTATATGGGATGTATATCGCGAAATTTGTAAAAAAATACATGTAAATACAGAATTTGAGATTTATAAATATAGATATTCTATGAATTGTTTGAAAAAGTATGATGTATTAGTGGTACAATGTTCGGACACTAGTTTTGAATGCTACAATGAAGCTGGTCTATCAGTGAACGAAAAACATTGCAATAAAACAACAATAGCGTGAAGATAGTTCATTTTCTAGACACGCATGGCTATTCAAATTTTGAGCGGAAAAGCCTTTGCTAGGTTTGGGGTCATCAGCGCCACACCTGTTTCTGCCACAAAGCAGTAGTGATCGCGGTATGGCTTATTTTTTATATCCGTTATAGGTTTAGGCGTTTTGACCACAATCTAACCTGATATTAAGTGACGATGCGGCTCAAGATGGTAACACGCTAAACCTAGTGGGAGAACTGGTTCTCAAGTGCAGCTGCCGGAACACACCTATAGGTGTTAGGGGACAAATTTTCAAATTGAAGGTGGTTGCTAGCCAGGTGGGCGTTAGAAAAAGCATTACCAGCATGCTATGGTTTCATAACTATGTTTCCTTACATTGACAGCTAATGCTTTTTGCAGCGAACTCGAGCACCAGCACTAGAGCACTAGGCGTTCCAACTCACAGGAAAGGCATCCTTTTATGACTGCGGTTCTTTTGAGGTTTTAAATATCTAGCTATAAACTGCAGTCACCACTTAAAATCAGCTGGACCGCATGGCTGTTTTCATAACATAAAAACCTAGAAACCTAAAAACGATAAAAATCTGTTTCGACGAACGTTAAGCGCCCTTTTCAGTCTTAGCGAGTTAGAATATATAAAAAAAAAAAAAAAAAAAAAAATTAAGTTATCTAACATTTTCCCATGACACACATACTTAAAACAGTAGCCTCGCTATATTTATCGCATACTAGCTGCGCCCCCATGGTTTCACCCGTATTAAATTCATTCGATCAGCTCTCTGCAACGCCTCACACCGTCGCGAACGCATCCGTGTAGCCCTCTTCCCGTACTTGCCTTAAGCTTGCGAGATTGCCTGACCTTCATGGTTACTGCTCTACTCCTAAGGGGCGTAACGTGAAGTTATATAGTTTATAAACTTCCTCAATAACTAAGCTATAAAACACAAAATGATTTTTTTAAATCTGACTTTTAGTTCTATAGATTAGCGAGTTCAAAAAACAAACAAACAAACGATCTCATGAGTTTTATAATATTTGTATACAGTTTTAAAGTAAAGTAAAACTAGCAAATTCATATAAAATTTTCTAAGTATTTAAAATATTTAACCTTACACATAAATCTCGTATTAACTTAAACCAAGAAATCTCCCATGTCAAATACCACGTATGTACAGATATTAAGTAAGCAATCAACTTAGGGATGTCTGAAACGAGTGCAAACGGCTACTTTAGACCGATAGGCTATATAAAGTCACCGCACAATTTAATTACACACATTAGATTCTTAGCCGAGTGTCAACAGTACGAAAACATGAGGGCCTTTGTAAGTATAAAAAATATTTTTATTTAAGGTACTTAAAAAGTGGTAAAGTTTGTGAGTTTAGATATAGGAGTTTGTCTCGGGAAATACTGATCCGGGTGAAACTTCTTTCACTATGCAGGACACGATAATAGTATATGACTGAATCGCGACCACTACACACGAAGTGTGTGGCATAGTGCCACGTTTAAGCATGTCACGTTCCGGGATCACCCGGTGTGTATACAGTAATCAAGTGGGGTAGTAGGGATCGTTACGGGATAAACACGTTAAAGTGACTCTTATTTGTTTTGTCGCGTTTCGAGATAAGCCATTGTATATCCAGCTGCCGAAAGGTTTGCATGCCGACGACGATCTGTGAAGAACTGTAGATATCACGGTATTCACCGATATTTTTGAATTGTACTGTGCTTCTCATCTGAATCCAATCAATGAGATCCATCCAATAATGAAAAAATTGATGAATGTTGAGGAAGCGAAAGTTGTATGTCAGGATCGTAGCAAGTGGAAGGACGTGTACTCTATCTACCCCGTTGAGAAAGCGGCGTGATTTAATTATGTATGTATTCTCATCTGATACAGTGACGTCATTTCGCCATGCTACTATAAAAAGCTACATTATATACCCAAGCTATATTGTGCGAAGTCACGAGCCTTTGCTAGTTGAAACTATATTAATAAATCTGTAGACCTGTCTGTTCATGTTTTTTTTACAAATTGATTAATACACATACGATATAAAGGAAACTAATCACGAATGTCCCTTACATTTTTTTGTTGCTGTTTGCCTTTCTATGTCTATGTCCGGGTTTAACTCAAAAACGGCTTGACCGATTCTTATGAAATTTCGTACACGGGAAGCTTATGTCATTGGTCAAATGATAGGCTATATGAATTTTAAATAATATTTATAAATATCGTAACAAAAAAAAAACATTTTTTTGTTGTTATTTGTTAACCGGTTTTGGTGACACGGGAAGTATGTCATTCCATAATTGATGGGCTATAAGTAGGTAAAGATCTGACTGTTTAAGAAGGCTAAAGATGTATGGGCTTGATGCACAGGTCATTATAAACATCTACATTTAAAGTAAATTTGTTCACAACACTGACACTGGCAAATACTTCTGCGGCGCCAAACCAGAAGAAGAAGATATATATATATATATATATATATATATGTGCAAATAACCGTATTATGTTGACATGAATCATAGGAACATAGCATTCATTTAAATCTATCTATCTACTTTTATATCTGGGAATCATGGGATAACGTTCTCCATGTCTTTTAGATTGGTTTTTGAATTCATCTATTGATTTTCCACTGACAGAAGCTTTGCAAAGCACAGGTATTACTGTAAGATTAGAAATCGTATCTTTTGACGTCACTACTGAGTATGTTTATATATTTATTGTCACCTCAATGACACATTTACAAAATATCGTATTAAACCAATAACTTATAAGTTCAAAAGAGTGTAAAGTGTATTTACAGGTGTGCACATGATATAAAATATTATGTCACAGTACAACACCAAATAGTGCAGATAACTAATTGTGGTGACGTGTTTGAAATCTATTTCATGATAAAACTAATGTGTATTTGCAGATATTCTTCACGCTAGTTTCACTTGCCGCAGGGAAACCTGGCGGTCTGTACCAATCATATGATTCTGGGGTAAGCTTGTCCAACAAATTATTTCTTATCTAACTATTGACTTTTAAACGTATGTACTATTATTTACTATATAATATTATACAAGATTATTGCGTATTTCGGTCACACATGGCGCAATAGCGAGTTTAATGTCGCAAGGCATTTTCCTACATCTAACTAACAGTAAGGTGGGAAAAAATAAAACATATTAAAGTAATTAGTAAAATATATAATAAATAATGTATCGACATAATAACTACATACTGTCTACCACAGTTACAGAATATTCATATTTATTACATGTACTAGGTATCTGCATATTTATTTGATTACATGTAAGAGTTATTTTGCCACAAAATTCATATTTTTTACTTTTTATTATTTTCACCTGTAATAAATAGATTTCGTGTGTAAAAGAAAAACTTTGTAATTTCTTTTGTAAACGTACATCAAGTTTGAATGACAACTTATTATCCAAAGGTCTTGCATAAATAGATCTCGAAGATATTATCAAGGCGGTACCTATATTAATAGCAGTAAAATGGAAAAATAACTTATATTAAGCATTCACAGATTAAGTAATACAGTTTTATAGAAGTTAAAAACAAATATTACATAGGTATAAATTTAGTACACGTTAAGATTCTTAGTTAATACAGATTACGCAACTTCACACGAGACAACTCACACACTACATACATTATTATTCTGCCATTCATTCATCCATATACACACACATTTTTCTATATATGTACCCTATAAAATATATTAAATATTTTGTAAATTTAGAATCTTTTTAAAATTTTATTCTTGATTTATGTCGTATACTTTAAATATATTTTTTATAAAAAATATTTTTTTTTTTTTATTAAAACGCTACTTTTTTGTGATACAAATACATAAATCAAATAATAATTGATGATTACGATTAATATAATGTTACAGCTATCTTCAGTGAACCTAGTCCATCAACCAACTGTGTCGGTAGCCCAGCCAGTTGCAGTGGCTCAGCCAGTTGCAGTGGCTCAGCCAGTTGCAGTGGCCCAACCAGTCGTGCACGCCGCCCCAGCCGTGGCCTACGCCAAGCCTGCTGCGACCAGCTACTCTTCATTCCAGCGGGTACTTTTAGATAAATATTTCAATAACAAACCTGATATTTTAACTAATTAATATTTCAAAAAGTGATATCCTTCTCCATGCTTGATAAATAATTCCATTAAAATCTTCTCGATTTAAGGGAAAATTAATATATGTTACAGGCAATGCCAGAAGAACGTGTAAACTTTGGTTTACCGGATTTACTTAGAATTTCTTAAGCTTCTTGGGTGAAGTCTGAATATTAATAAAAATAGTAATAAAGTCAGATTCCTAGTAACAAATAAAACAAATAAATTCTACATACTTACTTTAGTAACAAAATCATACATAATTTCCTAGACCGTGCACCCAGTATCAGTTGCGCAGCCAGTCGTTCAAGCAGCTCCTGTTGTTTCACAACAATTAGTCCACGCTGCCCCTGTGGTTTCACAATCGGTCGTCCAAGCCGCCCCAGCATACCAATCGGTCGTTCAAGCCGCCCCAGCATACCAGTCGGTCGTCCAAGCCGCCCCAGCATACCAATCGATCGTTCAAGCCGCCCCAGCATACCAATCGGTCGTTCAAGCCGCCCCAGCATATCATTCGGTCGTTCAAGCCGCCCCGGCATACCATTCGGTCGCCCAGCCCGTTGTTTCTAAATACGTGTCAGTAGGATCATACGGTCATGGATGGTAACACCGATGTATAAAATGGTTGTAAATATGTCTTTTCAAATTATTTATGCGTTGAGACCATGTCCTTTATTTGGGTATGGTGCAAATAAAGATTATCTGCAGTGATTGTGTTTATTATTTTATTAACATGTTGTGTATGGTGATAGATATGTCCTTAACGTCGTGATCTGTTGAACATGTAGGGTCTACAATGATTTTTTCAAAATAATCGGACAACATTAATAAATCTACGAATTTTGTCTGAATAAGTCAGCTGAACTCTGAAAAACCTTTTTTCCTCTTCTCCGTTTCATGACAGAACCAGCTGGGCTACGGAACCACAGCTTTATAGTAGCCTCCATCTCGGCTTCAACAAAATGTCCGCATTGTCACACCTTTGCCGTACCGTGCAGCTGTGGTACAGTTTTCTCGCCAATATATTCGCACTTTCCTATGACATCGGTTCCTGCAAGGGAAACGTGATGAGGAATTATTTACGCAGTCCAGCATTACAGCGAAGACTAGCGCTGAATTATTTATCTCTCGGTTATTGCCACTGTTTTATGGATTGTACTGTGTGTACCATCAGGCACAGTTCAGTCACTTTGCACTCCTTTGTAGTCTCCTTGTAGTCACTTTGTATCTCCCATACAGTTTCATATAAAGAATGAATGGCCGCAACTTGCCGTGCCGTGCCGTGCCGTGCCGCGCAGTGCCGTTGCCGCGTAGTGCGGTATTCCCATACATTTTAATATAAAGAATGAATGCCCGCTACATGCCGTGCCGAGCCGCCGCCGCTTGGTGCCGTTTCACCTTTAGTTAATAAATGCAGCCCCAATGTCATGTCATATAAAAAGTAAAATTTAAAAAACACTAGGTCAAGCGCATATGCATGTTCATTATGTTCTGCATCATCATATGACTACACTACATCATCAATCCATATCTTGAGCAATCAATAGCAATCCCATCTGATCAATGGAACAAAATAACCAGGAGTAACTCACATATTACTATCGGTGACAGGATGATTATTAATAGGAAAAGAAAGATACCATACAAGGTACTTTCTAATGGTTTTTTTTTAAATATTGTGAAGTAGCAAAAAGAGATACGTGCTACCTAATGTTGAGTGGTCACAACCTCAAATACAGTCGCAGTGCTAGCTAGAACAAATCTATAATAGGTTGCTACTCCTGAAGACTGAGGTAGGACGCTTCGTGTCCCAGTGTATGTTGCGAACCAACCCTTCGGAGCGGAACACGGCAGTGCGACAGACATAGTTGTGATAGTGACGCTTTTTCAGTCGAACATTGGGCAGACTCAGACTCCACCACACTTACTTGAATATTCATACAATAAAAATAGTATTGTAATATTTTAATATATTTTAGAATCAGTCATCAATAACAATTACAGTGATTAAACACAAACTACCCGTTTGACGACGTACTAAATAATGCAGTGAACATAGAAATATCGATCTATATTCTTAGTTTAGAGACGTAACATTCTATCTCTAAGCAACTTCTTTACCTTATCCGTATAAATAATTCTTTTTTTATATTAGACTAGCTGTGCCCGCGGCTTTATTTATTGTGCGGAACCCTAATTATTTATCTAAAATAAAATTAGCCTAAGTTATGCCTTATAATATAGCTATCTGCTAATAAAGGCCCGACAAAATCGGTCTAACCGTTTCGGAGATTACCCAGAACAAACAGACAGACAGACAAAAATTTTAATAATTGTTTTTTTATAGGTATGGTATATACTTACATATGCATTTAGTTAAAGTTAAATTTAGTTTAGTTATGCAGTTATTTTGATATTACAGGCAGACACTTCAATTTTATTATATGTATAGATAAAACATATTTCGAAATATTGTACCGTCCGCGACATAGAGCTTATCTTATTGTGATTTCGTTCCCATTGTCTTGAAAATGATACGACTTGCACGACATCTCTTGTAAACTGATTGTACTAACATAAACAATTGCACACGTGCGCATAATAATTTAGCAAAGTTTTATCGCAATCGTCTGAATGTTTTAGAAATGCATATTGAACAAACAAATAGAAACTTTTATTTTTATATATAGGTATAATGATACCTCTAATGTACGTTGGTGATAAGTTGAGTATATTCTAGATGATGTTCTTCTGATATCTTGAACTAACAGAATAACAAATTTTGACCCGATAGACCTGTGGAAGATCGTCACATAATTTAATCAACTAGCAAAAAGCTGATAATCTTCAGAGGGCTGAACAGATTTTTTTGAATTACAACTAAGAACACTCTTGATAATGTCACCTTTTAAACAAAAAAAAAACTAAATCAAAATCGGTTGTGCTGTTTGGGAACTACGATGCCACAGACAGACACACAAACATAATATATGTTAACCTCCGTTTGCGTAGGGGGTTTAAAAACTATCAATAATCACAAAAATACTAATTACATATAAATGAAAACATTATCTCATAGCTCTTAGACTAGAAAACTTTCTGAAACGCAATTGTTGCCAGCAGTTGCATTGAATTATAAACAAGTTTAAATCTACTTAAAATATTATTTATTAAATCCCGACACCCAATCTTCCCGATTAAAGAAGGGTGTTATAAGTTGAACGTGTGTATCTATCTGTGTATCTGTGTCTGTCTGTGGCATTGTAGCTCCCAAACGGCTGAACCGATTTTGATCTAGTTTTTTTTAATGTACATAATTCAAATTGATTTCTAACTGTTACTTATCTTAATAAGAATTTTTTGTATTATTTTTAGGTAAGCTTTTGAGAACAAAATCATGTGATCATGTCACAGATACATACACTAGGGTACTTGCCCACAAACTTAGCTGTCTAAAAGGACCAATAATGATTCATGCTAGGATACTAACTAGGGTTAGAGCACTGATAGATGATCATGCGTGCTACGGACGCGGTACAATACTGTGGGTACTATGCTGTCCTTTACTGTGTGTGAGTCTGACTCGCTATAGGATTAGAATTTATAATGGATGGATGAATTTATGCATGGATTACAGGATGTCGTATGTCGAGCGCACGCGCGAATCTTGCTGGCCCCGCCCTAAAGTCAAAAGACAAAAATGGTTATTGTGGATGATCCTTAGAAGATAGATATATGCTGTCGGTGACTTTATTGTAGTACTTTTTAAAATCTACAATTATGTAGAATATTAATTTGATATATCTCGCATGGTTTACTCAGCGTAAGCCATTTAAGCGCTCTAAGTGCGTCTTATTTCCGAATTGATTCACAATTATCGTCACTGCTTATTTCGAATGTTACTTTCTCTAATAAAATATATCCTATAAACTGACCAGATAACATAACTATGAATTACAATAAAAAACCTAAATCGGATAAGTGGTTTTCGCGTGAAAGGAACATAAACGGACGGACAGAGAGACGTTGAGTTTTATAATATTTAATCGATGGGACCCAGTAATATTTTTTAGCATTATAGGTATCTAGGGGTATAGTTGATTAAGCTGTCAAATACATCATAAGCTAATTCCACCTCTTTTAACCTTTGACCTCAAGTAAACCCCAAAAACACACGCGCTAATAACACAACATTATCGAAATATGAATGGGAGAACTGTTAACGTGTTAAATCGATAAGTCGAAGGTACATCACTAGAGTTCGCGTGTACGGTGAAACATCAGAACCGGTGTCCCATGAATAGCTATACACTAAAGATACCATGATTTTTGACGGTCATAATCTTCAGTTAATTCAGTTAAAAATAAACTTTGCAAACAAAAATAGTTCTAAATCTTTGACGTTTTATTAAAGTCTTTTCTGAGATGATATTATGATGAGTCCTGTATTTTTTTTAACATACGGTATTATGTAAAGAACCGTAACCCTTTACAAAACAACTGTTTTAAATTTTTTTTTCAAAGCATAGCATATTGAAATGTATATTATTCTTTGTATATCCTGGCTAGATTTTACTTGTATCACCATTAATTTCTTATATTGATGTTTTTATGAGAATTCATCAAACTTTTCTTACGAAACATTAAAGTTATAAGTTACGATTATTTAGGCCACCCATTTGATATTGATGTTTACAAAAATTGAAATTAAATCCGTACACGGCGTGAATTTCGTTGACAAATCGACCCGGTAAAGCTGTAAAAGCTGCAAAGGCTCCAGGGCCCTAAGGCTAACAGTAGACAGTTCGAAAAAAAAAAAAAAGAAGACAAATCGACTTGCATATTGTTTCAATATTATTTAAAATTGACATCTGGCTTGCCTAATTTATATGGTCGATACTAAATCGAAAAGCTTACTAATTTTCGGTTCACAGCACTTTTTATAAACTTTAAAATGGCCGTCCTGAAAAGTAAACATTTTCGACTTTTTCACGCTTTGTACGGAAATTATTGTTACCCTAGGAAAACCATAGACACGTGCTACCTAAACAAAAACTTTCAGTCAGTTTCAATACATTCAACAAGACAAACGTTATGCAACGGTATACACCGTATGTGTTATATGTAATAAATAAAAATTATTACCTATCATACAATACAACTGCGTTAAAATTTTATTTTACAATGATAAATAGTAATAATTACGATAATTTAATATAAATTGCTTATAATAATATCAAGAACGTAAAATGAATTCCTGGGCCGAGGAGAGCGGTGATGTCATGGGTCCCAGTGTTACACGTAAGTACCCTCACCATATCTAAAAAGAAAAACTAAGAAGATTTTTTTTAGTGAGGTATGGGACAGACGCAGATTTCTCTTTACTTGGGGCAGTCGGATTGGTGAAATACGTAGTGTACTAACGCAAATAGTATCGGAGGGTTTTAATTTACCATAGTTAAGTTGTGAGTAAAGAGATCTTAAGATAAAAAAATTGTACCACCGAGATTGTACACTAGGTGGTGTAGATTTGAAAACGATTAACTCCCCGAGGAAGTGAAAAGTATTTACCGTACCTAAATCGCTGCCATAACACTTTTTATTGTGTTCCTACGGCGAGCAGGGTTTCTAGAGCTCTCTGTGCAAGTGGAATTCAACGTCGGCAATGCGCTAGTGATACCTATAGTGTAACAAGCGTCCATAGCTACGGTAACCCCTTACCATCAGAAGAGCTGTACGCTTGTTTGCTAAGTTGTATAAAAATAAAACAATAACTAATTTGTAGAATCTCTTAACTTTTGTAGATAATTAATAAAAACCTCTTTCCATTCTCCCTTAACTTAATAGCTTGAATGGTTGCTTAAAGCCCTTAAGTGGCATGAAGGTAAGGCATTTTATCCCTCATTTTCTCGCCTAGCCAGCTACCACCCTCAAGTTGTAAATCTGTCTCCAAGTATTTACAGATTTGTTCCGACAGTTGTACTTGAGAGCTCATCTTCTAACTGGGCTTAGCGTAGTACCAATTTTTTTTTAATGCTAAAGTATATCTATATTCCATTCTTATGGCCCTGAGACAAAAAGTAAATAAAAAAACAATGGTTCCAAAGCTTTTTTAGGGCTAGTAATCTATATTAATAAGTCTATACTTCAGTCTGTAAACGTAAATTTTTCAAAATTTCCTGAAAATTTTAAAAATGCTATTATCTGTCTGTTTGTATGTCTGGATTTAACTAAAAAACGACTTTAGCGATTCTTATGGAATTTTGTAGACGGGAAGCATTGGTCAATTGATAGGCTATAAGAATTTTCAGTAATACATTTTGATTTCAAAAAATATATCTTAAAACAGACTATACCGTTAGCCTTAGGGGCCCTGGAGCGTTTGCGGCTTTTACAGCTTCACCGGGCTTGGGGGCGAGCGCTTAAGGCACTCAGCCGCGAAAGCAAGGCAACAAGTTCCGAAGGTGCCAAAGTGGCCGGAACTCGGCTCGCACTGTTGCCGCGTATGCAATGAAGTCGCGATCTGTCAAATTCCCTATCATTCGATCTAAACTAACTATACATATATACTTGTTTCTTCCTCCTGGGAGGAGGGAAGGAACATGATTAGTAATCTGAAAATTATTGTCTAATCTAACTAGGCAAAAAAAGGGAAAAAGGTCCCTTACAGAACCTATGTACCTATGTGGCGTGCATGTGTGTATGGTGCAGTGTAATGATTGTATGTGATAGATAGTGAATGTAGAGTCACTGTATCGCGCGAGCGGCTGCTTGGCTCAAGGGCTCCATGCCGATGGATTGAGTTGCCGCACGGTCGTGGTAGGTTGGTGTTCCTTTTGCTGTGTTCCACTCCGAAGGCTGTAATACTAGTAGGCAACACGCAATGACACAATAGGCTTTCCAGCTCAATTTTCAAGAGAGGCGACTTATGCCCGGTGAAGGACAGCAGTCCTTTTTGAGGTTAGTTATACATAAGTTAAAGGCTGAAGTGACCACTTAACCTCACGTGGATTAAGTGACTGTTTGCTACTTACTCCATACTATAAGCATAATGATTAGGTTAAGTTTATGTAGTTACGTTAGCTTAGAGAACACAAATTACCGTCATTATCATTTACAGTTGAAGGTATAAAACTTGTATATTTAACTACCTAATATTCAGGTAATTATTATTGTAAATACTCTTGGACTTTTTGGTAAAAATCCGAATTTAGGCAAGCATTATCGATTCGTAAACGTAACTTATATTTTTGTTGATTGTAATTTCTCAGGAGTGGTTATTGTTTGAGATGCAGCATTTCCACATAATTCAAGGAAGATAAATTAAATTACCATTTTTCTTCTGATACAATTTATGGTAAATGTGATAACGTAAAACTAATGTGTCGGTGAATGAGGTGAATTCTAATCCAATGAAAGGTTTTAAGTAATCGATAGAGCCGTAGCAAAGCCATTATGAGAAGTGTATCCGTGCTACGTGCTAGTCATCCAATTTGATTTTACAAACCTCAATTCTGTTAGTCACTGACATTTTATGGGTGTAAATTCTTACACTCTACAAACTTATCAGGTCGCTTAACAACGTAATTTTGGTTCCACAATAGTTTTTCTCTTTCTTTACCCACTCAACATGCTCCAACTCTCAAAGCCAGCAAAGCCTATCTTTTAAACATTAAAATATTGTTGACACTTTTCTCCAGCCTTAAATAAGTTTAGTTAATTCAAATATAATACGACAGGTGCAGCTAGCGCCAAAAGTAACACGGCTCCACCTTTGAAGAACGGATCTGATTTACGACAGTCAGGTTATCTGATCGCAGTTGGATCAAAAACAGCTAGGTAAGTGAGATAAGTAAAGTTCTGCAGGATGTTAGGACATGGCACACTTAGGTCAAACTTAGGTAACTTAACAGGTAAAATAAGAAACCTGCTTGACCTATTCCTGTTCCAGAGGTATAACAATTGCAGTAACCTATTCCAAAATAACAACTTGTTACATGATACTTTCTTTTTCTATTACTATAATTGACGAGAGTAAAGACTTTGTTCCAACTCAAATTTCTTTGTACCTCTTTCTAACAAAATAAACATCCTTACACTTGAATAGAGAAAAACATCTTCCAAACTATAACAGTTTATATTGGTGTCACACACCAGTCTATGGAACAGGTACGTAGGAAGAGCTTTTTCGGTTTACAAATAACAGTTCCAAGCCTTTACTTTAAAAATTTTAGTTTTTTAACTCTCCCAATAGATACTCCTGGCTCCACGCTGTTAATAACTAACGGCTCTAAGGACTCTAAGCTGCCGATCCAAATTGTGAAGATAGTTTTTCTATCCCGTTTCAGGTTTAAAAGAAAACACAATACAAAGGTTCTGATCATCGTTTTAGTTCTTCTGCTTCTCTTAATATTATGTCTAGCTGTAGTGATGACAGTTCTTTGTAAGTATTTTATTGCAAATTCTTAATAATTATAGTTTTGTATTATAATATTTTATACATTGACCATTGCATTAATATAGCAAAATAATAAATAGGTAACTAAGTATACCAAAAAATTATAACACATTCATTTTAATACTAAACTGTATTACAATTAAACTGCTAAACCGACGAGCATGCATGAAAAGATTGATGATTGTTGAAGAAGCGAAAGATGTATGTCATCATCGTAGCAAGTGGAAGGACGTGGTCTCTGTCTATTCCGTTGGGAAATAGGCGTGATTTGTGTTTGTGTGTATGTATTATTTTATTACCCATATGAGATAAAATGATTGAATAAAACAGTTTACCTGAAAGTGATTGGATAAGCAGTGAATAAAATAAAATACCGGGGCGCCTTTGGTGAGAGCTATTTTTAACAGTAGAATACGGTTTGAAGATGAGTTTGGATTTGGCGATGGGACGGCATGGTATAATATCTTCAATCATTTGTTAGTACTATGTAGTAGTAATAATCTATACACTGATACCAAGAGAATCATGTAATGATTTCTATTTTGGTAATAAAATCAATTTTAAAAACCTTGAAACAATTTTTTTTTAATGGTCAGTGAAAGCTAAAATCAAATTAACCTTGCTAATCAAATCAAAAATATTTTATTCAATTTATGGCCTAAGAAGGCACTTATGAATGTTAATACACTACTACCGGTTCGGGAAACATCTCAGTCATTGAGAAGAATCACTTCCAGACATCACCGTTATTCACGTAAATATCTTGCTTAACATGATGCTTCAAATTATTATACGGCAAATCGGTAATGTGTTTAGGAAGCTAACACAATTACCTGAAACACATTTATTAGTCTTACCAAGCCTAAAAATGGAATCACTACTTACCTAGTATTAAAATTGTGCATGTCATTTACAAGTTCATAATAATCAAAAAAATTTCACCTGTATTAATGATTATAAATTGATGCCTATTATGTTGTTAGATATAAAACAGAAACGTCATAAACCTATAAGGATATGTGAGAGCAAGGAATGCCTTCGATCGGCTGCTAACTTAGCATTATCCATGGATAATACTGTAGACCCTTGTGAAGATTTTTATAAGGTTTGCTTACTTTAATAAAATTAAAAAATCAGCACTATCACAGCATTAATTTATCACGATAAACTATACCAACATATTTCTAGTATTTTAAGGTAGAACTCGTTGAACTCTATGAAAAATATTTTTGTAGAGACATCAACGAATCAATCAATCAATAGTGAATATGAGATAAACACATAACATTTTTTTCCCAAAAATTCTCATTAGTCTATCTGCTAGTAATATAAAGCTAGATTTTATTGTCATACGATATCGGATTCTTAAAATGAGGAGTGAAAACCCATTTCTGCAAGTTGGAATAACAGTGACGAGTGACGTCCAATGGCATTTGACATCGGCAGTCACCGTCGTTTTTATTTTCCTCCGCAATGATCTCTAATGATTTTTACTTTTATTACTACTTATTATTTATGTTAATCCGTTTGTGTACCTTTATTCGGTCTACCTTGACTTCCACTTAAAACTGTACTTACTCTACTTACATATTTTTCATTCGTTCATCGTTCATAAAGATTTCTATCCAAAATGTTTTAATTCTATCTTCATTATTAGTACGCATGTGGGAACTGGCCAAAAGACCACCCACGCCCAGACTCATACTCGTCTTACGACTGGTTCCGGGATAAGCAGATCAAAGTGTATTCGATGGTGAGAGATTTCCTGAATAAAAACATGACCCATATACCGACGCCCGTCCAGCAGGCCAAGGATATGTACACCGCTTGTATGGACATTGGTAAGGATATATTTATGACTTCACTGTAGCTGAGGATAACTAAAGTACAAATACACAAAAAAAATATTACTACATGAAGAGAAACAGTACAGTATCGTTGTCCTCTTGGACCTTGTAAAATAGTTCGCTGTGAATTTATAAGGCTTGCAATTCATACATTTTTCAATGAAGCGAGAGTCGGAAATACAAATATATTTTGCAAAAAAATGCATATATTTCTAAAATAGAATAAAAGTTTTTAATGGAAATAAATCAAGAAAAATATCCTTGTTTACTTTTTACAGCAACACTAGAGAAAGTTGGTCTCCAACCGGTGTTCAAACTATTAGAATCTCTCGGTCTACCTCCACACCCGACGTTCATAAATGCATCTGATGTTGACTACGATACTTACCACTTCGATTGGCTAGCAGCAGTTATTAATATAAAAGTCCAATTAGGTATGGACGTACTAATAGGTTTTGATATATTTCTTGATACAAAAAATTCTTCTGTTTATCGACTTGTTATGGGATCGCCGGAGACTACAAATCCTTTTCCAAGGTAACGATTTGGAATTCCTTGTTTTGTATTTATATCCATTCAATAATTTTCTGTTTTGAAATTAACAAATATTTAACTGGTAATACCGAAGAGTACGCTTTACTATTAAAATTCCACTAAGGCTTTATTTCTTCTATGATATGTACATTTAATTTCTGAGTTAGACTAATTGCTTACTTCAAACAGTCGAGACGCTGGAGTCTGTTAAAAACGCAAAAATTTAAAAAAGACACGTATTTTAGCACCATGTGATTAATAACAGGTATTAACAAAGCGAATTTTTATTACGCACATAAAAATTTTAGCATTCCCCTTCAAAATATCGCCTCAAACGTATACACATCTTGAATAGTAAATTTTTTACAGCTAAAATTGATAAAGCATAAAAATGTTATTTCTTGAAAGTCTAAATTCGGATTGTCGGAAACGGGTGCATATAAAAATCAAATAAGCGTAAATTTTGTTCATTAGGATCCTAAGAAATAGTCCCTTAAAGTTAGACCAAATTCTAAAATTAGTTGACATTGCCAATCAGACGATTTTATATGGAATGACTTTAATGTTATGGTTATTTTAAGCAGTGTGTTAAATTTGTGAATTCTGCATATAGTACTAGCTATATAAATTATTATAATATAATTTAAAATAATGGCCCATGATTTCTCGTAGAAATACTTCTACATAACATTTATTATCTTTATCACATTTCTAAAAATATATTATTGATAACTATAAACAACTTTTCAATTCCAGCATATATAGTGAAAAGAAGCGAAGAAAGAAATACAAAATTCTCCTACACAGTAAACTTTATAACGCATTTAGGCTTACTGAAAACGAGGAGAGGTCAGCTGAATTACACAAAATATACTACGCTGAACTAATGAAGATTGTTTTGGAAATGGAAGGTACAAACGCAACTAACTTGACTGAATACGATTTACTTAACAACCTTGTTCTTGCATCAGCAATATTTTATAACATGAACAACGATATGTATGACGTAAGTATAAATAAATATATGAATGTATATAAATGAAAATGTATATTATATATTGCGAATTATTGTAGGTATGCCTTTGCTTACCAAATTTTGTAGTCACTGAGAAATATGACTGCTCACTTAACTTCATACATAGGCTATATGATTTTTTTATGAAATATTTTCCACAAAAATTTCAAACCATTTTCACTATCAGTAATATTACTATTAAATAGAATTTTATGTCTGAAATTTTTAAACTGAACTGAAAAACTGAAGTTGTTTGAAGGAATGATGGCTCGCGTCGATTGACGTGAGTTCGAATCCCTGCAATGAGCCTGAGCTTTCGGTGAAGGAAAATATCGTGAGAAAACCATAGCATGGTGGTAGGGCTTTTTCTAATGCCCGCCTGGCTAGCTACCATCCTCAATTTGAAAATCTGTCGCCAAGCACCAATAGGTGTGTTCCGGCAGCTGCACTTGAGAGCAAGTCTTCTACTAGGTTTAGCGTGTTATCATCTTGGACCACATCGTCATTTAACATGAGATGAGATTGTGGCCACTACGCCAAACCTATAACGATAAAAAAACGGTAAATAAATATTGACCAAATTCATTATAACATTACATTTTCGTAAAAGAAATAATTAGACATTATGTCGAACATAATTAAATTTTCTAGCTAGAATCAGAAAACTCGACTGAAATAGATGATGATATGGATGATATACCAGATTACACAGTAGATGAAATCCAGAGACATACTGATCTCACAGTGGAACATAACAACGGCACAGCTGAGCCAATTTGGAGGAGATATTTAGAAGGTGTTTTTAATATAAGCAACGTGAGCTTAGATTTTGAGACTGACAAAGTTATGATATCTGACGAGGACCTAAAGTATATGGCGAAAATGTCAGCGTATGTTGCTAAAACGCCACCAGTCATTCTAGAGCTTTATATCTGGGTTAAGGTAAGCATTAATAAATAAACTAACAAATAATAACAATATAATGATTCATATCTTCTATATAAATCAAATAATTGAGGTTTGCTGTTGAGCGAATTACATAAGAACTAATAGAATTTTTTTTTATAACAAAATTACAATATCTCCATTCAAAAAAAGTTAATAAAGTATTTAAGGTACTACGACTTTTATAAGCATTACGCGTTCTTCTGTCCTCCACGTGAGTGAAGTCGCGGGCAGAGTTAGTCTATGGTATGATATTTCTTGACTCTTGTCAAATGACGTTATCAAGAATTGGACATTATATCCATATCACAAAAACCATGTTCTTTCGCAAATTTTGATACCATATATTTTCCTTTTATGTCAATTCTTATTACTGAGCAAGAAAACAAACCTTTCTATTTAAATTCTAATCTAACATTACTATACAGTTTTTTAAGCATCCCTCTTTAAAACCTAATGGCTCTTTGCTACCAAATCTATATTGTAATGAATAACCGAATAAAAGCTCCTCAGAAAACGTTTGAATACGGAATCTTGGAACATATACCTTAGGCATAAATGTTTTTTTTACATTTCAGGTAATAGAAGTAATCGCAATTCACACAACGACAGAGATTAGAAGCCTGTTCTACAGAGCATACTACGAGATGCAGCCAATGGAGTCAAACATCCCATCGCGCAGTCTACAGTGTGCAAGTGCAGTCAACGATATGTTAGGAATGGCAGTCACCTATGCCATCATAGACCCATATTTTCTGAATAAAACAAAACCAAAGGTTCACACGTTTTTTTTATTATAATTCTTTATAGCTTTTAGCGTTCGTCCACAATCTCACCTGATGTTAAGTGACTATATGGCCCAAGATGGTGTCAAGCTAAGCCTAGTAAGAAATGGTTCTCAAGTGCAGCTGCCGGAACACACCTTCTTGCTTGTAATTAAAGTTTATTTTCTGAACATATAAAACAGACTTAAATTCATTACAACTTTTCAGATGAAATATTCGAGAAATAGATCATATGAATTGAACCCTTAATAAAATAAAAATAAATATTTTACCACCTGAAGTTCTTTTATAAAACTTACTAGTTTTCTTCTAGAAACCCTAAACGAATTACTTGTACCGATTTTTTTATGTTCCAGTAGTTGTTTTACCTAATTTTTGGAACACACAACTTAGAAACGTTAAAAATAAAATATATGATAAGATATTTTTCGACTCAGATACATAAAGTAAATTTCTTTCTAATTTATTTCATAGGAAAATTAAATTTTGTATAGTTTTAGGATGTTTCAAGAAAGTGGATACCTTTGTCTGTGCACGGTCCTAAAATAAAACATACTTATATAAAAACTGTTTGTTTAAAAAAATAAGAAAAAGGCTCGCACTTGACCTCAATCTCACCTGATGGTAAGTGGATATGAGGTCAACGATGGATTTATTTAGTTTTAGCCGTCTGCTACGCCAGGGTGAGTATCGGTTGCAATCGATATTAATTATTTTATTAGTTCTTTATTTTTTATTGATAAGATAATAAAAAGGTTATAAAAAATATAAGCCTTTCTATTAATAAAATAAAACGAGATTAGTATGGCTCTCAAACAGCTTAAAAACAACAAAGCTCCCGGAGATGACGGAATCACAGCCGAACTATTGAAGGCGGGTGGTAAACCAGTACTGAGGGCCCTTCAGACATTGTTCAATTCCGTCATCCACGAAGGTAAAACGCCGCAGGCATGGAACAAAAGTGTGGTGGTACTCTTCTTCAAAAAGGGTGACAATACCCTATTGAAGAATTATAGGCCCATCTCACTTTTGAGCCATGTTTATAAGCTGTTTTCGAGAGTTATTACGAACCGTCTTGCTCGCAAGTTCGACGACTTCCAGCCTCCCGAACAAGCCGGTTTCCGAAAAGGCTACAGTACCGTAGATCACATACACGCATTACGGCACGTTATACAGAAGACCGAAGAGTATAACCTACCCCTTTGTTTAGCGTTTGTGGACTACGAGAAAGCCTTCGATTCGATTGAGACCTGGGCTGTACTACAGTCTCTCCAGCGGTGCCAAGTAGACTACCGGTATATCGAAGTGTTGAAGTGTTTGTATGAAAACGCCACTATGTCAGTTCGACTGCAGGACCAGAACTCGAAACCCATCCTGTTGCGGCGGTGAGTCAGACAAGGAGATGTTATCTCTCCTAAACTGTTCACCGCTGCACTGGAAGATGTCTTCAAGGTTCTGGACTGGGAAGGACTAGGCATCAACATAAACGGCGAGTACATCACCCACCTTCGGTTTGCCGACGACATAGTAGTCTTGGCTGAGACCATGGAGGACCTCCGTGCGATGCTCGATGACCTCAGTAAAGCCTCTGAACGAGTTAGTCTTGGAATGAACATGGACAAGACGAAGATTATGTCGAACGTCCATGTAGCGCCAACTCACGTGAAGATCAGAGACCATACGCTTGAAATTGTTAAAGATTATGTTTACCTGGGACACACAATCCAGTTAGGTAGATCCAATTTCGAGAAAGAGGTCAATCGTCGAATCCAACTCGGCTGGGCAGCGTTCGGGAAGCTACGTAACATATTCTCGTCCAAGATACCGGAGTGTCTCAAGACGAAAGTCTTTGACCAGTGTGTGTTGCCAGTGATTACATATGGTGCTGAGACGTGGTCGCTAACTATGGGCCTCATAAGAAAGCTCAAAGTCACTCAAAGGGCAATGGAGAGGGCTATGCTCGGAGTTTCTCTGCGTGATCGAATCAGAAATGAGGAGATCCGCAGGAGAACCAAAGTCACCGACATAGCCCGAAGAATAGCTATACTTAAGTGGCAGTGGGCTGGCCACGTAGCTCGTAGAACAGATGGCCGATGGGGTCAAAGAGTTCTCGAGTGGCGGCCACGTACCGGAAGACGCAGCGTGGGCAGACCCGCCACAAGGTGGACCGACGACCTGGTAAAGGTTGCGGGAAGCCGCTGGATGCGGGCAGCACAGGACCGGTCGTTGTGGCGATCTTTGGGAGAGGCCTATGTCCAGCAGTGGACGTCTTTCGGCTGAAATGATGAAGAAAACCAAGAGGAAACAACTAGTATTTAAACAAAAATAAACCTACACAGAAAAAGGTAATAATTTTACCACTTGCCTTGAAAACAGTGTAGTCCTAAACAGACAATGGTAAACTATTTACCACCGAAAACTCACCCTCATGCCCGAACTTTTTTATTTTATTATTAAAAATGAAATCTCTATCCCTTATTTACCCGGAAACCATTTCCATACCTTACACAGTGCTTCGCGTTTTTTTTATCCTTTTAGATTTTGCTTTGTGGCCACATACTCACTTGGTCTTAAGTGACGATGTGGCCCAAAATGGTAACATGCTAAGCCTAGTGGAAGACTGGCTCTCAAGTGCAATTGCCGGAACAGACCTATTGGTACTTAAAGACAGATTTTCAACTTGAGGGTGGTAGCAAGCAAGGCGGGCTTTAGAAAAAGTCCTACCACCATGCTATGGTTTGCTCACGATGTTTTCCTTTACAGAAAGCTCAGATTAATTGCAGGGATTCGAACTCACGTCTGTACACGCTACCACTGAGTCATCATTGCTTCATCAAGTTCAGTTAAGGGTTCTCAAGCCACTCGATTCTTTGTTTTTTAGTTATATAAGATATTTACAGATTGGAACAATGCTTCACGAACTAAAAAACGCATTAGCCCACCTCGTAGGCCAAGCTAAATGGATGGACGATGATACTAAACTAGCGACGTACCAGAAAATAATTGATATGAAAACGCATATCGGTTTCCCTGACTGGTTACTAGAAGAAGGTAAACTGGAAGAACACTACAAAGGTATAGAAATTGATAAGAAGAAGCATTTAGAGAATATGATAAACATTATACAAATTAAAATCATACGAGCATTGAATAGATTTCGTGAAGGAAATGATTTCAGTTGGTCAACTCATCCAACGGAGGTTAACGCTTATCACACCTTTCAAGAAAATACGATAAGTAAGTATACATTCCTAACATAAACAGCGTACATTATTGGTTTATTAAAAGCTTTTAGAATAAATAACTTTAAAAGAGATGTTAAATATTATTATTAGTCTAGTTAAAGTATTTCAATACCGTATTTCATAGATTGAACTTAGAATAAGCAACATATAAAATTAAGTACTTTAAAGGAATTGATAAGTTTTCTATTTTGTTATTATCTCTGGATGCAGCTATACCTATGGTCATGTTACAACACCCGTTCTTTGACTTGGGCTTAGAGTAAGTATGTTATAGAAAACATTTCAATATAAATCCTATTTCTACGAGTATGAAAAATTTCCAATTAAAATGTTTCATACCAGATTAACGATAAGAGTCACTTGTTCAGAAATACTTGTATTACCGAGGCTATGTAATAAAAAAATAATTCAATGATATAAATTTTATAGTAATAGATCATTTTATAAGATCAGAGTTGATAATTTGAAGACTTTTTAGCGACGGTATTGAGTATGTTTATATATCTTCTAACAATATTGTCATTACGATTCTGAAAAATTATAGCAATTACTTAGCCGCAAAATGAAAACCACAATATTTAATCTATGTCAAATATGCATAACCTGGTCGTTATTTTTATTAAATATTTAAAAAATTGCTTTCGTTTAACTTTTTAATATATTTTTGGCAGTTCTCTGAATTACGGATCATTGGGTACAGTGCTAGGACATGAAATAACTCACGGCTTCGACAATTTTGGTAAGTCCAACAATGTAAGTCACATATAACATGGTAGAAGTCTCATAAAAAAAATATTTCCTTGACGAAATGCCAGGAATTTGCATTAATTGAAGTCTTTATTGAAATTCTTATACGTGAAAATACATTTTTAATTTTATCATCCCCTGTAAACTTAAAATGTAAAGCTGTAATAAATTATATGAATAAATATTGACGTAATAAGCAGTCTAGAATTGTTTATTCGCAGGCCGCAAGTTTGACAAAAATGGTAACATGCTGCCGTGGTGGACTAACAACACGATACAGTCTTTCGTGTCAATGACAAAGTGTTTCGTGGACCAGTACTCAAACTACTATTTGCCGGAGGTTAATGAATACGTAAGTTCGGATATAATATTAAGTTTCACTGAATAGTCAAATATAATTCAATTTCTTTAACTTTATTGGGAAGTTTTAAGTAGTATGGATTGTTTGCTACCAATATACGATATTGCTAAACACAGCGATTTCAAACTGAACTTTGCGAGGAAAACCTAAATCTTTGGCAGGATCTAATAACTTTAGATTTGCTCTATTATTCATAATATTAAATAACGGCAATTCTGAATTACTACATATTTACTAAATTTGTGATTAAGGAAAATACTTTCCTTTTATTAGTTTGCTTATATTTCAATTATTACACTTTAGGTCGATGGATTCAAAACATTAGGAGAAAACATTGCTGACAATGGAGGTTTGAGAGAAGCTCTATTAGCATTACGGGAACATTTGCATAAATACGGACCCGAACCGAAATTACCTGGCTTCGAACATATGACTTCAGATCAGATGTTCTTTTTATCTTATGGAAATGTAAGTTGCCTTATATTACTCCCTACTTGAAAGAATTCACTTTTCCTTTTATAGTTAATTGCATTTGTCTATTCAAAAATTAAAAGGAATTTACAAATTTGGCAGAAAACAATTTTAAACTATATATAGAGGTAACAGAAAAACGAAATGATAAAGCTGTTAAAGACACTGAACTACTAAATAAGGAATATCCGAGCTTAAAATTCACTAAATATACATCGTAAAAGTAGATGTTGAACATAATCCACATATAACTATTAGAATAAACTAATTTAAAACCTTTATACAATTCTAACAGCTGTGGTGCGAGATATCAACAAAAAATTCAATAGAAGCTGATCTGGAAGATGAGCATTCTCCAGCATATTTCAGAGCACGAGGTGCTTTACAAAACAGCGAGGACTTCGCAAGAACATTTCAATGCCCTGTCGGATCCACTATGAATCCAATTAAAAGATGTATCATATTTTAACTTCTTCGATAACTTACTTTGATTTGAGATCATGTTATAGTTGACACTGATGTCATATCAGAAATCAAAATTTCCAATGATTGTATCTCTAGAATTTAAAAATTTACGTTTAAATTATAACACAATAACTGAGTCATCGAACATTTTGATAAAACTATTATCAAATACTTTTACATACTGAATTTTTAGTAAAAAATAAATTGTAGCATATGGCTGAATTCGGCTGTTTCCAATTTTCACATCGGATCAGGGTTAACAAATTTTTCTCATGTAAGTATAGCCAACAATAATTATCTATTCACCTTACATAGTGCTGTATGCACATTTGTCGATATTAAAAAATAAAGGTACGTCGTTGTATCGCAGTGGCTATAGAATTAATAAAGGACAATAAAGCGAATCAATTAGTACGTACTTTATTTTTTGTTTACAAACTTCATAATAGAAGCTTATAATTATTTCTTTATATCCTAAAAAAGTGAACAAATCTATGTTAACTTTCAAAGAACTACTTATATTTTAAGCACAATTGTTGTATTGTTGTTTTCGATTTATGTGTGTGGTTTGAGACTATATCATATTATTAAAGTTATAAAATAGATTTTATTAAACTGTTTTTAACATAATTTTTATTATAGTTTTATTCCTTAACCTCATTGTGAAATTACTTGAAAGTCAAACAAAACTGAAAATGTATAAAATCGGTTTATTTCGAAAAAAAATAATAATTATATTACTCATACATTATACACTTTTCGCACTTTAATACATTTCTTACGATCCTAATGGCCATATGAATATAAGCCTTTATGACCAGTGATGGAGTTGTAGGCAATAGACTTCGCGTAGCTGGTTGCAATGCTAGAAGCAGGGACTCCGTGGGATAATGACACAGAACTCGCGTAAGGTGCATATGAGTAACCAGACGAAACCGGTACTCCCGATACTGCAGAATAAGACGGCCCGGTAGAATAAGATGGCCCGGCAGAATATGAGGCATAAGCTGGAACTGCAGATACTGATGTTATGGCAGGTGCAGAGAAAGTTGATCCAGCCGAACCTAATAAAGACGATATTCCTGATCCACTATAATAAGTTGAATAAGCGGGACCACTAGAATAAGTTGAATAAGCGGGACCACTAGAAATAGCCGAATAAGCGGGACCACTAGAATAAGTTGAATAAGCGGGACCACTAGAAATAGCTGAATAACCGGTACCACTAGAAATAGCCGAATTAGCGGAACCACCAGAAATAGTCGAATAAGCGGGTCCACCAGAAATAGTCGAATAAGCAGGACCAGTAGAAATAGCTGAAAACGCGGGACCTGTTGATACAGGAACTCTTCTCTCAACGACCACAGGGTGTGGAACAGCCACAGGTCTGTCAACGTATACAGGATGTGGAACTGGGACCTGACGGTCTACATACACAGGTCGGTCTACAGGAACTTGCTTCTCCACTGTTACAGGGTATGGTACAGGTACAGACTCACGAACTTTTACAGGGTACGGTACTTTTTTTTCGACATACACTGGCACTTGCCTTGTTACTTCAACGGGTACTTTTTGGACCACGTGTACAGGGACTGGACGATCTACTGCAACAGGCACGGGGACCCTGACTGGATATGGGACTTGTCTGTCAACTGGTACTGCATATGGAACTTGAACAGGGACCTGTACGTCACGCGTTATTGTCCTTGTAATGAACCGGGGTACTTCTTGACGCAATATTACTGGATTTGGTTCAATTGATACTGAGGTCGAGACTGCAGGAGCTGCTGCGACGTTGCCTGCTTGGCCTCCAGATATACCAATAGCTGAACCTGATGAGGTACCTATGCTTGAACCTGATGAGACACCTATGCCTGAGCCTGATGAGATACCTATGCCTGAACCTGATGAGATACCTATGCCTGAACCTGATGAGGTACCTATGCCTGAACCTGATGAGATACCTATGGCTTGTCCACCGGAAATACCTACTGCTGGCGCTGCAGAAATGCCAATGGCTGGTCCCGTAGCGATACCTACCGCTGCTCCTCCACTACCATAACTCAATGCCGGACCTGAACTAATTCTAACAGCTGGACCAGCAATACCTACAGCAGGTCCCGATGCATATCCAAATGCTGGACCGGACGAAACTCCGTATCCGGATCCTGTTGAGATTCCCAGTGAATGCCCTCCTCCGATACTGAAAGTGGGCGATGACGCTATACTAAAAGTTGGGCCAGACAGAACATGGGATCCGAATGACCCGTAGCCGTGGGGTCCGTATGATCCATAGTCGAGGCCGAGTGAAACGTGTCTCTTGACACCCTTCTCCGAAACTGTGGCATCTTTAATCCCTTCAGTCTCGATAAGTTTTGAAATCTTGGAAACGTTTTTTGCTGTTGATAGACTGCTTGTAACTAGCAGCACCTGTAACAAATAAATTCAAATTATTCAAACAATATTATATTAAGCCTGAATTTGCTTTTCTATATATATATATATATAAATGGATGTTGGTATACATATGTATGTATCGCGATAGGTGGCGATAGTGTCGAGTTATTTACTAATGAAAAGGGCAAAACAATGGCTAGTTGTCCCGTAAGTAGAGGACCAATGGTATGATGGTCATGGAGAGTGACATTATCTGATAGAAATACTAAAATTTATTGTCCTAGGCCTAGTAGATTTAAATTTATGATTCTTTAAATGTTATGTTGGGCGGTAAGGTTGTTTTTCCCGACTGGGTGGTGACCATACATGTGGTGTAAAGTCCATCATATAGTTTCGGGAACAGCTGTACATATCCAGTTAATTATGCAGGCCGGTATGACAGATGGCCGATGGATTGCCGATCTGTCAGTGGTCGCCGTGGTGTTATATCTATAGATATGTTATATGTATAGATATCTATGAGAAAAGTATTTATTATGCCTCATTTTGTAATTACCAACGAAATTCCTTTCCCTAACTTTATGCACAACCAACATCTTGTAGTAACTTTTCTTCCTAAGCTTCTTAGAGCGCATGTTTTATTGTATCACAGTTTCAGCCACAGGTTAAAATTTTCATCTCAATTTTCCTTCATAAGTGTCAGTAGATATTCAATATAATAAGACAGCAATATAAAAAATACTTTTTTACAAAATTATTGGTTAATATTAAAAGGAAAAGTATAAACTTTGAAAATACATAATAATTTTATGTTTCCCAAACAACAATGTGATTTCTTTATATTAATAATGGTGTCAAGGAATATATCAACTATATTTATTTTTTATTTTATTTTAGATGGAACGTTATAATAATATCTCATGAGTTTGTTTAACAGCGAGAAGTTACCCAGATTTGTAAGTAATACGAATTATAATATAGTACTTTGTATTTTTGAAACTTTTTTAAACATATCTATTGATATAAAACACTAAAATTCAAGTTAGATATTACGATTACAACAGACATGTTTTTACCATGCGTTCTAAAATCAATTTTACAGGGATTATAAAATAATGAAAATTCTTCCAATAACTACATATAAATTTGAAAGCATAATCTCAAGTTTTTTTTTTTTTTTTAAATCGATTAAAAAGTTTTTATGCAAATAAATCGTATATGCATGCGTTATAGTGGAATGATGCATATTTTTAAGTTTGATTTAAGATACATTATAAATTAGTAATCTACATAAATAAAATGATTGAGTTTTAAGAAAATGTGATTTCTTCTGTCGACCACGCAAGCGAAGCCGCGGGCACAACTAGTACTGAATAAATCAATATAGAAATAATTATACAAATAATATTTAATTTAACAGAGCAGCGAGTTAAGTCACTGGTAAGAGTCAGTGTGTAAAATAAAAACAGTTTCGTATTAGTTAGCCTATAATGAATTATAAAGTGGAGCGAGGCTAGCAACCCTCACGGAACTTCAACGACAGTGACAACTTACTCGCAACCTGACCTGCTAAGGCAAGAAATAACTACTACTAATTATACGCGTACTCAATCAATATTTAATAACTTTAACTTACTAAGTTATTTTTTCTGCAATCTCTATATTTTCTCGTCGTGTAATTATTATTTTTTAATCAGGTAGGCCATTAAATTATAATTATGATAAAATTTAACTTAAAAAAATCCTTCAACTAAACAAAATATAAGAATAAAGTTTTCGCTATGAAATTTATAAAAGTCTTTCAAATTAACTTGAATATATATCGTTCAAACTTCTTAGCTTTTTATAACATCTCATATTACTAAATTACCCTCGGCTATTACCTAAGGTTTTTAAAAATAAAATATATATTATTGAAAAAAATTACGCATTGTTTTAATTTATTGTCTGAGGAAAAATATAATTGAACATATTATAAACTCAAGGATTATTTTACTAATCAAAATGGAAAACACAAAATGTGATGTAAATCGAAGAATATACATAATATGGTCGTAGTCTGGCGTAGTATTTAAATCTATACCTGCCCTTTGCGAGTGGGCTTTCTCTTCTTCTTTTTCTACAGTAATAGGCTAATAATATCACAGAGCTTTTTTATTTACATTTAACAAACTATTTTGTAAATATTTTTAACGTTAAAAAATTAACAAAAAGCTTCCTACGCGTAAACGCGACATTGCAGTGGTTGTTATCATAGTCGGAAAATCAGAGGTCAAAGGTTCATCAAATTTATAATGTCAAGGCAAGTCAGCACGGATCAGTGTTCCTGTCACGATATGCCTTTAGATTATTAATCATTAATAACATTAGATATTGTACCTTACTTTTTAGTTTTCATTTTTTTTTGCCACCAAGGATTTAAAACTTATTTAAAAATAAAGAAATGTATGTTGTGTCATGTATAATGTCCACGCTTTTATAAAAAAAAGCAACTACCACCTTCGTTTGCGTTAACTAAAATGTCAAAAAAGTAAAATATAACCTGTCTTGCTTAGGAAAAAACGTAGATTTCTATAAGTGAAATTTACTAAAAATTTTTATTTTTATTTTCAAAGTTTACTTTCTTACGACCAAACAAACTTCATATATTATGTTTAAGATGGAGAAATAACTTGGCAAGTGCGGGAAGAGGAACAAGGAAGGGCTGCACCGGCGCGTTGACGAAAGCGCCGTGGAGAATTTGTCGATTAAATGTGACACAGGTGAAACCGTCAGGCATAGCTAGTATTTTATAGTTGACTGATTTAATGTAGATTTCTCTCTACTTGGGGCAGCCCGACTGGTGGAATACCTCCACCCTACAGAACATCGCAGCCAAGTAACATGTGTCGTATTCCTGCGGTGAATAGGGTTTCCAATGCTCCTTAAGGTAGGTTCAAGGTTAAAGGAGGTTCAAGGTCGGCAAGGCGCTAGTGATACCTATGGTATTACAAGGGTTCATAGGCCACGGTAGCCGCTTATTATGATTGTTAGCCACCTTTGTAGTCTAAAAAATAAATAACAAATTGGTAAAAAATAGTGAGAGTGTGTTTGTAGATGGCAATGATGGCTTAGTGGTATAGTGTACAATTTCACGTCGATTGACGTGAGTTCGAAGCCCTGCAATAAGCCTGAGCTTTCGGTGAAGGACAACATCGTGAGGAAACCATAGCATAGTGTTAGGGTATTTTCTAATGTCCGCCTGGCTAGCTACCACTCTCAAGTTGAAAATCTGTCGCCAAGCATCTATAGGTGTGTTCCTGCAGCTGTACTTGAAAGCCAGTCTTCCACTAGGTTTAGCGTGCTATTATCTTGGGCCATATCGTCACTTAACATCAGGTGAGATTGTAGCCACAATGCCAAACCTAACGACAAAAAAATTTGAAGGTAAAATCGTCTGAATATGCCTATTCTTTTTTCTGAATTCAAACCCACGTCCTTCGATAACGTTTGAACGCGCTAGAATTGAACATCTATCAACGCTTGAAAAACGTAACTCTGGCATGAGAATGATGAAATAAAGCCGGTATCCAAACTAATCCACAACATCCGTAAATCTTTCACTAAAGTCGGTCCAATTAGTGTCACGTATACTGCGACATGCAGTTTGTTGGAACTTACCGGCATTTGGTATCCGTTTTAGGATATTCCATATAATTATCTATAACTTAATATTATAAAGCTCGAGAGATTATTTACGAGTCGAACACGCCTATCTCTGGAACTACCTGTTAGTTTTGAAAATCATTAGTTCATTTTATAATCTATTAATTGAGGTTATATGTTATATGACTTCACGATACGATCCTAAGGAGCAAAGTAGTTACCATGGCCACCAAAAAATAAGACAAGCTTTAGCTAAGACCAATTACACACTCATATAATATGAAGGAAGAAAATTTAGGCATATTCTTTGATATTACTTCAGTGTTTAAAAAAAACCTGTTGATATTATCCAGACTTCGTTGGATATATGTAATTAGTAAATACATAAAGACACACACGCGCGTGTACGCACATCTCAAACACACACACACACACACTCTCGCACAAAATACCATTGTTAATTTCTTTTTGATGCAGATAATAATTAATAGCATCGTTACTAATACTAATTAAATATTAAATAATTAAATGTTATTACTTAAGGTTATTATTATTATTTATGTAAAATAACTGAAATCATCTGGGCTAAACTAATATGTTAATTTAGTATTTATGGTACCTGAAATAAGAGTTGAAGAATTTTAAATAAATAAATAAAATATTTCCTTAACAAAGCCCTCTTCGTGCTACGACATGACAGTTACATCCCGAGAATAATCCTAATGCTTCGAATAACTCGCAGGAGCTTCCAAAGTTCCCAAAGAGCTTTAAAACAAGCATAGAAAAGTTTGAAGGGGAAAAAATGGTGTGTGTGCGATTCACACACGATAGAAGTGAAACTTCATTTTAAAATATATTTTATATTTTATTTAAACAGTGTGGAATATACATACACACCAACATTTGCTCTCTCGCTCTGACTCACACAAAGAGGAGAGACCTACAATGTGCGTTAAACGTTTAACGTGTTAGAAGTCGCATAAGAAGTTTTACTTCAATAAAATGTAGTTAATTAGAGAATAGAAGTAAAAATTCGAATTTCTTATTCTCTCCTTAAACGTGGATTTTAAAATTTGTTTACTACCAAAAAATACTTTAATTGTAAAACAATTTACCGTTTTTTAGCTGAAAATAAAAATTCTTCATATAAAATTAAGAAATTGTTATATTATACGAAATTATGAGAGACGAAATTATATTTTAATTGATTTTGTAATCGATTCCAGTTAGGATCTGAACCCGATTTGTCTATTTCACAAGAAAGACATAACTAGGTCACCACGCCTTCACCTCGTACTTCCTAGACGATTATAAGTGTCCTAAGAAATTGCTACAATATAGGAAAGCTGGCCAGCTTTACAACACACCGGTCACTCATTACTTTCAATGAAATCATTGGGAGCTTCAATATAAAGTGAATTGGTAAATTTCATATCCTTATTATGAATTATTTGATTTAAAAAAATGTATATTTATGTTTGAAAGAAACGTGATGTATGGCATTTCTGAATGTACTATAACTTGAATTCATGTAAAGAATAAAAATTTACTTCCCTTAAAATACTAAACATCATATGTAGGTTTATACTTGTTGTAAACCTGGTTGTAAACTTATCTAGGTTTGCTACATACTACTTAATAAACTGGTTTTAGTATTATTTATTTATTAATAACTTATTAATTTTAACAGGTGATGGTTTAGACTGACGAGGATTTGAATGAAATAATTTTAATTATTTTTTATTATTGTAGACGTCATAATAATGATCTTGAAAAAAAAATGTGTGTGCGATTCACACACAATAGAAGTGAAACTTCATTTTAAAAGGCATTTTGTATTTTATTTAAACAGTGTGCAATATATATACACACCAACATTTACTCTCTCGCTCTGGCTCACACAAAGAGGAGAGACCGATAATGTGCGTTAAACGTTTATAGTTTAACGCTTGGAAGTCGCATAAGAAGTTTCACTTCAATAAATAAAATATATTATTTTCACTTATTGATTGTAAAATGTTTAACTAAACGGTACCGGAAATTAAAAATATACCATACGATCGATTATGATTATCAAAATACTCTTTACCAATACATATGTGAAAATGCTACAAAATATAATAACATCTAGTGGTTGCAGGTCGACACGAAAATACCTCATTGGTTCTGGCTAAAAACCGATAATAATTTATTTTTATGTTACGATTAAATTTATTTCAATTATTATACTTTAACTTCCACTTAGTTTAAGCGGTTTGCTTCTACACGACCTCTCCCGTAATTAAAAACGTTCAAAACTTATTGCAATACAAAATAAGTTAAATTATGTATTTGATTAAAATTCAACACCCAATTATACACATTCGTTGTAAACTATTCAATAAATTTTAGTAGCTTTAATATCACTTTGTAATCCGAAATGAAATAAATAAATTGAAACAAACGTTCGGTAACACAGCTAACGATGTTAAACAAAAAATCGATAAATCAGTGCACAGACAGTAATAGTCATTGTAAGAAGTAAGAAGAGTAATTATTGTAAGCTCGTATAACAGCTACTTGGCACGTAATAACTATATGTAATCGCAATAGACAATTGAAACAAGTTACAAAATTAAAAATTACCGATAACATACTAGGTATGTTTTAGAAGATTTAATCACAAAGAGATGAACGATCCTCTAATTCGCTTTATTGCTCCGAATGCAGCGCCTTTTGGACTGTATTCATTCTTTTCGCGTATTTTGAGGAATCATTTTGATGTTTTGACGGACAAAAAAAAAACGGATAAAACCCCTGTCAAAATTTAATAATTATTTGTTGAATAAAATTATCTGTTAATTGAAAAATTGTCTTTAGTCAAAAATAGAGAAACGATCCTCTAACTTAGTTGTTTTGCTCCGATTTCAGCACCTGTTGCGACTGTGCTGGCCTATTCTTTTCGCGTAGATTTATTTAAAATGTGTAAAACATTCTTTAATTATATATGTCTATTATTCAAGTTGTGATATGTAAGCAATTAACGACTTCCACAGAAATATGTAAGAAATTATGATACCTAATTCGTAAGAAAATGTACTTGTATTTCTTGTTTATTTATTTTATGATCATACTACTATTTTACATGAATTTTACGAATTCGACTGATAGTTCCCGAGATAAATAATCATGTTTAAACAAATAAAGAAAAAAACTGTTCAGGTTTATTATATTCGTATATAGATTGTTATGTTTAATATATCTCAATGTCTTTGTTAGAGTATAACTACAATGGTGGCCCGTAATAAATAATTAAATCTCATACGCGATTATTTACAACCGATATTATACAATATACATATGTAATAGCCCACACATATAACAGATAACAATTCGTTCCGAAGGGAACTGAACCTCCAACCCCTTAACAGTACCGCTAGCAGCACTACGCCACGATGAGTGTCATACAAAAAAGTTGCATATACTCACCATCAAAACATGTATCAACGCCATAATGTATATATTTCTTTATTTAATAAAATCCGAGATCACTATCACATTGAATTAGTACCGACTGGAGTAATCGTTGTATTGGGCCTGTATGTATCAGTGGAGAATGGCTATCGCTTATATACACACGAATTAAACTCACGTTGGTCCTGGACGATCGACCGCGCCTGTCGAAACGGTTCCATTATACTATCGAACGATTTATTTCGATTATCCGTCCATATTTTTTTTTATTGATATTTGAGCATTTCTATGACGGATTACCTATTAATATAATTAATTAATAGTCTATGTAATTGGTAATAAAACATGTATATGTTTTATAATCATTAAAAGAAAAAAAAACGGCCAAGTGCGAGATGATCCCACTCATCGATGATTCCTTTTTAAGGTTTCGAAGTCAAAAGGAACCCTTATAATTTCGGTATGTCCGTCTGCTTGTCCGCGGCTTAGCTCAGAAATTCTTAGTACTAGAAATCTGTGATTTGGTATGGGTATACATATTAAACACGCCGATTAAGTGGAAAAAAAATGTTTATCGTATCTCCCCTACACGTAAAGTAGGAATGTTTTTTTTTCACGTCTATCCCATCGAGTGAGGTGTCGTGGGATAGATAGTTTAAAAATATTGTAGGTTTAGACACCGTTTTTCGATTCAGGGATCTGTTTGCAAAATATTAACCTTTAAAGTGTTAATTTTTCTTAGAGTCAAGTGTTTCAGGTAAATACAGTCAAACCTGGATAAGCGAGAGTTCAAGGGAGCACAATCTCATTCTCGCTTATAGAGGTTTCTCACTAACCCGAGTATCTCGCTAATGCAGGTACAGAGGTAGCGTTTCTCTCTTATAGAGGTACGCAGCAATAACAAGTCACAGCAACTTTATAAGGGTAGATATCAACATGCTTACGAAAACAAAACAAAAATTCATGCACTGTGTAATTTTATTTTATTTACAACTTAGCAGTCATAAAAAAGCAGATGTTAAATTTGTAATTTGTTTTGTCATTTGTTCCTCCTGAATAATATAAATAAATAAAGTAAGTCTCACTTACGGAGGTCCATGAGGGAAAAACGACTCTCTCTTACAAAGGTTTCTGTTTCTCGCTAATAGAGGTTTTGGGAGCTTAAAATGACGGGTCCTGGCTATTACTCTCACTTATAGAGTTTTCTCACTTATCCAGTTCTCACTTACCCAGGTTTGACAGTAGTGTTTTTGGATATGTGAAAAAATTCATGGTAGTATTATATATAATGAAGTATAAATAGAAAACTATCAGAGGTTTCCAAAGGTTAAGAGGTTTGTAAAGTAGGCTCTACAAGTTAACCGAGTCAATCAACTTATAAAATTTACTCGGAGACGTAATTTCGTACAAATTCTAATGAAAATTACTTAAACCTCCCTCTATAAGTCTGCATATTATGACAGGCAACTACGGAACCCTACAGTGCGCGTAGCCTAACACGCACTTGGCAAATTTTTACCAAATAATATTGTAGCTATGCCCTACGGTTTTACCCGTGTTAAATCTATTCGACCATCTCCATCGGGCCAACGTACCCGTGTAGCTTCCCGTACTTGCCTGCAGTTGTCAGATTGCTTGATGATCATGGTTACTGCTCCATTTCTTAGGGTCGTAACATATGTTATAATCTTTCTCAGTAAATATGTAAAGGATTTTTCAAATCGACTTATAGTTCCAGAGGTTAGCGCGTTTAAAGAGATAATCTCCTAAACATTAATTATAGTTAGTTTGACAAAAAATGTCTATTAACAATTGGTTTCCGCAAAATAACGTATCCGTTATTAAAAAAAAGTGTTTTCTTTCATTCAGTTCAGGATTGTTCAAGTGAGCTTGACTCACTTTGCCGGTGTCTGTACTATAAGTTTGACTCATATAAGTATTGTCGTTTTTACGATAGAGCAAAATAAATAGAAAACATTGAAAAAATATGGTTAAATATATTTTATTTTTATTTCTGTTAAGTTAACCGCCATAATAATTAATACATATAATATATAATATTCCGTGAAATTTTCAACTGGTTACCTATTAGGTACGGTTAAAAAGATACAACCCTCTAAAGCTAATGGATATCGTAGGCTTAGCATTAGGATTCTTATTCTGGAAACGGAACCCTAAAAATTTATAATATTACGGTTACATTTTCTATACATTAAGTTTTTAAGAGGACAAAAATGTATTTTCATTATTGTTTCTCTTATCGTATTGATTTTAAAATTATACCAAAGTGGTAAAATTTGCATTTTTGTGGAAAGTCATCTCTGGAACTATTAGAGTCGTCACAAAATAAGAGGCCCTTACTACATATAATTTGTCATTGCAACGCCACTACAGATGTAAATAAACGAATCGATAATAAAAGAAACATAATTTTACCAAATATAGTTCAGTAAATAGTATATAGTAGTAGTATATCAAATTATTTCAGTATCGTCGAATGCAATGGACACTTATATGTGATCTAAGCGTGCACTAGACCGGTGTTTTCAATGTGGCATTCGGACTATTGCCTATCTAGATGTATTTGGGTAAAAAATTAATCAATGCGTTCTTGTGTTTCGTTTTTAACTTGTTTTAGAGGCACAATTTCAATATTTTTTAAATCATCTATTTTAAATTTTTATTAGGCGACCGATATATCAGACGTGTAGTATGAATTTCTAAAGTTTTCCTAAATTATCAAACATTTCGTTTCCTGTCATACAAATTTAGTAGTGTCCCTAAAATAAACAATGGTGTTTTATTTAACCCGATTTTTAATTTAGTCATGTGATTAATTTTTACGGTATGAAGTAGCAATATCCTAGGTATAGATATTTTAGGCGACCTAAGATTATATCGAAAGTGTTGTCTCCTCCTTATCTCGGAGACTCTGAACAGAATGCATCAGTATTACACGCCCGGTCTACTATACCTGGCACATGTTCGGCCTTATATGGACTACTGCTCGCACCTTTGGGATGAATCCGAAAAATAACATCTCGATGCCCTGGACAGGTTGCAGAGGTAGGCTGTCCGCCTTGTTAATGATGCCAACGTTTCCTTAACTTATACCTTATTTATATTCCATAATAAAAAACACGCTCAGCTCTGGAACCACAGCTTTATGGTAAGCAATGATGGCTCAGTCGTAGTGTGTACGGACATCGCGTCGATTGACGTGAGTTAGAATCCCTGCAATGAGCCTGAGCTTAGGAAAACATCGTGAGGAAACCATAGCATGGTGGTAGGGCTTTTTCTAATGCCCGCCTGGCTAGTTACCACCCTCAAGTTGAAAATCTGTCGCCAAGCACCAATAGGTGCGTTCCGGTAGCTGCACTTGCTGCATAGCGTGTTACCATGTTGGGCCACATCGTCACTTAAGACCAGATGAGATTATGGGTTCTACGCTAAACCAATAACGATAAAAAACCTAAATGTCGGCGCGATCACAAAAGTTCCCTCCTTCCTACAACATGAGGTCCTTCAAACATAACGTAAAGATACATTTGAGCAGCCCGGTATGACAGTGACGACTGGCGTTGAACTGTAAAATGGGTTTTACATGTAAGTTATGATTATTTTCTGTGTCCTAAGTCTAAAGATCTTAATAATTGAAATAGAAGTACAAAAACCCTATTTAGTGAATCCCTAAGACGAATTTAGATTAATTCAATTCAATCACTCAGTTCCACAGTCGTCTCTGATGACGAAAACTATTCTCTATTTATGTTGGTAGCTACCTCGAACATGGTTGAGCAGAGAAATCTGAATGACCGCGTCGCCCAACCCATAATACGAGGATTTTAGATATAAATTAGATAAGAATTTGAGACTCCCAACAAATAACAAAGATAGGAATCATTGAAAAAATCCTTTAATAGTCCAAATAAGGTTATAGGCAAAGAAAAAAATATTTCGTTTAGTTTCCTTGTTGTTTGTTTCCTGAACAGTTTTTAGGATAGATGGCGCTGTGGTCAAGTTATTGACTATTGGAAAGAAGCAATGTCTGCCGGACCAGCTGGTATTAAATAATAGTATAGAATAAACACATGTATAATATAGATTTAAGGGAGCGTTCAAGTATTACGTAACGCAGTTTTTGGGAGTTTGTTGGCCCCCGTCCCCCGCATGTAACGCGCCGTAACGTTTTTCTTTACTACCCCTCCCCCCTAATAAAACGTTACGTAACTACCACCAAGTGACCATTTTTACCTGAAAGTCACAATTATGTCGCAAAAAGGTCACAAAAATACTCTACGCGACCGCCTGAAGGGTTAAAACAATGTTACGTAATGTAGTTCATAACCAGTCTCCCGCCTCTGTAACGCATCGTAACGTTTCAGAAGACCCCCCCTTCCAAATTCGTTACGTAATACTTGAACGCTCCCTTAATTAATAATACGGATAACCTACTCGTAACATTTTCGTATAGTAACAAGTAAGTTGCGAACGTATCCTTTACGTATAAGGTAAAGTGATTCCTTATCGAGAAATTATAACTACTTATTTAGAAATCGTTACGTTTCCCAGCGTGATACATTTGTGGAATTCATACTTTTAGGAGAATACTTTTTAGTGAGGAGTTTTAATATTTAAGTAATATTTTTAGAGTAAAAAAATGAAAAATAAAATAATCCTGAAACATTTTTTTTATTTTCTCTTAATTCATTAAAACCCAATGCAATTGTGACATAAGGCTAAAACACCCTCATTTGCTGACTCCGACGTGCAAGCCCGGTAAAGCTGTAAAAGCCGTAAAGGCTCCAGGGCCCTAAGGCTAACAGTATAGACAGTTCGGAAAAAAAATACTCCGACGTGATGTGCTAGTCTTAGCGTTCCCTCACATAAATAATGTTTTAAAAAAATCTTTATATTAGTTAACTTCAATTAATCTTAGATTAAGTGTTAATGTTAATAAAACGGTTAGATTATTGGAATGGCAAAAATCAAATATTATTTCTTAAGTTTCAGTCTTAATAATTCACTTACGAAAGTCAGATTTATGAAAAAATTACTCTACTTAGAAGATATAAAGTAAGTTTTGTTGTACTTTAATAGGTATATATAATTCATAATTATTCGATAATATATACGGTCGGAACCCAAGATATTATGTTGCAGAGAGGAATTATCTCTAGACATCTTTATCCTGATGTGTTTGTGTGATGTGTGACTGTAAATGATGTAATGTAATTAATTCGTAAAATATTTTAGCAATGTTTTCGGTGAAGGAAAACATCATGAGGAAACCATAGCATGTGGGCTTTTTTCAATGCCCGTCTGGCTAGCTACCACGCTCAAGTTGAAAATCTGTCGCCAAGCACCAATAGGTGTGTTCCGGCAGCTGCATTTGAGAGTCAGTCTTCCTCTTGGTTTAGCGTGTTATCATCTTGGGCCACATCGTCACTTAACATCAGGTGAGATTGTGGCCACTACGCTAAACCTATAACGATAAAAAAAAGGAATAGTTACGGTGGCGGTTCTTGGATGGTTTGGGGAGGCATAAGCGCTGATCGAAAAATCGAACTTGCTTTTATATCCGGACCTCGCTTACCGTCATGAAATTGGCCACATTACATTGAAGAGTGTCTGGATCGTCATGTGGTACCTTACGCACATTTTACTGGCGAAGAGTTCATTTTTATGCAGGACAATGCCAGGGCTCATACCGCAGACATTGTAAATAAGTCGGTATTACGATTATGGACTGGCCAGCAAAAAGCCCGGATATGAATCCAAAGGAACATCAATGGGATGAATTGAAGAGACGAGTAAGAATGAGAGATCCTACTCCGGAGACGCTTGGCCAGCTTAAAACATTTATACGAGAAGAATGGGATAACATCCCACAACACAAAATTGTGACTCTCATCCGTTCCATAGAAAACCCCATGGAAGCAGTCATTAGAGCCCGGGGAGGAAATACGAGATACTGAATAAACATTTTTTAAACATTTTTTGTCTTACGTCTTTCTTTCTAACATTTTACAAATTCTTCTCGTAAGGTTAAAACATACCAATTTGAACAAAACACGCTAGTTAAAGAAATTTAATTTAAACTTGACACTTCAATGTTCGTCAAACGATACCTTATAATATCCGCAATTAACTGGCATTATTCCTTTCTTTTATTTTAGGGTAAAAAAACCATAAGACTCATTCAAACCCAAAGTTCAAAGGGTGTTTCGATTTTTTTTTATGACAAGTATACTCGTATAAGTTTTGAAATTTTAAGTAGTATGAAAGATATCGTCTTCACACTAGTCCGTATTAAAAATCGGTAATTTCATAGGTAAAGACCTATTATTAACAGTCTGTTTAATTAAAATGACAGCTTTTAATTAGATCATTGTTTACATTCTGTAGTCTGAGAAATAGTCGCACGGAACATCTAGGTATTAATAAACGTTAATACTGTTAGTTTTGTTAGCACCTATTCAAAGACTAAAATTGAAAATAGAGGCTTTAATAACTCATCGATACAGCGGAAAACGTATTTTAAAAGCCGGCTTCGAGCGTGAGCATTTAATGCAAAAATGTACATACAAAAAAAAGTACTCCTTTGGCTAGTCTCACAAAGATAGTCTCCTTAGTTAACAGGTTATCTTGAAATAAAGTTAAACACTTCATAGTGTATTCCCGCAGATACAATTAAAAAACCACACCCCATTCTTAAACAATTTATCTATTTATTACATATAAAAATATTAAAAAATGTATTATTCATAATTTCTATTACAGACGATTAGTAAAATTAATGCAATTTATACACGAATACTTCTTTATTCATTTTCGAAACAATCAAAACCCATACATACAAATAATTTATATTCATTTAAATAAATACTTAAATTATGAATTATTTATTATTATCAGTCTAATAAAATAAATTCGTGATTAGATACGATTTTATCGTGAATTGATTACAAATGAATATATTGAAAAATGAATTGGTTATGAATTATTATCATAAGAATTAATGCGTTACGATATTTAAACCGTAAAATAATAATGAAATGAAAACTGGATGAATAATGAAATAAATCACGAATGATTAAGCCATACAATATATATACAATTAATATACAACATAATTGTAGATCATAAAAGACATATGTCTCACAGCTAGTATGAATGTAAAAAAAAGACTTACTTAAATTTTAATGAGATAAGATGATGATAGAGAGAATTATCTTTTTTATTTAATTCTGTCTAAACGATGCTAATTATTACCAACAAAGTTTTCATAGTACAATTAAAAATGTCTGTACCAATATTTCATGAGTCATGAAACAATTTATAAAATAATAAATTCATTAAACGTGCAAATGACAAAATGAATATTCAGTTTACTGAACAAATTGAATATGAAATGCAATGTTACAATGTACTTCATACGATTACAGTAACTATAAAAATTAACAACCAATTCTATAATATCTGAAATGTATCTAAACACGAATTCAAACAATAAATAATATACAAAAAACTTAATTATTAAAAAAAATACTATTTTCTATGAGCCTCATTTTCAGAACTTTCATCTTCATTTTCTTCAGAGGTCTCGACGGGTTCCTGAGTCTCGCTTGTTAACTCCGGATTCATGTCAATGTTAACGGTCACTTCAACCGGCGCTGGTCGTTCCGTACTTTTATCGTCAGCAGCTGCAGTGGTGGAAGCGATGGTAGTTGGTTCAGATGTCTCTGCGGCTGGTGTGGTCATGTTTGCAGGGAGGTTGTCACAATTCCTGCCAGATATGCCAGGCGGGCAGCGACATCTGTAGTGACCATCGCCGGCTTCCAAAGACTGGCACGTGCCTCCATTTTTGCACGTATCAGGGTTATTCTCGCAGTAGTTTAGTTCTGGAAAAATTAACGCACTGAGTACAAGTTTTGAAGTAATTAAGGCTCAGTTGTAACCTGCACGGACACCACGTCGACGTGACTTCGAATTCCTACAATGAGCCTAAGCTTTCGGTGAAGGAATACTTTATGATGAAACTGTACAGCATTTTCTAATACCCGCCTGGCTAGTTACAACGCTCAAGTTGAAAATCTGTTGCCAAGCGCCTATACGTGTGTTCTGGCAGCTGTATTTGAGAGCCAATTCCTGCACTAGGCTTAGCGTGTTACCATATTGAGCCTCATCGTCAATCGTCACTTAACAAAAGCTAAGACCTATAAAGAAAAAAAAGACTACTTCAGTATTTTATTCTTTAAGTAATAAATTCTGTTACCCTACAACCGCTGTTCTGTTGGCACAAGTAGGAAAAGTTGGTACTCAATTATAAGTAATAGTTGTCTACAAGTCTCAAGCGTTCTCTTGAACGTACTTAATATAATAGGCTCTTTGTATTACAATAACTACAACGCCACAATAAAGAAAATAATAATCATTTAGTTCAAAATACGAGTAAAATCATCGATGTAATTTATTTTTAAGTTTTCTTAACCTGATTTGAATTTTATTTCGCTTTTTCTTTACACTGGCAACTTTTTATATTTAAATATTTTCAAACTATGGGAATACATAGTACTTAATGTTGAAAAGTAACACGGTGACATATCAGATTATTCTCTTTATAACCTATTCAATAACGATAAATAAACCTTAATCGGTATAAATAAACAAATTAGTAAATCAACATTTCGAATAGTTTTAAGACGGGCGTGGATTTCATGATTTGTAAATTCTCCCTGTATAAGGTAAATACTTTAAGATGGAATGTTTCTTAATTAAAACTTACAACCGTTAAGTAATACTTATTTGAATTGCTTATATTAATGACAAGAACATGTAAGGTATTGCTTTTTTATCTTCCCGGCCACACCTTAAAAGCAATCGGTAGGCCAACTCAGTTGCGTATTCGTAATTCTAAATATACTGGTGGCTTATTACGGTTCCGAATTCAACAAGAATTATAGTTTCGCCATGTCCGTCTGTCTGTCCGCAGCTTAGCCAGAGATGCTTAGTACTAGAAAGCTGTAATTTGGTATGGGTATAGATACTAATCACGCCGACGAAGTGGTAAAATAAATATTTGAAAAAAAAATGTTTAGGGTACCTTCCCTATACGTAAAGTGACAATGACTTCTTTTTCTCGTCTATTCCATCATGTATTGTTGTATAAGTCGTTTAAAAATATTGTGGGTGTGAAAAAACATTTTTCCAATCAGGAATCCGATTGCGAAATATCAAGCTTAAAAGTGCTAATTTTTGTTAGAGTCGTGTGTCCTCCTCCCCTTCTACCTAAATGGTTATTTTTGGATATGTGAAAAAAATCATGATAGTAGTAGTACCTATATATAATGAAGTAAAACTCAGAGGTAAGTAGGTTGTACAAGTTAACGAGTAGTACTCAATCAACTTATAAAATATACTTGGAGAAGTAATTTCGTACAAATTCCATTAAAAATAACTTAAAGCACTCGCAAATTTGTTATGTATTTATGTGCTAGCATTTAACCACATTCCGACTTGATGTTAAGACATTATATTGATGAAGGTAGAAGTTAAGCATATTAAAAAGAAAATGGTTGTCAAGTGCGGCTGTCAGAACATTGGTGCTACGTTGCTTTTCAACTTGACGTTGATAGTAAGCACAGATCTAAGAGTCATCGCTTCGTCACATACAGGTTGAATCCCCAAAACATAAATATAATTTTCAATTAAATCAAATTTTTTATTAACTTTTTTTTTATGTAATTTTTTTGATATTGAATGTTCGAAAAACTTCAATATATGTGACCCTTTCTATACTTAAATTCTTGATCCGCACCTAGTGACAGTTAGCCCGATAAGACGACTCTTGAAACATCACGATGTCTTCCTTCACCGTAAGCTCATATAAAATCGTATCATTAGTCGTCGAAGTCTCGAGATAATATGGTTTTGAGAGTAAGATCTTCTATTTATAAATTTTTCTATAGCTTCTATTAACGTCTCCTGTTTAAGAAGTATGTGGTTTTGTTGTTTAGTTAAATTTTGATTATTACTAGAATTTTCCTTTCTATGCTCCAATGCGGCTGATACACACCAGACGTTCAGAGCAGTTCTCACCAAACTTATCAAAATTAGACTTCATAACTGGGGAATGATTGTTAGTAGTTTCCATTTCCGACCACCATTACGCCATGTTCCTACTGAGATTGGTGGAAAGGGCACCACTTTTCTCTAGAGCAAACATTATTCGATTCCTTCAGATTGTTTAATTGCGTATCCACGACGGTTCAGAGTTTTCCTAGTTTCACCAGTATCATATAATTACTATCTAGTATCTGAGAGGTTTGTACGACTGGATCGCGACCAAGATCAGCCAGTGTATATTCAATAATCAAGAGAGGTGGATCTGTTCCAAATTTCGTCGCGACTTAAGTTAAGAAACCCATCATAATGGTTCTCTTTTGGTTTGTCTTGTTTCGGGATGAAGCATAGTGCCGTCTCTTTGACGTAGTACTATAAAAAAGACTTAAAGTCATTTAAATGATTTACTTACTTTCATCGCAAAGCATGCCTCCCCAGCCCTGTTTACAGATGCACTCCCAAGGTCTGTTGCAGGTTCCGTGCTCGCAACCAGGGTACCGGTGGCACTGCGCACAATCCTTGCCGGTCCAGCCAACTTTGCAACGGCATTCGCCTGGGCGACGACAGTAGCCCCTCTCACTATGGCAGCCCGGCGCACATTTTGCTAAAACATATTTAGTCATTTTATAAAATGTTACACTTTATATTATAAAATTTGTACTAACAAAAGCAAATTATTAATTTAATTAACACAATATTAAACAATCTTTGCGGTCAGAAACCGAAGTACCTCAACAAGAATTTATAAAAGAATAATTTTAGCTATGAATAAAATAACACTTTTTAATATGTAATCAACTTACGTGTTTGACAGAGCAGGCCGGTATACCCAGGTAAGCACTTGCATTCCAATGGCTTGTCACAATAGCCATGCTGACAGCCAGGTAGAGGTTGGCAGGCGCGACAAGTCGGTCCAGCCCAGCCTAAGCGACAGCGGCACTCTCCTGGAGACTCGCAGAAGCCTCGCGTTGCGTGACAGTCAGAACGGCAAATCGCTAAGGATTATAAGCTAATATTTACTGGCAATCACATTTGTAAAAATCACAAAGTAAAATTGTCACTCTTCAAGCCGGACGTTATATTTGCAAAGTAATGTTTTTGTACAAAATATTTAATGGTTTGCATGACAGTCCGGAAATTTTGCAAAGCATTGCTCTTAAGGTACCACGACAAAATTCTAAATCTTGTGTACCTTTCACTTCATCCGAACAAACTTAAGCAAACAGCCTCCTATTTGACGCATGCGTGAAACATTAAATAAAATTTACGATCTAAATCATGACATATTTTCAATCTCTTTGACCTTTTTTAGACATTATATTTATAAAACTCTCCATATTTGATATGTTTAATAACTATATTATAATTATTAGCTTCTAATTATTTTTATTGTATAAATTTAGGTAATATTAAATGCTTGACGAAAAATTATTGTAATGTATTCGTGTAACTAAAATAAACATGTGTATGTAGGTACTCTGTTGGCGCGCTAAATAAATAAATAAAAACACTGTATTCAAGAAGGATAACACCTTAATAGAAAACAAAGTGGTTAAATGCAGCAGTTGAAATACTCTATACTAAATTCTTGGTTATTGGTGAATGATTTTTAAATTTGCTAGATAAAGCTCTACCATCATATCATACATAGGCATAATAATGAAATAGAGCACGGGCTTTAAATTACTATATTTTCTCTTTTTTAATTTTACATTCACTAAACGATTATAACCCACACGTAACTCAAAACAATGAACTCTATTTAAATGATTTTGCTGCTCAGTCCTTTCATGCGCTCGAAAATGGCTGATATATCCGTCCTTAGCTATGAACGTACAATTACACTTAGTCAAGTCAAAGTAATAGTAGGAAATGGCCAACGTGGTTTAAATTTAAGGTCATCGCGCTTGTCTTCCAACGCTTATTTCAGTAATTAATGATTTAGCATTCAATTTACAGCAATGATAATTTTAAAGAACTCACGTTCCGAACAGAACAAGCCGTCCCATCCATCGTGGCAGACGCAGTCGAAAGACACATTGCAGTACCCGTGTTGGCAACCGGGTAAAGGAATGCATTTATTACATCGTTCACCGTAGAATCCAAGTTTGCAGCGACAATCCCCTGGCCTTGTGCAGTAACCTGCCAAAAAAGATTTACTATATTTTTATTCTGTCATCTCATCCGATGGTAAGGATGTGGCCTAGACACACTAAGCTTAAAGAGGGTCTTGAGAGGTCTCAAGTATAGCAGAACACATAGAACTACGAAAATTCTATGGTTTTTTGACGTTCTCTTCCTTTATCAAAAACCTAGATTCATTACAGGATTCATGTCAACGTAAAGATTGAGGCATGTAGAGATTATTGCGGCAAAGGTAAGGCATTAAAAATATTTTTAAAACCTTAATCTTAATTTGGTGGCTTTGAACTCAAATAAAGAACGTGTATGCAAAAGTGTCTGTAAAAGCTTTCTAGCGATTCCAAAACTACTTTCTAAAGAAAGTTTCGCAAAGAGAAACGCAATGAGGCCGTTTGTTTTGCAAAAGCACAGAGATTTTGACTCTCGGGTAGTCCAAAAATTGAGTTTATTTTTCATCGTTTTGTTAAAAGAAACAATAAAGCTACATAACAAGTTTTTGGTTCACAGTAAAGGCTACACCCAAGTAGTTTCTTAAGATCCAATGTATAACTAAATAATAAACAACCATGGTTTTATTTTCCAATTTTCCCAGCAGTGAACATCGGATACAAGAGGATACAAACTTGCCTACGCCAATTATAAAAATAAATTCTTGATGGAAAGCTTTGTAGGCTTCTGACTGCGAGCTCTTTGTCCGATTTGACTAAGATTACTGCTATATTTTGTTTTAGTGTAACGAGAATGAAAAGAGCATAAACATGACCGACGAGAGCAATGAAAGAAGTATAAATATGTTTCAATGAATGTAAAAAAAAATATTAAAATTTATTCATAAGGTATAAATGTTTGTATATTTATATCTGTAATATTTAGTTGTATTTGCAAATTCAGTTATGTGTGTGGAGTTATACAGAAATTAATTAATTCTGCAATTGTTGACATTTATATAGGTAGATCTTTAAATTAAAATTTACCTCTTTTGACAGAGCTCGTTAAAAAAGTACTATTTTACCTAACGATAACTTAAATCTTTGCAAATCATTACACTAATCCAAGAATGACAATGCCCAAACAGACTGTGTAGTGGATACACACTGGCTGTTAAAAAATACTGCACGACGAAGCAAATAGGTGTATTTCATATTTAGCATATGTGAGGCTATTGAGATCTTATCGGTTCGAGTGCTTAGCTTCCCGCTATCGCCATTCAATCGTTTGCTATTTAGCTGTGTCCCGAAACTAGTCATTTTTTTTTACTGTTAGCCGTAAGGGCCCTGAAGCCTCAAACGGCTTTTACAGCTTCACCCGGGCTTGGGGCGAGCGCTTAAGGCACTCAGCCACGAAACCGAAACTAGTCAATGAATGCCTTCATTATATATCACAACTAAATTGATTTTTTAATTAAAATTCTTATTCTAATTATATATATTTGCATTTATTTGGCAGTCTCTTATACCCTAATAACTTAAATAAATAAATAAACCGTACCTTGTAGAGGGTCGCATCCTTTCTTACAGATGGGCACGTCGCAAAGGTCCCCTTGCCAACCGGGCAGGCATTTCGGAACTCCATTATCGTCGCAAACGTAGTGGCTGTGTTCACTCTGCACCGATGGCAATTCGCATGCCTAAAGTAAAAAAGGCAGACTCCTTTCAGCAAAAAAACCCATTACCCAGCCACTTCCTCTCAAAATTTCTTATACAGAACTAAATTCATATTATGTACCATTATGGGTATAAAAATATACGTTTTTTCCTCAATAAGTAATTTTAAATATATTTGTTTATATAACACTGTGTATAATAAATAAGTATAATTTTATTTTGACTTTTTTTTTGAAGCTATATTGTTTATTTTTATATAATTGATAATTTCAGAATGACATATAGGCCATAATGACTTGTATATAAAATCTCATTAAAATTGGTCGTGAAGAAATAAAAACAAAATGTTTTAATATATCGTAAAAACACGAGTTCCAAAATGATTATTGATTATTTTGTTCGAAAGAAAAAATAAAAATGATTTACTGTCACAGTTAATCATAAAGAAGAAACAAAAATAAAAACAGAAAACTTTAGAAACAAAACAAACAATGTCACTAAAATATTTGGCTTTAGCTTATTGTCGTTGGTGACGGAGATCATCAAACGAAGCTGTTTTTCACCCAAACCTCAGGTTCTGCCAGGAATCATTGACACAAATCAAAATTTTAAATTCAGGATACACATTTATTACTTCACGGGAACAAAAAAATTCAGTTCAGTTAAATCCAGACATGACATATGAAAAACAACCAGCCAGGCAAAAAAAAATTTCTGAATGTTAAATCGTGATCAGTTGCCTATGAATTAGCTATATAGCAGGAAAAATATTACATGTCCTACAGACAGAAGAACTACAGATGTAGAGATAGACGTTCTCGCAAGGATCGTTTGGTATGACATCTCGGTGAGTCATGCAAGTACTTTCTAATAGGCATCAGAACGCGAGAAAGCAACTAGAAAGTGTGGCACGGGTAAACCCGCAGCGAAACATTGTGATATCGCAGTAAAAGAATAAATATTCATTATAACTTTTAATCTCTTATGAAAATATACATAAGGTACAACAAAATATCCATTTATAAAGTAGCAAAAAGCAACAGGCTTGCAGTCCACTTATGAAGTGATCACTGCAGGCCATAACTCAAACAGACCAGAATCGCGTTCTATATTGTACCCATGTTTGCCAAACTAAAATATTACGGAAGTTCTCGATATGTGCGTATCATAAACAATGAAAACATCGAAATGCAATAACAGCCTTGGTTATTCGTGGTGAAATTTCCTAAAAAGCTGATTTTCATCTTGTTGCTTTTTGAGAAACAATGTACGTAAGAGTAGTTGCATAGAAAACTCTTTATCAATAAAAACACGTACTACAGTAAAGTAATCAATACCGAGAAAAAAATTGCAGTTTTAACTAGGGATGTTCAATATATTTCAATGTTTAAGAACTATTCGATGTTAGCGTTTAATTCATGGAATATCATTCGATGTTTTGTAAAGAAAATAAATATGCTTTTAATGAATCTATTATAACATAAGATATGTCGAAACAATCGATCGAGATAATTTTTATCTATTTATACAATCGTCGGTGTGCACTGTTACTGGGCCTGAAAAAGAATGTCGTCTGACTGAGATACCCATAATTATAATATTACTCTTTCTGGTACATGCGAGGCCGTCTGACTGAAGGGTTTACACAAATAACATAACATATATTTAAAAAAATATCGATGACATGCATCGCATAGGTACCCCTAGTTAAAACAAAAAAAAAAACATGCAACAACAAATTTTGTGACTTAGCTCGCTTTAGCACCGTCAGCGACAAAATTTTCTAAATCGTGTTATGATTATTAAATTGCGGCCCGTGAATAAATTAAAGAAAAGTGAAAACATTTGAATAATACATTATACAATCAAATTGATAGCATATAAGGTCCGACAATATTCTTCGGTTGTTTATAACCCTCAGAGGATTAGGAGAAGGACTAGAGAAAAATAATAATTTTACATAATTTATATATAAACAAAATGGTAGAAGTTTGCCGTTGTGCGCGCATCACGCAAAAATTACTGGACAGATTCTGATCAGTTTTTTTATGTTTTACTCCTTAGATAATTGGTCCCTTTAAAAAAAAACACGACATCATCATAAACAGTAATTCTGTAGTCCACTTGAGCGGAGTCGCGAGCACAGCTAGTTTTGAATAAATCGGTTGGAAGTTTGTACCGGTTTTTAATAATGGCGTGGATTAAACATAATGTTTTTAACTTATATGAGTGCATATTCTGAGACTAAATTTAATAATTTATATTTAGTTTTGACTTTGGAAATGTAAATTTCCGAATACTTAATTTACCTTTTACCTTATACCAAATTCATTTGTTATAGAATCATTTTCTGTAGGTTTGAACGTATTACTAGGCTACCTATATAGCCTGGAATCCCTAATACGACCTAAACTGTAACGCATTTTCTTATAAGGTACATAATAATAAGAAGTAATAATTTATAAATCTAGAAATTCACCGAATTCCACTGATATTAGGGGGCTTTCTTCCAGGATTTTAGAATTAAAAAAATGTTGACCTTGGGAATGTGCCCCCACGACGTATATTTGACTAAAGTTTGCGTCATCGAAATATATTATGATATATTGATGTTTTCAATATGTAATTACTTGTATTGATTAAAAATATACAATGAATTTCGTTATAACCGTAATTAAAAAAGTAAGTAGATATTATTATTTTTAAATAATTTCATAGACATATTTTAAATATATTTTATTGTTTTGGATTATTTATCTTACGTACAATGAATATCTAAAACAAAACAGAAAAAGATGATATTTTATTCGTGACTATTTATTATTATAATTATTTTGCCCAAACCGTATTATTATTATTATTAAATAAAAAAATATAAATTAAATAAAAATACCATAAAGTAAACCATACCTGTCTCCTCCATTTCGGTAAATATTTAACCGGCAGCACCGTGGGCACACAACAGAGTACAAACAATATTATCAACTCCCTCATATCGCCATCTACTCCTTACAATGAATGCCAGGTAAATCGTCTTTACGCGCCCGTTCTTTTAACTGTTATCCCTTTATAGATCGCGGAGATGTAACACGTCCGCAACCCGATACTGTACTGTTATGCCGTGTTATTGAACTTGACTGGCGAGAGGCAACTTTCGCCGTGATCGCTTTTTATGCGGCCACTAAACTAGCGACTTTAAGTGACGTAGTGACCTAGAATATGTTTTTGATTTTTTAAACATTTCCCGTTTTAATGTTGTGCCATTGTGTCACGGGGAACTTTACAAACATACGTCAGGCCTCGTGGCGCAGTCGTAGTACCTAACCTTACTATAGAGCCGCGAAGTCGAGGGTTCGATTCTCGCACATAAATAGAACTGTATATGCATCGGTTGATGCATGACGGGATTTTCACCATATTCTCTTCACCTCACATACACTATGATATGATTCTCGTCTCAGCAGGGTGCCATCACGTGCAGGTGAGGTTAATCTTAAGACATTATTTAACCCCCTTACATTGCATTAAACTAGTGATTATAGCGGCTTGAAGAAAGGTAGGAAGGGTATAAAGTTCTTAAGAGATTTCTCTGCAGCCCGACTGGTGGAACACCGTTTAGTTTTTTTTTTATCGAAGCACGGCAATATGACTACTCTGTACCTGATGGTGAGCACAGTGCAATCCAATAACATCGGCGACTACCGTGGGATTTACAATCCATCGACAGTCGTCGCTGTCATGCCGGCCTGGACAAATGTCTCTTCACCTTATGTTTGAAGGACTCCATGTTGTAGATTGTAGCCAAATAACCTTGTGTTGGTGCGGTGGGTAGTTTTCTGAGCTCTTTGGGGAAGGGGGTTTAATGTCTGAAACGCGCTAGTAATATCTATGGTATTACAAGCTTCCATAGGCTACCGTAAATATTTACCATCAGGCAGGCCGTATACCTGTTTGACACCTAAGTTGCATTAAAAAAAAAACACTTACTGGCCCGAACTGCGTTAAGGAAAAAATGACTAACGCATACGTGCACATTTAAACAGTTTACGGTGAATCTTTAATTAACGAAAGTGTGTCAATGATTTTAACCAGTTCTAGTTAAAACAAACATAATATTTTGCCTCATACTTTCGTAATTACAACTTTCTTTAACTCATGTCATGATCTTAACTACCTACGACATTGATATTCTTTTTACGATCTATACCTTCTCTTATTATTTAGGGTTGAAGCAATGATGGCTCAGTGGTAGCGTGTACGACTTCGCGTCGATTGACGCGAGTTCGAATCTATGCAATGAGCCTGAGCTTTCGGTGAAGGAAATATCGTGAGGAAACCATAGCGTGGTGGTAGGGCTTTTTCTAATGCCCGCCTGGCTAGCTACCACCTTCAAGTTGAAAATCTTTCTCCAAGCACCAATAGGTGTGCTCTGGCAGCTGCACTTGAGACCAGTCTTCCACTAGGTTTAGCGTGTTACCATCTTGCACCACATCGTCACTTAACATAAGTTGAAATTGTGGTGATAGCCACTACGCCAAACCTATAAGGATAAAAAAAAAGATCTCGCATTTCTACACTAAACCAATATCTCAGGCGCCTAATGTTAGCCCAGTACAATCCAAAGACATCTGCGATGACAGAGAAATCGCCAATCCATCGTTAGTCAGCGCTGTCATGCCGGCCTACAAACCTCTGGGTAGCTGGATTTACACTGAATGATCCAAAAATGCAACAAACCAAAAGAGAGTCCTTATGACGCATCATAACTTATCACCACATGCATGGAGGACAAGATCCAATCGAGTACAGGATACATACCATCCCGCTTGTTTCCTGGATATACACCATCTCTTTATACGATACATTTAAACGTGCCACTATGGCGACTGTTACTCCTGGTGTACGGTGGTCACGATCCAATCGGACATAATTGTGTCCAGCGGTTGAGATCTCTTTATATTTGACCGCCACGTCGATCCCCTTTGTTCTGGTAAGTTCTTAGCAATTTGTATCACATGGTCATAACCATCTGAGGCGGCTATTTTAGAGAAAACATGTAAAAGCCAAGAGAGTGCAAACAAAGTGTAGGAAGACCGGTGGCGAGATAGGTCGACGACACCGAAAATCTTGACGAAAAGACCTGGTCAAGACTGGCACAAGACAGAGACAGGTGGCGTAAAAGGGGGAGGCTTATTTCCTGCAGTGGGTTAACAAACGATGCCCATGATGATAATGATAACAAGGACAGGGGGTGACGGTTTTTTTTTGGTCAAACTCTGATGTTGCTAAATCATATCCTCATAACATATTAGCACTCGAATCACTGCTTAAACGATGGCTATAGGTGAAATGAAAACTTAAATAAAAACTTTATCACATTATTATTTATATTAATTTCTTTTTTATATACAATATAAAATAAAGCTATATACACACAGTTTAGGTCCATGTTACAATACAGTTGTATTCAAGCTTATAAAGTACATAGTCACTAAAGAATAGACTAAATAAAATTAAACTTATGTATTATTGAATGGAAATTGTAGATTAAAAACATAATATCTAACTATTAATATTGTCTTGGTTTCTACTTTTCTTTGTCAAAATAAAAGTGTTTTACCCATATTTTCGTGTTTTTGAATCACTTCGAATTTCAATGTCGACAAAGTTTCAGAACATTTATTTTGCAGAATTTTACTACACTTCCAAAGTATATATCTTAACAAAACCAGGTAAATTCAATTTAAATATTTATATAACAAATTAGAGTTCTGTGTATCTGGTCAAGTTGGTTTATTAACTATCTTTCAGACATAGTAGTAATAAATTACATATTTCATACATTTGTACAACAATCAATAATATGAATGTCATATTGTATACAGTTTTATATAAATTACTTATTAAAAATTAATTAGATAAAAAGAAATGAAGTAGTCATAAAACCTCTCATCCCATGAATACATGCTATCCCGAATACTAACAAAAGTTCAAGTTAATTTCCGAATATTTAAATAGTTACTCGTTGCGATGTCTACAAAACCATTTACGGTTTCATTTACCTTCGTGTAAAACAATTGAATCTCTCTTATTTTTATTCCTTTGCCTTTCTTGGCAACTAATCCTAATTATTGAAGACCATTACTGCCATTATCGAGTGATGTATTACAAAATGTGTCTTGTTACACCCTTGTACATTTGTGACAACACCCGAGCTTTACTATGCAAAATAGCACCTGTGTTAAACAATAGAAGGTCAAAAACACAAATTTATAAAAAAAACGAAAACCAATACATGACGTAATTAGATCCCATCAAAAACTCCAATCGAATCTCTAAATAATCTCACAACAGGATATTCAGCAAAAATGTATGCTGTAGATTGAATTTTAAAATTCAGAATTGAAGCTCTTTCCGTCCACCCTATTAAGGGCATAGTGTGATTATTATAGATAAATAGTCCAAATTGAGAAAAATATACATTAAATACCTTCTGTCATCAGATCTCTATTTGTATCACATTTTCAAAACCTTCGAACCCACTAAAGCAGTATTCAAACATATTATAGACTTATATCTTTAAGAAAAAGGAAAACTTACCTATAGTTACATAAATTATTTTACCCCAAATGAAATTTGAACTTATTATGTAATACTCTTTTTCAGTTAAATTTAATATAAATGTAAACAAACATGGCGTATGACAGCAATGGTATAGATTAAATTTTTAATGTAAAATCAATGAAAAAATATATGATTTCATTGGTAAAGTACAAGCCTATAAGAATTTGCAGAATGTATTCAATTTTCTTTAACAGGCGATGTTTTTAATTCCTATGCCTTTACGTCCCCAATTACGTTTGCACCACCCCTTAGTAGTATTTTTATGAACGAATTAATTGTTGCCTTATTTATATACTTGAAACATTAAAAATATAAAAAGAATCAAATTTTAATTTTTAATTTGTCGTTTCATTTAAAACTATAACAAAGTTAATTTATTTCATTCCGGGCCGATTTTTCAATCGTCAGATAACTTTATTTGAGGAATAATTGTGACGTTTTGACAGACAATGTATGGAAGACGTGTCAATATTTAAACAAATATTCCTCAAATAAAATTATAGGTTGATTGAAAAATCTGCCCTTATAATAATAATGAGTATGAATAAAACTTATTCGAGTTAATTCGAGTAGAAATGAATATGCAATAATCGAAAATAAATACCACAGACAAAATTAACATCGGAGATTACACGAACATTCATAAACAAGATTGGAATTATTTGTTGAGAATAAATGCAGTCCAGACTAACATAATTCTACAAGTTAATATGATACTTAATTAACAAAATAATAAATGAGTAAAAACATAAGAATCAACATAAAATAAGTAAACTGACAAATTATTTCAAAAAATTGAAAGATACTGGCTATTTTTTAAATAATATATTACCAATTTTTTAAAGTTATTTGAAGTAGAAGTTAGGAAAGAATAAATTAAAATGTATTATCAATTACTTTTGATTTATAAAGTTTTTTCGTAATATTATAAAACATATCAAAAAGTATTGAAATATTCGAATCCTAGTATTTTGAAATAATAAAGAGATAATTAATTTCAGATCTTATAAAGGAAGCAACATTATTTTAATTCTATATCAGATAAATGATAAAGCTCAAATAAATATTGGTCTATGAAAATACATTTACCGAATTACATACTAATTATAAACAATGTAATCAAATAAACTACATTCAAATTAATAATACAGATATTTTTTTTATCAAACAATATAAATATCTGTATTTAACAGATCTCAAGACGAACTCAATAAATTTAATCACACGTAGATTTCGAAATAACCTAAAATCATGCATTTCAACTATCAATTGTTCTTTTATATTTATTTTTATTGAGGGTGTGATCAGAGAGAACACACCGCCCTCATCCATTCAACACATCATAATAATAAAAAACAACACGAAAATTATGCAGAGAAATGTGATTTCAATCATTTTCTCGCCTTAACATCAACGTCTACCAATTCACAAATGAATACACCATTTTTATACATACACCTATGATTTTTGAGAAAACCTTGCCTAAATTGCCTTGAAAAACCACAATGTAGTGGGAAAAATATAAAACCATACAATTTAAGCTGTTTGTGGCTAGTAGTTTGTTTTTGGTTAGTGTATGCTGATAAAGTCAATGCCTTTCCTCAGAAAAAAATTACAAAATTTATCTAATTAAAATCAAAAATTAAATCAATAATAGTGTTCACGATCCAAAAACATCAGGACTTACTACAATAAAGAAATAGATCGTTTATATTGGAAACTGCTTAAATTCACAGTTAATATATTTATAAACAAAAAATAAACATTCATAATATTCGAACTTCATTTTAAATTTCGAATACTACAATAAAAGTAAAATGATGAATATTTGAAAATTATCGAAAAATAAATAATACGAAAAACGGCGCAGTTATAATTACTACAGATCTTTTAAATGTCGAAACGGTGTGTTGAATATTCAAGTGCGCGCTGATTTCATTTTATTATTTAACGAGTAACCAAATAATTTAAAGAGATACGTTTTTCTTTTTTTCATGTCTTGTTTTAAAATCCATTCGAATATATACGAAGAGGTTCAGCGATACGATTGTACTTATTTATCGATATTGATAATGGATGATCTCTATATGAGTATTTTATGGTTCGCCAATACCATTATTTTGATCTGTAATAAACGATATCCACGAGTATTCGGTGAGTTTTATATTGTCACATGAATTTAACGTTTTAATGAAGGGATAACCAATATTATAGATATCGTGGCCGTATGTCGATTCGATTTTATAATCGATAATGTTTAAAGAAAACTTTTTGATTTTTTTAAAATCGATTTGCAAGTGAAGTTTCATTTGCAACGTTTTGCAACGTAAAGTTTCTGACACAAAAACTACGGAATTAGAAACATCTTAGCCAGAGAGAGAAAAGAAAGAACTACGCTATAAACCGACAGGGATCGAAGAGCGAGATAGAATAAGACAACATAACAGCCAGTGTTCATGACACATCGATAGTATATCGATGAATCGACTGTTATTTGCACAATCAAACAAACGATATTCTATCTTAAAGTATCGATAATAAGCATGGAAATTATTACTGTTTGTTGAAATTTGCTATAATTTAACATGAAGGTATACAATATGGGGCTGCATTTGATGACTGCAAGAAATCCCAAGAGATCGTGCGAATTACCTTTTTTAAGACACAAATGCGAATGCCTTTTTTTGAAGCTTTGTTGCTGAAATATTCAATACAAGTTTCGCGGCTGAGTGACTTAAGCGCGCGCCCCCAAACCCGGGTGAAACTGTAAAAGCCGTCTGGAGTTTCAGGGCCCTTATGACTAATAATGAAGTCAGATCGAAAAAAAAACAGTATATAACTAATAAACAAACGATAATAGTTTATCGATTATAATTTTTTTGAATAAATCAAAAGAAAAATTTTAAAGGGTCGAGTTATTGTCATTTAATTAGTGATTTTTACTTTTTGATTTCGGTTAATTTGTGTAATACTTACAAAGTTTGTAAAAATATTCACGAAAATTTCACTATATATGAGATATCGTAATTTATTACTGCAATGTCGTTATGATTCATTGCAAGCTTTCCAAAAGATTGTTGTGGAGTTCTCGGGGAACAAACTAATTGAAATTTATTATACATTGGTGTAAAAACAACGAACAAAGAAATCTGTTACGTCATATCGCTGACGTACTGTGAGGCTGTGGAACTGTCTGTCGGTCAGTGTGCTCCCTCCTCCCTACAGCATGGAGTCCTTCAAGCATAACGCGAATAGACATTTGATCAGGCCGGCATGACAGCGACAACTGACGATGGACTGTAAATCGCATTGTAGTCGCCGATGTTATTGGATTTTACTTTGCTCACCATCAAGTACTATGACGTCACTTCACCATGCTTCGATACAAAAAAAAAACTTGACATTTTTAACTCTTGTATTTTCTTTATTATGGGACGATGAAAGCGTGCGATTGTGGCCTTGAAAGGTTGCACTGATAAATGTCTTTACTTGTTAATTATAAATGCAATGCGGAGTACTAGGTACTGGCAATCCATCTAAATAAATATAAATAAAATGACTCCCAAAACGTTTGTACAAATGTACTGAGTGTTGTCTAAACAGTATGTTTTGTAGACCCACGTGCCTATAAGTCCTTCTGCCGTGTATCAGAGTAAAGAGGCACTTCCTTGTACTCCGGGAACGGGTACAGAACTAGATGGTCAGCAGTCTTGTACCATGGGATTAATCCGTTCTGTAACAAGTCATTAATATGATAAACAATCTCCTATAATACCATTAATATAGAGTGTAGAGGTAAGTATACTTATACAGGTTATCACCAAAAGTCATGAAATAAAGGATCCAGAAAGGACCAAAATAGCGCTAATGTACTCTGGCCTAAAGCTAATAGTATTAGATGAACTGAAGTATGTAAAATAACCAAAAAGGCGCATATCTACTTAAAGTATTTATTTAAAGTATGATCTCAAGTTTTTATTAGATGAAACAGAGTATGAAAAATAATTTAAAGGCCAATGCAGCAAAAAGTGTGGCCTGTAATTAACATTATTGGGAGGAACGAAGCATATGTGCAATTTTTGCAATAATAACACCATCATAATTTCACACGATATCTCGAACACTTTTAATATAAATATGAATACGGTATGTTGTCCTTATTTGTGCCCTACATTATAGACGGTTACAACGTGATCTAAGGCGGTATTGGCGCCGCGTGAAACGCAGCTCCCTTGTGAGAAACGTTTCTGGTTTGAGGCTGGCCACGACCTTGCAAGTCGAAAATCTATTGCAACAACACCTATCAGTGTGTTCCGGCAGCTGTAACCATTCTCAGAGATAATCTTAACATATTACCTATATGTATGATAACATCGACACTTAATATTAGCCTATATATTGAAGTATTTTGTTAAGTTTTTGGGAGGGTTGTCAATTGATGTATGTCATGTCACAAACCACCGCGTGATTGTGTCGAAATACTATCCTGTATTATAAGAAAAAGAAATATTATACTAACAGCATTTGTTCTCCTGTTGGTCCCCCGGCCAAAACCATTCCAGTGGTTGCCGGCAATTCCAATCTTATCTCCAACCTGCAAAAGGTGCATAATGTTACAACCAGCGTTATTCTCAAAGAGAATACGTTATTGTCGAACACTCATGACATATCTGGGAAAATCTAGAATTCACTACAAATCATAGCCCATAATTCGTAGTAAGAGATAAACCATCTCGGTCACGCAGAACACGCACACATTGAAATCTTATCGGTATCAATATTATAAATAAAATAATAATTTCTAAAAAAACATGCCTTAAAACTTCTTCTTCCGACCGAGAACAGTTCTATCTTGGATATCAAAGCGAATCCAGTACTTGACAAACCGAAGAAATATACAAGAGAAGTACAACCATAGAATATTGTTTTTTTCTGTTGTACAACTGCGACTGAGAATACATTCACCGGTACACTTAGCCAAAATAAGGATAAGGCATCACTCCCTTTTGTAAATGTGGATAGGACAAAGGTACCCCAGACTATATTTTCTTTAGCTGCTCCAATCTACATTTCTCTTTACATGATGTTTAACAGATTATTACTTATATGCACCATTTTATTACCCACAGTTGTAAAACCATACCATCACGCCTTACTATTTACTATTTAAGCAGTGACGTACATTAATGGTACAATATTAATACCGAAAAATTCAGAACTCAAACGTAAGATCATTTTTTTTGTGATTTATTCTCCTAATAGCTTTGCACGCAATTATTTAGAACATTAATTGTATATATTAGCTTTATATTTTACTCAGCGTAAACCATTTAATCGTCCCAAAAGAATCTTTTTTCCGAAGTGATTCACCATTATTGTCTCTGTTCATTTCGTATGTTAGTTTATGTAACAAAATTCACCCTATAACCTGGCCAGATAACTTACGTATGGATTAAAAGAAAAATCATGTAAATCGGAAAGTGGTTTCCACGTGAAAAGAACATAAACCGACAGACAGACAGAGAGACGAATGAGACGAGAGAGAGAGAGAATATGTATAGAAGATATTGGATCCTTGTAACAAGACATTTCAGCACAATTAGTATAAAAAAAATGTATGAGCTTACTTCAAAGGATATATCGTGGGTCTTCCCGCCGGTGTTCGGCAACACTCCGACTCGGTCGTGCGCGTTCTGTCCGCCGAAGTAGTAGATGTCGTCGAGAGAGAAGAAACTGTTCGAGGCGTCCACTCTGTTCGTCTGCATCATCTCGTACGCGACTCGGCCCACCTGCCACCATCGACCAGGAATGGTTCATTGCCTTCGTTTATTCACTCGGATACTAAATTATTCCTGATCTCCGATAGTTACGGATAATTTCACTTGTAGATATTACATTTTTGAAAGAATTATATCTAGAATGCAAATAGGTAGTTTGAGCATTTTTGTGTGGACATTATTAAATTTCTTTTAGAAAATTAGTAAAAAAAATTGTTTGTATTTGACAGTGTCTTATTTCACTCCGTCCCTATTGAAAAGTATTCAAAACATTTATGTGGGACACGGCTACGGTCTCGGTTACTATAAAATAAAGCTAAGTATACTATAAAAATACTTATAGGTACTTGATGAAAGATTTTCAGTTTAAGAGTGGCGCTGAAGGCCATTAAAAATGAATGTTCTCCTTCAGTGAAAAAGGTAAATCTGATAAAATGCCCCTTCACCGCTGGAATTTGTCAAATACTATAATAAAAATCAATCTATAATAAATCAAAAAAACAAATTTCAAATAATATATCTTAACTTTGCTTCTCCCCCCCCTCTACCCCCCGGTACTTCTTTGACAATGTAATGTATGTTCGTAAAAATTCTGATTAGCTAGATTTTAGAAGAGGGGACGGTGCCAAGGTGTCTACGCACGTGGCATTCCATACCGTCGGCTCTCTTACCATCGTCACGTGCTAAGCCGGTTGGTCCCAGACTTGCTGGCACATTGACCCTGGCCCCGGTACGACCCGCGCTCTTAGACCATACCAGACCGTGGTGACCAAGCAGGTCTACCATATCACCGCAATGGCAGCGATGTGGAGACACCCAAGGCACTCCTAACCAAGACCGTCAGCCTAAAAGTGGTGTTGTCATCTCTTGTTCCAATATTCGGAGACGGTAATGCCTTTAACCACAGACCAGATTAAGTATTATTAAAATATCGATACACCCGATTGAGTTTCTTACCAGCTTACGATAGCGCCTTAGTAACTAAATTGAGTAAAGTATAATTGATTTAGGAAGAAGTAGAAGGTGACCTGGCTGCTGAACGTGCAGACGATGTAGTCGCACATGGCGAGCATGTGCAGGTCGACCAGCAGGCCGGTCAGCGAGAGCGGAGTGTACCGGCGGTGCGTCGCCGCCGTCTTCGCTATCGACGGGTCGCCGAGGAACGTGTATTCTGGGTATTTCGACTTCGCATCCTCCAGCACCTACACAATCATCATCATCTCAGACGAATGACGTCCACTGCTGGACATAGGCCATACAGAATGCTGAAGCTGGAGCTTACGCTCGAATTGTGCAACTTCAAAAATGCTTATTGTGATCCTTAGAATATAGACATATGCTATTGTTGGCTTACTTTGTAGGTCTTTTTAAGATCTACAATTATGTAGTACATTAATTCGATATATATATTATGGTTTACTCGGCGTAAGCCATTTCATCGTCCCAAAAGCGTCTTTTTCCGAATTGATTCACCATTATCGCCACCGCTTAATTCGTATGTTACTTTACCTATTGTATAACTTTCCCTTGCAGAGTTGGTGATTTTTAATTTAAAATCCATTTAATTCGACAATAATATAATTTTGCATGTTTTTTCACAAAGCTAAAGTTGACAACTCATAATATTATTATTTTTATTAATCAACCTGTTTTATTTGTATAATGAGGTGATACTTAAACATTATTCGTTACATATGAAAGATACTATACAAAATTGAACACCTATCAAAATATATCCTATAACCTGGCCAGATAACATATCTAGGAATTAAAGGAAAAATCATGTAAAATTTGATAAGTGGTTTACGCATGAATAGAACATAAACGGTCAGACAGACAAAGGGAAATTAAGTTTTATAATATGTATAGATATAGATGTATATAGTGCTCACGTTTGCATCGTCAGTCGCGAGGTAAACTCTCCTGACATCAACCGGGCGGGTCAGTTCGAGCTGGTCGTAGTAGTCTTTCACGTACGCCATGTACTCGTCGATGTGGTGGAAAGCGGCTTCAGTGCCCACTTTATCAGTTCTTCTAATATGTACACTGCAAAACGAACACGAGCATTATACACTTAATATACTTCACAACAGTATTTTTATTTTCACAGCAATACATAGATTTCTATTAAAACGTTTTCTTCAAATATCTAGCAGACCGCGTTTCCTCTTAAAGGCACAAGATTTATAACAGGTCACCCAAATATGTTGGGAATTACAATGTACATGTCAGCGGATAATTGTACGAACCGTTAGTTTATAAACTATACAGTTGGACTGAAAATTGTCGTTAGATTGTAAACGGACACTAAAATTTGCAATATAACGATTACATTTTCGTAGGTTTATAAACTAACTAAATTAGTTAGGTAAGGTTGATTGTGATCATAGAAACCACAATGAAATTACAAACAAGTTATTTATTAAAGAAAATACATTTTTTTAAGTCATAGTTTAATGTTTTTGCTTATGTAATAGACATAACCTCAAAAAAATTTCAAATTTATAGTGTCCGTTCACAACCTACCGACAGTTTACAATATCACTAGATAGTTTATAAACTAACGGTTCGTACAATAATCCGCTATCTATAAACTCTTTTTTTTGTTGTCTTTTTCTATATAAAGAACGCAGAAATGGCAAATATAATTGCGAAGTACATATAACTTGGTTTACTGAATTATTGCCGTGCTATATACTATAAAACATCAGTTCCCTCTCTTTATCTCTTTGACGAAGTACCTATTTTCCGTCTTTTTCGCATCGGAAACATTGCGTTGCAAACAGGTTGCACTAAGATTCAACGATGGATTTTTTGTAACTTGTAAAACACACAAATGTACTTTACACGAAGTAAATCTTACCCAACAATAGGAGTCTTGAAATTCATTTTAGCTATGGTCTCGTTGATCGCCTTCTGCATCGCCATACGCGGTTTCATTATGTATTTTAGCATCTGGCCGACCCACCACGACGAAGGGTCACCATTAAACCTGACTATCCTGAAACGACCAATAAAGAAACAATGAACAAGTGGAATTATTTATTTAAAAAAATGACGCTCCGGATGAGGAATGAGCTTGCTGCTGAGATTTTCTCAGTGGAGTTCTTCGAGAAGGAATGAACAGGTTTTTAAAGGTTCGGTAACGCACATGTGATGCTTTTGGTCATAAAAGCTGCGATGACCGCTAATCATCAGTCGGATCACACGCTTGTTCGCCACTGGCATGGTATAAAAGAAAAATAAACAGATGCAAACACATTTTTTTCTATTATATTAATGAAGGAGTGGTTCAGTCCTAATCAGTATAGATAAGTGAAAATCTATAATATATAATAAGTGAAAATTTTGTATCCCTCTTCTCTCAAGAGTAAAGAGGTTGGGCACAGAGAAATGTATTCGAAGATTTCTCTCTACTTGGGGCATCCCGACTGGTGGAATACCTCCACCCTACAGAAGATCGCAGCCAAATTACCAAGTGTTATGTTCCTGCGATGAGTAGGGTTTCCAGAGCTCCACGGGGTAGAAGGGATCAAGGTCGGCAACGCGCTAGTGATTCCTATGGTCTACATATAGGGTTACATATAGTTACAGCACCGTACCTAATGGTAAACACACTGCAACCAAGTAGACCATGGATGGATTGTAGAACATCAATGGATTGTAGAACATCGATGGATTGTAGATCCATCCATTACGTATAGTACCGTCACTTTACCGTACTACGATTTAAAAAAAAACATAGCAAAGAGTGACGTATTCTCACTTAAGGAGAATACACTACATCACTTCTCTCCCACACATCAATTTTTAAAATCCATCAAGCAATTTAGGCTGCATAGCGTGATAAACAAATATACAGTACACTCGAAAAGCATTGCCTTCTTTCTGCGTAGTCATGTAAAAATGCTAATGACAATGAGTCTAATTGGTCAATTAGTCTTTCCATCGTCGAAATTTTGACGCAAACGAAATTACGAGCTCTATGCACCTACATCTATACGAATATAAATATATAAAGTTTGTTTGTTTGTAGTTGATAATCTCTGAAACTACTGATCCGATTATGATAATTATTTCACTAATAGGAAGCTACAATATTCTTGAATGCTATATTTTATATTGTAACCTACGGTTACTACTCTGGTAATAAAAAAGGCTTACCTGTGGGCCAGGTCTTTTGGTACGGCGAGAGGCAAAAACTTTGGTTTCTGTGATATCGAGTCGATAAATGGCAATGAGACCACCTTTGCATCGTAAGACACTGTAATATAAAATACCTAATTAAATATTGATATCAACAATGTTTCCTATTGACATTATTCATATCGACATAAAAATATTTTAAAAGTCCTTTAGAATCCGTTCACGCATTCTTATTGGCCACTGTCAATCGTTATTTTTTTATACTTTACTAGCTAAATCTTAAGCTAAGTCCCAGCCACAGTATAGTTTGGGTTATGGGTTGATATGTCAGGCAGGCAGTCAGTCAGTCAGGTATCCCTTTATATATATACCAGCTATGCCAGCTTGCGTAAATTACAGAATCGAAAATAAAAGTAGCCTAAATTACTCCTTATAACATCATCTATCTACCAGTGAAAGTCCCGTCAAAATCGGTCCGCCCGTTTCGAAGATTTGTCGGAACAAACGGACAGGCAAAAACTTCAAATATTGGTTTTTTGTTATAAGTACCGTATGTACTTTAATTTTATACAGACACTTCAATTTTTTATGTGTAATATAGGTTTCGTGTTAGACCAGAAACTCACCTGACGTTATGTGTCAATTTTGCCTAAGATGGTATTGCACACTAATCACATAGTAAGTAGGACTGGCTCTCAAGTATTTATAGGTGCTTGGCAACTGATTTTCGATTTAAGAGTGGTAGCAAGCCAGGCCAGCCAATATTAGACAATGCCCTACTAACGTGCTCTGGTTTTATCATGATGTTTTCCTTCACCAAAAGCCCAGGCTTATTGTAGGACGTTGGTTGTGTCGATCGACATGGTGTCTGAACTTTATATGCCTAAGCCACATCGCAGTACAATTAAATTGGTCAGGTTTTAATATCAAAATAGTAAAGGAAATAAAATAAACTACGTAATATGAACGTTTATCTGGGCCAGTGGGAAGCAAAGGCGCCTCATGGAAACTACCACAAAAAAAAAAAAAAAATGTTTCTTATCTATCATTCTATTTTTAAATAAAACTAATTCGCATGATTATTTACGAGCGTAAATGTTTATTACTACTATGGCAGTAGCGCAGGAACACCGCTCCAGGTTTGGTTAATATCTCATACAATATATTTTGTTTCAGGTGTCGGGCCGTGTATAATGCTCTCTTTCGCACTCATTGAATTCCGTTATTGTCGTAGTACTGAACTTTGTTACATAGGAGCGCAATCGCTGGCGCTTCACTCGATACAACTTAATACAAAATATTTTTATTGAAAGTATTTTTTTTTAATGAAATGTTGTATTTAGTTCCGAGTATAAAGAGTTAATCTATACATGATACCTACCTAAACTACATAAGTACAGATAAGAAAAAAACACAAAACACATTCTGTTCAGTAACTTTTTGTGGGAGTGCACTACACCAGCGCTCCTTAGGACGAGCCGCCTATGGTGGCAAAAATCAACTGTCTCAAATAATACAAGTAAACATTTTTAGCCTCGAAACACTCAAATCGACCTCTAACTTTAAATATAAATCACAAATATACACTTATTTAAAAATATTATACTCCTATGATATCCTAACTGCATGACATGTCTTTTATATGAAAAATAACACATTTTCTAAATGTTTCGATTACGGATTCGATTAATCTATATAACATTATAACCAAGGATGTAACGGTACCGATACTGATACGATATATCGCCCGTTGATTATGTATCAACCGATATCAAGCAATTTGAATAGCGCGCAAAGCGTAGATGTTGTCCTTTCGTCGCAGGCGAGAGCCGCACGTAGTCCTAGCGGCGACATTACCGACCTTACTAAGAGTTGTATTATTTCGCGACTATTTATTATTATTTTATTGTTATACGTTTTTAGCGTTATAGCCACTCTCACCTGATCTTAAGTGACGATTTAACCCAAAATGGTAACACGCTAAACCTAGTGAGAGGACTGGCTCTCAAGTTCAGCTGCCGGAACACATCTACTGGTGTTTGGCGACAGATTTTCATCTTGAGGGTGGTAGCTACTGGCGGGCATTAGGAAAGCCCTACCACCATGTGTGTTTCAACACGATGATATTCTTCACTGAAAGCTCAGGCTCATTGCAGGGATTCGAACTCACGTCCATCGACGTGATTTGCGACGACGCTACCACTGAGCCATCATTGCTTCAACTAATACTCCTTTTGAAATTAAATATGTAATACTTACTTATCATTAAAAAAGCCCCTACTTTTCTTACTTATTACTTTACCATCCGCCAGTCGGGTAAAAATGTGTAGGAATACATATACCTCATTATTTATAACTATTGATATCGGTATCGCTATCGCCGATTACTCACTACAATAATCGGTATCGTATCGACAAAATTATGTATCGTTACATATTACATCCCTAATTATGACCACATGCCCCAAGCCCGGTAAAGCTGTAAAAGCCGTAAAGGCTCCAGGGCCCCTAAGGCTAACAGTATAGTCAGTTCGAAAAAAAAAAAAAAAAAAAAAATGACCACATGGCTATCACACATTGAATCTAATCACAAAGCTTTAACACGAGTATTGAAGTGGATTTTAATGACCGTAATTACTATAAAAATATTATGTTCATTTTATTGCTTCCCGTCATATAAAGATATAAACAGATTCTAGTTGAATTGAAATATGTTTTTACGATTACCTACGTTAAAAACATATAAAAACGCCCGTTAAATATATTTTAAACTTAACATTTTAATATGAAAATGGCGCTTTTAGTACTTGGATCATGAGATTAATTTAAAAGAGAATAAAACCTAAATGTATCAAATGATTTCATTTTACTAATAAACTGAATTATATTTTAAGTTATTTTTTTGCAGTATCTACTTTTATTCATAGTAATTTGCACAAACTGTCAAAGTATTATTTGTTAATCTCTATTGCGCTATCAAGTACGCATAAGTACCATTCATACCAGGATTTATCTAAAAACACAGATAAATTCGTAAAAAACTAATGTAACTGCTCAGTGACGTAACTGCTCAGTAAAGGGCAGCAAACCGGTATAAAAAAGTCTGATTGCAAAAAGGGGCCACACGAGGGTTATTATTAATTTTACGTTGTTGACCTTAGACAAGAAAAATCTCATTCTTTTATGTTAGTAACCTGTGTAATTTTCTATCTACCATTAAATTATTAAAAGAAAATAAATGCTCTCCCTTTCTTTTACGACTCTTATTTAATTCTTTATTGTTTATAACTTCACATAAGTGTACAATTGGGGGACTTAATGCTAAAAAGCATTCTTTACCAGTCTTCCAGGGGTACTAGAGACAAGTAAATGCCGGGGTGCGAACAATGTTTAGAAAACAAAATCTATTAAATATTCAAATGCTCCAAGTAGAACCTGCCTAGCGAATACTTGAAGGAATCCCAAGAGTTAGAGAATTGGATTCGACAGGAAGCGAATTCCACAAAAGATCTCACACATTTATGTCACTGAACATAGTCAAGAACTTTACTAAGAGACATTTTCTGTCTATCTTCTTTACTTAATTTTACTTAACTTTAATGTAATGTCTATTCATATTATAATTAATTACCTGGCCACGGTACAACCTTGTCGTCATAGGCCGTCGTGCAGCTATCCGATATCGGATAGAATACGTAGTCCCATCCCTTAGTATTATACCTCCATCCCTTCGAATTCAATATAAGGGTTCGTTCTGTAGCGTAAGCGAATATGAGACAGTAGACTATGTGGTGTAGCTGGCAACCGAAGCCGCAACCCTGGAAATTACGAGTTTTATGTGAATAACGCTCCAGTGAGATTTTTTGGCGGGATCTGTCATATGGTGGTTTTTAATTAAATTCATATAGTTATGTTCTTCGATCCTATACAATGTAATATTAGTGTCATTTTGCGCGATATAGTTTGATTATCGTCCACAAGTGAAGTGATTATAAATAACGAGTTGTGCCCGCGGCTCCGCTCGCATGGACTACAGAATGCCGTCGGTCCTACGCACACGAATCGTGCTGCCCCGCTCATCAGAAGGAAGACAAAATACTTATTGTGGGTGATCCTTAGAAGATAAATATATGCTATCGCTAACTGTTTTGTAGGTCTTTTTAAGATGTACAATTATGTATAACATTAATTTGATATTTCTCGTATGGTTTACTCAGCGTAAGCCATTTAAGCGCCCCAAATTGTGTCTTTTTCCGAATTGATTCACCATTTTCGTCACTGCTTATTTGGTATATTACTTTATTTTACAAAATATATCCTATAACCGTGCCAGATAAAATAGCTATGAATTAAAATAAAAAACAATAAAAATTGGATAAGTGGTTTTTGCGTGAAAAGAACATAAACTGACAGACAGACAGAAATTGAGTTTTATAAAATGTATAGATAGATAACTAGAAGAATTAATTTAAAGTTGCTCCATGACCAGTTTTAACAAGAGAACTGCCATCTTATTGAAGCTTCATTTGAACTCTGAAGATTAGAAAAATATTCTATCCAAGTGTCATTAATTAGCATATTTATGTAAAAATAAATAATAGTTCAAAAAACTAAAAAAATACGCTTTTATATAAAATCTAACTAAAATATAAAGAATAAATTTTTAAACATTCGAATTAAGAATTAGTGTATATAAGAAACAATATTTTTTATTGTAAAAAAAGCGTGGGGTGCATGTTGTCAATAGTTTTTTTGAACTATTATTTATTTTTCATTTTTTAGAAGTATTTTCTATAAAATCGTATTTTTCATTTTTTAAACTGTTATTTTTATGGACATATTGATGTTTAATTGTATATTTTTTTTTAAGTTTATGATTAATTTTTTTATTTTTTTGTTATTTAATATTGAATTGTCATCGGTCCTTAATAAGTATGCAAAATTTCGAGTTAATCCGACGTTTTGAAGGGGGTCAAAATCATGTTCAAAGATTCCGTTACATAATAACATACATACGTCTGAAGCTAATAAAAAGCGTATAATAATAAACGTCGTCATGAAAAACAACACGTCGAAAGGAGTCACTATGACGGCTTTACAGTGTGTACATTCGCAAACGAGCGCTCTAATCCCCTGAGAAGTTTTATAACTATATAGTTACTTACATATATAAATTATATCATCAGTGTCAAGATAGAGCAATGACCTCTGTAGATAATGAGAGGTGAACAGTCATTGTCATCGATACAATCTTTAATGATATATTTTTTTAATTTAACTAAAATTAATTTAAGGTTGCTGTAACTGTAAGTAACTGCAGGTTTTCACTAACTAAATATTAACATAAAATCTCGTTTTTTTTACAGGTTAATGATTCAGGTTGACTAACAACATGTTGAAATAAAACATATTAGACAATTTAGGACATAACATAAGCCGAATGTACTTAAACAAATAATGAACTTTAATAAGTATTAGAGATCTTTTATAATATAAAAATACTATGCATTCGTTGTCTCTATATTATAAGTATATATATATATATATATATATATATATACTATTTCTAATGTCAGTTAAAAAAAGATAAAGAAAGTATGTTTTGCTGACCATACTTAGGTGATACAAGAGTAAGAAGATAAGTTTTTAAGCAGCACAAACGTTTTATTCAACACATCGTAGTTATGACAGTTCCTACGGAGAACTAGCTGTGCCCGCGACTTCGCTCGCGTGAACTACGGAATGCTGTCGGTATTGTGGTGACCGTCGCCCGCCGGTTAAAAATTCCTATTATTTTATTAGTGCTGACCCTAATTATTTTTCTAAAATAAAAGTAGCCAAGTTACTCTTTATAAAATCAGCTATCTATAGTCGTATTTTTAATTAGACGAAGTCAACTGACGTTTACTGTGTTGTCAGGTTTTAATGAAATAAAAATAGTGTTGTGACATAGTGAATGATTGAAAAAACTCCTGAATGAATGAAATTGCCTCGATTGTCTAGTGAATAGTTAGTGCGCTGAACTGCCGATATCGGGTACGGGCTTCAAATTTTAGTCGTGCTTTGTACATACCAACGAGTTTTCGACGATCTACCTACGAGTATCTACCTGTACTGAATACCGAGTGTTTTAAACAATAAGGTAAACATTGCGAGGAAACTTGTAAGACTGTCCTATTTTTAATACATCATGTAGTTGAAACTATAGATGTATAAAATATAACAATTTATATATTAATATTACATAATTTGTTTTTATTCATCATCAGATAAAAAATCATCACTATCGCTTTCGGTGACATTAATTATAAATCTGTCTGAAACATTGTCGATCATGTGGTCGAGACCATACATTTTATCTTCTTCTTTAATTATATGAGTCACGCAGCTACTCCATTTTTCAGGTGTGGTATGTTGAAGTCCTTCTTCAAAAAGTTTTTTACTTTTGTCATTTTGAAGGTTTTGTTATTTCTCGCAACATATCCTTTAGCCTGCGCCCATACCAACTCAATGGGATTGAGTTCACAGTGGTATGGGGGCAGACGCAAAACTATTATCCTATGCTGCGCTTCCATCTCGTCCACAACATACTTATCGCAATGTTCTTGTTTGTGCTGCCGTACAATGTCTTTAAGAGTAGCTTTAGAATGGCTGGCGCCATTAAATAGTGTCCTGTCTGTCAATTAAAATGCTTTGTCTTGATTTTGTGACATATTTGAAATTTAAATGTTTCATAACATTTCTTAATGTACTCCAAGAAAAAATTGGTAAGTCTGGGTCTTCATTGACAACCTTAAGAATCTATAAAATAATTTAAAAAAAAATTGAGTAAGGTTGTCTATGCAATCTAATACTTTGGTTCTACAAAGAACATTATGGTAGACACAGAATATAATGCAGTAGAAGTATTCCTTCCTTCAGTTTAAGTTACCTTTATAATGGTGGGTGGCTCATTTGTGGCAAAATGTCAGCTGTTTTCGAAACACATTCTTTTTTTTCGGGAGCCTCAATAGGTAATAGTGAAGCAGATTTCTCCTCAAATACGTGTTTGTAGACGTTTTATATCATAAGTTTTTCGGTAACGCTTAAAGCAATCCGTGGTCTCTTCTTTCTTGGAGACAAGCTTTGGCTTGACGTGCTTGGTTGAGGATCCATATCGTTTGTACGAAACAATATAGCAACAAATAAACACAACAATTACCACAAACACAACGTAACGAAAAATGCGTGCTATCAGACCAGAGGTTAGAAGCCGAATTACAAACAAAATAGCGACCGACGCTCGCGGCGTTGTTCGGTGTTGGCGCTAGTCGCCACGCCGTGCTTTGTAATAAGCCGTCAAAAAACTGATTGTAGTTACATACTACTAGTAACTTATATCAGAGCACTTTTATACAATTTTATTGTAAAATAGAAATAATATTCTTTTATAGTTTGAAATGATTAACTATTCACACTCATTGTTCATTCATCTGATTGAACGAGAACTGAATGCATCACTATTACTTTAAATATGGCAACATTATTTCACTAAGTGACATTAGCTACTGTCAGTTGGCTTCGTCTAATTAAAAATACGACTATACCAGTGAAAGTCCAGTCAAAATCGGTCAAACCTTTTCCGAGATTAGCCAGAACCAACATACAGACAGACAAATGTTATTTTTTTGTCATAAGTATGCATTTACTAAAATGCTGTTATTTTGACATTACAAACAGACACTTCAATCTATACTAATATAATAAAGCGGAAGAGATTTTTTGTTTGTTTCTTTAAACACGCTAATCTCTGGAACTACCAATCGCATTAAAAAAAATCTTTTTGTATATTATAGCCAGATTCAAGTGGAATAGTATAGGTCTGCGGTTCTCAAACTTTTTTGGTGACGGAACCCTTTTGAAAAGAAAAAATATTTGATGGAATCCTGAAAAAAAATTGTTTATGAACATTATTAATAATTATGTTAAAATTTAACAGTTGCATATTAATTAAAAATCTAATGGGAGGTATGAAACTGTTTCTTATTTTTCATCAATTACGTATCATATCAGGTTCAGCGTCCAGTCTATTTCGGGATTTTGTTTTTGTTTCGCACAAGTATGTTGTTGGGAACGGGAGATGAACATTCAGGGCCATTGTGGCCAGATGTGGATATTCATCACGGTTTCTGAACCAAAAATTATTGAGAGGCATCGTTTTGAACAGTGACTCCATACTAGTGTATGATGACATTTCTGAAAACGATTCATATATCTCGTTTGACATACTTTCGGGCTTTTGCAAGTTGGGTAAAAAAGGATTTTCATTTTAATTTTTGTATTCTGTTCTTCTGTAAAATACGTCTCAAAAGATCCGTGCATTGAAGTGAGATATTAGACCAATTCTTCAAACATATCTTGATACATTTCTGAGTCGCTATCGCTAACAAACTCACAGAGTACTGTAAAGCTTTCTATTTCTCTTTTACCAACACAATTAATCCAAAAATCGAATTTTCTTTTGTTGTCGGTTATTTTGTTCCAGCCTGGAACACTGTTGTCTGTTTATCTTGTAATGATAAATTTAATTCGTTCGGTTTTTGAAAGATATTTGCCATAAAAACAGTCAGAACAAACAAACTTTATCATACAAACGGTCTTTCAAATATTTTATTTAAACAGTGTGCAATATACATACACACCGACATTTGCTCTCTCGCTCTGGCTCACACAAAGAGGAGAGACCGATAATATATTGCTCTCTCGCTCTGGCTCACACAAAGAGGAGAGACCGATAATGTGCGTTAAACGTTTAATGTGTTGGAAGTCGCATAAGAAGTGTCACTTCAAAAATATTTGTAAATCCGCTCTAAGTTCAAATAGCCCTTTTTAAAGTTTTACCCCGAGATAACCATCTATCTCACTTCTGTGCGGAGCAGTAGTGATTTAAAAGTGGTGAAAGTTACTATTTCATCAAGACAATTTTATGTAGATAAACCTTGCCCTTTATAGCATGTTATTTCGATGAATAGTTTGTTAGACAATGTAAAATTAAAATAATTCAACACTCAGCTCGGGTCTATCTATGACTATATGTGTAGTGGCGCAAACGAGCCGTGTGAGTTGTGTTGTGAAGCATAACCCTTATGTCTATACTGAAGTATTAGAAATAATTAATGGGCGATTTGTTTTAAATTATACGCGGGTGAAACCGCAGGCCACAGCTAGTTTTATTACATATATAGATAATAATAATAAACATACCAAATACATGTTTACGAAACATTACCACCAAGCTGACATTCTCTAGTGTAAAAGGCCACTCTCTACTTATTAACGTATTTCGCCAAAACGCTTTTTCTTGCGATATTCAGCAAAAATCGTTAAATATCGGCTTCGAATAAACGCAAATTCCTTTTATGTACCAGACATAATATACTAAACATTATTTGTATTGTGATATACGTAATTAGTGTGTCTTATTCTTCATCTTCTTCCTAACTTGGCAACTAGTCGTCGTTATTGAAGACCATTATTGCCATTATCGAGTAAATATAGTGTCCTATCTTATGATGATTTCAGTGTCCTAACAAGGGGGTCCTTATTAGCACTTTCTAGAGAGTTTTTGTGGCATCTCAGAATTCATAGTCGATGTTGATACATTTCCAATCCACTTCACTTGTGCACAATATAACCAAGCTTTATTATTATTATTATTTTATTATTTTTTTTTCTTTTTTCGAAATGACTATACTGTTAGCCTTAGGGGCTCTGGAGCCTTTGCGGCTTTTACAGTTTCACCGGGCTTGGGGGCGAGCGCGGAAGGCACTCAGCCGCGAAAGCTAGGCAACAAGCTCCAAGGGTGCCAAAGTGGCCGAACCTCGGCTTGGGCTGTTGCCGATCATGCGAAAAAGTCGCGATCTGACTGAATCCCTATCCATAGAAATTCGAGCTAACTAACTGTACAAATATACATGTTCCTGCCTTCTGAGAGGAAGGAAGGAACATGTGTATATGTATTTAGTGATTTGGTAATTTTTGTCTAAACTAACTAGCCAAAAAAAGAACAAAAAAGGTCCCTTACAGAACCTATGTACCTGAGCGGTGTACATGTGTGAAGTGCAGTGTTATGTGTGTGTGTCGATAGCTAGTGAATGCAGTGTCACTGTATCGCGCGAGCGGCTGCTGGCTCAAGGGCTCCATGCCGGAGGAACGGACCTAGGCTTGAGTTGCCGCTGGAGAGGGTGGTCGTGGCGGGTGTGCAGGAGCGAAGTTAACCGCCCGTCCCCTACGGAGGGAACGGTGGTTTCGCGGCCGTGGGCGCAAACACGCTTGACTTGAAGAGACGGATGGGTATGACGCGTTAGCTACCGTGATTTCGTCATCGGGGTCGGTAAATATGTTCCGCGGCCTACGATTTGCCTTCGGGGCGTCTGGGACTGGGGTATATGTTGCGGCGCATGCTACTAACGGGTTCGGATGGGGTAACGGGTTCGGATGGGAAGCTTTATTATGCAAATTGCCACCTGTATTAGACAATATAGAATCAAACAACACTTTATGAATAAAAAATTTAAACTACAACATGACAGTTTGAGATCCCTCCAAAAACTCCTAGGATGTTGGCAACATCAAAACTACCGACGAAAAAACTGGCAAATAAGTTCGACTGGGTTTTTGATTACAATGTTTTCATAACTTCCAGCCAGTATCAATATCAAATCTATGTTATAAACCGTTTCATATTTTCCGCTAAAAGTAAATAGATACGTTAATTTTGAAGTGTCAATAACCTCTGAAAAATTTACGTGTTTGTAATTTTAAGAGATGTTTGACATTCCTTTTAGCACCTCGTTATGATATATTTCACATCAATAAGCTACTTTGGCTTCTCTGAATCGGGATATTGGTGTTTAGAAAACAAAAATGTTGATTGTAATCTTGCTGAGTAAGTATTATGAGGCATTGACTAATGAGAGATAATGGAGAGTTTATGTTACACACAAAATATAACCTAAAAGCTACTTATCAAATAGGATTGCAAAAAAATTACATCTAAAAGCGAATAATAAACCTTAACAATTAAACAAGTTAATATGTATGACGAATATTAAAATCACGGCTTCAAGAAATAATAGAGGAGATTTTAAATTGCTGTTGTTTTTTGCTAATAGAACTATCACACCTGACAATGGCGAAACCGTAGACATAGATAGGCAGCTCAAATTTAGGAAAAAACAAAGTGAGTACCTTATTATTATAATAATCAAAAATCTCAAGAGAGTCAAGAGTGATATAGATTATCTAAATACATACAAAAAGAACAGTTTTATATAATCTGTTGATCTATTATTCAATAATGTACAACAAACAGAAGTTGCTGTAATGTCTATGACTAGTCTAATGTTTGACTTTTTTTACGAGCTAACTTCATTGTTAGCCTTAATGGCCTTGGAGCCATTAGAGGCTTTGACAGCAATTAAATACCGGTATCGGTTGAGCTATACAAGGCATGTGTCCGTCCTATCAAAATCAGACTTAACAATTATATATGTTCAACAAGTCGAACTCGCAACTAACAGTTGAATCCAGTCAATAAGATAAAACGCAACCAATCAATCAGTGGTCGTCCCACGGCAAGATTTATTTTATAATAACTATTTATTAAGATATATTAAATACCTTCAGTAAATGTCGCAAATTCATATTTTTCCGAATTGATTCACCATTATCGCCACTGCTTATTTCGTATGCTACTTTATCTTACAAAATATATCCTATAACCTGGCCAGATAACATAGCTATGAATTAAAATTAACGGAATTAAAAACGGACGAACAGACAGACAGAAACGTTGAGTTTTATAATATGTATAGATGCAAATGTAAGACGTGCTTACAAACTATCACCTTATAGATTTCATAAGGTAAACAATGTTTTGTCAGAGTAAACTATGTCAATGACCCTAAGAGACGAGACACGTGTCTTGCGACATACTGACGAATGCAGTACGTTATATTGTTTGAGAATCCAATTTTAATCATCTCAGTGCTATTTACACTACCGTTTTGCACGCACGCGCATCATTTGACGGAAAGTACGACATGATGAAGTTAGCCATCTATAAATATAATAAAATGGAAGTGTCTGTTTGTAATGTCAAAATAACAGCTTTTTACTAAATACATATGAAAGTATATACGGTAATTAAAAAAAAAAACATGATTAAAATTTTTGTCTGTCTGTCTGTCTGTTTGTGTTGGGTAATCTCCGAAACGGTTGGACCGATTTTGACGGGACTTTCACTGGCAGATAGCTAATGTTATAAGGAGTAACTTAGGATACTATTATTTTAGTAAAAAAATTAGAGTTTCACACAAATAAAAATAATTCAGAAAAACGAGTACAATTCACGCGTGTGCTCGTTGGACGGCATTCTGTAGTCCACGCGAGCGCAGCCGCGGGCACAGTTAGTCACTGATAATAATATGAATTCATTTATCTAAATTTTATTTCTCTCAATTGTGTAAAAATAATTAAACGTTGTAGAAATAAATTCACATTATTATCATTGCTGGCTAACTTTATCATATTGTTGGCACGCGGGGTATAATATTTACAATCATTTTTGTTTTTTTACAATGTAGTATCACTTCTTACGTGCGTACATGAGTACAAACAATTTTTCTTCATTTATCAATATCAAGCAACAATAGGCGTGTTCCGGCAGCTGCACTTGAGAGCCAGTCTTCCACTAGGTTTAGCGTATTACCATCTTGAGCCACATCGTCACTTAACATCAGGTGAGATTGTGGCCACTACGCCAAAACCTATAACGATAAAAAACAAACTCTTTTTTTTTTAATAGCACTAACACTTTCCTAACAAACGTTACCTTCGAGCACTCACCTTATTCAAATTACAAAGAAGTTTCCTCGCTTGCCTACAGTCCGGCGGATTCTGCAAATATCTCAGCCGCCTCTGGACTAGATCGCTGACGTTAGCCGCCTCCATCTGACGCCATTCATGGTATCCGTCCAATTGCGGCAGCTTCTCCTGATCCGACAACAACGATCTGTAAGGAAAGATTCATCATGAGCTATGGTCTTTTTAATCCTATTTATATTAGAACCACGAGCGTATATGTTAGTTTGATGATATTTCGTCATCAGAAAGAGACGACGTACGTCGTGAAAAAGACCGTAAACCGATTAAATAAAGATTTGGAACTATTGTATATGTCAATCGGAAAGCCAATTAGCGAACGCTTCTTAACGACTAATAACAGTTCAGGTTTCACCCGCGTAAACATGCAGCTTCATGATTAGCTGAAAAATTTTCGCGCATATAAAAAAAACTTCGTAGCGGAAACTTTCAAGCGGAAGGTTTATATGTATAATACATACATAATAATGTAGAGAAACACTGGTAAATTTAGAGGTTTCTAAGTGATGTCGTAAATAAACAAATTTTTTGTTCTTACATTGCAAACGCTGGCTGAACCCGACGAGATAAATCAAAATAATGTACTACAGTATTGTACACCTTAAAAAGGTCAACAAAAATGTCCGCGATGGTATATGTCTATCTCTTAAGGATAACCCACAATAATCATTTTTTGTCCTTTACATTTTACGGGAAAAAATGGCTTATTTACGAAGTGATTTTAAGCAATACAGCATTAATCCTTATCCAATTAAGTACCTTAAATACATTGTCCATTTAATATAGATCAATATGGCTCTTTACAGCATGTAATTTAAATGAATATTTCCGAAGATATTACAGATTTAAAATCCAGGGACATGGATAGTGGTGCGGCGGTACCGGCCCTATATAACATGGTCAATTATATGTCGCTTTTCAAAAGTAACCTCTAAACAAAACATGTTTGTATTGTGTAATGACAAAAAAGCTGTAAACGTTGTTTATAAGGTCATTCTGTAGTAGGTAGGTATATTTAGTATCAGCATTGCACCCGTGCGAAGCCGGGGCGGGTCGCTAGTATACTATAAATAAAATTATTGAGGTTTGTCGTTCGCGCATCACGCAAAACTATTGGATAGATTTTGATAGTTTTTTTTTTGTTTTCTCCTTAGATACACGGTCCTTATAAAAAAAACACGATACCTTCATTTAATAAAGTTATTAATGTTTTAAGAAACTACGATTTTTATAAGTACTACTCGTTCTTCTGCCGTCAACGCAAGAGGAGCGGCTCCTCTAAGGGCACAGCTAAGTTATACTAATATTTCGAGTTTGGTTTGCCCCTTGTGTAAAAAGGCATACGCCGAAAGAGACGACCAATTATTAACTCTATCATATTACCTTGATGATACAACACAATACTGGTAATCAATTAGATAAGGAAAAATATAGTAAATGTGTGCATTATGTTTATCACGATACCCTTGTCTATCTATAGTGCTTTCACACACCAGTTATGTGAAGTTCTATAACACTAAAAAAATCCCTAACAAATTTTACATATGCACCGTCACCTGCGCAGATTCAAAAAACTACACAGGTCTATTCCAAGACACAGGTAGACCTCTCCGGTAGACCTTAGCGTGTGTAGTCGTCGGCCTAATTAGAACGTGATCTATTAACGTTTGCATCGCTTCCGAAAACTTTAGTACAAAGTTGGCAACCCTGCTTCATAAATACATTAAAATGAAAGAAAAACACAGTTAAAATACTCACCTCTTTCTATCACCCAGTTGTTCGAGGATCAACTGAATCCTCTCTTCCTTGTTGTCCTCGCGGATCAGCTTCCCGAGTTCATGATTTACGTAGTACCACAGCTCCTTAGTATTGGAGTACACACGCCGCCTTAGAGTCTCATACTCCTCCGTGGGACCCTGACCGAAGTCGAGGAGCAGTGTTCCTGTGTCTATATCTCTCAAGTTACCGCTGAGCCTAGAAGTGTATGAATAATGTAAAGATCACTGTATCTGTATCTGTTTGGCATTTACAAAAAATGTCAAGAATAAACTGCCTATAGACAGCAAATTAAACCATTTTTATTATTCGTTCTTTACGCAAAATCATTCACTACCCCAACACTATTAGTTTTAGTATGGTAACATTATTTGTCTTTGAACTGTCAATTTACTGAATACAATTAAAAGTCCAACAATAAGCCCCGCTTTATCTTACCCGTGCTATGGGTTCTTCACAGTTTTTAGGAGAATAAAAAAGTATATAGAATTAATAATCCACTCAGGGATAACTCAGCTTCTGATTAGTAAAGTAATTGGCAAAATCGGATCATTAGTTCCGGGGATCACCGACATCCAAATTTACGAACTTTTCCTACTTATTGTATATATGAATAAATCTGTATTTGTGTATGGACATGTATTCCTTTTTTAATTTCCTGCTATCTAGCCAATTATTAGGATATCTAACCAATATAAATAAAACTGACCACAAACATGCCCTTAAATAAAATTCTCCGCCTGTCTGTCTGTATGTCCGGATTTAACACAAAACAACGTGACCGATTCTTATGACATTTTCTACACAGGAAGCTTATGTCACTGATCAAATGATAGGATACAAGGCTTTTCGTTTTATTTATTAATTTTAGTCAAAATAAAATTACGAGAAGAAAATAATTAATATTAGCGCACAGCTTGTATTGATATATAAATAAAACTGAGTTGAGCATCAAAACCTAAGCAAACAATTACATAACGCACAGAGGGACAGAGAAAGTTTCAATGATAAAGTCCATACGTAACGCGAACTCAGACGGAAGATCCGCCTCCTAATTACGTATTTAGCCATTTCTGCAAACGCTTAGTTCTTGCGAAATACGTAATTGGGGCCAGTCAGTGATGAGATCCGCTCAGATAGTCGCAACAGTTAAAGAAGGCAAGTTTGTTCGAAGAGATTACATTATTACATATCTTATCTATCTTCTATACATAATATAAATCTCAACGTCTCTCTGTCTGTCTGTCCGTTTATGAACTTTTCACGCGAGGACTACTTATCCAATATACATGTTTTATTCTATTTTAATTCATTTTATCTGGCTTCATGTTATCTGACCAGGTTGTAGGATATAAAGTTTGTTATGTAAAGTAACATAGAAAATATTCAGTGACGATAATTGTTTATCAATTCGGAAAAAAGACGCTTTTTGGTTGAATAAATGGCTTACGCTAATTAAACCATAAGAGATATACCAAATTAATGTTCAATATAATTGTAGATCTTGTGAAAATACCTACATAAAAGTCAATGATAGCATATTATGTATATCTTTTAAGAATCACCCACAATAAGCATTTTTGATGCAGGAAAATTCGCGGGTGCGCTCGACCGACGGCATTCCGTAGTCCACGCTAGCGAAGCAGCCGGCACAACTAGTACCTACATAAAAATCTTGTGTGTATCTGTCAATGATTCTATAACTTCTGAACGAATTGACCGAATGAGCTTATTATATTCGTTTTATAGAGTCGATGGTTCATAGCTATGCTAGCATCGGATAGGTGACGCTGTGGAAGTGTCATTAACTAACAGAAAGGACATAACGAAATCTGCCAGCCCAGCTAGTTTTAAAATACATTTAAATTCGATAACCCAGGTTTTTTTTAAAAAATTTCAATACTCAATTCCTGTTTTTATTTTCATTGCAATTTATTAATTGGCCATATTACGTTAAACTGTAAATACATACAATAACAAAAGAACATCTTTGTTTATTTATGTGAATAGCGACTATGTCACCTGATTAAACAAAAATAATAAATAGAACCTAATAAATCAACATATAAAAATAAAAGCAAGTTTATTTATTAACACCTTACACAACACATATACATAAATCTATAAATAGAAATAGATAGGTACAGATATCAAGCAAACAACTATAACAAATAAGGAAACAATAAGTGTTGTGCGAGAACAAACAGCTCCCAGTCTCAGTACAAGGAATGAATAGATAACGTTACCATCTGTATAAAAAATAAATTGTTTTCGGCACTAAAGAAATATCTGGAAAATTCTAGAGTTCTCTACAAACATTAACATAAATTCGTAGAAAAACTAATGCCTCCCGGTCGCGCGGATTACGCACACCTTAAAACCTTATCGCTCCAAGTACCGTAAGCAAACAAACAATTTCTAAAAATAGTTTGCCTAGAAATTTCTAACCTTCCTTTTAGCATCTACACACTTATCAGTACTTAAAAAACTTTGGTCAACAGAGATTGAAAAATAAAGTAATTCTCACCCCGAGGATTTCCTAATCTGTGCTATAAGATTACTGTGCTGCTGTCGCAACGTTTCCAATTGTGAAGATACCCTTATAAGCTTTTCTTGAAACTCTAAAACTTCGTCAGTGTTGCTTGCGCATCTGAAATATTAACGGCTTTTAAAAACCAATCAAAATAAAAAAAATCATCGCGAAGAGCCGGCAATAAGCTCCATTAGGTTTATCAATTATATATTTTTTTCTTTTTTAGTAATATTTACTATTAATAATTATACTTCCAGAGTCACTTCCAGACATCACTATCATTCACGTCATAACCATAATACAGGCCATAATAATAGGACGGATCCGATAATAACGTTTCATCGTCATCATTTCAGCCGAAAGACGTCCACTGCTAGACTTAGGGCTTCCCCAAAGATCGCCACAGCAACCGGTACCTGTGCTGCCCGCATCCACGGCTTAATAACGTTTAAAACGTAAAAAACAATCCTTAATTTATTTGGTATTCATAAATGATTTAAGAAAATTAGCTAATGTATGATCATCCATTAATCATACAAATGTTAGCTTAAATTATGAGATTATAAGGGAATGCAATAGCTTGTTGTCTGATCCTGAGTAGACGCACTACTGATGGTAGGACTTAGTAGCTGAGAAAGCGTAAATGAAATATTCTTTATTAAATGTGGCTAAACTTAAAAAAAGTAAAATTTATTTTATCCATTTTAAATAATATTGGCATAGACTATGTCATAGATATTTAAGAAGGTTATATTCGAAATAATAAACTAACAAAATTAAGATATGGGACATCAGACGTAAAAGATGATACTTGATTTTATATCAAGAACGTTGCGGTGCTAACAGAGACGGCATTAACAAATATCTAGATCTGATGAAATCTCAATTAACAAAAAATATAACAGAGCTTCCGGAAGACGCAGCGTGGGACATACCATGCAAGGAGGTCTTTTTTTTTTTTTTTTTTTTTTTTTTTTTTTTTTTTTTTTTTTTTTTTTTTCGAACTTACTACACTGTTAGCCTGAGGGGCCCTGGAGCCTTTACGGCTTTTACAGCTTTACCGGGCTTGGGGGCGAGCGCTTAGGGCACTCAGCCACGAAAGCTAAGCAACAACATCCGAGGGTGCCAAAGTGGCCGGACCTCGGCTCGGACTGTTGCGCGTATGCAATTAAGTCGCGATCTGACTAATTCCCTATCCGTAATTCGATCTAAACTAACTATACATATATACATGTTTCTGCCCCCTGGGAGGAGGGAAGGAACATGTGTATGTGTATTTAGTGGTCTGAAATTTTTGTCTACTCTAACTAGGCAAAAAAAGAAAAAAAAAGGTCCCTTACAGAACCTATGTACCTATGTGTGTTGTGCATGTGTGTATAATGCAGTGTCATGTATGGCTGTGAAAGCTAGTGATTGTACAGTCACTTGTATCGCGCGAGCGGCAAGCAAGGAGGTCCGACAACCTAGTGGAAGTTGTAGGAACCAGCCGGATGCAAGCAACGCCGGACCATTCGTTGTGGACATCATTGGAGGAGGCCTATGTCCAGTAATTACGTCTTTCGTCTGAGATGATGATGATGACATACATAATTAACATAAAGATAAAATAGATATAAAATTTAATGCAATATTGAATTGTTTTAGTATTTCTATTTTGGAGATTTACGGCCTTACTTATAAACTTTCATTAAATTTTAAGTAATGATTAATAGTAATTTAACAATATTTCTCACTCATAAACGTTACTTATCTTTAATCAGTTGATTAGTGACGTCTTAAATAGCTGTCAAATTAAACAACAGTGGGCCCTTGTTTAGCGCCTTCAGCTGATTTTACCTCTGTCATGTTTTGTTGAGCAAAATTGTTATGATTTTTTTTAATAGGGTAATTTTGATACGAATAATAACGCGAGAACGGCAAGAGGCCAAATATTTATAATAAATGATGATGATGATGATGAAATGATTTGAGCAATAAAGAATTTGAAGATATATATTTACCAAACAAAATATTATGAAAATAATTGACTTTGTAACGAACGACTTGAAAATATATCATCGAGACAGTCGTACTCGCATACCAATAGATTTGAAATCATACTACAAAATTTTATTTACAATAACATTGAGCTCGCTATTGTAAGACCTCATAGAATTTGTTCTTACTAATTTGTTCACAGATTTGTTCTTGACAATTGATAATTTAACTTTTTTTTGCGTGAAAAATTGTTGTCATTTAACAAGTTTTAGTTGAATCATCACGCAAATCATTTATTTGCTGTCAACACATGATAGTATCAACAAAGTGTGGCAAGAGTAAAATATTTTTGTTGTTAATAAGCATTCATTAACTAAGTCGCGCTTAAGCAACGTTTATAAGTACAAAAATTTTAATCATTGTTTAAGACTTTAAGTAATACTTATTTAATTGGTTGCTAAGCAGATGAATAGTTGTTTTTTATAAGTAAGACCGTTAGTTTATAATTAAGTCAGAATTACTCCTCATTTAAGTAATGATTAGAATTGCTAAACTTAATAGTTATATCAATTCGTTTTAAAATAAAAATCGATGTTAAATCGTGAGGATGAAAAGGCGAATGAATACACATCCGATCTAATTTTAAACATTTTTCCGCGGAAACCCTAAAATAATACCGACCGGCCTTCATTCAACAATACTCGTTGAAAATACAAAAACTCGGTAATTTTTTTGTAATTTCCTTACGATTTAACCAATTGGAATATTGGAACCCCTAAATAAAAATTACTGACCGTTGAAACGTCCATTAATTCTAGTACTTTATGGATTCATAGTTACAATGTATATCATTATCATGGAATGTAATGGAAACACTGACGGAGAAGTAAAAGAGTGAAGATAGCCGATAGCATAATAATCTGATCCAGGTACACTTTTATGAATCACAATAAGACTGGGAAAACCTTCTTAAATTTCGATTGCAGTAATATCATAATCAGCTCTTTTCGTCAAAAATCAGAAGTACTAGCTCTACAATGCTGCTACAATGAAGTTGGGCAGCACTTAGTAGTTCCAATTTAACAGGTTACACGAATTTTATTTTCATTAAAAAAATGGATAGTGAAAAGTTAAAATATATTTGTTCAAAAAAACTTGTTGATGTAGAAATATCTAAGTATTACTTATAATTATGCATTTAAGGGTTGATCAATCAGTGACTAATCTCAGAACTGGCTTACCGTTTGACCTTAAAATCCATCTACATAACATTCTTAAGTTCAAAAGCTTCAACATTTACTATGTTATACGATAAAAATTACAAAGAACTGCAAACAATACATATATAATTAAAATTAAATCTCATATAAGGAGATATTGATAAACCCGATCAAGTTTCTTTCCGGCTATTCTCGACGACTGGGAAGTTTGCCGAACCGATGGTAGTATTTTGACATTCATAAGCGTCTTCTTAGGGATTAAACTGAACAAAGTATTTTTGGCTTTGATTTGATAATGTTAGAATTTGGCGACGAATCCTAATAATAATGGAGTCGGTTTTAGTTTTTGTATAGGACTTATTAGATTCTAGCTGTACCCCACGGTTTACCCGTGTTTAATATATTCGTCGAACTCTCTACCGTTCCGCCGCAAACGAAACCGTGTATGTACCATATCGTCGTTCTCTCTTCCCGTACTTTCCCACAGCTTGCCAGATTGCTTGACGTTCATGATTACAGCTCCGCTCCTTAGGACCGTAGCATGAAGTTTAATAGACTATAATCGTCCTCAATAAATAGGCTATAAAATGCTAAAAAGACTAGTAGTTAAACGCGCTTCAAACAAAAAAAAAAGTTTTATAATAACAACTATAGATTGGGCAATAAACTTACTTACCTAAGAGGCGATATAACCAAATAAGTAACAACGATCCAAATAAACAGTAAAACGACCGCGACGCGCTTCCATTTTGCCAGATACATGATAAAATATTCATTGACTGTCATGTGACCATTTGAATAGTGTTTCATTGTGGCCGGTGCATCATTGCGTTACAGCCGACGAACGCGGCACATGCCGTACATGCCACACGGTGGTTATCTGTAACAACAGATATTTAAACAATTATACAAGCTATATATTATATACAAGATGTGCCCGCGGCTCCGCTCGCGTGGATACAGAAGAACGCGTAGTGCTTATAAAAATCGTAGTTTCTTAAGAGGAAGTCTGAAAGTGGCACCGGTAACTGAAAAATTGTGTGAAAATGTCGTGAGGAGGGTTTTAGGTATGAATGTCGATGGCTATAAGAGTAAGGGAAGACCAAAGAAACGATGGATGGACTGTGTGAATGATGATATGGTTAGAAAGGGAGTGACTACCGAAATGACGAATAATAGAGAAGTATGGAAGAAAAAGATATGTTAATTGCACCGACCCCAAATAAATGGGGATAAGGGCAGGAGCATAAATGTATGAATGAATGAGTTTCTTAAAACTGTAATAACTTTTATTGAATCCAGTATCCAGTAATCTATCCAGTAGCATTGCGTGATGCGTGCACAACGTAAACCGCAATCATTTTATTTAACTAGATTATTGACAGGTCTCGTGGCGCAGTGGTAGCAAGTCCTACTATTGAGCTAACTTAAGCTAAGCTTTTGTAGTTCGGCAGCCCATATTCTTAAATGAAACATAAATAAAAAACAGTAGTAATATTCCTAAAATTGACAGATCCCATTACAATAAAATTTAGCTAGTTATCGGAAAAATATTTTAAGTCCTTCGGAGTACTTATTAATCTCAATTCACATAAACATCGTGTGCAAAAAAAAATTAAAAATCCTTTTTTTCTTTCAGATACTTTATTTTTTCCTATTCAAACAATTTGATAAGTTTTTTTTTTCAAATAAAAGTTGGCTACCTTACTTGCACCCTTCTCAGTACAACGTTAGCTATTATAGTAAGAAAATCTAGTACCCTCGTATGTGGCGTATTTATAACAGCTCTGTATCAGAAGTACAACTGAGAATTCAACTGGTTGTACAAATGATCCAATTTTGTATCACTTGTACTACCGGTTGTACTAATGACATTGTTATGGATTGATTGTACTTCCGAACATGCAGAATAAACTACACTACATATATTTTATATATGTATGTACCTAAACGTATGAAATACTTTACCTGGGTTATGTTAGGTTTGACTTGTGATAAGAAACAGCGCGAGACAACGCGACAGCGGCCGGCGAGCACAAGTAAAACCCGATTGATTTGCTTGTATTTTTTGTTGTTGTACAACGTGATACAAAGTTGTATCATTTGTACAACCAGCTGAACTTCTCGGTTGTACTTCTGATACAGAGCGTTTCTAACAGTTATAACTCTATATTAAACACATTTGGTCATTGATTTTAATAATAATATATAGTGTACATAAACAATGTATTATTTTTCCTTATCGTTTTACTTGGGAGGCCAATAAGTTATTTATTAAAGTCTATTTAGCTTCTAAATATGATATCGCATTTATTCACAATTATTATACGCTATAATGCTTTTATCCCGTACTAAATTTAATTTTACTCTTATCATCCAAATTGTCCATCCAAATTTGCTGTATTTTTAACGAAAATGTCGCTATCTCACACTCGGTTAGACAATGTGTTAGTATATTTGTTTCTCTATCTATGGTAAATAGCTATCAAAATCACAAAGGAGTTAACATTCTTTTGTTTGTTATAATTATTCCGTTTTAGCAAACAAAATGAGTTATAAATACAGTGTTGGGTCAGCGTACACAAAACCTCAATAAAAACACCGGGAAATCTATTAGATGTCTAATTTTGTAAAAGATAACATACGTGCATACGTAAATAAGATATTTTATTAAATTATTCAGACATTACATATCAGTTATGCATATTAAACAATGTATATTACAAATATAAACGTGGGACGGATATACAAGGTAAAATAAAAGCGGGACCTAATTGAGAAATTCATTGCAGTCACGCGAAGCAATTAATTATATATTTTATTATCTTATGGCCGCGATTTTGTTCGCGTTGTATTTGGCGATTTTGTTCATTTTGAAAAAATTAAACGAGTTGCACGCCATCTATTGTATACTGATTGTACTAATAGTGGGTATACTAATTACCGCTCAGAGGGTCCTCGTCGCGAGCCCTCTCCGCGGTCTTCTTCTGCGAAATTACTTTCTCACATGACACTATTGCCGACAATGCCCCTCACTAAGGGTTCCCCTCCTACCACCGTGGTCAGAGCACGGCGCTGCCTCTCCCTCCTCCCAGAGGAAAGAAAAGTATATGTGTATAGTTAATTTACATCGAATTACGGATAGGAAATTAGCCAGTTCGAGACTTTATGGCAACTACGACAACAGTCCAAGCAGGCCACTTTGGCACCTTTTGAGCTTGTTGCCATGCCTTTGCGGCTGAGTGTCTTCAGCGCTCGCCCCGAGCCCGATGAAGCTGGAAAAGCTGTCTGGGGCTTCAGGGCTCTTATGGCTTACATTATAGTCAGACCGAAGAAAAAAAAACGATTTTGATACGGATTTCACTGTTATTTAGAGATTTTTATGGAACATTAGTATATACAATACATTTTAATGAAGTTTATATATAGTAGAGAAAATGTAACGTTTTGTTATCAAGTCGTCAAAAAAAGTGCGCTTACATAGCTTGCGCTGGCTAAATCCTAAGAGATACATCAAAATAATGTTCTACTGAATTGTAGTTCTTTAAAAAAACCTAGAGAAAAGTCCACGATTACATTAGTCTATCTCCTAAGGTTGACTCAGAGTAAACATTTTTGTTATAAAATATTTGTTTTATTTGCGAAGCTATTTTCTTTAATTCAGTATTAATCCTTATCCAGATAAATATGATTAATGTAGTTTAAAATGATCCCGTAAAGTACATAAAATTTTAAGTTGAAATCAAGTTTTTTTTTATCGTTAAGGTTTGGCATAGTGGCCACAATCTCACCTGATGTTAAGTGACGATGTGGCCCAAGATGATGGCACACTAAACCTAGTGGAAGACTGGCTCTCAAGTGCAGCTGCCGGAACACACCTATTGGTGCTTGGCGACAGATTTTCAACTTGAGGGTGGTAGCTATCCAGGCGAGCATTAGAAAATGCCCTACCACCATGCTATGGTTTCCTCACAATGTTTTCCTTCACTGAAAGCTCAGGCTCATTGCAGGGATTCAAACTCACGTCAAAGTCGTACACACTACCACTGAGCCATCATCACTTGATTGTTATTGCATAATTGTTTGATTAACTGGATAGGCTAGGCTAAGATTTATATAATGACATTCTGGCTGAATGTTAAATGCAAATACAACATGTACTAACATTTGAATAAATATGATTAAATCCATTTTGTATACTTAATATTTTGTTATTCAACCACTATTCAAGTCAATAAATTGGATGTGCATATGAGTAAACAAAAAGTATCAGATATTATCAGTGAAATTACATTTATTTAAAAAAAAACATATTTATGAAGCAGAAAATTGAACATCCGGCAGATAGCTAATTTCCCATAATTATATGCATAATTACATTTTTCAAATGACTGACAATAATATTATTCTTGTTAAGCATCAGAGTATGATGATTATGTCAATTATGTAAAGCCACAGAGAACTTTTCTAATTTTGTTATCATTTTTATCAAAGTACTATCCCCTGCAGGTTCACCCCTAAAATTTGTATTGTAAAAGACTGTTTCATACATATGATAACTACTTGCATACAGATGGCCAGATTACTTTATGTTTATGGTCACTGCTCCGCTCCTAAGGGTTGTAGCATGATATTAGATAGCAAAAATAACAATCTTTTAAGCTTTATTATCGGTATAGGTAGGTAGTAAAATGATTGCTAGTATGGACATACATATATAAGGAGAGTGCTTAGGAGGACCGAACACAACCTTAATTTACACTGAAAAGTTAATATTCACCAAATATCATCTTTTGTATTCATCCCACAAAACTATGTAGCTAAACAATAATTTTCAAATGATTGATTTCATTAGCATTTAGAGCTTTGGCTTTTTAATTGTGTGACCTCACAGGATAAAGCTCTTTTGTGCATTTTGGTACACTCCCTCCTCCCCACCATTTGACAGCTATAGCTACAATTGTGATTGCTAGTAACAATATAACTGTTTACATAATTACTAAGTATATATAGTTAAACATTTACTGAATAGAACCTACATGCAGATTATACAAATGAGTTAAATTTGACATTAGTAAATATTTTTTAAATGAGTTCATGTTCATTTGATGGTAATAAATGAGTATTATTTTAAACTATTGTCTTCCAACAACTCTGCCTACATTTTACCTATATTACCAGCAAGTGTAATGAGTATTTTTCATCATCAATAAAAATGTGAATTTGTATAAGTTTTGAGGTATTTAAATTCTGCTGCTGTGCTTGTTGATGACCTACAAAGGACATATAGGTAAATACATAGGTTCAATTCACACAACATATTTATAGAAGATTGTAAAACCTAGGTGAGATGTGAGAACCGTGCTAGCGTAATAACACTCGGGTAGTAACTAGTAAGTAACCCTTTCGTTGCTCCAACATAAGCATTTTATTACTATAACAAATTGTATAAATTTAGATGTACTAGTCGAGTTAGGACTCTATGAAGAACGGATATTGATAATTTAGTTTATATGCAGCTTGCACAACGTCGTCATTTTAAATCGGATATAAATCCCACAGTTTACACGTTCATAGTAACATAAAATACATGATGTAGCATATGAATTATGACAAAAGTAAAATTAAAAAATTAAATTTACCATTAAAATATGTACATAAAATATAACACGTTATAACAATTTTTAGCACATATATAAACAGTTTTATTTCACATTGACAATTTTAAACTATTACTATTATTTATGAAAATGTATTTACACAATATAACCCACAACATGTAACCACTCCAAATTTCCAAACACTGACAAACACAGAACAATATTACTCCTTGCTCCTAGCGGAGTAGTCTGTGGAACTGTGGAGGTATAGACAAAGACAAGAGTGACAAATGAACAGGGTGACCATATGTTGACAAGCAATCCTGCCATGCTTAAGTCAAAATTAAGCCAAATCCTGCCAGCTAATCCGAAGAAAATGCGAAAATAGTGTCAGCGTAATACAATTTAAAAAACATACACAGATTTCTTTTATTCATAATATCAAAATTAATTAGGTACAATAATTGTACTTATTTTATTGTAAAATTAAATATTCAATATTATAACTTTTTATATTTAATAATATAGGTACTTATTTAATTAAAAAAACTGACACTAATATAATATAACAAAGGTATGTCTATAATTTATTTAAAAAATTACCAAGTACGAATCCGACTCGCGCAGCAAGAATGCCATCACAATGTATTTACAATATAATGTGTTTTCTTTCATTCTGTTTTGGAGATTCCTAGAGCAAACTACTTGTTTTTATTATTTATTACTGTCTTTTAGAGTTCTATAATCGCACCATATTTGAAGCTACGAGGAAAAAAGCCATGAAAACGTTTCTTCAATATTGACTGATATGTGACTTCACTGTTTTGAATTTAAGACATTCACCTTAAAAACACTTAAACTCTGCAGATTTAAAGTGAATATCTAATATGAATCAAAAGATCCATTTAAAAGTAGGACGGACAGGACTTAGCAATAAGGTTCTCTTTAAAGTAACTGAAGCAAAATCTTGACGATTGAGAATGGTCAACTGCAGCTCTATAACATTTCATTTAAACATTATGTAAAGCGCATTAAAATTGATACTTAAATACGATACAAACAATGTACTATGAACATTTGAAATCCTAGAGTCATAATAAAGTTTTTTCAAATCATTTGTGACGTGATAACGTTTTTTGGAACGAAGTTCCTTATAGGGCGTTGTGAAGGGGGCCTAGCCGGCAAAAAACGTCCGTAACGTTAAAAATACCGTTTGGTGTCGTGTGACACCATATAGGAACGAAGTTGATGATTTTCTTATCGATAAACATAAAAAAACTACTTAACGAAATTATCTTAACACCTTTATTTTATTTACAATGATTTATAAAAATATATAATAATAATAAAGAAAGAAACTGCTATTTACATAAATAATAATAAAGTAATTATCGAATGATATAATAATAATAGCAAACTGCAATAATAATAACAGTCATCACGTAGACTATACATTAGACACTGTATAGCCATCATACTGTTACGACTAGAACAAAAAGAAAATATAAAAAAATCATCTTTCTCGAAATTTCTAGGAGCCTCCGTAAAAATCGTGAATTTATCATAGCGCAGTCGTGTGACGTATAATCTTAGGTTCAACGACACACACATAGAAAGTCTTATCGCTAAAACTGTCAGCAAACAATGGACTATAAATTAAACGTTCTCCTCGTTTTAAAAAGCGATGACGTAAGTTGTTTACAAGATGTTAGGAGTTCCTGGACCTTCCAGAGATTTCGGGATCGAGTCATTTAGATATATAAGGGAGCTGAGTTGCGAGACGCGGCAGTTAATAATTCGAAAGCGAAGCGACAACAAGAAGCGAAATAAGAGAGAAACAAACAGTGTTATTCTGCAAGTATCTACACAGGATTATTCTGAGAGAATATTCGGTGAACGATTTATGTGTTTTGTTTTATTGTTTTTTTTTTATTTTAATTTTTACTAGCTGAGTACGAATAAATTACTTTTGAGTGACACTACGGCATCTTATTACCCACGAACGTAACAATACATAGACTACCTATATATAAAATTCTTACGCGTTTTTTGATCTTGACTTGTGAGTAAAAATAAAAAGTGCACTTTGCCCTACTGGAGAAAAAAAGATTTTTTTTCTCAAACCCTATTGACTATCGAAATTTATCCAATCACAAAAGTTGTTAGACTATTGATTTACAATCTAAATGAAAATAAAACACATAAAAATTCCGTTTATTCTTTGAGAATTATACCTCGAAAATATTAGCAGCCGTATGGACATTAGTTCTTAATTAATGTTGCAGTACCTACCTCAATTGATAACTTTTTGAGAAAAAAAACAAAACATGAATTTTTCCATACAAAAAAAAATTTTTCCTCCAAATCCTGAACCACTGTGCGTAGGGCGTTAAAAGGGCCGTAATACTGAGGTAAGCGTAATAGGTTGCTAGTTTTGACGACTGCATTGGAATACCTCGTATACCAGTACTTTTTACCAATCCTATCCTATCCACCGAACCGGAACACTGAAGCGTGAGCACTGCTGCTTAGTGGTAGAAATAGGTGCAGCGGTGGTGCTTCCTTGGTAATAATCATCGAAATATATAGTATTTTAAATTATGTAATCAAAATCAATAACAAACTGTATATTTTAATACAAAAATAATTTGAAAACAGTAAATTAATTATTACAATAATTCAATGATAAATTAATTACGAATTATACTTTTTGGACCGCATAGACTAACAGAACTGCTCTGGCAACACGTATATTAACTTTTTGGTTTGAAATTCAAATTCACAGAGGTTAATTTGCAGTGCTGCCAGATGTACCACATCATGGTAGATCTACTGTAAATTGTATATTAGTAAAAATACCATGTTCAAAGAACACTATTTTTATATAGCAGAAACTTCATTTATCGATATAAAAATGAAAGCTCGCTGTCAAACAACCGAGACTACTCAATTGTTCTAGTTCACACCTCCGCGGCAGCACTCGTCCACACATCGCACGACGGATCGGCTCAAAACTAAGGGAGTTATGATTGGAAACTCTTCATCATCCACCATAATCACCAGACCTTGCTCTAACTGATTTCAATTTTTTTTTCGGAAGTTTGATAACTTATTTCAGAAGAAAATTTTCAAGTTTAATAAGGCGATGAAATATATTTTTAAAGAGTTAACAAATTCCCTTCAGGAATTGATGCACTGTCATAAAAATGGCAAAGTGTATAGACAATAACCGCCAATACTTCGACTTAGTAAATATATTGTACTTTTCATTTAAAAAAAAGTTGAGTTTATCTATATAAAACGCAATTTCATAGCTAAGGATCTAAAACTATAAGTAAATATACCTCAACCTTGACTATTTTAGCATAAAAAAGCAGTTAGACACAAGATCCATAGCCAGCCCACGATCTGGGGGGGGAGGGCATACGTGGGCCAACCAGGCAAACCAGCCCCGACCGCCAGTTTCAGGGGGTGCCAAAATCATAATGTAATATGGTTGAAAAAAATAAACTTACTTGATAAAGCGCCTAAAATCCAGCGCACGTTGTTCTATAAATTATTCATTTGATTTTAAATGCAATGATGGCTCAGCAGTAGCATGTACGGGCATCGCGTCGATTGACATGAGTTCGAATCCCTGCAATTAGCTTTTTCGATGAAGGAAATTTCGTGAGAAAACCATAGCATGGTGGTGGTAGGGACGTTTTTATAATGTTCGCCTGACTAGCCTGCCACCCTCAAGTTGAAAATCTATTGCCAAGCATTAATAGGTGTGTTCCGGCTGCTGCATTGGAAGCCAGTCTTCCACTAGGGTAGTTACTTAAAAACAGGTGAGATTGTGGCCACAACACTAAACCTATGCCGGAAACAAAAACGCCCACTTGGTTTTTAAGCATATCCTAAGGGTTCATTCCGAAATGTCCTGCGAACAGATGCAACATCTAATAGCGGGAATTTTATTTTATATAATTTATTACGTTTATAAATAATTAACGATAAAAAATTTATTTAATAGAATTTCTCACAAAAAAATTGATGAAAAATAATAAAAATTGTCAATAATGGTATCCAAATGGTAACCATGTAGGATTGGAGCTTCACCTACGCGTATTTTAAAAAAAGGCAATTTTTTTTTTACTCCTCAGTGTACATTTAATTAAAAAACTAAATTTGGAGTCCCGATTCTAAGGAATTACAAAAAAAAAACGAAAATATGTTTGGCACCTTTATATATTTGTGAGTATTTTTAACAATTTATTTCAAACGTTGGAGCGAGGGGGCGCCACTATGAAGATTCTGAAATGTAGATTCGGGGCTGTCCATAGCCTTTTTTCTTTTGTTCTTCATTTTTTCGTATGTCTGTCTTTCAATTCGTAGAGAAAGAGCATTACTATTCCTAACTCTTTTAGTTATTCCCTCTACACTATACCTCCAGTTAATTACTAATCAGAAGAAATATGTTGCGAATCAAGCACAATGATTACTTTATGGTCTTATGGTAACTATTACGTGAAATATGTATCAAATCGCCAATGTGCATTAGCAAATTAAGTTATTTGGTAAAATAATGAGAAAAAAAACAGCAGACATTTAATATAGTACACACGAAGAGATTTTCTTCCCAACGAGCAATGTCAAACAACAAACGAACATATCAACCCATGCGTTTCTTTCGCTACTCCTTGGCGGAACGCAATCGTCGGCGCTAGTGTTCCGTCCCTTACACTCTCACGTACATTGCGTACTCACGGTACCGAGATGGCAAATGTGTGACACTGATTTTTTTCAAAAGCACAGTATCAACAGTATTTTGGAGCCCACAAAACTGTATTTATATTTAATTTAGAGTATTTCCAACCGAAAACGTACAATATTAATAGTTTAATACTAGATTTTCAACTTCATAATCTGGCAACTCAGAGTTTTTGGTAATTTTCTATTTAATTTCATCTTTATACTTACCGAGTGCCGTATTTTCAAAAGTTAGAGGTGTATTTTGTAACAATTTTGCAAAACCATTGAAACTAAGTGGTGAGTGTTACAATTGATGGCTGACTCAGATGTTTATACACTAAAATGTTAACGTATTTTTAAAGATTTCCTATGAAATATACTAAGATTCAGAGTAAATTTGTATCTACTGTAATATTTTAACATATTTTTCTGCAAAGCTCATGTAGCTGGCTAAGCCAATATTTCAGATTAATTTTGAAATGTTTTAGAAAATCTTATAAACATTATTCAATTTAGGCGCTAAAACTATGAATGATACTAACACCGATTCAGAAAACGTCCTTGAAATCGAGAAAGCCGGCAACAAAGTTGAAAGAGCTTGTCATTGTTATATTTGTTTATTGGTCAATCAACTATCATATCCACAGTTTGGAGAGATACAGTTTCTAAGAAAAAAAAAACTTGTTTATTCTGATCAAAGACCCTATACAACAACTCAGTATAGTATAGGTACACATAAACAAGACATACAAATAAATATTAAAAAAAAAAAGTTCTTTTGCCTTAATGCTATTTTGTATGACACATGATAAACAATATCATGAAGTCTGATTCTATAATTATAATTAACTGCAAGTGACAAATAAAAGTTCATTTATAAGTATGGAATGGACATTTTGTATGCCGAGTTACCATAAAAAATTGCAACTCTCATGACCGATTCTCATGAAATTTTATACACGGGAAGCCTATGACATTGGTCAATTGATAGGCTAAAAGAATTTTCAATAATACTTTTAGAAATTGTAAATAAATCCAAATAATGTTTTTTTTTATTCTTAACCGTTTTTGATAAAATTTTGTACTGGGGAAGTATAAGTCATTCCATAATTTATAGGCTACACAAATTTTCAATTATACTTTTTGGAATCTTAAAAAAAAGAAATTCAAAAAATTACATTTTCCTCACAATCAATATGAATATGGTGAAAAGCCCGTCATAGTAATAGCAGATTTTTCTACTTCAGTTACCCTTTGCTTAGTATTTGGTTGAAACTGGCCTCATATTTACTGACTACATGACTCATGAATCCTTGTGTATTATTACTGCAGAGAAAATCATCATCAAGATGTCTAAGAAAGTACCAAAGAATGCTTTCTACTTCTTCATGATGGATTTCAAAGAACAGCAAAAAAAAACTGGTGTCCACTATGCCAATATGACAGAAGTTGCCAATGCTGCTGGCCCTGCTTGGACGGTAACCTTTTTTATACTAACACAGTACTGTGTCTGAATGTACATGAGTACAATCCAAAAAATAATGACAAACACTGAAAGAACAGCAATTGATCGCCTGTTGTCACTGTAATGCCAGCTGGATATACACCGGCTAAACCCGAAGCACAATATGTGTAAGCATACAACTATGGCTACAAAAAATCTATAGGTACTATTAAAAGAAGTAATTTTTGTGAGTTTGTATGTAGGAAGTAATCTTTGGAGCTACTAATACCATTGTAAAAACTCTTTCAGTTATAGAATCAAGCTATTGTATATGTTATAGGTGACATATGAAATGCTGGCACTCTTTAGATGGCCTAACGAGTAGCTGGCATTGTATGAAATAAACAGAATTATTACATTCTTTACATTACTTTAGCTTTACTATTTTATTACATTTTTAGGCAAATTATGAAATACATCTCCGATTCGGATTCGTTGATTCGTTTGGAATATCACGTGGGAGTTTTTGTTCTAAATTCATAAACTTAAAATACCAAATGCTATTTAAGCATAGCATGAAAAAAGGTATTGATAAGGTGATCATGCTCATCCGACTCGATGTGAATTATTGTTCTCGGAGTAGCGATCATAAAGCCGTAGCGTACGCTGGCCGCTCCTGCGTCCGGCTCACTGGTAATTACTTGCTCGCAAATCCAATCTAACCAAACTGAGCACCCTCCATAATTTGTAATAAAGGAACTCTTATTTTTTCAGAATAACTTTTGTATTTTAGGGAATGTACGTCACTTATAACATTTCCTAAGAATACTATAGAATGTACATTATAACATACCGATGATGCTCGGTTAGGTTAGGTTGGCCTTACGAACAAACACTTGCGAGCTAACCACTAGCACTATGGTTTCATATTTTGCCAGTTTCTCATTTAGCATTCCATAGAATGCCTAGGCAATGTATGAAATATGAATCATTTCATACACTGCCTGCTAGCTTTATATATTCTATACATTGCATATAACCTATACATAAATATGTATATCATAACTAACTATAACATACAATAGTCTACATCATTTGTTTTGTTTTTTCCTTAAATATGTGGTCCTTAACTAAAAAAAAAGGATATCTTCATAATAATTCTGTAGTACACGCGAGCGGAGCCGCGGGAACAGCTAATATTATATGCAATAGTTTATTGTTATTAAGTATATACTATAACTAACGCATATAAAGTCAGTAGCTTTATACATGTAATACTACAAGTATATTGTTTTTTTGTAAAATCTTTGTTGAATGTTGTAATACAATTAATATTTATCCTTAGAATGCTCACCCATCAGTGAGGATGAAATTTGAAGAAAAAGCGAAGATTCATAAGATGCAAGTTAGAGGACCAGAGAACAAGTTCACTACTACAGGAATATCAGTAGCTGAATTGGAAAGGCAAGCGCGCGAGAAACAGGACGCTGAAGAGTTTGAACGCAAGGATATCAACAATATTGTCAAATTAAAGGCTTTTGACAACAGTAAGTGTTTACAACTGTTGATTGCAAGACTGTAATAAAAATAATAATTAAAATGGTATTTAATCTTTATTAGTTTTTAGGCTGCCTATCCACCAGGGATGTGAGAGGTGGTGTGAGGATATGTAGTGGTGCTATGAAACGGTGCGATGTTTTACACTAAAACTATACGAGGTGCTTACGTGGTATGAGGATGCATAGCGATGCTGTGACACGGTGTGTAGCTAATAGGTGGGATGCATAGCAGACCAGTAACTCTAATTACGCACACCGTTCTGTACACATTCCTCGCTCGCATCCCTCGCGCATATTCCTCGCTGACATATTTTTACTTTTTTGTATGTACAAATATCTAGCTCCACTATCCCTTTCCACCTGAGCTACGGTAAGCGAGACTAGAAAAATGAAGTAATCCTATTGGTGGATTTTCTCCTCAAGCACCGGCTAGCTACCTCGCACATCTCTGGTGGATACGCAGCCTAAAAGTTAGAAATTTTTTATGAGAGTTCAACTGTTTTTCAAATTTGTTACACAGGATCTCAATTATAAATAAAGGATGATTGTATTTATCATTTTTGAAAAATAAGGTTTTATTATACCTTATTCATCGTAAGAAGACTTGCATGACACATCTACAGAACGTAAATTGTTACGTCGTGCAAATTACGACATAACCTAAAAACATTCATTTCGACTATCAATTATCATTAAAAAAAATCATATGCTTAATGTTGTAAAAACATTTTACACGATAAAATCTTTAATAACTTCCTCTATATAATGATTTTTGTAAATTTTCATATATGTTTTATTACTACGTCCATCGTTACTTTCTATGTGATTTAAAACTAGAGTAGATCAAAACCAAGAAATTGAAAATTAATCATATTAATCGTAAAAATGCAATATTAATTGAATTGATCGATTGCCGTTGTACATTTAATTTATTAGTTTTTATTAGTTTAATATATTTACGTAATGCATACATTTTTACTGCAGTAACTAGCAATGAAGAATATTGACTGGAAGAATTAATCTTGTTCTTTAGAGTCAGACATTCAATAATGCAAGTGGTACCATATTGAGATCCTAATTATTGTTATAGTTTATTTTTGTTATTCAATTTACACAGCTTACACATCCCTTTATTGATTTAAAGCATAATCTTATTTTCGATTGTATTTAGTTCTAAAAAAGAATTGATAATCGTCTAATCAACTTCCAAATTAAATTTTATAAAGTACTTAGTAGTATAGAATTTACCATTAATTATGATGCTTTTAGACAGTAATTATAATTGGTTTTGTTTTAAATCAACTGGAGTAAATCAATGAGTGTAAATAATGTAAAATATTTTATGAAATGCGCTGAAATGACTGCGCTCGCGTCTATGACAGGAGAACGCGTATTGCTTATAAAAATCGTAGTTTCTTAAAACTTTTAATTGAAAGATGTTTTTTTATATGCACCAAGTATCTAAGGAGTAAAACAAAAAATAATACTAAAATCTTTCCAGTCGTTTATGCGCGATGGTCGGACGAAGGCAAACTCCTTAAATGATCCGTTCATTAAAAAAAATTATATATTTAAATAAAATCTCAGAACACGCATTTATTTCTAGTAAGAAATGTTAAAATAAATTCGCTATACCACAATAAAAATAGTATTAATAATTATTTAAATTATAAATATTTCTTTTAAAAGATTTTTATTATATAAATTTTTATCTTACGTAGGACTTATAATATTCCACCAGCTTATTTTGCAAAAGTAAGAAAAAACTTGAACAGAGCTTGCTTACGTATTACTTGACCTAAGCTAACCTAACATAATTTAAAACCATCACATTTTGTACACAAATGTTCAAAAGTAGGTTTTAATAGAGGTAGAGAAATTTCCTTGGAGATTTCTCTGTACTTGGGGCAGCCTGACTGGTGGAATACCTCCACCCTACAGAAGATCTCAGCCAATTAAACTTGTGACCCAGTGGAGATTAGTCTCCAGAGCTTCTTGGGGTAAGGGGTTCATGGTCAGCAACGTCCTAACTGATATCTATGTTATCAGAACCATCCGGTGGGCTGTATGCTTGTTTACCATCTTAGTTGTATATAAAAATAAAGATTAAGCGCCGCAGTTATAAATATTTATTAATATATTCCCAGGTATTTTCGAAGAGGATTTCTATATCATGGATGTGAACTCATTTTGTCAGATGGGATCAGATTTTTTTATAGGAGAGTTCACAATAATCAAGTTCAATCTAAAGGATGGGATAAAAGACAACTACCATGAGTTAATCAATCCTGGTAAAGATATTAATTTTCTGCAATTAATTCAAAATAATTGTAACATTAAACAAAATTTACTTAAAATTTAACATAGACAAATTAATTTGTTTCTTTGAAGCTATAATTCTTTTGGCGCGTCTAGTAAAAGGTAAAGTTTAAACATGTTTTCAATCAAATGAAAATAATATATATCATACTACATTAAGTTATTATTTTTTGCACAAAAATAATAGCTAGTAGAATTAATTCACATTATTATTATTATTTTGTTATCGTTATAGGTTTGTCGTTGTGGCCACAATCTCACTTGATGTTAAGTGACGATGTGGCCCAAGATGATAACACGCTAAACCTAGTGGGAGACTGACTCTCAAGTGCAGCTGCCGGAACACACCTATTGGTGCTTGGCGGTAGAATTTCAACTTGAGGGTGGTAACTAGCCAGGCGGGCATTAGAAAATGCCCTACCACCATGCTATGGTTTCCTCACGATGTTTTCCTTCACCAAAAGCTCAGGCTCATTGCAGGGATACGAACTCACGTCAATCAACTTGATGGGTAAATTCATTATATTATTGGCACGTGGGATAAACTTTTTTAGGTTATTTTTGTTTTATTATGACAAAAACATAAATCGTGCTTACGTACATACAGGACACACAATTGTTCAAATTATTATTTTCAATTATATGTAATCTAAATTTCAGGGCACACGCCCATGGGTTATGGTTACGACGTGAAATATGGTTGTGAAGAATATGGCCTGAATTATCCGGATGAAGACCTCCCAAAAGCAAATTATATGCAAATACTTGCAAATATAATTGATTATCTCAATCAGGACAATAAAAACAAAAAATCTCTACCGCCCTTGTTCACTATGGTGGAGAAAGTGAACCAGGTTCAAAGCTTTATTTTGCAGCTTTGCAACAGAGCTTGTAAGTGAAATTGTATCAACTAAATATAATACCATCATAATCTATATTTTAAGATGTAGTTTGATATATATATATATATATATATATATTTGTCAAGAAACTGTTTGCTTCTTTGCCAATGTGAATATTACACTTGGCCAATGTGAATTATACATACTCACAAAAGTTCCTTTTGGAATTCTGTATAACTTCTTCATTATTTGTAACATTATTATTATTATTTTCAATGTCTATAGCTCCTTGCATTTAATAACTCATTGTCAGAGACCCAAGTATATTTAACGTTGCCTAGTTACCTAGTTGTTTTAGTTAACTATAACATTTTAGCGAGAATTCAAGGCAACTCTAAATTTAATTTTATTTAACCGCCATCAGCCTCGCTCAGGAATTATCCTATTTTTAACTTCCACTTCACCTCTCTTAAGGGATGAACTCTCAAAAAGTCTATTTGTACTCAACTACATTATTTATGCACTCTTCTGAAAAATTTACTGCTTGTAGATTCATCGGTTTCTTTCGATTTTTATTATGTAGAAAATACACAAATGAGAAGTGAGAACTGAATAGGATTTGGTTGTCATAGGTAAACTGTTAGGTACAATGCCGGCTACTGATCATAGGTCTTGTTCAACGTTTGGCCACAATATTACCTGATATTAAATGTAGTAGTATGATCAAATATGGTATTACACTAAGCTTAGAGAGGAACTCGCTCTCAAGTGGAGCTGCTGGAACACACCCGTAGTGCTAGTTTTCGGTGTAGGAGCCGTAGCATAGTGGCAGGGCTCTTGCTAGTGCCCGCCTTGCTAGCAAGCAAGCACCTATAAAATGTTTTCCGGCAGGTGCCATCGCCATCTCATTGTACGAACCTATCACGGCAAAAGCCACTATGGTCAATGTGTCTTGTTTTTCACCGTGTGTATAGTTACTGCAAAATCCTGTTGAGATTGAGTGACTATCACTTTTTATGGTATGAAGTATCAAACCGGCACACAGGCCACCTGTTATAACCTACCACAAAAGGAGCCTAGTCCTGTGGCCAGACCCCAAGGATCGTCATGTTTCACAAGCTTAATGTACGCAACTCGACCTCTTGTACGCCTATTTTGTGTGATTATGGTTGACTTAATCGTGCCAGCACAATTCTTTCATGAAGTCCACCAGTCGCCTGATTTTAAAGACATCCATGTACCAACATATTAATCCAGTATTGGGCCAATTCTCTGCAGACCAAGAGTGCAATCTCTTCTTGTCCCATACACGCTCAGTACAGGGATCTTTCGGCAACACCAAAGTTAATTTCTTTTTGGCTAGAGGTTTTGAGGCGATTCATGATAGGTTACACCTGAGGAGTAAACTGGAACACAGCGTCTGCCAGCACGTATTGTACTGCTGCTTTGTGGTAGAAATAGATCTGATGGTGGTGCCTACTTCAGCAATCAAACCTTACACAGGTTCTACTGTTCTTGATTTCTTCAGTTGTTGAAACTAGTTATGCTCCCCGGTTTCACCCGTGTTCAATATTTTTTACCAACCGTCCACCGCACCACGTCGCCACCAACTCACTTTATAGCTTATTGTTGTTCTAACTTCCCGTCCTTGCCTATAGTTTTCCAAATTGCTTGAAGTTCATGGTCCCTGCTGCATCCCTTAGAGTCATAGCGTGAAGTTATATAGTCAATAACCTTCATCAATACATAGTCTATAAAATGTAGACTGAATTTTTCAAGTTTAACGAGTAGTTCAATAGATTAGCGCGTTCATTCAAACAATCTCTTTGGGTTTATATAATCGGTATAGATATTGTGGCATAGCACACACCACGAAATAAAAATGTTTCCACAGCGGAAGACGAGTCCCTGTTCCGTATATACAGACTGGACACTCTGTTCTTCACGCTGGTGAACGCCCTCAAGTCCCACTCCAACGAGGGACTCCCCAAGGAAACGCTTGCCCACAGTCTCCTGGTGAAAGACGTTTTCAAGTATAACCCTGGCTTGGCGTGTGAGGTGAGTTTTATTTACTTTCTTTTTTCATCATGCTTATATTATGATATTGTATTTACTATTGAAGTCTACTGATAACACGACAATCGCGTAACTAAGAGACATCAACTGTATTACTTTTATTGAAAGGTAAAAAATAATAGTATCGGAGTAGATGTTGTTTGCGTCATTGATAATGTTGCTTAAAGAATGACAGTATCGGAGTAGATGCTGTTTGTGTCATTGATAATGTTGCTTAAAGAATGACAGTATCGGAGTAGATGCTGTTTGTGTCATTGATAATGTTGCTTAAAGAATGACAGTATCGGAGTAGATGCTGTTTGTGTCATTGATAATGTTGCTTAAAGAATGACAGTATCGGAGTAGATGCTGTTTGTGTCATTGATAATGTTGCTTAAAGAATGACAGTATCGGAGTAGATGCTGTTTGTGTCATTGATAATGTTGCTTAAAGAATGACAGTATCGGAGTAGATGCTGTTTGTGTCATTGATAATGTTGCTTAAAGAATGACAGTATCGGAGTAGATGCTGTTTGTGTCATTGATAATGTTGCTTAAAGAATGACAGTATCGGAGTAGATGCTGTTTGTGTCATTGATAATGTTGCTTAAAGAATGACAGTATCGGAGTAGATGCTGTTTGTGTCATTGATAATGTTGCTTAAAGAATGACAGTATCGGAGTAGATGCTGTTTGTGTCATTGATAATGTTGCTTAAAGAATGACAGTATCGGAGTAGATGCTGTTTGTGTCATTGATAATGTTGCTTAAAGAATGACAGTATCGGAGTAGATGCTGTTTGTGTCATTGATAATGTTGCTTAAAGAATGACAGTATCGGAGTAGATGCTGTTTGTGTCATTGATAATGTTGCTTAAAGAATGACAGTATCGGAGTAGATGCTGTTTGTGTCATTGATAATGTTGCTTAAAGAATGACAGTATCGTCTCTTTTCGAGATTTATAGATATTCGCCATGTACGTAACCACTACTCGAGAGTTTTTTTATTTTTTCGAACTGACTATACTGTTAGCCATGGTGGCCCTGAAGCCTCAAACAGCTTTTACAGCTTCACCCGGCTTGGGCTGACAGAATATGGAACCGTAAATCTTATTATACTCGTTCGAGTGAGAGGAGCGCCTCATATTTCACCCTCGCGTCTGTTCTGTTCATCAGACACGTTGATACTTTCTTTGTCCTATAAATTTATTTTAGTATTCTGGCTTGTCCCGCAGACATTATTCTGCCATTCCTGCTATTTAATAACTCGACTACAGTGCCATCTATCGTGTTCAGGTATAGTATAAGCTTCTCTATGAAAAACACTTAGATCTACGAACTTCTGTTAGCTTCAGAGTTGGAGCTGATCAATCTAATATACCATAGATATGTATACCAACTTCCATGTATATAGTATATAGACATAACACAACACTATACGTACTACTCTTATTACTACTTATTAGTACTATTCTTCTCACTTAAAAAGGTATCCCCCCTTACTCAGTCTACGAGATATCTTGGTACAATATATCTATACATATAATAAAATTGAAGTCTCTGCTTGTAATGTCAAAATAACAGCTTTTTACTAAATGCATATGAAAGTATATACAACCGGGTAATCCCCGAAACGGTTGAACCTATTTTGACGGGACTTTCACAGGCAGACAGATGATGTTATAAGAAATAACTTAGGCTACTTTTATTTCAGAAAAATAGATAGGGTTCCGCACAAAATATAAAATAAAACATTTTTATTAGTCCACGCGAGCGGAGCTGCGTGCACGGCTAGTAATTAATAATATTAATTTTCGTAAACTGATAACTTACAATTTGGTATTTTTTAAGCAAATTTTCGGGCCTTTACATGTTATTATGAAGCCGTACGCTTCTGTCACACTTACCAAGGGGACAAAGGAAAGTTTACTTTATTCACTTCTTCTTTACAGCTTATGCTCTATATTACTTAGCGTAATACACCAATTCTCGACTTATAAGCATTCTAAAAGACACACAAACCAGCAACTACTTTGTCTATGAGCTGATAAAATGAGATTATTTCCAGCACCATGAATCAGGGGAGAAGAGTATAGAGTGTACGTTGGCCCGAGCCAAGCGCTGGGTCTTCACCATCCTGGACAGGTGCTGTCCGATAGTTGGCATCAACGTCGTTGCTGGCAAACATCTGCCAGCTGAGTATGACATCGAGGTAATTTATACATACATTATTATTCTCACTTGTATACGTGTCCTTATCTGGTCACGTCATCACTTAAAGTCAGATGAGCTTGTAATCATGCCTATAACAGAACAATAAGCTTAAATGGACTACTTAGTAAATCATTAAAACTTTGTTTTTGAAGTGAAACTTCTTATGCGACTTCCAACAAGTTAAACGTTTAACGCACATTATCGGTCTCTCCTCTTTGAGTGAGCCAGAGCGAGAGAGCAAATGTCGGTGTGTATGTATATTGCAAACTGTTTAAATAAAATATCTTTTAAAATGAAGTTTCACTTCTATCGTGTGTAAATCGCACACACACATTTTTTTCTATTAAGTTGTAACTCTCCTCATTTTTTGGGAAAAATAAAATGAATGAAAGACACATGTTAAACACTTAAATTAGGTTTAATATGTTTTATAATCTTAGTATCGGCACGATTCGTCTGAATATTCAGATTCAAACGCCGAGCTAAACCATAAATATTAACACGTATAAAACTTAATTTAAATTGTTACAAATATACAAAATGTGACGGTTTAAAATGTGTTAATACCAGCTATTATATCATTTGGAGTGCTTTTTTTACTTTACCAAACGATTACACGTCATTTTGTATGGACGTTTTTGAGTGAGTATTTAAGGGGTCTTGTATACTAAGTGCAACTCAGAAAACTGTAGTTACTTTACAATGCATATTTTTTTCTATAACATACGGTGTTTTTCATTACTTTTGAACATACAGCTGAAATCCGAAAGATTTCTATGCAGTACTGGAGTAGTTAGGCGAGGAAAGAGCGTAGGAGGTCATAGGTTTTTTGGTACGATTATAAAAGAAGTGAGTTAATATTGGGAAAACACTAAAAAAATGATCAACCACTTGCTGAAAGCCCCCTGTGCCTAGAATGCATGGGCGTAGACGAGAGAGCCAAACGTACTCTTGGAGTGCAAAGAGTTGGTTCAATACCGGGTAAATCACCTTGGCACGCCAAAGACTCTTCTGGGGTCTTTAATAACACCGGTTGACTGGTGGACTTTCTGGAAGAATTGACCAATATCACTCACATAGACGTCGAGTTGCGGAAATTTAGTCCGTGTAACCCTGACACCTGAGGTCAACCACTTGCAAGGCCACATATTTCACCTTTTCTGTTCTAATCGCTCCCAAAAGCATTTTAAGCCCCGAGTGACACCCGTGCTATCTACAACACTGTCTTACAGAAAACTTTCCGAAATTCCTGAAACAAACTAGCACAATTTTTATAGAAAAGTTTCCCGAAAATCTATTGGAAGTTTTCGGGAATGTTTTTTTTATCTAGCCAGCTTAATATAGCAAGGTAACGTACATACGACTGTATTTTTTCATTATTTCCAGAGTATTATAGAATACAAACAGGAGAAGAGGGCGAAAGCTGGACCATCAATGTTATCAACGGTAAATTTTTTAATCCATTTTTATATTAATGTCACTGGATACATGTCATTTAAACCTAACTTTGTACTATTTTATAATCTTAAGTGCTTTAAGACCCCTTTATAAAAACTTTCCAGGTAGTCTTTTTGAAGTCCAACCAAACTATATCACTCTATATCATAATCGATTCTAAGGTATCTAAGGTGGACACAGTGGCCATGACCCCCACTCCTACTAAATATAATTTTCAATCATCGTAGATTTTTTTAATCTTTGAGAAACTTCAATGTATGACCGTCTTCATACTTGAACTCTAAGACTAATGTATGAGTAAGATATCTAATATAACTCCAGGCACCACCGTCTTGCGACTCTTCGATAGTTAATGACACGTTCAACGATTCTTCTGTCGGCAATTCTTCGTACGTGTCCTCGGAAGGTGAGTATCATTCCTCATCATTGTTTTGGACATCCGCAACGGCATACACATTAGCTGATGCTGAAATTGCTTGCTGGTGTTCAGAGGCTACATGGCTTACAGCACGTACTTTTTGGTCAAACGTAGCTTCTCCGATCTCTGATTTTTGTATTTATTAGTAAAGCAAACACAATTGTGCGAGACTCGGAGAGTAAAATTTTATTTACAAGTGCTTAAAAATGCCATCCCCATGACAAGTGATATATTATGGAAGTACTTCAAATCTGCTTTTTTTTGGTTATCAAAAGTCACAAAATCATTCAAACCTATTTTCATCTTGATACCAAAGAAACTAGGGGACTTCTAGAAGCGAATTCAGACGGATTTTTTTAAAGAAAATACTTAAAAAATCTGCAGCGGTGACAACCTTGGTTTATAATTTAGTGTTAAAATGTTTTGTTAGTCCTCGTATGGCTAGCTACCGCTATCGCCCTTATAGTTATAAAGTCTGTTGCCAAATACCTATCTTTATATGTAGGCATTTGAGAACCTGCGTTTTTCTTTTTTCTATATGACATGCGGTCTGATTCTAGTGAAAAATTAGATAAAAAAGTGTTTAAATACAGGAAAAAAATGTAGTAATTATTGAAGTGAAACTTCTTATGCGACTTCCAACAAGTTAAACGTTTAACGAACATTATCGGTCTCTCCTCTTTGTGTGAGCCAGAGCGAGAGAGCAATATATTATCGGTCTCTCCTCTTTGTGTGAGCCAGAGCGAGAGAGTAAATGTCGGTGTGTATGTATATTGCACACTGTTTAAATAAAATAGAAAATGGCTATTAAAATGAAGTTCCACTTCTATCGTGTGTGAATCGCACACACAACTTTTTTTTTATACATAAGTTTGTTTATTTAATTCTTCTGTAGATGTGTATATCACTGAACTACTCCTAAACGGCTGGACCGATTTGGATATTTTTTCAAATTAAATGTTGTTAATAGCCTGAATAAGGTTTTTGGGGAAAGAAAAAATTGAAAAGTAAACTGGAAAATTTTGTTAAAACTGGAGATGTTTTTTTTTAATTATTACGAAATAAAGACCATTAAACTTGCGGTTCAAACGATGGATATTATTAGTAATTCTTGTTTTGTTTTGTTATACTCATAATAAGTTAGTTAGTATTAGAACTATTGACAAGGATAGAGTAACGTTTGCGGGGACGGCTAGTGTAAAAAAAGACAGACATAAATGTGCATAGACAAAACGCAGGATTGAGTGTTACCATGAACGGATCGATCGATGCAAGTTTATTTCTAATTCCAGTTAAGAAATCAAGGAGGACGCACACTCCGCTGCGCATGCCGCGAGGTGATTATAACTATTTCTCTATTTAACTCCTATTTTAATCACTTCCCCTGTTAAATTGAATTTCATAACACGAATGTATTCATTAGGTTCATAACGTAGCGTAACTATTATATATATATCGATATAATTAGTTAAATTAACACTTTTTTTCTATGGTAAATGTTTTTGTCAGCCATATTTGTTGTTTTTTTTAACTTATGCTTATTAAACCTCTTGTTTTATTGCGGTGAAAAGGTGAAAAACGGACAAACCTATGAGAATAAAAATGTTTTTATTACAGTTTACACACAGGCTCCGGAGCTGACGGAGACCGATTTCCCGAGCCTCTCAAGCAGCCGAGGACGCGGCCGTGGTAATGCGTTTATTATTACATATTCTCACATTACAGGAAAAAAAAATCAACGTCTCTCTGTCTGTCTGTCCGTTTATGTTCTTTTCACGGGAAAATCACTTAACCGATTTAAATTTTATTTTATTTTAATTCGTAGCTATGTTATTTTGCCTGGGTGTAGGGTGTATTATGTTTGATAAAGTAACATACGAAATAAGCGATGACGATAATGGTGAATCAATTCGGAAAAAGACGCTTTTGAAGCGTTTAAATGTCTTACGCTGAGTAAACTATCTCTAACTTTTTTAATTTTGACATTCACGGGTTTTAAAGAAAGTGAACAGTGAGAAAAAAATACAATTATCACAAAAACTTTTCTCGTGTCAATCGCACTTGTTATTTATAAGGATTAATAGTCGTTATGGAACCTGCTGAGGTTAGAGTACTAGAAATGTCAGAAATTGTAAAAAAACTTTACGCTTACTGCCCCCGTTTAAAAATCCACCTGTGTAATTCTCTTTTAGATATATAGTCGTGAAAGCGACGGTATTGGAAGAGGATAATAGTACAATTGTTTATTTCTATATTGTATTGCATTCCAGGACGCGGCATGTCCGGCAGTTTTTCAAACATGAAAATCAACGAATAATTTTTATCATCAGTCACTGTAAACAGTGTTTTTCAGATGTGTCAGAAAGGTTTTACTTAACAAAACAAATATCTTAAGAAATCTATGATTTTGAGACATTTATTTTATTCTAGGTATTGTTATCTTATACAAAATCTTTTTATTCTAAGGACCACCCAATGTGAACTCTAAGGACATATATGCAGTGGAGCGTGCTTTAAAAAAATTTAAATTTAATAAGACCTCACTGAGCGGAACTGCACTGCAGTGATATCAAATTTTATATGTCAGTCGTTCGACAACTTTCAAACGAGATGAACGAATGTGACTTAAGTATGAAGTCTTCTTACCCATTACTCCCATTTCTTTCCAAATGTTGTCTTTGCTAGTATTGTTAATGTAATGTCTATTTTGGAGGTCATAGAATAACATCGACAGAAGAGTTATGAATTGTAGTGCGTTCATATGATTTCATATAAAGAATATTTGTGAGTGTCGTGTCGCTTCACTCCGCTGCAGTGCAGCTCCGCTCAGTGCGGTCTTACTTTAATAGAACGAAAAAGTCGTAAGATATTTGGTCTGCTTAAACGGACGAGTTCTTAAAGAAAATATTCTTCTTAGCACAATGTAACTGTATTTTTAGTCAATTTATTTTGGGAAAATTTTAAAAAGTAGTTTAAAGTGGAGGTACCACCTTTTATAGGAATTTCGCGTTAATTTTTACTTTGACGCTATCAATATGAAAATTTCGCATTAAGGTTTATCATTTATCGAACTATTCGTACATCCAAATACATATAATTTGGTTCAAATGCTTCCAAGTTTTCGACTAACGCCCAGTTCCTATAATACGCCTCATTTTCATCAAAAAATTATATTCGAATTTAAAAATATTTTTTGGGAATAAAATTTCCTTTGATGTCAAATTAGGCATGTAAATTATAGCTAATACTAACTAGAGCGGTGTGAAGTTATTTTTGTCACTGTTATATCACCAATGATAAATCACGATCGTTATATTTAACATGTAGAGATTAACAATAACATTGGGTCGCGACCGAGTACGACAAACCCAAATAGGCTGTAATTGAATTTCTCACACACATATAGTGAATTCAGGGTTTTAAATAAACTTCAAGTAAATCAAAGCCTAACAGTGTTGAGAATAAGATTCAATTACGTTTATACAAATTCTCACTTCTAACTAGTGGCACATGTCGCTGCAATGTTATTGTTTTATCTTTTTCCCACCACGTACTTTGTCATCGCGTAATGGAATAATGCGAGTTGCAATTAAACTTGATCCACGTAAATTTATATCACGCTAGCGCGATATTTAACTGGCGCTATAGAAGCATTACTTAATGTGGCACGTGATATATTTTATCACAAGTTATATAACTAGTGACAAGTGAAATGCCCTCAGTTTTGAAGTTAATATAGTGTGTAATTTGTTAAGTTGAAATGAATGTGATCTAATTCTATTAAAAGATCTTTACAAATCAGTGATTCTTAACCTTTTAATCACTGTCCCTAAGTTTATATAGTTACAATAATAAAGACCAGGATATATTAAGTCGGTTATTTTTGTTTGTTCATTTGTTTTAGTTAACGAATTTAAACTTTAATATAACTATGTAGTATTTTTAGTTTATTGTTGACATTAAAAAACTGTTAACCTGTTTACTGTTGTCCCTAGAAAATTAGTGAGAAACGAGACTTTTGTTTTGTGTTAAATATATTTTGTATTGTTTTTTTACCTAAGTATGTGCATATAACTAGTATTTGTATTTCTCAAATAAATTAGACCTTTTGTAAGTATAAAAATATAGATAGTTTTTCTAGTTTTAGTCCGGTTCTACGAAAATTGTAACTAAAGCCTCTGTTTCCATCCCTAAAATCTCGGCCCTGCGAAAATTGTAGCTAAAGCCCCTGTTTCCATCCGTAAAATCCGGCCCTGCTAAAATTGTAGCTAAAGCCCCTGTTTCCATCCGTAAAATCCGGCCCTGCGAAAATTGTAGCTAAAGCCCCTGTTTCCATCCGTAAAATCCGGCCCTGCTAAAATTGTAGCTAAAGCCCCTGTTGCCGTCCCCCAAAATCCGGCCCTACGAAAATTGTAGCTAAAGCCACCGTTACTATCCCTAAACTTCGATATTTCAAAAATTGGAAGTTGTACGTTTGTCTACCCAAGCAACTCCTTTACAAAGCATTCTTCTATCAATCTATCTATCAATTTCTTAGTATTAATTTTTCTGTTGTTTTTTTCTGATAATGTCAATGATTCGTTAAAAACATTGTAAGGATAAAAAATATATTGTGATAATTAAAATGTGTTTTTATTTTACAACACTTGAGGAAATTATTATCTCCTGTTTTGAAGAACAGTTGTCAAGAAATCAAAAAAAAACTTAATTTAGATTGGTCAAAAATGTGAACAAACTACAGTACTTATTTTTATACTAATAAATTTAAGTTTTATTAAAATATTAGTCAATCTGGTTCATACCACCCACTGGTGGGCGTTCCATGTGTCATAGTAGGCGGTAGAAGACTCTACTTTATACATCACCAATTACGGTTGGATAGTTTTACTACTAACAGAGTGGGCGGTAAGTAAACTGACCACTAATGCTTTAATAATTGTCCGTGGTCAATGACGTACCGTGCGAGGGTGACGCTCGAGGCGACAAAATCATCTTTTGGGGCCGGCTAGAATAGATATGGTAAAATTTGTTGGGGCCCCTAAGAAGACATGTGTTTTACATGCAAGCGAGACTAACTGTTCGAAATTTCGCCAATTAATCTATTAATTGATAAATTTAAACAACATTAACCAAAACAATTTTTATTATACACCTTCTTTTGGATTTTCTACAACGGTTTCGAGCTTAGTTTCGTGATTCTTGTCTTCATGATTTCTTGGTTCTTCATGTGTCTCTGCAGTTGATTCTGGATCATCCTCAGGCGGCGCTTCGACGTCGGCTACAGTCGTTTGTGGTTCTTTGGTTTCTTGCTCGAGAGAACTCATCACTATAGTTGGCAACTGTTCTTTCTGCGCCAGCTTCATCTCGACAATGGCACTACGCACGAGTAGAATAACGTAGGATTGGTAAACTGAAAAAATATATCATATCTTAAACACATAGATATAGTACAGGGTACATGATAAATAAATACAGGGTATCCTAGTTCGAAACTTGGGACCAATTATATATTTTTATAACTGGTTGTATTAGGTCCTTATATATGAAAATAACGTTTTTTATGGAAAAAGAAACGAAAAGAATATTATGACATTATACATTTAATCAATCGAAGTATGTACCATTATTATTTATGCACTTTCACCATTTTATAGGTAGTTAGTTATTCCATTGCAGAAATCCAGGTATTCAAATAAATTTGAAATTCCAAACCAAACGCCAGATATTTGAGAGGAAAGTGGCCAGTTGAACAATACTCCAATTTCATATTTAAGGACCTAATATATTAGGTCGTGCTCACCCCACGATGGTGGGCTTCTTCATCGGTCGGCGCTATTATGGGGCCAGGCCCCCCTGACCCTAACCCTAAATACACAAATGATTTTAATAAAAATATATAAGTAAAGAAAGGAATCTCTAATACATGCATATTACATTAATGTTTAAAAAAGGGTTTATTATTCGGGTATTTAAGCGGTAGTGTTTTACAAAATATAATATTAAATTTGTTCAATGTCTTTATTATAAAATTTATTCATTCAATCGAAACCCACCTATCATCAGGTAATATTTACTGTTAGCTAGAAACGGTTTACATTTAAACGAACGATATAAATGTAAGCATACTTATACTGAGGATCAATGTTATTTTCATCAGAGCTCCCAAAGACACTATGACGACTGAGTAGAACAGGATAGAAGTGATTGTAGCCGCCACACAGAAGTACATGTATACACGCATCAACCCCAAATCTTTCTAAAAAAAACATCAATATTAGATAAACTTTTCCAATTTAGGACTGACCGAGAAGGTAAGTTTTTTTTTTATAGTGTTGGACGGGAGGCCTTAACATTTTCACCGGGCTTGTGGGCGAGCGCTCAAGGCACTCAGCCGAGAAATAAGGACAGCAAGCGCAGGGGTGCCGAAGTGAAAGTACTTGTTCGTAGTTGAGGTTAGCATTTGCACCTAACCAAGCATCGTCGGTATTTTCTAACGTACATTTTATATAATGCCTGGGTAATGTTATAAATGACGTACATTCCACAAAATTTATTCTGAAAAAATGCGATATTATTACAAAATACCGATGATGCTCGATTAGGTTAGTTTGGACTTGCGAAGCGGCCCGGCCGGCGCCGCGGCGAGCGCCACGGTCTCATGATCGCTACTCAGAGAACGACTATGCAGAGACCGAGTCGAACGAGCACGATCGCCTTATCAGAGTCTTTTTTCATACTTTCCTAAATATCATATGACATAGAAAACAAAATATATCACATAAAATGCTGCCAAAATTACATATTATAGGGCTAAATATCAAGTTGATAAATTTAAAATAAAAACCATCACATGACACTTGGAGATCCCGCCAAAAACTCCCACGGAATATTCGAAACGAATTGAAGATGTATTTCATACTTTGCCTACATAGCATTTGGCATTATATAGAATTCCTGGGCAAAGTATGTAATAATTCTCATTATTTTATACATTTCCGGCTACTCTTAGGTATTCTATGAAATGCCAGCATTTCATACATTGTCTATAACAAGAATGTTCAAAAAGCAGTTTGGAAACGGGTAAAAATCCCAACTAAATAAAAATCAGTTTACCTATTCTAAATTATGTAGGTAGCCTTTTAAAATTACAATGTAGTAGTATAGGAGTAGGTATGTACTAACCCGATAAACAGCGCATAAGAGTACCGAGTTAAAAGCGAGTTCGGTTGAATAACACAGTATGGGAATTGGCTTAGTAGCATTATCTTCTAGAATTTTCTCTTCAACTTGCATTATAGTCGGGGAATAACTTTCGTCTGCCATACCGACGATTGACGCTAACTGTGAAAGAAATTATGTTTGAATAATTTTTGAAGTGAAACTTCTTATGCGACTTCCAACGCGTTAAACGTTTAACGCACATTATCGGTCTCTCCTCTTTGTGTGAGCCAGAGCGAGAGAGCAATATATTATCGGTCTCTTCTCTTTGTTGAGCCAGAGCGAGAGAGCAAATGTCAATGTGTATGTATATTGCACACTGTTTAAATAAAATATAAAATATCTTTTAAAATGAAGTTTCACTTCTATCGCACACACACCTTTTTTTATATTAACGACAAACCATTCCTACAATTTTCGTTTTTTTTAGAGAGAGGTAAACAGACCCTATTATTATTATATATTTGTATTTAATTTTATTTCTTTCGCTTTGATTAATGCATTTATATTTTTTCTATGTAAATGTACGTTTTGAATTCGATAGAAAATTACCAGTAATCTGAATTTAAAATGTACAAATTTAAGAATTTTGTACTTCTCGCTTAGTGTACCACTAATAAAATTAAACTAGCTCAAAGAACCATGGAGGTCTAAAGCTTATCACCTAACGTTAGCAACAGCGCAGTGAAGAGATGGTCTTATAAATTTATCACGGGTAAACCCTGGGATACAGCTAGTAAGTAGTGAATATAATTTTAACGAAACCGGGTTCCTCGAATAATGTTCTCGAAATGTAATGTAAACATTCTAAATTTCCTAGCATTTAAAGTTTGCATTCAAACTATATATTGCCTCCTCACGGATAAAGAGCCAATAATTGTTTAATGTACTAGCTGGTAATACAGGTATTCATACCTACCCTACGGATAGTAATCGGTGGGATGAAGTCATTGTAAAATAGAACTATAGATAAATACTTACGTCAAATATAATATTAAAATAAGCCGTTATCAACAATCCTACTTTCACAGGTGCAATGTAACAGCAGTTATTTAATTTGAAATTAACCACTAAAGATTTCACGTATTCGTAAGGTTCGTTCATTTTAAACAATTATTTTTCTTAAAAACTATATGCGTGTTGCAATGGCACGGCGCGGCGCCCCATTCGCGAGGATTGTCCCGAAATGGGAACGGCAAGTTACAATACATTTTTATAATTAGGATGCGAGTTAATTCATGGAAGGTCAGAAATTATTAGGTGGTATCAATTTAATACACTACTAATTACTTTGTAGGCAACACGTTAAATTTTTCATAGTGGACCACTTTACTAGTTGTTTAAAATGTTCGTTAGACATCACCGTCCAAGGTAAAAATACAGTGGTGTATGAAATTATTTCTTTTTATGCATATTCTTCAAGCTATTATGAATAACTATTTTATTTAATATTTTAAGTATTGGTTTCCTAAGAGAAGTAGAGCACAGAGAATTTTCTTTGGAGATTTCTCTCTACTCTGAGCAGTCCGACTGGTGGAATACTTCCAGCTTACAGATCGCAGCCAAATCATTTTTGTTGTGATTCTGCGGTGAATAGGGTTTCCAGAGCACCTTGGACAAGGGGGGTTCAAAGAAAGATAGGGTACAGAGAAACTTCTTTGGTTATTTCTCTTTACTTTGGACAGTCCGAAAGGTGAATACCTCCACCCTACAGAAGATCACAACCAAATAACCTTGTGTTTTAGTAGTAGTAGTTTGAGTAGGATTTCCCAAGCTCCTTGTGGTGGGGGGTTCAATTTTGGCGACGCGCTGGTGATATGGTGTTACAGGTATACTACGGTAGCCGCTTACCATTAGGCGAGCTGTAAGCTTGTTTGCCACCTTATTTGTATTTAAAAAATCTGCCTCTTACTTCAGTCTCGATTAGTTTTTTTTTATTTAAAAGCGTGTAACCGTCAGACCCGAATTGAAGTAAAACTTTTTGGCGTTATAAGAGATGGCGATTAAGTTAAAAATAAATACATCATATGAGAATTTTTGCATATCAGTCCATAGATTTCAAGAATTCGCATAATTAACAAGAATTAACACGTTTTTGAACTTGTTTACTAGACTATTTGTATACTATTCCTACTGCCACCACCGTCCCAATGGTAACCACCATCCCGACGGTCACCACCGGACTTCCGTTACATTGTCGTCTAGTTACCTACTAGTCGCGCCTAAAGAAGTTTTACTTTAAAAACGAGTCTGTAAGGTCTAAGGATCATAAAACCTCTATTATAGCACGGGGATCTAAATATCGCTAAGGCAATTCAAATTAAATTTCATAACACCTACGAATGTAAATTAAACTGAAAAAACTCTAGGTACTTTATACGTCCGAGATGATGACACAATAAAAAAATTGACTCTATATTCTGTAAAAAAAACTTATAATACTGTAAAAAAACAATTTACAAAAAATGTTAATAAACCCGATCGATTTTCTACGAACTATTATGCAATAGATTATTAAGCACGAATAAAAAAGGCCTCATATGGGGAGATTTTATGGATTTACAAGTGTATTTTTAAATAACTAACGATTTTTTTGGAATAAAAGATATTCAACTCCGATTTTTTTATTAGTACACAAATCTTGATTCAAAACGTAAGTTTTTCCGATTAAATGACTCATAAAGTTCTTAGAAATAACAAACAGAATCGAAATTGAGACAATAAGATCGGAGATATGGTCAAAAATGTAGAGGAAAAATGTATTCACTTGAAAGATATTAAAGATAGACCCCCCTTTTGAGGATTTTTTTCGATAATATTTCGTAAATATTCAGAATAATTCGGGCAGTCACTTGCGCTTGGGCGACATTGTATTTGTATAGATAAGCAGTATGCAGGTAAAAGCGTTGATATTATAGGTATAAAATAAAATGCTTTAAATAATATTCAAATCTTTATTAAATTGTTTAATCAAATTTTAAAATAATATACATAGTATATAACCGTATAATAATTATTAATAAGTAATAATGTATATCAGAATAATTATTAATAAAGACATAATTATCTAATTATAAACAATAAATTATTATAGATAAAATATGTTATCAGAATTTAATTATTTAAAATTTAAATCTTTGAATTTTTTATTGCTCGAATCTAATCTTTAATGGTTTTGAAACAATTTAATGTGTTTATTGATCAGACATATTTTTAATTCTATCACTGAATGCTGTATTACTCCCACCCATCAGTTATAAAAAAAAAACACCTGCAAATAGTTATTTGTGCAACAAGAGAGCAAAGTTGTTTTTTGTTTCGAGTGCTGATTTTCACTTGTCATTGTCACTGAAGATTCTAACTTTGAATCAATCATAGATTCCTTCGCTTGCTCGGGACTCAACAGCACGAGATGCAAAAAACTTTGCTCTCGTGTAGCACACATAACTTTTCACCTCAGCAGTGAGAACACATATTACTTAATTCCAAATAAAAATGTATTGGTTAAATACAAATCTTATACTAATAATTAGACCTATTTTTAATAAAATCTATTATATATATAAATTTATTTATTAATATATATTTAAATTTTAGGGTATTACGCGTTACCGAACGTGTTTTCTTTGAGGTCGAATTCCAAAATCGAATTTCGAATGGGTTTATTTTTTCACTCGCTTTTTTATATGCACGTGAAAGAGACAGATAAATTCACACAAAAAATTCGAATGTTTCAAATGTATGGCTGAACAATGACAATTCGTGGCACTGTAGATTCAAAAATTAAACAGCTACTTTGACCCACGCTCGAATCAAAATTGCTTTTTGTTCACTGTTGTCTCGCAGCAAAAGCGGCATGTTTGAGCTGCTGAGGTGAAAAATATATTTTTATTTTATTTAATATAATGTTATACAGCATTCGTAAGACTGTTTTAGATGGTAGGTATGCAGTAAGAGAGATAGACACACAGTAATTTCTTTCGAGATTTCTCTCTACTTGGGGCAGTCCAACTGGTGGAATACCTCCACCCTACAGAAGCTCGAAGCCAAATAACCTAGTGTTGTGTTCCTGTGGTCAGTAGGGGTTTCAGAGCTCTTTGAGGTGGGGGAGTTCAAGGTCGGCAATGCGCTAGTGATACCTATGTAAGTACAAGGCGTCCATAGACTACGGTAGCCGCTTACCATCAGGCGGACCGTATCATTTTTTGTCAACTCTGTTATATATAAAACGAATTAACGTCGTAAATCTAAAAAACCTGTAAACACTTAAAGCGGTCGAGAAAAGATTTGTCGCCGATCGCCGATAAAATGTACCTACCTATATAGGTATAATTACAATGTCCATAGATTTTCCAGAAACACATATAAAATATGTTTGGATCGGAATAAAACAAGAATATTTGGTGTAAATCCGGCATAGTGCCTCACTTCGGAGTTTCTGGATCATCCAATAGGCATATACAGCTATCCCTCGGCTCGACATAGTTTTTCTTGGACCGCACTTTACATTTTTCAGCCAGCGTGGAAGTTTGACTATATGCATCTATCTTAACAATGGAGTGCCCCAGAAATAATAATCATAAGATATCTTTTACCAATAACTATAAAATTAATGCCCGAGTTGTGGGTGTGTATCACAGCATTCTGGCAGAACCGACTACGGATGCTTCCAGAATGTTGTGTAGTTCTTTTAAGTTCCCCGTTTTTTAAATAATTAAGAATTTTCTCGAGAAATTGGTGATTAGAAATTTAAAGTTACTTATTATAGTTTAATTGTGTTCTTGTTGCTAAGCATACGTTATGATGGGACTGGCATATATCCTTTGGTGATAAAAGAGACAAGTCCCTAAATAACATTAAAAAAAAAACAGTCCAAAAATACTGTTGTTTTAAGGTAAAGGCCGTTTTCATTTTCATAGCTGATAATTTTAATACATTCGCCTCATCTACAGTTTTTATAAAAGTAATATGCCATGCAGCCCTAATTTAATGTGGGGTGGGTTAGTGGTATATCAATGTACTTATAATATAAAACTTGTATATATATATATATGTTACGATTAAGGTGGTAGTTATGCCAAATACTGTATCCTTGGAGGTATTCTTTTGTTTACAGAGTATTCCCGAAAAAAAAAAATAACAAGATCCAACTGCGTGGGTCCTCGCACTGAATTGTTTAATAAATATTTATTATATTTCATATTACTTATAATTAATTTTTATTACTATTATATTTTTAAATTGTAAATTATAATATAAACTCTTATTATATGCGTCGGTGTCTAAGCGGAGAATAAAATTGTTTCATTATTTTTATCTATTATAAAAGGCACTTAAAATTAACTCTATTATTAGAATCACTTTGCATCTACATAATGTTGCAAACACGAAACGTGTACGAATTGATTTGATTACCCTATATCTAGTGGACACGCATGGTGAATTTTAAACCGCACTGAATCTTAGATTGAAGATTTTAACAAACCTTATTTATGGCATTAAATAGCAAATAAAAATATTATTTTTGATAAACCCGACTCTCTTTATTGCCGGTTGTTCTCGATCTTTCTTGGGGCCTAAACTAAATAAAATATTTTTGATTTTGAAATAGGCACGCAGTCTACCTGACCGACCACCAAATGTTAAGTGGTCACAGTAGCCTATAGCCAATCCTATAGGTATTTACCACAAAATATCAAGGACGGCAGTTTTAGCTGTCTTAATACGTTGTGTTCCGTGGTATGTAAATAAGTATGTACGTAAGTCGCGTTTTTAATTCATAACTTTGCCCAACAGTTCACTTAGGATCAAGAAAAACATCGAATAAAAAGACATATAAAAACTTAAATAGGTGAGTAATAAAACGTAATGTTAACTACCGTACGTGTAGACAGAGAAGGAACTAGACAGACAGATCGTGTAACTGGGCGAGATAGCAATAGTATTATAATTTTATTCAGTTTTAAAATCTTTAAAATTTATCCGTGTAGGCTCCTCGCACAAAACGCTGTTCAATATCATATTATGTGGAATAAAATGTTAATTTACTTTATTCTCGAGTATATTGACAACTGCGGCTCTTTGAGCACCAAAAAAGCGGTTACGACAATAGAGACCGTTCTCTTTTGTTGATCATATTTTTTGTATGTCGCTTTTTCAGTTCGTATTGAAAGAAATATCCGAAACTCTTTTAATTGTTCCCTCTACGATCGTAACTTTCATTAGCTTTTAAAAATATCGTATCAATTTAGTAGCAGTTATATATAATATTATATATTTACAAAGAACTATAATCGATTTAATAATATCGAAATGAGTAAAGTTTCAAACAATTAAATAAAATTGAAGTGTCTGTCTGTAATTTCGAAATATTTTTATTTACACGTAGCAAAACTTAAACACGCAATATGAAAATTCTTGTCTGTCTGTTTGTTTATTCGGGGTAATCTTCGAAACGGTTGAACCGATTTTGACGTGTCTTTCATTGGCAGGTACAGGACTTTTCAAATATTAGTCTACATATCATTACGCTTATTCATAGGAGCTAAGCAGTTATGATAAAATTATAATTTAAATAAGTAAAGATGACTCCATATAATAGACGTATTTCCCGTGGAATATCATATACACGAGAACGAAGTCACTGGCAAAAGTCAATAAGTAATAAAATCCAGAACAGAATCCTGGGTTATTTAAATTGAACCTCGTATTTTATTTACATAATAATTTATCTAACTAGATACTTAATTAACTGGGCTTTGCGTCATATGGAACAACCATTCAAAATATTATATTTATAAAATAATTTATGATAAATATCAAAATGTATAAAAATTATTTTAGAATATATTGTCATATATATGATCGAATATTAATAAAAAAGATTATTACTTAATCAAATAAATAATATAATTTATATGATAATAGAGGTGATCTTATCTATTTTGTATTATTTTATAATATAAAAGGCTTTTAAATTTCAATAGTTATTAATAAAATTAATATCTAAATTTTATATTATTATTGAGTATTTTGGGTAATTCCGTTCTAATTGTTTTATTTATTTAATTATCTAAGCAAAGATTTTGTTTAAACTATAAACATCGAAAATGAAAATAATCTTTAATATTTTTATGGTCTCATTTATCCACGGTACTAACATAAAATAAATTTTATAGACATTCTTCAGAAAAATTATTAAATTTATCTATAAATTTAATTATAACAAAATTAAAAATGAAATCCTAGATAAGGAGAAAAACCACTTAGAACAGAATCACCCATTTATCAAAAGCACCTTTAATCTACAAATATATAATTAAAATGTTGATATAAACACGAATGTTAAAGTATTCATTAAAAACGAAAATATATAAAATTAATCCCTGTAGCGTAACCCGAATAAAAAAAACTAATAATATTAAAATAAATGTTTATTTTGAACAACATTTAAGTGACATACCGTTATTTTCCCTTGTACAGAAAAAAATGCCCAACACAAACAAAAAAAAAAGGTTAAATAAATTTAGTAATTCTGTGTGCCGTTACAATAATAATAATAATTAAAAATCATAAAAAAATAGCACAATTTTTTCAGCTTTGTAAACTATGCGGTTCAAATAAAAAGGTAATAATAACTTGTGAGCCGCCATATTGTCCACTCCCATACACAATTTCAATAGTTATTATCGTCTCGTTTCAAATGTATAAGAGCTAAGAGCTAACGCGCACGGGTGATTTTTGTCACCGTAACAAAATATTTTCTGTCACTATTACGTCACGTCTCTGAAGTAGAGTGCTCTCACGAAGGATGATAAACAAATTTTTTATCTTTTACTCCAAGCTTATTTTTCGATAAAAAATTTGAAGAGACGACTATTACCTGCGAACTCATTGGACGTAAGGGAAAATATCGAGAAAAAGAATACTGGCTAATGTCTCTTTGGAGTAATAGGCTAAAAAGTGGAAAGTTTTACACTGTTTCATAAACTTCGACAACACCCAGAACAATTCTTTCAATGTTTTCGAATGAGTGCTGAAAGTTTTGATAAATTACTGCGTATTTTAACTGCATTAACATTAACAAAAATACGAACATGAGATTTTATATCCCAGTTAAAGAAAGACTCGCTATAAAGAAGTAAATTTAAAAAAGGCTAGTGACAGTTTTGTCTCCCGTGCGCGCGCAGCTATAACCAAGCAGCGCAGTGACTGTTTTGTCACGGGCGTGTTCACGAGTCGACGAACATTAGTGTCACCCAGCTGTCACGTCGATGCACATCATGCGTGCATCTCGGTACATATCCAAAATATGTGACATGTGTAAATATGTGACAAAATAGTCACGGTGACAAAAATCACCTGTGCGCGCTAGCTCTAATAACATGCGCAACCAGTACACGGGATAAAATTGAAACTCCTTTGGCGGAATTTAAACAATTTCAAATGAACAATGACATTATTGTCACAAGATTTCTGAATGAATCTCTGATATTCATAGAATTCAAAATGCATTTTGAGAAAAAAAGGAAGCTGCTCCCTTTGCTTCTATATGACTTTTATGTCTGTAAGGTGTTAAAATAAAACAAATAAAACCAGTAAAGTACAGTGTAAACTCAATATAACGGACCTCCTATTTAAAGCAAACTCTTTAAGACAGAAGATTCCAGGTTTGTTTGGTTTACTCTATATAGCGTATCAGGCACTCCCAATAGCAAAACAATACGTCATTATTTAGACCCCAATAAACATTGATTGCACTGATTGTTTAGCGTTACAGCCCCCAAGTGCAGCTGCCGGAACACACCTATTGTTGCTTGGCAACTGATTTCCAACTTGAGGGTGGTAGCTAGCCAGGCGGGCATTAGAAAATATCCTATCACCATGCTGTAGTTTCCTCACGATGTTTACCTTCACCGAAAGCTCAGGCTCATTGAAGGGATTCGAATTCACGTTGACCGTTGAATGAAATGTGTCCATTTCCAGTCAGCTTACTACACTCGGTCACTATAGTCTAATTACTAAGCGTTTTACCCTCTGTTTAACGAAATCTCCTTATAACGTGATAAAATACCCGTTCCCCTCAATAGAGTTTACACTGTATATATGTAGAGCAGCAACGACACATAGAATCCATCCGACTCACTTCATGAGCGCGTGGACGACTGCGTTCGCGTTCAGAGCCTTCAAGTCGGTGTAGGTCTGTCCGGTGCCGACGAACACGATCGGCTGCCCGGTGATGTACGTCATCGATATAGCGGCCCCGACTTTATCGTCGATAGTATCGAACTTGGTGAGGACGATGCCGTCGATAACGTGCGGGTTCGTCGACGAGCTGTGGTCGGCCAGCGCCTGGTTGAACTTGACGAGCTGATCGACGGCCTCGTTCCCGACGAGGGCCTCGCCGACGAACAGCACCATGTCCGGTTCGTTGACCTTGATGAGTTTCGCGAGCGCGCGCATCAGCGGCTCGTTGTCCTGCATGCGTCCCGCCGTGTCGATCAGTACCACGTCCACCTTCATGTCGTTCGCGTATCGGATCGCTTCCATAGCGATTCCGGCTGCGTCTTTGCCTAAACGTGGCAAATAAATATATTTAAAACTAAGCTAATATGAGCTTGAATAATTAATTCCACAAAAAAAAAATACATGTAAAAAAGAGGGTTATGTTCCCAGAGGACGTAATCCCACGAGATGGTCGGACCAAATACCATCTTCTCTGAACATCAACTTCCACATTTCCCTTCATGAAGCTAAGGATCGCAGCAGATGGAGGGAAATCGTACGGGAGAAACTGATGCAGCGGGGGAGTCACGACCCTCAGTAATGAGGAAAACGACGCGAGGAGGAGGAGGAGGATGTTCGGCAGAAACGACGTCCGAGCTAGTTGTCACCGACAAAAGAGCTGAGATCGAAAGGGGGCCATGTTCCATACCTGTTCCTTTAATTATATATGTAGGAATGTCTGTTGTTCAATTGAGTTTTTGAAGAAAAAAACTCGATATTTTTATGTATTTTAAAATTTTATCATAATTATATCAATAATCAATTGGCAAAACTCTTAAAATGTTTTTTTCAAAATAATCACATGACTACGAACGCGCCACGATTGGTCGCCAGGTTTGTGACGTCATAATGTTAAAGGAATTTCAGCGATTAAGAGTCAAAGCACTGTATTAGCTGTGTGCTACAATGAGTGGAAATTAACATTGTGACGTCACATGCGCTCGGATTTATTCGGGAACGATCGGCGCGTTTTCGTTACTGGGTTATTGTAGATTTTGAAAAGACCTACAAAAAGTCACCGACGACATATATATATCTTCTAAGGATCACCCATAATAAGCATTTTTGTCTTCCGCTTTTGAAGACGGCATTGTGGTCCACGCGAGCGGAGCCGCGGGCACAGCCAATATTAAAATAAAATAACTATGAAACATTGAATAGAAGAAGAAGCACGATATCGTAATTGTAAAAGAGTTAGGTGTAGTTAATACGAACCGTATCCCTTTTCGTAGAGCGTGACCATGTCCCTGCCGCTGTGGCGCGCCGGCGGGTGCAGCGCGTTCAGGTGGCGCGTGTGCGTGCGCAGCTGCTCCACTGCGCCCGCGCGGAACGTGTCGCACGCGGCGATCAGCACCGACATGTCGTTCTCGATCAGCCAGAAGCAGATCTTCGCCAAGTTAGTCGATTTACCCACACCATTCACCTGTTATATTCAAACAATACCGGACATCAGCCGTAGACTTCAAGGAAACTCTCATTGGGCAAATACTGGGCATTAGGAGACCGCTTCCGAAAACGAAGACAGACGATAGCACTAATGACACCTTTGATGATGGCACAGAAAAAAAAACGATCTAAATTAAAAAAAATAAATTTAAACATTTTATTAGCATTATTTACGCTCCATCATGTTAGTACAGCTTATTGAAGCGATAGTTTCATAAAAACACATAACTTTACTAAAAAAAAAACATTAATGAAACACACATTCTAAACAGCTGATGCTCGGTTCAACGAACGTCCGGACGCCGGCGCCCAAATACTAAACATAATAATCAACCCCGCTAAAACAACCGCTCTTTTTGCAAATGCCCGCGGGCGCTTTGATCATTTCCACAGATCAATAAAGCGTTAGACATTCCCAACTTTTATTTTATAAGCTAAGTTATCCCTACTGCCTGGTCTTTTTTTGGAATTTAGAAGTTATAACTCTAATTATTTAATACAACTATACAATCAATTGTACCCTGACGTAAAAACAAGCTCATTACTACAAAAATGATATTAGAATATTAAATTAACCTAATTAGATACTCACGTACACAATTATAAAAACTATTTAATCTTTATCTTTGATTTTGTACAAGAGATTAAAATTGAAATGATTCAGAATAATTTGATAGTTAAAATTAATTGCAATTATGATCGACAGTTAATTAATATATCAGAATGAATTTAAAATAGTATTTTTATACTTTATGTTAACAGACTTTCCGTTTTTTGTCTTTCCAATACCATAATTTGAAAACAGGTAGGTACGTCACCACTATCTAAAATTACTTGTATTTTTTATTGTGAACGCCGACTCTAATTCTTTTATGGTGCCTGCAAATCTTGTACCTACAAACTTTTAAATTTTGGGGTGCGCGGTATCATATCCGCGCCACCATCCCTCGGCGCCGGCGTCCGGGCGTGTTCGTTGCTCCGAGCATCAGCTGTTTATAAAATTGTGTTTCCATTGCTGGTTATTTTTTTGTAATGTGTTTTTATTAATGAAACTATCGTTTCATTTAGCTGTACTAAGATGATGGAGCGTAAATAATGCTAATAAAACGTTTTAAAAATATGTTTTTTTCTTAATCATGATCGTTTGTTTTTTCCGTGCCATCATCAAAGGTGTCATTAGTACTATCGTCTGTTCTCGTTTTCGGAAGCGGTCTCCTACAATCCTGTATATTATGGTTATGGAGCTTCCTGGTTTCTACCTACTTACCCTAAAGTTGTCACAGAGATACTCACGTACGCGACTCACGCATGCGTTTTTTTATATGTTATTGTACATTGGTAAGTGTATTTAAACACTTCTGAAAGACATCTTGGCACCCAAGATACAGGCTCTGCCTAGTTTGGAAGCGATTTTGTAAAATGTGTTATAAATTAGAAATACAAATTAAATACCATTTTATATTTCTCTGAATTTTGAAAAACACAGACTAAACCTAATTCAGGTGATAAGGTTCAATAACCATATTTTGTTATAAACTATTTTCAAAATGTATCATTTAATATTGTATCCTAATTTAACATCAGCCGTGAATTTAACAAAGTAAATAAGTAAATGTAAAACAAGAAAGTAAGTTTTTAAAAGATGTTACCCCACAGAAGGCCATGACGTAAGGCCTGCCCTCCTGCTTAGCGTGCATGCAGTCTCGCAGAATGTCCACGCGACGCTTCGGAGACAAGATCTGCACCAGCGACTCCGTAAGTGTGGCTTTTATGGTCTTTGCCACGCTATCGAAGGTACCTAAAACCTGAAAAGTATTTTTATTTGTTTGTATAAATTAAGTATGTAATATTATTAAAAACTAGCTACGTCCTATGGTTTCACCTGCGCTAACCGTTTTATAGAATCTTTATCAGTTTGTTTTTATACAACAATGTTGGCGAAAAAGCATACGGATCGCCTGATGGACGCTTGTAATGCGATAGGTGCCAACCTTGAACCCCCGTAACACAAACAGTAAAGAGAAAGAAAGAAGAGAAAGTCCCGTCAAAATCGGATCCACCGTTTCAGAGATTACCCGCAACACCCACACAGACAGACAATTTTTTTTTTGTTATAAGTATCGTGTATACTTTCATATGCATTTGTAAAAACTTGTTATTTTGACATTACAAACAGACATTTCAATTTTATTATATGTATAGATAGTGGCATTTTGCGTGATATAATTTGGTTATTGTGCATAATATGTGATATGAATTATAAATATAAACTGGAAAAATGCATTTTGAGTTGCCAAAAAACCTCACTAGATACTTTCTAACAAGGTAGCCACCATCTTGTTAAATCCTACTCTGAATATTAAAAATAACTTAAAAACATTGACACTGGCAATTGCTTCTGCGGCACCAAAACAATAAGAACCTAAAGAAAATTCAATTGAAAAAAATAAATATTCATGATATTCTATAAAAATGACTATGCCCTTTAGCTGTCCTTCCTCCTCCTCTCCTTTGGCGACATCTTGAAACCGATATATTTGTAATTGGACCACAAACATGATTTACATTGACGATATTCTTCAGCACAGAAAGAAAATGATCCGATGTTAATCGAATGAAAAAAAAAGGTGTGTGTGCGATTCACACACGATTGAAGTGAAACTTAACTTTAAAAGACATTTTCTATTTTAATTAAACTGTGCAATATACATACACACCGACATTTACTCTCTCGCTCTGGCTCACACAAAGAGGTAAGACCGATAATATATTGCTCTCTCGCTCTGGCTCACACAAAGAGGTAAGACCGATAATATATTGCTCTCTCGCTCTGGCTCACACAAAGAGGTAAGACCGATAATATATTGCTCTCTCGCTCTGGCTCACACAAAGAGGAGAGACCGATAATGTGGAAGTCACATAAGAAGTTTCACTTCAATAACGACTTGGTATTATTTTATAATTGAAATGACAACTGACAAGTTAATTAGTAAACACCCATAATAAACAAATAGTAATATAGCTTAGTAGTATACTTAGCTAAAAAGCTTATGCGTCTAAAAAAATATCAGAGTAACTACTCATCATCATCAACCTACAGCAGTCCACTGCTGGACATAGGCCTCCCCCAATGAGCGCCATAGCGCCCTGTATTCAGCTTGCCGCATCCAGCATCTGCCTGCAGTCTTTCGCAGATCGTCATACCATCTGGCCGGTGGATTTAAGTAACTTAAGTAATTTAAGTAACTACTCATATTATAATAACTTGAAAAAGTAGTCAATTTACCTTTCCTTCGAGCTTGTTGGCGACCGAATCGCACAGCTTGTTGGCGATGTCAGCTGCAACGTTCTTAGCGATGAGGTGGTCGCGGAGCTTGTCCAGCACTGGGCGCATGGCCTCCTCGGTCAGAGCTTTGGATCCAACGAGTCCTAAAAAAGGTGGAATTATTATCACTTTAATTCCAGTAAATCAGATTCAATATTGTAACAAGCTTAACATGCGAGAAACAAAACACAAAGGGAATATGATCAAAAATTTACCAACTAAATATTTATACTTATTTATGATCAATAATAGAAAAGTAAGCTTTCAAGTACTTTTGTTCACATTCGAACTTAATAAAGAAAAAAATTTACAAGAGAACTGTAAATTTTATGTCACATTTGCCAACTTTGGAACTCAAGTCAGATTTGTCAACTTTGAAATTCAAGTTCGGTTTGACAACTTTGGAATTCAAGTCAGGTTTGACAACTTTGGAATTCAAGTCAGGTTTGACAACTTTGGAATTCAAGTCAGGTTTGACTACTTTGGAATTTAAGTCAGGTTTGACTACTTTGGAATTTAAGTCAGGTTTGACTACTTTGGAATTTAAGTCCGGTTTCACAACTCTAGTATCGTCCCTAAAATATACCTTTTAATATGCTGAACATGCCAGCTGACTTCTTGGGGCTGGCCTGTGATTGCTGTACCTCGTCTTCACTGCTACTCTCCTCGGACTCCACCTCTAGGTCGCGAATAGCGCCGGTCATTTGTCCCACCAACTGTGTTGCGATCAATACACATTTTGTATATGACATTTAACATCAACTGTCATTTAAAACTACAATTTGTTAGGTTTTTTATGAGTGTTGTTAATCACTCCAAAACAAACCAAAATCTATAATCAGTGAAAGATATCTTTGAATGCTTCGAACCATATAAACATATATAATTGAAGTATCTATCTGTAGTTTCCTAATATTATAGGATTTATCTTAAGCTCATATGGTTATTTACATGTTAAATAAATCAATAAGTACATGCGTTTTAAAAATTTGTATGTGCTGAAACGGCTGAACCAATTTTTACAGAACTTTCATTAGCAGGTAGAAGACTTTTCAAGTAGTAGTCTAACCTACATACCATTACGCTTTTCTGTAGGAGCTAAGCAGTAATTACAAAATTAGAATAAAAAAAAAAACAAACAGCAGCCCACTTTTAATGCAGATATAACAGTAATTACCATGGAACTTCATTTTCATGTGAACGAAGCCGCAAGCGCGAGCTAGTATAAAACAAATGGTAAGAACAATAATAAAACTATAAAATGGCAGAAGGTGGTTTTCTTCACCATTAAGGTGATGATTTTTTTCATCACTGATTATGTAAAAGAGGCCTATTTAAACATATTTACTGCAGACATCACTGATTTCATTTGGAGTTGGAGTTTTTGGTGAATCTTGGTCTGTATATTGTATTTTTTCTTAATTCATAAATTTACGTTAATATGTAATGGGATTTTGCATTTGGTTAGCACTAGAGACGTGCATTATAAATAACATTTTAGTTGCCAAAAAAATCCTGAACAGTTTTAACAAGGAAGCCGCCATCTTGTTAAAGCAATATATGAAGATTAAAAAAATAATACAAAATTAGGGGCATGAACCCAGTGCCCTGAACAATTAAAAATCAATATACCTGTGTGTCGGGTGTGATATTGGTATCATTGTCTCCGGGCTTGTCTGTGCTGAAGTCTAGCGAGGGCAGGTCGCGCGAGTCCCCGCCCAGGTTCCACACGCGAGGCTGTTTAACACGCTCTGTCACTTTGGGACTCTTTGGCGATTTCCTGCAAATTTAAATATCCCAACTGAACAATTGTCTAGAATAACAATATCTTGGAGCACTGATGGCTCAGTGGTAGCGTGTACGACTTGACTATTGACGTGAGTTCGAATCCCTGCAATGAGCCTGAGCTTTCGATGAAGGAAAACATCGTGAGGAAACTATAGCATGGTGGTAGGGCTTTTTCTAATATACGCTTCGCTAGCTACCACCCTCAAGTTGAAAAACTGTCACCAAACACCAATAGGTATGTTCCGGCAGCTGCACTTGAGAGCCAGCCTTCCACTAGGTTTAACGTGTTATCATCTTGGGCCACATTGTCACTTAACATCAGGCGAGATTGTGGCCACTACGCCAAACCTATAAAGATAAAAAAAATATCTAGAATCATAGTTCGGTTATTTAGAGTCAATAATACTTTCGTATGGACTTTCGGTAGAATCGCTAATAGACAGAAATGATGTAATCATTTAATATTAATGTAATTTAATTGCATATGTGGGGTATAGAAGCAAAAACGCCTTATCAACTTTTGTAAATATTTAGCATTGATACTTTAGGTCATTTTAAAGCAGAGTTAGAATGAATATTATTAAATTAATATTATATCGACTCATTTCTCTGAACAGTATTTTTTTATGTGACCACTCACTTAGATGTTGGCTTTTTTTTTTGCTTTAATACCCCCTTTTTGGAACTGCAAAAACATTTTGTTATTCATATTTACCATCAAGTAGTAGAGAAATGAAACTGTAGATTTCGATTTTTAGCCTTTGAAAATATCAATACATAATGGACTGGCATGGTATTAAATCTACTCCTTAACTCAAGAATGGAATCACCCAGTACGACTTTTACACGTCAGTTTATTATAAGAATAATAAAATTAAATTATCTGCTTGTAATATCAAAAAACAGCTATTTACTAAATGCATATAAAAAAACTGTCTGTTTTTTTCGGGTTATAATCTCCGAAACGGTGGACTGGTTTTGATTTTGACTAGTCTTTCACTGGCAGATAATAAGGAGTAAATTAGGCTACTTTTATTTTAGATTCTGTAATCCCCGCGAGCAAAGCCGCGGGCATCTAGTTATTAATATTAAGAACTTACTTTATGTCCTTCTTTTTCTGTGAGGCCATCTTTTGCGCCAGTTTGGCTCGGCTTGCAACAATAACTTCATCTTCGGGCTCTGGAATTTCTTCAACCTTTCCATTGGTCAGACTCTTTGTCTCTACTATTTTTACTAGAACAAATAAAAGATTTCTTACTATCATAAATCTTTAAACAGACAAACAATATTTTGATTTATAATTTTTTTATTAAGTTAAAATTTTCTGTGATATAAAATACCATTTAACCACTACAATCTCACCCATTGTAGAAAACTAGTTTGTGAGTAGAAAACTTTTATATGTTTACACAATGGTAGAAAAAAGTACCCGTGAATTAATATTTAACCATTATTACATTTTTAATACACATTTTTTTATTATATACATGTGACCATGCGTAACCTCATCATTCTATTATTAAAACTAAAGTTAAAACTATTATGTGCAAAGTTGAGGGTACTAGAATATCAGTTTCTTCAGTAATTTCTTCAGAACCTATATAATTTTAAAGTCACTATTTGTACACTTATTAATAATTTTACAGGCACTTGTCACAAGATAACCTAATAAAAATAAAACTGAACTGTGTATATATTGTATGATGACGTCATGTTTTCTGATTAGCTTTCCAATCATGTGACTCCCAGACAAGCATCTCAATTTTTCCAGTCTAAAATTAAATGAACGAATAATTGTTCATTATTGATGTTGAACAAACTTTTTTATTCTAGATTTGTATTTTGTAGGTTTTTATCAATTAACCAATATGATTAAATAGGTTAATTTAATTTTAAACATATTGTCAACTCATGAATTGTTGATGACACAGTAACGGTAACAGATTTTACTGAGGTAAGTAACTAGATAAGTAGTAGAAATTACCCTGACAACATACTGTGTATAAAAAAGTTTGAAAGAAATATGATATTAGATCCTCACAATAAAAAACAATTACTATATAATAACTTCACGCAAGCTACTAACAGTGGAATTCATAGTCAAGATGGGGGCTCCTCTAGGGGACGATTCAGGCGCTATGCGGCGATTTCAACCTTTATGCATTTCATAAACAAAAGGAAACCCTAATTTGACAGTTGGTAGAGGTTGGATGTTGAACGACCGAATATCTACAACCAAACAGTCCCCTGGCCGGAGTTTGCATGTTATTTTCATTTTTTTGGGTAATATTTTTTGTGATTTTTATAAAAATTGAAAAGAGCGTAACTTTCGTGTGAGAGAGATTTTCAAAGGAAACCCTTTCTAGATATTTAGTTTATATAATATTTATAATTTATATATAATATTATTTTATATAATATAACAAAATAATATTAATTATATAATATATTTTTTATAATATTTATTTATTAAATGTAGAGATTAAAATTCGCATGAATGTTTTAAATCACACGTGCTGAAATTTGTAATGTACGAGTAAGCTGTCAAAGTCACATCAACGTGACAGCAATAAAGATTTTTTATAGACAACAACCTTTTTTAATAGACACGATTGTGTGAAACTCTATTCAGCTAAGGGATTGTCCAGTGATTGTTTATGAAAGACAAAGAAAGTATATTCAACATTCAACCGCTACACAAATGCTGAACGGTGGATTTTAGGGGACTGTTCACCCGTCGACTATGAATTCCACCTTAAGAAACCAAAATTCTTGGAATCTTAATCATACCACTTTTCTTTCCTTTCTCTTCTCCTTTACGTTCAATCATAGAGGCCACAGTCTTTTTAGACTTCTGTGAGTCTTCAAATGTTCTCATCTGTTTTGGAATCTTAGCTTGAGATTTGGCTGAAAATAAAAAGCATAAAGTAATTTCTAGTCAGTACAAAAAATACAAAAAAAAGTGAAAAATCTGTTTTAATGACAAACTTATGACTAAGTAATAATATAGCATAACAGTTTCATTACGATCGATCATAATTATTATTCATACTTAGGGAAAATGCCTGAAAAATTAATGAAACCTTGATATATACCTCTTTTATTCAATTAATGTAACCTTTTAATATTAATGAGGTCTCAAAAATTTTATTATAAATATTGTGAAGATTCTTTTAAATAACAAATTGCTATTTAAGGGATTACAAAAGTTTAGCTCTGACAAAACACTGATGAAACACAAACAAAATATACTATGGTGGTGAACCGAACCCCTTAATTAGGTATTTCGCAAGAGAAAAGCAATCACAAAAATTGCAAAATATCAGCTTCAAAGTGGCAAATTCAGATTATCTACCAGCCATAATCTGTATATACCATTGAAACTGATATTTACCCATTTCTACTAGCGCTTTGCTCGTGCAAAATACACAATTAAGGGCCAGTTTGACTGCATGATGAGATCAAAATTGTTGAATAACCCATTTTAGTGACTTGCATCCCATCCCATTACATGTATAATTACATCCATTACATCACATTTTACATTTCATTACATCCATTGCAAGTATCCCTCCACTCGAAGCTGTCACTGTACCAACTGTATCTGTTGATAGATTTGCATCTTTTCTTCTTACCACTTAGACAGTAATACTTCAAATTTACATAAGAGATGAGACCTAGCAATAACAGTGTACACTTGGGATACACTTTTGTACGCAAATTCATACAAAAGATATTTAATCGAGACAGGAGACAAAAAATAATTCATTGTTTTTTTAATGTATAGGTAGTCAAATCTTAAATAATATAACAAATTATATTTTATGTATGTATATCAAAAAATGTAAAACGTATAACCATCTGAGACTAGTAAAAAACTTTTTTCTCATGTAAAGAAAACCATTAATTTTGCTAATGTCTTTTAATTCTCTGTTTTGTAACTAAAAGCGTTTGAATGGCACATTAAAAAAATCACATAACTCCGAGCTAGTGTAAGTCAGGGTATTACTGTATATAAAAGTAATACAATTTTGAAGTCATCACTTAATTCAACCAGTGTAATTACTCACCCCATAGCTCACACTCCCGTAATAATCTATCAAAACATGACTTAAAATCAAAGTCAATGATATGAGGACCAGACTGCAGTTCATTTTTGTACTTATCCCTGAACTCCAGATGTACATCATTGAGAAATTTATCCACATATGACAACTGCAGAATACGTTGATATGCCACAACGAAGACAAGTTCAAACTCATTATCAAGTTTATATTGTAATGTTAAGGCATTATGGTTGAAAGTATTATTTCCAGAACGTTCCTAGAATTAAAAACATTAATTTAAGTGTTATTTTATTACAATCAACATTTTAATTTATTCATTTAGTAAACTGTTTGATTACTGAATTAAATATATTTTTATCAACACATAATATCTGAAATAATAATAAAGGAAATCCTAAATACATTTCAAATATTAAAAGGTAATAAAAACAGATTTATTTATATATTCTTTATAGTAAATTAATTCATATTTTTCTTATCATACTGTATTTTTTGCATAAATTTCTGCTTTGTATAAATTTAAAATACAATAAATATATATTTGAATATATTATTCAAATAAAGCACCTGATGAGTAAAAATAATGCGTAGTATTTGGACACGGTGTGTGTAAAAAAAATATATGAAAAGGAAAGCTGCAAAAATAAGAATTGTACTGTTGGTAAAATACCTTTATAACAAAATATAAATAGGCTAAAATAACTATTATATTTAATCACAACGTTAACATATTATTGTGAGTTAAGACATTGCGACATATAGATTTTCCACGTTACAATTATTGAATTAATTAGATTACGCAGAGTGGAAGGTTTTCATGAGTCCAGTACTTACTTGTAATATTACACTGCGAATCAAAGCATTGACGGAAGGCGAAAATATTTCACCCGTGCTTTGAAAACACCACAATACAATACCTCCTTTACTGAAAATACTGAATAGATCTAACATTTTTTTGAAATAAAATCTTTAACACTTTACAGATGTTTCGCACTGACACTACGTCGAATGTTGAGTCCACAGAAATTGACAGAACAGACGATTGACAGTATAATAGTACTCCTAGTGCTAGTGTTCTATAATATCAAATTATAATAGATTACTAGATAGATTTTGTAACAATCTAATAATCGATTATTGAAAAAACCATCAATTGTTGATATCCAATACATAATACGGGGTATCTTTTTTTAGCTAAGAAACTTACTAAAGTATTCAAGTACGTAACATTCAGAAACACATGCTGACCTTTTTGCTCATAAATTTATTACAGGGCGTGAACCTTGACAACAATACGCGGTGTACTTTTTTTTCATAAAGTTCTTAACGGCTGGCCATGAGACACCTGCAAATATCAATACCGTCTTCAAGGTGCGGGTATCACCGAAAACTCGGTAAAAATACCCCTAAATATTGTAAGTGGGTGGATGCGATCTCGTTAGGTAATATTCATCTATGCTTTATGCATATGTTTGATACATACGAAAATACTAACGACTTCCGTTATCATTTAGTGTATTCGGTGTAATTTATATTAGGTGTTACAACTTTGCAGAGACTTCGGGTCTGTTTGTGACTTTTACCGCATGTACAATGGAGAATGCTCTGAGGAACTTTTTGATATAGTGCCCTCATCACAGTTCCAAACTCGCACCTTCCGCCGTAGACTGGCTGCTCATCCTCACTCTCTACAACCTAGCCAAAACGCGATAACAGTAAGGTTCTCTAGAACCTTCCTGTCACGTATGTTAGGGTTGTGGAGTGGGTTGCCCAGCTCGGTTTTCCCCCAGGGCTATGACATAAGGCTCGTCAAAAAGTGATTGAAATACAGTCTCCAAGGTCAGCAACATGGCTGTAATGCCCCTGGTGTTGCAGTTGTCCATAGGCGATGGTAACCATTTAGCTTTAGGTGGGCTGTCTGCCTGTTTGCGCCCTTTGGCATAATTCATATATAAATATATATATATATATATATTGTAAAGCAGGGAAGTTGCTTCGGGATGCCATCAGTGGATAGTTTTGATAAACAAGAATTGCAATATAAGGAATTGTTGAATGAATCGAAAGACAGTATCGTACAAGGAATAATAGTATAATGATGTTACGATATTTCTCTGATGCGAAGCCTCCGACATTATGTTTTCTTACACATACCTAAACCATGGATTTCATCTTAGTAGAGTGTATCTGTCGAGATAAGTGGTTGAAGTGAAATCTTTATTTGCATAACTCTATCAGCTAAGGTAAACGCGAAAAAAATTGAAAGTTGTTATCGTAATCACTTCATAGTCTCGATAACATTGATGTACAAAAACCATTAAGGTAATTATCAGGTATTTCGATCCGCACCCAGTCCGCTTACTGGTAAACTCAGACCAGGTATTAAAATCTAGACCAGTATATACGCCTCATACCTACTAACGGACAGCTAACATGATAGGTATTCCGTAGAGATAAACTTTATAAATCGATTACTAACGATTGTCAGAAAAACCGATTTTCACAACACTACTAGTTGAGCCTCACTTGATTGATATGTGACACAAAGATGACAACTCACGCCAGATCACAACAGAAAACAGATTAAAGGGTCACAGATAATTTTTATTTGTTTCTGGTCACAAACATCCAGAAATGATAATGCCACCTTACACAAAAGTAGATAAAAATGAGATCTTACACATATCATAAAATTCAATTATCTGTTAGTGGCTTGTAATGTCCAAATAACAGATTTTTACTAAATGTATATGAAAGTGTAAAGATACCAATAACAAAAAACACTTTTATTTTTTATTTTTGTTATGTCTGTTTGATTTTCACTGGCAGATAGCTGATGTTATAAAGCATAACTAAACTTGGACTACTTTTATTTTAGAAAGATAATTAGGGATCCGCAAAAAAAATTTTTTTACTAGGTTACGCAAGTAGAACCGCGGATGCAGTAAGTATTTTATAAGATAAAGTAACATGTGAAGTAAGCAGTGACGATAATGATGAATCAATTTGTAAAAAGACTTATTTGTGGCGCTGAAATGACACGCTGAGTAAACCGTACGAAATTTATCAAGTTAACGTTCTACGTATTTCTACATCTGACAAATACCTACAAAAATGTCGGAGATATCATATATCTTCTATGGATCAAATTTTGTATCAGCATTTTTGTCTTCCGTCTTTTGAGCGGGGGCAGCACGATTCCCGCGTGCGCTCGACCAACGGCATTCTGTAGTCCACGCGAGCGGAACTGCGGGCACAGCTAGTTTAATATATATCCCTGTGTATATTTTTATCAAAAAGCTAGATGCTTAAGTGACTATGTGCATTAAAAAATAAGTAGTCACTACCTATCCACTTAAAAATCCCTGAGCTCATAAATCGCGCCTAATATCATTGGAAAGAGTCCAGCGATCAATTTAAAAAGTCAATCAATTCAATTTTAAAATATGTATTTCAAACCATTCCGCTATCCTGATGAACTTTATAAATGTGTCAAGCTTTAAGCGTGCGCCAACTTTTATTGCCGGTACGATTATACGACACCATCCCAAAGATTTGCTTGATCTAGAATTCATCTCAACCAAACGCAGAATCGATAAAACATTTTCCTTGCACCATATTTTTATAACTTAGATTATAAAAAATACTTATTTATTCCCTTAGCACTCCTAACTTAAAAAAAGGTGTGTGTGCGATTCACAGACGATAGAAGTGAAACTTCATTTTAAAAGACATTTTCTATTTTATTTAAACAGTGTGCAATATACATACACACCGACATTTACTCTCTCGCTCTGGCTCACAAAAGGGGAGAGACCGATAATATATTGCTCTCTCGCTCTGGCTCACACAAAGAGGAGAGACCGATAATGTGCGTTAAACGTTTAACGCTTGAAAGTCGCATGAGAAGTTTCACTTCAAAAAAAAATCTTCCCAGAATTTTGTTTATGAAGATATCGCAATAATTTTAATTTTTTCTAAAGACCAAGTATATAAGGCATAAAAAAATCTAGTAGTTTTGGGGTGATGCGTGCACAACAGCAAACCTTAATAATTTAATTTATATAGATTAAACCAGATTGCATACACAAAACCAAGTACAAAGTCAATTGTTATGAGAGACAATTATTGTTATCTATTTCTATGTCTATGGCATCCTGTATCTGTGGTAAAAATTACAAATCTATATTACTTTATGATTTCAGTGTCTATTTTGCTTATGGTGGTTAGCGATTACTTTGGATTTGGGTGACTGGAATTTGTCAAATCATCCTCTAACGTATTTGTTCACACTTCGCAAGAAAGAAATTTGTCGTTAAATAAAAAGTAGCAAGATATTTGTGTTCTTTAAAAATACGAAGATGAAATTAACATCGGCGTCAGGGATTATATCCCTACTCGATGAACCCATCCCAGAACTAAAAGAATACGCTTTGGAGAGATTGGACAATATAGTTGATGTATTTTGGCCCGAGATTTCCGAATCCATCGAGAAGATTGAGATTTTGCACGAAGACAAAGGTTTTTCGCAACATCAGCTTGCAGCTTTAGTAGCTAGTAAGGTATACTTCCATTTAGGAGCTTTTGAAGATTCATTGACATATGCCCTTGGAGCTGGCGACTTATTCGATGTGAACGCCAGAAACGAATATGTTGATACGACAATTGCAAAAGCGATCGACTTCTACACGCAGAAGAGGAAGGCACTCTTCGTTGATAGTTCAGCAGAGGCCATCGACCCTCGTTTGGAGGCTATCGTAAATCGTATGTTCCAACGGTGCCTTGACGATGGGCAGTACAGACAAGCTCTCGGTTTGGCGCTCGAAACACGACGGATGGATATATTTGAGGAATCTATCATGAAATCTGATGATGTATCAGGTAAATACATTTTATTCTTCAACTTATTAAACAAAATTGCTTGTTATATCAAATTTAGCTTAAAGATAAATTACTCTTTTAGTACGATAGGCTAGTTGACTCTTTTGTAAAGTAGGAGATAAATTATTAATTATTAACCAATTAGAGGTAAAAAAATTTGCCTTATTTTTAGGACCTCGAAAACCACATAACTTTTTTTAACTGTTTTTTTTTTTAAGTTTTTCGACAACAGACGAAAATGCTGTCAGCCATATTAGTCTATATATTATATTTGCTGTGATGTCATACATGTCATTTCCAAACTTCCAAATAAAACTTTTAAGTGACTTACATTGAAGACACAAGATATATGTCGCTTTCACCAGAACTTAATTTAAATACCAAAGTGGATCAAGACAATTTTATATTGAACAAGACTAAAGGTTCAGTCTAGAGGTTCAAAGAATATAAGTGGGAAATACTATGTCACAATCAAAGATCCTCAAAAACAAGTCAGGGTATGTAAAAGTGCTTTTGACTTGTATTGGGAAAAGATAGATTTCCTGGCATAATTCAGAGATCATTATAAAGATGGGAGTAGTATTGCTAAAGAGAATTGAGGCGGAAACCACAAAAAAGCATGTTACGCAGAGAGACATAAAAATGTAACTAAATTTATTGAAACTTTACAAGCAGTTGAACCCCATTATTGCAAGGCCAAGTCGTCTGTAAGATTGTAATTAGCAACGGAGTTGAAAATTAAAAAAAAATTGAAAATTTATATCGAACAAGTTACAAGTAGGTACTTCCCATCTAAAAGTAAATTACACCCGAACCTGAGGACACTGTATCACTTTCATTTGATTGCCAAAAAACAGCCCACTACCTAAACTGTCCGATCAAGCTGCATACTTGAGTAGACAGTTTAATATGTACAATTTTACTGTTTTTATTGGTACTTCCAAATCCTCACTAAATAAGTGTGCGAACCTATTACTGGTGTGAAAATGAACATTCAAAGTCCTCATCAGAAATAGCAAGTGCAGTATTTGATACACTCACCAACTTAGACAAAACTATTGACAAAACCAGAATAAGACTGTTTGCTGACGGCTGTGGCGGGCAAAACAAAAATTCGATTCTCATATGCATGTTAATGAATCTATACTTGAATGCACCTCTACAGATAAAAACCCTCGAAATTCTACTCCCAATGGTGAGGAACTTGCTTATATTTCGAAAAAATACAAATTCAAACATTTCGGTGTAGATGTTGAAGTCTATGACTGGAAAAATGAGGTGACTAAAGTATTTAAGCCCCCTGGCAATTGGTACTTTAGGTTTAACCAGTCCAAAAGATTCATATATCAAAGGTAAACTAAGTACCCAAGCTGAGGAAAACTACAAAAGTGAGTTTGGTCAGCCAAAGTATGTTACTAGTAAAGGAAAAAGTTGTTTGGATTTAAAACCGGCAATAAGATGAAACTGTAATAAAATTAATTCAAAAAAATTTAAAGATGTTATAAATCTGCTATCAAAGCATTAGATTAGATTGGAGGAATGATAAAAATTTGGCTTATTACAAGGATATTTAAATTTGTAATAACGATAATGAAGAACATCACAATTTGAAATGCATACCTTTAGAAGAAAATGAGAATTTATTTTAATTAATATGCTGTCTTTTTTTATGATTCATTATTTTTTGCTAGATCCATTTATCTCAGAAAAAAGCCCTTGGATTCCTTAGTTATTATCAATAACCGCTACATCCACTTTATCCTGACATAATTTTTTTAAAACATGTTTACTATTATAATTTCTTTTAGAGCAATTGTTAACATCAAAAGCATTTTTTTACCTTTTAATTTAAAAATGATCGATACTTTTTTTATCCTAGCAAAAAAATTGAAATACTGGGAAACCAACCTTTCTGGATCTGATGGAATTTTATTCGATACGAGGCATGTCTTTCTAATCAAAATATGTATGCTGAAAATAAAATAGATGCATCTATACAATACTCATTGTTTTATTATCTGAAGTTGTTATGATATCATAGTAATTTTGTCACATTATGTGGTTTTTGTTTAACTTCAAACATAATCAAGGTTTATCACATCAAGAAATATAAAAAATTATTAAAAACTACCTTTTGAATTACCCCAACTATAGATTGGAATGCCTTGTGTGCCAGTGCATGTTGTCAATCACAATTTGAACTAGAATACAACAGTGTTAGCAACTATACAGCAGAAATTATTGTGGCTTTGGTGTTATCACATGACATGTTTAAGTTTTACAATAGCACTCCTACCATCATATATGTTTTTTTATAATATATTTGTTCTTTTATATGTATTTTTTGTTTAAGCATATAAGAAAAGCTTTTTTTTTGTTTTACAGGAATGCTTCAGTATGCCTTCACCGTGGCAATGAGCCTTCTTCAAAACAAAGGATTCCGTTCAACAGTGCTCCGGTCTCTAGTAGGCCTTTATAGAAATCTCAACATCCCTGATTATGTCAACATGTGTCAATGCCTCATCTTCCTTGAGGATCCTCTCTCAGTTGCAGAAATCCTTGATAAGCTCACACATGGACCTCAGGAATCAGTTTTGATGGCCTACCAAATTGCATTTGACTTATATGATTCAGCTACTCAACAGTTCTTAGGTAGAATTTTGCAGGCTTTAAGGAGTTCTGCACCAATACCCAGTGCTTTAGGAGGCAAACCACAACCACAAGGAGGTCCCTTCCCAGAAACTGCAATGGAAGTGGATCAGCCAGTAGAAGAATCAAAGGCTGAAAGAGATATAAACAGTTTAAATGATGAAGAAAAAGAACATCAGAAGAGAGTTGAAAAACTAATTTCAATTTTGGGTGGAGATGTCTCCATAGGTCTTCAACTTCAATTTTTAATAAGATCTAATCATGCTGATATGCTTATTTTAAAAAATACAAAAGATGCAATTAGGGTTTCTATATGCCACACAGCTACTGTTATAGCTAATGCTTTTATGCATGCCGGTACGACCAGTGATCAGTTCTTAAGAGATAATTTGGAATGGTTAGCAAGGGCCACAAACTGGGCAAAGTTAACAGTGACTGCTTCTTTAGGAGTCATTCATAGAGGTCACGAAAATGAATCATTAGCTCTCATGCAATCATACTTACCAAAAGAAGCAGGACCTTCATCAGGATATTCAGAAGGAGGTGGCCTCTATGCTTTAGGTTTAATTCATGCCAACCATGGTGCGAATATCATTGATTATCTTTTAACACAATTAAAAGATGCTCAAAATGAGATGGTACGTCATGGAGGCTGCCTTGGACTTGGTCTAGCTGCTATGGGTACACATCGACAGGATGTGTATGAACAACTGAAATTTAACCTTTATCAAGATGATGCAGTCACTGGTGAGGCAGCTGGAATAGCTATGGGAATGGTTATGTTGGGATCCAGGCATGCAGTTGCCATCGAAGACATGGTAGCTTACGCCCAAGAAACACAACATGAAAAAATTTTGCGTGGCTTAGCTGTTGGCATCGCCTTCACTATGTATGGAAGGCTTGAAGAAGCAGATGCCCTTGTTCAACAACTTTTAAGAGACAAAGATCCATTATTGCGACGAGCTGGATGCTACACCATTGCTACAGCTTATTGTGGCACTGGTAATAATGATTCTATAAGAACCCTGCTCCATGTAGCTGTTTCTGATGTAAATGATGATGTTCGTCGCGCTGCTGTAACGGCCCTTGGTTTTCTGCTATTCAGAACTCCAGAGCAGTGTCCTTCAGTTGTTTCTCTTCTTGCTGAATCATACAACCCTCACGTCCGTTACGGTGCTGCCATGGCCTTGGGTATCGCCTGTGCTGGTACAGGAAATCGCGATGCTATCGGCCTTTTGGAACCTATGGTGAAGTTTGATCCAGTAAATTTTGTTAGACAAGGTGCTTTGATAGCCTCAGCCATGATCCTTATCCAACAAACTGAAGCGCTGTGTCCTAAAGTCACCTACTTCAGACAACTTTACTCACAAGTGATCTCTAACAAACATGAAGATGTTATGGCGAAGTTTGGTGCAATTGTTGCTCAGGGTATCATTGATGCTGGTGGTCGTAATGTCACGGTTTCCCTTCAAAATAGAACAGGTCATATGAACATGTTAGCTGTTGTTGGTATGTTGGTGTTCACACAGTATTGGTACTGGTTTCCTCTTGCACATTGTCTTTCACTTGCATTCACACCAACATGCGTGATTGCTCTTAATTCAGATTTAAAGATGCCGCAATTAGAAATGAAATCAAACTCAAAACCCTCCCTCTACGCGTACCCTGCACCTCTAGAAGAGAAAAAACGTGAAGAAAGAGAAAGAGTCACCACTGCCGTACTGAGCATTGCAGCGGCAAAAGCTCGCAGGAGGGCGCATGGTGAGGGCTCGGCAAGTAGTGTCACTTCATCATCTACTTCTAAAATGGAAGTTGATGAGGAAGAAAAAAAGCCAACAAAATCGCCAAATCCTAATATCACAGTTCATGGCAAATCTGATAAGGATGCAACCAAGGATGGTAAAAAAGAAGAGAAAGAAGGGGAAGAAAAAGAGACTAAGGAAAAGAAAGAACCTGAACCTACATTTGAAATTTTGAGTAATCCAGCAAGGGTTATGAGACAACAGTTGAAAGTACTTTCAGTTGTTGAAGGTTCAGGATTTACACCATTGAAAGATATTACAATTGGAGGTATAGTCATGTTAAATCATATGGGTGAAGGTGAGCAAGTCTTAGTAGAACCAGTTGCTGCTTTTGGACCAAAAACTGAAGAAGAAAAAGAGCCAGAGCCTCCAGAACCGTTTGAGTACTTAGATGATTAACACTGCATCTTTAATTAACTTTATGTATCACTTAAATTCTATAAGCATTGTGAATTATTCTGAAATGTATTGAACAATTTATCAATAATAGATTAAAATATTGAAGTACACACTGAACTAACCGAAAATAATTATAGTGTTTCTTTTAAATAAATAAATTCAATTAAATTGTGTTTAATTAATTTAGGTAAATATAGGGACCTTAAGAACGGTCAATTCGCTGCACCGAAGTTACGATCATTAAAACTAAAAACCTACTATGCATTATCTCGAATTCTTACTAGGAACAATTTACCCTTAGTTCCAAATTTTTTTTTATTCACATATTTGTCTCAGCGAATCCTATATTGTGTAATATTGGTGGCGTTTTGCATAATATAGTTTGGTTATTGTGCCCATGCGAAGTGGGTCATAAATAATAGTATGGACCATGAATTCTAAATATTATCACAAAACTTTCTGTAAAGGTAACCCGGGCTGGGTTAGTTCCTTCCTTTGTTCGAACACTGAAACCATCTTTTCACATTGAAATAATTTCTTGTGGTGGCAGGGAAAATAATTGAAATAATGAGGATTATTTTAATTATCATTAAAATCTACCTGTCAGTTCGCCCGCTAGCTTCGGAGGAGTCAACATCGATCTGAGGATGCCTCGTTGAGAGGCGAAACGCGTGTCATCGACTGTGGTCGTTTCGTCTCAATAGCAACATACATCTTTTATTTTTTTTTTAATGTTATCCATATCTTTTAATTATTCTAAAATATTTTTATTATATATTAAATTTGGTACTATTATGTAACTTTATGTTTTAATATTATTTAGTTACTATTTTTTTCATTACTTTTTACTATTTATTGTTTTACTTTTCTAATTATTAATATCATGAAATCATGTTCAAGAAATTCATTTACCTACACATTTATTTATTAACAAATTTATTTATACAGTAATTCAGGGTGACTTAACGCTACCCCGTTTTACGCGAATTCGGAGATACGCGGTTTTTCATTTAGATTGCCGCACGCATCGGCTCTCTCGCTCCGCCCTCTCAGTGCTCAGTTTGTTCAAGAGCTAACAATTGACGAGGTTATAGAAATGCGTAAGTATGAGCAAGACATTGAACAAACTGATTCGCTAGACCCAGTTGAATCGGTAAATCAAATGACAATTGCAAACTTAACAGAAAGACTCAATTCAATTGAAAAGGGGTTACAAATTTTAGAAAAAGTAGATACTAATGAAGAACGCGTTTCTATTACAAAACTGGGAATAAAAAAATTACTGGTATGCTACGAGGAAATTTTGCGTGAGAAGAAGAAAAAATTAACTCCTCAGGCAACATTGTTAGAATATATGAAGCCTTCGACATCAAAATAACTTCGGTTTAGGTTACTTTATTCATAACAATGTAAATTCTTTTATTATCTTACACTTTATTGAACATTTTTCTTCTAAATTATTGTTTTCTTTAAACTCTGGTCCCGATTAAACATACTTTATATATATTTATATGCAAAGTTGAACCCCAACTTACACGAATTCGACTTACACGGTAATCGCTCGGACCCACCTACCGCGTAAGTCCGGGGTATTACTGTATTTAAATGTTTAATTGTGATAATAGGGTATTTGACTGTTTTTGAAAAATCATCTAAAATGATTAAAAGAAATAATAAAAATGCTAATAATAAGTATTTTTCTTCCTAATTTTGTGTATTTTTAATAAAAATCGACAAATAAATTCAAATGACTAAAAAAAACCGCGTAAATGCTCCCATTTGTAAACATCGCACCTGAGGAAAGCGCGGGAAACCTTCGAACTTGACGGACGCGGTTTTTAATTTTTTTCAAATAAAATAGTAGATTTATTGTAATTAGTAATCAGAATAGTTCTAAGTTGTGAATAAATTTAGATTAGTGTTATTCCTATATTTATTATTTGTCTTTTCTGCGCAGGGTAAGTTTTTTTAAAATACTGTTATGAACGAGCCGCCAGACCCAGTGGGCATAGTGCCCCCTGTGGGAGCATTTGTTACAATTTCTAATGAATCTGGAATGGATTCCGACTGTTCGTCGGTATCCAAGCGTAAATTAAAACGGAGTTATGTCCATAGGGTATGCAAGCAATGTAATAAGAGGAAAAGAAAACTTAATAATGATGCATTAAAAAATACTGATTGTCATTGTAATGATGAGTTAGAGTCCCCCATGAATAGTTTACCTTCTTCTAATCTCAATAACGATAATTCTCCTCCCCAAGCTCCCACACAAATAGGCAGGACTAGTTATGATTCCAATGATCATGGCCCTTACATTGTGCATGTTCATAAAATACAGTCTGCAGAAGACGACGGCACCAATCTCCATCCTATTGTGTTTGGCAGGTTTTTAAAAAAAAATGCTTTTAAAAATATTGTTAATGGCAGTTTGAAAAGGATAGGAAGAAACAAAATGTCTCTTTCTTTTAATAATTATTTAGATGCCAACAACTTTGTCCAGTCAAATTGTTTATCTGAAAATAAGTTGAAAGCATATATACCCACCTTTAATATTACCAGAATGGGATTAGTAAGGGGAGTTCCAACTGAGTGGTCTCCCGAAGATATAAAGGAAAATACTAATGTGCCCATAGGATGTGGTGATATAATTAAAGTAAGACGTTTAAATTATAAGGTAATTGTAAATGGTGAACCAACTTGGAAACCCTCCCAAACAGTTGTATTGACATTTGATGGCCAAGTATTACCTAAACGTGTTTTTATGTGTTTTAATTCTTTGCCTGTACAACTATATACTTACCCAACTATACAGTGTTATAACTGTTGTCGTTTTGGCCACACAAAAGCAAAATGCAGGTCCAAACCAAGATGCTATAAGTGTGGGCAAGGTCACACTGGTGACAGCTGTAATGTTGAGGAAGATCAGGGCTCTTGCTGCTTATGTTCTGGGCTACATTTTGCGTCTAACAAAAGATGCCCAGAATATTCTAGGCAAAAAGAAATAAAAACTACCATGGCTGAAAATAGCATATCGTATATGGAAGCATCAAAACTACACCCATTAATAACTAAATCATATGCTGATGTTTTAACATCCTTACCAAATAAAACTTTTCAGGCAGGCAATACTATTGTACCCGGCTCACCCCCATCACGCATATTGTCATACAAAAAAACAGTTTTTACTAAACCACGAACCCCACCTAAACCTAATAAAGGTTATGACCGTAAAGCTCATGATTCTCTTGTAAAGGATTACAACATGCCCACACCCTCTAATGGTTGTGCATTACACACCTCATCCAATGCTGACAAGCAGAGTGAACAGAACTTAACAGACTTAATTACAACTTTAATTAAATTGTTATCTCAATCAAATTTAACCATACCGACCAACGCTGCTACTTTATTCAACCCTAGCATTAATAATATTAGTCATAATGGACAGGATAGTTCAATGGAACTGCAGAAGTATCATAAGCAAAAAACATGAACTTGTACATATTGTAAATACTTTTAACCCTTTTATTCTTTCTTTATGTGAAACCTGGCTTAAGCCGAATTATACATTTAGAATCCCTGGCTATTCCTGCTTAAGGAATGACAGGGCTGATGGGTATGGCGGTGTGTGCCTACTTGTCAGAAACTCTCATCTTATATCTCCTCTTCCTCTTCCTTCACACAGTGATGATTTTTCTATCATTGCTGCTATTGTTGACAATATTTGTTATGTTTCTGTCTATATTCCACATCCTTCTTTACAAGTATTTAGTGAAATTAGAAATATAATTTCACTTCTTCCTCATCCTTTCATGATCTTGGGTGATTTTAACTCTCATCACACATCCTGGGGTAGTTCCTTCTCCAATTGTTATGGACATGAATTGTTGGATATTTTAGACTCATATGATCTGTGTATCTTAAATATGGGCTCCCCTACCCGGCTCACTAGGCCTAATGAAGCAATCAGTGCTATAGACCTATCTATTTGTACTTCCAATTTAGCTTCTATATTATCTTGGTCTACTTTGTCTTCCACATTCAATAGTGATCACTATCCCATTGTTATTTCCTTTCCCTATAATAAACAAAATGAAGCATTAATTTCAAAGCCACGATTAAAACATAAAATAATTGATTCTCATTGGGACAAATATACTACATTAGTAGAAGAAACATTTCTTCAAGATACAAATACTTGTGATACTGACTATTTTAAATCTGTTTTATTACAAGCTGCTGATACTGTTTTTCCTAAGCGAAAGCCACGTAATAATACGTTGTCATCACCACCATGGTGGGATGATGAATGCACCAGGGCTATATCTAGGCGGAAACTTGCTGAGAGGAACTATCGAATTAACATGTCATTGGAGAATTATGACGCGCTGTTGGAGATAATGAAAGAGACACGGAAGTTGTTTAAGAAAAAGAAGTTCGAGGGTTGGAGGAATTTTTGCAGTTCCTTGTCACCCGAAACACATTCGTCAGTTCTTTGGCGAAACATCAAGAGATTTAGAACAGCTATAAATCCTTCCAGTGCGCCTCTCCTTCCCATTGTATTAGCCGATCAATTCCTCGACCGTTTGGCTCCTGCTTCTGTTCCACACCAAGATTTAATTATCCGTTCCCAACCCGTTAAAACCAATAGCTCTTCTTCTTTAAATCTTCCTATTACTATGGTCGAGCTAAAAGGAGTGCTATACCACGTCAAGGACAGTGCTCCTGGGGAAGACGGGATACCATATTCCTTTTTATCACACATTGGTGAAAATGGCTTGAATCACTTTTTAAATTTAATAAACAAAGTAGTTTTGTCGGGTGACATTCCTTTATCTTGGCGAAGGCAAATAGTGTTGCCCTTTTTAAAACCAAATAAAACACAGTCTAATGTTGAATCTTATCGCCCAATAGTTTTATCATCAGTAATTACTAAAGTAGTTGAACATGTAATTAAAAATCGTCTTGAATGGTTCATTGAGAATAATGAGCATCTCTCTCAGACACAGTTTGGTTTTAGAAAGGGGAAAAGCGTGGCCGATAACTTGGGGATTTTTACTACTGATATTCGTAACGCCTTTTTAGACAAAAAATCCACAGTCGCTGCTTTCTTGGATATTAATTCTGCATACGATAACGTTTTACTTCCCATTCTTAAACAAAAGCTGAATAATTTAAACGTCCCACACCTTTTAACTAATTTTATTTTTAATCTTCTTTCCGAGAGACAAATTATTCTAGACGTTGGAGACCCGTATACACCTAGTAGATTGGTCTGGAAGGGGTTGCCACAAGGTTCTGTACTAAGCCCTTTACTGTACAACATATATACACACGACTTAGAAAGGTCTGTTGGTGATAATGTTAGTATCCTACAGTATGCGGATGACTTGGTCATATACGCCTCTGATAAATCTGTAGCAATTGCGTGTGAGCATATTTCTTCATCTTTATCTTCTTTAAAAACTTGGATGGATACTAATGGCCTAGATCTATCTCCGTCTAAGAGTAGCTGCGTTATTTTTACCAAATCTCGAAACCCTCACACACCTACTATTACTTATGATAATACACCTTTACCAAGCAAAAATCAAGTAAAGTTTTTAGGGGTTGTACTTGATGCAAAACTAACAGGTCTAGCCCATTGTGAGTTTGTAGTTTCAAAATGTGAACGGAATTTGAATATGCTCAGATGTCTACGCGGTGTCTGGTGGGGTGCTCATCCAGCTACTATGAAGTTGGTTTACAACGCCGCTATTAGAAGTATTTTAGATTTTGGTACTTTCTTTTTGGATCCTGGGAATGTGGCAGGTTTTAAGAAATTGGACCTGATTCATTCTAAGGCATTAAGACTCATTGCAGGTGCAATGAAATCCACTCCCGTTAATGCACTTCAAATAGAATGTTGCGACCCCCCTTTAAGCTTTAGGCGCCAGTATCTCTCTGACAGATTTATTTTCCGGCTTGTTCAATTTTCTAATCATCCTTTAGCTTCCAAACTTGAGTTATTGTCAGAGAAATTGTCTTCTAGTAATAAGCCCTTGCCATGCCTATTAAAAAGTTTTCAGAAATATAAATCGTTACAAGCTCCTACACATTCCTTTAGAGTTCTTCCTATATTTAAAACTTCATATGATTCTCTTCTTTTCTCTCCTACTATTTGTTTTTCTCTCAACATAGATAGGTCCGATTGTAATGCAAACACTACTTTTAACCATATTGTAAATACTAAATGGCCAAATTGGCATCACATATATACTGATGCATCTAAACATCCCACAGGATGTGTTGGAGTAGGTGTGTTTCATACCCAATATAATATAGTCCAAAAAATAAAATTACCACCAGAAACATCTATATTTACGGGAGAATGTTTCGGTCTTCTGAAAGCAATAGAATATGTTATAAGTTTTAAACTCAACAAAAGTGTTATATTTACAGATTCACTCAGTTCTTTACAAAGCTTAGAAAAATTTTCCTTAAAATTGAATCCTTTTTTCCACATAACATTTGAATGTAAGAGAAAGTTGTTGCATTGCCAATTAAACAACTATACAGTCACTTTCTGCTGGATACCTAGCCACTGTGGCATCATAGGAAATGTGAGAGCTGACAGTTTGGCAAACGAGGCAACTGTGAATGGAGATTTATACCCATATACGATTTTCGGACACGACCTGAATGCTTTACCTATCACATATCTCCGTGATACATGGAATTTGAGCTGGAGAGAAAGCGGTCAGGTCAAGGGTCGCTTCCTCTACGCTATACAGCCCTTAGTCCCAAGAAAACCATGGTTTGCCAAACTGTGTTTCAATAAAACTGCCACTTCGTCTTTAATCCGCATGCGTCTTGGACATATTTGCCTTCCGGCACATCTGCATAAACTTGGCATAGTATCTAGTGCTGCCTGTGAATGTGGTGAGATTTATTGCGATATGAATCATGTTTTCTTTTCCTGTCCTTTATATGACCACTCTTCCCTATACGAATCTCTAATATCTCTCTCTATTCCTCTTCCTTCTAATATTTACTTACTTCTTAGAGATAATAGACCCTGTGTATATAGTGCATTAAATAAATTTATTGTAAATAATAAGATTAGATTGTAGTTTAATATTACTTGTTTTTCTTTTGTTATATATATGTATATACTTTTTTAGATATGAAATTATTCTGATTTGGTTTTGTTCAATTCCCGGCACGGTTTAATTATTTATTTTAATTCACGGTTTATTTTAATTCGCGTTATACGTTTCCCTCGCTTTGTTGACAAAATGTAAATACTTGACACTGGCCCAATGCACGAATGGTGCCGAGCCATAATTAATAAGAAGAAGAAGAACATCGCACCTGATGTCATAAGCCGGTATAGGTGTATATATGACTGTTATTTTCTGTGAAATCTTTGTTTTATAACATATTTAGAAGATGAAATGGTCTACTAATTGTATATACTATCACAATGTACAAACATTTCTATAAAGACATCAGAAAACCATTTGTGAACGTGCCTATGAATGCCAAAATACGAAAAAAGTGGTTGGAAATAGTTCGTAGAAACTCGAATGATATACCACTACATCTTCGATTTATTTTTCTGTGAGGATCATTTTGATATTATTAAATACATTTTTTTTATTTAACCGCAAAATTATTTGCGATACGTAAAGGTGTAGTTTATATCATAAGTTGCTACTCTTACAGTTTGAGGTTAGACATTGAAATCTTCAATATGTATAGTATTATAGTCCACTAATAGATATTTTCAATTAATTAGAGTGAACAGGTTTTTAAAGGGTTAACGAAGGGAGCAACGCTCATATGACTCTTCTGGTATTGCAAGCGTTCATTATCTGCGGTAACCGCTTACCATCAAATTCATATCATCGCTTCCAATTCCGTCGAGTTAATACGGGAGATAGTTAAAGCCCGTAAAAGCCGTAAAGGCTCCAGGGCCCCTCAGGCTAACAGTGTAATCAGTTAGAAAAAAAAAATAAAAAGTTATATTTGCTGTTAATTTCATAACCTTAGATAAATGAATCATTGGTCTCCGCTGCGCTAATTATTTTAAGTGTCTTCTTACATTGGTGAATGTAAGGATAACGAGGATCAAACACAAGATATAATTATTAATAGGTATTTAAATCACATAGACCCGGCCATAGGCTACAGTAGCCGCTTACCATATGGCGGGCCTCATGCTTGTTTGCCACCTTAGTTGTATCAAAAAAACTTCTGTAGCAATGATGGCTCAATGGTAGCGTTTACGGACACCGCGTCCATTGACGTGAGCTCAAATTCCTTGCCACGAGCCTGAGCTTTCGGTGAAGGAAATCTTTATGACGGAACCATAGCATGGTGGTAAGGCATTTTCTAATGCCCGGCTGACTAACTACCACCCTCAAGTTGAAAATCTATTGCCAAGTACCTATAGGTATGTTCCGGCAGCTGCACTTGAGAGCCCGTTCCTCCACTAGGCATAATGTGTTACCATATTGGGTCACTTAACATCAGATGATATTATTATGGGTAGACGCTAAACTAATAAAAAATAAGCACAAATGCGGACTTTAGTCTCGTAGTCCTTGGCCGAATGAATGAGTTTTTAGCGGTAACTTAAAGTGTCATGTGGTGGTTTTGTTTTAATTCATAAACTTATGTCATTTGGCCCTATATTATGTAATTTTGGCGGCATTTTACGTGATGTAGTGTGGTTGTTGTGCACAAGTGAAGTGGATTACAATGAATAACTAGGAACATGCATTTTAAGTTGCTACAAAGGCTCCCTGGAAAGTTTGAACAAGGGTGCCGCCTCGTTGTTGGAGCGTTGTTTGAAGATTACAGAATGTTTCCCTCGCTTTGTTGATAAAATGTAAAATACTTGACACTGGCCTAATGCACGAATGGTGCCGAGCCATAATTAATAAGAAGAAGAAGAAGACAAAGTTGTACGCGTTGTACGATTTTAAATATACGGTAGTATATTATTATAGTTCTGTAAAACCTCTAAATACAGCTTTGAAGTGATAAAAAAATTCGAACAGTGGAAAAATAGCGAATTGTTTGGGTTACCCATTTATATTTTTGTTATTAAGCTGATAAAGACACATTATTTAAATGTTTACTGTTTTTCTGAGCAAATTGCGGCGCAGAATATGGTAACTATAACATAATATAAGTTGACACATTACAATAGCTTTGTGATCGGGAATAGAGAAATCCTAGCTGACAAGACAAAATACATATCCCATTTACCGAATCAAAATAGGAGGTATTTTATAAAAACTTTTTACGTGTTTCGTGCGGCTTTGTGGTCACGTCTTTTCTGAAAACTAGTAAAAATCATTTCGCAGGAAGATGTGAAAATGTATGAATGTATTCTAAACTCCATAGTTTTTGGAATAAAATAAAAGTTCCTACCTACTTAGTTGAAATTTGGTCTGCAACTTAAAACATAGACTAGGTAGGAGTTTTTAATAATCTGCTTTTTTGTACATTACGGTTCCAGGAAGAATAATTTTGATTGGGTAAGTAGAAAAAATATTGTTGAAACTCGGTGTTTTGAACCCCAGGTTTTTTAAATTTTTATTATATGTTTAATAACTTGTGTAATTTTTAAAACTTCTCGTAAACATACTACCTAGTATGTTTATATGGAAGTTTTTAAACATTTTAAGTATAACATTAAGATTAGATGACCATTACCATACTTGTAAATGATATTATACAATATCTAAAATATTGACTTCAATACAATTTAATTAGTGAAAGAAGCAAGTGTAGGTGAAGTGTTCTTGGTTGAACTACTGCACTGTTTCATAAATAAAATAAAAATAAATAGTATTAAAATATTTCTCTTTCTCATCCTTTACTAATAAGGATCTCCATTATGGACAATGCCCTTCCCTCTTCTGTGATCCTGAAGACTAAAGACAAGTGTATGTTAGTATTGCAGTTGATTCTTCGTGTCTTACATATTATTTTGTTGATATTTATCATCACAATCTTAGGCTCTATGGAATTTTTTCTCAAATGACCTCCACTATTTATTTGTTTAGGGCCATTATTTCTATGAGTGTAAAAATTCGGAAGCGATGATGGCTCAGTGGTAGGGTGTACGACTTTGCGTCGAGTGACTTGAGTTCGAATACCTGCAATGAGCCTGAGCTTTCGGTGAAGGAAACCATAGCATGGTGGTAGGGCTTTTTCTAATGCCCGCCTGGCTAGCTACCACCCTCAAGTTGAAAATCTGTTGCCAAACACCAATAGGTGTGTTCCGGCAGCTGCACTTGAGAGCCAGTCTTCCACTAGGTTTAGCGTGTTACCATCTTGGGCCACATCGTCACTTTCGTCAGGTGAAATTGTGGCCACTACACCAAACCTATAATGATAAAAAAAAAATTGAGGCTAATCTGGTTGTGAAGTGAAAAACACAGTTTATTCACCTATCCTGCAACAGACAAAATCTACAAGAAAAGTATAAGAAACCACCCAAACAGCTTTCCAAAAGACTTGGATGAAAATCAAATGTCTCTGACTAAAACAAAAAATATCCCAAGACATACTTAACTCCCAGTAAATTAAAATAAGATGTGATACGGATTTCATACTGAGTATGCTAATTAAAACTCTAAACAACCTTCTATTTATTGTCTAGAAAGGAGACAGATTTTAGTACAATGGGAAATATTTAAAAATTATGTTTATTCAATTGGTATCAGATTTTAGACTATCAAAATATTCTCTCTTTTTCTTTAGTGGCAGCTTAACTCTTTACTTCAATGTGCAAAATTTGACATTATTTTTGTATTTTTTGACAGTATTTTGATCTGGTTATTTTTCATGGTGAATAACCACTTTTGTTCTTAGATAAATCTGTTGAAGTTTATAGATTTCAATATTTTTTTATTCGTATGTAGAAAATGAAGTTACATAATTTTTCTTCACTTGTTCTTTATCCCGTCATTGATGTTTTTTCTATACATTTGTTTTCCCAGGGGGCTACATACAGTATGTGATTCTTAGCATCCATAGGCTGCAGTGACTGCTTACCATCAGGCAGGCCGTATGCTTGTTTGCCACCATTGTGATGTAAAAAGAAAAGTATGATTTTGTAATATGCATTAGATTTAAAGTAGCTTCAGCTTATGCTTTAAGATTAGTCAATCTTAACAATAATGTATTTATCCTATAAATCAGACATAATTTTTTTAATCTATTTATTTTGTCAATTTTTACGTTAACAGGTACTTAAATTTATTTTTTTGTTTAATAATAAATGAATATGTAGCAACACTGGACATACATAAGTTACCATGGTAAATTCTGGTTCTCGCTAGGTCGGACATAGTAAATGTGTCAGATACACTAGATACACAATCCCATACAAAAGTACTCTTAAAACTGTCGCCAATTGTGTTTACGTAATTCTAGTTGAAAAAAATATACATTAATGTAAATACAAACACATGCATGTTTTAAAGTCTAAATTAAAAAGTGTCAAAAAAAAGGAATAAAAATTTATGACAGTGGCTCGCTGCTTGGACAAGGTATGAGTGGAGTCGAACTGTCCAAGATGTTGTTTATACCTTCGACCAATAAAAGTACTAGATTTAGGATTATGAACAAAAATAACTCGCTAAAAATAAGTGACCATGATTTCACACACTTCGCTTTATATATAATAAAAATCAATTGCTGTTCGTTGATCTCACTAAAACTAAAAAACGTCTTGACAGATTTGAATAATCCTTATTTTATTTTGTTTGTTTGAATACAGGCAGGGTTTAAAAAAATATTTACGTGGGAGGGTAGGTGGGGTAAGCAGATAGGGTATGTAGAAAAAATAATAATAATCAAAATATCAATACTACTCCATACATTCCCTGTTCCAGGAACAGTCGATGTTTGTTACAATAGTTGGCGCGTCGTCGCAAACGTTGGTCACTCATAATATTTGGTTATTAATTCATATTTACTTTTAATTCTGATTTTAATGATATAAACTTACCAAAAAAAGATATTCCTTTCAAACTCTTGGCTTGGTTATTTGCAAAATTTTTAAACGCAAACTGGGGCATTTTGACGTCTTATTGTTGGCAATGATTGGACCATACTAATTAGAAATAAGACCACAACCGTAATAGTGCTCTTATTTTTCGCCCCGTTTTTTAAGCGCTTATCGGGAATCTAGGGTATTATTGATCGAAGTATTGGCATATTATATGTATTCCAATAGCAGTGTTCACATTAGAGCGACCCGATAAAACTGTTGGCGACGACATATCTACCGAAAAAAGCAAAATTGTCTTATATTACAGTTGTATTTAGCCGAATTATTTAGCAGTCACTTAGTAAATGATCTGGCCAAACATACTCTAACGTCGATCCCCAATTTGTATTTTATGAATGCCATATTTAACTGTAGCTTAACCGCCGTAAACGCGACCCTCCTAATGACCTGCGGGACGTGGTAGGAGAACAAGATCGATCAATAAGCTAGTCTGTTTGCTAGTCTACGCGGTTTTAATTTTTGTGACTGAAACACAAGATTATTTTACCAACAAATAATTACGGATGATACGTTTAAAAAAATATGCAGTCAATCAAAATGAATGTTATTAACGCGTTTTTATTCTATTATATTGTCAATATATAAGATGAAATGCATAGAAGTTTCACTCAATTGCGTGTAAATATTACACGAACAATTTTCTTTCAATATAATACTTTTTTGATTAGTATTTTAATAAAGATAACAATATTATGTGTAATAAATGTATTATTTATCATAACATATCTGTCCCTTTTGCAATAACATGCATAAAATATTGATCTTAAGATATAGGGTATCAACTCAATACCGTGTATATCCGTTCACATCCGCCCTCCCGCGTTCCGCAAACCATCCGGAAAGTCACGCTTACAGCGGTAGGCCAATAATTACACTAATAAATAACAATAAAACTTAAATATTATAACAAAACTATAAAACTCCCAGTAACTTCGCCTCTGTGGACAAACTGAATGTGGACATTGACGTTACGATTCGATTTCACCAATAGCGTTCCGTTTTACAATTTCAAATTACCCTCGTATTTTCATCACTTTTTATAAATGAAAAGAAAATGTTATAGGTGTAATTCTACAGTGAAAAGAATAAAAATAACAATACTTCACCTATATTTAAATTACATTAATTATTTTAGGATATTCAAATAACCGTTTCTCTTTGGTTTCAGATCTACGCTTCTGATAGTAATTTATATTAGCATTATTTCAAAATGCCGAATTGCATACTTCGGGACTGTAATAATTATACGGGAAGAATAAAGAAAGTATCTGAAGGCGTAACCTTTCATAAGTACGTATATAACTAATGAAATACATAATCACCTAAATAGATTACATTACAAATAAAAATGTACGTTTATGAACAATGTTTAGTCTAGATGTGAGTGTCACCGACCGTGTTAAGGTATATTTTCGTTTGTACATGCGGAACGTATATGTGATGGTTGATGAAAAACTGGTAAATATATACATATATATCTATACTAATATTATAAAGTTCAAAAGATTGTGTTTGTTTGAATGCGCTAAGCTGTGGAACTTTCAGTTAGAGTTGAAAAAATCGTTTTGCAATGTATAGTATATTTGTATGTACAGATTATAGGCTGTATAATTTCACGCTACGCCTCTGAGGAGTTGAGCAGTAACCATGAACGTAAATCAATCTGGAAAGTATAGGAAGTGAGAACAAAGATAGGCTACACAGGTGCGTTAATGGCGGCGCAATGTAGGTCGAATAAATTTAACACGGGTACAACCAGGGGCATAGCTAGTTTGGGAATATATGAGGAAGTTGAAGTCTGAGCAGAACAAGACCTTTGCGAATCAAATATAAAACTGTAGACCGTAGATAAAGTAAAGAACTTTCATAACTGGCTCAGATGCACGTAGATTTATAAAATATTTTGCAAAAAAAAATCGGGCACATAATAAGCAAAGAACTGATTTTATTGTTACTATAGTTAGTTTGACAATTTTAGGTGGGCTTACCCCCAGAATTTGTAAATTAATTAGCAAGGAATAATTTTCGTCAGTTTTAAGGAATTTTGAAGGAATTAACGAGAAATAATGTTAAAGTTCAAAGCGCTTATAGTGTACCTGCTCGCTAACTAAAAATGAAACAAGTTTTTTTATTGATAATTCTTGAATAATGTAAAATCAGATAAATGTTTAGTACGGAGTGTGGCCACCTCTTGCTGAAATCAGAGCGGGCATTCGTCTGGGCATGCTAGCGAGTAATTTCCATATGGTTTCTTGCGGAATACGTTCCTTCTTCGCCGAAATCACATTCTTTAGCTCTCTGATGGTCTGCGGAGCCGGATGCACTGATCTCACTTGTCGCTTCAGAACGTCCGAAACATGCTCTATGAGATTGAGGTCGGGACTTCGAGCTGGCCAATCCAAACAACGAATTCCGATCTCTAGGATATATGCTTCCACATGGTCAGGTCGGTGAGCGTGAGCGCTGTCTTCCATAAAAAATCATGTGCATGAGAAATTAGAACTTCTGTTATGTATCTAGTCCAGTCAATGTGCTGTTTTCGATGAAGACTAACTCCGTACGATCCAGCAAATTTATTCCTACCCAAAACATAACAGAGCCCCCACCATAAGGTGTGATTTCTTCAAAACATGCGTCTTCAAAGCGTTCTCTTCGTCTTCATAGAACTCGCCGATGTCGGTATTCACCGTACATGGATATCCTGGTTGCATCGGAGAACAATACTCTATCCCAGTCTTTTTGAATTCATGGCTCACAATTTCGAGCGAAGCTAAGCCTGGCAACTCCGTGCTCACGGAATAATTTAGGGCCACGGGCCGGCCGATGACTGCGTATATCGACCGCGAGAAATCTCTTCCTGACCGTCAATAGACTAATTTGCACATGTCTCACTTCTTCGAATTTGTTGTCGAGGTCTACATACGAAGATTTGCGATTTCTCAACGCTTGACTCACCAGAAAAAGATCATCTCGTGGGTTAGCTCATGGCTTTCTTCCAGAACCTGACCTTCTCTGATGGAACTGGTCTCTTGATAGCGCTGCCAGGTACTTTGGACTGTCGAACGACTCACATTTAGCCTCTGAGCCACGAAGCATTGGCTGCAACCCTCCTCAAGCAAAGCAATAATTTGCTGTAATGAATCACTCTTTCTACCATTTTGAAGCATTGAAAATGTTAGCATGTTAGAATTTGAAATGTTAAGGCAACGAGATAAATCAATAAAAATTGTGTAAAAGTTATTTACGAGTCGATATTAATTTTCGGGAATTCGCGTCACAAAATGTAGTAATAAAAATAATTCTATAAAAACCAGCCCCAATCAAAAATTTAAATTTGGAACGTACTTTTTTAAACACCAGGGCTTTTTTATAAACGACTTGTAACATGTTAAAATGATTAAAACATTTCACGTATTGTATGTTTTCTTGCAGGAAAAAAAATTAAAACCCGCCCGTTTTTTTTTTAAATGAGGTTATACCTAATCTAAAGAAAGCAAAATATAATTTTGTTTTTGAAGCCTAGCAAAAATATAATTAGTACCTATACTTAGAACCAAGTTAAATAATAAATATTTATTTCAAGGTTTCCTCGTCCGCATCAAGAAGAAAGAGTGCTGTGGATAGAATTTGTTCAAGAAAATAGAGAAGAACAATCTTGGTTACCATCGGAGCATTCTACTATTTGTTCTAAACATTTTCGTGTACAAGATTTTTACGAGACTCCAAAAGGACGACGGTTCCTTAAAAAGTGTGCTATACCATATGAAAACCCTACATTAGGTACACCGAGAAAAATTAAACCAAAAAAAGTTAACAGAAAATTTACAAATAATAAAAGATTATTGTACGCGAAAAATGAGAAATTAAGACAACAAAAACAATTCCTTAGAAATAGGAATCGAAAACTAAAAGACATTGTTAAAAGACTTAAGGCAAAGTTATCTATAGAGGCATTAATTGATCATGAAAATAAAATATTACATGAAGTTACAGCAGTCGAAACATATATTCAATCAATATCGAAAAATGGACAATGTAATAAGAAACTTGCGTATTCTCCAAGTGTACGTAAATTTGAATTTCCAGTGAATTATTCTTCACCAGCGGCTTACAACTATCCCAATGCCTCACCACACCTTGGAACAATGAACAGTTGGTATGGGTCATTTAAAGCTGATCCAGGCTTCACTGAAGAAGCATTTCTAGTTTTAGGGCTCAAAGCTTCAATTGCTCCAACAGAAAAGCCTTTAGTATGTTCGCTTGTATTTGACAAGATGGATATTCAGCAGCAAAAACTTTTTAAAAATAAGAATCTTGGTTTAGTCAATTATGGAACTGGTCCACATGAAGAAAAAGCTACGGAAGTTTTAGTGTTTATGTTAGTTTCATTGACAGAAAACTGGAAAATACCAGTTGGATATTTCTTAGCAGCTGGTATCTGCGCTGAAATAAAGGTGAAATTAATAAATATTTGTTTAGAAAAGTGTCACAAAGTAGGTGTCAGGGTAGTCAGCTTAACATTTGAGGGGTGTGAAACGAATTATAGGGCTGCAGAAACTCTTGGCTGTCATCTCACGGATCCGGCGAATATGAAAACATATTTTCCACATCCCTCTACATTAGAAAATGTATATATCTTCATAGATCCTTGTCATGTACTTAAAATGATAAGAAATACATTTGAAAACAAAAAAATATTTTTCGACGAAAGTAACAATAAAGTAAAATGGAAATTGCTTGTGAATTTAAATAAATTACAACTAAATGAAGGACTCATATTTACAAACAAACTGTCACCCGGATTTATGGAGTTCCGTAACCTTGTCATGAAAAGTAAATTGTCTACTCAATTACTCAGCATGAATATAACTAAAGCCCTTCAACTCTGTGATAAAGTTTTGAAATCATCCCAGTTTTTGGATATTACAGGTACTGTACATTTTATTACTTTGATTAATAATCTGTTTCATGTTTTGAACTCGCAAAGATATCACTTTTATGGCTACAAAAGTCACTTATGCAGCGGAAACAAGAAAAAGATTTTTGAGTTGTTAAATAAAGTGAAAACCTACATTCTTTTGTTGCAAATTCAAGTGAAACAAATAAGAACAATTAAAAGGCCAAATGGTGATCCTAGAATTGTTATGAAAATTTTGAAAAAACGAGTTTTAGAAACGCAAAGTCAAAGCGGTTTTCATTGCGCGATCATATGCATTGAAAGTTTAAAGAAACTTTATTGTGAAATGGTTGAAGAAAAACAATTTATGAAGTATATATCAACGAATAGACTGAGTCAAGAACATCTGGAGCTATTTTTCGGGTCTATCAGGAAACATTGTGGAAATAGTAATAATCCTGACGTAATTCAATTTCGAGAAGCTTATAAAAAAATTCTTATTTATTTACAGTTGCGAACGTCTATCACAATGTACACGGTTCCGTTAGACAACTTTACGATGTTAACAACATCTTCGGTATACATTATTAACAGTACCAGTTCGACAAATCGATTTGACGATATGGAGTTTAAAATTCTTCAAAACGATAACACACTTTTAAACTCCGATGTCCAAGCCAGTATAAACTGTGAAATTTTGGCTGAAAAACTCAATTATGAACGCTTAACAAGCGACTCAAAACTTATAGTCGGTTATATTTCCGGATATGTAGCACGTAAATTAATGCAAGAATTAAAATGTGAAGAATGCATCAATAATTTATTAATAAACACTAAATTATGGTACCACAAATTGATAACTGTTGAAAACATGGGCGGACTGTGTCTCTCCAGCGAAGATGTCTTTCAAGTTTGTGTAAAAACAGAAGCTTTTATAAGATCACTAATCAAAGAAAATGGAGAACGAAATATACCAATAAAATATTATAACACCAATCACATAGTTGCAAAGACTCTAAAAACTTTCCTAAATATAGATATTTTCCGCTCCATGAGCTTACATTCCTTGGAACAACCGAGTACTTTTAATCATAGAGTACACTTGATGCGGGCCGTTATTGAGAAATATACTATTATACGGCTACAACAGGAATCTGATTCCGACTCGGACATACTGACTTTTATGAAATGGCAAAAATTTAGAAAACTAATTTTGTTCAAATGAAACATCGATATTAATGTCTGGCATAGCGTATCAGTAGAGTATACCTAGGTAGAATCAGCGCGGGTGAGCTGCCCCTTTTGGCAGTGACTTTTTTACAAAAGCCATCACAATACTTTTCAAATGAAGATCTAGGTTTTTGTACGATAATAAAAGGAGTGAGGAAATTTAGAGAAAACGTTAAAAAAAATCATCCACCTTGAAGGCCAAGATATATTTTACTTTTTTTTTCCCCTTGCAGCTCCCAAAAGTGTGATTTACCGATCCGTGTACTGCCCATACTGGCTATGCCCCTGCGTATTACAACAAAATCATTGCTCAACGGGCAAGTTTGAGCGCATCGTATCTTTTAACCCGTGTCAAGGTCAAAGGAAAGAACGAGATAGATTATATAGATAAATGATAGAGTGGAAAAATGATATTTTTATTGTTTTTGATATATCTCAATGGTTCGGGAAATTTATATTCGGTAATTTTAACACTGAAGCTTATTTTCGTAAAAGACTTACCTACTGCGATGTATTCGATTTTATTCCAGTATGTACATTTTTAAATAAAAGATAGATTATAACAAAATTAATTCCACCATTTACTGGATTTATGCAATTTTCAATTCAGTATTTTATTTACAATGAAATGGACAATATTAACATTAAAATGGAAAAGAAAAATGTTATTCGTGACCGTTTCATTTCAAATTAAGTATAATCAAACCACTGATACACATACAAAATGTATTAAATGAAGAGAAATATACTTTCATGGAACAAAGTACCATAACTTGTTTGTATCGAGGCAGTTTTATTATCAATCATTTTGAAAACATTTAGTGGGATTGCTTTTATTGGCCCATCATTGAAATACTCGTATATAGTCAAAACAACAGAGTCACTTGATTGTTTACTTATACGAGTATCTCTATGCAATTTTTTGAACTGAAAATAAGTGAGAATAATTGATGTTACGGTCTCTGTTATTTGAAATTTTTGGTGCTATATTTGTGATTAATTATGCTAGTAATAATTTAAGTAAATTCTTTAAATTTGGATCTTTATTCTTTATTTCAATTTGCTTTTTAGCTTAGCGTCATTTTAGTTTAAATTTTTATTTTAGTTTATTTTTTATTTTCTCAATATTTTGTTTAAATTACATCTCACATTATGTGCGATTATCTTACATCATGTGCTCAAACTATCCGTAATCGATTTAACGAAAACCGCAAACCTCAAAAGTCCATTGTTTAACGTGTAAATCGTTTAAAATTTATTTTCTCCCATCAGTATTTGAGCTGGGGCATACATGACGTACATCAATGTGGTATGGTAGTTTTCACATTAATTCGACTCTTTCCGCTACAAAGGGCGTAAAGAACATTTTGGCCAAATTTATTTTTGGCTCACTCTTAGTTTTTCTCTCTCTTTCGTTCTGTGTTTTTAACAAAGACATAAAAAACAAGATTGCATACTTGTGCCGAGAAAACGCGCCGAGCAAGAGAGCGCAATTAAGGATTGCATCCCACTCTACTGCAGTGACCACACTTTTGGTACTTCGTGTAAAAACCTTGCTAGTCAAGTACTCGTAACTACTGCGTAGTTTAATATATTTGTATTGATTGAGACATTACATAAATAATGTAAAAAATTGGAAGTGTACAATGGTTTTCTTTTATAACATCTTTAGTAGAAACAGAATGGGTTGAAAGTATTTAGTTTTGAAATGCAAGTCGTAAACTGATGAATATTGAGTGAATTTTTCTGGTACAACGTCAACCCATCTTTGTCTTCATTTATACAGTTTTAGAACTCCTAAAAATATATCTTGATTGTGTTACATTGAAAATGTTTTTTTTTCTATTATTTAATTTAATATTAGCATACGTCACATATACGCCACTTCTCCGCACGTTCGTCGTGCCTTCCACGCGGTTTACGACATTTTTTTAAATATGTAGTGATTGTATACAGTAAAATTCAATAACATTGAAATCCTATATCAAATAATCAATCGCAGCTCATTAGACAAAGAGTCCCTAATAAGAACATCTGGCTCAGCTCGTTTTTCCGTTTAGTATGGTGTTTTATAAAAACAGACTTTATCTTGACACAGAATTCATATTAGCTTGACTAACATTGACATTATTACTAAAGATTTTTTTTAAACTAAACATCAATTTTCTATAAAATCAGATCATCTATAAATATTATAAAACTCATCATCTCTCTGTCTGTCTTTCCGTTTATGTTCTTTTCACGCGAAAATTACTTATCCTATTTTTGTTTTATTTCATAGCTATATTATCTGGCCAGGTTATAGGATATATTTTATACGATAAAGTAACATACGTAATAAACAAGGAAGATAATGGTGAATCAATTCGGAAAAAAAGACTCTTTTGGGGTGCTTAAATGTCTTACGCTGAGTAAACCATATGACATATATCAAATTAATATTCTGCATAATTGTAGATCTTAAAAAGACCTACAAAAAGGTCAGCGATAAGGATCACCACGATAAGCATTTTTGTATTCCGTCTTTTGAGCGGGGGCCGTACGGATCGTGCGTGCGCTCATTGGACGGCATTCAGTAGTTCACGCGAGCGGAGCAGCGGGCACAGCTAGTAAAATATATATATATTTTTATACTACTGGAGCAAACTTGTATAAAATGAGTAATATATTGTATAAATCTGAGTGTATACTGTACATGTGTGTAACATCGTGTAAAACTAAAGAGTTATGTAATACATTTTTTACGCCCTTTGTAGAGGAAAGAGTCGATATGGTGTAGTTTTTTGTGGCTATCTGCATATTACGGTATGGAGTACACTTGATGCGGGCCGTTATTGAGAAATATACTATTATACGGCTACAACAGGAATCTGATTCCGACTCCGACATACTGACTTCTCTGAAATGGCAAAAATTTAGAAAACTAATTTTGTTCAAATGAAACATCGATATTAATGTCTGGCATAGCGTATCAGTAGAGTATACCTAGGTAGAATCAGCGCGGGTGAGCTGCCCCTTTTGGCAGTGACTTTTTTACTGAGTAATATATTGTATAAACCTGAGTGTATACTGGACATGTGTGTAACATCGTGTAAAACTAAAGAGTTATGTAATACATTTTTTACGCCCTTTGTAGAGGAAAGAGTCGATATGGTGTAGTTTTTTGTGGCTATCTGCATATTACGGTATGGAGATAATGCGATTCTCTATGTCGCATATCGTCGATACATGTCAGTGTTGCCAGAGCTATTTATTTTCCTGAAAACTTTAAGCACTTACAAATTACAATAATATATAGATATATGAATAGGAAATAATAATTGAACGTTATTAACATATATTTAGTTTGGTAAGTCTATGGTTATGTTAATCAAGTTCCCACTAAAAATTACATTTATATAATATAGTGTTGTCATAACTACCACCTTTCTGATAAAACTCCCTTTCTTTTTTAAATATTACGACACGATATTGTAAAACTTTGTTTAGCGACATTTGAATTGAACACAACTGAATACTGTGTCTGACTGAGCTACGACAGTGACTGTTACAGCTGATGGTCTATATTTTTATTAGTAGGTAAGGTGCACAGAGCACATTTAGAGAAGTAAGATCACAAAGTAATTTGTATACGGTTGGGTAGTTGTGTTGTGAGATTTGTGATTGTTCTTTGAACTTCGTTTAAATATAATAAATACTGTTGCTCCAATTTTGACAGACAGTTTTCTTATATTAACCTAAAATCCTGTTAAAGTAATGTATGCTGCACAGACACTCTAGGATTGTTGAGTACTGTACTAAACAATTAATTGAAAAAATAAAGAGGTATGTTGGCTGTGAACATTTAAACTTAATTAAATAAATGATTTTTGTAGATAATTTTTTTATTTACCTAATTTTTAAACTTAAAAAATCTACTAAACTAGAATGTAGGGTAGGTAGGTAGATCTAACGAAATTTCATTTTACAAACTACCGATTTCAACCATTTTTGGCACTTCTTCAACTGTTTTTTTTTTTAGGGTGGCAAACCTATCTTTATGTATTTAATAGGTGATTACAGAAATGGTAGATGTACCAGGCAAACATGCATGTACGCAATAATACCAACTTTCAATATCGATCAACGTTCTTGGTGTTTTGTTCACCGAGGAGCTAAAAACAAGGTCCGTCGTACGGAATAAGGAATCTTTTGCTAATTTTTGGCACTAAAAGAAAGCTCCGGTCAGCGAACGACAGTACTAAGCCTCTGGTACTCCCAGTTCCCCGCGTATCACCGGCCCTCGTTCGCTCTCTAGCCTCGGAGGAGTCCATATCGATCTGAGGTTGCCTCATTGAGAGGCAAAACACGTGTCTCCGAATGTGGTTGTTTCACGTCATATCTTCAACATAGTTCTTTTAAATTAATTTATTATTGAAATATTATTCGTATTTATTAGTTAATTATATATTTAAAGTACATATGTATCGAGTATTTCAGTCCGCGTACTGGTAAGCTCGCAGCGGGTATTAAAACCTGGACTTTATATACGCTTCATGCCTACTATATATCCATCCCTAGGTGATTATGTATTATATGTGATAACTTAGGTTTTTTGACCCCATATTATGTAATATTGGTGGCATTTTGCGTGATATAGTTTGATTATTGTGAAATAAAAACAAGAAACATGCATTTTGAGTTGCCACAAAAACTCATAGTTTTAACAAGGGAGTCACCATTTTTTGGACTCACTTTGAACATTAAAAAAGACTACGAAGGCTTGAAAACATTAACACTGGAAAGAAAAAGAAGAAAAACAGATCATCTTTATATAAATCACACCTAAACATGGGTTATAAAAACAACAAATGACTTGGCTGCATGGTCTTAGATACCTTTGCCTTTCCTTTCACGAAGAAAGAGAAGTATGCAAAAAAGTTTTCTGGTATTATTATATTATCGTTTTTATCGTCTTCTTCTTATTAATTATATCTCGGTACTATTAATGCATTAGGTCAGTGTCAAGTATTTTACATTTTGTCAATAAAGCGAGGGAAATATTCTGTAATCTTTAAACATCGCTCCAACAAGATGGCGGCACCCTTGTTAAAACTTTCCAGGGAGCCTTTGTAGCAACTCAAAATGCATGTTCCTAGTTATTTATTGTAATCCACTTCACTTGTGCATAACAACCACACTACATCACGTAAAATGCTGCCAAAATTACATAATATAGGGCCAAATGACATACGTTTATGAATTAAAACAAAAACCACCACATGACACTTTAAGTTACCGCCAAGAACTCCATCGTTTATGTCAAACTCAAACGTCATTTGTAGGGATACGGTATCGAATCAAATGTATCAATACTGAACTCAGTACTAGTATTGTATCAAATGCATTATTGATTTTTAGCATAATATTGAAAAAGAAGTATCTAGTAGGTACTTTTGATGTTTTCATGTGGGCGAATGAATGGAAGGCAAAGTAAACGCAAGTTATTAAATTCAGGTTTTTTATTAAAAATAATTAGAAGAAGTAAGCGTAACGCATAAATATTAATTAAAAATATAGATGATAATATAAAAGTGACTAAAATGTACAAGTTTTTTTAATGTCAGTTTCTAGTCACTTTCATAATTGTCTAACATAAACAATGTTTATTGTTCAGTTGTCGGTTCAGTCGGTTACCAGTCAATCGGTTGCGCGTTTCAAATGCTTTGGCTCCCGGTTCACTAACCTTTATTAATAAATATTTTTTGTAAATTGTAAGAGTTTCCACTGGTTTTAATCGTTTTTTAATAAATTTCACAAGAAACACTGTTGTCGACATTCGACGTCACTTTTTAGTGGAGGCGGCATAATAAAAGTTATTTGTCTCACTCAGCGTAACTTAATAAAATTAAGCAAACAATTTGTGAGATTCATAACTTCCGAATCAAAACAAAATCAACGCAACCAATGAATGTTGCAACTTATTTTATGAAATACCTACCGTACAACCAAAACATAGTAAACATTTAATTAAATAAGTATGCTTAATTTCTACATTTGGGGATATTTTTTATGCTTTAAACTTGACAACGAAAACATAATATAAATTCGTATTTTGCTATTAAAGTAACTTACACTTAAGTAATTAATTATTATCTTATAGTCACAATCACAAGTAGGAGTAATCTTCCAAATTCAATTTATGTTAATTTTATGGCAACACTGTTGTGGTTAACGTTTTTATGGAGATTCCCCAACAGCTACAGTAGAGCTGTAGGAGCGATCAGGAAATTCTCAAGAATTTGACGGCTATATGACGCCGACACAATAGGTATGCGGGGTAGGCAGCAAACTACCGGTAGCACTGGAGCTTACACCACAAGATCGTCTCTCACCAATACCAAGGTAAAAAACTGTCTCACTCACCTGGTGGTGGTCTAAGGTTCTAGACCATGAAGCTCGAGTTATGAAATCCATCGCAGCACCGTCCACAATACACATACAGGCTGTCAGGCTGAATGGATAACCTTGAAATGGCTTATAGCAGAACTTATGTCGGTTCAGAAAAAATCAAAACAAAATATATCGATGATATATTTGTATATTGTAATGATAATGGTTTCAATATTATTATCCATCATCTATATCTTCTAAATTCTTACGCATTGTATTTAGACTTATTTGTTTTGTAAAGTCGGTTATTTCGGAAATCTGAAAAAAATAATGCCAAAGTCAATTTTAATTCAAAAAAATAATGATTTAAATGCTTCCTATAAATTCATTTCAACATCATATTGTAATGTCTTAAAAAAAATTGTATAGTGCAGAGTTTTGGTGAGCAACGTACGTTACGTATTAAAAAGGTACTTCGTAAAAAATTGCCGCAAGTGTTTAGTTTTACAGATTGTTCTATATAATTTTACATTTATGGTAATATCATCAAAATTAATATTTTCGTCAAGCTAGCTCAGTCAGATAAATAATTTACTCGACAAATAAAGATATAGGTTTATTGAAACAGAACACTGTGTTACACATTGCAAAAGTTACGATTAGTTCTGAAATAATTAGAAACAACGACAGACATTTATAAAATAGTACAAGCGACGCGATAGCTAGAGCTCTTCCTATTGTCTCTGTCAAAATCAACAAAAAGAACATCAACACACGCGTATACCACCAGATTCAAATAATTACTATATACAACCTACATCGCGTTTTCGCAGTAACGAGGCGGGAGACGTATTTCACGACGTCCGGAAATACTAGGCCCGGGTTGTCTTGCTATAATATTAAATAATTATCTACATATATCCTTTTCTCAAACATGTAAATAATAAATGTATTATTTCCTGGAAAGTTGACTGTGACAACATCGTACGACACTATTGTGAGGATAAAAATATTTACAAAATTATAATATTTCTAATACTTACATATGAAAGGACAGTCCAGTATTTCTTTTAAGATTGATTGAAGTATTTTTACACTTTTTCAATACGCAGAACGGCATGATTACTTTTTATTTTATTATTGAAGCGTGTCGTGCGCTTTTGACCGTGGCTCGCAAACACTGCGGGCGAAATGTTATTCCTTTACTATTACTTAGGTGGCTTCACTCGCGCATTGTTAACGTTATTTTTTTTTTTTTTTTTTTTTTTTTTCGAACTGACTACACTGTTAGCCTGAGGGGCCCTGAAGCCTTTACGGCTTTTACAGCTTTACCGGGCTTGGGGGCGAGCGCTTAGGGCACTCAGCCACGAAAGCTAAGCAACAACATCCGAGGGTGCCAAAGTGGCCGGACCTCGGCTCGGACTGTTGCGCGTATGCAATTAAGTCGCGATCTGACTAATTCCCTATCCGTAATTCGATCTAAACTAACTATACAGATATACATGTTTCTGCCCCCTGGGAGGAGGGAAGGAACATGTGTATGTGTATTTAGTGGTCTGAAATTTTTGATCTAGACTAACTAGCCTTGTTAACGTTACGTCTATTGTATTTTTTGGTCTGAGGTTTAGTATTGAAACTGAAGTATCGATTTCAGACAATTTTGGATTAAATGCAAAATATCGATATCACGCAGGTATCGATTCCTTTTCTGTATCCCTAGTTATTTGCATTTTAGTTTTACGTTGAGAAACGTGTTCTTGGATTTAGTTATAGTTGTGAATTAATTATTGTGGTAGTATTAATTTCATACTTTACAAAATGAAGGAAAATGAAAGTATTAAAAAATTTAATTGGGATATTAATTACGGTGAATTATCGAAAGACACTGAATTCGTGACAAACTGTGATAATCTTGTACAAAACTTGAAAGATATACAGGAAGTTTTGGACCAGGTGTTACCTCTTAAACAACAATACGATAAGCTTCCACTTCCAGCGCAGATAGAGCTCGATTTGTTTCTGGCTTTTACATTAAATTCTCTCTACTGGGTGCACTTGCGTATGCAAGGTATAGATCCGATGACCCATCCAATCAAAGATGAGCTTCAGAGGATTAAAGCTGCTATGTTGAAGTGGCAGCAGGCAAAAGACCGCGATAAGAGACCGATAGTGAACATTGAAGCCGCGAAAAGATTTGTAAGAAGTGGTCTGTATGACCCGTCAAAACCTACAGCCAAACAGAATAAAAAAATTAAATTCGACGACAACTCAGAGTAGATATAATTAAATTAGGACTGAAAAATATCTCTTTATTATTAAATAATTTATATTCTAAAGCTTGTGTCAGTAACACTTCACATAAGGATACATAAATATGGCAGATGTTTGTATTGTTATCAAAATTTGAATCTTTATAAAATTTTGTATTTATATAGAATATCATGTTCATGATTTACAAACTTTTCTAAAAAAGCAATTTAACCTTTAAAGGATCATGCATCCATGGAGTGAGCTCTTATTAAAAAGGTTTTTTTTACTATTTCATGTCATGGGTTCACTAGTAAAAAGTATGGCGGCATGGCATAAGACCACTATGAAAACTATAGAGGAGGCGATTCAAATTAATCAATACTTACTAAAGTACTAATTAAAGTAAACTAATCAATTAGTAAGTTATGATAGAAATTTATTCATTAGAAGTCTGTTAAGTTGTACCGACTAACTATCATTTACTTTTTGAGTAAAGCCTATGCAATCTAAAATGTTTGTTTGCCACCAAGTTATTTCTGTTTTATTTTACTAAATTTCTTTTGTTCAATAATATGTAGGTCTTAGAATAAATGGGAAGTTGGGAATTTTATTGGTAGATATTGATCATAGTGAGATTTCTATTGATAGGGTTATTAAGTTCACTGCCACTACACTAATAAGTAACACATAAAGATGTTTGGCAATACACAAGAATGCAAACATCCATATGCTTTAGGAAAAGTGTGGTTTGTGTTTCCACATGGCCTGGTTTGTGTGGAAACACATTGATAATTCCATACACATGAACACCAAATATCAAAAGTTGTTAATTAATTTTAGTTTTTACTTTAAATACATATTTTGTAATATTTTCATGATATAGAATTAAGGATCGCATGCCATAGTTATAAAAAGGTTTATCGAGACTGGTAAAGCTAATTGCCTAACATGCATTCGATAGACTTTAGTTAATTAACCTATCCACTGTCAATATGTAATTTTTTAATTTGTTACTCGTGTATTAAAAAGTTGTAATAAAACTATAAAAAATGTTGTTCAGTGTTTTTATTTCAATAATTAGACTACCTAGTCATTGTTGCTCTTAAGTTAAAATGCGGAATGTAAAATAGTCATAAATAACTTCAAATAATATAAATTCAATAGAAAACATATTAAAAATTAAATATTTTATAATATTTACAATACAGAATTTGAGAAACAAATACATCTATCATCATATTATAGGAAAGATTAAATTTCTAAAAATATTATGCCACAGCTAACAATTTAACGTCATATATATAAAAAAATAATGATATCTTGATTCTTAATTATTTGCATTTGGGTTCAATTTCATATAACATATGTAATTCCACATAATTGAAATGAATAGAAAATGAACTTCCTGTTTTGTATTGCTTTTAATTCAGACATTCAAGTGTAAATGCGAAAGTGAATAATTTAAGAAGGATATAAATGTCAAATTGTCAATGCAAGAATATGGCTATCTCAATATCACACTTAGGTTTTTGTTCTTAAATTGTGTTTTTTAATATTCATGATTCAGTAGTCACAATTCACCACAACATATTCTCATATCATATATGTGACACATTGTTTTACTATATTTTGTGTTACATTATTAAAAATATGTATACACCTAGTTGCGCAACATACAATACACACTTAATTCAACCCCACAATCCACATGTTTAAATAACATGATTTTCTTTTGTCAAATAAACTACCATACAACAGAAATGGCATACGCTAGAAAATTTACGGTTGGCCTGATGTGGCAGCTAAACGTCAAATTTATAAACCACGCAATAACAACATGATTATCTATTAAAATAAATTTTAATAATTTATAAATAAATTTGAATAATTTATAAATAAGTTTTAATAATTTGTATATTACAATATAATGAAATTTCAACATAAAATTCACAATATTAACCAATTGGAATGAAAAAATGTCACACAAAATATTATAGTTCAAAATTTAAACAAAAAAATAAATTAGCAATTATTGCATAATATAATTATAACAGATCAATATAAGTTTATTTATGATTTTGGAAAGTAATTGGTAATTGAGCCCTTATTATAATTAATTCCAAGTTTTATAACCACCCTTAGCAATTAATTAAAATAGATCATAAGATAAAAATAAATCATAAGATATAAATGCAATTACAGTTTTTGACTTAGGATTCATATCTCTACCTGCAGTACTAAACCAGCTGCTGAAATGTTATCACCAGCCCCCGCGGTTAATTGTGCTTCAGTACAAATGAGTACAGGAGCAACACATATGTCTACATTTTCTCCACCAATAACTTCGTCCCAACAAGCAACAGGCTTTGTTGGTTCAAAGAAAACCCTACTGGTATTGTCATTGTCAGTTGTAGTTGAAAAACTATCGTCAAGAAGTAATTTTGACTTCTCTAAAGAAATTTTTTGTGTGTTACACACATATCTATGAGCTGTTAAAGAGGCTTTAGCAGCTGCAGCTTCCGTTCTCTTCCAGCCAGATTTCTTAACTGTTAATATAGCTTGATAAGCTAAAGTGTGTACATGGATTCGGGTCAACTTTCTATTACTGCCATATTTCTTATTTTGATGTCTAATTAGTTTAAAAGTCTTACGCATCTGGTCCAAAGCTGTAGCTATTCTAGGATTAGAGTCTGCAACAACACTCACTTCTCCATGTTCTAAAACACTATAAAGATTTGTTAATTCTTGCTCATTCATGCCAACTGAGTCTACATAAGGTAGGACTTTTGTAGTTAGGTGTTTGAGTAAGTCTAAATCGACATAGCTGGCCATTTCAAAGTGAGCTAGCGTGTTGAGTGGTTGTGAAAGTATTTGTGCTTTGACTAGTTCCAATCGTTCTGCTCTGAGATCTGAAACCAGATAAAAGTTATTCAATTTTATTTTTAGTATAATCAGTCTTCACGGACTCTTTTATTCCATACCACTTTTCTGTTAGACAAAGTCTACAACTGCAAACCTTTACAAATACTTTAGGTAGATCATTTTAAAAAAATTGCTTAGCAGGGATAAAGTTAATTTTTTTTTCAACGATTCTTAATGTGAAATAATGTTATGACTTAGTGATGATGGTGAATAACATTAAAATTAGAATTGTATAAGCTTCTTCACAATTTGTTACTAATAACAGATAATTTAAGAAAGTGACATCACACTTTACATTTATTGAAACTATAATAATCCATGAGTTATGTAAAAAGTATATACCTTTTTCATCATCCACTTTAAACGGATAATTATCCATCATTTGTAAACCACTAATGACTAGTAAATTCGGTTTAAACCTTGGCAAGTATTCCCCAAATTTTTCCAGGGAACTTAATAAAGGATTGTTTTCATCATTATGTATGATATATCTATTCGCTCTTGGGGCCTTGTAAGCACCAAATATTTCATCAGCTTTGTATTCTAAAATCATGTGAACATCATCCTTGACTTCCTCATTGTCTTCATCACCAACAATTTTAATATCATTTGGAATATACAGTTTCAGTTTTTTGCTCATTTTCGCAGCAAACATTACCTTCCAACCTTCTGTGTAGAAGCGTTTTGCCATGAGTGGTGCATTACCTCCGATAGCCCATCTTGTGTCATGCAGTTTCAATGCTTGTTCTATTAACTCATCATAAAGTTCTGAATTTGACATAAACCTCCTGAAAATAAATATTTTTTGTAGAAAAATATTTGAGGTGAGGATAATACAATCAGACTTTTAGACAAACTCTATTATTTATATTAATTGATGATATATTCAATTATTTGTATACTTTGCACATAACATTATAATTATATATATATATTACTTACTCTGCTGCAGCACCATGCTTGAAGAAATAGGAGAAACTTTTGAGAAACTCATCTTTATTTTTGATTTCATTGAAATGTTCCGGCAATCCTTTCATTTCCCTGTAGTCTAACAATGATGTTGCGTTCACGAAAAGATCGTGGCAAGCGCCATATCCCAGAGCAACCCGTGGCTGAAAGTTACCGACCCCCACTTTGTTATCATTCTCCAAAAATAAAAGGTGATCCCTCACAGGTGACAGTCTCAAGTCTCCGGTATCATTTTTACGGTAATAAACTGCATATAGCACGACACAGACAGATATCACCGAGCCTAACTTCAATGGAGCACCGGCCATATTTTGAATTTATAAGTAAAAGCTTAGACTGGAATGCATTCGTTCTAAAGGTGGTATTGTATCCACGTCAGCTCATTGTTTTCTAAGTTTATATTTTAATTTACGTATATTGTTTATAATGACTGAGCTGATAACACCATGCTATGTTATCTTCGAACAACGTTTTTTATTATTATTTAACGACATCTGTCGATTATAGGTAATGTATCTACGACAGATTTTCACTACTTTGTTACCAGTAGTAAAAAGTGTTCATAACATAATCACTACGAACCACGAACCTATTATTTACTTTATTAATAGAACTTTATTTCTTGACTTTATTACTAGTAGTAGTAACAACAAATAACACAAAAGTTAATAGATAGCAACTATGCAGTTCTATTAGACTTAAAAATATATTTCTTCCACTTTTACCAGATTAGAACATTTTCCTCAAAAATATAAGATTATTTTAAAAGAGGCTTCGATAACTTTTTGGGGAAATCTTTAATTAAATAGAGAGATTAATTATGAGGTTATAAAACATAACAAAGGAAACAGGTTTTTAGTATAGTAAAGTACGTAGTAATATACAATATTTTAAAAGAATAGAAGATTTTAAGGGGTTTATTCCTAAAACTCAAAAGTTGGGAAATTTGTAGCTTAGGTTAGGGATTAACCCATTTCTTCCATTGGCAACAATTAAAAAATGTCTACCTGTTTTGATGCGCATAAGCATTTTTTCGCGTGGATTATTATCAGTGATTAGAACAGTAATTTGCGTTTCCACAAACTTTACAGAAAGTATTTTTGTTATTGGAGTCGAGTTAAATTATCTTCTGTATAAACTTAAGAACTATTAGTGTTCAGTTAGGTTAGAATTTGAAAGTATGTACGCTACATAAATATGACATGAAATGAAATTGTTTTATTTAGTAAATCCTATTAAAAATAAATAGTATATATATATATAACTTACATTTGTGTAGGTATACTTATTTCAACTATAACCACTAGATAGAGACACACAATTAAAAAATTGTTTTAACATGCCCATCATTTCCGTATATTCATATTAATCTATGGATAACACGATAAGACATAAGAGACAAAGTGCAAAATATGTATTAGGAGTTTACTCACTTTACTCTATGGTGCGAAGTCCGCATCGTAAAATCGCGTGACGTGCAGTTTCTGACAAATGACAATTGTGACATTTACAATAAAATCTGTAACAACGAACGCAAAATTTTGACGAAATAAATACTGGCATGTGCTTCTTCGACATTAATATTTTTGGTGAGAACTGGATGAATGTTTGTAAGATAATTTTTTGAGAGTTTTTGGCGGGATCTCAAACTGTCATGTAGTGGTTTTTATTTTTTATTAATAAATTTGAGTTATTTGACCCTATATTATTGTGTAATACGAATGGCATTTTACATAATAAAGCTTGGTTATTGTGCATAAGTGAAATGGATTAGAAATAATAACATGGATTATGAAATCTGAGATGCCACTAATACTCTTTAGAAAGTTCTAACAAGGGAGCCACCATCTTGTTAGGATCCTGAAATCGTCATAAGACTAATGATAAGTAATAATCTTTAATAAAAAGGAACAGTTGCCAAGTTAGAAAAATGAAGAGAAAAAGAAGAATAAAATGTTTGTACGCTTATTTTATATTATTCTTCTCCTTCATCCTAACTTGGCAAACTATTTATTCCTTTTTATTGAAGACCATTACTACCATTATCGAGTGAAAAGTAAATATAGACTGTCTTGTGATGATTTTTGTATTCTAAAAAGATGGTGGCTACCTTATTAATATTTTTTGGGGATTTTTTGTGGCATCTCAGAATTCATGGTCCATGTTATTATTGCCAACCCACTTGTGCACAATAACCAAGTTTTATTATGCAAAATGCCACCTTAGTTACACAATATACGGTCAAACAACACAAAATGAATAAAAACCAAAACCGACTAAAGTTCGTCCAAAAATTAAAAAAATATTACTATTTCATATTAACTTTGTTAATAACTGTAATTTAATTGGCGTTGTTTTTTGTTTCAACTTCCCTAAATTATCCTACAAGAAATTCTTCGCTGTTTATGACACATAACTGAATTAAAAGACTTGTTAACTTCGGTTATAAGTTCTCAATATTACGTAAAAAGTCATTTAGGTCATGGGTGAACCTTTTTTAATAATTGTTAACTACATGACCTCAGCTACTTGAAATATTTGAAGTCATGATTATAATAATATTTTAGTTCAGAAAATAAATCCGGATTTCGGCAAGTGAATTGTTGTACATACAATTAGTTTATTATTCAGAATATTATCATCAACTTATATCGTTACAAATCTAATTATCTCCCTCAAGTATTACCACTAGACCTTCGTTCTTTAGAATCCACTAACATCAAAATATCTTCTATATCTATATTTATACATATATTAAAAATCAACGTCTGTCTGTCTTTTCATTCATGTTCTTTTCACGCAAAAACCACTTGTTTGATTTACATCCTTTTTTAAAATTCATAGCTATATTATGTGGCCCGGTTATAGGATATATTTCATTACATAAAGTAACCACAGTACATAAAGTAAATCAGTTACATAAACAATTCGAAAAATGAACGTTTTTGGGGCGATTAAATGGCCTACGCTGTGTAAACTATAAGAGATATATCAAATTATTGTACCACGTAAATGTAGACCTTAAAAAGATCTAAAAATTAGTCAGCGACAGGATATTATGTCATAACTATCTTCTAAGGATCACCCACAATAAGCATTTTTGTCTTTAAAATAACCGGCGGGCGAGCGCTGTGGGTGGGGAACGAAGGCAGTACTATGCTCGGCCGACGCGGCGACGGCATCTTGTAGTCCACGCGAGTGAAGCCGCGGGTGTTCCCGCTGTTCCCCTAGCTGTTGCTAGTTAGTAATAAAATATGGCTACATTAAGGACAGATCCCTACCTAATTAATTTTGGTATTCAATCTTCTTAATTAAACATTGCTATTTTCATTGTCAAGGGGAGAAATTTTGCGTTGTGTTAGAGAATGTGTAATCTATTTTTAGACTATTTTCAATCTTTTTACACAAGTAGTAATGCTCAACGATCTGTGAATTACTCTTCCAAAACTAATTATTTGAGCAGTAAGGGCTTTTTAAATTTATCTCCAAGCTTAGTACACAAATACTTAAAGTTAACTGACTCTAATAAAGTTGCAGGAATCGCCAACATCCCTTCTTTTTATGTTAAGCAATGTAGTGAAGCCATGGTCGGGCGTCTTACTACTCGTATTCTATCTAACATATCACTAATATCGGGTTATTTTCCAAGTGAAAAGAGGCATTTATAACGACAATTTACAAATATGGGTCTAGATCAAATGTAGAAAATTACCGTCCGATTTAATTACTATCAGTTTTACAGTAAAAGTATTTGAATTAGGTAGGTACTAGTTCACGACCTTATATACAATTTGTTGGCTATGTCCATCCCCGCAGCTAAACATTTATTCATGAAAAAAAGGTCGACTCAGACAGTGTACTTAGATTATATAGCGGCAGGAATTTACCAGGAAAACCAGGTCGATGTCGTAAACACTGAATATCCCAAACGTTTTGACAGAATTAATCAAGATTGAAGTTTGAAGCAATCATGGCTCAGTGGTAGCGTGGACGACTTCATGTCGATTGACGTGAGTTCGAATCCCTGCAATGAGCCTGAACGTTCGGTAAAGGAAAACATCGTGAGAAAATCATAGCATGGTGGTAGGGCATTTTCTAATGCCCGCCTGGCTAGCTACCACCCTCAAGTTGAAAATCTGTCGCCAATAGGTGTGTTCCGGCAGCTGCACTTGAGAGCCAGTCCTCTACTAGGTTTAGCGTGTTATCATCTTGGGCCACATCGTCACTTAACATCAGGTAAGATTGTGGCCTCTACGCCAAACCTACAACGATAAAAAAAATACTTTAGTGCAAAAGCTTTTGAGTGTTGGTATACACGGTGATTTATTGAGAAGGTTCGTCTCTTATATATGTGCCTAATAGACATGAAGCAGTGCGTGTAGGAGTACACATTTCAAGCCTCGAAATAATTCCACCCGGTAACTCTGGGGGGTCACACCTCGGTCCGTTACTGTTAAATGTACTATATGTCCGATACTAAAATTTAAATCGACTTTGTAACTATTGCCAAATAAACAAACTCGATCTTAATATAAGTAATCTTAATCCAAAGTGTTAACTGTGTGAAAGATCTGGGGATAATTTATGATGGACTCGAAGTTACTGTACATTATCATGACGATTTTATTCATCAAAAAACCATTCAAATATAAGGATTTACATTTAGAGTTACAAAGCCATTCATTAAAATTATACCTCTTAAAGTTCTTGATTTTCTTATGTACGAAGCTGCTTAGAATGTGCGTCGCCTATATGGTCACCAGCTTTCATTATACATAATAACAGGTTGGAAAAAATTCAAAAAAGTATTTAAAATGTCTTAATTTTAAAAGTAAGAACCATCCTAGTGAGTACTATAATTAGTTAAACACAATAATGTGATATCATTAAAATATTGTAGAATTATAAGCGTTATGCGATGTTTATATGATCTAGTTAACTCAATAACTGATTGCCCAGAACTCGTAAGTAAATTTCTAAGTACCTACTAAGCGCTCTAGGAACGCCAGTTTGTTCGCAATTTCTTCTGTAAAGCATTCATAATATGCTCCAAACTCCACCATTTATAATTGTACTACGCAGTACAATAACCTTTTCAATGATATCGACATATTCTATCACAGCCGGAATCAACCTCTCAATTGGTCTGTGCAAAATTAGTTCAGGAGTAATACAGGAAACCTAAAACACTTATAATAATCACAACACGCACACTCAATCCCTCACACACACACACACGTAACATTATTTATACAAACAACATTCTAAATCTATGTATATGTATATAAAAGCGAAATATCACTCATCACAAAATCTCCGAAGCTATACGTCCGATTAACTTGAAATTTACCATAGTTACTCACACATAAATTCAACTTCTTAGGGTGTAAAATAGGAGTTGAAAATGTGTATGAAGTTGGTGAACAAACACTGTCTTTTTAGGTACTCATAAGCCCGGCATGCAAACAACAACTCGCCACAGGTTACACAAATAGCGAGTTGTGAGGTGGTGCAATCATATATATACCTCGGTGCATTGATATCGAATAGTGGCGGCTGCATAGACGAAATCAAGCGACGCATGGTAATCTCCAAATCAGCTATGGATAAGCTGAAGAAAATATGGAGGGTTCGAAACATCACCAAAGCCACCAAAACCAGACTTATCAGGGCTCTCATATTCCCCATATTTCTTTATGCTGCGGAGACATGGACCCTACGAGAAAGTGAGAAAAAACGGATTGATGCTCTTGAGATGTGGTGCTAGAGAAGAATGCTCGGTATATCGTGGACGGAATTCCGAACCAATGAGTCAATTCTTCGAGAGCTGGGCACCAAGCAGAGGCTATCAAACACAGTGCAGGTTCGCATCCTCATTTTCTTTGGACACGTATCACGGCGCGGAGGCGAATCCATTGAACGCCTGGTAGTGCAGGGCAAAGTTGAAGGCACCCGACCACGCGGGAGATCATCCATGAGGTGGACAGACCAAATAAAAAGCGCCGTCGACGGTCCTCTCCACGAATGCACAAGGAGAGCGGCAATTCGCGAAGAGTGGCGTCGTATTGTTAAACAGGCTACAAAAACCTCGACGTGACGGCCACGACCACTCTGGCAAGAGTGTAACGCCAAAGAAGAAGAAGCCCAGCAAGAAAGCTTCACTTCCCGATAGCTATCGCCCAATTAGTCTCCTCAACACGCTAGGGAAACTTTACAAGCGGCTTCTTTTGAACCGCCTCAAATCTGTTATAAACGACAAAAACCTGTTCCCACATGAGCAGTTCGGTTTCCGTGCCCAACACTCGTGTACACATCAAGTGCACCGACTCACGGAGCACATCACGTTTAACTTTAGCGAATTCTACAAAGCACGTCGTACACTTGCGGTCTTCTTCGACGTTGCCAAGGCCTTTGACAAGGTTTGGCATGCCAGATTAGTCCACAAACTACACCAATTAGAAATCCCAGACGGATTATTACATATCAATATCATAGCAATTATCTCACTGACCGCACCTTCCGCTACCGTGTGGAAGGTGAACTTTCTCCACCCCACTCAATACGCTCAGGTGTTCCTGAAGGCTCCATTCTGGCGCCTTGTCTATTTAATCTGTATATCAGCGACCTCCCACGTCTCCCACGTCTCCCCGGAATCGAGGTAGGTTTATACGCTGATGACATGGTCATTTACAGTTCACTCAGGCACTCAGATCGCGCGTCCAACGCGCCGTAACCCAACTCCGCAGGTGGTTCCGTAAATGGCGCATCGCTCTCAACCCCGATAAGAGTACCGCGATTCTCTTTAATCCCGGACAACTACGAAAGACACTTGAACCCCTCCACCTTTTCGGTGTCCCGATCCTCTGGGCTACCCAGACTAAATACCTGGGTGTTACCCTCGATAATACGCTTAGCTTCAGGGCACATGTCCGTAGAGTCCGAAACAAGGTACTATGGTCTTGGCTCGCTTGCATCCTCTGCTATGCTCGGTAAGTAAATTGTCTCTCAGACATAAGCTTACACTCTATAAGACTTGTATCCGACCGATCTTAACATACAGTTGCGTAGTATTCGCCTATATGGCGAAACCAAACTTCAGCCCCTTATAAACGTTGCAAAATCGGTTTTTACGCAAAATAGTTAATTCCCCATGGTTTGTTCGAAACGAAGACCTCCATAAAGATATGGAACTTCCTTCGATCAAATCTTACATCAAAACTCTCGCGAAGATATTTCGACAGACCGTCAAACCATCCGAACCCGTTAGTAGCATGCGTCGCAACATATACACCAGTCCCTGACGCCCTGAAGGCAAAACGTAGGCCGCGGAACATATTTACCGACCCCGATGACGAAATCACGGTAGCTAACACGTCATACCCATCCGTCTCTTCAAGTCAAGCGTGTTTGCGCCCACGGCCGCGAAACCACCGTTCCCTCCGTAGGGGACGAGCGGTTAACTTCGCTCCTGCACACCCGCCACGACCACCCCTCCAGCGGCAACTAAAGCCTAGGTCCGTTCCTCCGGCATGGAGCCCTTGAGCCAGCAGCCGCTCGCGCGGTACAGTGACACTGCATTCACTAGCTATCGACACACACACATAACACTGCACTTCACACATATACACCAGTCAGGTACATAGGTTCTGTAAGGGACCTTGTTTTTTCTTTTTTTGATTAGTTAGTTTGGACAAAAATTACCAAATCACTAAATACATATACACATGTTCCTTCGTTCCTCCCAGAAGGCAGGAACATGTATATTTATACAGTTAGTTAGCTCGAATTTCTATGGATAGGGATTTAGTGAGATCGCGACTTTTTCGCATGATCGGCAACAGCCCAAGCCGAGGTTCGGCCACTTTGGCACCCTTGGAGCTTGTTGCCTAGCTTTCGCGGCTGAGTGCCTTCCGCGCTCGCCCCCAAGCCCGGTGAAGCTGTAAAAGCCGCAAAGGCTCCAGAGCCCCTAAGGCTAACAATATAGTCAGTTCTAAAAAAAAAAACATTATCTTTTGACTTGAAATTTTGTATCTATTTAGACTCTTTAATAAAAATAATGAAACACGTGTATCAGCATTTATCAAAATTCAGCAATAAAGGTTGTATAAATAGGGGTTGAAACTTAGTAGGTAAAAATAATTTATGTATAACTATTGTCTTATAATTATGCACACATAATAAGTCTATTGTCCTGAAATTCAGCACGCATACTCTTCGATATATGAAAATTCATCACTTAAGAGTGTAAAATTAGGGTTGAAGCTTTGTATTGTGAAAAATAACAATAGTTTTATTATGCTCAACGAATTTTGATGTCATTTTGTACGCGAGAAGTATATGTCATTCCATAATTGATAAGTTATAAGAATCACATTTAGAAATCGTGGAAAAATACTAATTGTCAAAAGATTTTGATGAAATTTTATACGCGAAGTACATGCCATTCCTCGATTTATAGGCAATATGAATTGTCAATAATATGAATATAATAAAATTACCGGATGAAAATAATTACTTCGCGCCAAACGCGTGTGGAGTCACGGGTTCATAGCTAGTACATTCCTACAAACGGTATACGAAATGTAATATTACTACTTCTTAATTGGCACTTTAAAATTATTTTTTAAAACTAGCTGTGCCCGCGGCTCCGCCGGTGTCGTGTCCTACTAAAAAAGGATTTTTATTTTTTTGTGCGGAACCCTAATTATAGGAAAAATCATGTAAATCGGATTAGTGGTTTTCGCGTGATAAAATCACAAATGGACAGACACATTGTCTCTCACGTTGAGTTTTATAATATGTATAGAAAAATATATATCATATCATAACTTATATAAGATACTTGTAACTAAAACCTATATTGATGGTTTGTAATAAAAAGTACATTTTATACCTACTTATTAATTATCAATACACGATGAAAAAGAGAGATAGCAAGATACATCGCAAATGTTTTCGAAAGCCAAAAAACTTACCCTAAAAGGCAGGACCGGGCACCGATACCCATTTTTGGCGAAGCGAAGCATGTCATCGTGCTTTAGGCGTAAATTGTGCGCGTCAGGGCTTATTGTAATTGTTTGCAAAGTTCAAGTTGTGCAAATTATTTTTATCTTTGTTGCCTACGTGCTTGCAGAAAATACAATAAAAGCATATACTATTTTAAACACTGGTATTGTCTACTGTCGTACTAAATTTTAAGTCTCTGTTTAGATTGCGGACGGGATGCGCACATTGTAGGTACTTGGTATAGATGCTTTCATATGTTATCTCAGTAAAAAAGTTTTTTTATAAAGAGCTATTTAGAAATATTATTATTATATATTATGTTTTTTCTTCTTTAATATCTGTTTAGCAATATGTACTTACTTCATACAGAAGTATACTGTATGTAGTAGTTTGACAGTGTCCCGGCCGGCGCCCGGCCTATTGTAACATGAATCCGGCCCAGTGTAAAATAAGCATCCTTAAGTCTGCATATTTTGAGGAGCAACTACGGAACTCTAAACTGCACGCGACCCGACACTCTCTTGGCAAATTTTTCAATCGTCAGTTAAACTACTTCTCAAAGAAAGTTATCTGAAGATTGGAAAATTCATTAATCTATCTGCTTGGTCTATGTATGTAGCCCAACTAAATCAAGCCATATTAGTTACAATGATTTGAAAAAAGAAGCTTACAGCCAACTTATTTGTAATGAACTTGTAACTTAGTAAACATCAAACCAAAATATTAGGGAAGTAAGCAAAGTAAACGAAAAAAAAACTAAAATCCCTGAAATATTATTAAATTAATTTACCTTATAAACAACAATAGACACTCGACTACCATATTAAGCTGTAAAGTTTCGTTTAAAGGCAAATTTTAAGCAAAAAAAGTCGAGGCGCCTTATAAGGCAGATCACGTATTGTTGCCACCAAAATAAAGCAGAGATGAAATCTGTGTATGGTGTAACCGCCTGGCGCCGGCATCGATGCCGTATAACTACTTAAACTGTGAACACTTTAGTCTAAACTTGAAATACAAAACTTGTGTGTACTTATGGTTCTACTAAGCCATTACAAATTAGAACGGAATATCAAACAATTGATCATGACGTAAGATTTCGTTCTCATCTGTCATTTCACGAGTAAATGAAGGTAAACGAAAGGAAAAACGAAGGTATTTGTCATCTTACTGCCAAGTGGGAAAATAATACCAAGTTGCTTAACTATATAACCTGTCAATTGTTAATACAAGGGTCCGATTTAAATAAAGAACAAATTTCTTTATTCAGCCACTGAATGTAACAAGTTTATAATTCATGAAACAAATACATACAATTATAGGATTTAGCCTACGGGAGAATAAGATAGAATACATTTACATTATGCACGGTTAGTGTAAGTCCTGATTTTCATGACTGTGGTCGTCGTCGGATTGGCCTAGTGGTGTGAGACGACCAGACTTCATACGCATACTTACGAGTGGTCGATAGTTCGAATCCCGCTGATTTAGGATATTTCAAAATAATTTAAAAAGATACATTTTTCTGAGGGTTTCAACTTCTGACACGTGTGAACTGTTCCATACATTTTTTTTATTCAAATGTGGCCAGGTTCAAATATTAATTTTATAACGGAGGCTTGGCTCAGGTCGTATGATTCATACCTACACTGAGGTCAGGATTACCAGTTTAAGAGATATGAATGAGTTGCAGTCGTATTTCAAGCGATTATACTGCGATGGTGGTGATGAAGCGTTTATTTACTGTTTAAAAAAATATAATTATTTTGTTTGTAAAACAGTTGTCAGTGCTTTCTACTTCAAAGGGTTCTGAATTCAATATTGTCACTGAAACCAGAAAAAACAGTAAGCAAATAACCTTTACTTTTGAAAGTCTAGTTGTACTGTATACAAATATTATTAATATATATTTTTTAAATAGCGACTCAGAAAAACTGGACTTCATCTTATGGTAGGTGGAGTATATTTTTACTTAGATGAAGATCTTTCGTCAGTTTCTGCGTGTAATCGTACGAATCTAGAAATACCACAACTGAAGCTTTTAGCTGGACATATTTTAGCAGATCTTGGAACCTGTTGCGACAAGATGAATCAAAATACGGAAACAACATAATATGTATGTTCAGTGAGATCCTCTAGAGGCTGGATGCTGTGTCTCCCATATGTTAATATCCCGATATCATTTGAGTTGACAATTTATTTACTGAAAACAAAATTCACAGGTTTAATGTTAAAAAATATAAGGTTAAATTGATATACTACATACGAACTTACGCTATTTAAATGATATTGATGTAATTATTATTATGTATTAGGATAAAAAAGAGTTAATTGTGTGTGTGTGTGTTTTAATTTATTTTAAGCATTCTATCAAATTATTGACGTTAAATCTCTTAAATAGAGTTATAGAGGTATAAAAATGTAGGCCACCGTCCTTGTCCGGCCTTATCATAATAAGCTGATTTTGTTTTGACTTTCACGTTAATACAGGTGACATAATAATTGACACTTGTATTCAACTAGCTGTGCTCGCGGCTCCGCTCGCGTGGATCACAGAATTATTGTTTTTTTTTTTTTTTAATAAATATCTCCTTGCTCCCAACCGCAACCCACTGCGGTTGCCAGCCGGTTATTTCTAAGAAAAAAAAATGCTTATTGTGGGTAATTCTTAGAAGATGGGCATATGCACTGTTTTATTTGTAGGTATTTTTAAGATCTACAATTATGTAGTACATTAATTTGATATATCTCTTATGGTTTACTCAGCGTAAGCCACTTAAGCCCCCCAAAAACGTCCTTTTCCGAATTGATTCAACATTATCATCACTGCTTACTTCATACGTTACTTTATGTAGTTATGAGTACTGTGAGTGTGAGACGAGTGTGAGACTAGTGTGAGTAGTTATGAGACTTTATGAGTAGTTCTCGAATGAAAAGAACATAAACCGACAGACAGACAGAGAGACGTTGAGTTTTATAATAAGCATAGAAGATCTTTTTATTTTTCATGTAATGTTTTTCAATAGCCTACAATTATAATATATAACTTGATTGTAAGTGTTTTGACTATTGTATTTCGATTTCTGTCTTATTGAAGCGCATGTGGATTGTGGAGCATTCTATTTATGTCGTAATATAGCTGCTACATTAACCCTTCGGCTCTTAACGTCACACAAAATACACGTAAAATAGACATTCATGCCATCCACGGCAGTCAAGCTACTAATATAATTATATATTAGTGACATATTTTTTCGTCACAACTATTTCACATGTGAAAAGCATATTTAAATTAATTTCTGGCTTGCATTTGCTCCTCGATCTAATAGGTATAGAGTAGTCGTATCACAATTTATTAGCATTTTGGATTCATTATATCTATGAAAATAAGAGACATATAGATTTACATTTTCAGATCATATTGAATTTTCATAAGAATGAAAAATAACAGTGATGTAAATTCATTCATAATTATGGTATGACAAATTATATTTCGTTTCATATGAAAACAACCTATAGCATTTAATAATATTGTAATTTACGCAATAGTAATGAAATGACGCTTAATAATGCAGTATAATTTATTCACAGAAAAAAACAACTTACGATGTATCGTAAGAATATTATAAAAGCCCAATATGAAATAAAAACAGTATGACGCACAAAGGTAAATACTTCAGTATAATATAACTAAAATATAGTGATATTATTTTACTATAAAATTCATCCTAAGTGCGACGAAAATCGCTCGTGTGTAATAATATTATATAAGGTCGTTAAACTCTTTTAATTTAATATGTTTGGTTAATTATACAAACATACTAGGTATGCAGTAATATTATGTAGTTACTGTATTGTATTTTTCACGGTCCGTGCTCGAGGTAAATTGGTCCATTATTTTCCGAGTTTAATAATGTATATATAATCTTATAATTATAACTCACTGAGAGAACTTATTACTATTAAAGTTCAGTGCGCCTGCACCTTAAGTGGAAATACTATAAATTATTTCATAGCACACCTTTTATTTAATTGTTGCTGATTATTTTTAACGTTTTCTAGTTTACTCTTGAATAATTTAGTTAAAGTATTCTTATTATTTTATTGTTACTAATATTTTAACAACGAGTACATATGTATGTATTGCAATGTATTGATTGCAAAGAGTGCAAAATCAGTTCCTCCGCCACCTTTTCGATCCTCCACCCTATGTCCGAAATGATGACCTTCATAGAGAGATATGGGTCTCCCCTCTAGATAATCCTATACGAAATATCTCATCAGGAGATATTTTGATAGCGCATTGAACCACCCGAATCGGTTAGTAGTAGCCGCCGCGAACTACATCCCAGTCCCTAACGCCCCGAAGGCAAAACGCCGACCGAGGAATATCTTTACCGACCCCGATGACGATATTGAGAAAGACAACGAGTACTACACGTCCGTCCCTGTAAATCAAGCGTGCTTGAGCCCACGCCCGCGAAACCATCGTTCCCTTCGTAGGGGACGGATGGTGAAATTCGTTCCCATACACCCGCCACGTCCACCTTCTCCTGCGGCAATTCAAAGCTAGGACCGAACCTCCAGCCCAACCCTTGAGTCAAGCAGCCGCTCGCGCGATACAGTGACACTGCATTCACTAGCTATCAAACATACAATCATTGCACTGCGTCTCTACATACATGCACTCCACTCAAGTATATAGGTTCTTTAAGGGACCTTTTTCTTTTTTTACCTAGTTAGTTTCTTCGATCGTGTAGTGTATTATTGATCGAAGGTTAGTTTAGACAAAAATTGATAGATCACTAAATATATATATATATATATATATATGTGGGATATTCCAAGACTTGAAGCAAAAATATGTTCCATAAAACCTTTATTTAAATTATTCATAACATAAACACATCTTGCAGCTTTTACAAATTAATTGACAACTTCAGTCATTTTCATCTTGTATTGCCAACAACCTATTTCTAAAATATAAACAAAAAACTTCTAAATAATAAAATATCCGACACGGCCGTCCTGATTATTCATCTGCCCCAGATGAATCGTCTTCCGGCGATATCCACGGCTTCATGAGATCAGCTGAGGTAGTCGTGTTAATCGGGCCTTCGTTTGTACCAATTTTCTTCACGGCGTAGCGATCGTTTCGATTGCTTTTCAAGACTTCGTAGGGTCCCAAATATTTAGGATACAGCTTACTTCCTTGCGAAAATTGTGTCTTCTTTATGGCTACTAAATCGCCAACATTATAGGCTATTGCTTCCTTTCGCTTCTTATTATAGTTTCTTATATTTTCTTCTTGTACTTTCTGTATTGATTCTTTGGTTTTTTCTCTAAGTTCTTCTCTTTTTTCGATAAAATTCTGTATGTTTTCTTCTTCTATCATTTTCTGAAGTTCATCGTCTAAATCTCTTATTTTAGTGCCAAAAAGCAGCTCAAATGGTGTCATCTTTATACTTCTTTGGTATGTTCCATTCAGACATCGTTGTACTTTGGACACACGGCGGTACCATTTAGTAGGGTCATCAGCACTTAGCTTGCTCAATACGGCAATGATGATCTGGTGGATGCGCTCAACCTGACCGTTTCCTCTTGGTTGTCCGGTAGTGATTGTATAGTGCGTTATATTTTCATTTCTACAATACTCTTGGAAGTCTTTTCCTGTAAAAGCAGCATTTCGGTCGGTAATTATTCTTTCTGGTGCTCCAAAAGTTTGCTGTTGTAGTCTTAGTTTTTCCAATGTCTCTTCAGTTGTTACAGTTTTGACAGGGTAAATCCAAGTAAATTTTGTGTATGCATCTACGACGGTAAGGATGTACTTGTAATTCTTGTGAGTTGAAGTCATTGGTCCTAGATGATCAACATGGTAAGTCGAGAGTGGGATATTACCTTTGTCTATCGGATGAAGGAATCCTTCTTTTTTACCTCTTTTGTGTGATATGAGAATGCATTCAACACAATTGCTTATGACTTTTTAAATCTTGTCTGTTAAATTCTCAATAAAATATTCTCTATTTATCAGTTCTTCAGTTTTTAAAATTCCAAAATGTCCTCTTTCGTGATTCTTTCTGATTATCTCATACTGCATTTTCTTAGGTACAACAATTTGTTTACTTCCATCTTTCATCTTGTATAGTATTTCATTTTCTAGGATATAGTCCTGGTAATTCTCTGTTTCTAAAATTTTCTTAATCAGTCTTACAGAGTCATCTTCATTCTGTGCTTTCCTTATACGAGCCGTAGTTTCAGTAATCATCATACAGATAGGATATCTGCTTAATGCGTCAGCGTGTCTCATTCGAGTTCCTGGTCTATGTTCGATAGTATAGTCGTATTCTTCTAAAAGCAAAGCCCAACGAGCGACTCTCGGCGGTAAGTCTTTTTTTTGTAGTGTCATAGTTAAGGCAGAGCAATCTGTGATTATTTTAAAATGTATCCCTAGTAGATAGACTCGGAACTTCTTTATAGCGGCGACAATAGCTAATATTTCTAGGTAATAGCTATGGTATTTTGTTTCAGCTGCATTCGTTTTCTTACTCATGTAGTGAACAGGGTGAAGTTGGTTATCTTTGGGATTCCTCTGTAGAAGAACCGCTCCATACCCGTCTGCACTTGCGTCAGTGTGTAATTCTGTTTCTAAATCTGGGTTGTATATTCTGAGAACTGGTGAACTACACAATATCTGTTTCAATTCTAAAAAAGCTTTCTCACATCTTTCATCAAAATTAAATATAGCGTCTTTCTTTAACATATCCGTCATTGGTTTCGCAATCAGAGAATAGTTTTTGATAAACTTTCTAAAATATCCTGTCAGTCCGAGGAATGACTGAACAGTCTTTATATTGTTTGGCTTCTTAAAATTTGCTACAGCATTAATCTTTTCTTGAGACGGTCGTACTTCGTTGTTGCAAATAATGTAACCGAGATATTGAATCTTCTTCTTTAGAAAGTGGCATTTCTTCCAATTAAACTCTAGACCAAATTCTTCACTTCTTTTTAATACTTTCTCTAACTTAAATATTCCTTCTTCTTCTGTTTTCGAGGGTATTATTAAATCATCAAGATATACGAGCAGAGTCCCGTCGATAATAAAATCGCTAAAGATGTCGTTGATAAATCTTTGAAAAACAGATGGTGCTGTACACAATCCGAAAGGCATTTTTTGAAATTCGTACTGGCCTTGTGGAGTTACAAATGAGGTGTACTTTTGGCTGTCTTTGTGAACCTTTACGTGTAAAAAACCATTCTTCAGATCAAGGGAAGTGAACACCTTAGCTTCCTTTAGTTTGTCTATCTGGTCTTCGATTATAGGTAGGGGAAACCGTTCTTTGATTACTTTCTTATTTAGTCGTCGGTAATCCATACACATTCTTCGTGATCCATCTTTTTTATCAGCCAGAACTATAGGGCACGCAAAATCAGATTTACTAGGTTTGATTATTTCTTTATCTAGCCATTCTTTTATTTGTGTATTCACAGCATTCATTTCTAAAGGAGATAGGCGTCGCGGATTCTGGAAAACTGGATCTTCGTCAGTTAATATTATTTTCAATTCAACGTTGCTTTCTTTCTTCTTTTCGTTAGGTTTGTACTCTTCACACATCTTATGAATCTGTTCAGCGTATTTAGAGTCTTCTATATCATATTCTTGTTCGCGTTTCTCCTCCGCTAGAAGTGTAAGATGCATAATCTTTTCCACAAATACACCTTCAGGTGTGAAACACACTTCAAAATCTTTAAGGATAGGATTTCCAATCAGTAAAGTTACAGGTATCTCGCAATCTTTCACAACATGAAATTTGACGTCTGTGTAGTATTCGTCGATCTGTACTTTAACAGTAAATATTCCTTCAGTATAAACTTTGTTCTCCGCTATTCCTGTTAAACATGTTGATTCTGTTTTATAATCTTCAATTCCTTCTTTAATCTTCTCGAATACTGATTTTGTTATGATGTTAACGTCGCTTCCAGTATCTATCAAGGTTGTAAAGTCTTCTCCATTAATCTTTATCTTTTTGTAGGGAACTTTCTCTTCTTTTTTTATATTTTGAATATTCAGCGTATTGTTTACATTATTTCTTCCTTTATTTGTACACTCAGTTGATTTGTGACCATACTCGTTGCATTTGAAACATTTCATTCCCTTCGAACAGGTAGGTGATTGATGATCCGACTCGCCACAGTTGTAACATCTTTTTACATAAGTTGTCCTTCGGGTTGAATAGTGCCCAGATGATTGACCAGTGTGTGCAGGTTTGTTCTGTATCTTCTTTCTGAAATCACTGTAGATGTCTAATTTCCTGCGAAAATCTTTCATATCTGAAGCGCCATATAAAATAGTTTTATTTGTCTCTAAGTCTCGGATGCCATCAATGACATATTCTATAAGTGCAGCATCTTCAACCTTGCCATGAAGTGCTAACTCTTTCATAGATAGAAAATATTGTTGGTAAGTTTCGTCGTTCTTCATCTTGCGTGATGCAAGTTTCTTATGTATGATTGCGCTGTTAATCTTGGGTCCAAATTCTTCTTGTAGTGCCTTCTTCAAATTTGTGTAGTCTTTTACTCTTCCTAATGATCGTAAAAACAACTTAGCAGTTCCATCTAAGAGCCTCTTTGCATAGATCAGCTTCTCAATTTTAGTCCATTTCATAAGCTCAGCAGTATCTTCAAATTCATCGAGAAATGTATAAATTGGGTAAGTGTCATCACCGGTAAAAATAGTCATCGACTTCTCTAAATCCTTAAAAGAAATCTGTACATCCAACTCCTGTTCTTCATCTTCACTTTCCTTTACAGCTATCTTCGGCGGCATTTTGGTTGTTAAACTAATATTATTCTTCAAATTCTTCGAGTTGCGTCTTTTATTACCCTTCGTGCAAAATGATGGCTTATTTGGATTCATTTAGTCTTTAGTCTTCAAATATAAATCTTCATATCCAAATTACAAAGCTACCATTTTAGAAGAATTTTTTCATAGCTTGCAACATATTCTACCATAACGCGTCGTTGAAGTTGTTCGCAACGTCGTTGAAGTACTCATGCCGACCCTGACCTGTGTCTATGCTCAGACAACACAAATTCGGTAAAATTGATGCAAATATGGCGGCCTACAGGTACCTTTCATTGGATGACTTGCGATATGACTTCGATTTAAATCTTACTTTACTTCAAATCTTGCGCTATCCCGGACGAGTCCCCAAAAGTTGTGGGATATTCCAAGACTTGAAGCAAAAATATGTTCCATAAAACCTTTATTTAAATTATTCATAACATAAACACATCTTGCAGCTTTTACAAATTAATTGACAACTTCAGTCATTTTCATCTTGTATTGCCAACAACCTATTTCTAAAATATAAACAAAAAACTTCTAAATAATAAAATATCCGACATATATATATATATACTTGTTCCTTCCCTCCTCGCAGAGGAAAGAGATACATTTGTATATGTAAAGTTACTTTAGATCGAATTGCTGATAGGGAATTAGCCAGATCGAGACTTGTTTGCATACGCGCAATAGTCCAAGCCGAGGTTCGGTCATTTTGGTACTTGTTGCCTTGCTTTCGCGGCTATAGTCAGATCTAAAAAAAAGGCCTGGGTGTCTTCCATATTAATTACGCATCTTGTCACGGAGGTGCTCCTTGATGAAGTTAGCCATCAATACTAATAATGTACATACATTTTACCGATTTTTTTTTAATGAAAACTTTTTTTTAATAATGTTTATTTATACACCGTTAAAGTGATTTAACGCATTAAAACATAAAATAAATGTTAGTAAAATGAATTCACATTATTATTATTCATGAGTACAATCATCATATTGTTGGACGCGGGATAAACTTTTTGGATTTATTTTTATTTTGTAACGACAGAGAAGTATTACTTCTTACTTGCGTACATAATACCACATGTTTTTATGGATTGTTAAACTGAGATAATACCTTTTTTAAATATCCTCATAAACCGCAAAATCATCTACAAACCCTTATATTTCTTTTTCCTCAGCACTTTATCGCTTTACTAGTTGGTAGAAATTAATTGTAACCTAATGTTCTATGTATCTTATGTCGGCGTATATCATCTGCTCTCTACATTTTTTTAATAGTCCTGTCTTTGTTTACTACTAATTGGCAATTATGCAATTAAGTTGTCTCGATCAATAATCTCGTAATTGTTTAATTGTCGCGACGAGAAATGATAATTGTTAGGAACCGGCGAAACGTATTTGTAGTTCGTGGGAAAGAAATTACGTAATGTACGGCTGTCGTTAATGCTCATATACACGAGTGGCAGGTTACCAACGGCGCAACAGAAGCAAGTGCACCCGTCGACGACAGCCGTAGATATGTCAATGTCCAGGATCTGCGGCAGCCGTCGATATGTCAACGTCAAAGATCTGCGGCAGCCGTCGTCGCCTCTGTTTTTCAAGAGCCAATTGCAACATTTTCTTCTTTTTTACATACAGCCAGTCGCTCATGCACTATTTTTGTAAGTTTATTAATAATTTCAAATACAAGCATTTTTCTTTATTGCCACAATTAGCAATTCAACATTAATCTTGTCATTGGAGCTCATTTTATTTTATTAATCCGCGACGCGCCTGCAGCCCTGAACGATTTGCAGTCTACAGACAAAATGGCGGACGCAGTATGCTACAAATAATGCAAGCGTCACTATAGGTAGACGACAGCTGCAGCGCCGCACGACGCTTTTTTTTCGAACTTACCATAGTGTTAGCTTTAAAGGCCTTGGAGCCTTTGCGGCCTTTACAGCTTCACCGGGCTTGGGGGCGAGCGCTTAAGGCACTCAGCGACGAAAGCTTTGCAACAACATCTGAGGGTGCCAAACTGGCCGAACCTCGGCTCGGACTGTTGCAGCGATTGCAAATAAGTCGCGATCTGGCTAATTCCCTATCATTCGATCTAAACTAACTATACATATATACATGTTTCTTCCCTCTTGGGAGGAGGGAAGGAACAAACGTATGTGTATTAGGTAATCTGAAAGTTTTTGTCTAATTAACTAGGCAAAAAAAAGTCGCTTACAGAACCTATGTACCTATGTGGCGTGCATGTGTGTATGATGCAGTGTCATGTGTGTCTGTGAAAGCTAGTGAATGTAGAGACGTTGTATCGCGCGAGCGGCTACTTGGCTCAAAGGCTCCATACCGATGGATCGGACCTAGGCTTGAGTTGGCGCAGAGGAGGGCGGCCGTGGAGGGTGCCGCACCGACGCGCGACGGGTATCGACTTCCATTGTCTATGGATATCGATGGCTGCAGTTGCCTCTGCGAGCAACGTGCTGCTCGCGTATATGAGCAATTAGTTACCTTAGCGTGAATTCATATCAATATGAAGAAATATAAAGTGTGGTAGCAAGCTTGAGCAAATTTCGAATAAGGTATGATCACCGCCACACCTAGTACATCCGCAAAGCAGCACTGTTTCAAAATCGTAAATCTCCGAAAGTTTATCTCCGATTGCTTTAAAAATTTTAAACAACATACATTCGAACACACACGTGTATTTGTATAATTTTAAAACAGACTGTACGGGTACAGCTAGTAACATAATAAAACAAAGTTCAGGATTTATTGCTATTTTAGGCATTGATACCGTTTGGCTCTGCTTTAGCCTTCACTCTGATCACCATCAATTGTTATCAATAAATAGGACAGCACTTGAAAGTTTTTTTATACAACTATGGTGCTAAATACGTCTAGGGCTGCCTGATGGGCGATGGTAAGCAGCTACTGTAACTAATCGATGCTTGTAAGACCATAGTTATCACTAGCTAGTTGTCGACCTTAAACCCCCCTACCCCAAAGAGCTCTGGAAACCCTACTCAATGGAGTAACACAACACTAGGTCATTTGGATGTGAGCTTCTGTAGGGTGGAGGTATTCTACCAGTCGGGGTGACCCAAATAGAGAGAAATCTCCAAGAAAAAATATTCTGGTCGCAGGTTTATGTGCCCCACGGTTTCATCTGTGTTCATTCTGTTCAACTGTTTCATTTAGTAGCCTATGGTTGTCCTCACTTCCCGTTCTTGCCTACAACAGCTTGCCAGATTGTTTGACATATCTATGGATTAGCGCGTTAAAACAAAAAAAAAATTAAAAAAAAACAAAATAATCTCTTATAATAACAATATTAGTATCGATTGATAAATTTCATTTGATTGTTTCGAACTTAGAATTATGCGGACTTTATTACCTACTCTATGGGTTCGAGTTCCATAAAGCGACTGTACATTAATAATATTATTTTGAATAAATTATATAACATTGTTCAGAGTAATTGAAAATAAATGAACTTTAAATATAAAGTACAACAAAGTTGGTTTATAACTTTTTTTTTATAAAACAGGACCATTAATAAATTCTCGTCGACACGTTCAGAATTGAATGAAAAACGTGACTGGATCATAGAGATCATTAAAACCAGAGAAAATATAAATTACCAATAATATTTTGTTACTACGATTCAGTTGCGGTTTTACTGAACAATTTAAAAGTGATAAAATCTATATAATGTTTCAACTATTGAAGTACCAATACTGCGTACTTCTTTTTAGTAACAAAAGTGGACTCGCCCTCGACCTAAAGAAGTCGAGAGTAGTGTTCATTAAACATCGAATGGGTCTAAGGAAACGTGACGTTCGCAGCTCATCAAACAATTTTGCTAATTAATCTCTAGGGTTTTTCATTTTATTTTTTTGTTACGATAGCAAGCAGGGATATTATGGGTATCCGTCTCCGTAACCGAAGCCAGCGCATATCCGAAATAAAAAAGGTGTGTGTGCGATTCACACACGATAGAAGTGAAACTTCATTTTAAAAGACATTTTCTATTTTATTTAAACAGTGTGCAATATACATACACACCGACATTTGCTCTCTCGCTGTGGCTCACACAAAGAGGAGAGACCGATAATATATTGCTCTCTCGCTCTGGCTCACACAAAGAAGAGAGACCGATAATATATTGCTCTCTCGCTCTGGCTCACACAATGAGGAGAGACCGATAATATGCGTTAAAAGTTTAACGCGTTGGAAGTCGCATAAGAAGTTTCACTTAAAAAACCATAACCGTAACCGTATCCGATATAAATGTTTCGGATAATTTCGGACAGGGCAAGGACGAATGAGCCATTTTCAAAAACCAACACACATACACAACCACGATTTCGAACGAACAAGTTTTTTTACATATAGTAAAATTGTTTGAAAAATGTAATATCCATAACCGAAATTGTCCGAACCAATCGGATATCAGAAATAATTTCATCAACCGAAACCGATTATATAGTCTTAAGATAACCTCATATCCGTAACATCTCTTATAGAAAGTCATTCGTTTCATATTTGTAAATATATAAATATTTTTACGTATATATTTCCTTTATTATATATATATAAATTTAATTATTTAAAAATTTAAAAATTTATTTATATATTAGGGTTATATTTAAAAATATCGCAATTTCTGTACTATTAATTCGCGTCGCGTCGATTAACGTGAGTTCGAATCCCTGCAATGAGCCTGAGCTTTCGGTGAAGGAATACATCGTGAGGAAACCTGCCTATGTAATCAACGTAGTGAAAAAGAAACTCCAACGTTATTCTGTCTTCTTTAAATTGAGGGAGAGCTCCATCAGTTGACTTTGCAGCAATGATGTCTCAGTTGTAACGTGTACGAACATTGCGTCGACCGATGCGAGTTCGAATCTTTGCGATGAGTCTGAGCTTTCAGTGAAGAAAAATATTATGATGAAATCATAGTAGGAAATTTTCTAATACCAGCCTAACTAGGTATCATCCTCAACTACAAAATCTATCGTCAAGCACTTACGGTGTGTTCGGCAATTGCCTAAACCTATAATTAAAAAAAAAAGTGCTATGCCTTGGTAACGCCATTGAGTGCTCGAGTTGTAGTGTTCCAGTCTGGAAATGTGACTGGGAACACTTCCAGCCGCGGCATACGAGCCGTACCAACTTATTCCTTAACTAAAAATATTACAGACTTCAGATGGGAAAGTTGAAAAACAGACAAATCTGCTTTCGCAGTGATATAATTTTTAGCCATGAATTTATATTTAAAAAAATCGTTGAAAGTCCCTAGAGCAAATAAAATTTATTTATATCATTATTATCTTCTTATATTTAACATTTAATATACATATTATAAAGCTCAACGTCTCTCTGTCTGTCTGTCCGTTTATGTTCTTTTCACGCGAAAACCAATTATCCGATTTAAACAGATTTCCTCTAATTCATAGCTATGTTATCTGGGCAGGTTATAGGATATATTTTGTTAGATAAAGTAATATACGAAATAAGCAGTGATGATAATGATGAATAAATTGAAGCGATGATGGCGCAGTGGTAGCGTGTACTACTTCGCGTCGATTGACGTGACTTCGAGTCCCTACAATGAGCCTGAGCTGAGTAGAATGAGCCTGAGTAGAGCATTTTCTAATTCCCGCCTGGTTAGCTACCAACCTCAAGTTGAAAATCTGCCGCCAAGCACTAATATGTGTGTTCCAGCAGCTGCACTTGAGAGCCAGTCTTCCACTAGGTTTAGCGTGTTATCATCTTGGGCCGCATCGTCACTTAACAACAGATGAGATTGTGGCCACTACGCCAAACCTACAACGATAAAAAAAACAATTCGGGAAAAAGACGCTTTTGGGACTTACGCCCTATGAGATACCTACTAATCATAAGAGATATATGAAAATAATGTTATACATCTACATAAATACATCTGTAGATCTTATAGAGACCTACAAAAAAGTTTTCGATAGCATATGTCTATCTTCTAAGGATCATCCGCCATAAGCATTTTTGTCTTTAAAAAGACCGGCAGGCGATCGCCGTGGTTGGGAGCGGAGGGGCTTTACGATTCGAGCGTCTACTCGAACCACGGCATTCTGTAGTCAACTAATCCGATTTAGATGGTTCTTCCTTTAATTCATAGATATATTATCAGGCCAGGTTATAGGCTATATTTTGAAGATAAATACGAACTATGCAGTGATGATAATGATGAATAAATTAGGAAAAATAAGCATTTGGTGCGCTTAAATGGGTGGGCGCTTAAACGCTGAGTAAACTATACGAGATATGTTAAATTAATGTTCTATATAATTGTAGATCTTAAAAAGACCCACAAAAGAGTCAGCGATAGCATTATATATACATATATCTTGGAAGAACCACCCACAATAAGCATTTTTGTCTTCCGCCTCATGACCGGGAGCAGCAGGATTCGTGCGTGCGCTGATTGGCGGCATTCCGTAGTCCACGCGAGCGGAGCCGCGGGCACAGCTAGTTTATAATCGAATGAGACGTGAGTTCGAATCCCTACAATGAGCCTGAGCTTTCGGTGAAGGAAAACATCGTGAGGAAACCATAGCATGGTGGTAGGGCTTTTTCTGATGCCCGCCTGGCTAGCTACCACCCTCAAGTTGAAAATCTGTCGCCAAGCACCAATAGGTGTGTTCCGGCAGCTGCACTTGAGAGCCAGTCTTCCACTAGGTTTAGCGTTTACCATCCTGGGCCATATCGTCACTTAACATCAGGTGAGATTGTGGCCACTAAGCCAAACCTATAACGATAAAAAAAAAAATAATAATAATAATAAATGAGAAATAACATAAAAACTCGGATTACAGTTATATCGGAGTTCTATTGCAAAACGCATAGTAGGGGAAGTGCTAAGTAACTTCAACTGAAGTTTTTATTAGAATTTTTTGAATTGTCGAGGAATAAGCAAGCGTATTTGTCTACAAGACGGTTTGCTACACTAAACGATTTCTACACACGATTTTACCCTTTATCACTAAGTGATAAATATCAACGCGAATTACTTAGTCGGTAGAGATAAGTTTTCGTTTTTCAAGTAATGTCCAATTAGCGCAAAAGACTAGACTTATCTTCAATGAACAAGGATTCTGTAACGTAGCTTTTTTTTCGTTTTCAACATGTCTTGTGGTCTAATGAATGAAGCCAAGTGGAACGCAAGACTGCTGAGATTTGTGAATCGATAAAGCGATTTACAATGATATATCTTTACTAACAAGCGCCCGTTGTTTCGTTCGCGTTAATTACACAACGAATTTTAAAAAGAATAAAAATAGCTTATAGCACTCAGGAATAATGTAGCTTTCTATTGATGAAAGAATATTTAGAATCAGATTCATAAAATTTACCGTGGGCATAGGATACTTTTGAGTTTTAAGAAGGAATTGTATCTGTCGTGTTGTGTTTTTTATTCCAATTCATAAACTTATGTTATATGATATGACCCTATATTATGTAACATTGGTGGCATTTTGCGTGATACAGTTTGGTTACGGTACAAAAAGTCCGTGGATTATTTTAACAAGAGCGCCACCATCTTGTTAAACTTTTGCTTGAACTCTGTAGATTAGACAAATATTCTATCCGCGTGACATTGGCATAACTGTGTATAAACACATCTTGTCATTAAATAAAAATAATTAAAAGGGCATTTTTTAAACAAAGCGGTCTGGTATAGATCCCAGGATATTAATCGCGGAAGATAGACGTTCTACCGACGCGACGGCACTACTAATAGTTTGTGATAATTTAGTTTTTGTCTTTAAAGTGAATGTAAATGGTTTCTTAGTTAAAACTAGTCTAAACTTCAACCTTATTGACATGGTAATAAAGTTACAAAATATTTATTACAACAACTTTATAAATCGATTTGTAGTGAGTTATTTTCGTCCTTTAAAAGGTAAAATTCAAACGTTCATATAAGTGTGTTAATTGTATGGTCACCACGCGTACGGACTCCGTCTGATTAAAATTTAATTTGTTTATATGTCATCACGTAACGCCCCTATTGGGGTAGGCAAAAAAGTAAAGCACCACTGTCCTGCACTTCACTTTTCGGCTCGAAAGGTTTCACTTTCCCTGCAACCATTACTTTTCTATTTGATGAGAACTAGTTAGATCACATCGACCCACACAATCCCACTGGAAATATCGTTTTGTTTCTTTACTTAAAGCATTTTAATTTATTTTAGAAAATCGATAGTCGCTGATAAATTATACATAAGAACTAGCTGAGCACCGCGATTTCACCCGCGTATAATTTAAAATAAATCGCTGATTGATGATTTATAATACTTCAGTATAGACAATATTTTTATCGAGCGGCCAGGGTTAATGCGTCTCAACTCACACACACGGCTTGTTCGCGACACTACATCTACAGTCGTAGACCCGAGCCGAGTATTAATTTTACATTATCTCCCAAAGTATTCGTCCAAATAAAATGCTAGAAAGGGCATAGTTGTTGGCAAACCGGATAAATTTTTAGAGTAAATATTGTTTAGTTAAAAATTAAAAAAAATATGTGTGGTTTTGTGAAACCAAGATGCAGGTGTTACTTATAAAATAAAATAAAAATAGGTAACTTCATCTTCGCCTCGAGTCTCTCAGTTCCCTACTCTACGCTTCGCCTCGAGTCTCACAGTTCCCTACTCTACGGCCAACTGTAATGCAACATGCGAGAGATCAACGAAAAATTTTAGGGCGATAGAATAAATGTTTCACTTTAATAAGTATTACTTCTTACATACGTGAATAAGTTCATACAATTTTAGGTATTTTATATATAAAGTCAATAAAATTTATTTGACGACATATAATTATAAAATAACAGAAACATCCAAACTTTTTCATGGTAACTTTAATCAAATAAAAGTCGTAGAAACTTGAGTGACTAACGATTGATACCGCGACCTTGTTTATACACTGAACCTAAGAATCAATCGCGACGTTACCCGAGACTGTATTTTTATATTTCCAATGTAGAATATAACTGGCGTTAATTAAAAACATAAAAAAATGTGTTATGGTTACTTTTGAACTTTTTATTGTTTTTTATTTTTTTTTATTTTGAAGTGACCAAGATTATAAGTATACTTGTTTGCGTTTCATATGAAACTTGTTGTGTCCCACGGTTTCACTCTCCACCGCGTCGTCAACACAGTCGTGTACGTGTAGCCTATAGATGTTCTCACTTGCCGTTCTTGCCTATAGCTTTCCAAATTGCTTAACGTTAATGGTAACTACGCAACTCTTTATAGTTATAGCGTGAAGTTATATAGCATAATATAATCTTTTTCAATAAATAGGCTTTAAAATCTGACTAGTCGTTCCAGAGATTAGCGCATTCAAGCAAACAAACAATCTCTCTAGTGCATGGACTGCAGAATGCCGTCGGTTGAGCGCACGCTCAAAAGACGGAGGATAAAAATGGTTATTATGGGTGATCTTTAAAGCGATGATGGTTCAGTGGTAGCGTGTACGACTTCGCGTCGATTGACGTGAGTCCGAATCCCTGCAATGAGCCTGAGCTTTCGATGAAGGAAAACATCGTGAGGAAACCATAGCATGGTGGTAGAGCTTTTTCTGATGCCCGTTTGGCTAGCTACCACCCTCAAGTTGAAAATCTGTCGCCAAGCACCAATAGGTGTGTTCCGGCAGCTGCATTTGAGAGCCTGTCTTCCAGTAGGTTTGGCGTGTTATCATCTTGGGCCACATCGTCACTTAACATCAGGTGAGATTGTGGCACTACGCCAAACCTATATAAGATCTAAAATTATGTAGAACATTAATTTGATAATTTGTAAATTAATATCTCGTATGGTTTACTCAGCTTAAGCCATTTAAGCGCCCCAAATGCGTCTTTTTCCAGAAATAATTCACCATTATCGTCATTGCTTATTACGTGTGTTATTTTATTTTACAAAATATATCTTATAACCTGGCCAGATAACATAGCTGTGAATTAAAATAAAAAAACATGTAAATCGGATAAGTGGTTTTCGCGTGAAAAGACCATAAAAGGACAGAGAGACGTTGAGTTTTATAATATGTATAGATGAACGCAGTCTTACAGAAAAATAATACTATAAACAGTAGGTAAATTCTATTTCAAGCAGTATGACAAGTTACCTCTACCCGTAAACAACAATTGCTGGAAACACTGTATGTAACGAACATTAATTAGAACTTTGAAGTCAATTTTCTTGGAACAATCATCTTCGTAGGTTGACACGATAACGAAAAATTTATGTTCAATTATAGTAAATCTCCAGCCCACGAGCTAATTCATGATTCAACGAGCAAAACTAGCTCTCCTGTTCGTAAATATACAAAGGATTTATTATAGCATTTTGCTGATGATGTAATCCGTGTATACGCCTTTCCGGTAATAAAGTGTCTACATTTTTGTCTCTATGTTTTTAACGATCTAAGTATAGTGTTGTTTTTTTTTTAATTTATTTATAGTTATAGAATTTATAGGTCATAATAGCCGCATATGATGTTAAGTGATAATGTCGCCTAAAATTTAATCACGTTAAGCTTAGAGGGAACTGGCTCTCAATTTGTTCTTTCAACGATTTTGAATATAAGTAAAGTCATGGCTAATAATCTTATGAATACAAAAGCGGATTTGTCTATTTTTCATCTTTACCATCTGAAGTCAGTCACAGATTTAGTCAAGGACTAAGGACGGTACGGCTCGTTTACCGAGGCTGATGAGTGTTCCCACCGACATCCTTCACTAGAGCACTCAGTGGCGTAATGATACTGTTGGGGTTGTAGGATTAAAAAAAACTTTGTAGGATAGCGGTTTGTAAAAAATTCTGATTATGTGTCGATGTGTCCCAAGATGATAAGGTAATATACGCTTAGCCTATTGGAGGATTGGCTCTCAAATGCAGCTTCCAGAACAAACCTATAGGCGCTTGACACCTATATGATAGCTAGCTTCACGTGGAATAGTATACGCCATCTAGCATTAGGCTAGATGATTTTTGTTAAGTAAGTCGGAAGTAACATCGCACCCGAATAGCTTTATCCGCGTGCGCTGACGTAATGGTTAGTGATAAGTAAATACAATGTTCTACAAAAATATTACTCCTTAGTACAAAAAAGGCCATATGCCTATACTTATACATTAGTCACAATAATTATAGCATGTTATTTGACCGAATAGTTTGGGAGTATGTATATATACGTCTTTTTCCTTCTCTCTACCTTATTTATATCTTTCTTCTCTCTCATGTAACGAAATGAGCTTTGATGTTTTTGAAACGTCTTTGAAATTTCACTCTCAATTCTCGTCCATAAATGATTGAATCGCCTCCTATAAATAAGAACTTTTACTTCAAAAAGTCGCCAATATTGTAAGTTTACGTTTTAAATTTATATTTACCCTTTAATAAGAAAACCAAAATAATCGCGAACAATCTCATCGTACAGATTAAATTGAGTCTATGTTTTATCGGTCAGATTATACGATTATACATCGATTATGTTGTATCGATATACAACATCAAGTGTATCGATATAGGCAAGATTAAATAAGTGCGTGTGTTGCGTCGTTTATCAAAATGTCTGCAACCGTAAACCTCGCCATATTTAGACGGGACCGGCTACAGTGGTCCATGACTCGTCACATCAATGACAGAGTCACCAGACCCTAGTCTAGCTTTAAATTTTACTTTTTCATTATTATTTCGTTATTGCAATGCTTAATGTCTCACTGTTGGGCGAAGGGTTTTTCTTTTATTATTATTATTTTTGAAGTGAAACTTCTTATGCGACTTCCAAGCGTTAAACGTTTAACGCACATTATCGGTCTCTCCTCTTTGTGTGAGCCAGAGCGAGAGAGTAAATGTCTGCGTGTATGTATATTGCATACATATATTGCACACTGTTTACCGTCACTCGAACCTGTGGACGATAGATCGATATTCCATGGCCGCAAAACGTTTTATCACTTACCACATTTATGACGTAATATGTTATTTTACTACATTCAAACTTTTATAAAGCGAACGGATCCAAAGAGGTTTAAAGTTTTCTTTGTCAGAAATTTTGAGAAAAAACATACTTCGACAATTCTTAATCTTCAAATCTAATAAATGAGGTTATGCACCAGTCAGTAAATAAAAAGAGGTTGCATCTTTTATGTCGAGTTTAAGGAATGGTTATCGAACATAATCGTCCACTACAGAAAAAATATATGTTATTGTATCGTGGTTGGACTAGGCCTTTCCTAACCTCACATGTCCTAATACGATAGTCAAGTGTATACATCCTAAATAACCAGAACAATTTTATCACCATCGAAGTGTAATTTCAACCTTATTGCTATTGCAATTGGGTTTTTAAGAAGTTACTCGAAGTTCAACTCAAATTTGCGTCATCAAGAGCATGGATAAGTCGTGTGCAAAAGCTCACGATCAATGGCTCATACTGATTTAAGAGTTAAATGTACTAAGTTCGTTTTAATGAGATTTTAGGTATGGATTTCAGTATTTTTGTAATTGGTTTCTGATTATACTCATATTTTTTCAAATCTTTTATAGGTTCAACGTTGTGGCCATAATCTTACCTGATGTTAAACGACGATATGGCCTAAGATGCTGGTCACGCTAAGTCTCGTGGAGAAACTGGCTCTCAAGTGCAGCTCCCTGAACACATTTATAGGTGCTTCGAGATAGATTTTCAACATGAGGGTGTAAGCTAGCCAGGTTGGTATAAGAAAATACCCTATCGCCATGCTATAGTTTCATCACGATGTTTCCTTCACCGAAAGACTGGTAGAGCATACTTTTTGGCATACATTTTTCCATTTGATCAGAAATATGCAATTAAACATTACATAATAAAAATAACGTAATAACCTAGGTTCTTCCTTCCTCGCGTTCGCTCCCTTACCTATTTTGGGAGTACAAATAGGTATCGTCAATTGATATTTTTTTTGTTAATTATTCCTTATTAATCCAATGGAATATTAACGTATTTGACTTAGTTCGACATTAATACAAAAAATCGTGAAACGTGAAAAAGCACTCCTCAAATACAATTAATGAAGTGTATATATTAAGTTATCTAAAAGCAGCGATAAATTTTATTACTTCACATAGGAAAGAAAATATAAGCGCTGTAGGAATAGGTAATAATTGCCTTCTTGGGACCTTAATTGAATAAAGTCTGTTTTCATTTTAATTTTAATCTGAATAAAAAGGCTATATGTATGTATATATGTATATTATGCGATCTTTAACAAAAAATAGGTAATTTTTTTTATTTCGTCAAAATTTCAGTTGGACTATTTTATCATCCCAATGCCGATATTCCATTAGTTTATGAGCGATCACAAAAATGAGCGCATGACCATATACAAGCCTCTAGTTAGTATTATGGCTGGACATGACACATAAACTAATAGTTCTGTTTTAGTAACATTCAGTTTTGTGGGCGTGGGAATATTTGATAATTAAGTCGTCATATACATATAATACTATTAGATATTTCTCGGTGTAATTATTTAATCCGTACTAAAGACCTACCGTTCGACAACTACTATTGACCTGTACTAATGCCTGGATGTGATAGGAACAGGTGTGCTTTGTGACTGCCCGCATTATATAAGCAGGCAACGGCAGGCTTGAAGGGACTTTCAGGCTCGAGCTCTCAGACGATTCGTAGAATGTAATCCGTAGTATATGATTCGTAAACTGTGATTTGTAGCCTGTCGTCGGATTAGCCTAGTAGTGTGAGACGACCAGACTTCATACGCAGTACGCACGAGTGGTCGATACTTCGAATCCCGCTGGTTTAGGGTATTTTAAAAGTGATTTGTAGTCAGGACTGTATTCTTCTAAAAATATTATCTTTTTCCCGCGTCTTTATTTGTGTGTTTTTCATACTGTCCCAGGCTACCTATATGGCTAATTTAATTGCGATCGGTTCAGAGGTTTAGTCATGAATAATAAACAGAAAGACAAGTTACTTTGGCATTTTTAAAACATTTGTGTAGGATTATATTTGTAGAGGAACTCCGTTTGTGGATAGAGTTTAGCATTTAATACTTTCACTCTTGTTTTTTATATTGCCTATGTATACCAGGGTTTGTGGTGGTCGAGTAGTTTAGGCCGGCGGAAAACCGACTGGATATTCACAGGTTCGAGCCCAACGTATTTTACACAATTCGCGTAGAATTTACTCATTTAATTGGTAGCACTATCGGCTGACGGTGAGGAAACTTAAACACTTGAAAATTGTTCTTGTAGTACTTACCAATGTATGTAGGAAAAATACCGAACTGGCGATTTCTCGGCCTTTGCAATCATCAAATGTCGTGAACTGACGTGATGGTTAATCCCGTTACGTCGGAAAGAGGCTTTTGTCTTGCATGAGAGCACTTACAGGATGGTATTATAACTGGATTTAGATAGAGTAATCCCAGGAAGAGGTCCTAAAATTGGGTCCAATGGTGATTCTTGTGAAAAGCCATAATTATGCAGTATATTCTATCTGCCAGTATATTCTGCAGTGGATAAATTAAGACTGGTATTATGAATGCTCACCCAGAATCTACTATTTACATTTATTTTACAGGGAACGGCTCCCCCTACCAATTGGTCATATTAAATAAGATACTATTTAATATATGTAGATCGGAGATTCGTGACGATGTGATTATGGAATCCATACTAATGACTTAGTATTCGTACTATTGACCTTAATTAACCCGTACGATTGACTGAGTACGATACGCAACTGGTGTGCTCGATGACAGCAAAATAGGCCGAATACTAATTTCCGCAATAAGAATACAGGCATTGATATTATATAGAACTAATAATTTATTTATACGAGTCAGCGACGAGAGAATCGCTGCATAAAAGCGTCAGAGCACGTCAAGTTGGCGTTATCTAGGTGAGGGCTAGGACATTTTTCTCACAGTAGACGCGGGCGCGCGCCTGTAGGGATGTGCAATATTAGAAATACATCGACATTGACATCTACGTTAATATCGGTAAGCAAACATCGATATGAGATAAACATAAAAAAAATCATTAATGTTAGAAAACACCTAGAGGGGCGACCATTGTTTTTATTTTGTGAGTGTTTACGTTGTTTTTTAATAATAGCTCGGCACATTGACGGTTCTGTCCCTGATGGTAAGACCCTGTCCCTGGAGGACTAAAGGTAACATATCATTGATATGCAGAAGGAATAGAGTGTGCGAAAGCACAGAGCCTTGAGGAACTTCAGCGTTAATCGACATAAACTGCGAATCACATCCTTCCACAAGGACACGAATTCTGCGTTCATGTAGTTCGCAGTTGCAGATGTTGTCGGGGACACCGTACGCCGGAAGTTTGGTGTGAAGTCAGGCCAGACCCTAACAAAAGTCTTCGATATGTCAAGACTGATCGCCAGAGCTTCGCCATGCTTATTAATTGCCTCCCTCCAGCGGTGCAGTACATACGCCAGAAGGTCACCCGTTAATCGATTCTGGCGAAAACCATATTGACGAAAATCAATCAAAAAGTGATTCTCTAGGTAACCAGCAAGCTGGGTGTTGATGTTCCGTTAAATGATCTTACACAACACCGAGGTTACGGCAATTGTACGGTAATTGACAGGGACTAATCGATCTCCCTTTTTGCGGCATCTAAAATTGACAACTCTTTTTGTAGAAAAACTTTTATTTCTGTTTGTATTTTGTGTAAATGTGGAAACATCGATGTTCGATGTTTTTGTTCATAACATCACTACTCGTCAGGCGCCGCCATAGAAAGCTACCTGTGGCGCGACGACGTAACACTGTTGCACGGACACACGCTGTTTGCTACTGAAGATTATACGTAATTAATAATTATCAAACTAAACTAAGTATAATATTATTAATATATATGTTATGTTTAGTGTCCCTTTATTTAATATTACTTAATATACTTGCTGAAAGTCACTTTCAGCTGCGCAGTTGCTTGATAAGTTTATAATAATTGACAAAAAAAATATACACGCAAACTTCTTTAAATTGTATTCAAATTCAATAAACCCTCTGCGAGAAGAATGTAAATAGTTATTTATATGAACAAACTTCTTTTAACGCATAATTTGATTTATACAAAGAAATCAATAGAAACAAGTCTTTGAAGTTGAGCTATAACGTTGGTTGTAATTTTTTTCATACAAAGTTGATCCTCGCAGAACACACACGAAAAGGTCGGTTCAAACTGGTGTGAACTTTACTACGCTTTTATTATTTTATAAAATACGAGTTCCACTTAAATTCGTATTAATTTTTAGTCATGTAATTTGCTTTTGAGTTTATCATAATAAGATATATATTAATTTTTATATAGAACAAGCTGTGCTTCACGGTTTCACCCGTATTAAATTTATTCGACTAACTCTTTCCACACCACCGCCAACAGACTCGTGTAGGCTATCATTGTCACTTCTCAAAGCTTCTTCTTCTTCTTATTAATTATGGCTCGGCACTATTCGTGCATTTGGCCAGTGTCAAGTATTTACATTTTGTCAACAAAGCGAGGGAAATATTATGTAATCTTTAAACATTGCTCCAACAAGATGGCGGCACCCTTGTTAAAACTTTCCAGGGAGCCTTTGTGGCAACTTAAAATGCATGTTCCTAGTTATTTATTGTAATCCACTTCACTTGTGCACAACAACCACACTACATCACGTAAAATGCCACCAAAAATACATAATATAGGGCCAAATGACATAACTTTATGAATTAAAACAAAAAACACCACATGACACTTTAAGTTACCGCCAAAAACTCAGTTCTCAAAGCTGTAAATGCCGCAAAGGCTCCAGGGCCACTAAAGCCAACTGTATAGTCAGTTCGAAAAATACTTCCCGTACTTGCATATTGTTAGAAGAACCGGCTTCCCCTGCCAACACGTAATATTAAATAAGATACTATTTACTATAAGTCAGAGAATAGTGCCGATGTGTTATGGAATCCGTACAATTGACTTAGTATTTGTACTATTAATTTTACTCGCGGTATTGACTGGGCACAACAGCAACAGGCACGCTCACACGCTCTTTATAAGCAGGCAACGACTGGCTTGAAGTTTGCAACAGTCCGAGCCGAGGTCGGCCACTTTGGCACCCTAGGAACTAGTTGCATGCTTTCGTGGTTGAGTGCCTTAAGCGCTCGCCCCCAAGCTCGGGTGAAGCTGTTTGAGGCTTCAGGGCCCTTATGGCTAACAGTATAGTCAGTTCGAAAAAAAAAGGCTTGAAGTCATTCTCGCTCAACCTGTTGGATAGTGAAGACCTCAGTTAATAAGTGGACTACAATAAACCCTGTTCCTAAATGGCGTCGCGGTGCCCATTTTGCTACGTATTACCACTACTATAGTTTACCAAATTACTCCGTTTAACCCGGCAGAATATCAATTCGATGTCTACAGGCTCGAGACCCGGCATGTAACTATCATTTTTTTTTTGGAATTTGCGTATCATTCTAATTTGCATTGGTAAATTAGGAAAACCATCGGCTGACGATGAAGGGGCTAACGCGAGGAAACCTGAACGCTTAAGAAATTTTCTTGTAGCACCACTGTATGTCAGCGTGGTTATTAAACCCGTGCCTTTGCCCAAAAGTGGAACACTTACAGGCTTGTATTATTTATTATATTACAACTGGATGGCCCGGCGGACGTTGTTCTTCCCTTTTCAATAGTCAATTGCTCGACCAAAACCTACCCCTATACATTTCCTGAAAACTTTTCCAGGACCATGGCAAACAAACCAAAATAATAATGATGCATATCTATCATTCGAACCTTGAGGTATGGTCATGAGTTCATAAAAAAACCAATAGATAAAACAATTTTGTTTTCCAAAATAGTACAATTTTCCGGGTAACTTTTGAAATATTACTTAACCTAAAAACCTTATTCATACTATTAGGAAAATAACAAAAAAGAATTAGCCAAATCGTTCTCAAGTGATGCGCTTACCAAAGAACAGCATTTCATTTTTATTTATATATATTATTATCGGGAAGAGGCCTTCACCCAGTAATAGGGCATTTACAGGCATTTAAGTGCAGAATAACTAAATACCGCACACGTAATATTTACCTTGAAACACTTAACAACTTTATTTATAAAAACTTCGTATGATCATTTTTTTTCTTTAATTTGAACCTTAGAAGTATTTGCCGCTGTCAAAAGTCCAGAGCGTTTTTAACCTCTTTTTTCGCTTTTATCGACTGTTCCATTTTCTCGCATAAAACCTATTATCATAATATATTAAAGTTTTTTTTGTAATACCGCAAAAAATTGTAAGGTACAAAACAAAAACAACGACGACCACCGTGAAATTAAAAATTTATCACAAGTCATCGTTTAAAAATATCTTTTCATATTACGGTATTGGTATTGGTTATTGGTGGCCCGATTTTATTATAGCATAGCTATAGCAAGGAGGAATAACACGCTGGCCAGGAGACGGTTTCACAGTGTTTTCTTTATTAGGAAAAATACTAATTTGAAAATGCCTAGAAGCAAGATTCTGTTACAAATAAGGAGTGTCATATCAAATTCGACAAGGTTTTAGACACATAATTTTACGTATCTTGCTTAAAAATTAAACTAAAAAAGCGTAATGGTAAGGATCTGTTCCCTACTGGGTCAGGACCACTATGCACATGGTGATAAGCTCGTCACAGTATATCCAGCAGCCGAGAAACTTGCAGGGCGGCATGACATCGGCGTCCGGTTATGGATTGCCTATCCCTCGGTGATGGTCCTTATTAATTTTTGAATTGTGCTGTTCAATTTATTATTATTTATTTATCAAGTTTTAATTTAATCCGAATAATTGTCGTACCGTGAAACTGTGGAACCACACCCGACCAATGTGTTCCCACCTTTTTAAGAAAATTCTGGACGCGTTCGAGTTCTGAATCGAATTGAATAAAATGCGATTTGATGCTATTTGGCACTCTTGGAATTAACACTATCGCATGATCGTGCTGTGGTTCGAATCGGAACTAGCTTTGATCGTTTTTTTTAGGATCGAAAAATGCGTACTCTTGACGCAATTGACTGCTATTAATCGAGTTGGTAAATTGAAAAAAAAAATGTGTCCAGCAGTTCACAAGAAAAACCTTCAGAAAAAGATATAAAGGGATATTCTTTAAAAAAAAATCAAATTCGAATCCGTTTCAAGAGTAACCCCCGCACGCCCTTGAAGAGTATCGTGAAGAGATACTTATGCAGGCCGGCACAACAGCGGCGATCGCCGATGGATTTCGATCTTTCGGTGGTCGCCGTTGTGTTCAGATTGTACAGTGCTTACATCAGGGTCAGTACCGTCAATTTAACGAGCTATTATAAAAAACAGAAAAAATATATTAAAAACCATGTGACACAAACTTTTGGTATCAGCTTTTTGTAGTTTGTGACAAAGATCATCAAATGACTCTGTTTTTCAGCTAAACCTTCGGATTTCACTAAACAGATTTAAAATTTCTTTCAAACCTAACCACATCCACATTTTTTTTAAATAAATTAATCACTGTTCATTTGTCATCATTTTTACCAGTGTATCATGGGCCTTTGCCTCCTATATTATTAGACCCCTGAAATATAGTAACACTAGCTGTGTTCCGCGGTTTTACCCGCGTATAATTTAAAAGAAATCGCTGATTGATGATTTCAATATTTTTATCGGTCAGCTAGGGTTATGCGTCACACGACATACGGCTCGTTCGCGCCACTGCTGCTATAGTCATAGATACGAGCTGAGTGTTGAATTATTTTAATTTTCCATTATATCCCAAACTATGACTCCAAATAACATGCTATAAAGGGCAAAGTTTACCTTCATAAAATTGTCTTGATGATGAAGTAACTTTCGTTCGTAAGGAAATATGTCATGCCTAATAATAATGCTCATAAATCAGTTTTATATGATCAGTATATTTTTGTCAAAAAATACCTTGTTGTAGCTTATGTATAAGAGATAGGTATATGATATCTTGGACTTTTTTTTAGATGTACTGAGGAGAAACGTTTTTGTAGAACATTTTATTAACGTATCACTAACCATTACGCCAGCGCATGCAGGTAAAGCAGTTCGGGTTGTTTCTATCGAGTTATTAACAAAACTCAATATTTAAGGCTAGCTGACAGGTGTAACCTAATGCTAGATAGTCTATACTGACATGAATCTGAACACGAATCTGATCGGTAGTTCTAGATATTGGCGTGTTTAAACGCACAAACAAACAAAAACTCTTTTGTTACATTATAAATTTCAAACGCGACTTGTTTTTTTCCAGCCCTCATGAATACTGCATGTCTATATGTCTATCAAACATTTTGTCGCTAATGTGTTCACATTGCGTTTATAAACAAAGAATTCTAAACACACACTGTATACAATCAGGACATTATCTGTAATTGATACCGTATAGCGAGGGATTCTTTTACGTAAAAACTAATAGAGCTACTGTAAGTCACCACAATGGCTTCTGATTCTGTGAAAACATTTTATTGGTTATAATCGTACTTCTTTAGTTTTGTAAAAAAACGCTGCCAACAAAATCTTACGCCTTATCCACACGCTTGCCAAACGTCGGCATACATTAACATATTCAAGCGTGTGGATAGAGCGTTTGGGTTACCACCGATTCGAGCTAAGTCGGTATTTGATGCACAAATCAAAGGAGCATGCGGCAATCGCTTGCCAGGCGTCCACACGTTTGTGACGTTTGTGTGTAGTTAGTATCGTTTGAACAAAATAAATCATCGCTAAATAACTGAAAAAAAAACATGATACGGTTTCTGTGAATATTTAACTATTTTACGTAGCCGATAATATATAATAAAGAACTTACAAACGTGTGAAAGATGATGTTTGGTTTGCTTAGTTTATCCAAGCGTTTGTAGAGGTTTGAAGCTTGTGGCAAGTGGCAAGCGTGTGGATATGGCTTTAGGAATTGAGGCACCCAAGCCAAACACGCCATAGCGGGTAGGTAGGGTTGTTCAGCCTGATTGGATGGCAAAAATATGATGAAAAGATCGTTATAGTGATTCGCTTATGCGTGTCGCGTTCTCCCGTTCCAGCAGCAGGCAGTACATGTCCTGTTTCTATTTACGCTGGTCAGCATGATAGCGCTGACTGTCGATAGGTTATTATCTCTTGGTGATGGCCATTGTTGGAATGAAGTTTAGATTGCACTGTGCTTACCATCAAGCACAGTTCTAGCTCTTTGACGTGTTACAATTAAAAAAAAAAAACATTACATTGAAACTATATTTTAAAATTATTTATTAATTATGTATATACATATATATTAAAATTGAAGTGTCATGATTATAAATATTTAAACCGCTTGATTATGTATCGTTTACGAATATAAATTTATACGTAACATTGTTTTTTTAACGGCAATATGGCGTCAAACATTATCGCAGTAGCTATAAAATTAAAAAGTCAATATTGTGTCACTTTTATTACACAGCACCGTCTTAACTAACTACATTTATGGTAAGTCAAGCTTATATCATTATTCATTACGCATAATTCAAGATATTTGTTTTTTTTTTATGTATTTATTTAACACGACACTCGATAGTGGACGGTTAACCTTTTGCCGAGTTTAGTAACTTTAAGTATAACCTTCTTGCATTTGATTTTTATACATTTGTTAGAGAATCGTGTCTATGTGATTATTTAAAAAGAAATTATGTCTCATAGCAACGGGATAACAGATCCTGACAGATACTCGAAATATGGCGAATCTATAATAATATAATAAAGCGGAAGAGTTTTTTTGTTTGTTTATGATGTCTATCTCTCTCTTTAACACATTCAATAAAGGCGACCATGGAAAGTTTTTGGTAGTTATTTTTTATTTTTATTAAATAACATATGTTATATCGCTCATATCATGTAATATTGAGGGCTTTTTATGTGATATAGACGATATAGTTTTGGTTATTTTTTACAATTTTTGTTATTTTGCCACAGACACTCCCTTATTTGTTTTAAAAGGGGAGCCACCAAGTTGTTAGAGTGTTTTTTGAACTAATTAGAAAAGTATTCTACCCCCGTGACATTGGCAGTATTGTGAATAAACGCACGTTGCCATAAAATATGAAGAAAGAGCTGGTCATGATCAGCTTAGAAGAAAAAATATGGTAACTTTTGTTAGTATATGAATTATACCTACATTTCGTATTTTATGAGCTTTAAAATTGTTGATAAAAATTCTTGGACCGTGAACTGTGGTTAGTTAATTAGTAGGTCAAAAATGAAATAATATGATCTAATTTTTATGTTGATTTTATCAGTTATCATATAAGTTTTTGAGCGTGTATAAAATGGCGCGCATTACATACTCGTTTTTATTAATTTCGTATGAAATCTTAAAACTAAATCAGTAAAATAATTCGTATATTTCCGTTGATATTTACTTCGTGTGCTTGATAATAAAAAATGAATGTAACTTTTGATTTAAGACTTGCTTTCTTGTTTTATTCATAAATTCCAAGACGCCTACGCATTAAATGATTTTAAAGGACCACCCGGAAACATACTGCATTTATTGAATAATAAAAATTTAGTCAGAATATCACATTATGTGTTAAATAAAAATAAATATGTTAAAAGAATGTACAGAACCTATTTTCGGTATAAAAGATTTTCAGCCCACGATACGATCGCCCGCGCAACATCGCACGAGCCACACAAAAATGTTGTTCTGCACGCGTGATGTCAGCCTCGTCCGACCTTGCCATACGATACGACACACCATTTAGCGCTGCCACCTACATACTGAGATCAAGCTTAAAAATCACTTCTTGTAAGCATCTCCCAGCTTTCTACATCGCAGTGTTTTTGTTGTTGTAAATATTAATCATCCTGGCAATGTGTCTTTGCCAGTTTAAAAAGATAAACATATTATGTTACGTTTCTTAACTTAACGATAGGGAGTTTTGCCGGGATCTTGATATGTCATGTGTTGGTTTTTATTTTACTTCATAAAAAGTTACTTGGTAATATATTATATAATACTGGTGGCATTTTGCGTGATATGTTTTGGTTATTGTGCATAAGGGAAATAAATATAAATACTTTCAAGTAGAGGCAAGGATCTTAAGTTGCTATAAAATCTCCCTGGACTGTTTTAAGAAGAGAGACGCTATCTTGTTAGAGATATGTTTGAAGATTACAAAAATAATTAGAAGAATATCCCGAAAGGTGATAAACTAAAAGAGGATCACTATAAAAGGTATATGGGTATGAATACCATATGAATGGTGGTCGCAACAAAGTCGGGACAGATCCCTACCAGCCTGCTCGATTACTGGATGTAAACTGCCTTATCCCGGAAGGTGATACGCCTAAGCGTATCACTATGGCTGGATATACACCTGGTGTATCTGGTCACGATCCAATTGGTCACCACCCAGCTTACATAACGTAAGTAGGTATTTTATCAAGTAGTGTAACTTATGTTATCCACATATATTCAAACTAGCTGTCCTCGCTGCTCCGCTCGCGTAGAAACAGAATGCAGTCAGATGAGCGCACGCGCGAATCTTGCTCCCCCGCTCAAAGGACGAAACATAAAAATGATTATTGTGGGTGATCGACAAGATAGACATATGCTATCCCTGACTTTTTTGTAGGTCTCTTTAAGATCTACAATTATATAGCACATTAATTTGATACATCCCTTATGATTTACTCATCGTACACCATTTAAGCAACCCAAAAGCGTCTTTTCCGAATTGGTATAGGTACCATTATCGTCACTGTTTATTTCGTATGCTACTTTATAATTATAAAAATATAGCTGATAATATGTCTATCAATTAAAAAATGACCACGTAAATAGGATAAGTGGTTTTCATGTGAAAAGAACATACTCGTAAACGGACATACAGACGGATAGACCTTGAGTTTTATAATATGTATACAAGATAGAATAAGATTTCTTGAGGTGTGCTTAATAGTAAAATGTATCAGATATATCGGATATGGTGTCATGTACACTTTTGGAATATTATTGACAGAGTTATTGTATTTTATTACTATAATATTAAAGATTTACAATGAAATAGAACACGTTTATCAAATTACAGGAAATAACTAAACGCGAGGACTACTGTAGAATGATTCTATGTATGAATCGTTTTATAGGTCACCTCCTACACCTTGTATGACTGTTTTACTCCTCTAGGTTATTTACGTCAATTCCTAAGTTTCATATACCTACATATTATATTAATAATTTTCCTGTAAATGATTCATACAATAATAAATATTTTTTTATTGTCCCTATTTTTTTCAATATTCATGTTACCCGTGTATCTAATTGTTTTTTTTTATTAATTCGAACTGACTACTCTGTTAGCCTTAAGGAGCCATGCTTTGACAGCTTCACCGAGCTTGGCCTAATTGGTTAAAAAAAAGAATATCGATTTTTTTATGTATTTTAATGCTTCATCATAATTATGATAATAGTCAATTGGAAAAACCCTTAAAACATTTTTTATTAATAATGAACAATTAATAATTTTTATTATATTTTAAAAAGAATCACGTGACTAAGAAACGCCCTACGACTGATCGGAAGGTTTGTGACGTCATAATGTTATAGGAATTTCATCGATTAAGTTTCAAAGCACTATAACAGTTGTGTGCTACAATGAGTAAAAATTAACATTTTGACGTCAAACGCGTTCGGTTTTATTCGGGAACGAGCGGCGCGTTTTCGGTACTGAATTCAAACATTATTTTTTATTTAAAATTTAAATAAATAGTTTGTGATCAAATTTATATATGATCTTTCCATTTATCACAAAAAAACATTCAAATATCCAATTGTTGTAACTTGTGAGTAATTGTGTATAGTCTATAGTGTAGTGTATAGTCTATAGTGTAGTGTATAGTCTATAGTGTAGTGCGTGGACGACAAAAGAACGCGTAGTGCTTATAATAATCGTAGTTTATTCAAACGTTAATAACTTTTTATTGAAAGAGATTTTTTTTTTCTTTTTGTTTCGATAAGAATCAAGTATCTAAGGAGAAAAACAAAGAAAAAATTGATCATAACCTATCCAGTAGTTTTTGTGTGATGCGCGTACAACGGCAGATAGATAGAGTATAGTAGGATATCTCTACGAAAAACATCGAAAATCGGCCAGCGGCTTAGATAGACTATAAATACAGAGATAACAAATAATGAAAACACTTCTATTGTACTGCCTTGAAGGATGATTTTACAAACACGTTGAACACTTGTTATTTTTTTCGTCAAAAGCCATAATTTTCATATTCTTAATTAGAGAAATGGTGGGTTATCCATACAAACTATCATTTCAAATAGGGGTATTTCACCCCTTCAAGTTTTATTTTCGCAACAATAGATAACCTATGTCCTTATCCAAGGTTCAATTTATCTCATTAGTCTATACCAAATTTCATTGAAATTTTTAATCGTTACATGTTATGAGTGGGCGATTTTCGCATTTTAGATTTCACTCATAAATTCTGTTGTCTCTGACCCAAACATCGGCACAGTTGTGCTTGAAATGAGGATTAAGGGGATAAATAAATAAAGACGTCATGAAAAAGATTTACCGTTAAGTGGAAAAAGGTATTCACGCTTATAATCGAGGATTGCGCGTATCGTCGAATCATGTTTCATCTTTGCGGACGTCGCGTCGCCGCGTCCTCGCGAGAATGTCCAATTTATTTATATTTACTTGTGTAATGTTTTCATTTTTATATAAATGATATAAATATTTTTTTCATAATATATACCTCGTTGCGATCCTTAGTGATCTATCATAAGCAATTGGGTAATTTAACAAAAATCTTTGTAGTTATACACGCATTCAATATTTCTCTGATGTAAAAAAAAAAACAAAAATAACTCCAAAAATATTATCTTGTGTGCAAGCAAAATGATGAAATAGCCATGAATGATAATAATGTAAATTCATTTTACTATTATATTTTATTCTGTAAAAACAATTTGACGGTGCATAATCTTCATTATGTCGAACCGCTCTCATATGATGTGCGCGCAGTTCTTAACGAAGCGCCGTTTTTCTCTCTTAAAACTGTCTTTGGTTCCTTTTACGTTCATTCAACTTTGAGTTGAAGAATAAAATTCCTTTTTCTTTTTCGTTTACAATAAATTTATTGTATCCATTTCAATATGCAGTTCCAGAGATATATGTAGATATCTTTTATAGCGTGGACGAGTATTAAGTATTAACTCGTTAAAAAATATACATTGATACAATGATGACTTTGGGGGAGACGACCCAGGTCCTAGGTGGCGACTTTTTTTAGTATATATGTACCTATTTTATATATTTTTTATTTTAGCTCAGCACTGTGCTTGATTGTGGGCCACTGAAAGATCGACAATCAATGTACGGTTATCGCTGTCATGCTGTCTACAATACAATACACAATACGTCTACCTCTTTAAGTTTCCCTTGAAGGACTCGACGTCATATGCAAGAAAGAATACATTGGCTGGGAGGCTATTCCACAGCTTATTGGTACGGCAAAGGTATTAAACACAGCGAATTTTTTGAAGTTATAGTTAAGGTAAATGTGGAATAGTTGCCCTAGGTTATACAGAGCCTTGTAAACATAATAGGATCATAGCTAATATCTATAAAGAAAGTATAGATCCGTCCTGTAAATGTGCGAGCGCTTACCTTGCTATCTGGTTTGGGTTTATCGATAAAATTCGATGATTTTGCCTACGAACAATACGATTTTCGAAAGTAACTTTTCATTTTGTAATGTTAGTTGGTTATATTTTATTTTAATTGCAAATGTATATATAGTATATGTATTTAATCTCAATATCATTCATAGTTAAAGGTTTTATAGTTTTCATTATTGTATTTTGTTTTAAAAAAGGAGGCATCTGTACCTACGGAAAATGATAGACACTTCGTTTTTTGTGAGTATAGATGCCCTTAGGGGAATATATCCCAGATGGTTTTAGCTTATGCTTGCATGGGTTTTAACATTTGCATGGGATTTTCAAAATCCTATGTAAGATATACCAGAGATTGTTCAAATACTGAATGGAAATGTAATAGTTGTATTAGGTGAAAAGTCATAAAAAATCTTTTTGAGACCAACGACATATATCGTAGATATGAAATTCCATTGAGAACATAATATTTTTCAGAGTGTAAAAAGACCTAATCAGCTATACATTGTACTATACCTATCATGCACAAATAATGGCAACATGAGGATTAAACGATAAAAACGTACAATTGTAAATCATTGTAACAAGTAACTTTTTATTTTATTATTGTTTCTTATTATAATAATGTGTAATATGTATTGATTATCCATTTTGTTTGAATAATCCCTAAGGGCAATTATCTTCATAGCGATAAAAGCATCGAGGCATCTAACCCACATAATGGGCATCTATCCTCAAAACTAGTACTTGGAATTTGTTTATTTTTTAATATATATGTGATTGTTGTATTCAGTTAGCCAAAGACAAACTTAGTTTTCATAAGAAAAAAAAACCGCTTCAGTATCTTTTTGAAGTGAAACTTCTTATGCGACTTCCAACGCGTTAAACGTTTAACGCACATTATCGGTCTTTCCTCTTTGTGTGAGCCAGAGCGAGAGAGCAAATGTCGGTGTGTATGTATATTGCACACTATTTAAATAAAATATAAAATATCTTTTAAAATGAAGTTTCACTTCTATCGTGTGTGAATCGCACACACACCTTTATTTTTATTTTTTTTTAATTTACAATTATTTTTTTAAATGTTGGGCAACTATCCCACATTTACTCTACATCTTTTTGCGTGCTTAGTAAAGTGATGGATGATCATTGTGATCAGGGTGATCATGTGACAAGTCTGGGCCTGCACTAATACAAACAGACAATTACGTATTTTTATGTATAAATATCAAGCATCGAATAATCAATACATACTTAGTTGGGTATACTCCCTGAATCCATAAAATTAAGCCACAATAAGTACTAAATTAGCCTCCAATAAAATCTAACCTTATATCAACTTAACTAAGACACCTACCGTGTAAGGCAATCGGGCCATTCTCAATTTGGCAGTGCTATAGTAGTTCAATCAATACCCAACGAGTCGGCTTGACGGACGGCTTTATGCATAGCTGTCAACGTTAAAAATAATGTGATTCGCGGACTTATAGTCAGATGTCGCGTCGTGTCATATCACATAAATTCAGTCGGTTGTCACGTCCTTATTTGGCGGGAAAGCAATCGGCTTACACCGAAACGGGTATGCCGATATTCAGCTTGATCCTCTACCGCATGACTCTTGTTGCATAAGCTGTGCATTTTTACCTAACGCGTGTATGTAGGTAATGCAACGCTTTTGGTATGTTATTCCATTAGTCACGATTGGAATGCCGATCACTTAATCGATGAAAACGACTTTGTATTTAGTCCTTGGGATTCAAGTGTTTCACCATATTAGCTAGTATTTTTTTTTACTTGATAATGGAGAACAAGGTCCAGATATTTATTTTTATTAAGTAACATTATAATGTTACATTTTCATACACTAACCGCACTTCATTAGTCCTTAAACGCACTAAGTACGTTCTTCAGAAATCGCAAATAGATCGCATCTAGTTGTTACTCCTTATTCTCTGATTAAAACTGAACTTTAAACCAAGTGTGGCCAATCTGCGGTCCGTTTATATACTCGTTTAAAAGAAATTTCGAGAAGAGCCTAATTGCCTTGTTTGTCAAATTGCATTTGTTTTAGCTTTTTTTAAAACTTTACTTTATTTGAACCATTTGGTAACTTCTTCGTTGTTTCCAATTCGATAACATTCAAAAAAATAACGAAAGAAATTTAGAAAATGCGTGAAAACCGTGTACATATCACAGCGGGTCTCAAACTTTCCAGGTACACGTATTGTTCTCGTATGGGTCATATCAATAGTAAACTTGCGTGCACTTAGCCTCATCTAATGGAAAGTGAGACGAGGTTGATAACGGGACGTGCTCGTCAAGTAATAACCGATTCACTTTTCATTAAAAGACCCATTAAAACTTCGGAAAAACTATTAGCGAGTTCCATTCCTTTCCGTTTTGCATAATGAAAGAAGATTCGAAGCACCACATGCGAATACACTACTCGTATAATGTGTCACACGTGTCACTACGACCATAAGTGGAAGAAAACCTTAACGGCATCGGGCAGTCCCGAAACATAATGGACAGCATGGAATAAGTTGGTAGTTAACCTTACTTCACGATCCCGCACTCACCAAAGTGCAGCCGGTAAAACATAGGAAGGCAAGTGATCCTACACCGATATTCTAAGCTACGAGAAGTTTTTGTAATAATTATTGTTAGGTGTTGTTATCATTCGTCAGATTAAAATGCGAATCCTCGATCCTGAGAAATCTACCTATTGGAATACATACACGAATGCGATAGAATGAATAAAATCGATAATAATAAAAATAATAATACTAGCTAGTACGTGTCCCACTGATGGGCAAAGGCCTCTTTCCGAGGAGAAGCATAGGCTTAATCATTACCCTAATCCGCGACGTATTGGCTAATTCAAACACCTAGAAATCAATAGTTCTAGTTCTAGGGTGCCTTTCATGCTATATTATCTAAACCTGGTAGTTTTGATGCCTTTTCGGTAACTTCATTGTTTGTTATTTTAATTAAAACTAGTTTATTCAACTAGGCCGACATAACCCAAAAGGTTAGGGTAAAGGCCTTAAAAATATATATATACATATATATATATATATATATATATTTTACCCACATACAGTGGCACTACAGGAACATTTCTCAGGCGTTCATGTTTCGTCACGATGTTTTTCTTCACCGTTAGCCGATAGTGTAACCAATTTGAATAAGTAAATGAACGGGAAACTGAATAATTCGTTGGTACACGCCGGAGTTCGAACCTGCGGATATCGAATCGATATTTCACCGATGTAAACCACTCGATTACCGATACTTTTTAAATAAAATCTATGTATCGATCGATTGTAAAGCAAATGACAGCAATATTACCAAGTTACACAAGAACAATGTAGGAGATCAGTCCGCGTGGGCAAGTAGGTGGTTCCGCCTCATTTAACGTCACAAGGTTCCATTTTACATGACGTTTCTTTCGATGTTATTCTTTGTCGCAATAAATAAGGTGCCCACGCTTCCGACCTTATTATTTTACGTAATTAATACGCATCATTGAACTTCTAATGGTGGTTTATTTGATGCGAGTAGACAATGTTCAAGAGCTTTACATTTGAACACGCAATAATTAAGCTCATTCAGCACTGCACTCCTGTTTGAAAAAGGTTATATAGAGAGCCCTCGAGCCCGCTGCTTGCGCGAATGCAAAGCGAAAATAAGTTACAAAACAATTTTTACTACAATTATATAAAAAAGAGATTTGCACACCCTAATCAAAAGGTTTTTGCTCAAATATAGAAAAACAGTGTCCACACAAACAATATCACAAAATACATACTTTGCAAAGACATTGCTCGTACAAGCAGATAAGTTTGATTATGTTAAAATAAAAGTACATCGAAATTTCTTCCCTAAAAAAAGGGTAAAACCCAGATTTAAAAAGATACTTCTTAATCAGTATCGATATGCTTCTAGCTAATAAGCTGTGCCCTACGGTTTTACCCGTGTTAAATTTATTTGACTAACTCTCTACCGCACAGCGACAGTGCATCCTGTAGCCTATCATTGTCCTAACAAACCGTACTTGCCTACAGCTTTCCGGATTTCTTGAAGTACATGGTTACTCCGCTCCAGAGAGTCGTGTCAAACTCAATAAATTTATTTAAAAAAATTATGTATGTTCCCTATGGACTTCAAAACGGCTGGAGCGCAACAACGCGTGGCAGGTATTGCTGGTAAGCAACATTTTTTTTTTTCAAATTGTATTGGCAGTTCTAGAGATTAGCGCGTTCAACAACCGAACAATTTCTTGAGCTTTATAATATGAAGGTAAAGATTGTCAGAATTTCATATGTAGGTACTTATTATAGGCGTCAATAAATAGTATTGTTATATGCCATCCCACGAGACAAGAGAGCACAACGTTATCGAATAGATAAATAAGTCCACACCTCTAACTCAATTACGGCTCATTCAGTTTTTTTTAGTAGCTCGTCAAATTGGCTGTGCTGTCCTTGATGGTACTACAATCCAAACACAACGGCGACCACCGAGAGATCGAAATCCAACAGCGATCGCCTGCATAAATATCTCTTCACGTTACGCATCAAGGACGGATGTCTTAAGAAGGAGGAACACATTAGCCGGAAACTAGTTCCACAGTTTCACGGTACGACAAAGATAGGAGATAGAGAAATTTTTAGTTCGTGCCGAGATGGAGTTTAAAATAAAACTTTGCCTCCGAAATCCAGCGCGCGTGGTTCTGTTGTGGAAAGGAGGTGGAAAGGAGAGGAGGGAACTAGATTGAACAACTCTTCAGAACACTCACCATGACACAGACGGTAGAACACGCTCAGAGAGGTGATGTTCCTGAGCAACTATAAGTGCTCGATATATTTGGTAACGTCTGCATCATTAACAATGCGAACAGCCCGTCTCTGCGACCTGTCCAGAGCCTCGAGGAGGTATTTTGCGGATCCATCCCAGAGTTTAAGTTATGATAAGCAATGAATTATATTATTTTTTTATACAACTAACGTGGCCACCCAGCTTACAATCCGCCTAATGGTAAGCGTCTACCGTAGCCTATGGACGCTTGTACAGGTATCACTAGCCCTATGCGAAAAAAGAAGAAATTACCAAAAAAAAAAACGGTGTCCTATCTGTCTTAATTATATTTCCGTTTTTTTTGTAGGTTTACAGTATGATTACAATCTCACCTGATGTTAAGTGGCGAAGCCCATAACACGCTAAACCTAAAAGTACTGGCTTTCAAATTTAGCTGCCGGAACAGACCATAGTCACAGATTTTGAAGTTGAGGGTGGCATTAGAAAATGTCCTACCAGCACCTTATGGTTTCATCACAATGTTTTTTCCTTAACCGAAAGCTCAGGCTTAATATTAAGATTCGAACCCACTTCAATTCTGCGACGTCCTAACTCGCTACTACTGAGATGTCATCGTTTTAATTTTCAATACATCATTTTATCATCATTTTAGTCTTACTATATTATAAAAGAAGTCCCCCCGCCGCGTTTTTCTATCAGTCTGAAAAAGTATACTCAAAAAGTACCGAACGGGTTTTTATACGATTTTCATCAATGCAGTGATTCATGAGGAAGGTTTAGGTGTACAAATTCATTACGGTTTTGTGTAAATTGGGTGTTATAGGACGATGGATGTTGGTTGTCGGAAAAAATTAAACCGACTGGCGAGCTTCACTGACGCACGCCGCGTAAACCAATAGTTATATGTATTATTTTGATACATGTGGGGTGGGTGCTAGTTATTTTTATATTTAGCGTATGACCACAATCTCACTTTATGTTAAGTGATGATATGGCCGAAAACGCTAAGCCTGGATTTGCAACTACCGGAACATACTTAAAAAGGTGCCTTAAAGGTATGACTAATACAAGGTTTACCTTTAGGTAGGTTTTAATTTAATTTAATTTAGGTATCTGTGGTACAGTCTCACGACTAGTACAGACACCAACGTCAATTATATTATTAAGAGATATAATCTTTAATTTAATTAACTGTGTAAAAATAATATAATATTATGAATTTTATAATTGAAATAAATTATTATTATTATTAATATTTTTTATATATATACGTAGTACAGTTAAAGTTTTTAGTTCAAAGTTTAATTGGTTTTATTAATAACTAGCTATGGTCGCCGCTCCGCTTGCGTGGACTACAGAATTATTGTTTATGAAGGAATTGTGTTATATTTTTTTATAAGGAACATATATCTAAGGAGCAAAACAAAAAAAAGATCAAAATCTATCTAGTTGTTTTTGTGTGATGCGCGCCGAACAGTTAATATCAATCATTTTATTTATTTTCTATATACATGTATTTTCTTTTTATTATTATGATTTAGATTTAAAATCCATCATTATCATGTACCATAATATTACGATGTTTATCTTCACCAAAAATTGAATTCACACTTCATAAAAGAACAGGTACAATATTGATAAAATATGCGGTAGTATGATGATAAATGTTGCTTAAATCTCAAGAATAAATTTACTTAATCAAGGGTCAGGATCAAGGGTTGACATGCTACAAAAGAGACTGAAATCCGCAAAAAAAAGTATCTAATGATTATTTTGTTTAGTTATTTTACTAATTCAATACTCTGTTCACACTTGCTAAGGAAATAAATATTAATTTATTATTTATTTTTAATATTGCAATAGGTAGGTACATATAAATGATTAACCTTTACATGAATAGTGTCATTTTTGCATCAATATGTAGGTATGTATAACATTTTTTTTCAGGCTATGTAATAATTTTTGTTTTCTTTACACTTTTAGTAAAATGTAGGTATATCAACTTTAATTAGGTCCTAATAAAATAATTGACGTTCGACAAAATACTCCGGTTTCTATAAATTCGTGTTGAATGTACTTTCTATAAGAACACGTAGGAGGACACTTTGATACTAAAATAGTAGTAAATTTCTATAACTAATAGTATTACATGTTCGATAGCTTGCTAGTAGATGGGATCCATTACGCCTACCTTCGGCTTTTGTATTAAATTTAAGTTGCACTAACCCCACATTTACTGTATTTTAATTGCATACCAATTCAAGTATGTAGCTCACTTAAAAGATGTCTAGATTTATTTAAAAAAAAGAGAGATTTGCAAACTTATTAAGAAAAAATACATTCCCGCTAAAAGTATTTTTTTCTTTGTTATTTTTTTAATTGATTGAACAAGACGAAATAACAACGACAACAATATAAAATTTATTATAAAAAAATAATAATGAATAAATAAAATATCAAAAATATACAAAGAAAAACATCGTTAATTATTATATGGCAATAAGGAAAATAATTAATATACCTAATTAGGGAGCAGTCCGTCACAACACAAGCACAGCACTCTGTTACGCGAATGTTCTGTCTATGTACTCGCAGTCGAATTCGGCGAAGAATGAGTCAAACGGCGAGAGAGAATCTTCTGCGAACTCTGAAGGTGTTTCTTGATCTAATTCCGTTGAGAATTCTGATAAATCCGAGCACAACGGTGAAGGCCATCGCTCGGGCCGTGGAGTTTCTTCGCTCTCTCGAAGCGCCGCGGATAAGCTTGAGATGTACCTCATCGCCAACCGAAGGGTGGTGATTTTCGTGAGTTTCTCGCAGGGTATCGGTGTGCCGGTGATGGCCGCGGCGGGGACCGCTTGCCTCAGTGCTTCGAAGGCGCGGTTGATTTCTCTCATGCGGGATCTTTCTCGTGCGTTGGCGGTTTTCCTCCTGTATTTGCTGAGAGGTTGCGGCGTGCGGCGCGCTCGTGGCTCGCGGCTGCGCGCCGCGCGCGGTCGCAGCTGGTACTTGTCGTGTTCGGGCATGGAGTGAGGCCTCAGGCCGTGCGGCCAGTGTCTACCCCACGCAGCAGAGCTAGCCGCCCGCGCATAACTCCGCTTGAAAAATACGCTCACTCCGCCCACTCGCCCCGCTTCGTTCATGTACATTCGTGCTGTTAATTCATTATTTCAATATGTAATTATTACCTATTATTATGGAAAAAAATCTCAATTATGGAAATAAGTATATCTTGTATTACATACCTATTATTACACAGTCTATGTTAGTACTGTCGTCAGCATAATTATTAAAATATTACAACTACATAGTTGTTAAATAAATAAAATATTCTACTAAATATTTTTAATAGGTGTAAAGACACAGAACTAAAACTTATGCTACATTTCATATAACTTGTCCAGTGTTGCCAATCGAATCCGCGATCTGTAGGATCTACAACAAAACTTTTACAATGGTAAAAACAGTAACGGTAGAGTAAATGTTTCGTCAATGTCTAAACGTTATCAACGTTTAAAATGTTAAATTATTTTTCAACAATAACCTTACTAATATTTCATTATACAGATTATTTCATATGCCGTAATTAGAGCCAAAATTTTGATCACTCTTGATGCTTTGATGAATATAAATTAAATAATAGTGCAATAACTATGTACATGTAGGTAGTTACTAATTCATTTACACTTTGCTCAATTATCGATTAACCAATTTCAAATAAAATTGCTCTAATAATTATAAGTATTTATGAATCTGTAAGTGTTATTTATGACTGTATTCAGAAACAGAAACTCACGAAAACCCGATGTAAAAATAAGAAAATAATATACAAAATTTATTTTAGTGTGGTAACACAGCCATTAAAAATGTCAGGGACGCGAGCGGCAACTTATATCACAGCGACGGAAATAAATAAATTAATCAAGAGCTCACGTAGTTTATTAATAAACTGTCCGATAAAATGATTTTTAAAACGAAATACAACTATAAATATCAATTTTATATTATATATAAATAATATTTCTTGTTCTTATCTCATACTAAGTAGAGTCTGCATCACATATTCCTCCTTCATTCTCCTCTATCAACTGCCATCCTATATCTGTTCCTCTACTCCTATATCCCTCCTTATGACTAAAACCACGCTATTTTCCTCAACTTCTCCGTCACCTGTACAACTTCTATTTTGTGCTTTCAGGCTTCCTCTGAAATACTTATTCCTAATCTTATCCATATTCGTTATATCACACATCTATATTAACATTTGCATCTCTGTCACATGTATTTTTATTTCATCCATCTCTTTCATTAATAAACTTTTAAATTTGTACAATGACTAAGATATTATAGATCAATATTATAATAGTCCCTTAAAAAAAACTTTTGTCACATTATTGGAAAAGCGCAAAATTAATAAGTACAGAAATTTCACAAAAATAATTAACTCTATCTACCTATGTCTTAGTCGATCTTTAAATATCTTAAACCTTTACAAAAATCCTTAGGAATGTCATTAAAATATGTCGTATTAACACCAACAACTTTTGTGATATGCTTCACGATTCATGGGGTTGGTACAACTGAAATCGCACCTGATTCTATCGCATCTGTGCTACGACTTTGATTTAAAATAACTATTACAATAAATTGGTATTTTGTTTTTGTTTTTTAATTTTAAAATTAGTTATTTTGTCGTTTCAAACTATTATGTATGTTTTCCAATTTATTAAATTAAATAATAAAGTAAATGTTTCCTGCCCGAGTGTACGTGGTTACAATGAATGAACAAGCAGTAAGTTGTTGCAGAGCGAACTAACTATGAAGGTGATCGTTAATCCGATTTGCATATTGAATTCGGCATTTCCGTTCTGCCTTGCTGTTGATAGCTGATTGTTTACGAAGCTTACGAAGGACTTGCTCTCTGCAGACAGGCGCGTGGGCTCTAGTCACATTAAAATTGAGCAAGTATGTAAGCGAATTATGTTGTAATGATGCTTGTTATCATTGCATTGGTGCTAAGTTAAAATTAATCAGCGGGTTTCATTTGTATATTAATTTTATTAAATATTTTTTTATAAATCTATTTTATATTGCTATGTTCCTTCGCTCTGTATTTTTACCAATAAAAAAAAAAACGAAAAAAGAGAGTGCCATTTAATTTGGGAATATATTTTCTGTTTTTATTTAATTGTTTTTAGTTGCTATATAACTATATTTTTTAACTAAATTCATGATAATAAATGATTTCAATTTATGTTATAACGTAAGTACGATGGATTTAAACTACAAATTGCTACTATATTTAGATAAAAGGCGTTATTTATATCGTATGCAAAATCATTGCATCACTTTTCTACAACAATTAAATGAGAAAATAATATATAAATTCCCTCCACTGAGATTCTTACTAGAAATAGACGTCTTGGATTTACTAGAAGCGTTTCCCGATTTGGGTGAACTCTTAATAAAAGAACCATTAAAATGGCAGAGTATTACTAATGAAATTCTGTTTTCTTGTCTTCGAGCAATAGATAATATTTACGCACAAAACATAGAACGAGCTCAAACAGTTGTGAATGTGAGGTTAAAATGTGTTCCTACAATTTTATCTCATAAAAATTCAAGAGTTTACGGCGGTTTAACTGTTATTGAAGGTTTACTTTTAAATGTTTCACAGTCAGTTAGTTACGCTTATCAAACTGTTTGGTCTTGTCCTGAAGAATGTGAGGGTAATGAAGTTATACTTCAATATATACCTAAAGCACCACCTAAATGCTTCAAGTGCAGGAGCGTTCTTTTCGAAAACAGCGGTTTAAGAAGATGCGGAGATAAGGTGACAGCTACATTTAAACTCAAAGAGGAATTATTGTCAAAAACCTTTATCATCGTCGACGATTTAATTACTAAACTACAACTTGGTTCAACATATATCTTGCATATTGTCGTGTTGAAGAAAGTAACTGCTGTTTGGAGTTTTGAAGAAGTTCTTCCTCTAAAAGCGCCTATCAATTGTTCCATTCCAACCGACATTGACGCGTTATACAAAGCATGTGTAGGAACACCGTGGAAATTTCTTTACTGCTTAGCTTCAAGTATTGGAATTAATATATGTCCATTGAACTGCTTCATACATCTTAAGATTTCCTTATTATTAAGTTTGACGAGTATTAAGGCTAATTTACTCACTGGTTCTAATATAGTTCACATACTTGTGGGAGCTACAGATACACGATTTGTTGGTGCAATTATGCGTGAAGCTGCAAAACTTGCGGATAGATCAGTCTGTTTTGGTTTTACCAATACTTCAGTGACGACATCATTGATCGCCAGTTCTGGAGGGATCTGCACCTTACAGTTGCCTCTTCATGTCTACAATCAGAAGCAAATATCTTCCATCTTGACAGCTATAGAAACGGGAGAAATAGTTACTGAGACCACCAAAACAAAAGTACAATGTGCCATTTGGGCACAAGGTATGGATTTTAAAAAGATTATTCTTTACAATGTAGCTAGTGTTTTCGGTACAATTTGTCGAGGAGATTATGGAGACCATAATGATGATGTTGTCGATTTCATGCTGCAAAAAGCTATCGATCCTGTAGATATTGGTGCTGAGGAAACAAAATATCTAAAAGATATAGAAGATTATATCAATATTATTGCTGGAATGGAAGTAGTTTTAAATCAAGAGACAGAGACACTTTTGAGGAATTACTTCTTAGCAGCTCGTAGAGAAAGAGCTCGATGTGTCTCGGTCGGAAGTATGGAAGCACTGGTTGCGTCTTGTCTAACATCAGCAAGGCTATGTCGCCGAAAAGTCACCAATGTTGATGATGCAGTGCTAGCAATTTGGTTACATGTCAGCGGAAGCCCGGAGCCGAGATTTGCCCCGGATGAATACCTCGAATGTGCGGCAGACGTCAAGAAACTACAAATAGTAATGAATAAGTTCAAAGATTGGCTAAAACAGTTTACTGGTGTTAATATTTCTTAGAATTTATTCTCTTTATTACTTATTACGTCAATCACCTTTGTAAAATAATTACTCATAATTGTAAGAAATGAGTGTGATTTTCATATCTGACAGTGACTCGGTTAATTATTCCTCGTGGTTGTAAACAATAGGCTTATTATAGTACTATTCAGTAGACTACGGTCATACTCATACCACGAAATAGGTCCGGAAAACTTTGTTCAAACGACGAACTAATCCAAACATCAGTGTTTTGTACCTAATAGGTTTTTTTATTTCTAACTTGTATGTAGATAAAGGCAAATTATTAAATAAATATGCCAATATCCGACTTGGATAATGGAGTTAGTATATATTTAGGTCGTAGTATTTTTAAATTTAGGAAAACGAATGAATTATCTTACTAATATTTAAGTGATTGATCTGAAATTAAATATTTTGTCTTTTTTTCAAAAAACCTTTATTGAATATTTCTTATAAGTAACAAAATATATTATGCTATTTCTTGACTAGATTAATAGAATACAATAATATATAAAAAAAACATCACTTCAATAAAATTTGTATAAGATACATATTTAATATTAAAAATTATCTCATGTTTGCTAAGAGAATATATATGTATGATATACGATACATTTTTAGTACAGAATATATATATTTTTTCTATATTTATAGATTAGTCATAATAGCCTAATCGTTTAATTTGGCACTTGGTTTTTATTTTGACACAATATTATACTCTAAAACTAGTAACAGTTTCAGTTTTCATATAAATGATACCAATTAATATAATTTCAAAAATTAGCTAGAACTGCTCTTACTTATCATACTAAGAGTAATAGTGTATTATGGAACTACAAAAAACTTGATTGATGATTTCATATTTAAAAGAAAATATGAGTACTGTTATGTATATAAATTTACAAAATGCCCCTTAGCTAATGTTACTAAGATGTTGTTTTATTATTTTACTAACAATAAAATGTTATAAGGTCAAAGCTTTTTGTAATTTAAACTGACAACAGATAATTTAAACCTATGTACACTAAAATTTAATAATTTTATTAAGGTAGGTAGTCTGATATCTATTTAATGACATAAATGAAAAAAGAAGACATTTGAATATGCTCTTCAATAGTACGTAAAAATAGCCACTAGTGGTTTTAGTTGTGACATCATAGAACTATTATCTTACTATATTATAAAACAAAGTTCCCCATCTGTCTCTCTGAATGCGATAAACTTAAAAACACCGATCCGATTTTCATATGGTTTTCATCAATGGATGGAGTGATTCATGAGGAAGGTTTAGGTGTATAATTTAATTATGGTTTTTGGAAAATTGGCTAAAATATGATAATGATTGTTGAAGATGTCAGAAAAAACATGCCGATTGGGAGCTTTACTGGCGAGCGCCGTGTAAACCAATAGAGTTATATGTATTACTCTGCTACCAGTGCTAAGCCAGGGCGGGTTGCTAGTAATAACATAATTTACTAACTACCCTCTATGACGTCACAAAAAAAAAATCAGAAAATGTAAACAGAATTTCTAGTGGTATATGATGAGTCAAATGTATACTCAAGTTTCACGAAAATAATAACTAACATATAGAAACATACAATTCAAGACATTTTTTTTTTTACTAAAATTATGATAGGCAGATAGACAAACTATAGTATAGTATAATTAGCACCAATATTATATACTTTTGTAAATGAGCCATACAGAAGCAAAACTAGCATTGAGTAGGTTACAGTTACAAAATTAAGTTAATCATTTAAGTTTTATTATAATAAGATTTACAATGTGATAATTTGAATAGATACTTTAAATATTAATAAAAACATGGGATGTTGCTTGCATTGCTTCTATATAACATATATTAATACATTATAATTAACACACACTTAACACAAGTATTGTCAGACTACATACATACCTATATATTTTTACAATTTGCTCAATTAGTATATACTTTTCTACTTAATAATCCTGCCATAATATGTCCTATGATTATATTCAACTGTCATCACTAATTCCTACTTCATGTCATTCAAAAAACTAAAGTCCAATGTTGATTTCTGCAATATTTCCTTTTGAGAATTCAACTTTTCAGATAACTCCATATTAATCTTCCTTATTTTTAAACTTTCCTCAATTAGATACTTCAGTTTATCATCTTCTTGTACTCTATTAGCCACTTTGATGCAGTGGGTGGACACTGGTTCTCCGACTTTGAAACCTTTCTTTTCAAACGATATCACACTGTAGGGTATATCTGATAAGTTTTCACCGTCTTTAATTGCCATGGTAATAGCATACCACATAGAGGTATTAAATTCATCTAATTTAATCTTTAAATCATTTGTCAGTTTTTCTATATTCTCAGTTGCATTTTTCAATATATCATCAATTTTAGTAAATTCTGTACTCAAATCAATAAGCTTTAATACAAACGGTTGATGGTTAATTTCTAGTAAGATTTTGGTTCTTAATTTAAGACAGTCATAGCAAACTTTAGTTATGTCATGACACTGTCTGTCTTTACCTCTGCTCTGAGCTAGTGACTCACTTTTTAGGTACATTATATAGATTTTGTAAGCATTAGTGTGTATCATTTGGAAATTATATTTGCTAACAAAATGTTTGACATCATCCGAAATAAGTTCATTACAACGTCTTTTGGCAGACTGTAATCTTACAGAGAGCTGATTCCAAGCAGTCTGCAGTTTGCTTATTCTTTCAAACAGTTCATCGACATCTTTAAATACTTTGTCTAAACCATCAAGAAAGTCAGCGCCTTTTCCATTTTCTCTTAGTTTTTCAATATGTTCTTTTCCTGTATCAATCATTCTTTTAAGAATTTCTTCTTGTGCAAGAAGTTTACCAATATTCTTATCCACAGCGTTGTGTTTAAGAAGAATATCCCTCCCTTCACTTTTTAAGGACTCAGCCCTGATAAACAGTCCATTGATGAGAGAGTTGTAAATCTCCATTTGATTCATAACAAAATACATTCCATTTCTATATAAGTTATAACTGTTTTTAAAATTGTATAAAGTTTTTGGGTGCTCTAAGCATCTCTGTACTGCTTTTGGAACAACTGGCTCAATATTATCTTTGACAACACATGTTTTGTTGAATAAATACAACATCACATCTGAATGATCATTCCAATAATTCAATATGGTTGCTTCATTGCTCAGTGTGACATGAGTATTGGGACATATTAAAATTTGCTCAGTTGGTGGTATATTAATTTCTTTTTGTATGCAAAGTTTTAATGTTTCTACAGTCACTGTATCATCAATTTTATAAGCCACTACAGATAAAGTGCTAACGGAAAAAATTTTGATTATTTTATTTGATAAGATATTTGTAAGTTGATCAAATATAATAATTTTACTAGATGCTTCTTTCTCTTGTGTAGGTATATTAAATGTGACTCTAGATGGTGTATCTCTACCACGCAATTTTGGGTCCCACTCAAGGGCAATTGTTAACCATTTTTCAATAAAAGCCTTAAAAGGTTTTGATATATGATTCTCTGGGAATATTTCATTAGAATACTCTATATCTCCATGAAAGGTTTCATAAATGCTTATATTTTCATGGGCTTTTTTTTCAACATATGGCATCCATTGTGCAGTTGACATAAATGGAAGAAAAGGTCTTTTCCCACAAATGATTTCAAAAGTCAATAAACCTAATGACCAGAAGTCTACAGAATTACTGTACGTTTTACTGTATAGTAATTCAGGAGCTAAATATTGTAATGTCCCAACAAAACTGGCACAGACCGAGTTAAAATCAATTTCCTTGGCATAACCAAGATCTATTAGTTTATATATCACTTTACGTGGCTGAGATGCATAATTCAATTGTTCTGAATTATTCAAGATATGCATAACGATATTTTCAGGTTTCAGATCCCTATGCGTAATTTTTTTCTGATGAAGGAATTGCATAGCTTTTCCTATGTCGTTCAGAATTTGACGAACTTGCCCTTCTTTTAAACCTGCACAGGTCTCCGGTTTGTTAAGAACTTGACGTAAATCACCTCCACTGCAATATTCCATACAAAGAATCGGCAAACCAGACGGATTTGCGCGAGCTAAGCCCTTTATAAACTCTGGTGGTAATTTCTTGGTTCCAACTATATTCGGGTTTTGACAATCTCTCAGCATCTCAACTTCCTTGGTCCACCTCTCTTTGTGTTTTTCGGTAAGTTCGTCGCCCCATTTGCAAGATTTTATCGCAAGTTTCTCGTCAGTTTCTTTGTGTCTCCACAGTACCACTGTACCAAAACTACCAGAGCCAAGGACTCTGTCTTTGATCCAGTCGCCAACAAATATTATATCATCCATTTCAGAGCACTCAAAAAACTGATAGGTAATTGATAATCGCACAGTGAATTGTAGTAGAAATTAGAAAAGAAACTAGCGTATCCAATCAAAATATCTCTATAAAAGTTGAAGTTTTGTGTTTTTGTCACTTGAGTCACTTGTCAGTGATTTTGACATTAATACTTTGTAGTATGTCCAAACTTGGGATTTGTCTTTGCCATTTTGAGAAAAAATATTTTCTTCGAGTAAACAAAATTCGTGGGGAAATTTTTGGGGAAGAATTTTATCTGCATAGCCTTACCACTAATACCAACTCTGATACTTTAGTTCAAACAAGACACTTATTTTTCTAAATATGTATTCACTAGATGACTCACTCCCTCTCTTCTTCTTTTGCTTCTTCCTGAAATGGCTATTGGTCCTCTTTATTAAAGATCATTACTCTCATTATCGAGTGAATATAGTTTCCAGTCTTATGGCGATTTCAGGTTCCTATCAAAATGGTGGCATTGTTAGAACTTTCTAGGGAGTTTTTGTGGCATTTCAGAATTCATGATCCACGTTATTATGCAAGCAAGCTTTATTATGCAAAATTCCAAACTCTTTCTCTTCAAATCTAAGAGGAGCAAGCTATTGCGACTGGCCTCAGTACTTCGGTCCTTTTGGAGTTGGCTGTACATAGCTAAATACTGTAGTTATCACTTAAAATCACGTGAACCGCATGCCTGTTTGTTGTATTATGTATCTTTACTATTAAGTGTCTTACAAAGTTCATCATTCTTTAAAAAAATGCGAGTAAGTAATATGAAAATACACGAATAAATATTTTAGTGAGATATTTTTTCTGGATTTAACTTATTATTACGTATTTAAAACGACTAGAATTAAACTTGCGTGAGCAAGCGCGTGTCTTAATATAGAATTACAAATATTTATATGCTTAGAATATATTCGACAAATTATATGACGAATAAATTGACTTCACATATATTTCATCTAAATTTCATAGTAGGATAAACATGTCAGATGTTACATATCATATGAGACTACTGTAATGTTCGTTTTTTTTAAATTATATTTGTGTATGTTATATTATTCCACAAGAGATTAATACTGTCCAAATTGAGATGTGCTTAATGCTATCGAATGCCTTTGAGTAATCAATGAAGGTTATATAAAGAGGACGATTATATTCTTTATATTTTCTAGTATTGGGTCTAATGTGTGTATATGATCAATAGTGGAGAATTCAGACCAGAAACCGGCATGTTCCATTAGTTGATTGTTATCTATTTTTGATGTTATTCTGCTCAATAATGTAGAGGTAAAAAATTGTAAATTCGCGGCAGTAAGCTTATTGCCATGTAGTTTTCAATATCTGCATGTTTTTTTTGTAGTGAAGTATTTTCTCTAACTTGCACCATTGCTGGGGAGTATTTCCACTTTAAAGCACCCAGTTGAACATTTGATCTATGTATAGAAATAACATAGGAGATCTTATTTGGATTGTTTCATTACTTATCTTGTCTGGACTAGGACTTTTCTCAGGTTTTATTTCTTTCTACGGCACTGCGTATTATCTACGGGGATATACGTTGGCTCGCTAATATCATCACCATCAGCAAACGGGTCTTCATTTTCACCGTTATAATTGCTTTCGGGTGTACTTTGTCGGTAGTAGACTTTCCTCATTATCGTTTCAGCTCTCTTATTGCGCTTTATAGTTTTGTGTTAAGCTAAAATTTAAAAGAAATTTAAGTATAAATACCAGCCTAAAAGCTAGTGTTTTAGTGTTTCATGTGTAACTTCTACTCACTGAGCAATATTTACAAATAAAATAGCTGTATTATCTCAAACAAATCAAGAGCTATAAAGACACTATTATAATCGATCTTTTATCATTTTAAAATAATCAAAGTTGTTTTTAAACCTTACTTAAGTATCAGGTATAGAAAAAGGCAAAAAGAGATTTATTTCACAAAATTTATTATTATAAACTGTTGTCGTTATTCTGCTATTGCGTAAATTGCTGTTATGTATCGAATTATATTTTGTAAATGAAACCATAAAGAAATGACACGACAATGAAATGAAATATGATAATAAAAAAAAGTGAACTCAGTTCAGTCAAGGTTTATAATTTATAATCATCAATTCGGAACATTTATTATTCGTATTTTTATTTATTATTTGTAAATTGGAATGTAGGCAACGTGAAGTTCTCTCCCTTACACACCTATTGATAGTGCGAGTTTTGAGTATTTTAGTGGAAAACTCTCATTTCTTTACATGTATTTGGGCACATTTAACTAATTGCAAATAATTTTTGTAAAAAAAAAACGAATCTCGATTTTCTAGGTTGAAATATCTATTCACGTGATCAATGCAGTACTATTTAACGTTTAAAACTAAATTGATGTATTGGTCCAAAAAATCAATTTTTCAATTAATTCAAATCAGATCGGCATCCTTAATTCAACACTGGACACTTGACACTCTTGACAGTTTTTTGTTGCTATTGTGGTCTTGTGGTTGCGGAATGCTATTTTTCTGATTGTTACTGATGAACCGAATGTTGTTTTATTTTTTGTTCCATCACTTTATTGCAAAATATTATAATTTAAAGGCAACTGTACATCATTGGAAAGTGGATCTTTATTTTAAGAATGCTTGACATGGCCTCCACCTGTCGTACTTGTATGAAGGATAATGTAACTTTGATAGATATATATCAAAGTGTAAAATTAGAAAACGATTGTATAAAAATTGCAGACATGCTAAAAGAGTGCACAACGGCCCAGGTAATGTACTAGATGCGTACGTAACCATAATATATGACTGAAGAATGCAGTGTTGTTAGCAATTCTCATGGAGACTCAACTTTAGATTACATACCGTCAAAATGAGACATCAAATTTTCTAACAGTTAGATCACTTTATATCTTGGCTAAATATATAATTTTATAATGCGGAAACAAATAGTTTTTGGGAAAGTTTAATGCCTTTGTAAATTTGACAATATAAATATCAGTTCTACATTTTTGTCATAATGCTCACTTTTGCAAGATAGGCAAAGATGTTTCAACCATATGACCACATAGTATGTAGTCAATATAAATTCATTCTGAATGTTTAAGTAATTTTCATATTATTATTAATTTATAAATCAATATTTATAGTTATTAAATTTAATTTCAAATTTTGTAATTGTTTCTTTACATTTGTTTGTTAGTTTATGAAGGATCATTGTTTTGTGAAATATTTACTTCCGTTTTGATTTTTATGAATTTAAGACATTTTCTTTTCTGTTGTGGTGATAAAATTGCTTATGCTAGTTTGTAATATAAGTAAGTTTATAATAGTTTGAACTATCACACCAGACTCTCTCCTTCAGAAGGAAGCAATGATGGCTCAGTGGGAGCGTGTATGACTTCGCATTGATCAACATTAGTTCCAATCCCTGCAATGAGCCTTAGCTTTCAGTGAAGGAAAACAACATGAGGAAACCATAGCATGGTTGTAGGGCATTTTCTAATGACAGCTTGGCTAGCTACCACCCTCAAGTTGAAAATCTGTCACCAAGCACCAATAGTTGTGTTCCGGCAGCTGCACTTGTGAGCCAGCCTTCCACTAGGTTTAGCGTGTTATCATCTTGGACCACATCATCACTTAACATGAGGTGATATTGAGGCCACTATGCCAAACCTATAACGATAAAAAAAGAAGGTTGCCTTACGGGCCTGCAGCTAGGGTGTCACGGTTCATGCTTGCACAATCATGTGATACTCCATAAGCATTGCAGATGGTGTGCTGTGGAGTTTTATTGAGTAGGAGTCTCACATAACCACTCGCTCCCCCAAGCAACTGAAACCTATGACAGGGTTCTCCACATTAAAAAGAAAAGGTTTGAACTATGATCAAACTGATTGATGATCAGAAACAAATAGTTAAAAGTTCATATACAACTTACATGTCCTAGATAAAGACTTAATTTCAAAAATGTTAAAAAATCTTTTCTCTTAAACTTATTGTATCTGCAGTTTTCCTTCACAGAGGAGTTTCCTTTCACCCTCCCCCATAATATCATCAAAATCAGCAGTATGTAATTTAAACTCCAGCCCTCATAGAAATTGTTTTAACAAATTGGAAGAGATTTTACGTTTACATATTTATTATTTTCCAAATTTACCTATATATGTTTTTTTTAATGATGACATTTATATGTCATATTTCATTCCCCCAGATATTAAGTTTTTCTAAAATTATTTAAAAAAATATGTTTATTTTTTATTTACAGTTTTATTACAGTTAATTTTTTACAGTATATTTTTATTAATATAACAGTATGTCTTAGATTTATTTAAATTATACTTCTTCAGGTTACAAAAGAAGATGGTTTGCCACAAAAACTTTGTGATAATTGTTTAAATACTCTTCAACTGTCATATACATTCCGAAACCAAACTTTGAAAGCGGAACAGGAATTCAAACGGCTCATATTGCTGGAGATCGCAGTGAAAGATGAAAAACTTGATATTGATATGAAAAGTGAAAACATTCAGGATTATTTTGAATCCACCAGTGATTTCGATTATGATTCATTACCGCAATGCAAACAGGAGGATGTAGATTACAAATGTAATAACTGTGAGAAACAGTTTAATGATGAGGAAAAATTTTTAAAGCATGTAATGTCACACAATTGCACAGTTTATTCTTGTTCGATCTGTAACAAGGCTTTTCACAAACAAACATCTTTAGATAAGCATACTAGAAAACATCATACATATAAATGCAATATTTGTTCGCTGAATTTCTCTACAAAGTCACTTTTATTAGAGCATGTAATAACACATTCTGTTGATAATGTTAAAACTGAGTATGAAGTGGACGTAAAATTCCAATGTTCCCAGTGTGATATGTCGTTCAACAAGCCCAGATCGCTCGCCATGCATGTGAAAAAACATAACAAGAAAGTTAAAGAGGGAATAAAATTTGTCTGTGATATTTGTAATAAAAGCTTTTCTTTGAAAACTCTTCTGAGGAGGCATTTAAGGATACATAGTGCTGTGAAACCTTACAAATGTACGAAATGCCCTAAGACATACTCGAGACAAGATCAACTGACAAATCATATTAACAAGCATAATGGTCGTAAACCATATTCTTGTTCATTTTGTAAGAAAGGTATATATATACATATATATTATAATGTATCCATACAAGGTGTGAATAGTTTAACAAATCGACTTGCATCAAATTTTATAATCATTACAAACTAGCACTGCCCGTGGCTCTGCTCGCGTGGATTACAGTATCTAAAATAAAAGGAGCCTAAGTTACTCCTTATAACATCAGCTATCTGTCAGTGAAAGTCCCATCCTATCAACATTAATTTTCAAATAATTTTTAGCTATTTTTAAATCATATCATTTCCAGATACTAATTATATTATCTCAATGTTTATAAGGTGTTTTTTGGGTCCACCCAACTTCATAAAAATATCTGATGAAGCACTTAAATCACATATAAGTTTTGTTTATGTAAAAAAATATAGTATTTGTAGTTTTCAAAAATAATCATTACATTACCAATACAATAAAATAAATACATGGTTGCTGGTTGATGCAACAGGTAGTATGGTAGCAACAGGTAAAAAGATATAAAAAAATAGAGCACTTTACTTTTATCTGGGTTTTATCTGCAATCAGTTTTACTATTAGTAGATCTGTTTTACTATTAGGTCCTTACATATAAAATTGGCGTTTTGTTGAAATGGCCTCCTTGATCTCAAATATCTGGCCTTTGGTTAGGAATTCAAATCTATTTCAAATTTAGGCTTGTGTATTTGTGTTTCTTCGGATTGAGTGGTTCATTTTTTTCGGAGCATTTGATTTTTCTTTGACATTGTTCTTTTTACAAAAAGGAAAAGTTAAAATACCGCATTATTTACGAATATGAGTTCCAGCGTGGCATCAGCGCTGCAGAAACAGCTCGAAGGATTAATGATCTGTATGGAGAAGCTAACGTAAAGGAAAACACGGTACTTTTTTGTTTTGGAAATTTTGACCTACAAAACAAACTGTGGACGGCCATTAGTTTAAATTTGGAATGTTAGTTTTATTTGTTCAGGTAGAATTGTCATATTTGATTAATTCCGTGAAAATCTATTGAATAAGAAACATGTCTAGTTATCTGACATAACTCTTGTATTTTATATATATTTCATAATGTTAACGTTTCATTTAAAATAAATTCAAAATGTTTAACTTTAAATAAATATTTTTCTAATCAGTGCTTAAGTGTCTTTTTGGTTTGAAAGTGATCCCATTAGCCACATCTACCATTCAAGATGTATGACATTAAGTTTTTTGAATGTGTTTTGTCAGGATTTACACAATTATGTAGCTTGAAGGATCACCTGCGCACACATACGGGCGAGACTCCGTATTTATGTTCTGAGTGCGGGAGGGGCTTCTCCAACAGTTCAAACTTGCGTCAACACATGATGCGCCACACTGGAGTCAAACCATACGCGTGTAACATGTGTCCGAAAACATTCGTCACTAAAGGTAAATATGACATTACTAGCTGTGCCCCACTGTTTCACCCGTTTTAAATAAGTTAAATTTCTTCGACAAATTTTCCGCCAACACGAGAACCCTTTGTTCTGAATACCCGTACTTGCCTACAGCTTGCCAGATTGCTTAAAGTTCATGGTTACTGCTCCGCTCCTTAGAGTCGTTGCGTGAAGTTATAATCTATAACCTTCCTCAATAACTAGGCTTACAATGCAAAGATATTTTTTCAAATCTGACAGTTCCAGTTGTTCTTTGTCTAGGATTCCAGAGATTAGCGCGTTCGTACAAACTATCTCTTGACTTTTTATTGTATAAAATCGTCATACAAAATCATGCGTTTTGATTTCAATTTTTAAGGTTTTGTTAAAGGAACCCTTGCTAAGCCTATGCTGTTCGTTAGTCCGTACTGACTTTAATGGGCTTGTAACTTTTTAACTGTATGTTGAAATTTTCACAGAATATGTGTTATTATGGCTGACATCTTAACAAATATTAAAAATAAAGTCACAAAAACCCGATCAAGTTTCTTGACGGCTCTTCTCTTTGGTAAGAATTTTGCGGCATCTGTGGTAGTTTTTGACAATTGGCCCTTCATAGGGCCTCAATGAATGAAATATTTTTAATTTTGATTGTCTTTTAAGCAAAAGTGAAATCGAATTATCTAATTCATACTCGGAACATTGCTTGAGTTACGGTCTCGGCACTGTTTGCAACAATATTACTTTTGCTATAGCTTAACCGCTGTAAGCGCGACTATCATTAATGGTCTGCGGGACGCGGGAGGGGAACAAGATCGACCAAGAAGCTAGTATGTTGCCGGCCGCCGGCAGCAATAAGCGTTTGTCGTATGGGCTTACGCGAATTTATTTTTGTGACCCCTACACATGAGATTATTTTACCGAGAAGGAATTACGGACGCTGCCTTTAAAAAAACTAGAGTCTGTAAAAAGTAATGCTTTAACACTTTTTATTCGAATATATTGTCAATATATACTGCTGAACTCAAAGAAATTTAACTTTTTTTTAAATTAGCTATTTAAAAATGAAAACTTATGTGCATTACATATATTATTTATCATTAAGTATCTGCCTAAGTTGCAATAACATGCATAAACTATTGATCTTAAGGTATACGGTATCATCTCAATACCGTGTATATCCGTACACATCCGCCGCCTTACGTCCCGGAAACCATCTGGAGGGTCGCGCTTACAGCGATTGGCTTTAAAGCGCACAGAGTAACAGGCAACCAGGAGGCCTTTTCAACCTCTTCAATGAGCGTGTTATCATGAATCTTATCATTTCATACAATCGCCAAATCTACATCTTTGTAGTTGTTTAATTTTTCTAGGTCAAATGACTTCCCACATGACGACTCACACTGGAGAACATCCGTACAAGTGTGATAAGTGTGGAGCGGAATTCACCAAAGCCAACTCTTTGAAGAAGCACTCGTATATACATCTAGGGTTGAGGCCATTCGTCTGCGATAATTGTAACATGCGGTAAGTTCTGTAATATTGTATGGATTAGATAATATTGCAAAAAAATTGTCACCTTGTTTAAAATTCTTTTTAAGTTTAGCGTTATGGCCACAATCCGACCAGATGTTAACTGACGATGTGGGCCAAGATGAAATGGCTCTCAAGTGCAGCTGCAGAACACGCCTATAGGTACTTGGCGACAGATTTTCGACTTAAGGGTGGTAGCTAGCCATTAGAAAGTGACGTTTTTCTTTCCTGAAAGCTCAGGCTCATTGCAGGGATTCGAACTCACGTTGATCAACGCGGTGTTCGTACACGCTACCACTGAGCCATATTGCTTCCAAAACTTCTAGCATTATCGTTTCTCGTTCTTCCTGCCTCTCTGAGGTGTGAAAGGGGGTCAAATAACATTGTTAAGACTCGAGACACTAACCTCACCTTCACATGATGCACCCCGCTGAGTAATGAATGAGGAAATTGGGATAACGTAACTGGGCCGCGACCACCGTACACATGGTAAAAAATCCGTCGTAGTAATTTGCATTACGCGTCGTATTTTGGGATCAGTCGTTGCTTATTCAGATCCTTTATAAGCAGGCCGGCCTGATAGCTTCGACTGTCGATAGATTATTGATCTCTCGGTGGTTGCCGTTGTTTTGGAATTACCTTACCATTAGGCACAATGCCGTCATTTTACCGTTACTATAAAAAATAATTATTTTATGTGCAGCAGTTCACACGTGTCAGAAGAGAAACATTTAGAAAAAAATGTACTTACTTTAAAAATTGGGAAAGGCTACCAAAGAGAAGTAGGGCACAGAGAAATTTCTTTAGAGATTGCTCTCTACTTGAGGCAGCCCGACTGGTGGAATACCTCCATCCTACAGAAGATCGCAGCCAAATAATCTTGTGTGGTATTCCTGTCATGACTAGGGTTACCAGAGCTCTATGGGTTAGGGGGGGTTCAAGGTCGGCAACGCACTAGTGATACCTTTAGTGATTAGTGATTACAAGCATCCATAGGCTACGGTATCCGCTTACTATCAGGCGGGCCATATGCTAGTTTGCCACCTTAGTAATATAAAAAAAACTATCTCATTCTCTTGTAGGCTAAATCCTATAGATGTATATGGTTGTCCCTTTTTACTGTCGCTTTTTCGTTTCATCGAGTTTCAAATCACAATGGAGCTAAGGAATTTATCACTTAAAAAATTTGCAGATTCACATGCAAAGACCATTTGAAGCGTCACTACCGCATCCACACGGGTGAGAAACCGTACAAATGCAAGGTTTGCGAACGGGCGTTCACACAGAGCAACGACTTGGTGAAACACATGAGATCCCACTTCGGAAAATACATATACAAGTTAGTAAAACTTTCATTTGATAAATACTAGTTGTGTCCACGGCTTGGACTACAGAGTGAATCGTGCTGCTCCGCGCCCACCCGCGGCGGTCGTCCGCCGGTTATTTTAAAGACGAAAATGCTTATCCTGCGTGATCCTTACAAGATAGACATATGCTATCGCTGACTTTTTTGTCTGGTCTCTTTAAGATCTACAATTATTTAGTACATTAATTTGATATATCTATTATGGTTTACTCAGCATAAGCCATTTGAGCGCCCCAAAAGCGTCTTTTTTCCGAATTGTTTCTCTATTATCGTCACTGCTTTTTTCTTATGTTACTTGATCAAACAAAATATATCCTGTAAACTGGCCAGATAACATAGCTATGAATTATAATAAAAAGCATGTAAATCGGATAAGCAGTTTACGTGTGAAAAGGACATAAACGGACAGACAGACAAAGAGACGTTGAGTTCTATAATATGTATAGATTTTGTCCGCATTTGGACTGAGAATGTACGTAGAATGTCTGATTTGGATAATTCTAAAGATATGCTTTGCAGCAATAAAATTGACAACGATTGACAATCATTTCAATTTATTGCATATGTAAACAATGTGGTGAATGTAGCATTTGTCTGTTAAAGAAGCGGATTAAGACAACGCGGAGCCTGTAGCAAATCTTATGTCAGATCAATTTAATGTCAGAAAAATTACAAGCAAAAATGATTTAAGGTGTAACATCTGCCATAGTGGCAAGCTTAGGTCGGGTTCAGGAATCAGCTGGTATAATATCCATTAATCAAGCTGGATGGCCTCTATACCAGACTGGGTTGCGACCACATGTCAATTCTCTTTTGCTTTGCCGCATTTCGGGATTAGCCGGTATATATCTAACTGCAGAGAGGCTAGCAGGCCGATATGACAGCGGCGACCGTCGATAGATTACTTATCTCTCGGTAATCACCATTGTTGTTAGATTGTACTGGGCTTACCATCAGGCACACTGCTATCATTTTGCCGTGTTACTGTAAAAAATCTGTTAACAGTACCCAGGGCTGTTACAGAACTCTACAATTCACTTATCTTAGCACTGGTCTGCTATATAACTAATCTAACCCTGGTCTATTGCAGGTGTACGGTCTGTAATACCGGATTTAGACTGGCGAGTGAACTTAAACTACATTACCCTGTACATTTCAACGGAGACCAGGGGACTATTCAAGAACCTCAAGCCGACGAAAATGAGGGCCTTCATGCTGGTGACGATGTGAAGAACGTGAACGATGATGTGAAAATAGCGAACAGATTCACTATAACGATAAATAATTTAGACGAGAACGGTGCCGTCGGAGAATTTACTGTTAATATAAGCTCGGATGGAAGCTAGGGATCGGTGTTGGGTTGTCTGAAAGTTTGGGATTAATCAGTACGTATGGAAATTATAGCTATTTACAACGTCGAAGTTATTTTCACTGTTATATCACGAGAATATATATCACGAACAGTTATATTTGACATGTGATGATTAATTACAATACTGAGTGGCAGTAGGGCACGGCGATGACAAATTAACTGCAAGGATAATTTCTCACCCTAAGTTATTTCAATAAAGAAACTACAATTAAATCAAAACTTAACAGTATTGGGAATAAGATTTAATTTTATTAAACAGATTCTCACTTCTGACTGGTAGCATGTGCTGCTGCAATGAAATTTAATTTATCCCTGTCGCATGTGTAACTTTGCCACCACACGTTGGAATTCTGCGGGTTGTTATGTGATCCTTATGATTTAATATCACTTATGCGCTATATTTAACTGGTGCTTTTCATAGATGAAAAACGTGATATATTTAATTACTACCTATATAACTAGCGATACGTGAAATATTCTATGCTTAGGTTAATGTAACTTTGCTGTTAAAGAGTGCAGTGTTCGCTTACCCCGCTATAGTTCTAGCGTAATTATTATTTATATTAGAATAACATTATAAAGCTACGTTAATGTGATATATTTGAGGCTATAAAGCTTATGAAATGGTAAATTTTAATTGAAAAATACAATTAAAGGAATAATCCCATCGACAATATATTTACTTAGACCCATATTTGCTCGTCTTTTACTTTGAAATAATTATATGACTTAGCCTAGTTACAAAAATATGAAGCGTAAACGAGACGGTGTAATGGAATGCATGAGATAGAAAGAGATGTGACTATGATATACGAATAAAACAATTACAAGTCGAGGCCGTAAACCGATCACTTTCGAGTTATGACTTACATCTGATTTAATCATAAGATATTTGATGAGTCATTTAGTCATATGAGTTAACAGAAACTTCTCGGTTGATATAAATAATCTCAACGTGTATTCGTTGAAGGACCCTATTTGCTCAAAAAATGCATTTACGAAGCCTGTAAACCTTGTACGAAAGTTAAAAATTACACACCATACACGGGAGTGTGCGGTAAAATTTTTACTGCATGCTCCATTGTATAGCGCCGTGTGTGTCCGTTACGTTTTTTTTAATTTCCATAATAAATATATATAAGAATTCCACCAAGGAGTTTCACATTACGAGAATAAACAGGCTGAATGATAGAAGCTTGGAAGCACTTTTTATCAATACATTTGTCTCCCTTTTATAGTAGAGAGGAAACGAGACGAAAGATGTAGTTTTAATTTTCACCACGCGAACGTGACGCCATTTTCATATTAGAAACATCAAAGATTGTTGCCACTTTCCCACTGATATTTATAAACAAAATAACAATATGAGTTCAAGCGAGGAATCCAATATTAATATGGAATCTACTCTACCATATATCTTGAATGAGGCGAAAATTGCAGGTAAAATTTTGAAGAGTAGTGACATATCTGTATAATTTCTTATTTGCTATTAAAAATAATGTAATGAAAAAGTTTGCTTCATTACCTATTGTACTGTTTCCTCGCAAATGTGTTTAAAAACGTTGTATGACACGCGTGCGGAAATTGGTTTTGACAAACTCGTTTTAGACTTCTGTATAAGTATAATATCATTCACACCTAAGTTTCGGTCGGCAGCAACTGACAGCTGTAACCATCTGGTCCATATCTACATAGTGATTTAATAGGCAAGTTGACTCTTTTTTAAAGTAGATCTTCAATTATTAATTATTGTCCGATTAAAGGAAAAAAATAATACGATATTTTTTAGGACCTTGAAAACCGCTAAGCTTTAATTTAAAAGTTTACTTTTCGTAAGCAGGCGAAAACGCTGTCAGCCATATTAGTCTATATATTTATTATCTTTGCAGTGACGTCATACAGGTCGAAAATAAACATTTGACATTTAGCAAACGTTGTCTTCTTCTTATTAATTATGGCTCGGCACTATTCGTGCATTAGGCCAGTGTCAAGTATTTTACATTTTGTCAACAAAGCGAGGAAAATATTCTGTAATCTTTAACATCGCTCCAACAAGAAGGCGGCACTCTTGTTAAAACTTTCCAGGGTGCCTTTGTAGCAACTTAAAATGTATGTTTCCTAGTTATTTATTGTAATCCACTTCACTTGGTCACAACAACCACACTACATCACGTAAAATGCCGTCAAAATTACATAATATAGGGCCAAATGACATAAGTTTATGAATTAAAACAAAAACCACCACATGACACTTTAAGTTACCGCCAAAAACTCTCAAACGTTGTCATTTTAATAATAAGTATCGTGCTTTTTACAATGATGAATGTTTGCTAAATGTCAAATGTTTGTTTGTATTACAACCCGTACGAAAATTAAAAACAATTTTTTTCTCTGGATTGACTCAACCGATTGATCTAAAAAATTGAGTACATATGTTTTGGAAGCTCATAATAGTTCTTAGCAAATCTATTAACAGCTATATAGCGGAAATGACTATATATACGTTAAATTATTTATACTCAATAAAAATAATATAGAAGCCAGTTAAATTAATTCGCATTATTATTAATCATAACATGATGCGTGCGTAGCTCTCAATCTGACCCTCTACTAAACGCGCCAAGATAAGTAGTAACTACAAAAACTCGTACTATGATGAGACTTTTCAATTTAGTCAGACAAGAGACCGACTCGCCCACGATTTTTTATCATGAAAATATTAGGTCCTTACATATGTCATTTTTTTTTTACCTATGGAAGCTATATAGCTTCCATATATATTTTTCTTTGATTTCTTTTTTACAAAGTTATGGTATCTCTATGTAAATAAAATGATTGAGATTTACCGTTGAGCGCACATCACGCAAAAACTACTGGATAGATTTTTTTTTCATCTTTCGTCAGAGGCACGGGCGCAGCTAGTTATAAATATAAATGATTAACAACGTTATAAAAATATGCAATGACTATTAATGTGATCTGTATGACATTTTTAATAGCATAATAAAATTTAATTTTTGCATTATTTTAAGGAATAAGTTACATGATTGTATTAGTTATTTTAAAACAACTAGGAGTTACTTCGTTATCGGAGTGTACTGAATACTTTTAAATAATAGTATTTATATTATGTTAAGAAAGAGTTAAATTGGGCAAAAGAGTATGAACATGACTTCTATAATTTGTTACAATAGGTATAAGTATGTATCAAAATCGACCAAAAATTGTATAGTATTATTATAAAAATATAGCTAACTTTTGATTTGCATGTGTTTTATTTAATTACAGTACTAGCTTTTATGGACAACGAAATGGGAAAACTATCTATTGAACGCTGATAGCTGTTTTTAAAACTATCTCACTAACTAACTAGCTAGTTTTTAGGCCTGATGTTATTGTCGCTGGCATGTTGTTAGAACTTTATACGTTAAGAAGCTATCGTTGACACAATAACCTATATTGTTATTTTTTGAAGTTGTTTCGGATTCGAATACTCTTTCTGAGGCAGTGCTGCTAACCATGGCTAGTCTGATTTTACTGGTAGTAGAGATGGTGAACGTCGTGCTTATGTTGAGATGGTGACCGTCGAGATGATGACGTTGCTTGCTAAATCACTTGTGTTAGTTATTGTGGTGAAGTAGTCACACGATTTGATTTTTTAAAATTCTGTATCATTGTCATCTAGAAATAAATTACAAATGTTACAAAAAATATACATTCATAATTTACAATGTAGAACATTATACCTATTTGCAATCAACTGATAATAGTTATTTTATAATCTATACCAAATCAAATCTATACAGCTAACTAAAATTGAAGTGTCTATTTTGTAATGTCAAAATAACATCTTTTTACTCAATGCATATGAAAGTATATAAGATGCCTATAACAAACAACCAATTTTTTAAATTTCTGTTTGTCTGTTTGTTCCGGCTAATCTCCGAAACGGTTGGACCGATTTTGACGTGACTTTCATTGGCAGATAGCTGTTGTTATTAGGAGTAACTTTTATTGTAGAATAATAATTAGGGTTCCATGCAAATAAAATAGTAAGCCTTTTTAAGTAGTTCACGTGAACGGAGCCACAATCGGCTAAATATAAATAAGAATTTGAAAATCACTATATTAAAATTTTCTTTTGTAATTTATTCACTGTTACTTTAAATTAACAATTTAACTCTGAACACGACACGAATTCAAACACCTTAATTTAGACGACATATTTTACAATTATAAGTGCACTAATTACATTTGAACGCCACATTTCAATTACAAAGTCTAAAATTACCTAAATGTACCGTCGAGTCACTAGCTCGTCTCGATAACCGCGAATAACGAAAACGTTTTTTCATCGCAAGGAACGTAGTATTTGAATAACGACAAAAACCGCTACTGAGAAATAGATACTTCCGCTAGGATACAATAACCTGCTATCCGCTATTGCGCTGCTAAGTAATTTCAATAAATGTCTACGTTACTCAACGACCAAGCCTATTATGTAATCTTACAATTCAAATTCACCAATCCCATTGAAAATATGTTTTTTTTTTTAATTAGAACTTTAGCTTGGGACTTCGTTACCGTTGTCTTAAAAATGAAACGACTCGCGTACCATCTATCGTAAAATGATTGTTTTCGCAATCTGATGAAATGGATTATGAACCCACAGGAGGCAAACAAACATTTATTCAAACCTTAAATTGGCGTAAAATAAGGTTCTCATCATTCTCAATAAAAGGCTAGAAAGTTCTACAATTTCATACCATTTAAGGGTCCGACTAGACTCGCGAGCAGTGCGGGCTCGAGGCAAGTTTTAGGATGGAGTGATGTCCAATTATTATCCCCGTTGCTTGTCACTAATACTATATGTATGTACTTGGAATTGACTCGTGCTCGTCTAAACAGTTAAGACTTACATACTAACCACACGTTCACAATGAAAATATAGAAAAGAAAAAAAAAGTTCTTTACCAAGCACTGAGGTGCCCTTGAGACGGGCCTGAAATGACCGCTCCGTTCGCTCTATGACAGGGCTGGCCCGGCCCTACTTGCGTCTTTCCTCTCTTTATTTATAGGTGACGTTATCTCAATAATATAATCTCACCTATTGCTATATGACAATATGGCCGAAGATAGTAACACGGTAAACCCCTATAAATAAAATTGTATGTCAAGTGCAGTTGCCAGACCATATTTACTGATGCTTCACTAGTTCGAGTGTGGTTGCTTATATATAGCTAAGCAGGTATTAATAAAAATCCACTCAGGTACATAAATTCTGTATTTTCTATATTTGTCTAGTTTTAGACCATTACCAGATTACTAAATGCATATAAGCGTGTTTCTCCCTTCTTCCCAGATCTTCCCTTCTTCACGCTATGGTTTCATCCCGATGTTTTCCTTTGTCGAAAGCATAAGCTCTTTGTGATATTTGCACCCATGTTGATTGACGCAGTGCACTAGTACGCTAACCACAATCATTAATACTGATATTGATAATAATTAATAATAATATTGCAAAGAAAGAGTGCGAGTTTTGTAAGTTTGTGTATATGTAGAGGATAATCTCCGGAACCTCTGCACCTAGTTATGGTCACCAGGAAAAAGTAACAACCTGTTCCCACGGAAACGCTATGTAACAGTGTGCATGATAATTCGTATTAAATGGCCTTATAAAGTATGATTCATGTTACACCGGACCGAGGCCGCGCCGGGGCCGGGCCGGGAAACGCTGAAACATTTATAGTATACTTTTGTATGAAATAATTCATGCTACACCGGGCCGGATCCGTGCCACTGTGCATTCATTTACGTAAACACTAAAGTCGTAAGTTGTTAGCATACTACACAATGGTTTCAAATGACATCTCAAACACTCGAACCAGACTGAACAACAAATGCAAAGCCATATTAAGGTGGAGGGGGCGAATGGTTCGTACCCACCGTAGACTTGTCTGGTTGAAGTTTCTATCAACTCAGAATTGGGTTTGGCAACATCAGCCCTCGTTTTTCAGGCTTCCTTGGGAACTAACTCTAGATAACCTTACATATGCTATAATAAATCAATTAAATTATTACATTCTGGGTAGAATAACAGAGTGACAGTCACCAAGCCCGGTGCAGCTGTAAAAGCTGTCTGAGGCTAGCAGAATAGTCAGATCGAAAAGAGAAGAGTGGCATTCAATGGCTCTTGCGAAAATGACGATCTTAATCAAATCTTGTCTCTCAACAGTCGATGCTATGTTTGGAACATATAATTTAGAACGGTCGTCAAATTGCCGAGCTGAGGTATAATAAATCTGAACCCTTGTTTTACATAATTATTACAAGTTTGATGAAATCAAAAATACTTTAATCAATTTAGGCCCTAAGAGGCATTTGTGAAAATTATAACTGTACTACATCGAGAAAGCCGGCAAGGAACTGGATCGGGTTACCTATTTTTTAACTATGAAAGTTTCGTTTATATTTAACCAGCTGTGCCCGCGTCTCCGCTCGCGTGGACCACAGAATGCTGTCGGTAGAGCGCAAGCGTGAATTGCGCTGCCTCAAAAATGCTTACTGTGGGTGATCCTTAGAAGATAGATATATGCTATTGCTGAATTTTTGTAGGTCTTTTTAAGATCTACAATTATGTAGTACATTAATTTGATATATCTCTTATGGTTTACTCAGCGTAAGCCATTTAAGCGCCCCAAATCATCTTTTTCCAAATTAATTCACATTATAGTCACTGCTATTTCTTAAGTTAATTTATGTAACAAAATAGGATATATTTTATAACCTGGCCAGATAACATAGCTATGAATTATAGGAAAACCCATGTAAAATGGATTAGTAGTTTTCGCGTGAAAATAACATAAAAGGACAGACATACAGTGATACTATTTACATGATGTACAGAGAGGGAGTCATTTCCAGGCATTACTATAATTATTCACGTAGTGATCTTCATATCTGACAGTAAAATCTACTTGATATGGTCCTTGACTTATTGACAGGAAATCGTAATATAAATATAAGTCAATAATGACGAAAAATAATTGTATTGTTCGGCAGCCGTTAGTTTGAGGCATACCTACATAAGCTTTTTTATTAAAAAAACCTTTCATCGCATGCTAATGAAAAACAAAATTAAATCTTTCTGCCTATTATAAGTGAAGTAAAGAAAATTTAATACCATCTACTTATAACTTCATCATACAATCAAATATAGGTTTTACGTTTAAGAATTACTGGCGAGATTGAAACGACGCGTGTTTCGCCGTTTTGTAGACAATAAAGTGCTTACAGCGAAGCATGCTTGAGACTTGTGCGTATCCTCTCTTGACCTAATAATACTGGGACACGCCGCCATTGTTCCCTTTAGCTTTTCATTGTAAAGATAAAAAATAATCATAGACTCGTTTGAAATATTGCAAAATTTAGTAAATAATTTGTTATGAAAATTGTCATTTAGGTACACATAAATTCACTTGATTATATTACAAACTAGCTGTGCTCGCGGCTCCGATCGTGTTTACTACAAAATGCCGTCGGTTGAACGCATGCGCGAATCTTGCTGCCCCCGCTTAAAAGACGGAAGACAAAAATGCTTATTGTGGGTGATCCTTACAAGATAGATATATGCTATCGAAGACTTTTTGTAGGTCTTTTTAAGATCTACAATCATGTACTACATTAATTTGATATATCTGTTATGGTTTACTCAGCGTAAGCCATTTAATCGCTCCAAGTGAATCTTTTTTCCGAATTGTTTTATCATTATCGCTACTACTTATTTCGTATTATACTTTATGTAACAAAATATGTTCTGTAAAATTTTGCATCGCCAATGGAATTTCATGTTCGGAGACACTAAAAATGTTACAGAAGGCTTACGGTGAATGACTTTATCAATAACACGTGCTTATGAGTTGTACAAACCGTTCAAAAGCGATCGAGATATGCTGGAAGATTTGCATCGCCCTGCTCGGCCATCAACGTCTTCAACTGAAGTTAACATTGCAAAAGTGAAGGACTGAAAATCATCATTCAAGTTTGAGAGAGATAGCCGCTGAACTTTCGATGCGTATCATTTTAAATAATTACTTGGGTATGAAACATGTTGCCGCTCAGCTAGTTTGAGCGTTATGCAGCGTTTAAGAGAGGAAAATTGACGAAAAAGGCCAGATTTGTAGAAATAAAATTCTTGGATTTTGCACCACGATAATGCGCCTTCGCACAAGGCCATCAATGTGAACGAATTTTTGACCAAAAATATCATCGAGCAACCACCTTACTCACCAGATATGGCTCCAGCCGACTTCTTTCTTTATCCTAAACTCACCTTACCACTTCGTGGCTCCCGTTTTCATTCGGTAGAAGACATAAAGGAGAATTCGCGACGAGCACAAAACCCAATTCAGGAAAAAGCGTTTCAAACATGTTTTGATGATTGCATTATTCGTTGGCGTAAGTGTATCGTTTCTGAAGGAGCATAATTTGAAGGCGATAACATAAATTTGGATGAATAACTAACATTTTGTGTATTATTCATCTTTTCCCTGTACTTTTTTGACACAGTAGTACATTGATCAAACAACTTATTGCCCACGACCATCATGATCGTTCACGCGGACAGAGTAACATCCTTATGCGAATACAGTACTCTTCTTTTTTTTTTTGAACTGACTATACTCTTGGTCATAAGGGCCGTGGAGCCAAAACTGCTTTTACAGTTTCACCCGGGCTTGCGGGCGACCAGTTAAGGAATTCAGCCAAAAAAGCAAGGCAACAAGATCCAATGGAGCCGAAGTGGCTGAACCTCGGCTTGGATTGTTGCCGCGTATGCAAATAAGTCGCGATCTGACTAATTCCCTATCCTTAATTCGATCTAAACTAATTATCCTCGTCCCCCTGGGAGGAAGTAAGAAACATGTGTATATGTAGGTATTTAGTCTGCCAATTTTTGTCTTACAAACCAGAAAAAGAAAAAAGTTCTCTTACAGAACCTATGTACCTGAGTGGCGTGCATGTGTGTACCAATGCAGTATAATGAGTGTATGTACCTACATAGTGCTAGTGTGTGCAGTGTCACTGTTTCGCGCGAGCGGCTGAATGACTCATGGGCTACATGTCGGAGGATCTGACCTAAGCTCTCCATCGCAGCTTCCTGCGCTTTATAAATCTACCCAGCCGCACTGGCATGACGCGTGGCCCCCCGTCGTAGCGCAAGCGATCGTAGGATGTCACGTTCTGTGCCACGTGACACGACAGTGGCGTCATCGTCTCGAAGGTCAGTTGAGAGTCTTTTAATGTGTGGTGTTACAATATACCTATTTATGAATGCATATCTTGAACTTTATAATATTAATATATAGTTTAGATTATTCAGTTACTTAAACCGCAATAAGAAAACAAAGTGATCGAAAATAAATCACTTCGGTTTTTATAGCTTGTTATATCTAGATCTTATTGAATCTGACATCCGCCAGCCAATACATTATCTCCGTCAGTTCAGCGTATTACTGTCGTAAAATAAAGCCTCGCAAATTACAGATAAACCCGCCCGGGTATCGATATTACATCCTATAAATAAAATGGAAAATAAATGTACCTACTCTGGGATGAATGTATGAGATTAATGTGAATTGAATGTATGTATCATTTTATTTTGAATATAAATTCTTTAATTTATACTTGCTCTCACCTCTGCAGACTAGCATCACGGTGGTTCTTCTTGATATATCATCATTTTAATGGAGTCTTTATACCGTTTAACTATTAAAAATATCAGATACAATATTCTTAAGAAATCGTTGAATATTTTTTGACTACTAAAATGATAATATGAAACCAAAAAAGAACACAATTAAAATCGTTGTACTTTAACTTATTTAATATAGTAAATTTATTCGAAGTCAATAAAATACGATTTTACAACTATCTATTTTAAATGATTTCCGAAAATAACTGAATAAAAAATTATATAATTTAATTAATATACAATATAACAACATAATATTGTATTAAAATATTTTCTGGCTAGTTTTCATTCTATATAAAATCCTCTTTACAGAAAGCAGTACCTTTATGTGGTTATACATAACAAAAACTTATAAATGTAGATCTTCTTAATTAAACAATAATAAACTTTACCAGGGTGTGCTAGCTCAGTGTACCTTTTGACCAATCTTTATTTTGTATAGTCTATGATTTTGCACACCACTTGCCTTAACGAAAAGTTTAATGCACACAGCGGAGTTTCAATTTTCGAAATTTATTTTACGTAGGTACCTAGGTACTTTTTTAATTTATGGCTTCTGCTTATGTACACAATTTCGCCAATGTCATGTGTGATATTTTATTTAAAGTAGTCAACACGCACTAAAAACATTGTGTGAAATTTAGTGTTATCGTCTGCGGAGGTATCATCACCACGCCTATTTCTTACACAAAGAAGCAGTCTTTATGCTGCTATTATGCAATTTGAAAGTCATTAAAGAGCGTTTTACATAAATATATCGACAAACAAAGTGTTCCATCTCAAACCTCAGTGGTAGCAAGTGGTAGTTTTTTATGATAGAGTTCAGTGACAACTTAACATAAAGTCGACTTCATAACACAAAAAAATCTGTAAAATTAAAATTTAAAAATGACGTATTTTCCTTTTTCCACGTGTACCCGGGTGAAGCTGTAAAAGCCGTTTAAGGCTTCAGGGCCCTTATGGCTAACAGATTAGTCAATTCAAAACAAAAAAAATATATAAGTTTTCAATATATGTCTTAAACGATCTCGTCTCGACATAAATAGCATTACATATGATTACATAAATTAAACCCGATAATGTAACAGATAATTCGTTTAAAAATCCTGCTTTACAAATCCTGGAGACAGGCATCGATGAACTATTTAAAGGCGCTTTTAACCGCCTCTACGGTTTGAAATTGGTCTTCTAGAACAAACTATCCAGTATCGGAAAAAAATATTAAAATCAGCTAGAGCAAGGTCTGGTGAGTAGGGTGGGTAACGGACAGCTTCCAGTCATAACTCCTGTAATTTTGAGACAGCCCTCTATGCGAGTGTTGTCGTAAATAAAGAGTTGAACGTAAATAAAGAGAACAATTGACAAGTATTTTTTGTTAGACAAAGAGCTGCTCCATCATCATTACAATTCTTCATAGTACACCTCTGCCGTAATTGTTGGGCGAGGTCTCAAGATACTATAATGAGCAATGCCGGCACAAGTCCACCATACACTCCCAAGCAGCACTTTTTTGTTTCAATTTGCGTTTAGGACACAATTTGGCTGCTTCTCTTGTGTCCAACCAAGTCAAAGACATTTTCAATTATCATACAGGACCCACTTTTTATGAAAAGTGACAATCCGACACAGAATCCTTTAATTTGTGTGTCTATTCAATAAGTTAAAGCAAGCTTCGACGCGATTTTGTTTTTGTTGTTTAATGAGTTCATACGTCAACCATTTTCCGAGCTTTTTTTATCTTTCTAATTTGACGTAAATGAATCAGTATTATTTTATCACTTACGTTGAAGGCTGCTGCTAATTTCGACGTAGTTTGACATGAATCTGTTGCCACTACGGCTTTCATTTCATCGTTATCGACTTTCGTCTCTATTTGACCACGGGACTTATTGCTGAAATCAAAATTTTTAAAATGGAAGGAATAAATCAAAACTATATCGCGTTACGTGGTCCACTCACGTCGTTGATACTGCGTGTCGTCTGTGCTGCGTTGGTGCCACGAAGGAACTCGTATTTGAAAATAATGCGAATTAAGATTTTTCCGTGGACACAGAAACAGCGATATCAAAATTAAAAAACGGGAAACCAAATAAACAACTCATTTTTAAAAAGAAATGTCATAACTAAATGATAAAATTAATATGACTTTAGAATTTTAGGTAGAAAAAAAATATTGAAAATCGGCAATTTCGTAGGTAAATTTACCTAATAATTTAATGTTAGAGAATTGTGGAACATAATTTTGACGGTGAAAATTCATAGTGTACGTTAAGCCTAAGATTATATTATTTAGGCGTTATACGAATAAAAAAGTGTGCATTTTGAATTTATATATTCGTTAAACTTAGATTGTCATATTATTATTAAGGTCAATCTCAAAAGGTGTTTTTGTAGCAACGCCATATATTTCTTAATTCTTCATCAAAATTAACAATTCAAACGTCATTTAAAAGCCTATGATATTGACAAATAGTTTTAAATTGATTAAAAAATTGTTTATATCAATTTATTAAATTACTACGTAGGAGGCCCCCATCTATGATTTTTCTTTAATTAACAGAACAGCTGTTACAATTTTCTACGGAGTTTTAGGAGGGATCTTGACCTATCATGTAGTCGTTTTTATTTTATTTCATAAACCTATGTTATTTGTCTCTATATTATGTAATTTTAGCGAAATTTTGATGCAGTTTGTTTATTGTGCACAAGTGAAATGGTTTATAAATAACAACTGGATAAATGCGTTTTAAGTTTTAACAAAAACTCCCTGATCAGTTTTGACAAAGAGGCCGCCATCTTGTTAGACATATGTTTGAAGATTACAAGAATAATTTAAGTTTTTTTGTGGCGAGTTCTCAAACTGTCATGTAGTTGTATTTATTTCTTATTCATAAATTTGTATTATTTGAACCTATATTGTGTAATACAGGTGGTGTCATGCATAATAAGGCTTGGTTATTGTGCACAAGTGAATTGGAAATAATAACATGGATCATGAATTCTGAGATGCCACAAAAGTCCTTAGAAAGTTCTAACAAGGGAGTCACCATCTTGTTAAGATACACAAATCGTAATAACACTGGAAACTATATACACGCGATAGTGGCCGTAATGGTCTTCAATAAAGAAGACCGGCTGCCAAGTTAGGAAAAAGAAGAATAATTTAATTTAGAATAATATTCCATTCACGTGATGTTGGCAGAAAACACAGTTGCCATTAAATAAAAAGAAGGAGAAGGTTATTTACATTATATAATGTGCGAAATATTCTCACATGACAGCTAGTGTTGTTACTAAACCCAAATACACTGAACGAAATAAATTTGTGAATAAATTTATATCATACATTTTAATCGTATGTTTGTTTTATTGTAATTAGAATCGTTGTTACGTGGATATTATATACAAGTTTTGTACTTGTTTATAGGAATAAAAAAAAAACCATATTAGAAAAGGGTATAATACCCCTCTGTAAGGTAATCTATGGGCTGTAGGGCGGGCGTCGCCAACCAGGGCGGCCGGCCCGTTATCACAGTGCGCACCGAGCAGCCGTGGGCGGCGCACGAGGTAAGTCGAAATCTTTTCTGTATCACACCACATAACTGTCAAATAATAGACATATTTATTATTGGTTTGAATGTACACACAACATGGTTTGATTATTTTATGAACAGATTTTTTTTAATATTTTTAAATATAAGTATATATTAAAATTATTTTATTCATTCGCTTGAATAATGTAGGTTGTTGGATATTCTGGAATTATATGTGTTAGCTTGAAAAGTCTTATATAAATGTCATATTAATTACGTAAAATGAGATGAATAGGAGAAATTTAATTTTATATTGGTAACCATAGACTAATTATTGGTTGGTTTCTGCGCCGCTTCAAGTAGATACCATCGGTGTACTATAAAAAAGTAACAATCAAAACACGCCGAATCGTTGTACTCGAGTCATTGTCATACCGACAATTCAGTCTCGTTGACAAGTTTCATTTCAAATAGTCACTACACACTACGATATTAAGTTGCCGTATTCCAGGAGCTATTGTTTGTAGGTAGCGCGGTATCTAGTTGAAGCGCAGCGGAGACCAATCATTAATTTATGATTACTAACTTTCAAAAATATAAGTATCCCCTCCCTCACTATAGAAGGTCTTTTGTCACTACATAAATTAAATGATTTAGTGGATAAGTTTAAAGTATGCACTTTATTTAATTACATTAATATTTAAATAGCTTCTCCCTGCGACTTCGTCGGCGTGGCCTTTAGGATTGGGTGTTTAGATTTAAAGTATCCTAATTTAAAGTATCCTTCATCTAGGTTATGGACTATCTATGTGCCGAATTTTATACTAATCCGTTCGGCCATTCTTGCGTGATTGAGTAACAAACTTACAAATTTTCATATTTATAATTAAATATATGTAGTTGGATATACTATTATTTTATGATTATCTTTATATTATGAATATTAGGAGGAAGGCTTCTAATATAATAAAGGGAAACTTTCAAATATAACTCATACAGTAGGTATTACGGTTTCGAATGTTATACATAAAAATAAAAATTTGCTTCATAATTCATAAAAAAAACTATTAACATTTAAAATTTAAATTAAGCACCTATTTATTTTAGTTTGAAATAATTTAGTTTACGGTTATTTGATTGTTAGTAAGACAATCATATGGTTTTTATATCTCAGTACTTGAGTAAATGTAAAGTATTCTTACGTCATAAAATTAATGTAATTTCATATTTTTTGTTATATTATGATTATAATAAATAAATCAATCGTCATATAACTTTACGGGGACAAAATTACTTATCTCTATTCTCATTAAATTATGTAAAAGTAATACGCTATATAAGTAGATATTATAAAAAAACGTCTAATTAATTCTCTTTGGAATGTTAGAATAAATATTCTTTCGCTATAGGCTTTCGATTTACTACGCCCTTTTATTCTACGATTGTCACATCTATTTCTCAACTAGAAAAGAGATGATAATCTTCAAATGGCTGGACAGAATATATTCCGTGATCATAGCTAAGAACACAGTTTGAAAGGTGATAGAACAAAAAAAAACTAGATAAAAATCAGTTCAGCCGCTTTAGAGCTACAATGCCACATAAATATGATACACACGTTAAGCTTATAACACCTCTCTTTTTGCTTCGGGGGTTAAAAATATCCTATAAACATAATAAGTCTCCCTCCTATTTAAGCTAGTTTCCTATTAGTGAAAACATTTTAGAATCAAAACAAACATACAATCTACCTCTTTATAATAGTAGCATCGATAGATAAGACTTTAAAACTGATTAAATTATAATTATATGACGTATAAGGGTATAAGCTTCGAATGCATGATCGATAAGACGCCAACTCCTGTAATTTATGGAAATATATTTCCCAACGAATATAGTTCATACGGTGCTACTTTATTTCCAACCTTAACCGTATTAGTTTAAAATTTCAGATTCTATGAACACGTGTAGGTACAGGGAAATTGCAGCGATTAGGGCTGTATTGAACGAAGTCGCAATGACTTTTATTTTTAGTTCCCACTTCCCAGGATTTCATGTAAGGTAGATGGGAGGAAAGTAGTGACGTAGCAGTTTTATTTTATGTTGTTTTTTATGTCATTTTATAAGGAGCTATGGATGAATGAAACCATTGGAATATTTTTAAAGTACTGTCTTTGGTACACATTAAATATCTGTATGAGTTAAAGAGTTCATCTGTTAACAGTTATTGTCAGTGCTGGCTTAGTCTACTACACTTATTATCATAGCTTACGGTATTTTTCTGTGAGATTCAGCAGCTGAGGTAGATACCATATTTATATTATAAAAAAAGCGGGCAATTCGAGCAAAATACAACATGAGACCCCGCGAATCACTAGTTTGTAGAGCTAAAACCCAACTATGTCAAAAATCGTTCTATGAAAAGTACGTTAAAAGAAAATTTCCTATCTACCAACTATTCAATTATTTATTTGTCAAAGTATTTATTCTATAATATTCATGATGACTATTAGTTGGCAGTACTATTATTATAAGGTTGTATTATATATTTGTTAACTTGCGTAGTCATGATATGATAATGTCGCAATTTAAGGGGTGTTACGCGAATTGTTACGGCGCATTAGTTATCGAGGTCGGTCTGCGTATATCCTATACTTTACCTCTCAAAACTCTTGTTTCTCATGACGCAGTGGTAGACAATTTATTACTATTACTACTGTTTCGTGTTAGTAAGCCTAATAAATTGTTCTTCAATGTATACAAGAGGTTGCAGGTTCGATCTCCGTACAGGATAGATTTTTGTGTGTCAAGCATGACTGTCAATTCTGTGATTGGCTGTTAAACGACTATATATATCTTTATATGTACATATGTATATCTACCTTTTTGAAGTGAAACTTCTTATGCGACTTCCAAGCGTTAAATATTAAACGTTTAACGCACATTATCGGTCTCTCCTCTTTGTGTGAGCCAGAGCGAGTGAGCAATATATTATCGGTCTCTCCTCTTTGTGTGAGAGTAAATGTCGGTGTGTATGTATATTTCACACTGTTTAAATAAAATAGAAAATGTCTTTTAAAATGAAGTTTCACTTCTATCGTGTGTGAATCGCACACACACCTTTTTTATGAACTGTTTGGTGAATTTTTCCTATGTTGTTCTATCCTTAATAATTGTCAATAACTCGACCACTATTGACCCGATTTTTTTTCTAAAACTTTTCTAGTATCTTAACTAACAAAATAAAAGATAATTACGCATCCTTGGAACTGTGAGTTATAGTCTTAAGTTGATACAAAAATCCGATAGAATAAAGGACGTTCAGTTTTCCCGAATTGGATAATTTCCCGGGAAACTTTTCCCATTTTTCTTTCCATAAAAGCCCAATTTGGACTATTGCGAACATTTTAAAACAAAAAATAGTGTACTATTGTGAACATTTTAAAACAAAATCGGTCCGGTAACTAAGTATTATTCTTTGAGAATACTGTACTTACTATATCGACCGAAATTACAGTATTTTCCTAACCCCATAAAAAAAGTACTGTACAATAGCTATCCATGATGGCAACGTTCATTTGGAAAAAAATAGCCAATAGAAAAAAAAACAATTTGATTAATCTTGCTATATATAATCATGTGACTCCTAGTCGATCTTAAGGTGTGATCGCTTGGCCTGATTAAGAACCTATAGCTATGGATCTAAAAAAAATCCTATTATGTACTCAGTTCACGATATTAAAATATGTATTATAGATATAAATTATATCTTAAATATAAATCTCTAGAAATAAGCCTGTCCATCACAACTACATTCAATTTCGCTCTTGTCAAAAAATTTTCAGACTAATGGTTCGCAATATCGTCCCTTGAGATCCTTCGGTACAGGGTGGAATGCCTCCCCGTCCTTGGAATCCACCCCACACCTCCTACAAAGTCACTCCAATAAAGGCTAACTTGGATGTAAGAAATCGAACGTGAATAGGACATACTTTAGTATCCCTAAGAGTTTAACTAAAGTTAAATGTCGTGACATTTACGATCATTTTCTTTCCTCTCCTTTCCTTTCCTCTATTCTTTATCATTACAATATCTTTCGCTTTTATAGATTCGTTATCCGTCCGCGCCTGTACCAGAAGCTTATGGTTTTAAATGAAATATGCATAAATGCAAATTGTCCAGATCTAATAATTACATTGTAATGGAACACTTGTTCACACTTAGTTCTGGATGAGCATGAAAATATAGCTATTTTAATGTAATTTTATAGCAGCGAAATTATGTTTTATCACTGCTATTTTACGTGTGATAAATGAAAGTCTGCTATATTTATAGATTATTATGTACAGCATAGCTGTATTAATTTATTTTTTTTAGCTCCTCGGAGTACACATAAAAAAAAGTATTATTACGCCAGGGACTCTCGCGGGACCTCAGCCTATGTGACAAAAATATTAAATCTACGTATTACAGTTGACAAGGATTTTGTATTGAGCATGTGTATTATTTAAATCAATCTGTGCCCAGAAAAGGAACTCTATTGCTAAATCCACGCTGTCTGTCTTAAAAGGCTGTTCCTGTTGAACCGTAATAGGTAGTCAGTTAAAATGATTCAATAATATGTGTTATTAAGGAGGATACCTTAACATATAATAGTAATAAAAAGCAAAGTATTAAAGGGAGTCAGCACAAAAGAAACGTTTCTCTTCAACGTTTTTTTTTATTTTACTTACAAAAGCCTATATATGCAAGCATTAATATTCCTGTGATTATAGTGCAACTTCTAAAGAAAAACAATAAATAATTTATACCGGTCCAGCATGAGTCGGGCTTGCGCTAAGGACCTCGAAATAAATGAAATAAAATATAATAAATAATACAAATTTTTAAATAACCCTAATGGAAGGAAGTCACGGATCCATCACTACATCAGACCACTAACGATTTCAAACACTGGAACTCTGAACATCAATGACGCATCCATTGTTTATTACGTTCGTATTTCATTTTCTGAAGCCAACGAAGCAAATGGAAACTGATTAATTATACCGACAGTGGGCTGTCTCAGCCACACAGTTGGTTCTTTCTTTTAAATATTTAATAATATTTTATGTACGCTTTAACCTGTCATTATTATATTTATACTACTAAGTATCCATATTTTGTAATTCTAATCTTAAATTCTTATAATTTTTCACTAGAATCGTATTTCCTTATTGAAAAAGCACTTGCCCTGTAACAAAGAGATGTTTTATTTTAAAAATAGATACTAGCAGTTTTACTTATTGTGACGATTTCAACGCCGCAATAAAAATGCATATCCTTAACTAATTTCTTAACATTCCTTAACTAAAGTATAACTTTCTCGAATTCTATTAATGCGAGTAGTGACACTAATTACTTTATAGTAAATAGTATTATGACGTCAGCATACCCGCGCGCGCACTATAGGTAAGCACTAGTGACAAAGTTTTTGTTTCGAATTTTGGAAATGCCACTCCGGGAAAGAGACCTCAAGCGCCCAGCTTACACGATACAGTGACTGTCATCTACTAATTAAGCATAGATCCATCACAATGCTCCTCACACCTGCATAGTAGGAACATAGGTTCTGTAATTTACCTTTTTAGGGTTCCGTAGTCAAAAAGAAATCCTTATAGTTTCGCTATGTCCGTCTGTCTGTCCGCATCTTAGCTCACAGATTCTTTGTACTAGAAAGCTGTAATTTGATGTAAGTACACTTATTAATCACGCTGACAAAGTGGTGAAATAAAATTCTTTCTAATCTCGTCTATCCCATCATGTGGAGTGTCGTTGGATAAGTCGATCAAAAATATTACCTACTGGTTTGTGAAAACTATTTTTCGATTTAGGAATCCATTTGCTTTAAAGTGCTAATATATGCTAGAGTCAAGTGTCCCCTCTCTCTGCCAGCTGTTTTTTTGATATGTGAAACAATTCATGGTAGTAGTAGGTATATAAGCTTCACGAGTCAACGAGTAAAAGTCAATCAACTTATAAAACGTACTTTGATGTACAACTTCCATTGAAAAATTATTTAAAGCCTCTCTCCAAGTCTGCATATTCTTAAATACATGGATAGTTAGACTTCATTCGCAGAATTGCATGCCAATGCAAAACGATTTTGTTGCCATTTCAGCTAAGTGCCTTTATCGCTAGCTACCAAATCTTAGCCAGTTCGCGACTTATTTGCAACTACGGCAACAGTCGAAGCCGAGTTCGACTACTTTACACCCTTGGAGCTTGTTCTTACGCTTTCGTGGCTGAGTGCCTTAAGCGCTCGCCCCCAATCCCGTTGAAGCTGTAAAAGCCGTCTGAGGGACCTTTTGGCTAACGGTATAGTCAGATCGAAATAAAATACTACAAAATATGGTCTTTCAAAAAGGCCTTTCAAAGAAACAATACAAAACATAACAAGATATTATACGCGAACTGTATCTACAATATAATTATTTAGCTATGTTCAAGGTTATCTCCTTTGAACGACTTCGTTCTGAGGTACTGTTTAAATTTCTGACGACGCAATAGCTACAAGCTGTCCATGCATCCCGATCTTTTGACGATGCTCGTTGATACTTTTGTATACTACAAAAGGTCGCAAACAAGCATACGGCTGCCTGATGTAAACGGCTACCGTGGCCTATGGACGCTTGTAATACTATCGGTATCACTAGCGCGTTGCCGGCCTTGAACCCCTCTATCCCAAAGAGCTCTACTCACCGCAGGAACACAACACTAGGTTATTTGGCTGCGATCTTGTTACTGGGTTTTTATCGTAATTAAGATATGGCGTTGCTACAGAACCTGAGATAGAAAATATAGAGATACGTAGTTATTTTATATCAATGTCTAGAAGACCCAATAATATTCCAAATAACATGTAGAATTATTATTGATTTTCACTAATAAAAGGTAAACTAATAAATAAAAATCCCCGATAAAAATAACAAGACCTTTCCAATGAGCCCAAACACGATACTTCTGCTGTAAATTGGTGAGGAAGTAATAGGATACCGGGTTACGAATCGATCACGCCTGTGTAAGTTGTTCACATCCCTTCATCTACTAGAAAATAACTGATGATCTGTAAACGACTGAACACATTTTTTTGAATCATCGCTAAGAAAACTCTCAACCAAAAAAAAACTAAACCAAAATTGGTTAGTCCGTTTGGGAGCTACGATGCCTTACACTATTTATTTTTTTCGATTTAATATACTTTTTGCCTTGAGGACCCCGAAGCCTCAGAAGGCTTATAGCTTCACCGAGCTTGTCCACAGACAGATAGATACACAGATATATATACATCTTAAACTTCAACACACCTCTGTTTGCGTCTAGGGTTAATAAATACGTCAATAACAGGAATATTCAAGGAGGATAGAGTGTAATCTATAGTTATAAGGGTGACGCTATCTTATAACTTTACTATTAAATTTAAAATTGACGTTATACCTACTCATTTTAAAATAAAAGCTTAAAACAATATGGTATTGTGCGTTAGGATGCGGAACCTAATTAAATAAATGATTCAATAGCTATAGTAGACCCGTCTCCGGTCGACCCTGACCCGCCCCGGGGAATCCGGGACACGCCGATGCCGGTACCTCTCAGTCCCGGACGCACCTATATTAAAACAATGCGTAATTTATCAATAAAATTATTGTTTATAGAACGTAATGGAGTTTTAAAATCATCTTGAACGCCAATTGTTCATATTGTGTCATGAACAAGATTAAATAGCAGTAATGGAAAAGTTTTCGAAAAATTACAGTAAAATATGAGATTAAGTAGATCTAGCTTTCGAAAGGTTTGCAGGTCGGCATGACAGCAGCAACTAGCTTACCATCAGAAAAAATCCCATTTTGCCGTGTACAATAAAAAAGTATGAAAACAAGATTCTAGAAAAAATAGTAAACTATTATTGTTCTATAATATGGACGTAGAACGGCCTTAAACGTCCATCACTTATACTTTGATTTCATATTCAATACCTACACACCCAATTCGGTTCAAATTGGATGTCTAATTCCGTTGAAGGACTTGTTAGAATCGATCGGAAGCTAGTTCAAAATAAATTGCCTATCGGGTAGCCTATCATGCCTATATTATCTATATTTCACGTGTATTCCATTCCATTCTATTACGCGTATAGATTTTTTATTAGAATGTCTTAAAGTAAATATACTTTGATATTGTAATGTTTTTATGTTTTGGAGTTCTTTATCCAAAGATTTTCCGACTTATAATATTTTTAGATACGTTATGTTAAGCAAGTTTAATTGTCGAAAGTGTATTATAGGGTGGATCCAATGTTGGAGAAATACCTAATGTTATAGTTTATTCGGCGAATAACATTAGATTTTTTGTAATAAGTAGTTGTTGTCCGATCGTTACTCTGAACGATAGCAAAAAATATTAAAAAAGAAAACATTTTATGTCCTAATTCACGACATAATCGACTTCTATGCTAATTTTTATTAGAATCCGTCCACCCGTTTGTACGTGATTCATGGATAAACGAACTTAGGTACTATCATGTTTAGAATTGATATTAAGTAACTTTTTCCCGCTATTTTGTAACGTGTTTTTCGTACTATGTCCTTCTCCAGGTAACAGACTATCTCTATGCCAAATTTCATTGCAATCAGTTTAGAGGTTTACTCCTAAAAGGTAATAAATAGGCATTTATAATATCATATTATTAGTGTGAATTATCTAAATACACAGACATCTATGGAACAAACTTAATCTAATAATGACTTACTATGGGCAAAAATGTTTTCCCGCGACGAGGAGGTACTACCATAATAATGACAATACCAACAGCTTTAATAATAATAAAAGCAGCGCCATATCATATGCACATTAGTTATTTTATAATTATTATTCATTATTCTGATATGCAAATCTATTTAAGACGCCCAGGCGTTTATAAACAAAGCATAAAATCATTATTGCAATCTAGCAACACAACATAGCGAAAATTATTAATATCTTTCTATATAAATAAAATTATTGAGGTTTACCGTTCTGCAAAACTACTGGATAGATATTGATCAAGTTTTTTTTGTTTTAACCCTTTCATTTAATTTAACCCAAAACGGTACATTACAAAAATATTTTATTTAATACAGGACTTTATGCCCTCTAGAGGGCGATATATTAAATTCAGTGAGTAGATAACCATTCAGAGTAGATAACCATCGGACGATCAAGACGCTACTAACGATACATCATTTGTCAAATTTTCATAGGTATTTTAAAAGATATGCGGCAATAGATGAACTTACATACAGTCCATTGAGTTCTTATGTACTACTTACTATATATAGCCTGCTGAAATCATAATCCTTCTTTTGTCTTCGCCGTAGTCCGGTAAAAAGAAGTCAGGATGAAACTATTTTGTACAAATATATAATGTATGTATAATTTGTTCCAGACATGGCGCGTTTTGTAACCATTACGCCGGACATGAGCGATGCCGTCCTAAAGCACCTTCGCGATAACTTTTTTGCTGATGAGCCTCTAAACAAGGCGGTAGCGCTTTGCGAGCGCGGCCAGCCTCACGGGGCACTCGAGAGGCTCTGCGCTATCACCGTGGCAGATGGCCTCTCAGTCGCTGCTGTTGATGGTGACACGGTACCTAAATTTAATTATTTAGTTTGTTAAAAGCCCCTGTATGGGGATTGCTGGTAAATACCGCGGCGTAATGATAATGATAAATACCGCGCTTGCAATGCGTCGAAGAATGTGGGTTCGATTCACAATAATTCTATTTTTTTTGGTTAAGAATTTACATAACATGATGCATATGATACATTTTGCAATGCTCGCCTGGTTATCGAAACTGCCGCCAAGCTCGATCTGTCGCCAAGCATCAGTGTGTTTTGGTGATCCTGCCTGTCCAATTCTAGACTTAGCGTACCTGTTACAAATACGCAAATGAATATGCATCGTTTTTACAGTATACGCGCATATCCCAGCTGTGTCGGTTTATGACACATATCAAAGTGCACGAACCTCGAAACTTCATGTAGTCATAACAGACAGATAAAACATTATTTAAGAACGTCGCTTTAGTTATGTACGAGGTGATGTATAGCTTAGTTATGTTGTGTGGATTATATTTGCGCTGGTCGTAAAAAAGTTTCACGTACTTTCTAGGTAGTTGGCGTAGCTCTCAACGGAATATTATGACCCGGCGATATCGAGGAGTCGATAGAACAAATCAAGTTTTCATCCGACGAGAAATACAACAAGATATTGACAATCCTGTACACAGTCAGCCGGGACCTCGACTTGTTTAATACTTATAAGGTATCTAATTGTCGACGAAATAGTCATATTTTAAGTTTAAGAGCTTGTTTTACTAATATCGCTCTCGAACCTAAAAGTAAACTAAAATCTTCATTATTATTGTAATTTAATATTAGGTATTTCTTTTTGTAGCTTTCAACCGATCTAATTTTGTCCGTTTTTGTCTATTTCTGAAAAATTTCAAATTATCTTCATTATTACTTTTATTTTATTGTTTTAGTTGTAAGTTGTCCTTGTATTTGAAAAATTAAAAAAATCTCTACCTAGTATATATACAACAGTGTACTAATTTTACCTGTTTAGATTATTTAAGTGTTAAGGACTTAACTTTAAAAAAATAAGATAATCTAAAAATACAAGATGTGGCAAAAATATTTTGTTGCGTTTTCTAATAGTTTTTTTTTATCGTTATAGGTTTGGCGTAATGGCCACAATCTCACCTGATGTTAAGTGACAATGTGACCCAAGATGATAGCACGCTAAACCTAGTGGAAGACTGGCTCTCAAGTGCAGCTGCCGGAACACACCTATTGGTACTTGGCGACAGATTTTCAACTTGAGGGTGGTAGCTAGCCAGGCGGGCATTAGAAAAAGCCCAACCACCATTATAACTAATAGAAGTTTTGTTACATAAATTAATTGTCAAAGGCAATTGAATCTAGACAATTTTTTAACTATATCTTTTTTGAAGTGAAACTTCTTATGCGACTTCCAGCGTTAAACGTTTAACGCACATTATCGGTCTCCCCTCTTTGTGTGAGCCAGAGCGAGAGAGTAAATGTCGGTGTGTATGTATATTGCACACTGTTTAAATAAAATAGAAAATGTCTTTTAAAATGAAGTTTCACTTCTATCGTATGTGAATAGCACACATACCTTTTTTTTGTATTTATTCTTAAATTTCTTTATTAAATACACAATATTGTAGTTAAAATGATATGAAGCAATGGCAAATAATATATAAATGGTGTGATACGCGAAGATGTTTTCAATTTAATACAGCTTATAACTAGCTTTGCCCCACTTTTTCAGCCGTGTTTAATTTATAGCGACCGACGCGTTAGCGATATCATTGTTCCACTTCTCGTACTTGCCTATAGCTTGCCAGATTGCTTGGCATTCATAGTTACTGCTCCGCTCCTTAGAACCGTAGTGTGAAGTTATATAACCTCATGAGTCTAGCTATCATACACAAAAATATTTTTTTTTAAACCCGGCTGGTAGTTCCAGAGTTTAGTGCGTTTAAACAAACAACTCTTCCGCTTTATCATATTAGTATAGATAATATGTTAGGGACAGCAAAGTGTGGGTAAAATAGTTGATTGACCTTTTAACATATTTATTTTATATATATATAAATAACTTTTCATTAGTATTATGTTTATCGATACTAATTGCAGGTGGACCGTATACTGGAGTGTAGGATTATTTCGGTGTCCGGGGAAGCTCGCGGCCGAGGTCTGGCGAAGGAACTCATGAAACGTAGTATCGAGTCCGCCAGAGACAATGGATTCAAGGTACTAAGATGGTCTCAATTAAAATGTGTACCAATAATGAATCAATTGAAATGTATACGAAATTATTTGATTCATTCTTGCATGAGTGTTTGCCTTTGTAAGACTTTTTTTATTGTTATAGGTTTTAGCGTTGTGACCACAATCTAACCTGATCTTAGGTGACGATGTGGCCCAAGATGATAACACGCTAAATCTAGTGGAAAACTGACTCTCGAATTCATCTGCTGGAACACACCTATTAGTTGTTGGGGACAGATTTTCAACTTGAGGGTGATATCTAGCCAGGCTGATTTTAGAAAAATCCCTACCACCATGCTACAGTTTCTTCACGATATTTTCACCAAAAGCTCAGGCTTATTGCAGGAATTAGAACTCACGTCAATCGGTAAAGCGGCAGCCTGCACTTTAGAGCCAGTTTCCCCACTAGGCTTAGTGCGACATCATTTTGGGCCACATCGTAGAGGCGAGATTTGGCCATAACGTTAAACCTATAAAGAATTAAAAAACCTTTTTGCAGTATATATTAATATAATAGACTATATATTTTATACATAATATAGTATTAGACTTAGTAAGACTAATAAAAGTTTTTTAAGTAATAGTATTAGGTTCTATAATAAGATCCCGAAGCACATTACTGATTTTCCGGACAATGAATTCAAGGACCATGTCAAGCAGGGTTTACTGTCAAAAGGTTATTATAGACTGGATCATTATGTGAATGGTAGTGACTCTCTCTTTACATCCACTAAATTATTAATATGATAATATAATTATTGACTGTAAACATTATTTATACAATTGGGAAAAAAATAATTAAAAAAGATAAGCCCGATCGAGTTTCTTCCCGGTTCTTCTCGATGACTGGGATGTTTTCCGAACCGGTATTAGTGTCTTGACGTTCATAAATACCTTCTTAGGGCCTAAACTGAATAAACTATGATTTGATTTGATACCATTTTAAATATAAAACAGCTAATGTTAGTTTGTTACGTTGGAAGTTGGTCGGTGGAATGTTAGAAGTATACTAATTGGTACTGATTTCCAGTTGTTCAAGGTAGATGCGACAGGCGCATTCTCTCAACGTATCTGCAGAAGTTTAGGGCTGGAGGAAGTGAAGCGCGTAAGTTACGCGGAGTACTGCGATGAGGACGGAGTCCCCGTGTTCCAGGTGCCTCCGCCCCACCACGCGCTCTGTATTATGATCCTTCAAATACCGTAAACCTTCGATTCTTTATACGAATCTATATTATTTCCCAAACGCGGTTTTTTGTGTCAATATCTCCCTTAATTAATCACAAAAAATTCATTTTAAAGCTTATGTTTCCCCGCTAATTATGAAATATAAAATGGTATAAAATAAATGTTTTTGTTAAAAATGTAAAAAACTTTTTACAAAAATAATATAATGAAAATACATTCAACTAACATTTAGAAGGCGTCATCTATTGACAACCTGCTTAACTAATACAGTTGTTAGATTGTTTAATACCTGTACCGATAATTTTCGAATTCGAAATACTGTTTTTGTAACAATTTACTCAACTTTTGACATTGTCAACGAATTAATTGTTGTATTATACAATATATAGATCAGAAATCAATATAAGATATAATCCATAATGTCGTTGTTTTTTAAAAGCACAACATAGCATTTTCGAAGGGCGAAGTAAAATCATCTTACAAAAGTAAGGAATTATAAACTGAAATTAGTTACATGGTTTTTTCTACCCTTGTTGGTTGGTTCTTTAATTATCCTCGCAGAAATATGTATAGTATGCTAGTTTCTCTGGAGATTGTTGGCGAATGTTACAAGAATAAAAAAGTCTTAATGTTCTACCATGAAAAAACCAAATTCTGATAATAATTTGAGAGCCAAATTACATCTTTAAACGTTTTAAAATAAATGTGTGAAATATAATAAGCCTATTTTAAGTTTTTATTTTCTTAAAGACGTTTTATGTCATTTAAATAATATAATTATTAACTAAAATCTGTATCTAAAATTTGAGTATCTACTCAAAAATATACGTAGTTTGAGCTGAATGTGTACTTAACTGGCAAGTAATCGAAATGTTATGAATATTTATCGCTCAAATTATATAAATTAGATAAATGTAGGATTTTAATTTTTGTGAGTACGTAGAAATGCTTTTATTACATAAATATCAGTGGCAGTAGGACCAATTTATTCTCATATCCGTACCAACCGTGAAAATGTTAATATGACAAAACAATTGTTATACTACGAAAAAATACCTTGTATGCTATTTTTAAGATAATTCCTAGAGACGTCAGACTGTGATAGCTTGATTTACGTAAAAAAAAAACCGAAATATAACATAAACCAATGTACCAAAATTTTTAAGTGGTTTTTATGTATATAATATGCAAGTGTTTCAATAAAACTGTGATTTTCAAAGGTATCTATTATATTTTTTCACATTTTCTTTTTTCTAATTATATAAAATATTAATACGCATGGATAACAAAATATTACATTATAGGAACGTCGAATTTGATTAAAATTCCATTGTTGATTCATGTAGCCACATCTCTTATATTGAATAATAATAATATTGTAGGTGTACTAGCATGGGTTGACATCAAGGGCGGCTTTTGGGGGTAGCAGAAAAGGTAAAATATGTGTCCTTTAATGGACGACCTTTTTTGTGTTTTCTCTACATTTACGCAGTTTTTTTAGCAAACATTCGCTACATTTGACACATTGTGTTGGTTTGCGTTTTTTCTTCTCAGCGAGCCTCCCCTGTCTATGTCACTGAGTTGTAACAATGAAAAATATTTATACATGAATGCTTCATTTGCCAAATCGGTTAACTTCATAAAATAAATTGTTAAGAAAAATGAGAAAATCGTATACTTATATGTTTTTTAATCCAGTTGAATTATAAATTTATATAAACGACGTAGACCATAGATGATTACATTGACTATTACATTATCAAAGATTTTTCGAATAAGTATATAAAGTCGGGAATTAGTATTGAAACGTATAAATGTTAATTATAAGATATTATTATTGTTATTTCATTGTTCTTGATATTATTATATTATCTAGATGTAGGATGTAAACCTTATAGACTAACGTTGGCTAAAACAAAAAGAATTCAGTTTAGTAGATCTCAAAAAAAATATTGATTTTTTTAAAATTTTTATTCTTAACAGGTATTTAACGTATTTACTAAAATTTTGATTGTAACCATAAATGGTAACATATTATGCATTAAAAATATTATGAAATACCAATTCCTACATATTATGAAACGCGTAAAATAATTTTGTAATATTATTGTGAAAACTGTATACTTACCTATGTTAAAACTGTAATTCTTAATAATAATTTAAAGGTCAGATTAATATGTATAGTATTTATTATAATTAAATGAATGTATTAAATTTGAATTTATAGTATGTTTGCAAATATACCATAACACCAAATTATTTTGTGTATATATAATTTTATGTATTTATATAAATAAATACTTTAAATTTTAATCAACAAACTATACTATAAATTTCTATGTGACTACCATTCTTTTTGTAGTATGTTTACACTCTATAAAGTCTATAAGATATATTATATGTGTATTATGGGTCATATAACATGAAATTATTGCTAAACAAATATATACAATGTATAATAATATTGTCAATGAGTTTTTAACATCGTGACAACTAAAGAAGTTTTTGATAGATTTTGTATTATAAATAAATCAAATGCATGCGAATGACTATTTTAAATTAAAACATTTTCTGTTACATGTAATATAAGTCAAACTGTATTGGTCACACTTGACACTGGCGAAATTGCCTACACAGGCAGAAGCTATATTTACAAAAGAATGAAAATATACGTCACACATTAAGCCACTTTACACAATACATTTTTCTGGTGTGAAGTGCGTTTTTTTTCTGGGTGCAATCTGTAAAAATGCATTCCATGAGAACAAGCCCTGACATATAATATTATTCAATGTTGAAGTAAATAATTTATTTGATATTTAACATGTATGTATTATGTTAATATGTTCATTAACATATTGTGATGTTAAACAATCATTGACATTTTATAAAAAAAGTTAGTTGGATGTGTAGACGTGAATTGTTAAAGTTGTATTCATGGCATTAAAGGTATTTAAATAAATAAATGATTTTTTTTTTCTTTGTCATTCATAATTTTATACTAAGGATATCTTACCCGGAGGAACAGTTAGGCATATAACTATCACTTAAATATCAATATTAGGTAATGGTTTTGCTATCAAAAGTTCTAAATTCCAATCTAAAAAACTTTTCCGGAGTCGAAGTTGTACATTTGTACATTAAACAGGGTAATTTTAAACTTACTTGTCGCTTCCTTTTATATATGTATACTATAATATTATAAGGATTAAAAAATGTATTTTTGTTTATTTGAATACGTCAATACCTGTAACTACCAAACAGATATGAAACATTCATTTTGCATTTTATAGGAATGTTATAGGTTATAACTTCACGCTATGACTCTATGGAGGGGAGTGGTATCCATGAACGTCAAGCATTCTGGCAAACTGTAAACAAGTACTGGAAGTGACAATAAACATATAGGTACATATATATATATATATATACGTTTGCGATGACGACGCGACGGTGCGATGGACAGTTAGTCGAATAAATTTAACACGGGTGAAACCGTCGGCCACAGCTAGTTTAATAATAAGTCAGCAGCAATTCATAGTGTGTATTCATTCGTAGTGTTTGTAAGCTTAATCATTCGCGCCAGTTCCCGCTGCACTGCAATGCCGGACCGACTCGTGAGCCCAAACATCTCATCATTTTACAAAAATCAGTTTAATATACTGGTCTCGCGATGTAAGGGCTTTCAGATATTAAGCTGAAAAAACAAATTTTGTTTTAAGTAGTAAGCTTCCCCTTCCCTGCAGAGCGTTAGAGGCATAGGGTGTTGTTATTTGATATCATCATTTGTATTGGGGGCTGGTTGAACTCCCACAATTTCAACGCTTGTCTAAGCCGAGAAGCGATAAAAACAACAAGAATAGCACGCTCTTATTTTACCTTAAGTCAGAACTTGACCGCCTGTTGCGTACACGGGGTCTGGCAAAGGATCTTGGCACTGTCAGACCCCTGACAAATGCTTCAGGTCAATGTACCAAAGTTAGCGGTTTAGACACCATGATCTCATTATATGACCAGGCATATCTCATATTTACTCCGAGGAGCCTAATGGGTCGCTCATTGAACGCTGGTCTTCCTCCTTGGCTTTTACTATGAATGGTCTCCACGGTGATTTGACATATTTGAAGAGCTCTCTTGCATTGCCGCTGTGAAGTGTAAATGCGCCCCAGCTGATTTTTAAAAGGGAAGATCGTAGATTTCGATATCGCATGTAGAATCTTACAATTTTAGTACAATGCCATCTATATACGTGATGCAGAACTATTATTAACAAGTCATGTTAAGCGCTGTTGTATATTTATTTACAAACAAAATGTTTCATAACAAGTTCGTAACTCTATACAATCATAAAAGGGAATCCATAAAAAATCAAATAAAAAATTATATAGGCAAAATTAAAATTTTATAAACACTTTTATACTGCATATTTTAAGTGTACACGTTAATTCACGTTAAAAAAATATTATAACTTTGTTGTATGGGCTACGCTATGATCATTAATATTAATAAAATCCGAAATGAAGATGAATTTGATGGAATATCTATTTCTTCAACCTTGAAAACGGATTCGCCATAAATGTTATTAAAATTACAAATTCGTGTCAAGGTTTTTGTAGTTATTCTAATGAACAATAAATTGCTCTGCAATGTCCACCGAATATTTTTGTAGAGAATTCAACGTTCTACAAAAAAGACCTCATATCAGTTTTCGAAGAATCAACTCAGTCAAAAGTTATTCGAGATCAAAGTTAAATTCGTTATCAATATAGCCGTTTTCTTTATAATATTCCGAAATTTATAGCTGTAGCTTGTAGCTACAAGTTGAAAATCTGTCGCCAAATACCAATAGGTGTGTTCCGGCAGTTCACTTGAGAGCCGGTCTTCCACTAGGTTTAGCGTGCTAGCATTTTGGGCCACATCGTCACTTAACATGAGGTGAGATTGTGGCCACTACGCCAAACCTATAACGATAAGAAAAAAACTGGGATCTTTGGAAAAAAACAATAAGTTGTCTACGATATTGAAACTTCAGGAATCTTTCCACTTAACCATATATAGAAATACAAAAATAACTACTTATTAATATTGCGAAATAACAGGTATCAAGTAAATAAAACTGTTAGACTTCTTGACTTACCCTAATTTTTCTAAATTAAATATGCGGTGCTGGCGTTAATAGGCTAATGCAATGAAGAATGTCTTTACTTTTTAATTATAAATGCAATCTAGTATAAATATTAGCCAATAAATATTAAGCGTTTAAGAGTATTCTTTGTTTGGATTGTTATGGATATGTATCAACGTAATGCATATTGTAGACAATGAGGTAGGTAATGAAAGAAAAGGGGCGCCGCTCAGTCGCACATAAAACGGACCGCGGCCTGGGACGATGCCAACAATTGATTGAATGAAACTAAAATCAATGTTGCCAAACTACAGAAGTATCCAGAAAATGGACAGATTTTTTTTTAAGTGAAACTTTTATTCTATCGCCCCACAATTTTTCGTAAATCTATCGCATGTCGCATTATATTACATTGTCGCAAATAAAATTGAATATTATGCCGTGCAGTCAAGGATTATTATCGTAAATCCAGAACATTGTATATGTTAATGTGTGTTATTAAAGAATGTATGTCATATGTCTTCAATAATTTATATTTTTGCCCGAAAAAAAGTTTCACTTGCATCGTGGTTTCATAAAATCAAATAATATTTTTTTAAACTGTCTGTATAATAAATGGTAATAGCCGAATGATTAAAATAACTGGAATAATAGTTCTGTAATTTTTCGGAATTCGTATAAATAACCTTAATGTGATCATTAAACACTATCGAAAACTGTAATTTATCTGCGTTTCAAATCGCGAATACGACGCGGTTTAAGTGGTGATCAAGCCTGTGGGTTGACTCCGAAATGTCTTATAAAGAAAATGTTCAACGTGTGTTATTGCCATCCGCACCGGTTAGCCTGAGCTTTCGGTGAAGGAAAACATCGTGAGGAAACCATAGCATGGTGGTAGGGCTTTTCCTAATGCCCGTCTGACTAGCTACTATCCTCAAGTCGAAAATCTGTCACCAAGCACCAATAGGTGTATTCAGGCAACTGCACTTGAGAGCCAGTCTTCCACTAGGTTTAGCGTGTTATCATCTTGGGCCACATCGTCACTTAACATCAGGTGCGATTGTGGCCACTACGCCAAACTTATAATGATAAAAAAAGTAAATACTCTGGCGGAACATAAACAGTGAAGCCCTGGTGTTTGTTACTAGCTGGCGCCCACCGGCTTCGATATTGATTAATCGATTGAATGTACTCGTATCATAGCCTAAATTACTTCTAGAATCATAAATATTGTTTATAAAATTTAATTAAAATCTGTCTAATTTATATACAAAGTGTATGTATTAATATATAGATTAAGGAGTTTACACTATATATAATGATCGTGGCTCAATTAGTATTATCGTGGCCTATTACTCCACTATGGCCATAGCCTTATTAGTTTCCAATGAGCTCAGGTTGAACCACGTGCACATGACACTATCATATGGATGATTGATATATTATTCGAACAAAGTACAATGTGGTAAATGGTAGATATTTTAGTTACCAATTTAGACATAACTATAACTTAGACCTAAATGGTCGCGAACAGTCCGGTTCCAGAGGAATTTCCTTCCGCGAATTCTCCTGATATGTAATGAGCTTCCTGCTGAGGTTTTCCCAGGGGACTACAGTATGGGGTTCTTCAAAGAGGGAGTAAATAGGTTTTTAAAAGGTTGGCAACGGGCATGTGATGTCTCTGATGTTGCAAGCGTCCATAGGCTGCGGTGACCGCTTACCATCAGCTTGTTTGCCAACCGTTTGAAGTCCATTCGACCTTATATTGATTATAATACGTGCTCTTGTCACGATTACGTTGTGCAAATAGGTCACTGTATAAAATGTCGAAAATAAATATTTTTTTATAACGTTAATAATATTTCTTAGCAGCTGGCAATACTAAACGTATCACTGCGTTAGCCACTCTAGCGACAATATCACCTTCATTGAAGTTACGGTTATTACGAAGAGAAAACAACAGGATAATATGATTATTATTTTTTATAATTGAAGAATTATAATAATAACAGTAGCAATCTAACAAATGTTTTAAATTTCAAATTACATATATATAGCTTGTCTTGTGATAACCAAGTTGATATTAGATTTAGGGCCAATTTTTCAATTGTCAGATACTTATATACGAGGAATAATTATGATGTTTTAACAGATAATGTATGGAAAATTGTTTCTTCAAATAAGGTTATCTGTTGATTGAAAAATCGGCCCTTAATATGCAGATAGAATAGAACTGACAGTTTTTTTTTTTCACAAAAACGTCTCTTCCGTGACCTCGGCTGTATAGAAGGGGCTACTACTAATTCTGTGCAATGCTTATATTATATGTATTTTTTTAAATATAAAACTTCTTCGTTTGAACGGGCTAAACGTTTGAATGTAAAATTAGATATTAGGTGTTACGTCTACTGATGTGGCGGTTAGTCAGCCCAAGCCCGGTAAAGCTGTAAAAGCCGCAAAGGCTCCAGGGCCCCTAAGGCTAACAGTATAGCCAGTTCGAAAAAAAAAAAACGGTTAGTCAGTTTAAATCAATTGAATCTTATTATCTGCTGGCTGTACGCGGCTCCACTCGCGTGGACTACAGAGTGTCGTTGGTCGAACGCACGCGCGAATCGTACAGCACTCACTCCTACTTTTAAAAATAAAAATGCTTATTGTAGGTGATCCTTAGAAGATAGACATATTCCAGCGCTAACTTTTTTGTGTATTATGTACTACATGAATGTCATATATCTCTTATGGTTTTGCTCAGCATACCTAAGCTGTTTAAGCACGTTTTTTAAGACATATTTGGGGCGCTTTAATGCTTACGCGGAGCAAAACAATAAGAGATATATCAAATTAATGTTCTACATAATTGTAGATCCTAAAAAAACCTACAAAAAAGTCAGCGATAGCATTTATTTATTTTATAAGGATCACCCACAATAAGCATTTTTGTCTTTCGTGTGTCGGATTCGTGCTTGCGCTTGACCGACAGCATTCTGTAGTCCACGCGAACGGAGCCGCGGGCACAGCTAGTTAAATATATAATAAACATTATTTATGTTACAATGCGTTTATACTAGGGTTATGCTGCTGATATATGCGAATTGCATTAAACATAAAATCCTCTAAAATTTAAGAATAACAAAAAAACTTACAAAGCTACATATAACCAAGCCCGGGTTAAGCTGTAAAAGCCGTTTGAAGCTTCAGGGTCACTATGGCTAAATGTATAATCAATTCGAAAAATAAAGAAAAAAAAACCTACATATAAACGTATGTCTGTGACAAATTACGGAAACTTAATAATTATATTGTAAGCTCACAAAGAACATACACCATCAAGTGGGTACACTTTGGTTATTAGTTTACGATACCATTTGGAAATTTATATCCTCTTAGGTTAACAATGTAATGAAATATGTTTGAAGGATAAAAACGAAGACATTTGCGTCATTGATTCTCTAGAACCGACGTAGATATTTGCTCAAGTATAGAAGAGTATTGCAAACAAACAAACTTGGGTCTAATTCTAAGAGGATAATAAAACTAGAATGCAGTTCATATTATACATTACAATTTAACCGAAATTATACAAGACATTATGGATAAATGTAAGATTATAAGGTTAAACCATTTCAATATTTACTAAAAGACATAAACATAAAAAAGGAATATCTAAACTCCAGTACAATTAATAAAATATTCTTAAATGATTCTACGAGTGTATTCGTGTAATTTAAAAACTACGCGTAGTGTCGGTCTTTTTAAACCCTCGACGCAAACAGACCCACTGTTATAAGTTTAACGTGTGTATCTGTGTGTCTCTCTGTGGCATCATAGCTCCTAAACGGCTGAACCGATTTTGATCTAGTTTCTTTTCTTTAAAAGGTGATTTATTCGAGAGTATTCTTAGCTATTATTCAAGGAAATCTGTGCAGCCGTTTGTAGATTGTCCGCTCTTTTCTAGTTGATAAATGGATGTGAACATATCCACAGGTCTGATCGAGTCGAAATTTGGTATTCAGTCACTTCAATGATATAAAGAAGAAAATGGCAACCTTGACTTGATGCTGCAGCATCACATGGAAACTGCAGGATAACTAACTCCTCACCATCTTCAAACAGAAATATCCTGTTTGGGCTCATTGGAATGGTTTTAATGAATAGGTTACTTGTGTCGGGGATTATTAAATTTTTATTTTACTTTGATTGAATGTTTTTACCAAACTAATTACGGCCAAAGATGATAACAAACTAAGAAAAAACTCAATTTCAACTTGAGTGTGGTAGCTAGCGATACAGACAATAGAAAATGCCCCACCACCATGCTACGGTTTTACCACGATGTTTTTTATTTCATTTACTAACGGTCACCTGGCTAGCTACCAGCCTCAAGTTGAAAATCTGCCACTGAGCACCTATAGGTGTGTTCCGAAAGCTGCGTGTTACCATCTTGGTCCACATCGTCACTTAATATATGAGATTGTGGCCAAACGTTAAAACCTATATATAATGGTATGAAAGAAAGTCGCTTTCCGTGTCTGTCTTCATCATTTGTGTTTCTCCGCTTACTTCTAAAGTACGAAACGCATTTTTATACAATTTTCATTACTATTTAGATATTTTCTTCCGGAAGATCATTATTACAATACATTCTAATTAAGTTATTGTACAGTACATAAAAATGAATGTTTTATAATCAAGTCGTTGAAAAAATCATTTATGGGAGCTTACATGGCTTACGCTAGCTAAACCTTAAGAGATTTATCAAAATAATATACAAAAAAATTGTAGTTCAACCAAAAAGTCTACAGAAAAGTTCACAGTAATAATTTTTATCATTAAAATATTAATTAAAAAGATTAGGTTATATTTGCGAAGCTACTTTTTTCAAAACGGTATTAAATATATTCTTATATTATAATATAATTCTAAAACGATCGAACATGCTTTTGTAAACATAATATAACACCACATTTGTAAATTACACCCGTTCGAAGCCGGAGGTACTTAGTCGCTGGTAAAGATACCAAGAATTAAAAATAATAATTGTAAAAGCTATAGATACATATGCCTGGGGTCATTGTTGGTCAAATTTTTTTTATAATTGTGCCTTCAGAATTGAGTCAACGTAGGCATTTATTTCGCTACACTGCTACCAAGTCTGAGCGCCTACGCGTCTACGTAACGTAACTGAATATAATTGAAGTGATATACGTAAGGTCGTTTGTTGTAGTATGAAATTCAATTAAATAATTTTCTCATTTCAATGAAATTACTTTTAGATTTAGACCTTCTTAGAATTATTTTTAGTGAATAGTCTCGTTATGTTAATAACTTGTCTAGTATATTCTGCAAGTTGTGTAGGACGCATGCATTTTTTCTTCTTTTTCTATTTAGCCTATTAGTTTTTATTTGTATTAATGCGTTTCTGCACGAATTTTTGTGATATTTACAAGATGTTCTAGTTAAAGTAATATGAAGCAATGTTGCAGGTGTGGTACAGTCGCGAAGATGTTTGCGGTTTGATACAATTGTCATCTGCGACTGTATCCCGTGAAATGATTTATGATAATGTTAATGAATAACTGATGATTATGTCGAACATGAAATATTTTATCAGGATATAATAATTTACTTAAAACTATGGTAAATACAGAAAACTATACACAATCATATGAAAACATAGATAAATAGAATAATAGTATGAGATTGTAAAAACGACTTAAAGTATATTAACGCTTTTCAAATTGTTGATAGCTGAGTTTGTCGGTTTCATATAAGATTCTAAAGTAGACCCTTTATTCATGAGTCTATGAGTTTATAACTATTGCTAATGATAATGATAAGTAATGTTGGGATAATTACACTAATATGTCAGTGGGATATTTAAAGTATGATATTATTATTATTTCTATTAATTATTATTATATATTAAAAGCTACTAAGTCGGCTACCTGTGCAATTACCAGCCTTCCTACATATTTAAAGACTATCCCGTCACATTCGGTGACGTCATAAAAGGCGATAAAGCCATAATCCCATTAAAAAAAACATGACGTTAAATTATAAGGACAAGTAAAACGACCTTAAAACTAAACTTTTGGCAACATAAGAAGGGGAAATGAGGAACGCCACCCTCCCTGACAATGTCCGTGTGATTCAATCTAACCACCCACCAAGCAAGCCTATATAAGCGAGGGTATTTCCCATGACACTCCAGTACCGTTCGCAATCCGACGGGGGAAAGCTCGTCGGCTATAGAAAAAATGGGAAACTTTTTCCGCCACTTTCGCGATGATAATTTCCCCGTTTGAAGGTAAGATGTTTAATTTAGGACTTACAATTTAATACCTATAGTTTTATTAGGTGCCATGTGCTGTTTTTCGTGCGTATTGTTTTTAATGAAAATTTTGAAGTCTATATATATACACAAATTATTTTTTATTTCCTACTTAGTTTTATCTAGTTATTCAATAACTAGTTGTGTCCCGCGGTTTCATATGTGCTAAAATTATTCGACAACACGGGGCGGCGCCTATTTTTTTATTTTTATTTTTTCGAACTGACTATGCTGTTGTCCGGGAGGCCTTAACAGTTTCACCGGACTTGTTGGCGAGCGCTTAAGGCACTCAGCCGAGAAACGCGGCGCCTATCGTTGTTCCACTTCCCGTACTTGTCTACAGCTTGGCAAATTGCTTGACGTACATAGTTACTGCCCTTAAAGTCGTAGCGTGAAGTTATATAGCCTATATTATTTCTCATGAATCTATCATATACAAAAAGATTTTTTCGAATCCGACTAGTACTTTCAGAGATTAGCGTGCTGAAACAAATAAAAAACCATTCGGCTTTATATTATAGTATAGATAATCTCTTTCATTTAAAAATAATTAATCTATTTTTTTTGGTATTTCATTAACTTCAAATTAAAACCACTATACGAGTTTTACTATAGAAATTTGAACGTTTTATTATTAGTTGTTACCTAAAAAAACTACTTATAATAACAAATATTAAAACTAGCTTTAATCGGCGATGAGTTTTACCCGCGTAGACTATAAGATTTGTACTGTTTTGTGATTTTAATTGCATTTATATGTATTGTTATGCTATTGTTTACTAATAATGCAAACAGTGTACCTCTATGTGAACAAAGCTACCGACGGAAAGTTAGGATTCAATAAAGCACACTTCTGTGTATACCACGTTAGTGATTACACTGTTTGGTGAAAAAATTATCAGGCTGCTGTTGGAACTGACTCTGAATCAGGCTACACAGCATAAATCGGACCCAGTAAATAGTCTTTCCTATAAAAACTTTTTTACCATCTTTTTACCCTTGGGTGTTGAATTTTTAAAAACACCGATACACGTACGTGTTTCATTATTTGTGTCGAAGAGTACTAATGCCAAGTTTCAAATAAATCCGAGTTAAAAAAAATATAATTCGCCAAACTGACACCCATTGTTACACGTTAGAGGTTTGAATTTCAAGAAATCCCTTCTTAAAGAAGAATATAATAACAAAGGTCTTCCCAAATTTCATATTTCTATCTTTAGTAGTTTGGACTGGATGATGTTGAGTCAGTCAGGACAATGCTTTATATATACAGATTAGCCTTGATCGAGGTGAACCAAAATTATTTTTTTATTACGTAATCATTCCGGACGGGTTAACCGTGCATAATGTAAATGTATCCAATAGATGTTTGTTTGTCGCTATTTCGTTTCATCGAGTTTCAAATCACAACGGTGCTAATAAATTCACTTCAATAATTTTCGCAATCGATAGCCTATTTATTGAGGAAGGTCATATAGGCTATATATATATTGGCCACAATCTCACCTGATGTTAAGTGACGATGTAGCCCAAGATGATAACACGCTAAACCTAGTAGAACACTGGCTCTCAAGTGCAGCTGCCGAAACACACCTATTGGTGCTTGGAGGCAGATTTTTAACTTGAGGGTGGTAGCTAGCCAGGCGGGCATTAGGAAATGTCCTACCACCATGCTAAGGTTTGTTGCCATGCCACGATGTTTTCCTTTACCGAAAGCTCAGGCTCATTGCAGGGATTCGAACTCAAGTCAATCGACGCGAAGACGTACACGCTAACACTGAGCCATCATTGCTTCAATGCAATTGCTGCATTGTATTTACCTTCACTCACACGGACGCGACGATACGCTTTGATCACAATTTTTTTTTTTTTTTTTGAAATCCTATTTCTGACCTCTCCAAAGTGTGGGTATATTAGTTGAATGACTCACTTTTTTTTTCGGTCTGACTATACTGCTAGCCTTAAGGGCCCTGAAGCCTCAGAAGGCTTTTACAGCTTCACCGTGCGTGGAACGATTGCCCCGATTGAATCGTGTTCTATACCGAATAATTTATGTTTTTTTTATTATATATAATTAAAAATAAATTTATATATAATAATTTATATATTTTTATTTATGTGTTTATCAATTATTTTGCTAACCTGCTAAAATAAATTAAGACCAATACCAAAAACCAAAACTTTGGATTGTACATGCCTGTTTCATACATATGAACTACTTGCCTACACATTGCAAAAATTGGTTGACGATTATGGTTACTGCTTCGCTTCTAAGAGTAGAAGCGTATTGTTAGATAGCTCAAAAACCTTTATTAATAAATTAGCTATAAGATAGAAAAAATATATTTCAAATCTGATTCGTAGTTCCAAAAACAAAAACTATCTTTTCGGCTTATTAGTATTGATAGATAAACTTAATCTACAATGGCTATTAGCAAACGTTCCTAAAACTGAAATAAAGTAAGATTACATAATTATTCCATTGAATATTTAGTGATATAAATGCGAAAATAAACGATAAGATATATAAAAATTTATATATATACGTTATTATTAATAGGTGCAGATTAGAAATTGTCGTAAGCCATAACGGTGGTAACAAGTTGGGCCTTGATACATTTATGTAGATTCTCGGAACCGGCCGAAGCGGGTCAGGTCGAAAGTTCACCATGGCTTTAGTGCCTAAGTTTTCTTTAATCCCATAATAAAATCGTTTCATTTGACGCGCAACATTTTTACCTGTGATTTTATTGTACTTTTTATACATTTACCGTTGTTTTTATAGGTCGACATTTTCACGTAGCGTACAAGGAGTTTTATCTACAGTTATTTCTTGCCGTTTGGCTACACCTTGGTATTTCTATTTGCTTGCTATTTGAAAATAAACTTTATACTGTTTAATGATAAGAATATTCCTTAGTTTAGCATAATATATTTATACTAGCTCTTCACTTCGGTTCCACTCGCGTGGACTACATAATGGGTCGTGCAGATGCGCGGATCGTGCTGCCCCGCTCCTAACCACGACGGTCGCCCGCCGGTCTTTTTGATGACTAAAATTCTTATTGTGGATGATTCTTAGAAGATAGACATAAGCTTATGATGCCTTTTTTGTAGGTTTTTTTAAGATCTGTTATGGTTTACATAGCGTAAGTAGGTACGAAATGCGCCTTTTTTTTCGAATTGATTCACCATTATCGTCACTGCTTACTTCGTGTTATTTTATCTAACAGATTATATCCTATAACCTAGCCAGAATACACAGCTCTAAATAAAAGAAAACGTGTACATCCGATAAGTGGTTTTCGAATTAAAAAACATAATCGGATAGATAGACTATAGATAGATAGATTAAAATTTTTGCTGGGTGTTAAGACATGGCAGTTACATCGGACTGGATCTCAACCACAATAATGTCAGATTCGCCATAATGACATACTTCGGCGTGTCGCGTTCCCGGATCAGCCGATGTAAATCCAGTAATCTTTTTGTACGGAAACCTAATTATTTTTCTAAAGTTATTCTTTATATCATCAGCTATCTACCAGTGAAAGTCAAGAGGCGTGCCCATGACGACCGGCGATAGACAGTGGACTGCAGAACTCTCGGTACTGTGCTTACCTTCGAGTAAAATTACCCTGAAACCTAAACATTTAAGAAACTTTAAACTGGTATATAAAGGTCTAAAGTTTTGTTATAGTCACTACAATCTAAAACCGTCTATTTATAACTTCAAACATAACCATTGTATTGGTTATGTTTATTATCCATATAAGTTGCTACTCCTGACGTATTACACGCCTCATACCAGTTCCAGAAACACAGTCGAGCGAGCACTTTACCTCAGAAAGAGATCTTAGAGATCAGAGAGGTTGTTTCTGATGTTGCACAATACACCTTCAAATTAAAACAACATTATATGAATAAAATGTGTGTCCAATTCGTTGCACAACCGTGCATATGCGAGGCCGCCGGTCGATGCACCGCAGTCAATAATTCAGTACAAACATCCCGATGTCTAATTTTATAATACAAGTACAACTCGTCATGGCCTCCACACACTGCCTTTATACCTTATTAATTTCTTACAGAGAATACCTTAAACCTAATATATTTTTATGTTACTTACTGCTTTTTTCCCCAATTTCGTGACAGCTTTTTAAGGTCGCGAGGATTAGAAATATTTTTATTCCACTATTATAAATGTTATGCTATTTAATATCATTGAATTTTTAGTAGTGATTTATAAAACACATTCTTATTAATTTTACTACTAGCTGTGCCCCGGGGTTTCACCCACGTATAATTTAAAAGAAATCGCTGATTGATGATTTATAATACAACAGTTGGGACAATATTTTTATCGGGCAGCCAGGGTTATGGGTCACAACTCACACCGCTCGTTCGCACCACTACACCTATAGACAGGCCCGAGCTGAGTGTTGAATTATTTTAATTTTACATTATCTCCCAAACTATTCGTCCAAATAATATGATATAAAGGGCAAAGTTTATCTACATAAAATTGTCTTGATAATGAAGTAACTTTCGTTCGTAAGGATAAATATGCCATGAATAATAATAATACTCATAAATCACTTGAAAAAATTTCAATGTTTTTTTGTCACGAAATTCCTTATTGTGGCTTATGTATAAGAGATAGATATATGGTATCGTGGACTTTTTTTTAGATGTACTAACGAGCAATATTTTTGTATAACATTGTATTTGGGTAGGTATCACTAACCATTACGACAGCGCACTCGGATAAAGCAGTTCGAGTGCGATGTTACTTTCGACTTACTTGACCAAAATCAATATTTAACGCTAGCTGAGAGGTTTAGCTTAATGCTAGATAGCTTATACCATTCCACGTTAATCAAGCTATCATATACAAAAAGAATTTTTCGAATGGGACTGGTAGTTCCAGAGATTATCGTGTTTAAACAAACAAACTCTTCCGCTTTATTAACTACATTAGTATAGATTTAGATGTTAGTGTCCGAAATGGTGCGTATCTATGCTTATTTAAAAGGTGCAAGTAATTACACTTGATTTAAATGTTATTACATTAAATGCTATATTTTTATAAATCGAGTTGCATTTATGAGTCCATAGAGCTTGAATAGTTTCCATCCAAGACTTTTTTCAGCACATTGTTTCGATCAAATCTTTGGCACACTTCCAGTCAGGTGCTACGGTGTGAAGTGGCATAAACATTGTTTAATGCTTACCCGAGTGAAATGTTTGGATTCATTATAAAACAGTTGTATTTTACCGGTTTAATTAAGATGCATTAGCGACCTGCATTGTATCATTTCTTTGGTTTTCTTTATTAAAGATCAAAATTGTCAATTATATTACAAACAATTATGATATTGTTTTAGAACCATGATATGGCGTAACACATCTGTCTGATTTGCTCGTCTCAACTATGTTTGTTACTGTCCACTGAAAATGTTTATTTTGTAAAATTTTAATTTTTAGTTCATGAACCTGCTGACGTTTTGTACTCTTGTTAGGTTTTCTAAATCATTTTTCTCATTTTACAGGATTGTATCCTCAATACGAGATGGAGCTCTTACATCGCAGCCGAAGTCAACCGAAAGATGGAGCACTAGTATTCTGAACACTTTTATTTCTTTAATTTATTTAACGATGCTGAGGCTACGGTGGTTTTGTTATGAATCTTTATGCTCAAAGAAAACCATGATTTAAAAGAATTAAGTAAAGAATGCGGACGTGCACGCGGACAACGCGAACCAGACTCAGCGCGTGTTCTCTATCAATTAACAGGGCAATATTGCGGAGAGCACGCGGTGAGCCTGCAAGCATAGCCTGCAGCCACGGGCGACAACCGCGTGCACTCCGCCGGCGCCGCCTCTCCTTTATCCTCTGCGCATCGAAGCCGCAGCATCAACTTTGGGTCATTTTGCTTTAGATAGGGACAATAGGGAACCATAGGAAACCTTACAACACCACGGACATTGATACGCAATCTCATCTGGGAATGCGTCAGTGTCTTTGGTATGAAAAAACCTCTAAGGAGAAGCGTCGTTTTTCATGTTTGCAGGTGACACACTTAATGGCCAGCGACTGATCGAGTTCCGGCTCGGGCAGGAGGCCGACTCAGACAAAGGCGAGGGGCTGGAAGTAGCCTCAGCCGAGCTAATGGTGCGCGCGGAAACGGCGCCACGGTCACGCCATTTGCGCTACACGCTATGGGCATTCACCGTGACCGACAATGCGACCATCGGAGACCTAGCGGGGCTTACTCGCCGCGACCCCGCGCACGGCTGGCAGCGTATGGACGTGACGACAGCGGCGCGGCGCTGGGCGGCAAGCGGCGCGCGGGAGCCGCTGCGGCTCCTACTCGACTGCAGCGGATGCGGAGGGCGTGTGAGACTTCGGCTTGGCGGCGGGCAGGCGGCTCGACCCTTGCTGCGGCTGAGGCTGGTGCCCCCGCCGGCTCGACGCCGCCGCGCGCTCGACTGTGACGCCGCCGAGCATGGCCGCTGTTGCCGACAGTCCTACTACGTGAGCTTCCGCGCGATAGGCTGGGACGACTGGATCGTCGCACCGGAGGGCTACTACGCGAACTACTGCCGCGGCGCGTGCGCACCCTTCCTGAATTACCACTCGCAGGTGGTGGAAGCGGCGCGGTTGGAGCGAGCCGCATGCTGCGCGCCCGTGCGCTTTTCTGCGCTCTCGCTCATCTACTTCGGTGCCGACTCGAACATCATTAAACGCGACCTGCCTGAGATGGTGGTCGAGGAGTGTGACTGTCCGTAGCGGTCCTGTACATAGCCGTCTGCTCCCGCCGCGCCGCTCCGCCGCCCCTGCAGCTCCCGCCGCGCTTCTGCCGCTCTCGAATCTCTTTTAATCCGAATCAATTATAAATAAATATATTCTCGACTTATGTAATGTTTTGTTCCTCGCGTTCGAAAGACTGTATCCTAAACCAAATAAATAAATCTCTGTCTATGTAGGGCACGTCGCGTCATCGTATCGCACGCTGCGCGTCACATAACTAGTTGTTATTCTCGCTTTGTGGTAGCGTATCTTGCGGAGCGCGCGCCGGTGAGGCGCGTATCGTTTGTCGCCGATGTTGCTTGTGCCGGGTGTTTCTTATGAAATGACTTATCCCTGTGTGCTATTGTTACTATCGTCGCGTACCGCCAGCAGAAGCGATCGCGCGCGGCATGCGATGCGAGGTCCCGTGGCCGTGTGTAGACGCCCTAAATAATTTAATCCTACGCCGTTTTCTTTCACCACGTTTGGTGATCGCTTGTAATTATTGTAAACTGTATTATAATAATTATTATAATTATAATAATAATAAATCAACTTTTTCATAATTACTACGACCTTTTTTATTTTACTTACAGTTTTCTCATGTAACCTTTGTATATCAATCGATCGAATTGATCAATTGTATATCAATTTATCAGTTAGAACCAGTTGTTACGACAGTTACTGCTCAAGATTTGGAGATCTCAATCAAAAATACATTGCAACCAACACAAAATAAAAACTTATTTACTCGAGAATGTACGTAGGTAAAATGCAATGTGTTGAATATGTTAAATTATGTAATTTACTACATCAGCATAAAAGTTTGTTGAAAAAATAAGACGTAGGCTCACTGGACATACACTTTTATACTATTTTGATCATCATCATTACAGCCGAAAGACGTCCACTGCTGGACATAGGCTTCCTCCAAAGATCTCTACAACGAACGGTCCTGTACTGCCTGCCTGCATCCAGCAGCTTCCCGCAACCTTAAGCAGGAGTCGGTCCACTTTATCCACGCTGCGTCTTCTGGTACGCGGCCGCCACTCGAGAACTCTACGGCCCCATGGGCCATTCATTCTACGAGCCACGACCCCTGCCCGCTGCCACTTAAGTCTAGCTATTCTTAGGGCTATGTCGGTGACTATAGTTCTTCTACGGATCTCTTCGTTTCTGATTCGGTCACGCAGAGAAACTGTGAGCATAGCCCTTTTCATTGCTCTTTGATGACCTTGAGCTTTCTTATGAGACCCATAGTTAGCGACCACGTCTCATCACAATATGTAATCACTGGCGACACACACTGATCAAAGATTTTCGTCGTGAGACACTGTGGTATTTTGAACGAGAAGATGTTACGTAGCTTCTCGAACGCTGCCCAGCCGAGTTGGATTCGACAGTTGGATTTATTTGGATATTTTGTCCTCGGAAAACATAATCATCGATAACTTCAAGCGTAGTCTTTAAGTCTTTACGGGAGTTGTCGTTACCTGGACGTTCGACATAATCTTTGTCTTGTCCATGTTCATTTTAAGACCAACTCGTTCCGTGGCTTTACTGAGTCTCATCCAAGACTACTATGTCGTCGGCAAACTAGAGGTGGATGATATACTCGTCCTTTATATTGATGCCTAGTCCTTCCCAGTTCAAAACCTTTCAAAACATGCGGTGAATAGTTTAGAAGAGATAATGTCTCCTTGTCTGACCCCCCGCTGCAACAGGTTTCGAGATCTGATTCTGCAGTCGTACTGACATAGTGGCGTTTTCATACAAACACTTCAATACTTCGACGTACCGATAGTCAACTTGGGACCGCTGGAGAGACTGCAGTACAGCCCAGATATCAATCGAATCGAAGGCCACAAGCGCTAAGTAAAGGGGCAGGCTCTCTTCGTTCTTCAGTATAATCTGCCGTTACGCGTGTGTGTGGTCTACAGTACTGAAGTTTTTTCGAAACCGGCTTTTTCGGGAGGCTGGAAGTCTTCAACTTCCGCGCGAGACGATTTGTAAGAACTCTCGAAAACAGCTTATAAACATGGCTAAAAAGTGAGATGGTGTAATGATTGATTATCAATCATTTTTAATTTTAATTATATATATATTTATATATTTATTTTACCTTAGGTGTTATCATTTCTTCATTTAATATGTTTCCGAAGGCGTCTTTAGGTCGTTTATTATTTAGGAATTGTATGACAAACTTCTTTTCCGTTGTTTCTATCTATTATGATAGGTTATGATTAATTTTAAATTTATATTGTCGCTTGCATTGTAAGACGTTAATATTTACTTACTTCGTATTAATGTTTAGAATTTTAGTATGTTATTCCTTATATTCTTGTTATTGTTTTAAAGTTTGATTGATTAGTTGTCATAAAATATTATAATTGATGCATACGCTATCCGAGGCTGTGTAAGGAGTTTGTTCTATAAAATAAGAAGGCCGTATACACAGCATGCTGGAAGAACGGTTAAATTTATGAATTTAGAACCATACTGGAATTTTAAAGAATAGAAATTTTCTATTATTAATCTATTAATAATCATTATTGATCAGTAGTCTGGATAAAAGGGTCATAACAATATTAACCAATACATATTTTCTATAAATTATTGAGCAGGAGACTGGATAAAAGGGTGACAACAGTATCAAACAATAAAAGTTATTTATATTTTGTAGTTAAAGAAAAGTATCTTCTGCATATAGTACAGAATATTTCAAATATTTATTGGAGACCTGTGCATCAATTTGCTGTACACGGAGGTTGTCCTACAGGTAAAGATACATTCTTATCATTAACTCCTTTCGTTTCTGTATTGCGTGCTGAGCATCAAACTCCCGTCCTCATCAGTCTTCCTCGGCTCTTCATGGCGGGCTGAGCAGCAAACGTCTGCCTACGGTGGACTACTGCGTCGTAATCGTCTGACTACGGTGGACTACTGCGGCCTCTTCTTCCGAACAACGGCCTGCCTACCAATACCCGGTCGGAGTTTATCTAATTTATCTGAACTGAATTCTACTTTATAACAAGAATAATATTAGCCATAATCAGTACAGGTACTAAGTTAATTTTGTAATTCTAAATTGTTTAATGCCTTCAGACGACATGTAAAAATAACAATTTTGAATTTCATTTCATGAACCTGTTAATTATTTATTTTGGAATTTAAATCTATTCAATTGTCCACGTGACAATGAGCCTATAATTCTTCAATAGGGTATTGTCACCCTCATTGAAGAAGAGTACCACCACACTTTTGTTCCATGCTGTTTTACTGTTTTACCTTCGTGGCCGACGGAATTGAATAAGGTCTGAAGGGCCCTAAGTACTGGTTTACCACGCGCCTTCAACCGCCGTCCTTAATCCCAGAAGACAGAAACATATATATATGTATAGTTAGTTCGAATTTTCTACGGATAGGGAATTAGTTAGATCGCGACTTTTTTGGATGTTCCGCAACAGCCCAAGGCGAGGTTCGGCCACTTTGGCACCGTAGCGCTTGTTGCCACGCTTTCCCGGGTGAGTGCCTTTAGCGTACGCCCCCAAGCCCGGTGAGACTGTAAAAGCCTTCTGAGACTTAAAGGCTCCTACGGCTAACAGTGTAGTCAGCTCGAAAAAAAAAATGGTGCAGGGTATTCTACTTCTAATGTTGTCTTGTGACGTTACGCTGCCAATTAACTGCGGGGCCAATATTTGCGTTTATCTTGTAAAGTGTAAAGCAATCAACAGTTTTGTGGGCGACAGTAGAACCAATTTCCAAATCTTATACTGGACTGGATTTCCAGGATTTACAGAGAAGCCAAGCCGTTGTTACAATCGTATCGAACCGTAGCTCGATTCTGAATTGTTAATTTCGACCCGTGTCGTTTAACAATTTGCCACTATATTTTAACCGTCCGTGTACTTACAACATTACATCATCCGCTATACATAAAAATCGATCACCTATCCTAGGTCTTACATTCAATAATTTATGTACGGTTAATAATAATAACTAAGTTATAAAACAATTCTTAAAGTTATCGTTATATGCTTTGTATATAACATGAATATATAAGAGACAAGAAATATTGATCAAAATAGATAATACTTACCTTCTAGTGAAACATATCAATTTGAATTGTTTATTTTGCTTCCTATGCTAACATATGGGGAACGCTTATAACTATATATAAGACTTCCCATAATATGTAAATAACATCCCATAACACGTAAAGACATAATTCTTATCCTAACATAGAAAGACACAAACGTTAATCATAAATCATCGTATAAAGTTATATAGACACTAGCTACATGCGTAACAATAACCATATCCAATCCATTTTATAAGAATCCATTTTATATTTTAACTATCCATTTTATAATAATTTTTAGTTTGTAAATATTAGTTTATTTTAGTATGTAAATAATTTCATAAATATAAAACGAATAACATTGACACTTTATTTAATTGTTTTTATTTATTTATATTCAAATATAAAAGTATGATTAAATTTAAACATTTCACATCTGCGTCTCATGAGTCATGACGCATCTCATTTTTTACATAACTTTTGTAACTCAAAACCCATAGGAAAATTAAGGCTGACATAATGCACAACATTATAATAATATTATTACGTAGACGCCAATAATTCGTTTGCCGTCTACAGCAAGTCTGTCCGGGATACGGACACTTCTGTGTGTGGATCGATGTTCAGCTTAGACAATACGGCGCCGCCGGCGACGCTCCTGCCGCTGTGTGGTATGTAGCCGAGACAAATCAACAATTCATAAATTACAAGACCCCTTACTGTGTGTTTCGTTGAAAAACATTCAAATCGTAATGTTTCGAAATATGTTTTACTATTAATTACTTAATAGTTTATTATATCTAATACCTTCTTCTTCTTACCCTTATCCCACTTAAGTAGGGTCGGCACAACATGTTATTCACTTCCTATGTTTTCCACACTCTACGCTATTAACTATCATCTCAGTAGTCACCCCTTTTATACGCATATCATTCTTCACACAATCCATCCATACCTTCTACAGTCTTCCTCTACTCATATATCCATTCACCTTCGTACAAGATTCTTCTAGTTATATAACATTCATCCCTCCTCATGACATGTCCATACCAAGCTAATCTATAACCCCTCAACTTCTCTGTGACTGGTGCTATTTTAAGACTTCACCACACATCCATCTTAGCATTCGCATCTCTGCCACATGTAATCTTCTTTCATTGCCCATTTCATTTATCCATACATTAAGACAAGTCTTACAATGGTTTTATACACTTTTCCCTTAAGTTTCAAGAGCATTCGTGGATCACATGTGACCCCCGAAACTTGTCGCCATTTCATCCACGCTGCATTTATTCTATTTTTCACGTCCTGGTCAATCTCATCGTTGTTTTGAATTAATAAACCAAGGTACCGAAAAAATGTAAAAAAAATGGTACCATACTTCTAAATTACTGCGTAAATATAATAAAAATTCAACGACATAAACCTTTTTAATATAAAATTTACAATAACATTATATCTAAAAATTATTTAAGAAACCAAAAGAACGTAGTTCTAATTGCTAAGTAAATAGTAGATAGACACACACATAAGAATATAAATAAACAGACACACATCCATTTAATTGATTTCTTTATTTTATTTTTTGGTATTAATCTCTAAGTATATGTAATTTGAATAACAAAAAATCGTTAATAGCTAGTTAGTTCGTTAATAACTACTTAGTTCCTAAGTATCTTAGTTATACAGGTAATCATTGCAAAAAAATCAATACATAATTCTTAGATAAACAGGTTTATTAGTTATTAAAATGCGGTTTTGGCTGTAAAAATGTTGGGATCTTAAAATAGATTTCACTTACAAAGGTTTCTCACTTATCCAGGCCCCACTTAAACAGGTTTCTCTGTATTACAAGTCGGTAAATAAATCGTGGTAAAAAATAAGACAGTTACGTACAACACAGCATTCCTCCAACTCCGGCGCCCGCCAGTCCGTCTGGCAGCGATAGTAAACACAAGTTTTGGAATGAAAAACATTTACGCACAACGCAGACGAAACGACGACCCTCTGAATAACCATACAGACTATTTATCAACGCTTTAAAAAGAAACACAAATCTCATGATCGACAAGACAATGATTGATGCAGTTGTTGATTTAAATGGATAAAGTTTTTTGGAAATAAAAACCAACTGGCTAGGTTATTTTAAAGAGATTTCTTCCCTTGATTTCCGGACTTCACATAACTAAACTAGTTTCACTGGAAGTTGTACGATGACACAAGAGAAAATTTAAACTCTTTAAACTGAAATAATCCTGTTTTAGTGACTTAGGTCATTTGATCGAATATTAAATAGTAATAATTTTGGGTTTAAAATTTTTTTTGCTACACCATGTAAATATGACTCATTATATTTGTCTCGCTCTATCACGTGGCTATTCGACATGTGTTAAGTAGAAATGGAACTAATAGCACAGTTTAACAGCAGTGGGACATCTTTAAAATATCGCGTAATACCGCTTCCGTGGAGTTATGTATCACGCCGCACGGGTTATCACATTTGTTTAGAAGGGGGCTTTAAGTAAATTTCAATAGAATTTGTACGAAATTACTACTCCAAGTACATTTTATAATTTAGTCGATTATTACTCGTTAACTTGTTAAGCCTACTTGGCTTTGAAAATTTTCCTTTTAACTTCGTTATATATAGTAACTAAACGAGCCCGCGGCTCCACTCGCGTGAACTACAGAATGCTGTCGGTGGACGCACGCTGGACTGTTTTTGTATAGAATATTGTAGATGCCAGCCCTAGCGCTACAGATGAGCGTAAGTAACTAACTAAATTTAAGAAGGGTCAGCGAGGCGCAGTCATTTTGTTACCTATTTTGTCCTTTTGTTGTGTTTCCTATTCCTGTGCCTATATTTAAGCCAAGAACAAATTAATACGGTTCCAAATAAAAAAACCTATTCAATCAGACAATATTACATTTTATAATCTATTACACAGATAAATGTTGAAAGTAAACATCATCCTTAATATAATATCGTAACTAACATTTGAGAATTAATATTAGTTTAGTCTAGATTTCTATACGCTTCTATAAACAAAGCCCAAACGAACGAACGAGTTTTTGCCTTTGTATGTTTATATAGCGTTGGGTTTATTTAATATCAAGGAATTCAATCATTCCTAATATAAATATTTAATAGGAAATTATTCCGTTTGTAGGTTCTCAATTGCGATACTTTGATTGTAAACACGTCTATATAGCAATTTTGAAGCAATAATGGCTCAGTGGTAGTGTGTGAGCTTTCGGCGAAGGAAAACATCGTGAGGAAACCATAGCATGGTGGTAGAGTATTTTTTAATGCCCGCCTGGCTAGCTACCACCCTCAAGCTGAAAATCTGTCGCCAAGCACCAATAGGTGTGTTCCGGCAGCTGTACTTGAGAGCCAGTCTTCCACTAGGTTTAGCGTGTTATTATCTTGGGCCAAATCGCCACTAAACATCAGGTGAGATTGTGGAGTGGCCACAATGCCAAAACCACGCCAAAACTACGTCCAGATTTAACACAAAAACGGCTTGACCGATTCTTCTGAAGTTTTGTACACGGGAAGTAAAATTGATAAGCAATTATAATTGTCAACATTACTTTTAGAAATCGTAAAAATAAAATTATTAAATACTACTGTGACCCGCGGTTTCACTCGCGTATAATTTAAAAGAAATCGCTGTTTGATGATTTATAATACTTCAGTATAGATAATATTTTTATCGAGAGGCTAAGGTTATGCGGTACAACTTACACGGCTCGTTCGCGCCACTACACCCGAGCGGAGACCAGAGACGAGTGTTGAATTATTTTAATTTTACATTGTATCCCAAACTATTCGACCAAATAACATGCTATAAAGGGCAAAGTTTATCTACATAAAAATGTCTTAGATGATGAAGTAACTTTCGTTCGTAAGAATTAATAAGCCATGCCTAAAAATAATGCTTATAACTCACTTTACAATTTTCAATAAAACTTTGTCACAAAATACCTTACTGTAGCGTATGTATAAGAGATACGCATATGTGTAGATGTACTAAGGAGCAATATTTTTGTAGAACATTGTATTTACGTATCACTAAGCATTACGCCAGCGCACGCGGATAAAGTAGATAGGGTGCGATAACTATTGTGACTTACTTAACAAAAATTTAAGGCTAGCTGAGAGATGTAGTCTAATGCTAGATTGCCTATACTATTTCTTATGAATCTGGCTATCATATACAAAAAGAATTGTTTGAATCCGACTGGTAGTTTCAAAGATTACCGTGTTAAACAAACAAACAAAAAAATTATTCCGCTTTATTATATTAGTATAGATTCATCAGTTCTCAACCGATTCTGATATTTTTTTTTAGACGGGAAGCATAGGTAATTTCTCAATTGAAAGACTATACGAATTTATATAAATAAAATTATTGAGGTTTTGCGGTTGCGCGCGCATCACGCAAAACTTACTAGATTAGGTCAGTTTTTTTTTATTTACTCCTTACATACTTGCTCCTTATCAGAAAGAAAAGTTATTACGATATCTTCATAAACAATAATTCTGTAGTCCACGCGAGCGGAGCCACGGTGACAGCTAGTTGTCAATAATATGGATAAAATAATATTACGTACTAATGCAATAACAAGCTCGTGCGGAACCATGTGTGGGCGCACGGCTAGTAATGAAATATTTTTTTTAAATATTTGTTTCAGATCAATTTACCGAAGTGAATTTAGAAATGGCCAGTATTGCCAGCAGATTATTATTATAATAAGTCATCACGTTTTTTTTTTATCGTTATAGGTTTTGGCGTAGTGGCCACAATCTCACCTGATGTTAATGTCAATTTGGCCCAATATGACAACACGCTAAGCCTAGTGAAAGTCTAGCTCTCAAGTGCAGCTGCCGGAACACACCTATTGGTGCTTAGCGACAATTTTTCAACTTAAGGGTGGTAGCTAGCCAGGCGGACATCAGAAAAAGCCCTACCACCATGCTATGGTTTCCTCACGATGTTTTCCTTCACCGAAAGCTCAGGCTCATTACAGGGATTCGAATTCACATCAATCGACGCGAAGTCGTACACACTACCACTGAGCCATCATTGCTTCACGTAAACGTAATCTATAAAATACTAGCTGTGCCCGTGGCTCCGCTCGCGTGGACTGTAAAATGCTGTCGGTTGCGCGCACGCGGGAATTGTGCTGCCACAAAAATGCTTATTGTGGTTGATCCTTAGAAGATAGATATGTCTATCGCTATCGCTGACTTTTCTATGTCTTTTTAAAGTCTACAATTACGTAGTACATAATTTGATATATATGGTTTACTCACCGTAAGCCATTTAATCTTCCTAAAAGCGTCTTTTTCCGAATCGATTTACCATTATCGTAACTGCTTACTTCGTATGTTACTTAATGTAACAAAATATATTCTATAACCTGGATATGTAACTTATTTGTGAATTAAAGAAAAACTATGTAAATCGGATTAGTAGAGTTCGCGTGAATAGAACATAAACGGACAGACGGACAGAGAGACTTTGTGTTTTATAATATGTATAGAAGATATATATCATCTACTGTTTGTGTTTTATAACGCTTGTTTGAGGAATGGCTTCAAAATGTTGTTTGACGTAAATCGGAACGAAGTAACTCGAGGACTGTTTGTATATGAATACTTTGCTATAATAGTTCCGTTATGGGAATGCGTCCGAGAATGGAGATCAGGAATGCTGGGCATCCACAGGGGACCAAGTGATGACATTTCAGGGAAATATCTGTGCTAATTCTACAGCCTACGTATGGGGTTGCCAGGCGTTTTGGTTTCTTCACAATGTTTGTGATTAGAGAAGTCAGTGAAACAGGGTTGGAAAATCACGAAAAAAATAGGTGTAAAAACATTCGGTAAAATTCCAAAACAAAAATTTAGGTCGATGTTTCGGCTTAGTTGTACAAGTAATGAGATCATAAGAAGAAACTTCGATAGTTATTTTTTATTAGGTTAAGTGAATACAATTAATTTTTAAGTAAAAATCATTTAAAAAAAAATCCTTATAAATCTGTCCAAAACCGTAACTGAATCGCGAGATTAACGTCAAAGTGCTCACTTGTGAGCATAAACTCGAGGGGTTTGCTAGTAACAACTGAAGTGTTCCAGTATCCACTCCTGGCTCCATTATCAGGTCAGCTCCAAGATACCAAATTATAGTGTTGTCATACGAACTACATATACATACAAAGTTTCATTTCGATACGACAATTAGAAGTAGGTTAAAATTAACTTCTAAGATTTTATTACATTGTTTCTGAATCTAAATAGTGATATAAATAGTGAATATAAGCGTGTTAAAAAGGCTTGTTCTGTGCAACAGAACATAATGTTAGTTGCTCGGCGACAAATTTTCAAGATCAGTTAAGGACAAGAAAATGCTCTGTCACCTTAAAAATACATACAAAAACTGTACTTTAATCAATTTTACTTGATGTATAAACATTGGTTACCGCCTTGAAAAAGAATCAATCGACAGTCGACGTCATGTGGATCTAGAAAGTCTCGTCGGAAAAGTATTTTTTCAAAAGCACACTTAATATTTCCAAAAAGTAACCGTTCAAATCTCAAATTGTCAACATTATTGGATTGCAACTTATTTTTATTACAGTATCAATAGTAAATATTTACATAAAACATATTAAAATAGTAAATTAAATCTGTGTTATAATTTATAATAAACTTACAGTTAACTAGATTTTACGGATATAATTTTTAAATATTAATCTAATTACATAGCCTAACCATGTTAAATATCTTCACATACATAGTGTGTATGTTTTACATATTGATGTGACCTTAAAAGGCTAGTTAAGGTACCTACGTACTCATTAAACATCTTTTAGAAAGTACATGCTAGCTCTTTCGCACGTATATAGTTAAATATATCTTGCATTTCACATCTACTCGCGAGTTTATTCATTCACAGATACATCGTACAACTATACGCATCACAAAGTGCTTATTAGTTACCCATACGCAAAATACGAGAAGTTTTCGCGGTAAAAATAAATAAAAAGAAAGTAAACAGTTTATAGTATTTTAAAACGAAGATGAAAAGCAATGGCAATGAGGTCAGTAAACTTAATAATCTATCTATATACAACCATAATAAAAATATATCTATACATACATATACATACACTCAGTAGTCAGCTTTTTAGCGTGAATTAAAACTTTGTATGATTACAAGTTCTATGTGTATTTATATTAATAAAATCACAAGTTATTATTTGAAAGGTTATTTATTAAGTTGTGTAATAAAATAATCAAAAACACAACAATTAATCATTAACATACAATAAACAACATTAAAATATGTCTGTTTTTACCAGTAATCGGCCTTATTTGGCAAGACCTTCTTCGACTCTATAGTCAGTGAGCCTGATTCAGCCTCTTCTTCTTTATTCTTGAACATTTCACGCATATATCGTTTATTAAATATATTTTCATAGTTTTCCAGCAAACTGAGTAGATTTCTAATGGTGGTACCGGGTATAGCATGTCACATCAAATACATTTATTTCAGTGTCACTATTAGTTTCTTTGTCATACTTATTGCATTTTATTTTATTTACTATACAAGTTGTATTTTTCTTCCTTGTTTGAATATAATATGCGGCTGTCAACGATCTTCCAACTTTTGCAACTCTTCTTTAATTATTTTGTACTTCTTTTTTATTATCTTTAACTTGTAATCTCTTTAATTTTTCATCAGGACATCATTATTTTCTGCTCTAAAATTTCTCTTTACTGTTTCTCACACGATCTTTGAAGAAGTGGTTCCTAACTTCTTAATCGTTTTAGAGACGCTTTTGTGGCGATTAAATGGCTTACGCTAGATAAAACATAAGAGATATATCAAATTAATGTACGACATAATTGTAGATCTTAAAAAGACTTACAAAAAAGTCAACTATAACATGTCTCTCTTCTAAGGATCACCCACAATAAGCATTTTTGAGGCAGCACAATTCGCCTGTGCGCTCTACCGACAGCATTCTGTAGTCCACGTGAGCGGACCCGCTGGCATAGCTAGTATATTCATATAATGTAAACACATACCTAACTTCGTATTTCAGATCTATTAAGATAAATTTTACCATCTAACTTTGTTAACTAAATAAGCTTTTAATAAATGTTTAAATCGAATTCTCACTCGTGTTTGAATATTAAATACTAAATTTAGTTGAATAACTTACAGAAATATTACATAACATTTTTTACTTCTTATTTTTTAAGAGTTATTTTGTCGTTTATTAAGAGTTAGATTTATTATCATATGTTTTTCAGTTAAGTCTCATTCTTAGCACCGCCTCAATAATTTTAGCGATCAGTATGCGTAAAGAAGGACGAAGATTCGATTATGGGAATCGAACGGGCTAATTATTTATGTAATTTATAATAAACTGTTGCTATTACGTGCTGGAACATGCCTATAAATACCTAGCGACAGAATTTAAACCTAAGGGTCATAGCTAGTAAGACACTCATTAGAGGACACTCTATCATGACGCTAAGTTTTCATCATAATCTTTTCCTTCACCGAAAGCTCATGCTCATTATAGGGATTCGAACCCACGTCGATCGACGCGATGTCCGTACACGCTACCACTTACGCATCATTATTTTGTATGTGTAAGTGAGAGAATTTAGAGAAAACACCCAACATCATAAAAGGTCATCAAAGCTCACACATATTTTATTTTTCTTGTCTTGCCTTTAGCATATTCTACTTCTGGCTACTCCGGCCCATGGAGCGCCATGCCACAGGATCCGCAGGACGTTCGGAATTCTTTACTTCCAACAAGGATAGGGATAAATCCTGCACCCGGGTGCTATATGGGCTAGAGGCGGCTTAGATACTATTGCATTATTATGTGTCTTATACAAGTGGAATAATTTATGTATGCGAGATAATGAAATAATACATACTAACGTAATTGGACACCTATTGTAAAAATCGCTACGTAGATGGCAAGATTAAGGAATTAGATTTCTCCTATTATATAATTTGATGAACGATAAACCTTGCTACAATTAACAAACTGAATGAGCCGATATATTACGATTTAGATTCTCGATAACTGAATAATCAAGGTGTTTTCTAAAGACATTTTTCTACAGGAAGAATTATAATAAAAATTATAACAATTAATTTTAAATTATTTGCGGGGTGGTAGGGTAACAGACTGGGTCGTGAGTGGTGGCTATCATTTGGTTAATTGCGTTCTATTTATAAATAAAAATAAAGGAACATTAACTTCTTTAAGAATATTAAGTTTATTATTCTGTTTATAAAGAACTTATAATACAATTTATTTTTCAGGCCACAAATAAGTTTGCTGATGAAGACGAAAATAAAATTAGCAATGGAATCATCGAAAAGGAAAATGATATTGATTGCAGAAAATCTTTACTAAATATGTATCAATTTAGAAAAGATACGAGTTTTAGAAACATATTCATACTTGTATGTCTAATAGGAGTGTCTGTCGGAATATTATTAGAGATAAGAAACGTACCAAAAAATAACGAAACATCGACAGACGCGAAGAGACGATACTGGGTCTATTCTGCCTGCAGTGACGTAGAAAACAAAAATGGCCTATTAAAACATGTACATTTAGTATTAAATAGGTTAGGATATGAGAAAGGCAATAATAAAAGCGATTGGTCTCTACTTTGGTCACACGATTACCCGTTCCGCGTTTTATATCCAAATTTGCACAAGTTAAAAATGAACCAACGTGTTAATCACTTCCCGGGCACAGGATACATAACTAACAAAGTCGATTTGGCGACAACCACATCGAAATACATACCGACAGCGTTCAAACTGCCTGGAAGTAAAGATGCGTTTTTAAAGTACGCGTCGGAGAATAAAAACGCATTGTTTTTGGAGAAACACAATCAGCACCGAGGTGTTTACTTGAAGAACGTGAGTGAAATAGATTTTTCGAGCGGCGAAAGTTTCGTACAAGAATACGTTCAGAAACCGTTCTTGGTTGACGGACATAAGTTTGATATTGGAGTATACGTTGTGTTGACTTCCGTCGACCCCCTTAGAGTGTATTGGTATAAAGGCGACGTCTTGTTCAGGTATTGGGCAAGTCCTGATTTTACATTATTATATTTCACTTGCTGTGCCCCACGGTTTTACCCGCGTTAAATTTATTCAATCAACTAGGTATCTACCGCGCCACTGTCTACGCACCCGTCATGTCTATCATTGTTATCACTTCCGTATGTTCATGGTTACTTCTCCGCTCCTTACGGTTATAGTATGAAGTTAAAGATTAGATTTTTTTCAATCTGATGGCTAGTTTCAGAGGTCAGCGCTTTCAAACAATCATTCTCCTGTACTTTATAATATTATTAGCAACCCACTCCGGCTTCGCACAGGTAGCGGCGCTCGCCAGAAAGCTCCCAGTCGGCATTATTTTTTCTGACATTTTCAACAATCATCATCATATTTCAGGCAATTTACACAAAATAATTTATGCAGGCCGGCATGACAGCGACGATTGCCGATGGATTTTGATCTCTCGGTGGTCGCTGTTGTGTTTGGATTGTATTGTTCCTACCATCAGGGACAGTACTGTGAATTTGCCGTACAAACGTCATCTTGTCGCACTTTTGTCAAATAAAGTGCGCGAAGCTCTCAATTTTAATCTCTACTAAACGCGCCAAAATGACTTCAATAAAGGTTGTCAACGTAATCTGATAAGAAAATTCATTTTACAGATACTGTCCGGCAAAGTATCACCCATTTGATCCAAAAAATTTGGACAAGTATGTGATAGGAGACGACTATTTACCGACGTGGGAGGTTCCCTCTTTGGCTCATCCCTACACCGCTTTAGGACTCGGTATGAAAGACGCTTTTGACATCTACGCCAGATCCAAGGTATGATCCTACCTCCATATTTCCAATCCTCGTTTATTAAGTTTCATAAATATAATTTTATATGATTTAACCCGTACGAATAACAGTTGTCATGCTAGTTAATCAGATTGTGAATAGATGGCGCCTTCTATATGTTAGTTGATTATATTACGTCCACAAATGGCACTCTTTATGAAAAAGTTTTCTTTCAAATTTTACAATAGGTTTTTTGTTATAGGTACCGTGCATACTTTCATAAAAAACCCATATTTTGTCATTACAAACAGACACTTCAATTTTATTATATGCATAGATGGGCTCAAGTTAAAGCCTATCATGGTAAATTGAGGTTAAAAATTTAATGAAAGTCCATAATTCGTTTTATAAAAATTTATAAGCAAAATAAAGATTGCTATTAATAATTATAATTATTTTACTTGGATATAACTGTAAATTTATTTCAGGGCAAAGATACGACAAAGATGTGGGAAGATGTTCAAAAGGCGATTGCCGAAGTGTTTATCAAGAAAGAACATCATATTATTGAAGCGGTAAGTAACTTAAGTAAATTTGGGAAAAGGAAATAATGATAACAAGAAGATTAAATCAATGTGATGTGTTTTAAAGAGGAAAGAAGATTATACTATACCGAGTTTGTGTAGTATTAGGCTATGGCGGACTAGGTCCAGCAGATCCACAAGGTGGCGAAAATTATGTAGGCCCCCAGAACTTAGAATATAGCAAGAAATTAAAACATGAAAACAAGCCTACAGACCGCTTGATAGTAAACGGTTACCATAGCCTATGGACGCTTGTAATACCATAGCTATCACTAACGCGTTGCCAACCTTGAACCTCTTACCATAAGGAGCTCTGTAAACTCTACTCACCGCAGGAACACAGAACATGGTTATTTGGTTGTGATCTTCTCTACAGAAGATCTACAGATCATCTACAGAACCCTACGGTTGAGGTATTCCACCAGTCGCGACTCGAGTTGCCCCAAGTAGAGAGAAATCTCCAAAGAAATTTCTCTGTGCCCCATACCTTTTTAACTTATTGTATGTTTCATATCGATTCGGTATTAAAAACTAAACTTAGTCCATTGGTTAGAGCATTAAAACATAGTCTACCTTTTTCAACCTTTACCAAATAATTTGAAAAAATCATACATATTTAAAAATATTCTTCCAGTTAAAATCTTACCCATCGTCAGACAACTTCTTCGAACTAATGCGCTTCGACCTGGTCGTCGACGAGGATCTCAACGTGTATCTATTGGAAGCAAACATGTCGCCTAATTTATCCTCCGCGCATTACCCACCGAACCAGTTACTCTATGAACAAGTTTTATACAATTTATTCTCACTCACTGGTATCGCTATTCACGTGAGAGGAAATAACGAAGTGAATAACAGGTAAATATATTTTTAGTTTGATCCGTAGCTCGTTATTTAAATAATAACAATATATCTATACCACCTTTTTTGTTTGTTTGTTTAAACGCACTAATCTCTGGAACTACCGGTCAGATTTGCTAGGTAGTTGTATTTGCTAGGCATTTATTGAGAAAGGTTATATATAACTTCACGCTACAACCCTAAGAAGCGGAGTAGTAACTATGAACGAATGAACTGTCGTTGAATTAATTTAACACGGATTAGATACGATATGCAACAAGTCTTGTACCTAAGGCGCATTTTCATATATGGGACCAAGATGCCTTTCATGTTATTTTATCAGAATCTGTCTGTGCTGACACCATTTCAGAAAAAGTACAACTTGGTTGTTAAGTACTTTAAATAAAAGCTATGTAGACAATTAACTGAGCCGACGAGCGACGTAACCTAAAAGGTTAAAAATCTTTAGAAGAAAAAACAATACCTACATCTTTTTTTTTCACATAAAAGTGCTTTATGTTATATATAAGATTTATAGAATATTTTTAGTTGTAAATTTTTGTACAAATCATTTCAATTGATTTAAAACATATTTTTAATCAATAATACTGGCCACTTTAAAATTAATCGATTTATTAAAAATCAATTTCTTATAAATAATTAAAATACCTACGTTTCTAATGGAAGTGGCGCTTTCAATTTAATTATAGGCAATCAAATAAAGTAACATAATAGTTTTTGGATATATCTACTATCTATACATATAATAAAATTGAAGTGTCTATGTCTAATATATAGTTATAGGCAATGTATAGAATTTAGGCCTTCTATAGAATGCCTGAAGCTAGCAGGTAATATATGAAATGATTGATATTTCATACATCGCCTAGGAATTTTATAGAATGCCAAATGAGAAACCAGCAAAGTATGAAATATATCTCCGATTCGTTTCGAATACCATGTGAAAGTTTATGGCGGGACCTCGAAGTGTCATATGATTGAGACAAACACACACATCTATAGGATTTAGGCTGCGAGAAAGTTAGTTAGAATATACATGGTTAACGCAAGTCCTGATTTTCACGACTATATTCGTCATCGAATTGGCCTAGCGGTGTGACGACCAGACTTGTACGAACTGTTGTATTGAGGTATGCAATTTATTTATAACATTTCATAAGCATTCTATTGAGACCGTGCCGCTCGCTGACCGCTACCGCCGCAGCCAGCTCGCTAGTACTTGTTCGCAAGTCCAACCTAACCTAATCGAGCATCGTCGTTATTTTTTAACGACTATCTTTTTAGTAGTCCACGCGAGTGGAACCGCGGGTACAGCTATTTTATTATTATTATATATTATAAAGCTCAACGTCTCCCTATCTGTCTGTCCGTTTATGTTCTTTTCACGCGAATACCACTTATCCGATTTGCATGTTTTTCTCTTAATTCATAGCTATGCCATCTGGCCAGGTTATAGGATATATTTCGTTAGATAAAGTAACATACGAAGTAAGCAGTGACGGTAATGGTGAATCAATTCGGGAAAAAAGACGCCTTTGGGGCGCTTAAATGGCTTACGCTGAGTAAACCATACGAGAGTATCAAATTAATGTACTACATAATTGTAGATCTTAAGACGATCTACAAAAAAGTCAGCGTATATTTACGTATAGCATATGTTTATCTTCTAAGGATCACCCACAATAAGCATTTTTGTCTTCCGTCTTTTGAGCGGGAGCAGCACGATTCCCGATCAACCGACGGCATTCTGTAGTCAACACGATCGGAACGACGGGCACAGCTACTATAAATAAGAAAACAAGCGAGTAATTAGTTATTATTTTAAAAAATAAGTAAATGAGCCAATTCCATTGAATTTCAATAATACATTCCTTTGTAAGTATTCATTCTTATTAATAGCAAAATCCGTTAGTGTAATAAATAATAAAGTATTTAAAAAAAACAATCCGATTTATTTTCCGCTCAAGTGATGAGTTATGAACTAGATTTGTAAAAAAAAAACAACAAAAATTATCTCTTCGCCACTTTTCTCTATTTGTCATAGTTTCGGATTTGGCCATACAATCCATTCTCAAAATCCACCTGTATAGTCTAGTCGCAAATATCTTAAAAAGTAATTCCGCAGCAACTCTGGTTCTGAACACAATATATATCACATAATTTATTCAATAAAATTAGTGGAAAACAAAGTTATAATTGAACTATTGTCGCTCAATAGTATTTAAGTATATTTGAAACTACAACACATCGACTTTGCAACAACGATGTTGCAAGAGTTACCTATAGGCATTTAAGATTACGCTTGATAACGTGTAGTTTCAAATAAATCCTTAGTTTCGAACCCGAGTTGAGTCGAGTCGAGTTGTTAATGGACTATTAAAGTTCTGAGAAAATTTTATATAGCTATATTAAGAAAATTAAAACTGTCCTTAATCCTTTGTAAACTTATAGATAAATATTCTTTTTGAGGTAATTTGTTTCAGTTCATTGTATCTTGTATTATATCGTATACTAGCTATTGCCAGCCCACTTGGCTTGACGCATAAAACGATGTAAGTACAAAATGAAAATAAAAATTACTTTATTAAGTTGAGGCCCCAAGAAAACGCTTATGAACGTCGATCACTAGTTCCGGTTCGGAAAACATCATCGACATGAAAGAAACTCGGGGCTTATCCTTTTTTCCAACTGTACAAACAATGTTTGCAGTTAATAATCATATTAATAATTTAATGGATGCACAGAGAGGGAGTGTGCAGCGTTATTGAAGGACACACTATAAAAAAACAGACTAAGATGCTTTCGCATTTAAATTAGCTGTGGCCCACGGTTTCACCAGTGGTAAATTTATTAACTCTCCACCTCGCCACCGAACTCTGGAACGAAACTCCAATTTGAGAGACTTACTTTCTTTTTCACTTTTTCTTCGTCAAATAGATAGACTTAATTAACTATAAAACTAGTTGTTTTCAGCCATTTCTTTCCTAAACCTTATAGTTTGGGTAGAAAAAATAGATCCTGTTTTTGTTGTATGGAACTGATCTTAAAGAAGTAAATTTCTGCTAAGACGTGATTTTTCTTGCTTCGAAACCTTTTTTTTTTCAATCTTTGTCTACTTGACTATCGCTGAGCACTATGAAAATGTACATAGGTAAAGTTGTGATTCTTTCAGATAAATGGATCGGAGAAATGAAAAACATTTCAAAGCTTAGTTTTTATTATTTTTCTGTTATTGTACGGCACTGTATATAAGGTATTGTTAGGTGTAGGTATTCAAGAGAGGTTCATTAAACGTACAACATTGTGTAGGTTGAATAGCTTTTGACTTATGGAGGGGTCGAAAGTAGCTCGAAATGCTTCATGTAAATATATATACTGAAGTCGCCTTTTTTTGCGAACTTGTCTGACACACTACGGTGTGTCTCGGTAGTCTTGGATAGTGGTTGTACAGTACAACTGGGTGTGAAAAGTTCGTCATAGTAATTCGCTTATACTTATCCAGTTTCTATTTACGCAGACTGGCATGGTAATTTAAATAAAATTTAAAAACTTACATTGTTTCAGGGAACATTCAGCTATTCAGAACATGGTGTCTTCCCAAAAGAACATAGCTGTATGGGGCAACGAATGTAGTTCAGTTTGCAAAGACAATTGTGATTTGGACGATTTATGCAAATTGTGTAAACCCTGCCTTAGTGTGAAGTTAAAAAATAGTTTACTAAAAGCTCATAGAGAATTTTTACATAGAGGTGACTTCAGAAGACTGTTTCCTCCTCCAATAGTGAGTGATATTCGAATACATTAATATGACAAAGTAGGATGTCAAATACCAGTCTCACATTACGTCGTAGAAACATTTGAGATGATGGAAGACAGATCGTTCTCTACTGCTTGAGATGAACATGAAATCAGGCGCAAATTTCATGTACGGGGGGACCAATTTTAGTGTGATTTTACCTAAACTCCAAAAACTCATTATTACCAAAAAAAAAATGATAGCGTTTCCATTTGTTATATACCCATGTTTGTGCTATTATAGTTAAGGATCCGTTTGCGAAATATTAAGCTATAAAGTGCTAATTTTTATTAGAGTCCAGTGCCCCTTTGCCACCGCCTGCCAGCTGAATAGTTGTATTTGGATATGTCAAAAAACTCAGGGCAGTAGTATATATAATGTATATAACCAAGTTAAAAGGAAAACTATCACAGCTAAATAGGCTTTATAAGTTAACGAGTAATATTCAACAAACTTATAAAATGTATTTAGAAAAGTCAATAAGAAGAAATATTTCGAACAAATTCCAATAAAAATTATTTAAAGCCTCCTTCTAAGTCTGCATATTGTGAGGGGCAACTACGGAACCCTACACTGCGCGTGGCCCGACACGCACTTGGTTGGTTTTTAAATAGGTTTAATTAGAACAATGGTATTATTGATTTCTTATGCAATCAAGTGTTTAATGATTCATATTGAAGCTTATCTATTAATCTCATTTCCTTTATAAACAATATCACTGACACGTTTGACATAATTATGCATAAAACTCGTACGTGTCTGTGTGTGTTTATGGTCTTTTCACGCTAAAACCAGTTTACGATTTACATGTTTTTTTTTAATTCATAGATATTTTGTTGTAGCATATATTTTATTCCATAAAGAACATACAAAATAAGCAGTGACGATAATAGTGAATCAATTCGGAAAAACACACTTTTGGGGCGCTTAAATGGCTTACGCTGAGTAAACTGTAAGAGATACGTTGTTCATATATTGAATCACTCTAACAAGGACAATACAATTTTTATATATGAATTTCAAATAACTTTGTGACCACAAGATGGCACAGTTTTGACAAGGTCAAAGTGGTGCCATTCTTTACAAATTATTTACGTTTTTCAGAAATCCAGAATTCTGAATGCAACGTATATGAAAAAATGGTCCAACTCCAACAAACTACAATATTTATGGTATCAAGGAAAATGTGACATGGATATCACCTGGTGTACATAAGCAACAACTTTTATTACATTGAGTAATTTATTAAAAATATATTACATAGAAATAATTATGTTTTTCTAAACATTAATGTTTTTACTGTACCATTGATTGTAGTAACCCTAATATGTAACTACCCAGATCCTCATCCTGGTTTGTCCATGAAACATAAATATTTTTTGTGCTATCATCATCTCCTTCGACTTTTATTAAAACAGATTCAATTGATATGTTTCCATCAGATATCGTTATAGTCCAGCCTTCCATCTTCTCTGCCAGAAGAGTTCTCAACTTCTCCGCAGTCTTTGCAGCTGGCCCGGGATCTTCAAAACGTACAGTGCTAGTAAAACGAATTATATGCCTGTTAATTCCAATTTCATCACACATTTCATCTATATCTATTAAGGAAAGTCTGTTGTCTCTAACACAGAGTATTCCATTTACAATTCTTCTCCTTTTTGGATCTGGGGGTTGAGCATTATACCTCACAGCTTCAGCCTTTAATAGCCTCAAAGAAACATCAATGGGAATCTTGGTGGGAGTATTTATTGTGCAAGTCTCACCATTGGCAGGCATGTAACAGCTAATTTTGAATTCCTTTTCAATTTTATCTTTTAAGAATTCCATCTTCTGAGCTTCACCATGTACAAGCAATACATTTTTTGGTTCACAATATTGTATCAACTGCATTATACCTTTTGCATCAGCATGGGCAGAGAAAGACATATATTCAACGGCCATTTTTACTTCAACTACCTGACGGTTTTCAAATTCAACTTTTTTGGCACCATTAAGAATTTTGTGACCTACAGTACCTTGAACACAAAACCCAGGCATTATGACCATATTTTGTTCATGAGGTGCCCACTTCTTAAATATGTTTAAGGATAATCCTGCATGCAACATACCTGGTGTAGCAAAAACGACCATAGCGCCAGGATTATCTATATAAGACTTATCAAATGGCTTAATATGTTTGAAGTCAAACATGTTTCGTTGCACAAAAGTTTTTCTTATCTTTTGATTCGTCCATGTTATGAACATTTTGTAGTAGTTGTTCGCTTTTTCTGTCAATCCAAGAGCAAAATACACCGGGCATTTTAGGTTCATTCTCTCCCAGTATGTTTCAAGTAAAATACACAATTCTTGAGCTCTGCCAAGAGCAAATACAGGTATCAGTACTTTACCACCTTTTTCCACACACTCATGAACTTTTTTGAGGAAATCTCGTTCTCTGCACCGCTTGGAATCTCTTATAGTTGTGGCATAAGTAGATTCTGTTATAAGCAAGTCTGGTCTGCATTTATCAATCCAGGCTGCTCCTAAATGCCTGTCTGGTGTCATATTATAGTCTCCTGTATATACAACTGATTGAGATCCAACTTTAATCCAAAACATAGCAGCACCAAGTACATGCCCTGCATAGTATGCTTTTATTTCAAGTTCATTATCAACCATAACTGACTGGTGGAGAGTCACAGCTGTGACTTTTTTAATACAATCTTTAATCATTTGTGACGTGAAGAAATTAGATTCACCTTTCCGTTCCACAGCGACTTTTCTCATGTCTTCTAGAAGGATAGGAGCTATAGCTTTAGTTGGATGAGTCATGTATATTGGACCAGTGTAACCAATCATCTCTGACATGTAGGGTAGGGCGCCGCAGTGATCGAGATGGAAATGAGATATGATTACGCAGTCAATTTGACTTGTGATTGGCCCTTCAGGAACAATATATGAGAAATCCGGGAACCGCCTTTCATCATTATAACCCATGTGCATTCCACAATCTAACATGATGTTTTTACCGCCCATTGATAGAAGAATGCAACTCCTTCCAACATCTTGACCAGCACCCAAAGGGGTTATCTTAATTTCAGGCATTGTGATTATTCAATTTTTATTTTAATGTGAGCAATATGCACATAGAAATAAATTCTCTGGAGTACTGAAGTAGACGATAACAGAAGTACATTCAATCACACTATTACGAACATTTGTAATTTATGGACTACAACGAAAATAAATTGCAATTCAAACAAAGTTAATACTCATTTGATAATACTTATCAGCTACAGTCGGAACTAGGCATGAGGCGTATATATATATATAATATACTGGTACAGGTATTAATACCCGGTGCGAGCTTACCAGAATACGGACCGAGTGCAGACCGAAACACCCTATACATACCATAAAAGTATTACGTCATCCGTACAGGCCAGCTGTGTATGCCTATAGCTTGCAATACCTACGATACCCGCACCCGCACCTTGATGACTGGCTATTTATATTTGCAGGTATTTCTCTTTGAGTCCAAATTGACAGAAGTGAGTAGCATCGCATGGTTTAGATTAGAAACCATTTTACTCGTTGAGACAAATTTGATACAGATACGTATGAATTTAAGGAACATAATTGCATAACAACGCTGAAGCAAAATATTTATTTTGTCGTACAGTTTTTTCATTGTAACATGTTTTTTTATGATTATAAGGATAGAAAATATTATAGAGCGTTCTAATATATTATAAAATGTACGGTGTTTTGTGTGCGTCGACAATGTTTTGATTTTTATAATGTCAGTTGTGATTTGGAAGTGATTATGTTAACAACTGACCTTTACTTTTTGGCGCGTTTACTTTATCTGACAGCTTAGCTTCAATCACTTATCTCAACAGACGTATACATTTTATTAAAACGAAATCCAATTTCATTACGCATAAAGCATAGACGAAGATTACCTAGCGAGTCCACTCCCTCCCATATACAATACTTAGATGTATTGTGATACCTGGTATTTGTACCGGGTATTGGCTATACCCGCACCTTCAAGACCGGGTATAAATATTTGAAGGTATGTCTCATGCCTAGTCGGAACGTAGATAAAAAATAAACAAAATTGAACATTTTGTTCACACTTCACATACCTAAAGTCTTAATCAAAGACAAATAGCCGTAATAATTTGTCTCTGGTAATAAAATCCTCTCATAAATCTGTGGGTACAGTGATTATTAATCGGTTGTCAGTTCCGCGAAATTCAAACTCTTCTTCTTCTCAATTATGGCTTCGCACTATTCGTGCATTGGGCCAGTGTCAATTATTTTATATTTGTAACCAAAGCGAGGGAAATTTTCTAGTCTTATGTCGAATTCAGTGCCCTAACAAGATGGCGGCTCCCTTGTTAGAACCTTCCAGGGAGTTTTTGTGGCATATCAGAATTCATGTTCTATGTTATTATTTTCAATTCACTTCACTTGTGCACAATACCCAGCTTTATTATGCAAAATGCCACCTGTTTTACAGAATATAGGGTCTAAAAACACAAATTTACGAATTAAAAACAAAAACCACTACATGACAGTCTAAGATCCCGCCAAAAACTCATTCAAACTCTTTCAACTTTTTTTAATGAACTATGACATGTTTGACGTCTCTTTATTAAAGACCATTACTGCCATTATCGAGTGAGTATAGTTTCCAGACTTATGACAATTTCAGGATCCTAACAAGAACTTTCTACGGAGTTTTTGTGGCATCTCATAATTCATGATCTATGTTAATAAAGAAGCACAATAAACAAACTTAAATATGCAAAACGACACCTGTATTACACAATATAGGGTAAAATAACACAAATCTATGAATAAAAAAATTAAACCACTACATGACAGTTTGAGATCCCGCCAAAAACTCCGATGGGTGCTTGGCGATATATTTTCAACTTTAGGGTGGTAGCTAGCCAGGCGGGAATTAGAAAAAGCCCTACCACCAAGCTATGGTTTCCTCACGATGTTTTCCTTCACTGTAAGCTCAGGCTCATTTCAGGAATTCAAACTCACATCTATGGACGCGATGTCCGTAGACGCTACCACTGAACCATAATTGCTTCAAAGGTTGCGTAGGTCCGAAGGTTGCGTACTTGCGTACTTTAGTAACTTGGCGAGCTAAAAAAAAAGTCATTCGCGAAAATTTTTCTTATAATCATTAAATACGCCGTATTATGTATTGATATTATTTTAGATTATTGTAGATTGTTTATTATTTTGTTTTAACTATCATTTGTGCAATTGTCCTAATTACTACTAACTAATCGATTGTTAATCGTGTTGAACACTATCGTCACTATCTGTCACAGAGTTTTCATTTTCCATCAGCTGCTACTTTTTTGTTTGGCTATTCACCTATTACTATAATAATGCTATACAAGAAATAGGTACAAAATTATATAGTATGTAATTTAATTGAATGGTTTTACTGACGATAATATTTGAATCGCATTCGCGATGTTGTACAACACTGCAAACAGTTATTTCACGTTTATATTCTAATTACAGATAGCACTGTATTGTTATCATAAACTGTGCAGTGTGCTTGTGCTTATCAATAACTCTGTCTCACAGGGTGGACGTGTTTATTGTAATTTAAAACTAAAAATAAAACTTTTAAAAAATGTCAGGCGAAGGCTCGAATGGAAGCGACAACAGAAAAGTAGCGTTGATTACCGGCATAACAGGACAGGTATGGACAAACTTTGTAAATAAACTTAAAAAAATTTCGTGACACGTAGTATATTATCGTTATAATTGGTTTAAAATATTTGACAACTTATTCAGTTTAAGAAAATTAGTAACTGTATTCAGAAAGCTTCTGGTGAGCATATTACTCTGCATCTACTTTGCATAAAGTACAGCCGGCGTCACATTTTTTTAATATATTATAACAAGTTTTTAAATAAATAATATTCAATTGTAATTACTAAAATAGCCTTTATTATAATCACAATACAGTGCTGTACCAGGTGTTGGAGGTTGCCAGAAAAACTAAATATCTGTAAAATTATATATACTCCAAGGGTTACTCAGCATGAAGTGATTTTTGGGAAATCCACACTGCCTGTCTTTTACATAATACATTGAATACCTGATCAATTAGAGAATCAATTTCAGTTGTAGTTTACTGTCATTTTCAACTGTTAGATTTTTTTTAATTAATTTTATTTTAACACTTTTAAAGACTTTTTCAAATTTTCATATATATAGGTGTTGAGTTGTAGTGACTGAATGGTTGAAATGGGTTAAATATTCATCTGATGTCTGTAGATTCATACATGGCTTGCTTGAATGAATATTTGGAGTTTGTGTCACTATAGTAATTGGAATTTAATAAGAAATACCATGGACTGACTGTGATAGAAATTGTTATGTGGAAACTTCAATGCTTGACAAATGTTCTTTTATTACCACCTAGGAAAATAAATAATGTTTCTTGTTTTTTAATTCACCAAAATAAATAAATAAATTACATATATATACAAGCAATTTAGCTATTTTTTCTAACTCTTTATAACAGTGATTCCCAACCTGTAGTACGAGTACCCCTGCAGGTACTAAATATACATAAATATAGTGCAATATTAAATATAAATACAATGTACCAAGTGACGGAAAACCAATTTTAAATACAGCTTTAATGAATATTACTAGTGTTGTCTATTTTTAGTTCTGAAGATCAATCGTGTAATAAATGAAAAAGATGTTATAGTTATTATTCTGTAGTTGTGATACAGTTTTTAAACTTATTCTTTTATTCATTAATATTTTAAATTATTTTAAAATTAAACTAAATATTATTAATGTACCTAAAACATATTATTTACTTTTGATTTTTTACCTATTTTTTAAATTAACTACTTGCTTGTCCTACAAAATTTAGTCTTTGTTAAGACTGATAATTCTCTTTCATTTTTAAGACTGATAAAATTGCCAATTGCTACATATAAAATCTCAATAAATAAATAATTTATTAAGATGATTATTATATAAAATCCAGCTAATCCTACTCATTAAAATCATGAATCCGAGACTTTGGAAGTTGGATGTTTGTTACTCAACTACGCAAAAATGGCTGAACGGTTTCAGCTGAAAAACCTTGAACGTTTCATTCAGACACTAAGTAATAGTCAAAGGCTGTAATCCCTTGAAATAAAGAAAACATAATCAAACCTATATTGTCAATCGTGAAGAGGATATATATACAGTACGGAATAAAACAGCAGGGGCCGCTGATGGATTACTGATCTCTCTGTGGTAGCCATTGTGCTTAGATTGTACTGTGCTTACTATTTTGGGAAGGTACCATCAATTGCTGAAGTTACTATAATAATAAATCGTTTCCTGCCAGTCATACTAACCATACCAAGTTTCATTCAATTCAATTATGTTACCTTGGTACCTATATTACAGATAATACACAACATAAAGAATTCATAACTTTAATGTGCTTAGATTAAGTACAATTTAGCATAACATACAATGTTAGTAATTTTTAACAAGGTTAGTAGTACCTATTATGTGATTGTATCAAAATAATTTGTGTCATCTTGTTTAGGATGGTTCATATCTTGCCGAGTTCCTGATTGAAAAGGGCTATGAAGTACATGGTATTCTCAGGCGTTCGTCTTCATTTAATACGGGTCGTATCCAGCATTTATATGGTGAGCCAGCTTGCCATACAGGTGGAAGAATGCACCTACATTACGGGGACCTCACTGACACGTCCTGCCTCATAAGTATAATAACTAAGGTAAATAATGTAGCAGAACAAACCCAGGTGAAGCTGTAAAAGCCGTGTGAGCCTTCAGGGCCTTTAAGGCTAACAGTATAGTCAGTTCAACTATAACAAATTGCAACAATTTTCAATAAAAAAAAAACTGAATTAAACAAACACGATTTAAATAGCACAAAATTAACCTGTCATAAATATACATTTATGACTACCATTATTCAACAGATTATTATGGCTGCTTAAATAAATAATTTGAAGTGATGTTTATCTAATAAGTTACAAATGGTGCTGTTATTATGAATTTTCGACATGATTCCTAGTTTTTTTTGGAGCTGACTATACTGTTAGCCTTAGGGGCCCTAGAGCCTTATGGCTTTTACAGCTTCACCGGGCTTGCGGAAGTCCTTGTTGAATAACATTTATGTTTTAAATACTGGTCACATTTTTTCTTTAATAACTAGTGAAGTTTGAGGGAATGCTTTCTTGATTATCAAAACCTAAACCATAAAAGTGGCAGAGCTTGTGCAAGGTTCGACTGTAAAAACACCACCGTAGCAGGTATTTCTGCCGCAAAGCACCAGTGCTCGCGATACTGTGTTCGGCTCCCTGATTACATATTTCGCAACAGCAAAGCGAAGGCAACAATGGCTAGTTATTGGCTTATAAATAGCAAATTTACATTATGTACCAGGCTTAATGTACCAAATGTAAACTGGATTTTCGGTTATGGAGCAGATATTTCGCAATTTTTACTATCACTTTGCTGTTGCGAAACACGTAGGAGACCGCGACTGGTCTGATATTTTTTTGTGATTTCATTAATTTTACTTATCTTCCAGAAAATTCTTTCATAACAAAAACGTTGTAATAATTTTATTTTGTTAACCACGTAAAATCATGTGATATCGTAGTGGTTAAATAGTAACATTAATTGGGCTTAATATCGATTCTAATTTTGTAATTGGTCAATATAAATTTCACTCCTTCGCAACTCAATTGTACTCGAGTTTTTACAAAAAAATATTATTACAAATATTGGGAACATCATACATAGCACGCTAAAATCCTTCTTAGGTTAACATATAATTATATCAGCCAGTGATATAATCTTTTACGTTCTCGTTTATGCCGACATAAAATATATTTGTTACTTCCAATAACAGATTGTCTTTATCTACGTTATTGATTACATAAATATTCAATAAAGATCTTTGATTTTAGGCCGATATAATATTATCTTGGTTTCCAAAAAAAAGTCTATATTTCCTGCAGCTATGCCCGTTTAACGAATTAATTTTGAATTTAAGTGTCTGTTGGATCTTTATGGATTATATTATATTTAGAATATTTCGGTTTATGCTTAGAAAATGAAATTTGAAACTAGTTCGATATATCTCATTACTGAGAAGGATTCACAATAAACTCTTATAGTTAGTTATTCTCAGAAATATCAAGATTACCTATTATAATCTACTCCTATTAATCTAATCCTACTATAATTAACGACACTAATTGCATAGTTGTTATAAAATGGAGTTAGCCTTAAAGCTAATTGGTTGCCCTAAACGACTTTAAAATTATTTCGTTTGTATAAGTCATATTGAAATTTCTTAATATTGTTCTACAGGTTTTTTTTGTTTTAATATGGCCGTAATGTTTGTTCCTGACATGCATACGTTAAATTTATTGGTTATTTTACCAGCCAGTGTCATTGGTAGACAAAAAAACTATGCTATTATAAGCGATATTTTATTTAAGATAAGAGCTATTTTGACATACGTTTATGTAGGGAGCTTAAGATCTTTTGACGGCCAGTGAGGAAGCAGAGAGAATTAATACCCGTTTTCACCAACATCTCTAAATTTAAGGAACACATTAAATTACATATAAATTTTCTCTATGCTCTACCTCTCCTTGAACCCACCCTTCCCCAAGGAGCTTTGAAAACCCTACTCACCGCAGGAATACAACACTAGGTCATTTGGCTGTGATCTTCTGTAGAGTGGAGGTATTCCTGCAGTCGGACTGCTTCAAGTACAGACAAATCTCCAAAGAAATTTCTATGTGCCCTACCTCTCATTACTCTTTACTGGTATATGCTTGGCGATAAGTAACTCACAGCTGGTAGCAGTTAGATGATGATTAAAAAAATGCGTCACAACTATGCTGTGATTTCACCACAACATTTTTCTTCTCCCAACACTGAGACTTATGTAGCATTCGTAGCCACGTCAATGAGCCATTATTGCTTCAATTTCGCTTCTTTATTTGTATTATATGCCGGATCTCTATTCCCTTTACGTAAAATAAAGACTCGCTGATAATTTAGTCTGTTTTAGATACGCCCAAAAGAAGTTTACAACCTTGGTGCACAATCTCACGTGAAGGTATCATTCGAGCTGAGCGAGTATACCGCTCAGGTGGATGCCCTCGGCACCTTGAGACTGCTCGAGGCTGTCAGAGCTGCGGGATTGGAGAAGGATACTAAAATATACCAGGCTTCTACATCGGAACTATATGGGAAGGTCGTGGAAGTACCGCAAACGGAGACAACACCATTTTACCCAAGATCACCTTATGGTAAGATGCTATATTTAAAAAAAATCTAAATTGTTCTACATTAACCATGGAAAAATGATCGTTAGGGCTAAAGAGTGATGACAAATGTGAATCAGAAATGAATTGAAAGTAGAGAATTTACCAGGTAATCTATTTTTGTACAAAACGATTTAGCTTTTATTTCATTAATATGACTTGTGACGTCACAGAATACCTATTTGGTCATTGTATGGTGGGATAAAGCATTTTTTTAATTTACTCCTGCCGTCGATATGTTATTTTCTACTGAAAATGTTGACAACCTTAATTAAAATCCTTTATAAGATTGATGACGATAAAAATGTATAAATAATAGTCATTGATTATCACAGTTAAAGTATGTGATTGTTAGTGAAGTTATTAAATAACAAAATGCAATGTTATGTTTAATTCTTCTGCAACAATGAATGTTGTTATTATTTTGTTTCGATTATGTGCAGCTGTGACAGAGGTGATCAAGAATCTTAACATTTATATTCTTATCCATGATTTTCGTACAAATCTACAAAAATATACAATTAATGTCGCAATTAATTCCACAAAAAACACTTCAAGTTGAGGAGTCCATGAGGATAGTTTGACAGAAAATTATTTCTTCTATGAAATAACTACCATTAGTACCAGCTACAGCCATGTAGTTATTTCTATGATTAAGATTATTTCGAATCGATTAAACAAACATTCCAAGGTAATAAGCATTCGTGATTAAGTAACCTTAACTCGTTATAACTTGACACAGAAACCATTAGAAATCAGACGGATAATTTTAAAACTTATGAACCTGACGGCAAATCTAAAGCCAAATGTCGTTCATTTAACATTACAAAATTTATAAAATATATCTCTTTGTAAATTTTTATTATCTTTATATTTGTGAAGTATTTTTCTTTGTGCGCTTACTATGAAGTTTTTTTGCAAATTCATCCACTTGTGGGGTAAAATAAATTTTGTTTAATTTAGCCCACCTTAGCGTGAGCTTGACCTTACATTCTTAACTGGTTTTTTTTTTTTTGTTCTACTTTATGCTTGCCAATAATCACACCAATTTGAAACCTTTATATATTACGGTTTTTACTATACAGCAAAAAAAAAAATGGTTCTATAATAACATCCGGCTGCCTATTATGGATACCACTCATACACATTACATGCATACCACTCAGGTACATAGGTTCTGTAAGGGACTTTTTTTTTACTTTTTGTGGCTAGTTAGTTTAGACCAAAATTGTCAGATTACTAAATATATATATATATATATATACTCATGTTTTTTCCCTCCTCCTATAGGTGAGTATGTATGTATAGTTAGTTTAGATTGAATTACGGTTAGGGAATTAGCCAGTTCGCGACTTATTTGCACTTTCGGCCACTTTGGCACCCTTGGAACTTGTTGCCTTGCTTTCGCGGCGGACCGATCACGACCGCCGGCGGGAACGGACGTGTTTACGACCGCTCTCTGCCGCCTTTGTGAAGTTTTACGACCGACCGGCTTTGCTGCACACCTGCATCGCACCTGCGCCGCACCTGCGTATCGCCGTCTCGCTCGCACCCATTGTGTCGCGCTGCACAACCATAAAACTGCTCTTTTAAGAGCAAATTGTTTCTATTCGACGAAATCCACACTTTAGTGGTCACTTGCCTGATACCTGACGGTGCCAACTAAAGCAAGTGGGTGCGTGACCCAAGCGCCCCTCGGTTGCCTCCTTCAGAGGCAAACGATAGTACTTGGTCGGGCTCAGGAATCTTGGCCCTTGATAGAGTCATAGTCAAGCCCTGAGTGTCTCCTTCCCACCCTTCCGATCCTGCTACACATCCATCCCCGAGTGTCTGTTTGGGCGTAGCTAGGTATTTATACCGGCTGCGTTCTCTGCCTCGGGATTGATAGGGACCTCCACGTAGGGCCCGGTAGGTTCTTTCCTGCGAGTCATTACACCGTGACCCGCAGGTCCCTTTACACGGCTCGGGATAGCCGTTTAAATTCACTCGGCGCACCCCCCTGCCTCTCGGGCAGGGAGGTTTAACTTCACCCCCGCCCGCCCAACCGCCGCCGCCGGAATGGCAGACTTGGAAAGCTTCGTTGCGTTCGCAACAAGCCTACACCCGTCGATATGGACGGATTTCAATAGGGCCATCGCGGCCGCGCAACCCGCCATTGCTGTCGCACAGGCCACCGAGGCCACCAACGACCCCGCCGCGCCCCACGCGACGGACAAGAAGCCCGTCTCGCGCTCCCGCTCAACGGCACCCCGCGCTCACCGTCAGACGCCGTACAAACGGCCGTCATCGCGCTCGCGTTCCCCGGGCAATCAAGTAACGATCCCAGCGCCCTCTGCGCTGCCGATCAAGAACTCTTTCGCGTCGTTAGTTCCCGAAGCGGACACGCCGACGCTAGTAGCTACGAACAATAGCTACTCGCCCACTAATCCGGATCCCGAACCCAAGTCCAACGAAATGGACACGGCGATAGTCACAGATAACGAGGGCTTCACCCTCGTTCAAAAAAACAAGCCCGCCAAACGGGCATCGCGTTCGCGTCCCGAGTCTCCGGAGACTCAGTCCCGCCCACAAAAGGCGCAGAAAACTGGGCTAAACAGCCACGCCCCCCGCTCCGCAGCGCCCTCAGCGCCTGCCGGTACTTTTGCCGGCAGAAAGGCGCGTCGCCCACCGCCGGTAGTAGTCCAAAACAAGGCGGTCTGGACTAAGCTCGCGGACAAGCTTAGAGACTTAAAAATTAATTATACCTCGGCCAGTAACACGGCCAACGGTATCCGCGTACAAGTAACCACTTCTGACGAACACCGTCAGTTCACAAAGTTGCTCCGAGCAAGCAACCTACACTACTACTCATACACCCTAGACGATGAGCGTCACCTCCGGGTTGTAATCCGCCGCATCCCGGTGGAAATCACGCCCGAGGAGGTCAAAACTGACCTCTTAGCGAAGGCCCTCCCTGTCCGCGAAGTGCATAGAATGCACGGCGGACAATCCAAAAACCGACCATTAGATATGGTCGTAGTTATCTTGGATCTGACCCCCGAGGGCAGAGCCATCTTTAATGTCAGGAAAGTGTGCGAGCTCTCCGGAATAGCCGTAGAGCCCCCACACAAAAACCGCAGCCCTCCGCAGTGCCACAACTGCCAGCTGTACGGACATTCGGCCCGTAACTGCCATTTACGTCCCAGGTGCGTTAAGTGCCTCGGGGACCACGCGACAAGCGAGTGCACGCGCACTCGCGAGTCGTCTACCCCTCCGAGCTGCGTGCTATGCGGCAGCGCGGGTCACCCCGCGAACTATCGCGGCTGTCCCCGTGCCCCGCGTCCCACGCGCCCTATGCGCCCTACGCGCCCAAGGCAAGAGCGACACACCCCTCCTCAGAGGGCACGTCCCGCCGCCAATAGTCAACCCATGCCTCTGCTCACGCCAGAAGCCTTTCCCAGCCTCCCGGGCGCTTCCCGCGCCCCGGTGGCGGCCACCCCCGCACCCCGCGCACCCCCTCCGGCCATGCGAGCCCCTCAGGCAGCATGGGTCTCTACTCCCCGCCCTCAGCCTCCTAAGGCTCAGGCCTCCCCGCCCGTTAGCACGCGCCGCGGCGTTGACTACATGGTCATGCTCTTCCGCGAGCATGACCCTCAGGAAGTACTGGCATACGACCAGTGCGTCGCTGAGTACGGCCCCGCCGAATCCATCAGGCGTTTTCCCCTGATGACAGCGACGCTAATGCGCCTGGCCCGTGCCGGGAAATAGATAACGGTTATAAATGGCTCGCATTAAACCTAGGAGTCTCAACATCTCTTTCTTTAACGCGCGAAACCTCCTTCCACAACGGGACCTAGTATCCACCTTTCTTAGGGAACGGGAGATAGACGTATTTCTAGTACAAGAAACACTTCTAAAACCCAGTAGGCGCGACCCTAAGATAGCAAATTACAATATAGTCAGAAATGACCGTGCCACCCGAGGAGGCGGCACGCTCATCTACTACAAGCGTTCCCTCTATTGCATGCCAATAGACCCTCCCGCACTTACCAATATGGAAGTGTCCATCTGTAGAATAGGCATGACTGGCCATCCGTCAATCACGCTTGTCTCTGCATATCTCTCCCCGAGTAAAAGACTCCTTCAGTCCGATCTGGAGGCGCTACTTTCACTCGGTCAATCCGTAATAATAGCAGGCGACCTCAATAGCGGTCACACCCATTTCAACAACTCGCGCAACACCCCTAACGGGGTTATTCTCGACCTACTATGCGATGTGCTCGGCTTTGACGTCATAGCACCGCTAGAGCCCACGCACTTTCAAGATAACTGTCAACCGACAGTACTTGACATAGCCCTCCTCAAAGGTGTCTCACTTCGGTTACGACTTATAGAAGTCGTACACGAACTGGACTCCGATCACCGCCCGGTTATCTTACAACTCGGGCAACCGTTCGACCCCAGTCCGCCAAAAGTCAAAGTAGTTGACTACGCGATATTAAATCGTTACCTAACCGATAACGCTACCCCGTCCAGCTTAGCTAGGATCCCCGACGTATTAGAGTCAACAGCAGACGCCGACTTAGCGATCGATTCCCTGGTCGACTACCTCCAAACCGGTGTAAGGGAGGCCTCGAGAGAGGTGCAAGCGGCAAACGAACGCCGTTTTATACTCCCCCCCGGCTTACGAGCGTTAATCACTGAAAAGAACGCCGCGACACGTGCACACGATTCTTATCCGACGAGGGATAACACCTGTAGGTTACGGCGACTTCAGAGAGAGGTTAGAACTCGCATCGGCGAGTACAGAGGTCACCGGTGGGATAACCTCCTAGAGGGTCTCAAGCCGTCCCATCTGGCTTACTGGAACCTCGCCCGCTCTCTGAAGTTAGAAGCTTCCGCCCTGATGCCGCCCCTCGAAAGGGGCCCCGATCTCCCACCCGCGTTCGATAGTGACGATAAGGCAGAATGCCTTGCCGCAAGCTTGGAGAGCCAGTGCTCTCCAAACTGCGACAACGTAGACACTGCCCACATCGAAACCATCGAGACCGCCGTTCAGGAACTAACGACGATTCCCCCCGCGGAAACGTTAAACCCGGTCACGCATGACGAGATTTGTTCTGTTATTAAAGGCCTTAAGCCTAGAAAGTCCCCCGGCCCCGACGGTATCAGGAATGAAGTACTTAAACTTCTTCCCGATCACCTCATAGCTCTTTTGGTCTGCATCTTCAATGTAGCCATAGCCCACTGCTATTTTCCAGCCGTCTGGAAAAAAGCTATAGTTATAGGTATTCACAAGCCCGGCAAAAAAGCTTCGCTTCCCGATAGCTATCGCCCGATCAGCCTTTTAAACACACTAGGGAAACTTTACGAGCGGCTCCTTCTGAACCGTCTCAAAACCGTTATAGATATTAAAAATCTATACCCTCCCGAACAGTTCGGTTTTCGCGCCCGACACTCGTGTACACATCAAGTGCACCGCCTCACGGAGCACATCACGAGCAACTTTGCCAAAAGTAGTATCGCCCCCGCCCGTACGCTTGCGGTCTTTTTCGACGTAGCTAAGGCCTTCGATAAGGTCTGGCATGCCGGACTAGTCCACAAGCTACATCAATTAGAAGTCCCGGATAGGTTAGTTCATCTAGTTCACGATTTTCTACGCGACCGCACCTTCCACTACCGAGTGGAAGGAGTACTATCTACCGCCCACCCTATACGCTCAGGCGTCCCGCAAGGTTCCATTCTGGCGCCTTGCCTTTTCAATCTGTACGTCAGCGACCTCCCGAAGCCCCCCGGGGTCGAGGTAGGGCTCTACGCTGACGACACAGTCATATATGCGTCAAACAGACACAGAAAAAATCTCGCCTGCGCAGTCCAACGTGCCGTAACCACTCTCGGGGAGTGGTTTCGAACGTGGCGAATAGCTATTAATCCGGTAAAGAGCGCCGCGATTATGTTCGAACCGCATACATGCAAACTACCACGCACGGTAGGACCCCTCTCATTATTCGGTACGAATATCCCTTGGGCCACCAAGACTAAATATCTGGGTGTCACCCTCGACTCGAAGCTTAACTTCAACGCACACGTTACTATAGTCAGGAATAGGGCCATCTGGATCCTTTCCCGCTTGCGACCCTTGCTCAGTTCGGTAAGCAAAATGTCCTTAAGACATAAGCTCACACTGTACAAGATGTGCGTCCGTCCGATCTTGACATATAGCTGCGCCGCGTTCGCACATATGTCCAAACATAACTTTGCCCGCATGCAAAGAGTCCAAAATCGGTTTCTCCGTCGCCTGCTTGACCCTCCAGCCTTCGTTAGGAACATGGACCTGCACAGGGACATGAGGCTTCCCTCGATAGAAGCCTATGTGAAATATCTCACCAGGAGATACTTCGATAGCGCTTCGAATCATCCCAACCCGCTCGTAAAATCCACCGTGAACTACGTCCCAGACAACTCGATCCCCGTTGCCAAACGTTATAAACGCCGTCCGCGAAATCTCTTTGTCGATCCCGATGACGACATCGAGAACGCTAACAATTTCTACACGTCCGCTCCCGCAACATATGCGTGCTCGCGCCCACGCCCGCGAAACCACCGTTCCCTCCGCAGGGGACGTACGGTTAACTTCGCTCCCGCACACCCGCCACGACCGCCCTCCTCTGCGGCAACTCAAGCCTAGGTCCGATCCATCGGCATGGAGCCCTTGAGCCAAGCAGCCGCTCGCGCGATACAAGTGACTCTACAATCACTAGCTTTCACAGCCATACATGACACTGCATTATACACACATGCACAACACACATAGGTACATAGGTTCTGTAAGGGACCTTTTTTTTTCTTTTTTTGCCTAGTTAGATTAGACAAAAATTTTCAGACCACTAAATACACATACACATGTTCCTTCCCTCCTCCCAGGGGGCAGAAACATGTATATATGTATAGTTAGTTTAGATCGAATTACGGATAGGGAATTAGTCAGATCGCGACTTAATTGCATACGCGCAACAGTCCGAGCCGAGGTTCGGCCACTTTGGCACCCTCGGATGTTGTTGCTTAGCTTTCGTGGCTGAGTGCCCTAAGCGCTCGCCCCCAAGCCCGGTAAAGCTGTAAAAGCCGTAAAGGCTCCAGGGCCCCTAAGGCTAACAGTATAGTCAGTTCGAAAAAAAAAAAAAAAAAAAAAAAAAAAAAAAAAAAAAAAAAAGCTTTCGCGGCCGAGTACCTTAAGCGCTCGCCCCCAAGCCCGGGTGAAGCTGTAAAAACCGTAAGCCTGTAAAAATATGTTCTTTAATATAACTCTTATCCTAAATCAGCGGATTATCGACCACTCGTGCGTACTGCGTATGAAGTCGTCTCACACCACTTGGTCAATCCGACAACGGTCACAATTATGAAAATCAGGACTTGCATTAACCGTGTATAATATTCTATCTCATTCTCTCGCACGTTATATCGTATAGATGTATGTATGTGTTTGTCTCTTTTGACTGTCGCTTTTTATTTTCATCGAGTTTCAAATCACTAGGGTGCTAAAGAAGTTTTCACATAAAAAAAAAAAACAAATGCGTCACCCTACTTGTCACTTGATATTCTACAGTGATGCCAAAGTTCAAAATAGCTCTTACCTGTCAAATGTGAAATTATTTTGTATTTTTAGTTTAGTAGGTTTTTATTAATGTTTTTTTTGTATGCTCTTGCTATGCATTCATTTTGTTTTTATTCGAAAAGTTCTTCTATAAGCATTTGAGAAAAGAACGTACTTGCACGTTTAGATGTATGTATATTAACCCATAATGGTACAATAACTAAACAATATACATATCTATTCATTCGTGCAATAGTCACAATAATTTGTAAAGGAGAGATTTAATTTAAAAATTAAACCTATAACCTGGCCAGATAAGACAGCTATGAATTAAAAAAAGATACATGTAAATTGGATAAGAGTTATCATGTGAAAAGAACATGAACGGACAGACAGACAGAGAGACGTCGACTTATATATATAGATAGAATTTCACGTCTTGCAGCTTGCGCAAAACTCTATGGGTATTGGATAGTGGTGAACTACAGAGAGGCGTACGGAATGTTCGCATGTAACGGTCTCTTGTTCAACCACGAGAGTCCTCGCAGAGGCGAAAACTTCGTGACGAGGAAGATCACTAGGGGTGTCGCGAAGATCACCCTCGGACTGATGCAAGTACTCGAGTTGGGTAACTTGGATAGTAAGAGAGATTGGGGGCACGCTAAAGATTACGTTGAGGTGAGATCTTATTTAGTAATTAAACACTTTTTAAAAACCTGTGTTATAATAGCAATAATATTCTTACGAAAAAGAATCCAACACATATTAAATCAAAGAGTAGGCGCGGATCTTAGAAGGGGATGGTCGTAGAGCTCATGAATATGAGCAACCCCTAAAAAAAAATATATTTTTTTTAAATTCTAGAGACACGCGCCACGATGCCTACGTTTAAAAATAAGAAAACACTGATCGGTATTCGGTTATAGATTTTTTTGGCTGCTATTATACTAGCGATTATAATAGCGCTCGACAAACGCTAGTCTGATGGAGGCCTAACTTGAGAATGGTAACCACAGTATACACAGCCACAATGTCTCACTGCCATCTTGTGGTTTAAGTACCAACGATATTTTATAAAAATAAGAATAAAAAAACCTTGGTATTTTCTTACCTCCTTTCTATTGCATAAGTTTAGTGCACCATTGCTTGTTACGCGTCTGAAGAGTTACGTTTATTTAAGATTAATAATTGTAATCTATTCACAAAACAGATAATACCGGAAAAGTCAGAACGTAGAGATAACCGAGGTCAAGAGGCGTTCACATAGCAGCAATATACCAGCCTAAATCTGTCGATTACACGGCGCGTACACGTGTATTGTTCTTTATGTTAATTGTTTCTTTTTACCTTACGACACAGGTCAACCGTTTCTCGGATTGATATTTCCCGAACTGCATCTTTTGCATTGGTATAACTATAAAAAGTAGGAATAATATTTCTCCTTGTAAATTAAGCAGTTAAAACGCATCTTTATATTTTTTACCATTAGTTTACGCCCAGTGACCTCGAAATACAGTAGTCTGTCTCTTTCACTTGTATACAAATTGTGCAAAAGAAAGGAAGCAATATTAACTCTGTTGTTTGAATAGAAAATAGTGTTACAAATTACCAGCGTTGTATGTAGGCGCCGCGGGAGTAGCCACCAGTGGTGCAAACTCCGATGGGGCTCTTTCATAGACATGCGAGTTGCTGGGGCACAGAAGCAAATTAAAACAGGAGTTTATATAATCAAAAGGATTTAACAGAATTCTCTATAAAATATTCATTACCAACTTGTACCGAGTATTGGCTACCTACGTAACTCATTCTAACTAAAATACTTCTATCCTCTATCAGAACGACCGGGTAATAAATTCTAAAGTTCATACAAAAAAAATTTGGGGGATTGGGGGGGAGGGGTAAAATTTAAATGGTGCTCCGGGAGTTTATGATCTCGGTTTTACCTACGACATCGTTACAAATAAGGCATTCGCAGAAAACCTCTTGTATAATAACGGAAATTATCAAACGATGTTGTAAATGAGTGGTTTCCGGCGAGTAGGCAATGTGGCTGATGCTGCAGCAAGAGGAGCCGGAGGACTTCGTAGTGGCGACCGGCGAGGCGCACAGCGTCCGCGAGTTCGTGGAGCGCGCGTTCGCGTGCGTCGGGCGCGCGGTGCGGTGGCGCGGCGCGGGCGCGCACGAGACCGGCCACGACGCGCGCACGGACCAGTTACTCGTTAAAGTCAACCCCAAGTACTTCCGACCCACTGAAGTTGTGAGTTCCACCGCATTATTTGAACATTTATTTTATACTAGCTTCTGCCCGCGACTTCGTCTGCGTGTACTTTAAACTTGGGTCTTTACCGAGTTAAAAGTAATCTATGTATCCGGGTTATAAGCTGTCTGCGTGTCAATTTTCATCTAAATCTATTTAGCCGTTTCTGCGTGATTGAGTAACAAACAAATAAACTCATTTTCGAATTTATAATATTCGTTATGTATAAATTTCTAAATCGTATTAACGTTGTATATACATTAGGCCTGTATTCATTTACACAGAGATCGAACTGCAATCGCTGGCTAAACTTTTGACCGTAATTTGGTTGCGACTGTACCTAGCCTTCCCTTTTGGTGGCATTTGACATTCACTTGCGACAGGCGGTTTGACGTTAATTTATTGTTTTACAATTTCATGTGCTACTAAATGGTTTTGGTGTTATTTTGTCCATTTAAGCGGACTAATTTGTCAGATAAGAGTCGTCACTTCCTATATACATAATGTCATTCTAGTTCGAGAATTAACAGTAATGAAATATTTTGTGTTACGCGTCCAGGATTTACTATTGGGTGATCCGTCAAAAGCAAAGTCGAAGCTGGGCTGGACCCCGCGCGTGACGTTCGACCAACTAGTGAAGGACATGGTGGAGGCTGATCTCGAGCTGATGAAGAAGAACCCTGAAGCATAAGTCTACAAGTAAGAATGAGAACTGATGTATGCATAATATCTATTCACATAATGTATATTCTTTCAACTATTGAAGTTAAAATTAATATGGAAGGTGATTGCGCCACTATATATATTATGGACATACATTAACGCAATAGTGTTCCGTTGAAACTTATTCACCCGCCACGACCGCCCTCCTCTGCGGCAACTCAAGCCTAGGTCCGATCCATCGGCATGGAGCCCTTGAGCCAAGCAGCCGCTCGCGCGATACAAGTGACTGTACAATCACTAGCTTTCACAGCCATACATGACACTGCATTATACACACATGCACAACACACATAGGTACATAGGTTCTGTAAGGGGCCTTTTTTTTTCTTTTTTTGCCTAGTTAGAGTAGACAAAAATTTCAGACCACTAAATACACATACACATGTTCCTTCCCTCCTCCCAGGGGGCAGAAACATGTATATATGTATAGTTAGTTTAGATCGAATTACGGATAGGGAATTAGTCAGATCGCGACTTAATTGCATACGCGCAACAGTCCGAGCCGAGGTCCGGCCACTTTGGCACCCTCGGATGTTGTTGCTTAGCTTTCGTGGCTGAGTGCCCTAAGCGCTCGCCCCCAAACCCGGTAAAGCTGTAAAAGCCGTAAAGGCTCCAGGGCCCCTCAGGCTAACAGTGTAGTCAGTTAGGAAAAAAGAAAAAAAAAAAAAAAAAAATGAAACTTACCTACCTCGCTCCCGCCCCCCGCTCCCGCCCCCCGCTCCGGCCCCCGCTCCCGTCCCCCGCTCCCGCACCCTATTCCAACCACCTCTTGCCACTGGCCGCGGATGAACGCAGCGACACTCGCCGCCCGCACGGCACCGTTAAGGGTTCACTTTTTTGTCCATTGTTGCGTTAATGTATTATAGTTCCGCAAAATACAGTCTAAACTCCAGAACTGCCTATGATCCATATTATCAGTGAATATACATCTCAATTTATCAATTGTTACGCTTGCTTAACACATATCATGTAGTAATTGATAAATTACATCATACTAGTTTATTTATAAGGTTTTCGGTACATTTAATTAAAAGACCCAAGGAGCATAACCATGGTACATCGGCCCCGAAAAATCTGGAAGTTGCATACATTCTACAACTTTGATTAGCTACATTAAGACCACTGTATTATTGCAGATTGACTTGTAGCGGCTTCTCGGCAAGACTGGACATTGGCTGGACATATTGTGTTTTATATACTGCGGAACGTGATAAACTGACATTTTAACATAAGCACGAATTATTGGTTTTTCTAGATATATGTATTATACGTTGATTATATCAAAAACTTTAAAGAAAAGGTTATGAAACCGAAGTAGATGAAGTTAAAAAAGTGTTTTAAATCTTCAGTGTGTAGTGTTATGACTAATGACAATTACACACTCTATGGGAGCACACTTTATTATTACAGTAATTACAAAAACAACTTATAATACGTATTACACTTGGTCACGTCTTTGACAATAATGGCTCTTTCTATAATGTTGCCAGGGAACCATGACAGACGATGTTGCCCGCTCTAATACACAGTGATTTTGGTCGGACTTTAGATTGGCTGCCCCCTGCACACCCGCCACGACCCCCCTCCAGCGTCTCCTGCGGCAACTCAAGCCTAGGTCCGATCCATCGGTATGGAGCCCTTGAGTCAAGCAGCCGCTCGCGCGATACAAGTGACTCTACAATCACTAGCTTTCACAGACACACATGACACTGCATTATACACACATGCATGACACATAGGTACATAGGTTCTGTAAGGGACTTTTTTTTAGCTAGTTTAGACAAAAATTGCCACATGACTAAATACCATATACACATGTTCCTTCCTTCCTCCCAGAAGGCAGGAACATGTATGTTTGTAGAATTTGTTAGCTCGAATTTCTATGGATAGGGATTTAGTCAGATCGCGACTTTTTCGCATGATCGGCAACAGCCCAAGCCGAGGTTCGGCCACTTTGGCACCCTTGGAGCTTATTGCCTAGTTTTTGCGGCCGAGTGCCTTCCGCGCTCGCCCCCAAGCCCGGTGAAAATATAAAAGCCGCAAAGGCTCCAGGGCCCCTAAGGCTAACACTAAGCAAGTAGTCATTTCGAAAAAAAAAAAATGTCTACCGCTAAATTTGATGACGTGAAGGAGCGGGTGAGGAAGAGGAGGGTGGAAGGTAATTCCTCTGTGGGGGAAAATTTTTCAGAAACAATAGTGTTTAAGATATAAAAAAAAATTGAGGTTATGTAGGTTAGGACCAAATTCACTAAAAGAAGAGGACGCCATCGTTTATATAACCTTTTCACCGAGTTGCGGATATTTTATGAAGTGAGCGGTGTTATGTCTGTCAATCTAATTACTTAAAAGCGTAAATGTGTGAAATTCAAGATTATTCTATTGAGCATAAGGGTATTAATTCCAACAAATATTCAGTAAATTATAATATTCGAATTTACTTACAATTGATGCTTTATCAACACTAGCAATGCACTCGTGAGTCACATCACCTGTGGCATCATCGACACCCCTCGCCCTGCACCGAGACACGTCCCAACATCTTAAGATGATATAACCATATCGCTCAGAACTTAAGATACTCTAAAACGAAAAAAAAATATTAACGTCGTATGTGATATAGTCCATTAGATTGTATAACGAGCAATACTTCATCTTAAGATAAAATATGTTAGCTACGTCGTCGTCTGTGACGCGCATGATAGTTCAAAAAGTAACAACAAAATAACAATCTTCGAAAATCTCTACCTATCTCGCAAAAGTGAACTTTATGACAACTTCTTAGAACTGACATTTGTGTTGTAAAACATACAAAAAATGCTATTCAAAGCATAAACCTAATCTAAAGTTGAGCCGTAATTTGATTTTATAATAACACGACCAAGCGCCACCTGTAAGGATAAAAATTTATGATTTTTTTTTCGCCAATAAACAGCATCTAATGTGAAAATCTGTTATTTTAGTTCATAAATATAGAATTTGTTAATGAAGACTACAGCCCCACTTATCGTATCCTATATACGTAGCGTAGCAATGGACTATATAGTCTTGACTAAACAAATAATTATATGAATATAATCTCAATTGGTTAAATCGTTAAGAAGTTATATGTTCAATAAAAGATGCATTAATGTCTTTAAGGATAATTTGTATAGATTATGATTGACGTTTATATTATATTTTAACTTCAAATACACTTAAGATAAATAATCGGCAAGGTAAAATTTGTATAACAACTTCAGTGTTATTCCCACGGAGTAAAATGACATTTCATGTGTTGCTAGTTTGTGTTTTTAAAATAGTGACCAATACGAACTAATCATAAAACCGTTTTAAATAATATCCATATTGACAAGTTTTTCTAAAAAACATTGAACCCTCCAACGGTGAAGGCTGAATAAGGTAGACAAAATCGTGTCTCTCGTGGGCCAATGGCAGCATTCTTTTTCTTTTCTTTTGTAAGTTTTTGCCATATATACATTTTATAGTTTCCTGAATTATGTAATGTATTAGTAAATTATCGAGTACGCTAATTAACACAACATATTTCAATAAATAAATAAAATCCCTCAATTTAATATTTAAAATCTTACGATTCAAATTGTACCACAAAATATACCGACCGCAACACTACAAAAATGAATGTTGCTAACATTATTTTCGAGTTTGACATTTGTGATTGTCAATTTACTCCGTGGAAATAAAATCGAAGTACAGTTTTATCTTCTAATAATTGTCTTGTGTATTCTATCTACCTCAGTAAATAAAACAATGCTACTCAGCTTGTAGAATTTTGGGGAAAAGCGTCAATAATTAGCGGTTTTTGCTGGTTTAAATAAACCCATTTTAGTCTGGTATAAATGTAATTTAATTTTTTTATTAGCACTCTTATGTCTATTATCATTGTAAAAGTAAAATATAACACTAAATAAATAATTAGTAAAAAGGGAGCTACGTCTGCCAACAAACTGCGATACAGTTTGCCAGAAGTAATATTAACGTTATTGTGTTATTCGTATAACTATGAATAAATGTTTTTTTTTTCATGTTTTTATTAAAATTACATTCCCGGTTAGTTAATAATTTTATTAATATTTAGAATCAGAGTGTTTGTTAACCGTTTCAAATGATTGGATTTATTGCAAATAATTCTTTATAACATTGAGATTAAAACACAAATTTTCAACGATTTTCAAATCTCTCTAAAATATTATGTTCCTTTATGATGTTTTTTTTTAATATTATGTTTTACATAATACAACTAAACATGTAGCCAGCATTTTGCTCCAAGTATGAGTAGACAGGAAAACGGATAGTTTGCATACATAGCAATAGTATTTATTTTCCTAGAAATAATGGAAACTCCGCTGACAATGTTTTTAAATTCTTTAAAAATAACTACCGGGGTTTTACTATTTTTAAGGATAATAATAATGCGGTAATATATCAATTTTTTACATTGCGTTCGAGTCAAGTCACACATCACTCCGCTTGAGGGAGTCAGCTGTCCCCCTTGACAGTACCTTGCCACACCCTTGAATAAAACTATATACATTAAGGGCCGATTTTTCAATCGTCAGATAATTTTATACAAGGAATAATTTTGACGTTTTGACAGATAATGTATGGAAAACCTGTCAAACTTTAAAAAATATTCCTCTTAAAGATATCTGTTGATAAAAAATCGGCCCTTAATTAAAATAATAATATATCATATAATATTATAATTATATTTGTTATTATAATTGTAATATGATTGAGCTTAATTAATTTTGTGTTATGTAGCACAAATGTGATTATGATGTTAATAAACCTAAATAAATAAAATGTATGCCAGTATTTCGATATATTGTGTAAATAAATGTTACGTAACATTTGTTGTTGTTTTTTTTTGTATTAAATAATATAGTGTTTTAAATGCAAATTGAAGAGGTGTCAAATCAAATATGAATGCTAAACAATATACGAAATAGTATCAAATTTTCTTAATATTTTGTAATACGAGTAAGTTAGCGGTGGCCGAAAATCACACTAATTACGAAACCCGTTAGGCCTCGCAGGACATTGGACTCTCAACTGCAGCTACAGGAACACTGATAGGCGATTGCTTAAATATTTTCAACTTCACATAACTAATCGGACCTGCACTGGAAAAAACCATAATATGTATTTTATGGCAACACTAGCTGTGCCCGCGGATCCGCTCGCGTGGTTTACAGAATGCCGTCGGTCGAGCGCACGCGCGAATTTTGCTGGTCCCGTTCTAAAGACTGAAGACGATAGTACTTATTTTAGGTGATCCTTAGAAGATAGATATATGCTGTCGCTGACTTTTTTGTAGGTCTTTTTAAGATCTACAATTATGTAGTACAATAATTGGATATATCTTTTATAGTTCTCTATCTCTATAGACCTTAAAAGCGTCTTTTTTCCGAAAATGGCTTACGTTAAATAAACCATACGAGATATATAACATTAATGTACTACATAATTGTAGATATTAAAAATACACACAAAGTCCGCGACAGTATATGTATAACCTCTAAAGGTCACCCACAATTAGCAATTTATGTCTTTAAAATAACTAGCGAGTGACCGACGCTAGTTAATCTAATATGTTAAAATGTTTACTAAAGATGAGGTTAATCAATCAGCGAGTGACTAGAAATTCTACAAAATACCTGACGATATTAAAACAGTTTGATATTAAAATTAAAACACCTATATTACAATGAAAAGACATTTATAAACGTTCATTTTTATTCATCATTTAACAATCACAGTATATATAATTGTACCAAAATAATTATTATCATGTAATCTCTATCAATTATTCTTTTTTTATATATAATACAAAAGTGTTTCTATGAACGATTAAAAATAACAGCAAATATTAATTTTAACACACAATAATTAGTAATTATTTTAAAACTATGAAAACAATGTTTTTTATTATTCTAGTGGGATGTATGCAACAAATTCACCTCCCATTTACAATAAAAACAAAATTGATATTTATGTCAAAAGTCTAAACAAAAGAAATAATTCACATCAGCTGTTTATCAAACTGATATTTAAAAAACAAACATATCTCCTAATAATAATGTTATAACTTATTTAGTCACAGTACATATAGGCTCTTAATTTGACATAACACACAGATCATATTATGTATCAAATTTATAAGAAATGACCTTAACTTGACGTCATATACAAATCATGTGTCACATTTACATGTAACCTTAATTGAGCATTGAGCTTAGATAATTTAAGTCATAATTATATTAATGTAACACAAAATGATTTGTGTTTAATGACAAATTAAGGTCATGTGTTTACTGGGGTAAAGTATGACCAAGGAAGCTGATGTATAAATCCGCTCTGTGAAGGCTATACGTTTCTATATAATAAAAAAACTACAAACATAAAATTAAATTATTATTAATGTATTATTTTATGGCAACTATTATTATTTATACAACAATTTGTGAACAAAAAAAAAATGGTGTTCTATTTATCTCTATGGTTAAGTGTCTGCTTATGTATTGTCTTAAGCTTGCTTTGACGACCTATAAGAATCTTTATATAGTTTTCAAATATAAAAAAAATCTTGACCGCGTTTCCACCGTGAGTGTTGCCAATATGTAATAAATCAAATATGTATGACAATATGGTACAGTGACAAAAATCGTACTTGTTTTTGTTGTTTTGTCAACTGTAATTCTTTTAACACTGCCTGCCCTCCAGGGGACTTGAATAAAAAAAAAAGAAGTTAAATATACACCGGGTATCTTCAGTTAATATTAAACCTATTAAAGATTCTGTAAAACATCTGATCATATACATTTCTATAGTTGTCGGAATAACAATTATTATTTCAAAAAACAAAATTAACGCTTCTGTTCCAACACTACTGGATAACAGTGGGCAGGTATTTCATAACAAAAAAATCCTCGAAATCAAAAATTATTTCTCATTATAATCCCATATTTATGGCTCGCCGGTGTCAACCGAACCAAACCCATACCGTATATATCGTAACTACGAAATTTATACCCTTTTACAAACCTAGAACAATTTTTACAGAATCTCATTTAAACTGGTTCGCTTCAATGTCCAACTTCTGTCTCAGGACTCCCGCTAAAATGAACTCTGTAGTGACGATCGCCGCTCCCCTCCTCTTCAGCGAAGGCCAAAGAGCTTTGTCTGCCAATGAGGAAACGCAAATCCACCGAGGACCCCCCTCTTTCCATTTCCCACCAGAACATTCTACTATCACTAGAAGGAAAAGCTTACGTCAACTTTGGTAACACAAAAAAAAAACAACGGGCGATTTTGGCGGCAACTTGATCTGTTATGTATTCATTTTTATTATATTAGTAGCAATTACGCATAAGTGAAGTGAATTAGAAATAATAGCGGGATTTAGATTTCGCGATTCGAACACTCTGTTCGACTAAACTGTACTGCAATCCGTACACCTTACTTTAGTATGGCTTCGACATGTATGCAGTGCGGACGCGTACGGAGCGGCGCTAATAAAATAAAATGATTTGTTGTTCAAGTAAATAAATAGGTAATATCGTAATACCACAATAGGAAAAAAATATTTATTCAATTTAAATGCCATACCATCTTGGTCTATTTAAGTTTTGGTCGCGAGAAAAATTACTCTATAAACGATCTAATACTTACATTTCATCTCCGACTCGTTTGGCAACACGCTGGGCGTTGACGATACGTTGTAGCCCTCTAGAAAGTTTCGTTTGCCTTTGAGTGTCCTTTCTAAGTCAAACCCGAATCTTTTCTCTGCTACCTCGTCCTTTATTATATAAAGCCATGGATCTAGAATCATTATCGTTTATTGTCATCGTTGGTATATATTTGGTTTACTCTTGAACTACAAAATTAGTGTTCATGTTTTTTTTAATCAGGACATTACAGTTATATTTTTTCTGTTCGTAATTATATTTATTACAGATCATCTTTAATATAAAAGTGATAAATATCGTTGAATGTATTTTCTTTTAAAACAATTGTTCACTTTATGTATTGTTCAATATTTAATGGTTAAGATAAAGTATTGCAATAGAATGAGTTGGCGGTCATTTTTGTCAACTTAATTTTAGCTTTATACTCCTGGGATGTTAAGGGTATATTAGATTTTGGATCTGATTATAGATAGAGATATCTTAAGAATATTTAATCGGTTTCGGTTATGGATACTTTATGAAATTAGTTCAGATATCCGACCGACAGTTCTGGATAATTTCAATATTGGATATTATATTTTTGAAATAATTATATTTGGAAGGAGAAAACAGGTATTATTTGGACATTTGTAGGTGAAAAAAATATTATGTTTGTTTTAGATAATAGGGTTTTTGACAAAAAAATGTTATTTGGAAAGTTCATATATAAGTTTTATAACAAAACTTTTTTTTTCGCCATATTTCAAAAGTAATTTCAAAATAAAAATTAATTTTTGAAAACGCGCCGATCTTTCCCGATAAATCCGAGCGGGTGTGACGTCACAATTTTAATTTCTACTCATTGTAGCACACAGCTGATACAGTGCTTTGACTCTTAATCGATGAAATTCCTTCAACATTATGACGTCACAAACCTGGCCATCAATCGTGGCGCGTTCGTAGTCAGGTGATTATTTTTAAAATATTACAATTTTCAATTGTTTATTATTAATAAAATAAATGTTTTAAGAGTTTTCCAATTGACTATTATCATAATTATGACGAAGCTTTAAAATAGATAAAAAAAATCGATATTCTTTTTTTTCAAATACCCAATTATTAGATTTATAGTCATTTTCGATATATGACAGTGTCTTATTCGACTCCATCCCTATCTGATATTATTCAAAAGATTTATAATGTAACGGTAACGATTTCGTAGTTTCGTAACATCACTGTTGCACTCATAACTTGTTTCATATATTATCTACTCTAACAAAATATATACTAAAACCTAATAAAAAAACAAATCTATTTATTTTTTAAAGTATAACCTAAATTGATAAAGTGGTTCTCGAGTTATAAGCACACTAACGAACAGATAGGGAAGCACAATTATTGATACTACAAGAGTTCTTTTTACATACCAACAATCATATTAGTGTCGACACAAACTTGAACCCAGTTGCGGCCGACGATAGGCCGACCCAATCCTACAGCGCACAACAGTTTGAACGTGCGCTTTATTTGCATTGTCAACACCACACTGCATTGCAGTACATCCGTCACTATTATTGCTCCTGAAATTAGGTGATATTCTTATACAAAAAAAGTTGGTTCCCTTAGGACAAATTTGAAACATCGATGTTATTGTAAGAAGCGAATTGGAAGTAAAATGGCCAGTTATAATGCAAAATTTAAAATTTTACATTTTTAATCAACAACAAACACTTCAATCAATTAAATATTAATAAAAAATAAACTAATAAAACTGCTTACGTACATAGTAATTTTTAATCACATGCCTACAAATCTATTTACGTTAGGTAATTGGTTTTACAACTGGACGATGTAAGTCGTAGGAATAAATCGGAGATATCTAGTTACGTTAGGTAATTGGTTTTACAACTGGACGATGTAAGTCGTAGAAATAAGTCGGAGATATCTAGTTACGTTAGGTAATTGGTTTTACAACTGGACGATGTAAGTCGTAGAAATAAGTCGGAGATATCTAGTTACGTTAGGTAATTGGTTTTACAACTGGACGATGTAAGTCGTAGAAATAAGTCGGAGATATCTAGTTACGTTAGGTAATTGGTTTTACAACTGGACGATGTAAGTCGTAGGAATAAATCGGAGATATCTAGTTACGTTAGGTAATTGGTTTTACAACTGGACGATGTAAGTCGTAGGAATAAATCGGAGATTAACAAAAATGCATTTAAAACTATCACACTATGTGCGATAGTTTCGTTTCGTTACCCAGTGTAGCCGCTACTACCTACCGCAACCTATTTAGCCCATGAACTACATAGCATGATTTATGCGAATAATTATACTAAGTTACAGAGCCAATGTTTGTACCTTAATGCCGATCACTGTATATTTTGTATTTAAAAAAGTCTCGTTCATTTATATAATAATTAATGACACAAATTCTTAATACGATAGATATCAATTCAATAATCTGATACAATAAAAAAGTAGGTTATTTCGATTAAAATTTTAACAGCATAGACAGTAGTAGTAAGTAGTAAGTATAGTAGTAAGTAAGCCCACATTTAGTGTCAACTTGCATTGTACGGTTTCCCTAACTAATATTTTGCAGGCTAATGGCCATGGCTTGCATACTCATACAGAAATGCCAAATATAAAAATTGTATCGTATTGGGTTTAATATATAAAATTGTTTATATAATGTACTTCAATATCTTACCTAAATCTTCCAACTGGTGCTTAGCCTCATCTGACAGAAAAGCGGTAAACAGAACACACTGGGCTCCAGGAGTCCTAGCAGGTGTAGACCTCAAGCAACTGTTACTAGAATTTGCGGAAGACCTGGTTCTTTTTGGACTTGGAGCATAATTATCATTTATTACAGATCTTTTCAAGCTTTTAGGGGATTTTTTATCGAATTCCGATGAAGTGTCATATACAGTACTTTCATTGTTTTTATCCGATTTCAATATAGATTTTGGTTTTTTTAATTCATTTTCTTTTTTATCTTTCACAGTCTTTTGCCTCCTACTGCGACGAACTTCAACAACTTTATCTCGAGCGTTATCGTTTTCTTTTTTCCTTTGTGGAGGTTTTCGCATAGATTTTTCTTCATCCAGTTTAGACGAGATGGAACTTTTATCATTTTTACCTTTATTTCTGGAACTTCGTGTGTCTCTTCTACCGCTTGAAGTACTCAACAACGGCTCAGTTGTAGTGCTATTTTTATTTGAAGTTATTTGTGATTTGTTATGATTATCATTTTTTATTTCTTCGTAATTCTCGTTTTTTTCTCCAATTTTATTTTCAGTTTCTGATTTATGCCTAGTTTTAGAACTTCGTACACTTCTACTAGTTTTTGTTTTGTTATCGGAATTTTCACTTTCAATTTCTTTACTCTTTTTCGTATCTAGCGGATTAGAGGATTTTTTCTTTGTAACTTTATTTTTATCCTTTATATCTTTAGTTTCGATTTTATTCAGAGTTTTCAGGGAATTCTCAGTTTTATTTTTCATAGATTTTGTATCTGAATCGGAAACTGGATTAGATTTAGTTTTTTCAAACTTAGATTTAAGTCGTGATATATTTTCTGTAATTATCTCTTTATCAATATCATCATCTTGATATGTTAAAAAATTGGGTCGTAGTATGTTTTTGCTGTTTGTTTCAGTTTTCTTATTGCCATCATCAAAGTTGGCGGTCGGTTTACGAACACGAGTAATAATTCTTGTTGGCAGTGTGTCCAAGTTTAACTTATTTGTGAGACATGTCTTTGAAGTAGGCTTTGATTGTCTCTTCCTACGATGTAGAATAGGTGTATGCTGTTCTTCGAAATTATTTTCTGATTCAGAATCACTAGACATTTCTGTGAATAAAGTTTTGTTAACTGTATGCACACTAGCTTTTATTTCTTGACTATTAGGCAAATCAATGTCCATTAATTTTGAAGGTTTTAATTTTTTTGGAGTACTCTCATCTGATGAGTCACCAGGAATTCGGTTAAATTTAGAGGCTGCATTAATGCCTATTATATCTTTTATCTGTTCTGTAGATAGGCTCGACACATTTTTGTTTACTTTTTCATTGTCTTCCTTACTACAATTACTTAATAATTTTGAACTTTTCAAAGTTTTATTTGCTATGTGTGCAAATGTTATTCCACTGGTGTCATTTTGAAAAGAGTGCGTTATATTTACACCCTCAAGGTCCAAGGGTTTTTTAAAGAGATTATCATTGTTGTCCACTCCTTTTTCTGAGACAACTTTTTGAGAACACAAATCATCATATATATCCTGAGTAGCCTGGTAATATTTATCACACACCGATTCAGTTATTTCTGGTTTACTTTTAATTGACGAAGTAGATAACATTTTGGAGGGATTTTTTATTTTAAGTTTATTGTTTGATTGTAAAGGCATTTTAAAAGGACTAATAATTTCTTCAGAAAACTGTTGCGTTTGTTCAATGCACTCTGAATTATTTGGTATGACTTCTTCAATCACTTGCGTAGGTAGATCTTCAAAATCAACTTCGTCTCGTAAACTGTTATTACTATTACCTTCCACTTCAACAACTTGCGTAAGCATATCTTCGAAACAAACTTCATTTTGGTTGCATGCTATAACGTTATTACTTTTGGTGATTATTTTTCCAGGACTTACTTTAATTCTAATCTCGTTAGCCAGATGTTCCGTTTTAGATTTAATTAAATTATTTTCATTTAAGATATCTTCACAGTCCGTCTCATCGCCATCGTCGATCTTAACCTCTGATATATTCTGTGAAGGTAAAATCTCTAAATCTTCGCAGTCTGTAGAACTTCCTGATTCTATTCGAACAGCCCGTTTCTTTAATTTACTTATAGGTTTTTCAATATTATTTTCGTCGTTCTTATTATCAGGAACTTCTTCGTTACATTTAGGGGAGAGGATTACTTTTGGTAGCAAACATTGGGATTCAAAATCTTCTTGAAAGGACTGAGTGTTAATATCATTAAAGAATAATAATTCTTCATCAGTACTCACGTTTTGTTTTGTTTCATTGGTACTATGGTCTGTAGAAAAATTTTCTTTAATTGACTCATTTTTATTTTTTACTTTATCTTTTTCGCACTGCAGGAAGTCTTGTGTTTCTGCTTTGTGAATATCTAAGAGGCTTTCTTTAGTGCTAGTGTATAAATTGAGCTTCATTTCACATTGTTCAGGAATTTTACATACTTCAGGTAAATGTTCTGTAGATGGGATTTGAGTTTCCACATTATGAATAGATTCTGATGGATGGTTTTCAGTAGGTATTTGTGTCTGGGCTTCAAAAATGGAGTTCAAATTTTCATTAGGATGAAAATATGGTACTTGTGTTTCGATTTCATGAATATTATTATTTTCTTTATTATTAATGTATGTGTCAGAATTGTTTAAACTATTAATTGAATTATTCAAAGATAAATTTAATGAGTTTGACTTTCTGGAAGAAGTCCAAAAAACATTATCAATTTTGTTTGAACCCACTGGCTGTATAGATATTGTTTTGCTTGAAAATTTTATAAAACTTTCATTTGAAGTTTTGAATTGTGGACCTCCTTTAAATTGTGTTGTATTTAGTAATGAATCATCCTGGAAAAAAGAATGAAAATTATTTTATTAAAATTTATAACACAGAATACACAACTTATAAATTACAAACATTAGCTTGACAATAATTATTAAATCAATTCGGTAAAATAATTAAAATTTTGATAAATAAAAATTAAAAATGATACATAATTTTAATTATATTAAAAAAACTTACTGGACACGCGAAGTGCTCGAAGTATATGTAATATGCCACAATGATGCGGGGATGCGATGATAAGGAAAAAGGACGTCGTGCACTGACCTGGTTGCTTTTCTTCGGCGAACACCAAATCCTTTCGTCCAGGGTGTTACTTACAGCTGCCCAAGAACCTTCGATAATAGATTCGTGAAATATCAGCTTTGTGATTTTTCAGCGGGAGCGCGGAGTACGTACGAATAATAAAAATCTCAACCGCCGCGACAGCGCGTGACGTATTGTGTCGCGAGTTGTTACAAATCGTACACGACGTGGAGGGGGTGGGAGATGGTAGGCGATAGGTTATACAAGATGGTGTTAGCACTTACTTTATCACTAACATCAGGCGATTCTGGAATTGTAGTTATAGTATTTATTTTGGACTGTAGTCTTGTAGGAACTGGTGTATCTGGAATGTCGATAGCCTGTGTCATGGGTAAATCATCATCCTCTTCTAGTAGACGGAATATACCAAAAACATCCCCAAATTGAACTGTATCACCATTTTTTAGAGAATGTGGTATGTATGGTTTCAAGGTTTTCTAAAAAATACAATTTTAATATTTCTTATTACTTACTATAAAGTTTATTTTTAATTAAGAGATAATATAATAATAAACATAGTGAGGAAACTATAGCATGGTGGTAGGGTTTTTGCTAATGCCTGCTGGGCTAGCTACCACCCTCAAGTTGAAAATCTGTTGCCAAGTACCAATAGGCATGTTCCGGCAGCTGCACTTGAGAGCCAGTATCCACTAGGTTTAGCGTGTTATCATCTTGGGCCACATCGTCACTTAACATCAGGTGAGATAGTGGCCACTACGCCAAACTTATAACGATAAAAAAAGAAATTAAGATGAGAACAAAGTTTAATATTTATATTTATTATTAAGATCTTTTTTGTAAAAATAAGTTGTATGGTCTCATAATCGTTCTTAGGTACTTTTATGATATTACTAGATATGCCCCACGGTTTCACTCGTGTTAAATTTATTTGACAAGTTCTCCACGACACCGCCTCCAATGCGCCCGTGTAGCAGCCCTATCGTTGTTCCACTTCCCGTACTTGCCTACAGCGTGACAGATTGCTTGTCATTCATAGTTACTGCTCCGCTCCTTAGGGTCATAGCATAATGTTATATAGCCTATATATTTAAAAAAAATCGAATCAGCCTGGTAGTTCCAGCGTTTAAATAAACTAAAAACTCTTCAGCACTTTTTTATATAGTAACTCCGGCACATTGACTGTATTTTCCCTGATGGTAAGTACAGTACAATACAAATACAACTGCGACCAACGAGAGATCGAAATCCATCGGCGGTCGCCGCTGTCGTGTATATTAATATGATATTATTTCAATTAATAATAATACCAGTCTGTAAGTGTCCCATTATTGGGCAAAGAGGCCTCTTCTCAAGGGAAGACACGGCATCACCACGTCAGCCCACGACGTAGAAAATTTCTCATGCGTTCAGGTTTCCTCTCGATGTTTTCCATCCTCATCAGCTTATTGCGTTAGGGACCCATTTAAATTAGTGAATGTACGTGAATTCCGAAGAATTTGTCGGTACTTGCCGGGGTTCGAATTTGCGAACATTGAAATGATGAAACCACTTGACCAACATGACTTTAATGTTCCAATAATTTATAAAACACATAATAAATATACCAACATATTACTATACTAACTAATAAGTAAATACTTCATATATCACAACTTACATCCAATAATTTAGTTTTATTAGCTGAATCCAAATCCATAAGCATGAATTCTTTCTTATTTAATATATTAATCACAGCATGTTGTCTTGATACGGACTGAAACAAAATAGTATGTTAAACACTATTTAAAATATAAAAATAAAGTGATTACTATTTTACAACTATAATTTTTTAATCTCAAGAAGTTAATTGTTAATATTGTTCAACTACAAAAGGTAACTAAAAGAAATCTTTACAGACAAGGTAATATCATTTTCAAATACTTACATTTAAGTTTAACACTATATTGCACATCTGTGGATCTCTTCCAATCTTATTTGGCCCTTTAATGACCGGATACTTTGTACCACAAATTCCTAGAAAACCAATCTGAAAACAAATTATACTCTTATAATGTTAGACATTTAATATATGTTCTGATAATTTCTGTTCCTATCAAGGTTTGAAAAATCAGATATTTAGAATAAATATTGGATAATTGTTTTTTATATTTATACCAATCATTATAAAATATTGATAACAACCATCTATCTAATTTAATAAAAATTTACAAAACAGATTTCATAAAAGCTAAAAAACATTCAGGGTTCTAATATCTATCAATTTCAGCCCATTTCAACCCCTAATTTGAACCATACTATTCTAAATCCAACCCTTTATTTGTATAGGTTTCTCTAGAAATCCATAGCAGTAATGATAGTTAAAATAATAATTACTACTTTGTTAAAAATTACATATATTTATTCAATTAGGGGCTCAACTTTAGATTACATACCCTTGAATTGAGACTTTCATATTTTTCTTAAAGCTATAAATAGTTTTTGAGAAAATAACTTTTTAAATCACATTTATTAGTAGTACATTTGTGAAGATTCTGAATAATGGCTATAATTTTTTTTGTGAAATGGAATTTATTATTATATACTTATATATTTTTGAATTCTTTGGTTACTTTTTAATTAAATTTGTTTGGCTTTCTTAGGCAGTTAGTATAGTAGTTTTTTTTCTTACTTTGGTTTACATTGTAGCCAATCTTGGTTGTGCACTGGATTCATTAAGTTAGGTTTTATTATTTTAAATTAATTGGCATGTGTGGATGAATTCCACAGTGTCATATGGTATCTATAATAATCTAAGAGAAAAGTAATAAGTATTTTAATTATAGCAAACATAGCTGATACACCTAGATTAAGTACCGACAGGTTTATACAAGTTGACTAAAAAAAGACATAAAAACTACACACAAATAGAGGTAACCGCACTCATAATTGAAGAGCCAAGATAGAGAGCAAGAGGAGCAGCGGCTAACGAAGGCCAGAAACAAGTAAGTCATCATTTTGCTTATTCAATAGACATTACCTCAAAATATCAATAAAACTAACTGCTTCCTAACTTTTTTATTCACAAAGGATTATTCTTCACCATAATCCCCTTCCTCCCCCCTCTTAAACCAGCAAAATCAGTTGTATCTAATCTAAAGTCCAACCCAATTATTATTCTTTTATGCTCAACTGAGCACATTATTATATTAAGGGGCATGGAAAACATCTAACGTCGAGAAGTTTGAATTCTGTAAGCTATATACCTACCGATCTATGCATACTATAACTTATATTTCTTTTATCAGGCACTTATTAGTTAGCTCATTATAACAGACCTGTTCCGGGCATATTCTTTCACAATTACTTCCATAACATTCCTGCGTAGATTCGAGCCGCTGCGTGCATTCCATTGTTTTATTATTTTACAGCAAATACACTACAATTATTCTGTCAAAGTATATCGTAATTAATAACACTTAACTAATAATCAAATATAATACATTGCGTGTTAATATACGTACACACAACACAAATACAAAAACAAAAACACTACATAAAATAATTCTCCAATTTTTCGCCCTCGGAGAAAGACGTTAACTGCAATCAATTGTGATGATAAAAAATCAATTGAACTATCGAATCGATTAATCGATTGTTATTAGCATAGATAACAAACATAATAATATTAAGCCTTTTTTTTTTTCGATCAGAATATACTGATAGCCATATGGGCTCAGGAGCCTCGAACGACTTTTACAACTTCACCGGACTTGGGGGCGAGCGCTAAAGGCACTCGGCCACGAAAGTTTTGCAACAACATCCGAGGGTGCCAAAGTGGTCGAACCTCGGCTTGGACTGTTGCGCGTTAATGCAAATAAGTCTCGAACTGACTAATGTCCTAGCACATTATCTAACTAACTATACATGACAGGCCTCGTGGCGCAGTTGTAGTAAGCCCTACTATTGAGCCGAGAGGTCGCGGGTTCGATCCCCGCCCACCGACTTTTGTGTGATGAGCATAATTGTCATTTGTGTGTCTGTATTTAGACTAACTAGCCTCAAAAAAAGAAAAAAAAAAGGTCCCTTACAGAACCTATGTACCTAAGTGTAGTGCATGTCTGTAAAAAGTATAATGCATGTATGAAAAAAACGGTAATATTAGGCCATGACGAATTGGTCCATAACTGATGATTACCAGTTGTAAACAATCGATTGTTGTATCCAATACATCATACAGAGTATTCTTGTGATCACAAGGAAAATTTGCACGAATGACCATTTTTTAGCTCGAAAGTTATTATAGTACGTAAATAAACCTTCGGAAAACGCGATAACATTTTACCGCCTAACATGTATTCAGTACTGAAAAACAACAGAAATTATTCCTTAGCTTTTTTGAGAACGATTGATTGTTATAATTATTAAAAAAACTATGTTTAAATACTACTTACACTTTGTAGTTTGCAAAGATTTTAATAAAAAAAAAGTTTGCGTACTCGTGACAAAAAAGAGATTCGAATGATAGAGCGCAAATTAGGATTGCATTCACTCTACTGCCGTGGCCAAACTTTTAGTACTTCATGGAAAAACCTTGTGGTCAAGTATTCGTATTTATACTGCAATAATTAAATGTATTTTTACACATGCATTTAAACACATTACTTTACTAAAAAAACCAGCAATGAAACACACATTCTAAACAGCTGATGCTCGGTTTAACGAACGTCCGGATCGTCCGGGTCCGGCGCCCAAATACTAAACATAATAATCAACCCCTACAAAACAAACCGCTCCTTTTGCGGTGGCCCGCGGGCGCTTTGATCATTTCCACAGATCAATAAAGCGTTAGACATTCCCAACTTTTATTTTATAAGCTTCGTTATCCCTACTGACAGGTCTTTTTCTGGAATTTAAAAGTTATAACTCCAATTGTTTAATACAACTATACAATCAATTCTACCCTGACGTAACAAGAAGCTCTTTACTACAAAAATGATATTAGAACATTAAATTAACCTAATTAGATACTCACGTACATAATTATAAAAACTATTTAATCTTTATCTTTGATTTAGTACAAGAAATTAAAAATGAAATGGTACAGAATAATTTGATAGTTAAAATTAATTGCTATTATGATCGACAGTTAATTAATTTATCAGAATGAATTTAAAATAGTATTCTTATACTTTATGTTAACAGATTTTCCGTTTTTAGTCCGTCCAATACCATAGTTTGAAAACAGGTATGTACGTCACAACTATCTAAAATTACTTGCAATTTTTATTGTGAACGCCGACTCTAATTCTTTTATGGTGCCTGCAAATTTTGTACCTACAAAGTGTTAAATTTGGGGTGCGCGGTATCAAAGCCGCGCTGCCGCCACTCGGCGCTGGTGCCCGGGCGTGTTCGTTGCTCCAAGCATCAGCTGTTTATGAATTTGTGTTTCATTGCTGGTTATTTTTTTTGTAAAGTAATGTGATTTTTTATGTAACTATCGTTTCATTTAGCTGTACTAACATGATGGAGCGTAAATAAATCGAATAAAACGTTTTAAAAATATGTTTTTTTTTTTAATCAGGATCGTTTTTTTCCGTGCGATCATCAAAGGTGTCATTAGTGCTATCGTCTGTCTTCGTTTTCGGAAGCGGTGTCCTAACATCCTGTATGTGAAAAAAAAATCATGTTAGTAATATTTATAATAAAGTGAAAAGGAAAACTATCAGAGGTAAGAAGGCTTTACAAGTTAAGTAACGTGTAATAGTCAATCAACTTATAAAATTAAGCTTTAAAGTGCAATTTTTATTAGAGTCAAGTGTCCTCACTACCTGCTAGCTAAATGGTTGTTTTAGAATATGTGAAAAAGTTCATGGTAGTAGTATATATAATGAAGTTAAATAATGAAAATTATCAGAGGTAATTAGGCTTTACAAGTTAACGAGTAATAGTCAATCAACTAAACTTATAAAATGTATTTGGAGAAGTAATGTTGTACAAATTCCATTGAAATCAACTTAAAACCCCCTCTTTTAAGGATGATTCATGTTACACCAAGCTGGGCACCGGCCGGAACACAGTCAAAGATCTAATCTAAATTGTCATATGTTCGTCATCTATCCTCACAAACCTCGTGTCCACCGTGCGGTGTACAACATTTTGTTTGAATTCTGTAGTGATTTTAAACATTATAATCCAATCACATGGACACCCTTCTTCATACAACCAGTAGCAACCCGTCAGACAAAGACAAAATCCTTAATAAATTGCATTGCATAAATTTTCCGTTTAGTATGATCATTTGTGTTTATGTTTATTTATGACTTTATCTTTATGACATTTACCTTGAACAAAAAATTTGAAAAGTATGACTTGTTCTTTATAGATTCTACATCTTTCTGTTTAATGAGCACCGTAGACAGAGACGGCACTAGACACACAGATCGTATAACAGAGTGTGAATTTGCGATGTTTTAGATCAGTGTTTTTATTTCATTCAATTTCCTTAAAAGTAACCATTGTAAGCAATCGTAAAGCAATGTTTTACGTCATATGTACAATAAAATTGGAATTTACTTTATTATTGTTAAAAAAAAAACACACTTAACCTCGACTATTTTCTGTCATTTTTTCACCTAATAAGTGGTTATGTTGATAGAGAAAGAAAGGCAATAGCCCTTTCTTTTTTACTCTTAATATTTTTTGAATGTCGCTCTTTCGAAGAGTAAGAAATATCCAAATCTCTTTTAGCTTCTCCCTACGGTATTTACAGAAATACAGATTAATTTGTTATCACAGGGTATATTTTAGGTACATGGAAATTTCAAGGTGTGTGTAACACTGTTGCACACTGTAGTACGTCTGTGCAGAACACAGGAAAAAATAAAAAAGTGTTTGTCGTGTTGTGTTACGGTGTTGAGGTTGTTTGAGATTTTTGGAAAGAAATAATTATGTTGTGTGTCTGTCTATTTTACTATTATTGGTAACTAAAACATTTGCTTTAGTTCATAAAGCCTTTTTTCTAATTCTTTGTTTTGTCTTTTACGATGGACGACCACGATAAAACATTGGATTCGGCCGATGGTGAAGATATTCCAAGTGATTTCTTTGATGACTTTAGTAAGGAAGAATTTGTGCAAGGTCTTAGTGTAGTTGATAGCTGGGACGAAGGCGACAAAGATAGGAACCGTAAACGACGTCTCGACTCAGAAGAACCGGATGTTGACAAAGATCATCACCAATCGACGAAGGACCAACGATATTATGATCAAGACCGAGAAGAGAGATATTCAGAAAGAGAAATTAGATATATACGAGAACGTCATGGATCTAGCCATCGTCGTTCTATGAGTAACTCTAAGTTGGATGATTACATCAGGCCAGGTAGTCGTCGCGACCCTAACAAAACTAATGAAGCCATACGACGGGATAAAGAGGTTAAAGTCAAGGAGCATCTCGCTAAGCACTTGCAGTCTTCTGATGATATTCGGCCTCCGGGTACTGAGCTAGATGATTTCTTTAATATTGAAAAAACAGTGAAAGGAACTAAATTACCCGAAGAGCCTTATAAGAAAATTGATCGTTCAAGATCACGGGAATATAGGGAACGGGAGCATAGACTATCACCCAGGCGACGAAACCTTAAATATGATAAACTCTTGAAGAATCCAAATCGAAGTTCATACCGCAGCCCTCATCATAGTCCAAGACGCCATCAAAGTCGTAACTGGCGGCCGAGTCCTAGCCGAAGTTATAGAAGATATAGTCCACCTCATCACAGCTTTCGTCACTATAGCCCAAGAAGATCAAGACGCTCCAGATCTCCTGATCATAGTCACACCTTTAAATCCCGTAGATCATCATCTGCTGGTTATAAAGACAATTTTTTGTACCCTAATGTATCTGAAACTCCAGCATATACTCGTAAAAAATCATATGAAGCAGACCCTGGATCTTCATATATTGGTACACCAACATCTTCATATGCTGGTGCACCAATAAATGAGTTTTCCATTCCAGGCTCATCTTACATTCAAGATCAGGTCTATGCTGGTACTTTCAGTGGTTATAATGGGTACACTGGGCAGCCAGTGCAGCCTACCATATCAGACCCACATCCAGTGCCTGTGTCTGTAATGGATCCAGCTTCTGCATCAATAATGAGTTTAGGCCACCCTACACCTATGGCTCCTGCTCCTACGGTAGTATCTTCTAAGAATACAGCAATGCAACAATATCACATGGAGAAAAAATCACCCTATGATGCTTTGGCACAAGTAATAAAGTTTTATATTATTTGAATGTTATTAAAATAAATAAGAAAGTGTTGCTTATTATAATTAATTTTTCAGCTAGTTGCAGATGGGAAGCTATCCCAGGAGGATTATTTAAAGCTGGCACCAAATAGAGGTATTTTCATATTATAGCAATTATATTTACCTACTTGCATATTTTTAGGAATAACAAAAGCTACTATAATTGTTGTAAATATGTTAATTAATATAATAAATGTTGTAATTGCAGGTGGAACTATGGTAATGGATGACAAAACTAGAGTTATGGGTGGGTATTTTATGTTTTATCTGTTTAGATATTAATAATAGCCGTACTTATTCTTTCATTTCTTATTGTACACAATATTTAATGTCTTATTTTAGCCTGCGGTCATTATGTAAACTACTGTTGTGTATGTACATTATGTATGTACTACTGTTCTGCTTGCTAGTCTTTTCAAATGCATCAAATACACAATATTCATTTTCAAATCATGTGATCAGACTATTCAAGTGACAATCTACAAAATGGAATATGTTAAGTTTTTTTGTTTTAGTTAAGTTTTATATATTGTTATTATCTGCAATAATTTAACGCTCATAAACAATTATTGTTTATGCTGTTTTGATGAGACCTTCATTGAAAAAGCTAATTAATACCTGTATTACTAAATATACTAATAATAAATTAAAACAAATTTATTTGTTTTAGGATATCATACTACATCTATTCCATATTTTCTTAAAATTTAGGTGAAGTATTGCCATGAGAAGCTCAAATATAAATATGTGGATTTTTTATTATATTATAAATATTTTTACAATGAAGTGAAATTTTGTGTTTCCAGTGTTAAGTCGATGTGATGAAGCTATCAACAAGTTGTACACATTAGTTCTTCCTAATCACTTGCTGATTAATAAGAACTCTCTGGGCCCTGAGCCTAAAAGTATAACTCCTAAGTATTGTTCACCATTAAAAAGGCAACCGGCAGTGGAATTTAACTTCACAAAGGCACCAGGTTCGTTGATGCCACGGCAGAACAAACAACTCTTGGACAGCATCATCGCCTGTATTGGATTAGAGCAACTACCTCCCAAGCTGAAGAAAAAAAATAAAGGCATGAAAGATGCTGAGGTTCAGACCATGAAACCCTACTGCGACGTTTGTGAAATTCGTGAGTCTACTAAAGTTCATGAAATCGGAACATCTATAGACGCTGATTATTTCTTTTCTACAGTACATACACAAGTTTTAGAACAAGATTTAATGAATTCTAAATCAATTTTCAATCCTAGTGGTGGTAGTGTTGGTGTTAGTGAACCCATTTCAATCGCGCACTTAACTCCAGCGCAATTGGTGTCGCAACTTGCAGCTCGAGCGAAGACCCTGAAGCAATCTGAAACTGTGCAGCCTTCCAATCAGTTTACTCGGCGAAATCCTCCCAATAATTACGATGGACTTGGAGGTAGTCAACAGTATTATTATAATAATTATCGTTATTAAACCTTTTGTAAATAATTTACATATAAGCAAATTGGTAACTGTTTTTATATACCAAGGTGTAATGTTATTTGCTAAATGTTAAACTGGTCCCTTATTTTAATTAGATTACACCTATTGATGATTTGTGTAAGTTAAGAACCACAAATTAAATTGTAAGTGTTATGTATAGCTTTATTAATAAGAGGTGAATTGAGTTTCTTTAGTGTGAGTGATTTCATGGTAAATTAAACTTACTTATTGAGTTCTTGAGGTTTGATAATCTTCAAATATTTGTAAGAAATCAAATGTTTCGTTTTCTATACTGCCACTGTCGTTTTGAATTGAAAACTTCTTTAACACTGTTATGATTTGAAACTCGATGAAACGAAAAAACGACAGTAAAAAAAGACAACCATATACATCTATAGGATTTAGCCTACGAGAGAATAAGATAGAATACATTTACATTATGCACAGTTAATGCTAGTCTTGATTTTCATGATTGTGATCGTCGTCGGATTGGCCTAGTGGTGTGAGACGACTAGACTTCATACGCAGTACGCACGAGTGGTAGATAGTTTGAATCCCGCTTATTACGGATATTTAATAAGAATTTTTATCCCAAGATTTCACTTCTGACACGTGTGGACTGCTGCACACATTTTTTTTCTATGTGGTTCCGTTGGATTCTGTTGTTGTAGATGAAAAGAAAACTAAGCGTTTGGTTCTATTCGTAAACGTATCAAACCTCAAGTGACAAAGGTAAAGAATAATATATTTGAAGAGGATTCCAGTGAATTAAGAAACGAAGACCTGGCGCTCAACTTATACCTTCGATACGCGTTGAAGACGATTCATTTTCAACTCTTGTTTTTACCAATTATGAAGAATTAACCTGGAACACATATGGCGTCAGTCATTATTTTATTTTGCTGCTAAAAAGGTTTTATTTTATTTCTGTAAAAATGTTTTATAATAATAAGAATATTAATTGTCTATGTTGTACATGTTATGTTATTTGTGAAGTGTATGATTTTACGTTAATAAATCTTTTTACAAGTATCCCGTAGTTAATTTATTTCTTTTATACGGCAAGCTATTCTATCAGCGTGCGCAACTACATTCGAAAGTGATGACATCATTAACTTCTTTATCACATTGTTTGACCCTCAAATACCCTTCCCGCAAATTCAACGTATAGGGTAAGTATTTATTGTTCTAAAACAACAATTGTACAAATTCGTTGTAATACACGCACTCGTCCGATTTATCTATAAGTATGCTCTCTCTTTGACCAATAAGCAATTATGACAACTCGTTAAATTTATATAATAGTAAACAACTATGTTTTGTTAACAGCCTTGCCGTGTCTACACACTCATGAACACAAGACCAGTCAGCGCTGTGGACTTTGATGTTATAGCAGCAATGCATGTGCGTTTAGCGTACTCACGGCAAGCGTTTGATTCATGCAAAATTAATGTATGTTATCAAGTTATTTATTGCCATGCAGTTCTCGGCGATGAACTGCCTCAATAAAGTTGCACTATATGTCGATCTCGAGGCTTAACACGATGGGCGTCTCGCTACACTTGTCGAGCGAAATATCAGCCATCTTGGTTTTCTATTTGAAACATCAAGTCTTATACGGAGAACGTGAGCGCAGTCTCAACATAATGAATGAATTAGACACATTTTACGGTCCAGCTTACGTGGCATGGATAACCGCAACGTGGCCTGTTATTATGCAAAATTTGTGTATTAATAAGTGGTATCATTGTCAGGGTTACAAATTTGATTGTGAAGTTATATAAATTTGATAATTAAAGAAGTGCGTTTTCCCAAACTGATTAAGCGTAAATTAATATAACGGGTTGGCTAAGTAAACAAATGCTTTAATAATAATAATAACTGAGTGTTTCAGATTACTACACCCATGTTGGACTCCTTATTATCCTGAGCTAAAATTTGAGAATATTTTAATGATAATGAGTTTGGCTATATAAATATAATTAAGTCGGATATTTCGTAATATTTAATATCTAACAAAATACATTTTATAATATAACCTAATACATATTGTAATGTTAATAATATTAAAGTACATGTTGAATTCAGTATATTTTAGGTACAAGGCGAGTCGTCTATGGCATATCAACCGTCCAAGAAATCGTCGAGCCACTTTTCAAGATCCTCGGGTGATTCTATTACAGGTTTATTTGTTTCATTCTGTGAGCTTTGAGTAACTGAAAATATTAAACATAAGATTATTACTAATAACAAAACTCTTTCATTTTATGATATACATATCCACAATAAAATACAAAAAAAAATTATTAACATTGAACACGCAACCTGTTTATTAGTAAACAGGCACAGCCAATTTGATGTTACATAGTAAATGTGGCTTAAAGCTACAAACAATCGCAGTCCTGTGGTCAGTCTTTCCTAGGTTGAACAGACTTGGTTGGAATGCCCAATAAACGAGTATGTTGTTGTATGCTACATATGCCCTCCGGACCAAAACAGGGCAGAGCTGCTTTGCAGACGAATTAAAAGTAAAGGTAGAATCGCATTGAGCGAACTGCACTGCAGCAGTGTGACAATATCTAGCAAATTTTGTTTATTAGTTGTTCGGCAACCTTCGAACATGATTGTGAAAGAATGTGAAATATACAATACAAATTTTACTTTAAAAAAAACTATAGGTTTTAGAGTTTGGCCACATGTGAACGTGCTGTCAAACTAAGGTAATCTGTTCACAGGTGAGTAACGATGTGGCCCAGGATGTTAAAATGTTAAGCCTAGTGAGGAACTGGCCCTCAAGTGCAGCTGCTATTTCTTCCCAAATGTTGTTTTTGCTAGTACTATTCATGTAATGTACATATCGGAGTTCATATAACTTGGTCAAGAGTTATTACTGTAATGATTGCATTTTCGCTCTACTTGCTATACCGGTATATCGCACTAGCGGCAACGGGACTACGCGACATAAGGGCTATGAATAGTGGCATGCTATGATGGCCGTTTTGACGTTTGTTCGCTTATGAAGTTCATATAAATTAATAACTACGTCTGAAAGAGCATATTGCTGTTCTTTATTGCCAATACTGACGTGCAGTTAGTCATAAAATTTATCGAATGTATAATTTTAGATAACAAAATTAATTTATTATACTTATTTCTAAATTACATATATTATGGTCTAACTATATAATATTTTCGCGTTTTTACAAACCAAAAAGCAGTGCTATTTGACCTTAATGGATTATAATTATTAATGTACTTATTTACAACAGAACTCGGCAATTATGTTTTCCAAAATTAAAAATTAAAAAAAAATGATATTTAATACGGTCGTCACATAATTATAGTGTCGCTGGCCAGTACAACTACTACCCCAGCAAACTCGCGTCAATGCTCAAAGATCTTCTTATAGATCGATAGACTTATAGACACGACACGCATATGATTATATTTTTTTAGAAAATAAATTGTCATTTCACATCACCATTATACTGTGTCAAATCGGCTATTATAGCGTGCCACTACTGTAGTTGATCAACGTGTGCACGTAGTGCGTTATATCTCATACGATTTCATCTAAAGAATATTATATTGAGCCATGCTGCGTCGTTCCGCTTCACTGTTCACCGCTTCTGAGATCGACTTTTTGCACATAATTTACTAGTGTCAATCTAGTTTCAAAGGAGTTTAACTTGCATACATGTATATCCGATTCAAATAAAGTTCTAAACGTACATAGATTACTATGTAAGTAAAGTAATAATGTCATTGACATGACATACAAAACATTTGGCAAAACTGTGATTATAACTTTTATTAAACTGTATGAATAGAAAAAAAAAATTCAACTTACCTTTAGGAGTGTCGTCTTCAGGACTAGGTTTGATTTCAGCAATTTTTTTAGGTTCATTTATTATTTCTTTTATTAAAGATTTAGATTCAGCTTTATCAAAAACAAAGTCCTGATTATTGTCAAATTGGATATCTACAATATTAACATTACTTGGACTGGATTTATTATTTAAGTTTCCTTTGGCTATTTCTTGACTAGGACATTTTTCAACTTTGTTAGCTTCTTCAATGTTTAATTCAATATCATCAGATATATTCTCATTAACATATTGATTGTCATCTTCTTTGCTATCGGAAATAATACTTGCTTCTTCTTTAGCATCATAAATTTCTTCAATTTTATCAAAATTTTCCTTCATGTTGTGTATTATATTTTCCTGTATCTCTATTTCTGAAGTATTGCTGCTTCTATTATCTCTTAAGTTTATCAGTATCTTTTCTTGGGCTTCGATTTCAGGTGTTGTATATGATTTATCATTAAAATATTTCTGTTTATACCTAGTGGCTCTGTTATTCATACTAAGCATATCACTTTCATGAAATATATCCATATCTATGGAATTTCTTTCATAAAATGGAATAGTAGAAATTGCTATACACAGGTTTTCCATGTTTATTTCGAAATATTTATCGTAAGGCGATGGACCAGAACTTGCATCCCATGATTTCTCATGCTTGAATTGGAAATGGCCACCCACTGATAAGGGAGCTTCGATTAGTTTCTGAAGTAAAAATTAAAACATATTATGTTACTCTAGATAAGTGGTGCACAGACCGCGGCCTTCTGTCGATGTCTGTGCGGCCCGCCAACGAATTAAAAGAAACAGCGACAAATAAAAGCAATGCCAATAATTCTGAATATGTTGTTGAGACCATAGGTTTGTGCCGTGTACGCTCTACAAAGTTATTAACTCAATGCAATGCTTTTAATTTCAGTAAATTCTTTTTAAACTTTTATTCAGTTGCTTTTATTTGTAGTGGCCTGCATTTCGCTCTTAATCTGTCCGAGTGGCCCCTGATTCCAATAAGTCTGTGCATCCCTGCTCTAGATAATTCAGACTCTGAGCTACAGTCCGGTTGACTGATTATAATTACAATGATAGTTATTTTGTTTACTCCTAGGGTACACTAAATTTGTATGTGTATAATGTGGTCTAATTTATAGTTAATAAATCACATGGTCACCATTTTTGAGATGTGAGAAGTTTTGTAAAATATAAACATTGTGCTAATTCAAAGTGAATTAAGACAACATGGTGAGCAAAAATAAGAATGGATTATGGTTTTGGAATTGGAAAGATGGTTATGGAACTAAAACTGAAATATTAAGTTTAAAAGTCTCAGAAGTATTTATAGCTTTGAATACATGATAATAATTATTACAAAATAAATCACAAACTTAGTCAAAGAGTAAATGACTAACCTCATAATCAGCCCCCAAGTTTTCCTGTTCTTCAATTTCTTCATAACTTTCAATTGGCATTTCATACTTTGACCAGTTGCTCTGAATCTCTTTCTTTTTGTATTTAGTGCTCTCCTCTTCTGTAATTTTGATTATTTCATCTGTTTCTCTCTTCAAGCTTTTGTAAAATTCAGGTCCTGGATCTTCATATACTGGCTTCTGAGGTACTGTAACAAATTATTTAAGTCATTAGAAATCAGCTAAACATTGTAAAAAAATGAAAAGTGTATAAAAAAATACTTTGAAAATTTTTAAAGCAATACGGCTCAGTGGTAGCCTGTTTGGATACCACATTGTTACCGTTCGAACCCTGGAATAAGCCTGGACTTCCACTGATAAAAATATGGTTAAACTATAGGCATGGTGATAGGGCATTTTCTAATGCCCAGATGGCTAACTAAGACTCTCAAGTTAAAAATCTGTCACCCAGTACCTACAGGTGTATCCTAACAGCAGTAATTGTGAGTCAGTTTCTTAGCATATCATGCCACTTACCTCAAGCCACATTGTTATTTAACATGAGTTAACATGGTAAACGTCTAAATTCAAATTCTAAACCTATAGTTAAAAAAATGAATTATTAACTCTGCACATCTTCTGGATTAAAAACAGAAGATGAAAGTTTATTCAAGAAAACTATATTTTTTTAAATTATACCCTTAATAAAATGTAATTCCAAACCAGATACGAAACCAGTGTACTCTCGTCTTTGTAATGTAAGACAAGTTAGGATTATATCCTGTAATCCTGGCAAAGTCACCGCACATTAAATAATCCTTAATGGAAAATTAACTACAAAACTACCCAGGGTTCCAAAAATAACATTGGCTACAGGAAGAGATACCATAACTTGCCATCATTTTTCACTAGCTGATATAATCATCTTGATGAAAGTTTAAAGAACTGCAAACCTGCTGGAGTCAATGACAACAACTTAAGAACCTTAGCCCAGTAAGAGTATCCTGGTTCTTGACTCTTTTTAACTCAAGTCTTAGCACCATCCAAATACCTAAGATGTGGAGGAGAGCAAAAGTCATAGCGCTACCTAAGGTAGGGAAAGCCCCAGAAGATTCAATGAGCTATTGTCCGATTTCACTGCTCTGCCATACTTACAAACTATTTGAGAAGATGCTCCTGAATCGGCTTACCCCCATAACTGAATCATTCCTCAAGAGGCAGGATTTAGGCTCAGAAAATCTTAAACAAGAATACTAAAGAAGAAGAATCCTAGCAATTAAAATTTAATATTGTACTTCCAGAAATCGTACAAGACTATCATCATGAAAGAAAAATGATAAATGTTATCTAAATAAGTATATGGATAAAAAAAGGTAGCGTGAAGAAAGAATGTAGAGTATGACAGCAAAGCTTATTTTGGCATTACAAACAGACACTTCAATTTTATTATATGTATAGATGAAACCTTTAGGTAATTCTTTAGTCTCATTAATTTTTTCAACTTTTTTAGCCACAGTTGCCTCTTGTTGCCTCCCACGACGTGGTTTCCTCTGATCTTTTGCATCATTTCGCCTTCTGAAAATCAATGCAAATAATATTGTATGAAACGGCCTTGTATAATCTAGTGTTAAATTCGTTTTCAGTACCCAGATCAAGATTGACACAAAATGAAAGGGCTTGTAGTATAGTTGTAATAAGTCTTACTATTGTATTTATAGGACAAACTTGTGTAATGGGCATAAACATTTGGATGGATTTCAGCTTGGATTTCAAAAGGCAAATATATATGTTTACGAGCTGTTAACAAGCTTAACATGGAATGTTAACTAGCCTGAAATCAAATTGTTATGTGTGAGATTATCTTAAAAGATAGTTAAATGGTGTCGAGGTTAGTTTAAGATGTATTCAGTAATAAATCGGCATGATAGGTACAGGTATCCCAAATGTAAATTTGTTATTATAGTCGTATTGTTTGTTGAAGCCTAATATTTAAAGCTTAGTTAATTATAAAAACACCTATATTAAATCAAATTTATGGCGTATGGTTACTTATCAACGTATTTTCTGCGAATTAGGTACACGAAGATATGAAAAAAAAATCTATAAGTACATTTTAAATGTTATACTTACTGATTTTTCTTATCTTCCGGCATTTTCTATAAAAACCACTATCGGCAAACAGCTGTTCGACAGATAACAAATTTGTTGTCGGAGGCAAACTGTCAACTCAGAGTACATTATAATTATAGTTGTCAGTGCTAGGCGCCAACGTTGCCAGGTACTTGTAAATAAAGTAGATTCACTATACATAATTTATTGCATTAACTGTATACTATAATATTGTAACCAAAAATACACTGTATTAAACTAGGTACTGTATTTAATTTCCGTAATCTCTTCAAAGACTTTATGTCACGCTTAGCACTGAAATCTCTGGCAGAGCAGCAGCAAATGGATGACCAATGTAGAAAATTACCCAGCTTGATATAGATACCATTTATATTAGGCACTTTAGTCAGACACCTGATATTTTTTGCACAATGTATTCTAATTATTTAGACCTAGAATTATTTTACCTATTGAAAACCGCGAGCAATTAACTGCTAGAATTTTCGCTGCTGCAGCTGAAATAAGAGAAAATCCTGCAGAATTACACCGTACTATAAAAAGTGTTGCTATGAGATCTGTTGCTTGCTTACAGGAGAATGGGGGCCATTTCGAAAATTTTATTAATTAAAATTCTTATTTTTTTATATAAAGTTGCTATTTTTTGATAAAAACAACCCTAACTTTATGTACTATTGGTTTTTAATTCCATTATCATCCGAATCATTACTTTTAATACTCATGGCTAAGAACAAGGTTTATTAATTGACTTTCCCCTTTTTGAAAGAATTTTACTATTAGAGTAGAGTTTTAGAATTATTGCTCGGATTTAGTTACAATTAGGTATCAACTATGTTTTGAGAATTTGTAGTTGTTATGCAGTAGATTATTAAGCACGAATAAAAAAGGCCTCATATGGGGAGATTTTATGGATTTACACATGTATTTTTAAAATAACTAACGATTTTTTTTGATTTATAGTTGTTCAACTCCGATTTTTTTTATTAGTAAACAAATTTTGATTCTAAACCTAAGTTTTTCCGATTAAATGACTCATAAAGTAATTAGAAATAACAAACAGAATCGAAATTGAGCGAATAAGATCGGATATATGCTTCGATCAATAATACACTAGATACACAATCCCATACAAAAGTTCTCTTAAAACTGTCGCCACTTGTGTCTACGTAATTCTAGTTGAAATAAATATACAATAATTAATGTAAATTGAATCTTACAAGCATGATTTAAAGTCTAAATTACAAAGTGTCAACAAAAAGCAATAAAAATTTACGACTTAGGCTCGCCGCTTGGACAAGGATTGAGTGGAGTCGAACTGTCCAATATGTTTTTATACCTTCGACCAATAAAAGTACTAGATTAAGGATTACGAACAAAAATAAGTCGCTCAAGTGACCATGTTTTCACACACTTATCTTTCGATATAATAAAAATCAGTTGTTGTTCGTTTGGTTTCGCTAAAACTAAAAACGGCTTGACCGATATGAATTATTCTTATTTTATTTTGTTGGCTTGATAACGAGCAAGGTTTAAAAAAAAATGTTTACGTGGGAGGGTATGTAACCCTATCTGTTAGTAGGTAAGTAGGGTTATGTAGGTAACTTGAAAACTTGTAACTTGAAAATTAAAAATGAAACTTAAGATCTAAGCAAACAACATAAAAAACATAAACATTAAAACACAATAACTACAATAAAAATATTAATAACAACATTCATGCTTACTCTATTTCGTTCGGTATGATGTCAAATATTTTTAATATATGTTTAATATTTTTTAAAATAATTTTTTAATATATGTTTAAAACGTAATGTATGTTTAATTACCTTTAAACAGATTCATCTTGTTATAAAGCTGATTTTAGAATCAATTTTTATTTGAGCGGTTTCTTTTTTACAAATATAATGTAATCTTACATCAATGAATTTTTCTATAATTAGTTTCATCAAGCTTATTTTATGATTTTGTTCGTGTCCCCCAGAACACACATCCTTTTCAATATATGCGTTTAATACATTGACACATACAAAGCTTTTATCATATATTTTTTTTATTGTTTTGCCACCACTCATGCTAACACAATTGCGTATAATACGTTCGGTTTTCATGCATACGCCAAACACGTTGTTTGATGGATAAAATAAACCACCCATATCTCTTAAATCTATTAATTTGTGAAACCATAATTTTTCTTTAGCCCATAAATTCATTTTGCAGTCCTCACAACTAATTTTCTTAACAAGTCTACTGACTACAAAACCAGAAATGTAACCTACTATTTGAGGAACAATATCAAAAGTTGGATTACGATCTAATTTTTCACTAAGTTCAGTGCAGTTTGTCTGATATTTAACAAAACTCTGGTTTATAACAGTATTCTTTAAAATTTCTGCAGAACTTAAATTTTTCTCCTCTGTTTCCTCAAAGCGGTAACCTATCGACGAGTTATTAATTTTATTGAGCGATGATGATCCGGATAAATTGGTATGTTCTCTAAAGCTATACAGTTTCCGGTAAATTTGGAGCCCAGTTCTAAATAAGACAACAGCTTTTTAAAACTGGCTTTAAATTGTCTCGTGTTGGGATTATTATTGTGTCCACTTTGACTCCGTATGTTCCCCAAAAATAGTTCAATATGGTCTTTGCTGAGTTTATAGGATAATAAATAAGGAAGAATGTCAGTCGCAACTAAATTTTCATATAAATAAGTCAGACTGTTGATGCACACTAATAGTCCTAATAATCCAGTATTATTCTGTGTTTTGATAAGTGGCACATTTTCGAATTTTTATAAGGCTTGTATATTTCTTCTCCTCTTTCTTTCGCGACAATTGATACCCATTCTGCACATCGAAATGGGTCCCTAGGAAAGTTACAAAATATAATAATAATTAAAATTACTACTCCATGCATTCTCTGTCCCAGAACAGTCGATGTTTGTTACAATAGTTGGTTAAACAATCATAATATTTGGTAATTTATTCATATTTACTATTTAATACTGGTGTCATTTTAATAAAAACACTTAATGGTATAAACTTACCGAAAAAAAGATATTCCTTCCAAAATCTTGGTGTGACGGTGGTTATTTGCACAATTTTTGAGCGCACATTGGGGCACATTTTGACGTCTTAACGTTGGCTATGATTGAATCATACTAATTTAAAAGAAGACCACAACCGTATTGGTGCTCCTAATTTTCGCCCCGTTTTTGAAGCGCTTATCGGGAATCTAGTGTATTATTGATCGAAGGAGATATGGCCAAAAATTTAGAGTTAGGTTTTAACCGCTACTCAAAAAAATAAAAATGTTATAAGTTGAAAGATATTAAAGATAGACCCCGCTTTTGGGGACTTTTTTCGATAATATTTCGTAAATATTCAAAATAATTCGGGTGGTCACTTGCGCATGGGCGACATTGTATACCTATATCACGTACCTAAAGACATACATCGCATAATAACATGGAAAACACTAAATTAAATCATTAAACGCAATATAGATTCACTATCCTAGTATTTAATCACATAGACACGAATTATAAAACATATTAACCGATAATAAACATTTCTAAACGTATAAGGTTCTAATATATCGATCCATTTACACTAAAGCGTCGTATATATGACTTGTATAAGAGTTACAACAAAAAAAAAGTGTGTGTGCAATTCATACACGATAGAAGTGAAACTTCATTTTAAAAGGCATTTTATATTTTATTTAAATAGTGTGCAATATACATACACACCGACATTTACTCTCTCGCTCTGGCTCACACAAAGAGGAGAGACCGATAATGTGCGTTAAACGTTTAACCTTTAACATTTAACGTTTAACGCTTGGAAGTCGCATAAGAAGTTTCACTTCAATCAATTAAATAAAAGATATAACTACATGCGCACGGTTCTTTAAACATTAAAATATTATGTATTATCTATGTATCTCTACTGTGAGGCGACCTAAGCTCATCTGTCCTCAATAGTATGTTTAATTCAAAATCCTATAATGACTTCTAGATACAAATAAAGTAAAATTTATTTATTGAAGGGAAACTTCTTATGCGACTTCCAACGCGTTAAACGTTAAACGAACGAACAGTCAATTTTATTATTAATCAAATTATATAAGAACACCAGATCAGCTACCAAACGTCTATGTTCCAGGGTTAATATACTTCTGAAACAAAACATCAAACACAAAACAAAAAACTTAGTGTTGTCGCATCGAGAGATGAGCAAGGGCGGTACCGGTACACATACTCGTATAAGCTGTCTGCTGTATAGAAATAATCATCCTTCTCTGTATATAACTATTTAGCCGTATATATAACTCACCCACAACACGCCTACACGCGATCCTCGAAGGTGAATGTTTAAACATTCATAATATTTATGAATTTGTTAGACTAGATGTTCATTTCACTAATATATTCCCATAATTACGGCGAAATGATTACCATAATGTTAATTTACTTTTTTTTTGAATCGATATAGGTTGAGCGTTGTGGCCACAATCTTAAATGATAATGTGGCCCAAGATGGTAGTACTCTAAACCTAGTGGAAGACTAGCTCTTAAGTGCAGCTGCCAGAACACACCTATTGGCTAGCCAGGCGGGCATTAGAAAAAGCACTACCACCATGCTATGGTTTCATCACGATATGTTTCTTCACCGAAAGCTCACGCTCATTGCAGGGATTCGAACTCACGTCGATCGACGCGATGTCCGTAACGGCAACCACTGAGTCATCATTGCTTTAAAATGTATTTAAATTATTATAAAATCTACAGAAATTGATTTAAGTAGTACCTAGTATATTTACTTAGAAGAGTCCACACAGACAACTTAACAATTTTATAATATTGTGTATGTGACAACTTATAATATTATTATTTGCCTAACTAATGATCATAATTATTTTATAGTTTTTTTAATGATTTGTTTCTAACAATTTGTATAAAACTGAATAAAGCTTTATTATTATTATATTTACCAATAAACTGTTTATTCAATTAATTATTTTCTTGTATGTTTATTAAAAATCTATGGTTTTGCAGCTCGTTTGGTTTAAAGGTATTTTGAATTGAGAATTTACAGAATTTATATTATACAAAATTAGACACAATTAAATTAATACGAAATAATACAGTTAATAGTGTCTCTTTTTATAAAAAATTGGCGTATAGAAGCAGGGAGTCGTATGGACCATGCCCTCCTCAGAAGTGACCGTAGCTCACCCTAGAATGTTGGGCCACCAAGTCACAGTTGGGCCTCGTTTCTATTGGTTATCGCTTTTAAGATGACAGCCCCAGAGGTGCGGTGAGGTTTGCAGTAAAAATTAAGTGAGTAGGTAAATTTAGAGATAACACTTGGGAGATCCACACATAATACTTTTGTACAAGGCATGGGACCCATAACATTTGCTACTTTTACATTATGGCTAATTCTCAATTTTCCGGAACGCCTGGACCCTAGAAAAAAAATCTAGACACGCCATTGTTCACGAATTAGGTCCATTCAACTAAGTAAAAATTTCAGTTCTTGAAGTCATCACCTTAAAGTTTTGACACGATAGAAAACTTTTGCTATATTTATAAAGAAGGCACTATACAAATAACCCGCCACGACTACCTTTTCCAGCGGCAACTCAAGCTTAGAACCGTTTCTCCGGCATGGGGCCATTGAGCCAGCAGGCGCTCGCGTGATACAGTGACACTGTATTTACGAGCTGTCGACATACACACATGACAGTGCATTTCACACAAGCACAGTACTCAGGTACAAAGGTTCTGTAAGGAACCTTTTTTCATTTTTTTGGCTAGTTTAGACCAAATTGCCACATTATTAAATGCATACACGCATGTTTCTTTCTTCTACCTTGAAAGTAGATACCATTGATGTATAAATCTATGGTACAAAACATGTATATATGTATAATTAGTTCGATCGAATTTTACAGATAGGGAATTAGATCGCGACTTAATTGCATAACATCAACTATCTGCCAGTGAAAGTCCCGTCAAAATCGGTTCAACCGTTTCGGGGAGTACCCGAAAGAAACAGACAGACATTCAGACAGACAGCGAGACAAAAATGAAAAAAAATATATTTTATATTTCGTTTTTTTTTTCTATGCCTTTAGTAGAAAGCTGTTATTTTAAAATTACAAACAGACACTTTAATTTTATTATTTGTAGAGACTAGCTGTGCCCGCGGCTCCGCCCGCGTGGACTACTAAAAAAGGTTTTTTATTTTTTGTGTGGAACAGTAATTATTTTTCTAAAATAATTGTAGCCTAAGTTATACCTTATAACATCAGCTATCATAGACTATCGTGGTCAACGAGAGATAGATCAGCTATCTGCGCGTGAAAGTCCCGTCAAAATCGGTACAACCGTTTCGGAGATTACCCGGAACAGACAGGCAGACAAAAATATTAAAAAATGGGTTTTTTGTTATATGTATCGTGTATACTTTCATATGGATTGAATAAAAACCTGCTATGTTGACATTAGAAAGAGACACTTCAATTTTATTATATGTATAGATTACTAGCTGTTCCCGCAGCTCAGCTCGCGTGGACTACAGAATGCCGTCGCATGCACTCGGCATGCGCGGGCTGTGCTTTCTTAAAAATGCTTATTTTGGCTGATTCTTAGAAGATATACATATTATTCTATCGTTGACTTTTTTGTAAGTCTTTTTAAGATGTACAATTATGTAGTAAATTAATTTGATTATGGTTTACTCAGCTTAAGCCATTTAATAGTCCCAAAAGCGACGTTTTTCAGAATTGATTCACCATTAGTGTCACTGCTTATTTCGCACATTATTTTATATAATGAAAGATACATTATAACCTGTTCAGATAACATATCTATGAATTAAAGGAATAACCACGTAAATCGGATTAGTGGTTTTCGCATGAAAAGAACATAAACGGACAGACAGATAGAGAGACGTTGAGTTTTATGTATAGAAGACTAGCTGTGCCTGCGGCTTTGCAGTACTACAGAATACCGTTGCGTCTGTCGAACGCATACGCGAATCGTACTGTCCCCGCTCAAAAGACCGAAGACAAAAATGCATATTGTGGGGTATCCTTAGAGGATATATATATATATATATAGGTATACGTATTATCCCCGACATTTTTGTAGGTATTTTTAAGATCTACAATTATGTAGAACATTAATTTGATATATCTCGTATGGTTTACTCACCGTAAGCCATTTAAGTACCCCAAATGCGTCCTTTTTCCGAATTGATTAATCATTATCGTCACTGCTTATTTCGTATATTATTTTATCTTACATAATTTATCTTATAACCTCGCCAGATAACAGCTATGAACTAAAATAAAAAAATAGCTAAATCAGATGTGGTTTTTGTGTGAAAAGAACATAAACGGACAGACAGACAGAGAAACGTTGAGTGTTATAATATCTATAGAATATATACATATCATCTTGTTAGAGCTACGTTTGAAGCCGAGACAAATAAAAATTGTTTGAAGATTACAAGATAATTTGAAAACTCGTATTTTTCAGAATAACTTGTGTATTTTTGAGTTATGCAAGTCATTAATAACATTTCTAGGCATTTTATAGAATGCCAAATGGAAAACCGGCAAAGTATAAGACAATCCCTAATTTAGTGGTTACCCAATAATTGACTAATAAATTAAGTATTTTAATATTAGGTAATAAATATCTTGTAAGCACATTATTATAAATTGGCTATTAAATTTAATTATTTGATACACTACATAGGTATGTAGTTTATCATAATTTTAAAATTTATTGTCTAATTTGCTTTGGATCATGTATATATGGAGTACATTTTAAATAAAGTGCAGAATTTAAGTTTCGGAGTAGTCCACATATAAATTTGTTTTTAAGCATGCATTAACTGTAAAGGGACTAAAAACAGGGATTGAGGAAGCAAACACAGGGCGCGGGCGGGATGTCGAACTGGGGTTAAGTGACGCATTACGCATGCGCGTGCTAGGGGCGGCTGCGCGCAGTCGCCACGCGCCTGTCTTCAAAACAACATGGCGCTTAGCGTCCCCCAAGGATACGTCTAACATCCCGCGGCAAAATAAACCAGCTGTTTTTTATAAAAATATCAGTGAAATTTTGTAGTGTATTAATTGAAATAGTGTTGTGTTTGTGGTAGTGCGTGTGTGATTTTGGAAAACAGGTGGCCTGTACGCCTTAATTGTATCCTAAGGTGAGTAAAAAACAATAATATGTTTGATTGACTTTTCTCATTGATGGTCCATTGGGACGCTGATTTTCAAGTTGTTCAATTAAGTTTAGACACCCTTTTACATTTCCAATTAGAATTTCCATTTCTATTGTTTTATTTATTTTGTATTCCGAAATAATTTCCAGCTTTTTTACTAGTAATAAAATTGATATATAGGTATAGATAATTATGAGGCCTTCAAAAATATATAAGAGTATGAGGTGTTATATTATGATATTTGGATGGTACATTACTACGCTTCAATGCTATTTTATCATCTTGATATCTATTGTAATTAAAAAGTATATGGATTATTGAGGTATTATACTACCTACAGTATATAATACCTCATTGGCATAGAGAGGTGATATAAAAAATTCAAATACCTTTATTGAAGCACATTGTAATATCTTCATATTAAGTTATCGAGGCACTGTTTTTTCCGTGTTTTACAAAATAATTAATTTATCTTGCCAACTATGTACGCACAACTGAGTATTTGGTTATCGGGTTCATTAAAAGTATAATTTATATAATTCATACTTTATCAATGGGTAATTTAATGGAAATGTCGATATAAAAATTAATTATAGCGATGTAACATAACTTCATATATTTTACGTTCAGTAAGCCCCGTTAGTGTTTCTGTCATTGCAATGTGAATTATTAACCCACCTCCCATGGTCCATTTGTATATATGATTATAGAACTAGTAATGCCCTAGAAATGTCGATTTATTTTTGCTGAAATTAAAATAAAGTTATTGTTAACAACGAGTTCAGGATTTTGGTATTTAGATCCAGTAATAAAAAGTGAACGTGTGTGTACATATTAAGGCCTGCAATTTTTATCCACGCAAGTACCTACACTTACAATACTTATAAACTGTAAGTCTTTTATACATATACAACAACTATTAATGCCATATCCACACAAAAATGTTATGAAATTTAAATCACTACTACTATAATGCTTAATTGGAACTGATTTATTATGTAATGTAATTAAAAAATATTATGTAATGTAATAAAAAACCGAATAAATACGAAATTATTGAAATCATTTAGTTTACTGAGATTTCTGATATCTTGATGTGATACACAAAATAGTTGACAATTGGCAAATCCACGTCGAATTACGTTTTTGCCTTTTATTTACAGTTTTTCTATAAATATCTATAGCAAGTTAATAATAACAATAACTTTAGGCACTGGAAAAAAAACATTGAAGTACGTAAACTCCGATTACCTATTCTACATTCTTCATTAAAACACACTTAATTTACATATTATATGATACAGTTTTTAATAACAATCGTCGGAAAATATTGCTTATAGTTTCGCAATGCTCGCATACCGTTGTATTTCTTACCTCATCAATTTATTTTCCTGCATACGTATGAAATATTATATATAGTAAGAAATTACTAAACTTTGTAAATGTCATATTCATCATCCGTTATGATTAATATAGATAAGGTATTTTTGATGATATTTGTAAAATGATTCAGTAAGTATGCATATTTGTAAAGATTTATTTTAAATGGATGTATTAAATGCAATGAAATTATTTATATAAATTAAATCTAACGGGATATGCAGCCTAGCAACATTTAAGTATACATACGCTTAAAAACAACCGGTTTAATGAAATACGTTTTTATGCGTGAAATTTAAAATACTGTGAGAAATAAGTCAGAAATACTCGTAGTAACTATTAAATAATTCAGGAACAATGATCATTGACTTTAATCGTAATGCTGCATTGAATACAGATTCATATGATATTAGCCTTGAATTGTGTAATGCCAAGATCATATTAAACATGTGTTCTCACGGATAATATTTGCCGACGTACTTCTTTACCCGATATTCAGGTCTTGGCTTGACAAGAAATTCCTAAAACCTCAAGATACTTTGGATGTTTATGCAACTTTTTATAAGCTACCTGATTCCAATTGCAATTCGTACAAAAATATTAACGGGTTAATTCCTTGATCACTTATCTGCAGCATTTTTAATGTGTCTGTGAAAGATGAAATTTTTACTTCATTATCTTTAGAACAATTTACTTTTAAAATCACATAAAGAAATTCCTGAGACCTTAGGATACTTTGGAAGTTTAAGCAAGTTTTTATAAGCTACCTGATTTCAATTGAAATTCGTACAAAAATATCGACGAGAAATAAAGTTCTTGACCACTTTACTGCAACCTTTTTAATGTGTCTGTGGAAGATGGAATGTCTTTCAATAATAAGTGAGCTTAATAATAGTAATAATCTAAAATAAGATAACTTGGTAAGCCTTGTGTGAATTCTGGATATTTTAGCAACGGTATTTCGTAATCAATCTTGTATTAAGGTCCATGGTGCATATACATGATATATTGAACAATATTCTATTACTGTATCAGAATAGCCAAGCTTCCAGTCTAATTCTCAAAACTTGCGTAACGTTGAACGGGTTCGTTGCAATCGGGTAGCGGTTCTGAGTTTAGGGAAACTGTTGTTACCACTTCACCGTCTAACGATAATATTTATTTTACTACAAATAAAACCAGTTTTCGTTTTGTATTTGATTCAAGTGTGATATTGAGAGGCGCAATGTGTGGTCTTTGAACCATTGTTTAATGAGTTCGTGTTATTATTACTGCATGTCTCACTCTCTGTCGTATTGTCGATTGTTTTAAATCCTATATTCAGATTAACATTCCATTTATTGTTTAATATACAATTCGATGAATTGAATTATTTCTTGATATAGGTCACATGATTTTTATATTCAGCGATATTACATAAAAAAAGTTACTCAATTTATATTTACTTATTATTTTCGTAATTCAATCTTTGACACAGTCAGTGATCGTAAATATAAAAATCTTGGTTTCAATATTTATCGACGGGACTGCTTTATTTTGAAATTCTACACTCTGAAAAGCTTTTGCAGGACAATTTTCTAGCAAGCAAGTTTTTTTAAATACTTTATAGGGTTCGTGTTTGAGCACTATTTTATCTAATGTTAAGGGATAATGTGGCCTAAGATGGTTAACATGCTAATCATAGAGCAGAACTGGTTCTCAAGAGCAGCTGCCGGGACAAACCTATAGATGCTCGGATTTGAGCATGGTAGCTGGCCAAGCGGACGTTAGAAAAATTATAAATATGTAAGAAGACGCATTAGCTTACTATGTAATCTGTATGATCTGTATGGATATGTAATCTCTTATACGTAACCTATGGTTGTAGAACTAGAGGATTTTGAAGTCTTTTAATAGTCAAGAAATGAATATTTACCATCTTCGAATGTTCACGAATTTTTCTATCACTTGTATTTACGCAGTTGTTTCTTATTTATTGCCTATAATCGTAGAATAAACAATTTCATAATCAAGTGTTGATGGGGTGTGTGACTAATTCAATAAAATTAACCATTACTGAATAGGGAAGCTGCATCGAGAGTTTCTTCCATGACATTTATAGGCTTGGACGAATGCCAAACAACACTAGGTACAAGTATAAGATAATTCTAACTCTATTATAATGTAGCCTTTATGTTTGCATACATATGGGACTATTATTTAAGTACATACCAACTTAAATGTTTAGAAGAAGAAAAAAATTCCTACGTACTCTGGCTTGTTGAAATTTATTTTATAGTTTACTAAGTTTTGTTGCTAAACTCTAAATTTTCGTTATTTTTAGAGTACAAGAGACTTTTGCTGAGTTTTTTAAATGACATTTTATTGTCAACGTTCTTTGCACTTACTATTTTAACATGATCTATGGACATCAGTTATGTCATCAGTTTATGTTATCACAATAATTTTATCGGTCAGTTAGTGTTTGTGAGAATATCACCTGATTTTAAGTGCTGTTATGGCTATAAATGTTTACATTCTAGGCCTGTAAAGTCAACTGATTCTCAAATGCGACTGCCGAAATATACCGATACATGGAAACACGTTTTCAATTTGATAATAGCCCTCCATTTTCTAGAGTAGAATTCAAACCTTTTTGTGGCTTAATGGCAAGCATTTTCAGCACTACAAAATGCTTAGACAAACATAAGAGGTGAAGTAACTACGGTATTGTTGTGAAATGCCATCTATACATATAATAAAATTGAAGTGTCTGTTTGTAATGTCAAAATAACACTTTTTACTAAATGCATATGAAAGTACTAGATGTGCCCCGCGGTTTCACCCGCGTATAATGAAAAAATCTGATTGTTCTTTTATAATACTTAAATATACAGAATATTTTTATCGGACGGCCAGAGTTATGTGTCACACTCACACGGCTCGTTCCGCCACTGCTGCTAAGTCATAGACCCGAACCGAGTGTTAAATTATTTTAATTTTCTTTTATCTCCCAAACTATACGTCCAAATACAATGCTATTAAGGGCAAAGTTTATTTACATAGAATTGTCTTGATGATGAAGTAACTTTCGTTCGTAAGAATTAATAAGCCATGCCTAATAATAACACTCATAAATCACTTTTCAATTTTCCATAAAACTTTGTCACAAAATACCTTATTGTAGCGTATGTATTAGAGATAGGCATATGGTATCCTGGACTTTTTTGATGTGTACTATAAAATGTATTTTTATATAAATAATTATATATAATTTATGTAATTTTTTTTTATATGTTATAAGGACCAATATTTTTGTAGAACATTTTATTTACGTATCGCTAACCATTACGCCAGCGCACGCGGACAAAGCAGTTCGGGGACAATATTGCTTCCGACTTAAATAACAAAAATCAATATTTAAGGCTAGCCGAAAGGTGTAGCCTAATGCTAGATAATCTATAATATTCCTCGTAAATCTGGCTATTATTTACAGAAATATTTTTTCGAAATCGACTGATAGTTCCACAGATTAGTGTGTTTAAACAAACAAACATAAAACTACCGCGTTATTATATTAAGCATAGATTATACACGCCAACTATAACAAAAAAAACATTTTTTTTATTTTTGTCTGTGTGTTTGTTCTGGGTAATCACCGAAACGGTTGTTAGTGAACGCGAGTGAAGTCGCGGGCACAACTAGTACCGCAATAATTGTTTAGAGTAGTTGAAACAATTAATAATAAGAAAAAAAAACAGATCATAAACATTTCCTATTCATAGACGATTTATGTTCAATAAGCCGTGAACTTCGGCTCTGTCTTGTTCTCTCATAAAAATTGTATTTTTTATAGCGTGATGGGCCGGTTCGCGAGGTCATTGAACTCCCAGATTCCCCACTCAGTTAAAAGTCACGGCTAAATTTAGTACTTGCACATTTTGGCTGATTTGAGACATATGCTAACCAAATTTTTGATATTTCTTTACTTTCCTAGCGTTTTAGATGTGACGTATATATGAGTGTGTGTGTGTGTGTGTATGAGAGAAATATACACCACGTATCACGATATCAGTAAAGTAATGATATTTTATGATAATTGATTGCAATTCTGGTTACGCTAAACTTATAGTACTGTACTCTACATATAGTAAACTCACAGCATCTAAAAACCCCAAGCCGTCTGAGGCTCCAGGGTTCCTATGACTAACAGTATAGTCAGTTCGAAAAAAAAGCATATAAAAACATCCGGCGCTGTTGTGATTGAATAGCACTTTGTCCCTTTGTATGTAGCCTCCATTCTTGCGATCTCGTTTTGGTCGGAACGACTTTTTATTTCAGGATCGTTCCTGTTCCACCGCTTCGAAGTTTCCATTCAGATTTTTTCTTACGAGCGTTCTGAGTTGTTCGTTTCTTTCGCTTGCTTCGAGTACGTGTAGAGAATAATACTATTTATTTAATGGCAGTAATTCTATATACTCTTCTTCTTCTTGTTATTTAATGGCAACGTGTGTTGATAAAGAATAAAGCCAACGTCACGGGGATTTAATATTTTACTAATCATCACAGTTCAAACAAGCTTAAACAAGATGGTGGTAATTATAATTCATTTCACTTTTGCACAATAACTAAACTATGTCATACAAAACGCCATCGATATTACCTAAGTTTATGTGTTAAAATTAAAACCAAAACATGACCGATCTAGATCCCGATGTCTGGTGATTCCTGTAAACGAATTAAGGTAACATTTTATAATTAACTGTGAAGTAAACCGTAGATTTATGAAATAACTTTTAGAGGGACAAATAAAATGGGTCGATCAGTCTCACATGTCGGTTTGGTTATAAAGCCGGACAGGCCACTCACTCCGGTGTATGGCGTTTGATGGTCAGCTATTGCCGTATACTTCTTGTAGGCCGGCTTCTTCAAGTGAAGAGCTGACTGCTTTGCTTTCATTAAAAAAAATGTTGGTTCTTATAAAAATGTGTGTTAATTTTAGTTAAAAGTTTTTTTGACTATAATACGCATGAATCTACACTACCTATTATAAAGTTTGTATGTTTGTATTTTTACGTGGTAATCTCTGGAACTAGGTACTGACCCGATTCTGAAAATTCTTTCACTAATGAGAAGCCACATAATTATATTATCCTTGAGTGATATAGGCTATTTTTTATTTCTATGAAATGTTATATTGTAATTAACGCGAAACAAGCTGCTAGCGGTGTAGTACTTAATATTTTATCTCGAAGTCTGTTGTACTCCTTAGATTTCAAGTTTTAACGGGTGTATTACATACGATTTATGCTTTCACAAGTACGTAGTTTGTTATAATATCCACGGCGATAAGGCTAATTGATTAATGTGTAAAGTTTGTCATATGCAAGTTAGTTAATTAGCTTTTCCACCGTTGAGACCGTTGATATACATTTTATTTAATACTTTTTATAATTGCAGTATCATATTTATTAGTTAATTATGTGAATAACGTATTGCTCAATTAGTATTTGCATTTAGGCGAGATGTTATGTTAGTCCTGATAAAAATATACTCTCTATATAAAATAAAATATGCAATTATCAAACCAACGACAATAGAAACTGTGTTCGATACGGGCAAATAGAGACACCTCCTTTTGAAGATCAAGATTAATTTTGAATCATTTAGTAAGTCAACGAAGTAAGTAAATAAGATAGTCCATAATAGTGGTAAGAGGATAAAGATAAAGGAACAGTTTCACACGGTATGCAAGTAATGTCTTCTATAATGCGAATGAATAATAGTTTGCCCGGAGCTAATTGATATAACAAGCACGTGGGTCTGTAGGTGTCAAAGTGTGTCAGCTCCTATTACCGGTACACGCTATGTATATCTAACGTATTGATTTAATAAGTAATCGTTTTTTGTGAAGATTCATTGCCGGATTGATTAAAACTTATATAAATAAAACTAAATGCTGTTTGTCTGGTAAGCGCATTATTTAAGAACTGCTGGAAGTTGAACTTGGGTATGTTCCGTTGGAGTAGCATATACACCTATTGTAAAAACCCTTAAATAAAGTGATATAAAAAAAGTTTGGTCTTGTGGACACAATATCTCAAAGATCAGGTATCTAAATCACTTTAGTTATGCATGAATAATGTGTGTGTAATAAACGTACAAAATATTTCGAAAGTGATGAGCACATCGGCACGCGCTAGCAATTAATATAGAATAATAAACCGTCGTTTGCAATGTATAAAAGGCGACAATGTTCACCGTAAAAGTAAAAGAGATTTTTTAGAAACCCTACAGGAATCTGGATGACGTATTGTTAGTCCCCATAAGGCCGCGTAATTGGAACCTAGGAGCTAGTGAGTGACGTGCCGTGCATTTTCATTGCCGAGATTCTCGCAATGAAATAATTCAAACCCCGGGATCGTGTTCAGTAATTTAGTTCGTGTTAATTTTAATTTTGTTTTACTGCTGTAGTACTTGTATATTATAAATTATATTATACAAGCTGGGCGAGCAGACGTTGTTCTGCCTTTTCGGTGGTTAATGGCTCGACCACGGCGCCATCTATTTGATCAAAACATAGCTTTTAATCACTGAATCTCGATAAAACAAATATATGATGTGCTAAATCGATCAAATTGTTCAGAAATTACACGGTCACAAATAGACGCACGCACAGAAGATTTTTAGGAATCTGAAGTCAACAGGGAGCCCTGTTAGTTTCGCCATGGCATTCTATCTGTCTGCGGCTTAGCCCAAAAATTCTTAGTAGCAGAAAGCTGTAATTTGGCATTGGTATGCCTACACATATTAATCACACCACAATCATATTAATTACAATCCCAAAGTTGTAAAATCAAACCTTAAACTAAATTTTTTTTGGGGTACCCCCCCTACACATTTGGTGGGAATGTTTTTTCTCGTCTATCCCATGGTATAGGGTGTCGTTGGATAGGTTCAGTAAATGTGAAAACCATTTTTCGATTCAGGAATACAATTTGCAAACTATTAAGCTTCAAAGTGGTAATTTTTGTTAGAGTCAAGGTTGATGGGAGGGGGGTGGTGGTTGTTTTATATTATTTGAAAAAAAATCGAAGTTAAGAGTAAAACTATTACGGCTAAGTAAGAAGAAGTTAACGAGTAATAGTATAGACCAAGTTATAAAATGTACTTTAAAAAGTAATTTCGTACAAATTCCATTAAAAATTACTTGAAGCTTCTAAGCAAGGAGCTCCTAAGTCTGCATATTGTGACTGGTAACTAAATACGGAACCCTACACTGAGAAAGATAATACCTACTGATGAATTCGAATTTTAAATATATATGTGTCATCGTTTGTCGGAATCCAATATTCCGGTTCCCGGGATTTCAATGACACTATTTGCAAGCCCTACTAGAAAACTTGTGGCAGTGTCGCGTTTCAACATCGATAGTCGGATTAATTTACCTATCTTATGCTCTGTTTCGCTCACTCGTAACCTGAATGGTGAGGATGGCGATAGACATGAAAAATATTTTTTTTTGAAAGCTTGAATATAATTTAGTATGCGTTTAAACTGTTCACGTCTGTTTTGTATCCGCCGATATATCCGCCGTTTTTGATAATGTTCGTATATAAATTTGACTCATCGATGTACTCATGCATGCGATTTGGGCTTCAAGAGCTACGTGACTTTTTAAATATCTATAGTATTTAGTACTTATATATTACATTTAAGTATTGTTTAGATTCAATAGTCGAAATCATGAATGGTGTTTTAAGGTATCGGCTACGGGCACAGAAAGATAAACAATTGCTTATGAAAGAAGTAGGTCTAGTTCTAAATTGAACGGAAATTTGTTAAATAATTCGAGTTTTAAAATGAGGAGAAATTGCAAATTGGTAGTTAAATTCTGTTTCATTTCGAAAGAAGTTAAACTTGTAAAAAATAATTTATTTTCTTACAAATCAGGTTTCCAAATTGTAATGAATTTAAATATGAAAAGAGAGGTTCGGATGTGGTTTGGTATTTAAAGACTAGCTCATTTTCGTTTTTATGAAACGTAATTTTATGTATTACTAGCAAATCCAGGCACTCGTTGCTGTTGCTCAGATTTTTTTTTATCCACCGCTACTAAACTATACGGGATCGCCCGCTAGGCTAATATGAAGCATGTCTGAAAATTTTATCAAAATTGCGCTAGCCCTTTCGGAGCCCTTTTGATTCTTTATCAAAATTAATGATCCAAATAACATGCTATAAAGGGCATAGTTTATCTAGATAAAATAGTATAATGCTCATAAATCTTTTTTCAATAAAACTTGGTCACAAAATACCTTATTGTGGCTTATGTATAAGAGATAGGCATATGGTATCGCAGACCTTTTTTTAGATGTACTAAGGAGCAATATATTTGTAGAACATTGAATTTACGTATCACTAACCATTACGCCAGTGCCGTGTAGTAGTTCCAGAGATTAGCATGTTAAAACAAACAAAAAAAGTCTTCCGCTTTATTATATTACTATAGATAAGTGTAGAATCATATATACACTATTTTAATAGGTATGTGGCGCGCAAATCGTTTCATATAAAAATACCGGAAACCAAGTCGCTGACAAAAACCGATGTTAGTACCAATTATAACAGTACAATGACATTTTACGATAATATTTCTCGTTCTATTATTATCAATCAACAGCGATATTAATTTAATTTAAATAGTAAATTAGTTTGGACACGAATTATTAACTAACATAAGGTTCAGTCAGAAGCTGTAGAAATGCTATTCAGGTTAATAATTAATAACGGTTTCTAAGTACAATTGGTCTTGTGTTAATGTTATCGGTCTATTGTTTGAAATTAGCACAAAGGGAGGTAGAAGTGTACGAGGTGTTGTTAATCACAGCTGTTCTCGATCGATACGCGATATGGAAGCGTTAAACCGACCAGCTGTTAACTACAAACAAACGTAAAAGGAAATGAATTCATCCTTATTGCTCTTATTGGATTCAGATGAAAATAAAACCGCTTCCGTAGCTAAATGATTCATGAGTTAAAAATAATATCGCAAGGTTTTTTTATCATTTGAACCAAGAAAATGTGAGAAATAAAGAATTAGGTGTGACAAGTGTATACTAGTTTATTAATACCAAATATCTATGTGGAGGAATTACTGAAATCTGATGTAAGGAGGGTCGGACGTGTTTTAATAGGAGCATTTTTTAATTGAAGATCTCTTTGAACTTGCTCGGCTTTCGTCTCCTGCTGTGTTGTTGAGAACACCTCTCCTCAATTAAACCGCAATGGTGGTTTCAGTTGGATAGTTTTTAGAAAATATAAAGAAAAATAATAATTAATTTAATTATTATTTTAGTGTTTTTATGCCATTAGCAATATGCAATTTTGTTTAAGTTCTGAAACACGTGTTGTGTTATCACGAATTGTAAAAATAGCAACATAAAAAACTCTTATCTAGATTACATCAACCATAAAATTAGTTGAATCAATGAAACCTTCCGTCTTCGTTCTCATAGTTCTTGTAATTGCATTTAGACCATCCTTTGTAGTATGCTAACTACCAGGGTTTTGTTGTTTAATATGACGAATAAAATAAAATGGTCCTAAATCTTGATTTCCGAATCGCTCATCAGTAATGTAATGGGACAAGAACCAAATCAAACGCTCAGTTGTTACTCATAGTTTACTTAGCAGAGTAGGTGCTACGTTATCTGTTCTCTTTTACTTATTCTCATAGCAACTAATATAACCAACCACGCAATGTTCAAAGAATGCACCAGATGATTTCACTACGATTCATCGCCTTAGCTGGCCTGTTTATATTTCTCCATGCGAGACAGTGTTTGCTAAACCTTTTTAGTCTTCAATTTATTTTTCTATCTTTACTTTTTTCACTTATTTTTTTTCCATTTATTTAATAATTTTTTGACGTGTTTTGCTTTTCTAGTAGAAATTAGTTTTTTAAAGAAAGTATTTGAGAATATTTCGCACATTATAGAATGTAAACAGTCTAACAGCTGTCATGTTAGTTAAACAGATTGTTAATAGATGGCGCTTTGTACGTGTTAATTGAATAATTTTAAAATATATGTTATATATTAATAAATATCAACATTGCCTTTAGTCTTCTATAGCGGGAAACGCAAGCTTAAAAATTATGTTTAAATCATTAATATTAATTACGAATTAAAGGAGATATGGCTTCGCCATTAAAAAATACCTTTGACAAATAACATTTACCAGCATATAATACGTATAAGAATATGGGCGTCTTTATAGACATTAAAAAAAAGTAGTTATCTATCTATACTATCTATATTAATATAATACAGCAGAAGAGTTTCTTTGTTTGTTTAAACACGCTAATCTCTGAAACTACCAGTCAGATTCGAAAAATTCTTTTTGTATATGATAGCCAGATTCACGAGGAATAGTATAGGTTATCTAGCATTAGGCTACACCTGTCAGCTAGCATTAAATATTTATGTTTGTTAGGTAAGTGGGAATTAACAGCGCACCCTAACTGCTTTATCCGCGTGGGCTGGCCTAATGGTTAGTGATACTTAAATACAATGTTCTACTAAAATATTGCTCCATAGTACATCTAAAATAATTCAACACTTGGTTCGGTTCTATGAGTTAGCAGCAGTGACGTGAACTGGCCGTGCGAGTGTAACGCACAACCCTGGCCGTCCGATAAAAATATTGTCTATATTTAAGTATTATAAATGATCAATCAGCATTTTTTTATTACACGCGGGTGAACCTCGCTAGTGCTTTTATACCACTGATTTTTTAATAAAGACGTCTGTAACTAGGCTCTTGGATGCATTAGTTTTCAATTTATACATAAATAGTTTTCAGTTTGAGAACCCCAATAAAAATAAATTTACCGGTCAGTTCCGAGAACACGTGAGGTTAAGTTAATAACGTTACGTACGTGCAATACATTTGAGGGAACTTTGCAGGAAGCAGTTTCTCTCATAAGGCAATTTAACGCACGTGCTGGGATATCACTTACACCAATATCATCCTTCTAGGATTTATTTTAAAGACTATTTTTTATTGTGTGATTTTTTCAAACTATTATATATTTTATTGGGTTTTTTGAGAAAGAAACATATTAACCAATTAAATGAATAAATAGCTTTTGCTAGAGTTCCAAAGGCAATAAAACCTTTATAGTTTCTCCATGTCCGTCTGTCTGTCCGCGACTTAGCTCAGAGATTCTTTAGTACTAGTAAGCTGTAATTTTTTTTCGGTACCTGCCCTACATGTAAAATGGGGATGATCTTTTTTCGTCTATCCCATGTGGGGTGTTGTTAGATAGGTCGTTCAAAAATATTGCGGGAAAGTTAAAACCATTTTTCATTCACGGATCCGTTTGTGAAGTAGTGTGAGTAAATTTGTGAAGTTTTTTTTGTTTTTTTTTTTTTTGTTAAAGTCAAGTGCCTTGCCAGCTAAATGGTTGTATTTAACGAAGTTGAAAAAGAACTATGACAGTAAAGTAGGCTTTACAAATTAACGAGTAATAGTCGACCGACTTATAAACGGAACCATATGCTGCGCGTGGCACGACACGCACCGGGGATTTTTTTTAAATCGACTTGAGCTAGCACGTCCTTAGCATATCTTGAGGTTGCCTTTGTTCGTGTACTCATCAAATGATTTTTTTTAATCCATTTGTCCAAAACTGGTGATGCTGTCAAAGCTTCTAATGGCTCCAGGGCCCTTAAGGCTAAGAGTATAGTCTACTGAAAAAAAAAAGTTATTATTTATGAATAAGATGTCTATTTCAATTTTGGATGGAACTAACTAAAATACAGGTTATTCCTGTTTGGTAATTGAGGATATTATGTGTTGTACCTTTTCTTTTTGTGCTAAATAGACTGTTTTTATTTTTATTTACCTAAGGTATATCTTTTTTTAATACTTTATATGATATTTTACCATCATCTTGCTTAATGTTAAGTGACGATGTGGTCTAAGATGGTAATATTTCAAATCTGATAACACCGGGATCGAGCTAAAGAAATAAATGATAATCGTTATTTATATCGTGTTACATAATAAATCTATTGTTATGGGTGACAGATGTTTCCAGAATAAAATAAGCTGCGCCTACGCATGATGCACGTGCCGCACCGGTCTGCGTACGCGTGCACGCTCCCTATTTCTTTTTTCTCGTGCCAGGAAGTAGTGATTCATCCGCTCGACGGATTTCCGACAATCTTGCTACAGACTTGTTATTTGTAACAGTTTTGACTGATAAAAATTGAATAATATTAAACATTTTCAATAGAAGTGGAATTAATATAATAATACAACTTTCAATATTTATACTATTTCGATCAATATTTAGATTTCCAATATTATACCTAATTGTTATGAGTTTTGTGCTATAGAATATATTTAGACATTTTGTGTCTTAAGATTAACCTAAAAATAGTGTATTAAGTAATTACAAAAAAGATAGCCGAATATGGTTTATACCGAAGACGAATTTAGGCCGAATGTTCGTTTCGAAATCATACCGAAGCCGAATTTCGTATCAATTTTGGTGCTAAGAATAAGTCAAAAAATATTTACGTTGCACTTGCCATTTCTCTTGCGCGCTTTTCGCCCACTTCTCCTCTCTGTTCGATACTTCGTCGGACCCCAACACACTCGAGTTAATAATTTCTTGAGTTGGTAATGGTCGTACTGGATAACAATACAGTACAATATACTTTATTTCACACGAAAATAAGGCATGTTATATAACTACATATTTACTTTACTTGTGTACAATTAGGTATCGCTTGGAAAGATTTATTCCATGCTCCTTTAAAAAATGAAATAAAAAAATCCTGGTGGCATACCGAATGTTTACCGAACTTCGGCCCATCCCTACTTACAAATTTACCTCGTGTTTTATGTTATTTTGTTTATTAACTATTTATTAGAAATCCGAATAATAAAAGAAAGCTCAGTCAATATCTTTTTTTACTCAATTTATTGTAATATTTTTCATTCGGCTCTGAATACATTTTGTTATATTACGAGTATGTATCTGTTTGGCTACAAATCTTTAAATTGCATAACTAAAAAAATAGGAATCATAGACTCATAGTGTCGCCAGCTCGCCATCACAAAGAGAACTAAAGAGGTTGTTGCATTTCTAGAGAATGCCATTGCAAAAGCTACGCGACGCATCGGTTGATAATGTAAAATAGATTCAACGGCTACAACATTGATGTGCTCAACTCAGTTCCCACTTTCACTACTAGATGGCCGTAAACACATAGACGTTGGATCAATAAAACAATACATTAAGCATTAAGGAATTATTATTATAATAACTGTGCTAGTGGTTTCGCGCACATTTTTTAATTTTTATTTTTATTTGCTATGTAATATGGAACGTTGGATTTCATAACTAAGAAGGACTGGATATCTTGATATGCCATATAATATGGCTTAGTTAATTAAAGGTCTATTATGTAATATTTTCAAGTAATATATATGTATTTGTGGGGCGCATTAAAAAAATATGGAATGAATAAGAAACTAATATTATAAGAGTGGTCAAAAATCAATTTATTGTTTCTCAAAATAATTTCTTTTAGCTTCAATGCACTTTTCATGCGAATAAACCAATTTTGAAAACATTTATTCCACCACTCTTCCGTAGTGAACTCGGAAACATACTTTTTATACTCGTAAACAACCTCTTCTGGTGTTGAAAATTGTTGACCGCGTAAATAATTCTTGATATTTGAAAATAGGAAGAAAGTCCAGGTGCCAAGTCAGGACTATATGCAAGATAACGCATAACATCTACGTTTTTCCCTTTTAAAAAATCGTTTTTCAGTGTGGCCGTGTGAGAGATGATACGGCGTTTTTGGTTATTTTTACTGAGTGTTTCAATAACAAAATAAACAAGTGGTCGTGTACCAATAGCTATTCACTGTACTACGATCCTCCAAAGTGACAGTAGCCACGTGTCCAGTTTTATAAAAAAAAAGTAGTAATCATCTGCTTAGCGGCAGACCTCACACTCGTCACTTTGGTTGGTTTCGGCTCACCTAGAAAGACTCAAACAGTAGATTCCTGCTTTGTTTTCATGTTTCGTTTCCTGTCACTATGTCCCACACCTAATTAGACGTCCCTGAGTTGAATGTGGTAAGCATGGCATTGCACCAAGTGACGCGGTCCGTTTTTTGAGCCTCGGTTAAATTGTGAGGGATCCATCGGGAACACAGTTTTTTTACACCCAAATGTTTTTATAGGGTTGATTGTAGCTGACTCATGTCTATGCCTTAGGATGCCCGAATCTCATAGTCGGTCACATGACTGTCTGTTTCGTTCATACGGTTTACAGCATCGAGGTTCCTTGTTCACTGCTGTAGACGGACGACCAACCCGAATTTCGTCACTGAGATTAACACGACCGCGTTGGAATTCTGTAAACCAGCTATAAACAGTCGACTTGCATGATGCTAAATACATGGCAACGTAGACACGCAATAAGTATTTAAAACGGCACTAAAATGTAACCTGCCTGTAAATGTAAATGCCTGGCTAGCTACCTCCCTCAAGTTGAAAATCTGTCGCCAAGTACCAATAGGTGTGTTCCGGCAGTTGCACTTGAGAGCCAGTCTTCCACTAGGTTTAGCGTGCTATCATCTTAGGCCACATCGTTACTTAACATCAGGTGAGATTGGGGCCGAGTGTCAAATAGATGAAATAAACTCCATTTTAAAGCGAAAGTATTCCATTTTAAAATGTCGTAATTTTTTTTAAATATTCTTGGTGTAAGTGGCCAACAAATATATTGTGTAAATATTATCTCAATCGGTCAAGTTATAGTTATAGAATCACTACGTAACAGCCGCTCACAAGATTCGAGTAAAACGCATTATTAATGCTTATAGAGAATTTTCGAGTTAAATTTACAGTTTAGGTCTACGCAACTAATTTTTTTCAATTAAATATGTATTGCTAAACATATTCCAGGCTTAATTAAATTCACAAATCAATTTTAGGGTTCCGAGTCAAAAGGAACCTTTATAGTTTCGCTATGTCCGTCTGTCTGGCCGCGGCTTAGCTCAGAGATTCTTAGTACTAGAAAGCTGTAATTTGGTATGGGTATACTTTTATTAATCACGTCGTGAAAGCGGTAAAATAAATCTTGAAAAAAAAATGTGTAGGTTACCTCCCCTATACGTATAGTGGGATGTTTTTTTCTCGTCTATTCCATCGTGGGAGGTTGTCAATGGATAGGTCATTCAAAGATATTCTGGGTTTATGAAAACCATTTTTCGATACAGGGATCTGTTGGCGAATATTAAGCTTTAAATCGCTAATTTTTGTTATAGTCAAATGTCCCCCCCCAAATGTTATAGTTAAATGCCAGTTAAATCGTTGTTTTTATATGAAAAAATCTATGAAATAAAAAATATATGAAAAAATCCATGGTAGTAGTAGATATGTTATAATGAATTTAAAAGGAAAATTATCAGAGGTAAGTAAGCTTTACAAGTTTACGAGTAATAGTCAATCAACTTATTAAATGTATTTGGAGAAGTAATATCTCACAAATTCTATTGAAAATTACTTAAAGACCACGCTCTAAAGGTTGATTAATATTACACCGGATCGGTCCGGTGTTCCCCGTCAGAATTACTTCATACAAAAGTATACACTGCGCTTGGCCGGACACGCACTTAGATTTTTTTATTTAAATTCAATATGGCTAAACATATTTCAATTTTAATTAATCATAATTGTTAAGTAAATATTGATTTTTCATTTGGTATATTTTTTAGGTAGATAGGACTAGCAATCGCTTCAACAGTCTTATTTAAAAATGAGCTAATTTGCTAGTTGTTTCGGTTACGTGAAGGCTTTCATATCTATATATATTATATATGTATGTATAATTGTGTATCAGCTGTTTGTTACCATAGTACAAGCTATGATTAGTTTGGAATCAAATGACTGTGGGTGGATATTCCCCTTCAAATATACATAAATTTCCTTTTTTCTTTTTATCTAATCTATAATACGTAGATAATGATGACAATAATGGTAATGATAGCTCACGGAATATGGGAAAAGTGATCATCTAATGTAGTGATGATACTCTTCCAACATACGATTTCTCCTTAAATATAATTTTATTACATTATACTTTTACCCTACTTCTGAGCTTAACGCTTTGTATAATCTGGAATATTTCAGAGGCTAATTAATGCATGTTTAAGGTACAAGAATGTTGAATGACTTGCGTAGGTACTTCCTTTAAATTTTTACCACTAAATATATTTACATCTTAATAATGACGTGTAAGATTTGTGAATTTATGTTAAGATATGAATTTAAGCGACTTTAAACTTGAAATTACAGTGTCAAATGCAAGCTTTAGTATGTCAAAGTGATGCCAACTATTGAAACACAACTTTGTCAGGCTATATGACTTGAGCCACCTATAAACTTAAGGAAGCGAATCCAACTATTATAAACTTTAATTCCTTACGGGAAGATTCAAACGAGTTAAAACTCTCTGGCCGTGTGTTATTTTAAGTACCTACCTATAATCACCGGATCGCGCATCCGCGTCGACTGTGACCCCTATTCCAATGTGCACGTAGCAGTTACGCGGCCTTCGGACCCTGTTTTGCATTTTGTGCATACGACGCGTCGTTGCTGCCGTTTATCAACTTGTAGTGATGTATACTTACGTGTCGATATTTAACTGTTTAATGTTAATTATTTATTTGAAAATATCTGTTAGACGGCATACTATCATGTCTGTGTTTTAAATATTGAAGGATTTAATATCTAACATGAAACTTTGAAAGTAGCAACTTATAAAATAAACTACACATTTGTGTATCAAATAAATATTTTTGTTGTTAAAAAACATAATATAATTGTTTGTACATTTTTAAACATAATTGTTTATTTATAACGAAAATAAAAAAGTTTTGCAAGTTTAAATGAACCTTTTCTTACTACTTTTTTGGCATTTGGGCATTCTTAGGAACGCTCTGAAATAGTTTAAGTTTTTTCCGGAGTCTTTATAGATGTGTTTGTACATTATGACACTATATATCATTTGTAGACCATTTTATCTCATAAATATTGTATAAAACAAAGTTTTACTCGACAACAACACGGTGGTTATTATAAATCATACTCCTATAGGTACTGGCATTTAGGTTTAATTTTGGCATAGAAACTATATAAATTAATTATTAATACCAAGAGTGCTATAAAATGATCTCAATTGAATTAATCGATAGCATTCTTATGCACAAGGACAACACTATTTTTCAGTATCACGTAGATACCAAGACGTCTGCAGGAGGACATAAAATCTATTGTAATTCTTTAAATGTACACAAACGGTCCCCTTTCTCCAAATAAATGTCGGTGATTCCTTGTATTTTACAAGAATTGGTCGGTGAAATTATAGTTGTAATTTCTTTTTTCTTTTGTGTTTATTCGGACGGTGACTTGTGTTATACATTTTTGCGCATTCCTTATTCGTTTACCGATAGTTTTTGGCTTTATTTTGGTCTGACATGTATTATATTGCTTAAATAAATTTATAATTTGAGTTATTTTGTTATAATGTAATTTTGGCATTATGTAATTTTGGCGGTATTTTACGTGATGTAGTATGGTTAATGTGAACAACTGTAGTGGATTGTAAATAATATCAAGATCGTGCATTTTAAGTTGCTAAAGAAATTCCCTGGACTGTTTTAAGAAGGCAGCCGTCGCGCCATCTTGTTAAAACTATGTTTGAAGATTACAAGAATAGTATGAAGAATATTTTATTCACGAGACGTTGGCAGAATTGTGGATGAACACAGATGCCATTAAATAAAAAGAAGAAGAATTCGTTTACCAACTATACTCCGCCTTTGATATTTGGTCATTAATTGGCTATAGATAAATCCAAAAATTGTGGAAATAAATAATTTTGTTTGTTAACCCGTCCAGAGCGGAAGAAATTTGCCGAATTTCGCGCCAAAATCAATTTTGTTTGACGTCACGTGCTAATTCTTTACGCGAAATTACTTTTATTGTACAAATACATCTAATCTAATAATATAATATATTACATTATTTCATGTTTTATTATATATAATACTAGCTGTGCCCGCGGCTCCGCTCGCCTGGACTACAGAATTATTGATTATGAAGATAAAGATCTAAGGAGTAAAACAAAGAACAATAGATCTAAATTAATTTCAGGACGTGTCGTTGCGACAAACTCAGAATTGCAGTTAAAGATTGATTAATAGATTGTTTAAATTTACGAACTTTGTGATATGTTAGATCTAGGTATGTTAGCGTAAGAACAAAAGAGAAGGGAAGCTTCCGGTAGAGTAAGAACATCAAAAGAGAAGGGAAGCATTTTACTATACATAAGGATGGAGTAGTTATTAAAAAGAGAAGGGAAGCTATGCAGTCTTTAAGAAATTTTAAAATAAGTAAATCTTAAAATTGTTAACCAATATAGCATATAGAATGTCCATTTGGGAAACTCTTCATTGCAGGAAGGAACACATAGTATAATTATTTTAGAAGACACAAGATCCCTGATCTGTGTTAGGGGTGTCGTTAAGGAACTTTTAAATAATAATAAAGTTCCCCGTTAATATATTCTGTACTTTAATCTCTCTTTATCTTCTATATATATAACGAAATACAACTCATCACGAGATCTCCGTAACTATAGGTCCGATTAACTTGAAATGTAGCACAGTTACTACTTTCGCGATGTAGATGCTCACTAGGAACGGATTTTGGGACACTCTACCTCTAAGAGTGTAAAATAGAAGTTGAAAGTTTGTATAGGGTGGGTATAAAACATTCTCTTTTGACTTGAAATTTTCTACCTAAACTACTTAATAAAAACAATGAAACATGTGTATCATCAGCATTTTTCAAAATTCATCACTTAAGAATGTATAAATTGGGGTTGAAAATTTGTTTGGTGTTAAGAATTTTTGTATAACTGTTTAAATATAACTCAAATGGCTTGACTGGTTCTTATAAAATTTTCTACACGGGAAGCTTAAGTCACTGGTCAATTGAGTAAAAATTTTCAGTAATATTTTTAGAAATCGTAAAAGAAATAATTCATATTTTTATTAATCACTAGTTGTGCCCGCGGCTCCACTCGCTCCACTCCACTCCACTCCACTCCACTCCACTCCAATGCTTTCGGTGAGCGCACGCGCGAATTGTGTTGCAGCAAAAATACTTATCGTGGGTGATCCTTAGAAGATAGAGACATATAATACTGCTGACTATTTTGTAGGATTTTTTAAGTTCTACAATTATGTAGTACATTAATTTGATATATCTCTTATAATTTACTTAGCGTAAGCGATTTAAGCAACCCAAGAGCGTCTTTTCCCGAATTTTTCATCATTATCGTCACTGCTTATTTCGTATGTTACTTTATCTTACAAAATATATCCTATAATCTGGCCAGATAACATAGCTATGAATAAAAATAAAAGTCATGTAAATCAGATAAGTGGTTTCCGCGCGAAAAGAGTATAAACGAACAGACAGGCAGAGAGAGAGAGACGTTGAGTTTTATAATATGTATAGATCCGATAGATATTATCCGATTTTGATGAATTTTGTACACGAGAAGTATAAAACATTTCATGATAGATAAGCTATAAGAATTGCCAATAATACTTTCAGAAATTGTAAATAAAAAAAATTACATAAATAATAATTTTGTATTTTGATTCTCAACCGAATTTAATGAAATTTCGTACATGGGAAGCATACGTACGTCATTTTGTAATTGATAGTCTATAAGAAACGTCAATAATAATTTTAAAACTGTCAATAAACAATTTCAAATGTTTTTTATTCTATAAAGCCGATATTTATGATTTTTTTTACACGGTAAGTGGATATCATTCCGTAATTATTACGTTATAACAACCATCATAATAATACATTTAGAAATCATTAAGAAACATATATTTTTATTAATTTAAAACCGATTTTGAAGAAAATTGTACTCGGGAAGTACACGACATTCCTCAATTGATAGGCTATAAGAATTGTCAATAACTGCGTAAAAAACGCACGCGGAGTCGCGGGCACACCTGTTATAAATTAAGTTAACTGTATAAGTTAGTACTTGTTATAAGGCCGTACGATAGAATAAACTGTCTGCAAAATACGTCCTTATAGCTCACTCCACATACATTACAATGCCTACATACAGACAAAAAACAATTTATTCAAAATATATATCATTACCTTCAACAGAAGTATATAAATCAACGTTACATGTTATATTACAACAGGAACGGTTTACATATACATTTATTTTTATTTGACTTTGTGTTTAAATAAGCTCAAATTCTTTACATAAAAAAAACTAAAGCATTGTTTTCATAACTGACCGACCCAAAGTCACAGCAACTCGCTAAATGCAAATTTACATCAGGGACGTACTCAGAAAGAGTAAGATGTGGCACGAGCAGGTTTTATATAACCTACAAAACGTTGCATTTCTCTAGCCAAGCCCGGTAAAGCTGTAAAAGCCGCAAAAGCTCCAGGGCCCCTAAGGCTAACAGTATAGTCAGTTCGAAAAAAAAGCGTTTCTCTAATTTAAAACGCAGGTTGATGTACGAATCTATACATATAATAAAATTGAAGTGTCCGTTTGTCATGTCAAAATAACAGCTTTTTACTAAATGGATATGAAAGTATATACGGTACATATAAAAAAATAATTGTCTGTCTGTTTGTTCCGGGTGATCTCCAAAACGGTTGGACCGATTTTGACGGGACTTTCATTGGCAGATATCTAATGTTATAAGAAATAACTTAGATAAAGATACTTAGATAAAAGATAAAGATAAAAATAAATAAAAAAATAACTAAAAAAGAAGGTTTTTTAGTAGTCAACGCAAGCGAAGCAGCAGTCATAGCTAGTATAACATAAATATAAACTGAGAAATCATGTCTTTTTTTATATTAGCACGGCAAAGTGACGGTACTCTTAGATATCGGCGATCCATCGCTGATAGTCGCTGTCATGCTGACCTGCAAGCCTCACAGCAACTGGATATACATTGGCTGATCCCAAAACGCGAGAAACCTAAAGGGAGTCAGTGTGACGAGTTTATTACCATGTGCATGGCGATCGCGATGCAGTCGGGTAAAGATCCCTAGCACCCCATATGATTACTGACTCCGGAACGCGACACACTTACCAAATATACTAATCCTATGAAATCTTCTTAAAATAACCTGTAATAAAATTTCTATAATAAAGTCAGTAGTTAAATGAAACATAAATATTTTATAAACGATATTAAAAAAACTGAAACTGCGTCTATCGAAGTGCACGGGAAACGGCTAGTTAATTATAAAAATTAATTAATTTGTTTTTATCAATACTATTTTTATTCATTTTATTTTATGTAGATATAAGGTCTTAGATATCGCGAGTAGGTGTGTGTATTCGTGTAGTAGGGACTGGACGTCGAACAATAGGAATACTTGGGCTACAATAATAGAATAAATAGTAGAATGATCTCAGCCGGTCATTCCTTTAATATTTATTGATTATATGCGAGCTTAATCCCGGCCCAGATTATAATTTTTAGTAATCTATACATACATGTTATAAATCTCTCTATCTGGCTGTCCGTTTATGTTCTTTTCACGCGAAAACCACTCATCCTATTCATATGTTTTTTTTTATTTTAGTTCATGGCTATGTTATCTGGCCAGGTTATAGAATAAGTAACATACGTAATAAGCAGTGACGATAATGATGAATCAAATCGGAAAAAAGACGCATTTAGGGCGCTTAAATGGCTTACGCTCAGTCGAATCATAAGAGATATATCAAATTAATGTACTAAATAATTGTACCTATATCTTAAAATACCTACAAAACAGTCAGCGATAATATAATTATATATCTGTCTTCTAAGGATCACCCATAATAAACGTTTTTGCCATTGTCTGTTGAGCGGGAGCAGCACTATTCGCGCGTGCGCTCGACCGACATCATTCAGTAGTCTACGCGAGCGTATACGCGAGCACAGCTAGTTTTTGTAATAAAATAAGGGCGCAGCTGAGACTTGAGGTTTTTATTAATTGTGTCGCAAAAGGTGCGTTGGTCACAAAATAAAAAATATACACACAAGCGTGAAAGCTGATTGCAGATCTATTTAATCTGAGCAGGCGCTGGTTTATCTCGATCAGATTATTTAGTGAATGTTTATATCCTTTAAGCAAATTCTGTATATTTTATATAGATAGTGCTTTCTGTTTTAACGAATTACAGTCGAGTGAATTATTGACATTTGCAATAATAAAAACATAGTTTTACAGTAGTGTGCGGTGAATAAAATTCATTTATTATATTTTAAAATAGCAGGTGTCTATGTTTTAGGTTTATGTTTAGGTTTATGTCTATGTTCTAAGTTCCACTATATGCCTTCGTAGGGTGCTGGAATTCTTCGGACATATTGCTCGTAAAGAGGGTCACAATCTTGAACAGCTGATGGTGACAGGCAAGGTAGATGGTAAACGTTCCAGAGGACGTAATCCCACTAGATGGTCGGACCAAGTACGATCTTCTCTGAACATCAACCTCCACAATGCCCTTCATGAAGCTAAGGATCGCAGCAGATGGAGGGAAATCGTGCGGGAGAAACTGATGCAGCGGGGGAGTCACGACCCTCAGTAATGAGGAAAACGACGCGAGGAGGAGGAGGATGTTTTAGGTATTAGTAAATTGAAACTACATATTATGTTATCTTCGGTACACTAACCCCTCTTTGGAATCTTAAGTTCGTACACTGCGTTGGAACAATGGTCGATTGTGAACAATGTTCGGTATCGATTCGCCCGTCCAAGGTCATAGCAACATCTACGCGTTGGCTGTACAATGGGAAGTTTAGCGGCCGTTTTAAGCTTTGTTGTTATGATTTCGATACGCTACTTTGGACCAAAAATAATCAGTGCGTGTAGGTATAAAGTTAGTTTTTTAATATTAGGTGTAGGTGTTGTACACTGGATTCATTTAACGAATTGATAGCACGTGTATGATGTTGTTATTATGTTTGCACATTCTATACATATAATAAAATTGAAGTGTATGTTTGTAATGTCAAAATAAGAGGTTTTTACTATATGTATATGAAAGTATACACGGTACCTATAACATAAACCCAGTTTTAAAATTTTGTCTGTTTGTAATCTGTTCGGTTATCTTCGAAACGGTTGGACCGATTTTGACGGGACTCTCACTGGCAGATAGTTGATCTTATAAGGAATAACTTAGGCTACTTTTATTTTAGTAAAATAATTAGGGTACCACAAAAAAAAAAAACCTTTTTAGTAGTCCATGCGAGCGGAGCCGCAGCACAGCTAGTAACTAATACAATGGAGGTTGGTACCTACTGATTTTTAATATTTTAACGAATAACGAATTTTTGAATTTTTTCTGATGACACATTGAAGGTGAGACAAGAATTGTATTAAACCGTCTTCGAAACGTTATGTTAACATTTTCAGTTCAACATATTAATGGACAAGGTGGTTCGATAAATAGTAAGTAAACAGAGCGCTGGAAAGACGTTTTTATGTAAAAGTTTCATTTTTAAGCAAAAAAAGTTGACCTTTCAATTTAGGTTCTTTCATTTAGAATTATTATGTTTAATATATTTTAGAAATAGGTTCAAATAATGAATTTTGTAATATCACAGTTTATTTATTAACAAAAGATTTCAACACAGTTATGCCTGGAGATCGAAATTCGGTGCCCTCAGGCTCAAGGCTCAGTATTCATACGTGAGGCCATGCGGCGCGTGCGTGACTTTGCCGTTGCCATGCTGAACCCATTAATTGCTCCAACATAATAAGTGGTAGAGCTTGTGCAAATTTCGACTACAGCAGGATCCTGTTACACCTATTTCTACCGCAAAGCAGCAGTGATGGCTGTATTCCACTCCGAACAGTGAGGCTGGCAACACACACTTACATATGAGGCGTTTAACTCAGTGCTAAGGAGTAGCAACCTATTATGACTGGCCTCAGGACTGCGGTCCTTTTGAGGTTGGTTATACGTAGTTATAAGATGCAGATAAGATCAGGTTTGGATAACATGCCTTTTTGCTATTTCATAATATTGCAGAGAGTTAATAGTCGCACTGTCGGTATCTTCATGTTAGTTTTTTGACACAGCCCGCCCCCTGCCAAGTGTCAAGTGCGAATGTTACGAAATTTGAGTATAATATGAAACGTTAGTTCAACACTCGTTCCATTGTCATGATCTAGAATGAACTTACATAGGAATGCTTGTTGAAATCACAAATATATTCTAACAGTTCTTATTCGGTATACGGCTAATTTTAGGCGGTCGGTAGTTTATATATTTTTCTTTATCAAGAGCCAAGGCCAGACACGGGCGAAGAGTAAGAATTGACTGCACTACACCTGATGATGGGCAATAGCTCTCGTTACCGGGTCTGTTCATCTACCACAGCGAAAGTAACTATGAACAATTGTTGAACTTAAAACTCAACGCACCAAAGCGAGTCCCTATCAATCAGGCAAGTACTATCTCACTCAGCAGGGTAAAAGCTGGCTTAGGTGTTTCTAGATATCTTTGAAGAGGACACCCTTTGCACTCTCTAATTTAAACTACTAAAGATAGTTATTAGCCTTGTCGGTGTTTAAGTGTTTGTTAAGGTGTGAGCCAAAATATTGTAAATGTAACATTTTCCTCAAATTCTTGGGTAAATGATGTGTCAGATATAACTAGAAGAGTGTCAAGTATTAAGGTTAACTAATATAGGAGTAGAGATAGACCGAAGAAGGTATGCATGGATTTTGTGAGCAGTGATGTGTGAATACTGAGTATATAGACTGCTGGTATAGAATAGTGGAAGAAGAAACCATGTTGTTCCAACCCTGCTTAGGTGATATAAGGGTAAGAAGGAGATAATATTCTTGAATAAATAAACAGATATAAAGAAAGTGAAATCGTGTTGTATTCATATATTCATTTAAGGGTATTTCATGTCCTTAGGTACTGTCAAGAAAGGTTGGCAAAAATAAATTCTGAAGTTACAAGTTTGGTCACCAACAAATCTTTGCTTCTTATCAAACTTGATTATTTCTTTACCTAAGTAAAAGGTTTCCCTGTAGGGTGGAATTGTATTATCACCATTCTGATTTACATGATAGGGCGTTGACAAAGATTAACGACTGCCTATTAAGGAAAGCTCCGTTCCCTACCGGCCATGGTTCGTGGTTTGTTTAAGGAAACTTAATATATTTAACGTGTATGGTGTATACAATAGAAAAGCTTCTATTGTTCTTTTTATAGGTCGATTTCTTAGATAAATATGCCTTTTTTTCTTACTATATTTATAGCAATAGGTAATGTATAAACATACAGTTATACGTTAAGGTATAAATATATATCAAATGCACAAGAAAATTCAATGACTGTTGTATCTAAATGTTTTAGTAATATCAATACTGTGAATTATTATTACTAAAACATAATTATTGCAGGAAGATTTAGGTCAAGTTTCTAATACGAGTACATTAAAACTTATTAAATCAATTTCTTATTGTGATAATTTCGAGAATCGTAAATACATCTTGATAATAGATTATGTTGCATCTTAAACATAAATTGTGTAATTTTATCGTTATAATAATTTTTGAATTATACTAATTGCTTAGAGCACGTCTAGACAGGTACATATAAAATAAGAAATAAAATAATTAGAATCAGTTTCGTATTGCGGTTTGTTGAGTAACTTGGTTTTTGTTGTTATTAATCATCAGAATTTGAATTCAAACCTTTCAATACCGTAAACTTTTGTTGATAATATTCATCATTATAAGTTTATTTCAAATCCATAAATTTTACATATTAACAAACGTAGATTTGCGTACCTACATAAGTATAGAGCTCTCGAAAGTGGTATTCAAACACGTTAGCTTGGATTCTGCGAGCCTGAGCCGATCAATAATATATTGATCGAAGGATCTGTCGGTATTTAATATAGTATATTATGGATGGATGGATTTTACTTAGTACCGTCAATTTGCAGTGCTACTACACAAAAAGAAGTGGTACTCCGGATGCCGTTCTTAAAAATATGTTGAAGTGTTTTTTGTGTGTGATCATCTTTGACCACGTTATTACTTAATATCAGCAGTGACTAAGGGCAAATGTAGGTTCAATTATAATAAGTTTAAATAGTTAAATAAACTAAAAAAATGCTTTAATTCATCATCATCATTTCAGCCGAAAGACGTCCACTGCTGGACATAGGCTTCTCCCAAAGATCGCCACAACGACCGGTCTTGTGCTGCCCGCATCCAGCGGCTTCCCGCAACCTTTACCAGGTCGTCGGACCACCTTGTGGCGGGTCTGCCCACGCTGCGTCTTCCGGTACGTGGCCGCCACTCGAGAACTCTTTGACCCCATCGGCCATCCACTCTACGAGCTACGTGGCCAGCCCACTGCCACTTAAGTGTAGCTATTCTTCGGGCTATGTCGGTGACTTTGGTTCTCCTGCGGATCTCCTCATTTCTGATTCGATCACGCAGAGAAACTCCGAGCATAGCCCTCTCCATTGCCCTTTGAGTGACTTTGAGCTTTCTTATGAGGCCCATAGTTAGCGACCACGTCTCAGCACCATATGTAATCACTGGCAACACACACTGGTCAAAGACTTTCGTCTTGAGACACTGCGGTATCTTGGACGAGAATATGTTACGTAGCTTCCCGAACGCTGCCCGGCCGAGTCGGATTCGACGATTGACCTCTGCACTAAAAATTATAAAACTTTGTAGTCTTATAATATCATTTCGTTACCAAGCCCATTCTATTTGACTTATCTAAACGTATCATATGAGCCTAAACTCGAGGGGTTTGCTAATAACCACTAAAGAATTCGACTATTCTTCTCCTGGTTCCATTACCAGACCCTTGTAACCAAGACGTAATCTATTGGACTTGTCAAAACAAATTATATGAGCCCAAACTCGAGGGGTTCACTAATAGCCACTGAAGTGTTCCACTATCCACCTCCTGGCTTCATCATCAGATTAGCTCCAAGATACCAAATTATAGTGTTGTCGTCCGAACTACATATGCATACAAAGTTACATTTCGATACGACAAATAGTAGGTTAAAATTGACTTCTAAAATTTTATTACATTGTTTGTTTGTTAGTTAGTTACAAGTGAAGATAATATAAGCGTGTTAAAAACAAGAGCCAAAAATTGTATAAATCTAACATGGAGACACAATTTAATAATGATAATCATTTCGAATCAATGAGTTGTACGAAATCACTTTCACTGAACACACGCAGCCAGTCGGGCAGGTGATAACTCGTGTCAATTTGGGAGAACCCACTTCTGAACACACATTCTTGTGTTGTATAATGTTACATAATTCAATGTGCTAATTTAGATAATTGGAAGAGAACACGTTTAGCGAATTTGTTGCAATCATTGATAAAGACACACATTAGTATAAACAACAAACGGTATAAAGTATCTAGTGTTTTTTTGTGATTATTTAACTTTGTAAAATCATAACCGATCCTGTCTGTGGTTTCATGGATCCATAGTCAATATCTATATGAGTTATACGAAAGTTTTTTGAACGATTAGAGTTCTTCTATACATAAATATAAAACTGAACATCACTCTGTCTCTCTGTTCATTTCACGCAAAAATCACTAACAGCATTAGCATGGTTTTGCCTTTAACTCATAGATATGTTATCTGGCCAGGTTATATATTTTGTTACATAAGTTAACATACGAAATAAGCAGTGACGATAATGGTGAATCAATTTGGAAAAAGGCGCTTTTTGGGCGATTATTTGGCTTACGCTCAGTAAACCATAAGTTAAATATCAAATTAATGTTTTACATAATTGTAGATTTTAAAAAGCCCTACAAAAGCATATGTCTGTCTTCTATGGAATAACTTCAATAAAACTTATTGGCAGCACAATTAGCGCGTGCGCTCGACAGACAGCATTCTGTAAACCACGCGAGCGAAGCCGCGGGCACAACTAGTATCAAATAAACCTGATAATAGAACACATTTTTTGCGTATTAAAATGATTGAAGATGGTCATATTGGTTAGGTACATTTAATTTTGCTATGATAAGAATATTTTGTGATATTCGTTCGAGTTTAGCCTTTGTGTTTGATATCAAATTTCTGTCTGTCTGAGCATTTCAACGTATTACGAGTATATGTTTATCCTAATTTTGTTATATTGTACAATCTATGCGATCTAAGAAGTTTATATTATTTTACAATTTAAAGGATTACACGCATGTATCTAGCATGAAATCACTTCTTTATTATGTTGAAAAATATTCCACAAATTAGATCCTATCATTAATAGTTCCAAAGTTGTAGATATACACGGATATGTAGATATTATAGTTAGATAAAGTATTCGTTGTTTGTTTTTTCCAGAGCAGTAGTAGTTCGCCTTGCCTTGTGCCTCCGCTTGAATGGAATCTGGACGACACACCTGTTTGTAAATGAATGCTCTTAGCTCATAGTTATATGTATTTTTTTTTGTGTCAAAGCATTGTAAAATATAGCATTGTGATAAAATTACCATTTAAGGTAACCATTTATTAGCTTATCATTGTATACATTATTACATTGTATACAATGTACACATGTATATATATTTTAGATTTTCAAAAGATATTCCTGGATTTGGATTTCACAGTTTAATCTTAAAGATTTGATTTCTGTCAGGAAGTTAATATCAAAACATTGATTTAGAATGTCATTCGTTAAATAAGTAACGTATAATTATATAATCTAATTTAATATTACAAACATAAATTATTGTCCATAGAATTTTGCTGAACAAAACATCTAGATTACATAATAATTTCAACTTTACGATATCAGGACGTTATTGAAACCGTATTTCGGTGTGCGAGTGACAATTATTCGCAATAAAACATTGAAATGTTGCATTTTACGTTGTATTTGTTGAATTTAAATTTGGTACGTAGTTAACATTCTGTTATAATTTTCTTCATGTAAATATGGTCTTTGATAAATTATTTTGCTTTAGATACCTACTGATTCCGTGATAATATTGCGGTACTTAACAAAATTGCCTAATTATAAGCTAGATTGTATTTTAGATTTAAATAGATAAGGCTGCCTCGGGTTTATACGTCTTTTTTGCATGATTGCATTTAAACCCTTGACAAGCTAAGCATTATGCTATGTAACCGTCTATCGATGAATAATTAATCAAATGAAACTAAATATATAATTGTTAGTAGGTACTATATTGAATCTGGTCCTGAAATGCCTTTGATAATATTTGTAGTTTCAATTTTGACTTAATTCAGTATTCGTTATTATTATATGGGAAGAATTAATATCAATAAGTATCTATGAAGAACTAGCGATGCTCCGCGTTTATTTATTACAAAATAATTGTTTTCATCCCGTGATTTTATTTTTATTCATATTGTTGTCAATACATATAGTATGTCAAATACGGAATAACATATAGATACTTCTCGTATATAGTTTTTTAATAAAATTGGTTAAGGATTAATAAAATAATATTTTTTTGTAAATTTTTACCATTTCTAAAAGTATTATTGACAGTTCTTGTAGCATATCAATTGAACAATGACATAAGGTTCCCGGGTTTAAAATTAATAAAACCCATCAAGCCGTTTTTTAGTTAAATCCGGCCATACCAACAGACAGATATACAAAAAAAGTCATATTCGTGACGGTGTCATTTATACCTACCAGAAAATTTGGAAAAAAATTACATGTGCAGGTATAACTACCTACAGATTTATTAAACCTATAAAGTTTTATTCGTGACATGAATTTTTTTACTATCATCGGTGAAAGTGAACGGCCGCCATCTTCACGCAAGAACAGAAGCCAAGTAATTAAGCTATTATTGTAATCGGTTTCCGAGTAGTGTCGCGTTTTGACAACGGTTCAATTATTATATCTCTTTAAATTTCAACAGAGGCTATATATACACTTGTTATTTACGCTTTCATAGTTTATAATAATTGACTGACGAGTTAAAAATTTTTATAAAGTTTTCTAAGCTATCATTATATTATATGTTATAGAGAGTTATAACTTTACACTTTCAATATCTTTCAATCGTTTTAAGACAATAAAGTTATACATAAGGGTTCTATTAAAAGTTACGTGATTACTAAATGAACATTGCTGCAAGTAGAATAAACTTATTGTATATCGCTGGGTACCTGAAATTGTACAAAATCAAATCTTATTACAAAATTTAAAAAGTTTGTTATCAATGCAGTAGCGGTCTTAGGAAGGGCGTGGCCGGGGCTCTAGCCGTGGGAGCATCCAAATTAACTTCGAGAAATTGTACGTAAGCACAATATAAAAATAATCCTAATAAAAAAGGTTTCGGAAGATGGAACCTGTGCAGCGTTAGCAAAGCGTTCAATGTTTCTCGTTTTTACTTAATGAGAAGATTCATAGTGCAATAGTCGTGTAACGGGCGTAACCGTGCAATCCGGTAGTGGACAATTTTTGCAAAATTGTTTTAAACACTTTACATGTTGTATATAAAACCAGTAAAATAAAATTTATTCATTATTGCACCTGTAAGTATGAAATTTTTGCAACACATATATGCATATTTTTAAAAGCCTTTAAAAATTAATAATACCTTTAGGTAGCTTATAGCCTTTTTAAACCTCACAACTCGCGGATTGCCTGTCATTGAGTAGTAAAATATTTTTATAATGCTAGGTTTTTTTTTTCAATTATTTATAGTTTTCAGCGTTATGGCTACAGCTACTCAGACTGCCGGAATACACTTATAGGTGCTTGGCGCCAAATTTCTAACTAAAAGTGGTCAAGCTAGCCAGGTCTGAATTAGAAAATGCATGACCACCATGCTATGGTTTCATCGCGATTCTCTCCTTCAAAGAAAGATCAGACTCAACCTTGCTTCAAAGAAATTGGTATTGGAAGTAGAAAAAGAGTTTTTTCTTTGGGAAATTCGACTTTATTAATTTATAGTTTGAACTGAAATAAATGTAAAATGGTGCGATTTCCGTCCATTAACAGCCAGCAAAACAGCAAAACTCGGGTAATCGGACAAAAGGCATCTAGCGAGTTTAAACCCGACGCAGGCTTTTTAAAGTTATGATTATTAAATGAACATATATTTCTAATCATCCTTCGTTTCTCGAAATACTATGAAATATGTTATTATAATAACTATAATACAAGGAACACTAGGCTACGTTTTAAAATTGTATTATTTTATAACATACTAGCTAGCCCTGCAAATATAGTTCTGCTCTTTTCAGTAATCAATAATTTGACTACAGCCATCTATCATCTTTAAACCTTCTCAATGAAAAAACACATAGATCTACCAACTTCATGGATCGGGTCAAATCGGGTCGAATCACATGGAAACGGGTTTGGAGTATTAACATACATTTTTATATAATTATTTGTTTCCTTCTAGCTTTTAATTGTGATTGAGTATTAGTTGTATTATTAAGGAAATATTATTATTTATTTATAAACGAATACAGTTGTTATTGTATATAATGTATGTATTTAATTGTTTGTATTTAAATAAATGAAACGATGATAATAAGTATATATGGCCATCTAAGGAAATCATTAGTAATTAATTTATACGTGCTGAAAAATAATAATTATTTAATTATACTTAAAGCAATACGTTTTTCGGTGACAGAAGAAACAATATTTACGGTCACTACACCTAGAAGCTGTTTAATAGCCAATCTTAAATAGGACTGCAGTCCTATTCAGAGTAAGACACGGATTATAGATTCCTATTCTTGATAAGATGAAGCGTCTCGTATGGCAGTCTTTGCTGTCAACTTCAGCATCGCGTACACACATTTTATACCGGAACTACCAACTCGCCCCAGCTTTGCACGCGTAGCTAAGTAATAAATGTAACTATATTGGTTTACGCGGCGCATGCATGTGAAGCTCCCAGTCGGCATGTTTTTATCCGAAATTTTCAACAATCATAGTCATATTTCAGCCAATTTACACAAAACCGTAATGAATTATACACCTAAACCTTCCTCATGAATTACTCTGTCCATTGATGAAAACCGTATGAAAATCTGTTCGGTAGTTTTTGAATTTATCTCGTTTAGACAGACAGACGCGGCGTAGTATTTATAATATGTATAGAAATGTGCTGGGTGATAGGATACGACGATTGTATTCGGTTGGATCGCGACACGAGATGTAACACCCGTCACATGTCACGCTTCTAGACGTGTCGCGTTCTGGTATAAGCCGGTGTTAGTATATACAGTAATTAAGCGGGGTGGTAGAGATCTGTACTCGACTGGAGCACGACTACCATGCATAGTTCGTCCATGTACATGTTCCGTCACAGTGACTCTCTTTTGGGTCAGTGTATATATATCCAGCTGTCGAAAGGCTTGCAGGCCGGCATGACGGCGACGAATTGACGATCTCTCGGTGGTCATATCTGTTTTTGGATTGTACTGTACTTGCCATCAGCTACAATGCTATATCATTGCCGTGCTACAATAAAAATATATATATTAAAATGCAATGTACGGATAATTTACTTAAAGTTATTTATTATTGCAATTACAACTTCCGATGATATTATCAATTTATTGGGGCACGCGCTCAACCAGTTCTTATTTAAAAACTGGTTTTGCAGCGGCAAGTGATTGAAAGCCGTTTTTAACGTTAACTTTCAATTAATAAGCGTAATTTGTTAATGTATTTGTTTAATGTCCAAATATACTAATCATGTACGTTTAGTACAGGGAATTCGTTTTTTTTTAATGTACCATAAAGGTTGCAAATAAGCATATGGCCTGCCTGATAGTATCTAAGCGGCTACCATAGCCTATGGACGCTTGAACTACCATAGGTATCACTAGCACATTGCTGACCTTGAACACCCCTACCCCAAGGAGCTCTGGAAACCCTACTCACCGCAGGAACACAACACTTGATTATTTGGCTGCGATTTTTGTAGGATGGAGACATTCCACCACTTCGGCTGCCTAAATATAAAGAAGTCATCAAAGATATTTTTTTTGTACCCTACCTTATCTCTTTGAACTCCTCCTTCCCCAAGGAGCTCTGGAAGCTCTACTCACCGCAGGAAAATAATACTAGGTCATTTGGCTGCGATCTTCTGTTGGGTGGTGGTGTTCCACCAGTTGGACTACCCCAAGTTGAGAGAAATCTTCAAAGATATTTAATACTTATTTTAGGCGCCTGTAATTCGTTCGCGTGAATAATGTCTTCCACGGGAGCTAAGTGTCTTTAATTTTAAATAGTAATTTTGTTAGTTAAAGTAATAGCGTAATGACATGTAGCCTAGATTACTCTTTAAGAAGTCCTATTTTTTTCTCGATCTGACTATACTGTTAGCCATTATAAGGCCCCTGAAGTCTCAGACGGCTTTTACAGCTTCACCGGGCTTGGTGGCATAATTCTCTACCTGCCAATGAAAGTACCGTCTAAATAAGGTCAGGCGTTTCGGAGATTAACCGGGATAAAAAAGGAGACAGAAAAAACATGTATTTGCTCAGTGGTAACCTACAAATAACCATATGAGTTTAATAAAAAGCTTTTATTTCAATATTACTTTATTTGATTACAAACAAATACCAGAAGTCAAAACATGTATATGTGTAGATATATATATTGAGAAAACTATTTTTATAGTTATAGTCTGAGGAATATATTTAATTTAAATTATTTCTCAAGTATTTCATAATACTTAGATACTGTATGATAATTATTATGATTGGAGTTTGACTTCAGATGCAACAGTTAACCTACAAACACAAAAGTTTGAATCTGTGGCACCAATCATTATTGTATTAGATTAACATAATTGAATATTGCTAAATGAGAATGATATAATAGATTTTTTATGCTATTGCATACTACTATGAATGTAATTTATTTTGCTTAAATTAGAAATTTTCGAAGTTTTAGATGCTCTTTCAACTGATGATTTAATAATTGAGGCACTATGTACTACGTAGTACAAAATACCTCAATGGATTTAACTGATGATTTAAATAATTAAAGGTACCTACTCTTTTTTGTTCTGCTGTTAAACATACCTAAGCCAATTATAAAAAATTACACATAATTAATCAATATGAAACATGATTTTTAATTATGATATATTACTATGTTGACCTTGCATTAGATATCTTGATGTCAATTGTTATCTTTCCATCGAATCTGTAATTGTAATTTCCTCAAAATTTGTTTTTTAATTATCTATATATTAATACGTGAAGCAAAAACTTTGTACCCCTTTTTACGAAAATTGCGCGGACGGACGCGTATGAAATTTCCCACACTTATAGTTTATATAGAGAATAATAGTGCAGATTGCAAATGGTTTTTTTTAAATAATGCTTAAAAAGTACATTAAATCAATAAAAAAAAACATTACACGCACTACCATGTATTTGACACCCACGCATATACACTCTTTTGTTTATTATCAAACTCTATGGTCAAATTGAGCATAGAATAATATTGTTTGTCTTTAATATTATTTGTCTATAGTCTTACTGAAAGTTAAATATAACCATAATAAATTCATATATATATATATATATATATATATATTAGTTTTTAGTGAAATACTGCTCGCTCAATATACAAATATAAATCTAATATAAAATCTCAATATAAAAAGAAAGTTGTGTATCATATCATATAGGTAAATATATATATATTTATTATGTCTGGTTCAAAGATCTTTTTGTATTTTTCATTATTGTGGTGGCTACTAAAATCTTTTTCTCATATCGATTTCAGTAATTTCATAAAAGTTTTTTTTTACTTTCATTATTCCTCGACATAGAAAATTAACAGCGAGAACACTATACAGAATTAAGAAGTGAATTTGAGAGAAACATTTAAATGTGTACGAAATGTCATTCGAAAAGTTTTTTTTATAGAAATTTATGTAATTTATTGTTAGCAAAAAAAAAAAATAGGCAAATTAACATTGTAGCCTTGGCGAAATCTGTGTTTATAGAAGTATAGTTTTTCACAATAGAACCTTAATAATGTTCAAACTTATAATTTTAATTAATTATGGTCGAATTTCGACCTTTAAGCGAACACTACTTAATAATAAATAACCTTAGGATTTACGATATGTTAGTTTTTCTTTTGGTAGTAGTATGGTAAAGTGACATAACCGTTCCTGATTAATGCATATTACAATCCAAAAAAAGGGGGCGATCATGGAGAGATCAACAAACCATCGCCTGTCGCCGCTGTCATGCCGGCCTGCGTAAACAGAAACTGTATATACACCGGTTTATATCAAAACGCGATGCAAGTAAGCGAATCACTATGACGAGCTTTTCACACGGTGATCTCGATCCAGTTCACCACCACACCCTATCGCCATTTCTTTGTTTGTTACTCAGCAGGATGTCACGTGTAGGTGAGGTTGGCTTGGATGTCTCAAGTGTTAAGATTTTATTTGACCTCTCTTACACACCGCAATTTACATTAGTGTACTTAATGGCGGGCGCGTACCGGAAGATGCAGCGTGGAAAGACCCGCCGACGATCTGGTAAAGGTTGCGGGCAGCCGCTGGATGCGGGCAGCACAGAACTGGTCGTTGTGGCGATCTTTGGGGGAGGCCTATATCCAGCAGTGGAAGTCTTTCGGCTGAAATGATGATGAAAATAACATAATGGGTTAGATGATTAATTTGCGTTACATCAATAAGAATATATTTAATAAATCTTTGAGAATTTTTAGTAATATTAATTCTATACAATTATTTCATAAGTAATTTTTAACAAGCAAAACAATTAACAGAACGCCCGCAGCCGCAGAAGATAATTCTAATAATAAACATTTCCGTAAGCCAGTGGCAAATTGCTGATGGTTTAAGGCACTTGTTGTAGCGGTTATATGTAATTGAATTTCTACTTGCTGTGGATTCTCTTCGTAGATAAATTTCATGTACTTATGTGTCTGTGTATATCTATTAAATCTTGTAAATAAATCCTTTAAACATATTAAACGAGGCAATTATAGGAAGATTTAACTTATTGATGTTTATTTTCTAACCTCTAAACAGTAGTCGTTTATAATTAATGTAATTAATTTGATCTACTCTACTCTTACATTTCTATTTTATTATGTATCCAATTTAAATCTCTTAAATTATTCCTACAATACTAAAAAACGAGCTCTTCTTATTGTAATCTGTAATCTAGCTATCCTGAACTATGTTATGATTGTGCATATTTATTGAATTAAAAACAAAGACTATCTATAGAAACCAGCGGAACTACTATACTGTTATAGGATGTTTGTGGTTTGTAGGAATTTACATATGAATTGATTGTATTACTTTAGCAGCTTGTGCGACTGATCGGTAGCAAACTGGAAGGCTTATTTACGACTAGGACATTATTTTGCGGTTTGTTATCGAAGTTAGAATATTGAGGAAATGCTTAGGTACCGTTTATAGTAACATGTTTGTAGTACGCAAGTTTGTGTTTTAATTCTATAATCCGTAATATTATTGTGATCTCATATTTAACTGATTTGTCAAATATTGCATAATAGCATTGTTTAACATCTGATTTGTATTAGGAATTAGCATTTAGCAATGACCAACTGCGTATTATACTTGAAAAAATATCCATTTATGATTCATCAAATTAAAAACTATACTATTTGATTAAGGTAACTATTGTTATAATTCATAATAAATTAGTAAAAAAGTACATTGAATGGAAAAAGTTTGCTGTCTAATGATGGTATGTCTCGTAAGTAGCTTTCGTAAATGACTTGAATGAAATTACGTATTTCACAAACAAATACTACAATCCTTTTACAATAATAAAAAAATACGATTCTGTTACATTATGCATATCCTTCCATTGGATACAATCTTTTTCCTTATTTTGATGAAAATGAGTCCGCAATTGGCTTGTCGGAGCAGGTGATAGAAATATCTGTCTTCTGCACTGAGGGTCTTGGCTTCATATTCTGGTAGGAGTCATGAGTTGTGGATAAAATCTTTAGATTTTGATATTACATATAATTATATTAATATTTAGAGTGAATATTTGTGTCCGCTGACCATTGCTAATATGACCTCTGCGTCCCATGAGATATACACTATACCTTTAGAATTATTTTGTTAATGACTAAAAAAATGTTTTCAGCGTGTGTTTAGATTTTATTTTTAAATGACATTTTACATTGTATTCTAAACTACATTGTACAGTGTAGTCTATCAAATTATTATTAAATTAGTAACAGGTAAACCAGGTCAAACTTGCGCGCTTAACGATATGTAAATTTGTTTGTGTAATATTAATTTATGCGAATCTATCGACGTTATGTTCATAAAATTAATTTCAAAATTTAAATATATTTAAATCCAACGTCAAATCAATTATTTCCATGCGATTAATCTTTCTTATATGTTTTGTTGAAGTAACCATACTGAGCATATGTCCTATATCCTGTCAATTAATTTTACGTGATTGATCTTCTACTAAGTTAGTTGAACGTTGTAGTAATTTATTTCGATAACCATTGGCATTATTATAAAGATTATAATTACACATGATATGACAAATTTATAAGAGCAATGCATATAAAATGATATCTTGTAAGCTATGTGTGTGATATAAAGTAGATTTTATATATTACTGTTTTTCAAAAACATTTTTTTTCTATTCTTCAAACTTTCCTCGTTTCTCAACGGTAATTTGAAACGGATTTAAAAAACTGTAGCGTCAATAAAGAAAGTACGTGTTTTTTTTTATTGCTGTAATTTTCATATGAGTCTTATTATTTTAGAAATATGATTCTTCTCTTTTTAGATCATTTACATTTGTATAACTGTAGAAATTCTTGGTGTTACATATTGGTGTTTTTAAAACGTAGTATGGGTTGTTAAGTAAGCGCCTTCGACGGCTTAATAATGGCCTTATTGATTTATATGAGTCGAGATATATGTTTATGCTATATACAATATGTAGTTATGTAAAAAAAATTGTTAAAATTTAAACTTATAATTAATTTTATCATGTATATAAAAATCTCCCGTACGTCTGTTAGTGATTCAGAACTACTTGACTGATTGAATTCATAAATTTATTTGTTTTTTCGAAACGATGGTTTATAGATAGTTAAGATCCGATAGTAACACTGCACGCTGTGATCGAGGCATTAACTACTAGAAAAGGCAGAACGACGTGACGTAGGCAGCTAGTATTTAAATAAAGTTTGCCCTTTGTAATATAAACAATAAAAATATAATCGTAAAAAGAATAATATCAGTGGGATAAACTACGTACTTTACACGACGACGAAATAGAACAATGTCTGCAAAGCGGTGGCAAAATGTATTTTTTTTATATGCTGGTAATGGCTTAGTATAATAAAAGAAATAATATTTTTTCCATTACTCATAAATACGTCATTAACTCGTAACAGTGCCGCTATTTATGCTCGCATATCGCAAAATCCATTCGCTATCATCTGTTTTATTGTTTCACTGCTAAATAGATCCAGCATTAAAAGCTCTCTTACAAAATTCGACATAATTTTCTATCTGTATCCATTCATATCCAAAATTATACTTAATTGCTTCCAGTTTCCTTTAGGAGAAAGGATATAAGGATATTTAGCGTTCAGCCGTCCTATACCACGATTACCTAAACGCGATCTCCATTCAGGAAATCGTCTACTCCAAGGGTTTAGATATACGATAGATTTGGTTGATTCACTAGTACTTCAGCTTACGTATTACGCGGTGGGTATATGGTTGTTTTTGTAGTTCTCTGGTTTACAAATTCTATCCTCTAGCGAATTTTCTCTATCCAGACCATTGTTTGAATTGTAAGTCTAAATAAGACAATTTTAACAAAAAACAAAACCAACTTTGATTATTTTGAGGTGGTCTCTGGTGTATTTTCGAAGTCGAAGGTCCAATGTCAATAACCAAAATGACCTAAGATGAGCACTCTTGCGGTATCCCCTTTCTAACGAAAATAAAAAAATATCTAAATCGGTTCATAAACAAAGATGTTGTGGCTGAACATCCATTAAAAATATATAAATTAAAATCAGAAGCTCCTACTTTTTTTGAAGTCGGTTAAAAATCTATGGAAATTCCTGCATGAGACGATTTCCGCATACCTCGTCTTTGAATTTAATGAGCTTCCGAATATTTTAAAACCTTTTCTCTATTAGCTTCCATTATAATTTTTATGCGTTTAACCTTTAAAACGTACAATGAGTGCTGACACTATGTGGGTGTCCTCCAATCTTTTATAATATGCCATCAACATCATCTTTCGGTGTTAATTCTAAAGGTTCTAAATTCACATAAACAGTAGCTTCGACGTTTGGATTAGAACGCGTTTTGTGTTCCTTAATTAATAAGTACTTAGTATTTCTGTTGCATCACATACCGCAATTATATAAAATTAAACAAAGATAAAATCCATTATAATGACCACGTGTGACCTTAATAATTAAAAAGAAATTTAGAACGTCTCGTAATATGAAACCTTTACATTCCTGTCGCTTCACAAAACTATAACCTTGGACAATAATGCTACTGATTGCAAAATGCAAATTGTAATCTAAGTGCGCTCAATAAGTTCAGTAAGATATAGTATATGCTGCGTGTTCATTTAAAATATTATATAAATTACGACAATTGTTAGAAATCTAATTGAAGATAAAAATATGTTTTTTGAATATGACGATTTTTTTTTTTACTTTGTATATTATTCCGGTAAAAATTATACTCATAAATTAAATTTACAAATTTTCTGCTTTAGAATTGTACTCTCGTGTATTTGTTGAAGTACTTCCTATTAGATCAGCTGTTATTATATTTCATTATGCTGTCAATCAATACAGCCATTATTAACGCGAGCTGATGTAGTTTATATATTTTTTGGAATGCCATAAAGATTAAAAACATGAATTGGAATCTTTACTCGGTTATGCAAAATAGAGAATATTAATTAAAATCGAATAAACAATTTAAATATTAAAATATACATTTTTTAAATCGAATAAAATTATTCTAATTCAAACTTGCCCTTTTGATCTCTTTCTAAAAAGTTTGTTGTTTAACTCTCTCAAAATGCAAATACATTTTCATTATATTATAGGTAAAATAAAATATTGGAATCATTAGTAAATAAAACATCTTCAAAATTCTTAGATACTTCGTGAAACTTTAACAATATCTATTAACATGATTGATGGCTACATAAACATGATAATATCAAGAAATCATGAAAACGTTATTTTCTATTTTAATTTCTTTTTTGTAATATCTCGGCAAAATGACTGTACAACGCTTGATAGTAAGTACAGTTCACATACAACGGTGACCGTCGGTGACACAAATATCATCGGCAGTCTTCGATGTAATGCCAGCTAGCCGAAATGCCTCTTCATGCCTTGTTTGAAGGACCCAATATCATAGGAAGGAAGAAATTCCTTACACGTCGCTTGGGAAACTATTCCACTTCTGCATAGTACGACAAATGTAGGAATTAGCGAACTTTATTCGTGCCATTATGAGCGTTACCGTTTAACTGTCGCTTCGCAGACCAGACCGCGTGGTTCTGTAGTTAGAGGGAGGTGATGGGATAAGGTCAAACAATTCTTCAGTACAGTCACCATGATACAGACGATAAAACACGCTCAGCGAGACAATGTCATTTCGCTGCTAAAGCGTTACTAAATACTTAGTGACGTCTGTATCATTCACAATGCGGAGAGCCCGTCGTTGCAACTTATCCAGAGCATCGAGAAGGTATTGGGCTGAACCGTTCCACAGATGTGAGCAATATTTTATGCGCGGCCGAACTTGAACTTTATTAAGAAGGTACAATTTGCCTGTTCAGGATGCCCAGTCTGTTGGATGTTGCGGAGATAACATATTCAATATGATCCCTGAGATTGAGGTCACAGCGAATATTCATTTCTAGGATACTGACCCAAAGTAGCCAAAGAGGAATATAAATTATGTGTTATCGTGAGCAACACTAAACAAAACTAATTTTCTTGGTGATACGACTAAGTTGGAGAGTAATGACAAGTTATATTCAAACAAATCGAATGTCAGGAGACCCTTGAGCCATTTAAGGATCATGTAATTAATTTAATGTGCTTAACGAAATTTTAAAGATACCAGCAACGACGGCAGCAATATTTTACACTGATAGTTTAATGAATAAAAATGTACGTAGTTATAATTTAACCGCGAAACGCGCGTTTAGTGAAAGCGCCATTAAACAATTCTATTATCAGTTTCACCTATAACAACATAATATTAATATTCGTCCAAATAAAGCAGTTGCGAATGCATAATGTACCTGCTTTCACGTACGACATTCCGACCGGCCGCCTAGCCTGCCCTCTAAGCTTTCAAGTTTCATTATACCTACACTGAATTAATTTACATACGATTACTGTCGTCGTTTTTTGTTTGATAATTTATTTTATTGACAATTTTAATAATTAAATATACATTGAAAAGGACAAGCTTTTAAAGACCCTGATCACGACCTAGGACTATAATACTTATCGAGACGAATCCAAAATCGCCAAAATCATCCTTACGTAATAATTGAATATTTGTTATTTACTAAGTATTTTTATTGAAGACTGTTGTCAATCCTAAATAAATAAAGCTGACCCATAAATGCTAACATAGGTAGTTAAATAAAAGCTTGTAATAAACTGTGGTATCATGTTCGAATAAAGCTGAGATATATCAGTTGGTCAGAGTAATTTAGACAGTTCAGATATCATTTTAATAGGTTGATTATAGAGATTTCATTCATTACAGGAAGGCGTAAAAATTAGCGATACAATCTAACTTTCGAAAGTTGGTATCTGACCTTTTTTACGCAAAATCATGAACGACCTTATAATGAAATATTGTTCTCGTTTTATCGGTAAAACGATGTTATAACAAACTTCAAAGTTCATTTGCATTCGGTATCAGCTACCGGAAGGACTGGGTAATTATGTTATTAATATTTCATAATTATTTACTTCTAGAGCAATACCTACATAATTTTAGGTTTCGATATATAAAATTGTATGTGTGGTTAAAGAGACGCATGAAATTAGTGTCTTGAAAATACAATCTATATTACGGATTTACATTTAGTTGACTTATTTTTTCCTCATGTTGTTTTTACCTATTGTGTAGGTAAACTCTAGCATTGTTTATATGATATATTTTAATATTGGCTCACAGATTATGTAATGAATTTTTAATCATATTTTTTGCGATTACTCCGTTACGCCATCTATTGTAAACTAGCTGTACTAATACAGAAACTTCGCTGGTGTATGTACAACAACTAATCAAAGTTTCGCCACAATCGGATGATTGGTTTATGAACGTACAGGGGATGAATAAACAAACAAAGAAACTTTCATTTTATATACGAATATAAATATAATATATATAACATAGAATAGGACAGAATATACTATACTTTTTGTGTATTATATAATGCATAATATAGACAAATAAAAACTATATAACATTGGGCACAGATACCTACTACATATTTATAACACATACGATTAATTTATAAAGATTATTTAAAAACACACTTCCGAATGTTTTCTACCTTTTAAATCTTGAGATATGGATTTTTCTATACTTTTTGCAAAATTTTCGTCTTTTAAGTTCATCATCATTTAAACTTAAGTAAATACAAGTTATGTTAAAAAGAACTACAGCACGCACACACACGGGCTATATACAGAAAATTAAAATTTCTAGGTGTGAACTACTGTAAATTTTATGTTTTCTCTTCCGCGTACCAATTTAGTAAGTTATAAATAAAGATTTGGCCCTTACGATTCCAGGCCAGCTACCGTGTATGGGGAAACCAAACACCAAGGGGAACAACATGCGTGACGAGTGATACCATGAACAAACAGCTCGAGTGATTTACAATACAGAAGCGCTGTCCTATATTGTTTTACAAGTTATCGATAGACAGTTAAATAGATATTGATTATTTTTGAAACTTTACTTTACTTTACACGTTGCGATTGATAGTCTAAGGTTTATTAATTTTTCTGTACTAATATTATAAAGAGGTAAAATCTATGAATATGCTTGTGGGAAGTAATCTCCGATTCCAAAAAATCTTTCACTAAATGGAAGCTTTATTATACTTGATTGCTAAATACTATGTCATTTTATTGTTATTAAGTGTTGTATTATAATTAACGCGTACTAGAGCGCGGACGGGTGCAAGTTATTTTTATAAAGTTTACTTTTGATATTTATATTTGGTAGGAAAATTTAGTTTATTTTTTAATTGCATTTGTTATGTAAAATTGACAACACTTATTGTTCGATTGCTTAATACTAGATTAGATATATATCATGATATTTTTATGAATAATGTAGATACTTGTTGGTGTTATAGAAGTAAGCAAAATGGGTAAAATCCTTCATAAGTAAACAAAATTCATATTCTAGTTATTCATTTAAATATCTTTTAGAGAAAATACTACTGGTAACAGTTTATAAAATCCTATAAAAAAGGACAATATTTTTTTTTAACTGAATTTTAATCAAATTAATAATATTAATAATATATAAATAATAATAAATGAAGATTATTCATTTATACAACGTTAAATTATTTTTACACAATTAAAAAGAGACCATTAAATTTAATTCACATTATTATCATTGATGGTAACTAGTAAACTACATCATGTCGAATGTTTCCGTCATATGATGCGCGCGCCCTTAATTTTAACCACCACTTAATTCTCGAAAAGAAGTATAACTTAATAAAATCTTTATCGTAGGTATTATAATATATTATGAAGGTATTGAAAAACACTAGTCGGTTTTAATTATTTATATAGGCTTGATGTAAAGGCGTTCAGACAAATATCATCGGATACATATTAATGTGCTCAAAAGGAATTCGTTCGAAAAACTTAGGTATACACGACCAAACTATATTTATCCTTGGGAGTTATACTGAACTTATAATATGTTCACTGGCTTCGGGAAATAATAAAACTAAATATTTTTAGTACTTTAATTTAATAAATGAAAATAATAAGTACTTATATTATAAGCTGTATCAAATCCGATTAAAAAGAGGAAATTTGTTTTATGTTGTATCTGGTTATCGGTATAATAACAATGATTTCGAAATGAAAGTTTATAAAAAGTTCATTGCCGACAGAAAATTAAATTTTATTTTACTTTCTTAAAACGGTGTCTATAAATTCAGAAGTAAATTAACTTGTTCGGTAAAATGACGCCTGAGTTTAAAATAAAAGAGGGTGTTTCTTAGTTCTACTGTAGGTTCTACAGTCGACCAACGGATTAGTCTGACGATCCCGTCCTATTACTCAATAGAGCGGAGTGTGTAAGCCCAAGTTACCGTACGCTTGCTTGGGACACGCCATTGCGGGTTGACACATTTTTTACTTTAAGTATTACATTTCATTCGTTTACGTTTGCATGCCGGGAGTCTACTTCCATTCAATCTACACAAGTGCCTTTCGAGAAACCTTTTTATAGGAACAAATAAAACTAATGATTTTAATTTTTTTTAAATAACTTAATTTAATAATAAACTGATATAATATTTTTTTTTATTTTGAGATTATTAAATGTAATACCTGAACTTAAAAATAATCCAAAAAATATTGTTTTCTGCATGCATATATAAAAAAAACACACAAGTAGTGGATGCCGTCTAAATCCAGAAAGAAAGGTAACTAGAAGGCTGACCACATTGCTACACTGTATGACATTTGTTATTCGCCAACCGAGAGTATTGGCCAGCCCTTTGGTCGCGAGAGGATAAGATCAGTGAACCTGCGAGTTTCTTAAAAAGTTCCTAAAATGGTGTAAGTGGTAGATTTGTAGATGACACTACATCACAGTAATATTTTGCTTATTTATATTATTACTATCAAAATAAGAATTCGAGGGAGAGCTCTTTAATCAGCAAAGGGGCGTGTCGGGCCACGCGAAATGTAAGTAGGGTTCCGTAGTTGCCCGTCACAATATACAGACTTAGAGAAGGGGCTTTAAGTAATTTTCAATGGAATTCAAAATCAAAATTCAATTAAAAATTTCAAACGCCCGCAATATTTTTGAACGACCTATCCAACGACACTGCATACGATGGGCTAGACGAGAAAAAAAAAATTTTCCACTTTATGTGTAGTAGAGTTACTACTAAATTTAGTAGGTACAAAATTTTTTTTTCAAGTTTTTATTTTAACACTGTCGTCTGATTAATGTTTCTGATGAATAACCCACACCAAATTACAGTTTTCTAGTTCTCACAATTTCTGAGCTAAGCCGCGGACAGATAGACGTACATACCGAAACCATAAGGGTTCCTTGTTGACTTCGGAACCCTAAAAAATCCAATAGTCTGTGCAGCATGACGTTAATCTCGGGGGAAGCGACGTTTCTCGAGACCTAAAGGCGATGTCCAACATTTACTACAGTGTGTTATTACATAGTAGGTACTATTAATTTGTTTTGCGGTTTGCGGTTCAACACTACTGGGCTACTGTTGGGCTAATAGTTTCTAATCAGCCTATTAGCCCATTACGTAGTCAACTGCTAGCCTTGCTATTTTGTAGGCTGGGACGATTATTAATATTTAAATTAGATTGAAAACTTCACTTGTACTATTTCTTCGGTTTTTTAAATTACTTTTTTATTAACAAAATTTTTCATATAGGCTATCTATAGATAAAAAAACATAAGATGTATAACGTATATTTATAGAAACACTTTGGAATATTTGGAGTTGAACAATAAATTTTATGGAAGCTCTTACAACCCGGTCACAATATCTGTGCACCTGACCTCGTGACGTCATATCGGCGGTCTGGGTATGGTGTGAAGTTTTTTCGTTTTTGTTTTAAGTTTTTTCGAGAAATGTGAAGGTAAAAAAAAATTACTAACCTTTTCAAATCAATTTATTATTGATGAAGGGTTTGTTATTAAAAAACAATAATTTTGATTACAAAAACATTTATTATTAAATTCAGTCACTATAAATTATTGACTCTATGCCTGACATTGTATCTTCCTCACTCTCACTTTCTGAACTCTCCGAACTGTTTTCCCCTAGTGATATTAAAAGTTGTGTGATGTTGTCATCTGCTAGATGATCCTTTTCCCAGTATTCTCGCTGTAGTCTCTCCACGTGATTCACTTCTTTTTTCCAGTCAGCTGGCGTAATTGACTTAATCGCATCTTTTGTAAGTTGTTCTATTTTCTTTTCCGATTGGTCAATGTTTTTATCTGCCACCCTTTGCTTTACCAAGTTCCATATATATTCGATAGGGTTTAGGTCACAATGATAAGGTGGCAGACGCACAACTTCAGTTTAACAGCTACAACAATTTTAATAACAACCAAACCAGTCCAAACTTAACAGTAAACAGTCTAAACTTAACAATAAATATTAAAAAACAAAACAACAACAAAGCGAAAATATCAAAATTATCGGGACGTGTATCGGCAACGAAGATGCTAACCGTACTGTCGCACCGGGGAGTGCGCGGAGAGGTGACAGGGGAAGCGGGAGAGGCGCCGCATTCCAGCGAGGTGCACAGATATTCTGACCGGGATGTACGTTTGAAGATTTAATGATTTAAATCACTGAAACTCTTACATTACGTTTCTAGATTAGAATAGGAAAATCAAATGAACTGAACCGTACCACTCAATAAAAACATTCCCAGAAAGAATGTATCTCTGCCGGAGACAAGAGATTCAATAGTATATTCTGTTTTATGTCCATCCTCACATTTCACGTCTTCCAAGAAACGTATACTGTCAATTGAGATGAATTTGTGCTGCGAGTGTCTTAGTTGGTATTCGGGTCTATATTATTTAAAACTCTAAATAATTGCTGATAATATTATTATGTAAACGATCTAATCTAGTTTCTGTCATAAGTCTACATGTTTGTTACAGTTTATTTCAACGAGTTTGAATTGGAGTTCAGCTAATCCTTTAATGATTCGTAAAAATGAATTGCTAACTGCAAATAACATTCGAAATTTTAATTTCACTACAAAAACGATATTATTAAAAACATAACAAAAAACCCGACAGCATACACTTGACAAAAAAGATAAACCAGTTTTATTGTATACAATCCATATTGTATACAATTTTATTTGGGCAATGTGAAATGGTTTTTTCATACTAATTCAAGCAAATATTAAAATATACTATTATAGTATAATTATAAGTAGAAAGGTGTAAGGTATTGCAGGCGAGAATCTTTCTTCTGAACTGCAGCGGCGCCAAAAAAATTTTTTACGAGAAATATTTGTTGTTTATGTCTAATATTAAGTAATTTTCTTTGTAAACGCCATTTATATAACGTTATATAAAAACCAGTATACGAGTTACAAGAAAGCGTTCAGATTACTTTTGACTTGGTATGTGACATTAGACAGCAGTTATTTTAGAAATCGAACTTACGTGTTTGCTATCTTGCTGGCTATTCTCCTTGTTATACCTACATATCAGCGTTAGACTTCCTGCTTTAGTATTACTATGATACTCGACAAGGCAGTTTTTTTTACGGGAACTTAGATTTGTCTTGCAGCTTTTGAACTTCATTATTTTACAAGGAAATATGTGATTTCCTATAAATCGAGTTTTCATAGTACTACCATCTACTGGATCATTACAACATATAAAATAAAATTGTCAATAAGTTTATTAGGCCGCGGTTAAAGTTATTATTAGGAAAATTTAGTCGCGAATGTCAAATACTTGCATCTGCGGTAGTAGTGGTGATTCGCGGGTTCTAGCTCACTTAATTGAATCTTTGGATTTGGGGCCAACCGATCCTACTAGTCATGGTAGTTTCATAATAAGCATCAATGACGTACATGTTCGACATGTTTGCAGATAAATCACTGTTGTCTGTATTACACATATTTTTTTGTTTTGGGCCTCTATTGTCTTTTCAGTTAAAAAACCTGTTTGTTTGTATAAAAGGGTGCATTGCGTACTTATTATTAATAAAAAAATTGATTTGTGGAGTAATGCAGAAAAATAATAAATTCTGTCTATTGGTTGTTGTAATGTTTGATGTGATGATAAATTTAAAAGTGGTAGAATCTGTGCAAAGTACAGATGCAACAATTTTAATAACAACCAAACCAGTCCAAACTTAACAGTAAACAGTCTAAACTTAACAATAAATATTAAAAAACAAAACAACAACAAAGCGAAAATATCAAAATTATCGGGACGTGTATCGGCAACGAAGATGCTAACCGTACTGTCGCACCGGGGAGTGCGCGGAGAGGTGACAGGGGAAGCGGGAGAGGCGCCGCATTCCAGCGAGGTGCACAGATATTCTGACCGGGATGTACGTTTGAAGATTTAATGATTTAAATCACTGAAACTCTTACATTACGTTTCTAGATTAGAATAGGAAAATCAAATGAACTGAACCGTACCACTCAATAAAAACATTCCCAGAAAGAATGTATCTCTGCCGGAGACAAGAGATTCAATAGTATATTCTGTTTTATGTCCATCCTCACATTTCACGTCTTCCAAGAAACGTATACTGTCAATTGAGATGAATTTGTGCTGCGAGTGTCTTAGTTGGTATTCGGGTCTATATTATTTAAAACTCTAAATAATTGCTGATAATATTATTATGTAAACGATCTAATCTAGTTTCTGTCATAAGTCTACATGTTTGTTACAGTTTATTTCAACGAGTTTGAATTGGAGTTCAGCTAATCCTTTAATGATTCGTAAAAATGAATTGCTAACTGCAAATAACATTCGAAATTTTAATTTCACTACAAAAACGATATTATTAAAAACATAACAAAAAACCCGACAGCATACACTTGACAAAAAAGATAAACCAGTTTTATTGTATACAATCCATATTGTATACAATTTTATTTGGGCAATGTGAAATGGTTTTTTCATACTAATTCAAGCAAATATTAAAATATACTATTATAGTATAATTATAAGTAGAAAGGTGTAAGGTATTGCAGGCGAGAATCTTTCTTCTGAACTGCAGCGGCGCCAAAAAAATTTTTTACGAGAAATATTTGTTGTTTATGTCTAATATTAAGTAATTTTCTTTGTAAACGCCATTTATATAACGTTATATAAAAACCAGTATACGAGTTACAAGAAAGCGTTCAGATTACTTTTGACTTGGTATGTGACATTAGACAGCAGTTATTTTAGAAATCGAACTTACGTGTTTGCTATCTTGCTGGCTATTCTCCTTGTTATACCTACATATCAGCGTTAGACTTCCTGCTTTAGTATTACTATGATACTCGACAAGGCAGTTTTTTTTACGGGAACTTAGATTTGTCTTGCAGCTTTTGAACTTCATTATTTTACAAGGAAATATGTGATTTCCTATAAATCGAGTTTTCATAGTACTACCATCTACTGGATCATTACAACATATAAAATAAAATTGTCAATAAGTTTATTAGGCCGCGGTTAAAGTTATTATTAGGAAAATTTAGTCGCGAATGTCAAATACTTGCATCTGCGGTAGTAGTGGTGATTCGCGGGTTCTAGCTCACTTAATTGAATCTTTGGATTTGGGGCCAACCGATCCTACTAGTCATGGTAGTTTCATAATAAGCATCAATGACGTACATGTTCGACATGTTTGCAGATAAATCACTGTTGTCTGTATTACACATATTTTTTTGTTTTGGGCCTCTATTGTCTTTTCAGTTAAAAAACCTGTTTGTTTGTATAAAAGGGTGCATTGCGTACTTATTATTAATAAAAAAATTGATTTGTGGAGTAATGCAGAAAAATAATAAATTCTGTCTATTGGTTGTTGTAATGTTTGATGTGATGATAAATTTAAAAGTGGTAGAATCTGTGCAAAGTACGCCTGCGGAAGCATCATCGACCTATCTACTTCTCCAGCAAAGCAGCAGTACTCGCGCTTCAGTTTTCCAGTTCGGACAATGTGGTTGGCAACAAGCACTGGCAGGGGTGGAGTTCCAAGTCAGTTCTCAGGAGTAACAGCCTATTATTAATTGGTCTCATTTAGGACTCCGGTCCTTCTGAGGTTGGCTATACAGTTACTATAGGCTACACTGTAGCCATGAAAGGCTGCTTTTCCCAAGAAAATGCACGGATTTGTTATGTTACTACTACTACTGTTGTAGTCTATAGCTATTTCACTACCACTTAACTTCACGTGGACTGCAAGCGTGTTTTTTACTTCATAATATTAAAAACGCCGTGATTTTTCTTGGGAAAAAGTTTGGGAAAAAGGTTTAAAAGGAAAAAGGAAAAAATTATGTGTGCGCCTGTTTGTGATTCTATAACTTCTGAACGACTTGACCGATTAAGCTCATATTTACATAATATATTTGTTTTATCGAAACGATGGTTTATAGATATTTAAGGATTCGATAAATGACGCTGTCATCGGGTCTATAATTACCCGAAAGGGCAGCATAACGTGTGACGAGTTAACTAGTTGCTATGTAAAAACATTACTCCCGTATCCTTCCACTGCTGGCCATAAGGCTCTCCCAAGGAGTGCCACTGTGCCCGATCCATGAAAGAATAATAATTATCATAGTTACTATACATATCGCTTTGTATGTTAAAATAAGGTCAACTGTCAATAAGTTACATACTGTCGATGCACCATTAATTAATGCAACTTCATAGATGTAAATACAAAAGATACGCTTTCTCTATTAATATGAGGAATGACGACTTGTGTCAATTTATAGCCATCGTTCAGTAAGTTATTCTAATTAAAATGTTTCATTGTAACGAAAAATAATTAAGTTTTCTTATTACCGCGTATGCCAATGTAGATAATATATCTGATATGGTAAATCATTTTATGTTTAGAACTTGTAGATAAAGTTTTTACTTATGATAAGTGTATTGTTTATTGTAGCTTCGTTATAAAATTGGATATAAGAAATATGTAAACAGGAGGAAAAATAGTTTACAAACGAAAAATAGTTTTTACAAACGAGTAGACGAATGTCTTACTACAGTCACGAGTTTGTAAAAACCAATTTCCGCACGCGTGTCATACAACGTTTTTCAACACATTTGCGAGAAAATAGTACAATAGGTAATGAAGTATAATTTCATAGATTATTCTAATAGCAAATAAGAAATTACACAGATAGGTCACTACTCTTGGAAATATTAGCTGCAATTTGCCCCTCATTCAAAATTCCTCGCTTGAAGTCACATTATTATTTTGTTTATAAATATCAGTTGGAAAGTCGCAACAATCTTTGACGTTTCTAATATGAAAATGGCGTGCATTTGCAAATGGCGTCAGGTTCGCGTGGTGAAAATTAGAACTACATCTTACGTCTCATTTTCTCTTTAGTATTAAAGTGAAACAAATATTTTTTTTCGAACTGAGTATACTGTTAGCCTTAGGGGCCTGCACAGCCTTTACGGCTTTTACAGCTTTACCGGGCTTGATGTATTGATAAAAAGTGCTTCCAAGGTTCGATCATTCAACTTATTTATTCTCGTAATGTGAAACTCCTTGGTGGAATTCTTATATAAAAAAAACCGCAAAGGATACGCACGGCACTATACAACGGAGCGTGCGCTAAAAATTTTACAGGCTACGTAACAGGCTTCGTTAACGCATTTTTTGAGCGAATGTTTTGAAAACGTTTTTTTTTCATAACAATAGTTTGGTATATGTTTTGATTTCATATTTTAATCAGAAGTAAAAAAATATTACTTTATTCATGGTAAATATAACGTAGGCTTGCGAAATATACATTTTTTTTACCCTTACATTAATAATGTTTTTTTTTTATATATATTACTATATTGAAATAAGAGTAGCGTTAGTTTCTTTTTTTTTTTTTTGCACATCAAAATTGATTTTTATTCAAGACTTACAGAGTTTTGGACAATATTTATGAAAAACTAAAATACACTTGCAAATAAAACTGAATGTTTAGTTATAAAATGAGCTCAATATATGGTTAAAATCATTATAAACAACAATTACTGAAATAACATAAATATTGAAATATGAACAATGCCATGTATACTTTATATGTAATGAATACAGAAACTGGTATTACTAAGAAAAAAATATCTGAAAGTCTTCGTGATAATTTTTTTAGTATTTTTTCCGTGAATTACTAATATGAACTATAATGCCTACCGAAATTATTAGGTGCTTATTTTTGTTAGATAAAAACCATCGCATGACTGTTTTACTGATCTATTTTAATAAGCTTAACCAAAGCCACTTTTAGTAACACGTAATTCTTTGTGAATGACAATCTATTGTAATGAGGATGGGTATGTTGTGTTGAAATCACGGCCACGCCTTATAGGGCTGGCCGGCCTATGAAGTAGGGTGCAAATTGTCACCTCCATAAACTATGGTTACGATATATATTATTATACGTTTGCGTACCTAACATGAAGGTACTAGACTACGATGCATTTGAGTAATTGATGTCGCATGTCTATAATATTCGTTATTACAGTTTGGTTGTTTTCTACTACGGATGTAGACGGTATCATATATTTTATTACAGGATGGAATTTTGTTTATTGTTGGTTATAGTTCTATTATTATATAAGTTTTTTTTTAAATTAATATATAATTATTACATACATTGGTATTTTAGAAATTAATTACTTAAAATAGATAAAACAGATCTGCATTTGATATAATTTGAAAAAATAATTAGAAAAGTGATTGAGTTTAAAAAAAAAGAAACGTTGATATAGGTATAATAAGAAATACAAAACAAGTTCTGTGTAGTAAATAAATAACTTTTACACAACATGTTTGTTAAATGAGGAGATTTTTAATCTTGATTAAAGTAAAGAAATCTTTTTATTTAATACCTACTGTCTAGATTTACTTATCTTGTGAAAAAGTGATAGAGATATTCTATGTGATATCTGATACTGCAGACGATAGTGAAGGAGAAAGCCGATCGATAAACACACCGCGGCACTGTGAGCCGTGTGGTAAGGTCACCGCGCGTTTAAACGTACACGTCGATGTCGAACATATTATGGCAAACCGTTTATTTATTGAAACGGATGAGCTTTTACAAGCTTTCATTTAATCTGTAATGTTCGTATATGCATCGTGTTTTCAAATTTGCTTGATTTGTGTGATGAATTTCGGCATATCTATGTAGGCTCGGTGACAATGCAATGGTCATTCCCTGATGGCAAATGGTAGGACAGTCGAATTTGGGCTAGTTTGTTCACTTCACTTTCACACACACACACAATCACTTTCCATTACACATTTTTTTTAATCGTTTTAGGTTTGGCATAGTGGCCACAATCTGACCTGATGTTAAGTGAAGATGTGGCCCAAGATGAAAACACGCTAAACCTAGTGGAAGACTGGCTCTCAAGTGCAGCTGCCGGAACACACCTATTGGTGCTTGGCGACAGATTTTCAACTCGAGGGTGCTAGCTAGCCAGGCGAGCATTTTAAATGCCCTACCACCATGCTATGTTTTCCTCACGATGTTTTCCTTCACCGAAAGCTCAGGCTCATTGCAGGGATTCGAACTCACGTCAATTGACGCGAAGTCGTACACGCTACCACTGAGCAATCATTGCTTCAATGATGACGAGAGTAGTAGTAGTAGTAGATGAGTGTAGTCAGATCGAAAATAATGGTGTAAGATAGTTCAACTACTAAATAAAAACAACATAGCAATCTGACCAGGTGTGAGTTGTGTTCGCGCTAAGGACCACCAATTAAATAAGTGAAAAAAATATTTTTATTAATTATAATTGCACAATTATATTATTTTGTGTATACAACGCAAGACTGCCCAATTAATTTTAGAGATGGGCTATAATTTCGAATTCATTATATATTCAGATATAAATAAATAGGTATTTTTAATGAATAAAGTTTTCATTTAAAGATAGTTTAATAATAATAATCGGGTAAATTTAAATGCCTTGGCGGGCCTGGGCTTGATAGCAACCTTGGCTCGGCACGTAAATATTTGGTTCATTTTTATTACTTGCACCAGAATATATTTAGTATGATATGTAAATGATTTTTAATTAAACAATTTATATCGTTATCTTGTTGTGCTACGGGCTCCTGTCTCTACATTGTATCGAATATTAAAATTCGATTGGTCATTTTCTGCATGACTCTGGTCGCAGAGATTCAGCATCACAATGAGTATTGTTCTAAATCAACAGAGCGTAATGTGGTGAGTGTTCGTGTAAATACTATACGAAACAATGTGTTTTAGGAAGAGTTGTGAACCGTGATGCGATTGCCTATGATTAGTATAGACGAGATTGATTGTTTTCATTGACGCGACATATTAATTGTGATTTGTTTATCACACAATTAGTTATTGTTTTTGTTGCGCGTTAATTATAATCTATACTATAATATAATAAAGCTAAAGAGTTATTAGTTTGATTGTTTAAACGCGCTGTCTCTGAAATTATCAGTCTGGTTCGAAAAAATATTTTTGTATATGATTAATTTATGATGAGCTATAATACTTCACGCTACGTACCTTATTAAGCGGAGCAGTAACTATAAACATTAAATAATCTGGCAAGCTGTAGGCAAACTGTCTGGTGAAGCCGTGGGACATAGTTAGTATACATATATGGTGATAGGGCTATTTCTAATGCCCGCCTGGCTAGCTGCCATCCTCAAGTTGAAAATCTGTCGCCAAGCACTAATAGGTGAGTTCCGGCAGCTGCACTTGAGAGCCAGTCCTCTCACCAGGCTTAGCGTGTTACCATTTTGGATCAAATCGTCACTTAACATCAGGTGAGATTGTAACCACAACGCTAAACCTATAACGCTAAAAAAATATGAATACTTGTTTGTCTCCTATGCGTTCCTAAACTATTCATCTGTTTGCGATAAAAAGTAGTAAAGCTTAAAAATAGGCATTATTTTCCAATTTACATTTGAATCATGACTCTAAAAAGAAAACTACGAACTTGATAAAAAATATATTAAACAGCTTTTCTAAAAACCATGGCTAAAATTACGATTTTATTCATTTTGAGTTACAGTATCTAACATAGATAATTAAAATGTTTTAATTATCTATGGTATATATAGAGATGACCATAAATAATAGGCGATTGGTTTCTGTCAACGCATCTTATTAATAACTCTGTAAGTCGTCGCCTGAGAACGTCAGTTACTTTATGCCAGTGATGCGTGAGAAAACTAGCTGTCAATCATAGTGGCAACTCGGTCTTCTTATTTTCACATAGTTTTTATATATTATTTCATTTTACACCCAATTATTATACTATCATACTTCACTTACCTACACTTAAATATACTATTAAGTGTAGTATTAGGCCCTGTTCAGATGATCGTCATTTTCAAAACGCGCGCCTGGTTTTTTGTATATTATAGGCCGACCGTTGTAAGCGCGACCCACCTGATTGTTTGCGAGACGCGGGGCGGCGGGTGTGCACGGATATACACGGTATTGAGATGATACTCTATATCTTAAGATAAATAGTTTATGCATGTTATTGCAACTGATACAGATATCTAGTGATAAATAATATATTTAATACATATAGTATTGTTGTCTTTATTAAAATGCTAATCAAAAAAACTACTATATCGGAAAAAACGTGCGTGGAATCTTTACACGCAGTCGAAATTAAACTCAATTAATTGTATATTATTGAATATAATTGAATAATAACGCGTTAAATTATTACTTTAGATTGATTGTATAATTTTTTAAATAAAACCGCGTAAGCCCATGCTTCAAACGTCTGTTGCTGCCGGCGGCCGGCAACAGATTAGCTTATTGGTCGATCTCGTTCCCTTCCCGCGTCCCGCAGACCTTTAGAAGGGTCGCGTCTACGGTGGTCAAGCTATAAAACAAACCGCTCATATAGACGCGCGTCAACGCGAGTTGACGAGTACTTGACGAAATATAATCAATATAGTAGTTGACTTCCCGATTTTAGATGAATAGTGTAGCTCCGTTATTGAAAACCCGCTTGCAAGATATCTGGACTGATTGATTAGTTAATTAGGACCATTTATACACTAGACCAATACTCTTAGGTGTTCAAGTGGTACTAATTTGACCCGCTTAAACACATAAAAATATATTCAAAAGATTCTATATTGCAAAGTGACGATAAATTCATTAGGGTTTTAGAGAAGAGCATGAAACACAGACAGACAGACGAACTTCACTGAATTAGCGAAGAAAAAGAAGAGGTTGCAGATGAAGACAAATTATTTTGATTGCCTTTAGTGAATGAAATAAAGAAAATATCCGAACACAAGCTCCTTAGAGCTAAAATATATACATATATAAACTTCGATCAATAATACACAAACTTACGCAAATGTCTGCAAACGTAGCCTAGGTAAAGAAAACAAATAAAAAAACCGTCGTCCACCTGGAATGCCAATACCGTCATATTTCTCATTTTTTGCTGCCCCTAAGAACGTGATGGCCCTGCCCTACCCATGCTAACTACTGCGTGTATAGAAACTAATTGATGCAAAATAAAACACAGCAATCCTTATTTATGAAAAAAATAGTTGCTTGGTATATCTAATCTATGATGCAGATTTTTTTTAACTCGCCGTTTGATTCAATATGTTCCTAATCGTCTTCAACCATACGATGTGACCGTGAGCGTTATCAACTGCGAGAGTCGCCTTATCAGTTCTTATCTTGATTGAAAGTCCATCTCTAAACGTTATCATTACAGCCAATGCTTATGATATATTTGTTTGTAATATGTCTTTTGGAAAGTATAATGTAATATGAAGGATATGTTTACGTTGTAACGTGAAATTTTTTAAGATATTTATAATTAAGCGAGGGGGCACAAAGAAATTTCCATGGAGATTCCTTTCTACTTCGAACAGTCCGACTAGTGAAATCCTCCACTCCTTCACTCGCAGTTAAATAATCATGTGTTGTGTTCGTGTTGTAACTAGGGTTTCCAGAGCTCCGTGCAGAAGTGGTTTTCAAGGTCTGTAACGCATTAGTGATACCTATGGTGTTACGCTAGCTGCTTACCATCAGGCGGGCCGTACGCTTCTTAGCCACTTTAGTTATATAAAAAACAATTGATTTAAACCTTCTTAAGAGTAATTATAATTTATATTTCCCATACTTATCTCTGTAAATATTGAAAATGTGAGAACATAAATATTTAGTTTAAGTTATTAGAATAAATGTTATTATTAAAAGAAAGATAAAATTATAAAGAACCGTTTATAATGAGACTTTCATATAAAAAAACACTCTTATCACAATAAGAAGGTAAACTATGTCATTTTAAAAATGTGAACTTTTTAACTTTGTTATCCAGTTTACTCAAATTTCTGTTGAAATGTCATTTCTGGTTTTTCCATGTAGTCTTGAATTATACCTACCTTATGTATACAATAAAGTAGTGGAAAATACCTCATTTTACATAGTTGGATTTTTCTTGGATTCGTTTTATTATTAATATTATTTTTATCGTAATTTAATTATTTTACCTTAAAATATTCTCTATTTGCTATAATAAAATGTGACAACCCTAGTTATAGTTTATTATTTAAATCAAAATATCTACGAAAAGGTAAGTATGTTTTGAATCACTTAAGTTGATTGAGGTTTGCGTATTATTTTCGTTAGTTCGTTAGTATTATTGCGTTTGTGTATTATTTTCCATTTTAATAATTTAGTTCAACTAATTAGGTAAACTTCTTAAATTACTATTATTTCCCAATTATTGGCAACTTTGCCTGTATTAATTACTGTTTGATGGGCCCGGTTGCAGAAGTTGCTAAGTCCATTTGCTGACTTGGATCTTATAGTATTCACATGAAGATCATGTCGGCATTATGCATGTACAATTGTTATTTCAAAATAGAATTTTTATTTCTATACACCAAAGTTTCATTTTTTTTTCTAATCCTGATATGAATTCTTAATTCCATTTATTATTTCTTTTAAAAACAAAGTTTGAACTTGGGACTTTTGTAACTGGGTCCTCCATTTTGCCTTCCCAGTGTTATTTACCTATTTATGTCACTATGTAGTGGTTTAACGTCTTTAATTACTTCTAATTCATACTTATAAAGCTCAGGGGTTTAAGGGATGTAGAATTACAACCATTAGAACTGAGACACCCAAGTCAACCTCACCTGTACGTAGTACACCTTCTGATTAACGAACGAGGATATGTCGAAAGCGGGGTGCAGCATGCACGTGGAGAAATTTCGGTTATAGTGACTCGCTTTTGCTTGTCGCGTTTCGGGATCAGCCTTTGTATATCCAGTTATTTGTGCAGGCCGGCATAACAGCGGTAACCGCCGATGGCTTAACAATCTCTCGGTGGTCGCCGTTGTGTTAGGATTGTACTATGCTTACTATCAGGGACAGTACTAGCAATTTGCCGAGCTACTAAATAAAAAAAAATGATGGTCTGTTTTTTATATGAACGCGTTAATCGCTGGAACGATCAATCAGATTCGAAAAATTCATTACTGAGGAAGGTTATAAGTTATAGTCTCAAAGCTATATGACGTTACGCTGTGACCCTATGGAGCGGAGAAGTAACCATGAGCGTCAAGCATCTGACAAGCTGTAAGCAAGTACGGGAACCGATAATAACAAATAGGCTACACGAGTGAATTGGCGGCTGCACGGTGGACAGTTGGACGAATAATTTTAACACGGGTGAAACCGTGGGACGCAGCTAGTTGGAATATAAATCTCATGTCAAGACTGAGTATAATTTTACGTTGACCAATTTTTCTTTCGTTGCAGGTAAGCTATGTGACCGCATACATCGCGCGCAAACACGAACTGAGATGGCATAAATCCTAAAGCGACTGCCTCGTGTAAACACGTACCTATGTAAGACGCTTGTTTTCTACAATTTTCACTAGCACATCGTGACATAGCTGCCTACTTCCAGTCGCGTATGTTTGTTTTTGGGACAGATGTTGCGATGTACTCGAACATATAGCGTTTTTGCATTACAGTGTGTTTGAAAATAAGAACCATGTATGTATCTAGCATACATGGTCTTTATATTGAACTATAGTGCTCAAGTGATGTGACATTGTTGTTTAACTCTCACAACGTGTCACGAAACAGGAGTAGAAAAGAGTTAGAAATTGATACAATATTATTTAGCTGCGGTAGGTATGAAAAATAGGCCACGAGTCTGAGTTCCATTCAATTTACTATGACAATGACATATATTTCCCCGTACGCAAAATATGATTAAAATATGTTTGCCGTTTTTGAGTAAAATCCCGATATACAAACAGGTATACATATGAGATCACAGTAGCATATAAATAGGTATAGGTAAGAAGAATATTGAAAAAAAAATACATGTACAGACGAACTACAGTTTTATTAATATAAAGAACTACTTATCCATAATATTAGATGTACTACAATAATTTAATACTTTTTTTTCACTGACATTGCTAACAACTTCAATCGAGTGAACAGTTTCGGAAATAGAAATGATCATGATTTACAATACAGTGTTGAAACTTTTGTTTGTGTTATTACTGTTATAACACAGTTATTTATAAGTACTAATTAAAAAATTCAAAAGAACTGTGTCATACTGGAATTTAAAAAAGTGTGTATACTTTATTTATCATTGTTGTTTTATGCGTACCGGTATGAATATTATTCTCACTTGTGAATCAGTTTGCAATTAAATTATTTACTATTTCGATTTATTGAATTTAATAAATTCAGTGTTATAGATATAGGCTCATTAATAAATCGACTTGTATTACATAAAGTTAACTTGTTTGAGTGTTATTACCATAAATTATACGATTGAAAGTAAAGTGTGACAAATATTCGGAAGTGAACGGTTGTGTAGGGAAATTGGGTCTTACCTGCTTATATAGAAAACATAATATAAATCCAACAATTGTTTAGTGTTTATTTAAAGAAGTTATACATTTTTCAAAAATTTGAACTGTACTTTCGTTTTATTTTTATACGGTGTATTTGTGTTGTTTGTCATGAGTTCATTTTGGAAAATTAGGAAGCAAAAGTTAAGGTGCAAACTTCATTTTGTTGCATTAATTTACTGCAATTTTAGAGAGCTCTATCTATAAAATGTTAGAATTCATAATAAAAATAATAAGATATTTTTTCATAAACTAAGTTTGCTGGACAAATGTTATTGATAAATAATTTCATTACACTTTATTCGTGGAATTAAGGACACTAAGCGAAATTTTCGACATCCGATTAAAATTTGTGTTAAAGAATATTAATCTGCAAAGTTTCGTATTACTGATGAGGCAGATAATCTGTTCAAATTAATTGCCTCTTATTATTTAATACTTTATTAGTAAACATTAGATATATATCTACATAGTTTTATATATATATATATTACATTAACTTGTCCCGCAGATGTTTCTACACTTTTCAGTAATCTAAAACTCGACCACAGCACAACCTATTGGGTTCTGGGATAACATAAAACCTGCTTCATGAAAAAATATTCAGATCTACCAACTTTCATGATGATCGGTCATACGGTGTTGGGGTTAATCAATTGGCAATTAGGGCTGACGGGGGCGAATTGCATAAAAACAACTAAAATACAAATAAAAAAGTTGTGCATCTCTCCGCCTACACTGTCTGATAGCGATAGCGTACGATTTTATTCGGCGCATATCATGCGGTGCGGTGGGTTGCAGTTGAGTTCGCGTCGCGTACACCGTACAGTCACCTGCCGCGGATCTTGACCGCAACACGCGCCTGCTTACGAAGCGAGATGCCGCCGCGCGCTCCCAATCGATCGATTCGAAAGAATTAACTCATTGGGTGCTTATTCTTTCGCGAACTTTTATGATATTGTTTTTTAACAGCGGATAATAAAACTTTGTGTTCGGTGTTTTGTGTGTTATGATTTATTTTCGAGGCAATTTCTTTTCTTGTATATTCTTGGAATGATTATTTTATCATGTGCGGTATGGTATTTTTATTTATCCGTTGTGTACGAATTTACTGATCGATATGCTGCTTTTGCGGCCTGAATATTTTTTTCGACATGGTTTATCTAATAAGTTCACGCTACACTAAATCGGCCGCGTAAAACTGCATTCAAACACGAAAGTTTACTTATACGTAACGAAGTTCTTTTTTGTGTGAATAGTTATTTAAAACCTGCTTCCAAATAAACATGAAACAGATGTAGGAAATATCAAATTAATAATTATGGTTTCACGTAAAGCTGACCAGGATTATGAATATTCAAAATGTTTCCGCGGACTGTGTGGTTTTACCAGTTTTTTTGAATGTTTTAATGAATTGCATTTTTATCAAAATCTCTAGAATTATAACTCAAATGTATATGATGATCGGTTCATAGGTGGTTTTAGAGTTACTTTTTAGAGATTGATTTTAATCAAGTTTTTTTCTTTTAATTTCACTCAATTTATAGACTAATTTGACCTTAGTCACCTTGTCTAACCTTGTTTTTAATTGCCGTCTCGCAGCCTAGACTTACGAATAATATTAAAATCATTAGAAAAATCTGGAATAGTTTTACATAATATTATAATGTTATGTTTGTATTCAAGGTTCTTAGCTGCTTAGTTATAATTTAGTTTTTGTGTAACTATTGTATGTAGGAATTAATTCTTCGTTCTCAGTTTATATATTACTGACACATAAGCAAGTGAATGTTGTTTTAAATTCTGTATACTCGTCTGAATTCTAGCTCGATACCGCTTATCAGTCACTTGTTTCGTAGACGACTTTGTTTTTTAAGTTTACTTTTATTGTGTTTACATTCCGGATTCACATTACGGTTTCGAGGCGCGATAAATTAGGTACCTAACTGCTAAGAATGTATATTTTCAAGTAAATTTTCATCATTATTATGAAATTGTTTTTGAATGTCATGTTATTTTGTTGTACATGCGGTTTTATGCTTTTATTATTGTGGGGCTGTTTTGCCATGGACAAGGACTGTGTTAAACAATTCTCATTTCTTGATGACTGCAAAATCGTTGCAATGAATTTTAAAGTAATTGTCCATTGATTTACCTTCATATTTGCTAGCAAATAAAATTGCAAAAGTCCCTACGTAAATCAATATGTACTGATGATCTGAAATTGCAACGCATTCAAGTAGAGAACGCCGCGTGTCCAAGTATAAAATGTAAAGTGTGTAAGTCAAAAAAGCAGCACGTCCAAATCCAAAACGCAACGCGACCATGTTACTACTTACTATAATAGCGTTTTGACTGTGTCTGCTGTGGTTGCAATTTGCGATCCATTCTCCTCACAAGTGCCCGACTTCTCCTACTAGTATACAAGGTTAACTTGGAAGTCTACTTAGGACTCTCGAGAATTCAAAACTTCTCTACACTCGCCGATACTTTACCTCTAGTTACTGTGAAATGAAAACCCTGATCACCAACCCTGATCCGAAAGATAAAATCATTTAACTATTTTCGTATATGTAAAGGCGTAATCGAAATAGGAGTTGATACAACTAGATTTCTAAATATACATGCGTGAAACGAAATCTTATTTCGGGACATGGCATGCCATTCTTTCTATTCCCTTTTAAGTCCCCGTCGTGATCTTAAATAGCGTTTACGTACTGTTATAGAAACAAATGTATCCAATTCTATTTAGAGAAATTGTTATTAAACTTCGACTTTAGTACTATGAAAGTATGTTTTAAGGTAGGAAAAAGGCTGTAAAGAATGAAGTTGAATGTAATTGTCATATTATACAATTTAATTTAAAGTAGATATTTGGAAATATTACCTACAATTGGTTTTTATTTGTTACTTACTACTAGATCTTTCAGGATATTTTTTATCCAAGATCCCTAAATTTCTGTCAGTTGTCAAACAATGCTCTCTACAAAGGACGTTGCTGTGGCTATATTTTGCAAAATTATTATCGGAATATTTTATTTCAAATGTTCTCAGTTCAATGGAATTCACAAGTAACTGCTGTAATTTACATATATTCGGCATACGATAAGAACGGTTTGACTGTTCAGTTTAAACTTTAGGTAATTAATGTTCGACTTTTGTTTCGATAGGTAACGGTCGGTTACACTATTGTTCTTCATTATAACTACTTTCAGTAGGATAGGTATTGTCTGTTTTGCATTATAGTGTATTATTACAAGTGTTTTATCCATCGGGTTTTATATTAAAAAATGGTTAGTTCTGTTAATATAATTGATACTCATTTGTTGATATATTTTAATAACATAAAATCTAACTGACTAAACATTAATTTTTTGAGCGACTTAAAAAAATGAGTTTCTCAATATCAAATATATATATATATATACTTTTTTATTGATGTTTAGCCATAACTTCTTTGTTTATGAACCACTTTAAATGATTCTTTTTTCGTTGGTAGTAAAGTGATACCTCAAGGGTTGTCCCATTTCATTGTCATTGGACCTTCGACTTCGAAGATACACCAGGAAACTCCTTAGAAAATACGTGTTATTCGTTTTTAAGATTGACTATTGTTATATATTAGGACGATCTATTTTCTTCATAGATATGATACTGAAAAGTCTGTATTTTGTCAAATGGCCTTTAAATAGTCGCCTTATAACCTAATAAGACTTAATAATACATAATTTACAATAGATTAGCATTCAGGTGTTTTCGTTTCCTAATGCATTTACAATTTTAAGTGGAATAATAGATGCATTTTGGAACCATTCACCATAACCTATGGACAGCGGTATTTGTTGCAACACGCCACAACTAGCAACACTAATGTGAGTTGTTCGGTCTAGTAACTTTACACGTTTCTTCACTTAGAGATGAACCTTTGTGTATAATTTATGCCACCTGTGTTCTATTTATGTGAACTAGGTAATTAGTCTTTTAGTGTAACTATATACATCTATAACCTTTAATGATAACTTGGAGCTGTCATAATGAAATCATTGTCAACGAAAATAAACATTTTCTATACATGTTACAAAACTCAAGGTCTCTCTGTCTGTCTGTCGGTTTATGTTATTTTCACGTGAAAACCAGTAATCAAATTTATATGGTTTATCCTTTAATTCATAGATATGTTATCTGGCCAGGTAATAGGATATATTATGTAAGATAAAGCAATATATGAATAATCAGTAATGATAATGATCAATCAATTCGAAAAAAGGACGCGTTAGGCTCTTAAATAGCTTAATAGCTTACCCGGTAAGTAAGTTAATGATTTTTGCTGTTGTGTATTTAGTATGAATCCATGACGCCAACCTATGCCTCAGGTCGATTAACTGAATACTTGACTGAAATACAAAAGTATCAAATTCGTACTGATAAATATCATTTATTAGACAATTCGTCAACAAAACGGTCGTTATACAAATATCTGTGATTTTTTGGTATATTTCATGAGAATCATTTACATACATTTGATTCTTTGTACTTAATTAAGTGATTGACTGACGAATTACAAAAATCTATACAATCTGAATTTGTATGACAATAGAATCTGGGAATAACTAAAACTCGCTTACTTATGTTGATCATATAGTAATGTTTAAAGAAAAAGAAAGGACAAAATAAAGACCGGCGCGGATCCCGTGTTTTTTTTGTAACATACTATTCTGTTAGCCTTAGGGGCTCTGGAGCCTTTACGACTTTTACAGCTTTACCGGGCTTGAGGGCGAGCGCTTAAGGCACTTAGCCACGAAATCTTTGCAACAGCATCCGAGGGTGCCAAATTGGCCGAACCTCGGCTCGGACTGTTGCGCGTATGCAAATAAGTCGCGATCTGACTAAGCGGATCTCGTGAAATCTTTGATAAATGAGGCGAAAAAGAGGTTTGTAAGGATACTGGGAAGTAGGGCTTTAAATCCTTTCTGGCCATTCCAACACGGATATCTTCGGCGAACAGTCCTGTATTAACGTGTAAGACTTGTATAAACCCTGTCTGAATTAGATAATTGTTTAATTTGCTTAAAGTAAGTAAGCAAAATACAGTCCAAAAAAAATGGTGAATAGCGAGAGATCGGCAAGCCTGTACCTAAGCCTCTCGGCAGCTGGATATACACCGTTTAATTCCGAAATGCGGTAAACCAAAAGAGATTCAACGTGATGGTTTTATCACAATGTGCATGATGCAGATCCCTACCGACCGATCGTTATGTTAAATAATCATTTAATATTAATTAACTTCAAATCGATACACTTTGATGATCTACAAAACGGTATAACACAGCTTCCAAAACTGCATATCGATGTCGTAACAGTTAAAACTCCAGCCTGACTAGGTCACGTCTCATGTAGGCTAGACTTCTCAATTCTGCTACACGTAAGATTTGTTTGCGTTTCTTATTTTCGATTTTAACTAAGTTGCGAAGTAGTCTGGGACTTCATTTGTTTTTTGTTTTTACAAATTTACGAGTGCGTTGATATTGAAAATTTTTTTTTAATTGTTCTGGAAAATTATTTCATTGTGTAATGATAAGTAAGTTATCGTCATGATATCCCGGTGTCTTTTATACACTAAGGTGTATGGAATGAAAGAGAGACTGGGTTTGTTATGTCTTGTATGAAATTATATCTTGTATTTCAAAAGTAAAGTTTTACTGAGAAATGTTTAATTATATACATTATAGGTGTATGGTTTGAACACAATCTCACCTGATGTTAAGCGATGATGTGGACATTTTTAGTAACAAGCTAATTCTAGAGAGCGACTGTGTTTTAAGTGTAGCTGCCGGAACATAGGTGCTTGACGACAGATAAACCAAACTTTTAGTAAATTAATGTTTAGTTAAACTTTACTGTGCCATCTTCTCTGTATTTTGGGTATGTATAACGTTATTTTGGCCAGAAGCCATTGGTTATTTCATTTTATTACTCTACTTTAAAGATAATATTAAGGAGTTACACAGATAATATTAGGACAGAATAAAATGAAGTTTAAATATTTTAGACGGGAAGCATTGCTGTATTTGTATATTAATAATAACACCGTGTGAAAATATTTATATCGAGGCTAACTTTGTACAATACACGCAATTATTTTGGATTATAATGAAACATTCAGCGGATTTCTAATAAATGTAGTGAATGAAACGCAGATGAGGAAATGGTTTTACGAAAACTTTGCAATTTGGAAATGACTGCGGTTGACTTTTCGTCATCTAGCAGTCGTGTCTGTAGAATTCAATTAGGAAAGTGGCTTTATAATAAACTAGCGGGTTCGTGGTTGCATTGTTTCATTTATGACTTGTAAGAATACTATATTTTATAACTTCATAAAATATGTCTCTGACCACGGAGTACCTAATCAGTGGAGTATATGTACATATGTGTATGTCAATGCGAAGGCTTCGTCTACAGTCAAAAATTAACGCTTGTTAATGTTTTGTTTGGATACATTCCACTAATTTCAGATAAATTTATATAAATAAGACGGACATCGGCGACAAGAAACACGTTTCTTTGAGTGCTATAGGTTATTTTCATTCTTATCAAATGTTATATTTTGCTAGTTATAAATATAGGGGGCGGAAGTAATATGTTCGTATACCAATAATTAGATATAATATATAAAAGTAAATAATGCGCATAGTTGGCGCTGCCTTCTTGAAATAAATATATATTTTTGAATTAAACTGGGATTTAAATAAAATTGAAGTATTCTGACAAAGTTAAATTCCTCGCGACGACGCCAATGACCTTACATCGACACTGGCAAAAACAAAAACTATTCATAATAATCACGTATCCAAATTTATATCTATTATCTCACTAAGTTCACTGGCATCTCAACATCGTAGACAAAATTGGTATAAGTGTAAAAGATTCGAAGTTTTCATGACTCTAACTTTCAGTATTATTAGTACTATGTAACCAGGTTCTGTTGGTTCTTCATTTTATGGAGAATACGAGGAATCATTCAGAAGCAAGCATGCAGCAACTAGATTTGTGGTTTCCGAGATGAGTTCCTTAACATTTTCTACAATACTTAAGATACATTATATTAAGTTTATATAATCCTTTACTTATAAGGTAATTGTTGGAAGGCCTTAAAGGCGATAATCGTGGTTAGTTGGAGCAAGGGCAAGAAGAAGTGTTTTTTTTTAACGTTTTGATATTTATTTTCTAATAACATTTTATCGATATGCAGACTATTTTTTATTAAGAAAATGATAGTTAGAAATAGCAGGAAATTAATTTTTTTCATCAAGAAATACAGATGATCTACGTTAAAGCTTAGCAAATGGGACTATTGACTCCACTTTTCAGTGTCATATCTTCGGTAAGAAGTCATTGTTAAATACAATAACGTACCTAACCCATTTTTATTGTAATGTTGGCGATATTGTTATATTTTTGTGCTATCATTATAATAGGAAAAGTAGGTAAGAAATAAAATAAAAAAATTAAAACGTGTTCAAATTACCGGCGTTCCCAATTTGTAAGTTATCTTGTAAGAACTGTATCATAATTTTGTTTTTTAATATTGATTGGGTTCTTGGAAAGTTGTCGATTCTAAGAACACATAATCGATGCTTCTAGAATTTATCTTCTTTGACAGTTATTCACAAAGAATCATTATATTATTAATAATTCATTTTTTATATTGTACGTTTGTCCGCAGCAAAATAAGAAATAGTCACATGAAACAGTAAAAATGATTTTATTCCGGTGAAAGCGTGTTCGTATCGTATCTGCCCAAAAGGCATGAAATTGTGTTCTATTCGTATCAGTTCAGTCAAGAGACGCGCACTCTCGTTTTCTTTGGAATGTCAACAAAAAGCGAAAAACAACCGCCGCCGTCTGTCCAGTGGACCGGTCGCCGACGTAATGCAGACCGATGGAAAAAATATTTTAATTCGTAAATTGTGCAACGTTGGTTTTACGGCGCTGCATTGATGATTACTTGATTTACTCTTTTACAAAAGTTAGTTCCGCTTCAGCTGATGAGTTTATTAAGATGCCAGAATAAAGGCGCAACTAAGAAGATAAAATGTTATGTAAAATTTTCGTCGGACCGTGTATGTACTTTATCGACTTCTTCATCATATGAACCAGTACGAGTATTTGCTCTGAAATATAAATATATATATTACCTACGTGCCATATATAATATTTCTTAGAATCACCTATTCGTGTTCTGTACATAATTGGCAGTGCATCATGATAAGTTTCACGGACGTCCTTTCTAAACATGACCTTCGGAACGCCTTGACCTTTGTGAAGTCTGTTGGTGGTCAGTTCTTATGGCTTTATTATCTATTTCAGTTTTACTCAATCGTCTTTTGCAATTGTATCCGCGGTGCTTTTGTAGTGCACGATTTATAGGTAGTAACAGTAATGGTTGTGATAATATTTATTATTTTAAAGTTGTAGAATTTCAAAGGTTTTGCCTTTTTAGTTATTAAAAATACGAAAAATATATTTATTTCTCCAATATCTACCACTCAGATTTGAAAATTTATTTTTTCATTTTATAATTTACTAGCTGTGCTCTGCGATTTCACCCGCGTATAATTTAAAAGATATCGCTGGTTGATGATTTATAATACTTCAGTATAGACAATATTTTTTATCGCACGGCCAGGGTTATGTGTTACAACTTACACGGCTCGTTCGCGCCACTATACCTATAGTCATAGACCAGAGCTGCGTGTTGAATTATTTTAATTTTACATTATCTCCCAAACTATTCGTCCAAATAGCACGCTATAAAGGGCAAAGTTTATCCAAATAAAATTGTCTTGATGATGAAGGAACTTTCGTTCGTAAGGAATTAATATGCCACGACTAAAAGATAATGCTCATAAATCAATTATAAATTTTCAATAAAAAACAAAATACCTTATTGTGGCTTATATATAAGGGGATAGGCATATAGTATCGCGGACTTTTTTTTAGATGTACTAAGGAGCTATATTTTTGTACAACACATTATATTCACGTATCACTAACCATTACGCCAGCGCACGCGGATAAGGCAGTTAGGGTGCGCTATATTTATTCCGACTTACTTCCTTATTACTTATTTACTTATTATCTGTTTTCACATACACATAAGTATTTTTTAATATATTTAGATGAACTTTTTGTGGTATAGGAAAGTGGTTAGGTTAGGTTAGGTTATATATATTGACATACGTATATCAATGAAATTAAAATTTATTTTTGAAAGTAATTGATGAAATTATATCATCAATATTGATTACATGTTCACAGAACTAATGTGTACATAGTTTAATGAATTGTAAAAATATACGAGAATACTGTGAAACTAGTACCCGAGAAATAAAGACGTAAGAATGACGATTTCACTTCAATGTTTATATTTATAGCTCACTAGCAGTTGTCCGCGACTTGGTTCATGTGAAAATGTGTATATCCATTAATCAAGCGGGGTGGTGACGATCTGTATTATGTACACACTGAATTGATCGTCACTTTCGCTACCACCATGCACATTGTGATAAACTTGTCACGATGACTCTTTTAGATTGTCACGTTTCAAGATCCGCAAGCGTGTATATCCAGCTGCCGAGAGACTTCCAGGTCGGCTTGACAGTGACGTCAGTGACTCTCTGTGGAAGCCGTTGTTTTTGACTTGTACTTTGCTTATTATCGATAACAGGGCCGTTGATTGTCGTGCTTCTATAAAAAAATATGACGTGCATTGTAAGTTAATTTCTTACGGTCTCAGTTTCTTAATAAATACAATAACGCACTGTTGTACTTTTTGCCATTTGTGTATTTAATCGTTGATAATGAATAATTAATTGTTAATATTCGATTGATCAACTTCCATTGGCTGCTATCTATTCGCGTTTTGAAATAATGTGTTTCGCAAAACTCATTATGCACGTAATTATAAACGTATCGGTTGACTTATTTGATAGTTATCGTTTTATTCACATGTTTGCGTTCTATTAGATTTAGCTGAGCGTGTTAATTAATTTGTTGACGTGTGTTTTAATTATATGTTGACGATGACCAGCCAGTATTAATCTAAAAGTTTTAACAGTTCAGTATTTGCATAGAAAAGGAAAATAATTTTTGTATGTGCGTGAGCGTGTGCCTGTACGTGTGCGAGTGTTCATACGTGTGTGTGGGCGTGTGTTGTGTGAGAAATAATGAAAGAGGTATTAAATTCTCTTCGTTTGCTCATTGGTTTTAAGGTATCTGGGAATTGGTTTTGCTAGTCCAAAACAGAAGTCATTACTTCGATCAAATTAAATGCTATAGTGATGACATCGTACAAAAAGATAGAACTAGAGTCGAAAACTTATTGTACTAAGGGCTGCAATTAAGTGCTATAATACTTAATTTTATTGATTGCATTTTATGCAGAGCGCTGCATACCAGTTCGCATTGCGTGTGACCCCGAGCCCACATAGTTTTACAATGCAATGTTGTTCTGTTAACATATCATTATATACGACATTTATATTGACACTATATGGACTCTTATGAATGTCGTTTTGTAGTTTATTAGAAGTAATAGTTGTTAAAATATTCGTAGACGCCATGTTGTAGTATGAGACTGTTTCGTAAATCCCATAAATTTATATGATTACACTCTATTTTGTTCTGTCTATCGCTCTATTCTTATCTATCTGATTACATTTTATTTTCATATAAACTGGATTTTTCAAAATAAATACTAATAAACATGTTATATAATATAAATTGAATACTACGATATATTATATAAAATAATATTCGATGAAGATTTCCAATGAGAGTAACGAAGTGCTTTTGTAGAGTTTAAATTTATAAATTAAAAGATATAAAAAATTATAAGACTTTCAATTTAAAAAAATAATATATATTAACATATTCAAGCATCTCAGTACTCTCATTTGAAATCTGTAAGGAATAATATTATTTAATAATAAAATAGAAGTATTAGTCTCGTGGTATTTAATTTAATATTATTGAATGTAGTAGTATCCTACTATATATCAACGGTGGAACGGATATAAGACTAACGTGCATTTGACAAACTTTACACGTTACTAGTCAATAAGCCTTTCCACCGTCGAGTTTAATCATATTATGTAAACTTGAAGATTAAACAATTTATATGTGTCATGCTTAATAAGACACGTTTTTATCTAAAGTTAATTTTGATCACAACTGAATATATGTTATACTAACAGCCGCCCGCGACATCGTACGTGTTAATTACAATATTAACCTTAATAACCTATATCATTAATGGATAATGTAGCTTCCTTAAGAGAGGTAGGGCATAGATGAATGTCTTTGGAGATTTTTCTTTACTTGGGGCAGTTCGACTGGTGGAATACCGCCATTCTACAGAAGTCCACAGCCAAATAGCTGAGTAGGGTTTCCAGAGCTCCTTGGGGAAGGGGGGTTTAAGGTCGGCACGCCTTATGCTTGCTTAACATATTTACAAACTTTTGAAGCAATTATGGCTCAGTGGTAGCGTGTACGATGTCGCGTCGATTGACGTGAGTTCGAATCCCTGCAATGAGCCTGAGCTTTCGGTGAAGGAAAACATTCCGCCCCGGCAGCTGCACTTGAGAACCAGTCTTCCACTAGTTTTAGCGTTTTATGATCTTGGGCCACATTGCCACTTAACACCAGGTGAGATTGTGGCCACTACGCCAAACATATAAAGATAAAAAAAAAACTCTTTATAAAAGCAGTATATACATAGGAATACCTATATAATTGTTTGTTATCTGTTGTATAACCTATGATAGCTGAAATCGTCCTCGCTTACCCCCACCCCCCCTCCACCTATACAACGACTTTTGTTTATATTATAATATCAGTTTCAGTCGGTCAGTAACAGTATATTATACATCAGTACATTCATATTTATTAATTGCCTCGAAAATAAATTATATTGATATCTTTTAGTTTTAACAATAACTTAAATTTGATAAAAGACTCGTGCGATACATAAAATGTGATAGTGCGAAAGAATTCCAATAGAAACAAACTCAAAATGTGCAGCAAGGAACAAATCAATCACATCCTGGGAAAGATCAATGTGGTAAGTGTTTTATACATACGAGATTTACCTCTTTATTTGAAGAATAGTGTATAAAAATTACAAAATTATATTGAGTGATGAATATTGAGTATATTCACCTATGAGCACACATCAGAGAATCGATTTGACAGGGCAACCAATCTCAACTACGATGATTTCGATGTATGTGCAATTTTTTCTATGAAATCCACCGAACAGATATCGACGTATATGAAGCCCCTAAGGCTATCAGTATAGACAGTTAGAAAAAAAAAACTAAATCAAGCGTAACGCGGTACGTAGCCATTTCTGTATTTGAGTTATTTTAATTACAGTTTAATAAGAAGTACCTATTAGCTACAACAGTTACATAACTAGTTTTAAAATATTATATAATATTTTAGATAATATGTTACTATATTCGAATAACATGGATTTAAGTTTACGTCTTTGGACATTTTCAAGTATTAAGTATAGGTCAAATACGAACAATTTATAAAAATGTCTTGCCATTCCTACAAAATTTGATGAACCTGAGGAACTGAAACGTGTGAACAGTTTGTAGTTTTGAAATATTACATTTAAACTAAAGTAAATAACAGATACTTCTTATTCTTATTAAAGCTTGGTATATTCCATATTTGTTAAACTTTAGTTTCAAGTGGGTTTGAGTCATTCAACTAATGATTTTTTTTGTTTAATTGTTTCTTAACTATCAAATATATATACAATAAAATTCAATTTAATATGGTATTTACTAGTCCATGAAAAATGTTAGCAATGCAATACTAATGTCATTAACCTAAATATTGAAAGGTATGAAAATATGAAATGTGAATTGTTTCGTTTTTGGCACATTTTTTAACACTTTAAAATTATTACTTGAGTTATTACATTCATGTGACTTTTATAGTATGCATTAAAGTATGTTCACTTACTTTAAAATAAGAAAACGTTACGTGAAGCTTTTGGGTTTCCATGAAAGTTCTGCAAGTCGACCGTCAAACAATGTACATAATACGAATGTTTCTTTTTTTGTTGCGCATAACAATAGGTCGTATTAATGAAGATTTATAGACACCGGTGAAAGTTGATGCGTAATGTGATCTGTATATTGTACGTGTCCAAAACATGATTATAGAATTGGAAAATTAAAAATATATTTCGATAAAATTAGATTGCTTTCTACATATTCTTTATAATAGCCATATGTAATTTCTTATATGAACTCAATCGGTTATTGATTTCGACCGTTGGGATCTTTAAATAATTTGAATTTACTACTACTACTAGCGGACCGCCCCGGCTTCGCACGGGAATTTAACAAAAAATTCAAAAATTATAAATTTTCATACGAAAACCTAACTTTTTATTCTATCGCCTATGTTCACCAGGGATAATGTAGGATTCTAATGGTGAAAGAATTTTTCAAATCGGTCCATTAGTTTCAGAGCCTATTCAATGCAAACAAACAATCAAATCTTTCCACTTTATAATATTAGTTTAGATTAAGGTAAAACCACCAGTAATTGACACTGCACCCAATAGTTGACACTCTGACGAAGAAAATTAAATATTTGATACTAAATTGATTTGAAGTCTTGAGTTTGTTAACCGACTTTTATAACTGACTGTACCTATATGTATTTATAACATTAAAAATATATCAGTAATCAGTGATTTTGGCCATCTCGATCTTTGGCTTCCTTTTTTTTCTTAATATTTAATTTTCTTCGTCAGAGTGTCAACTATTGGTGCAGTGTCAATTACTGGTGGTTTTACCTTATATACGAGTATATTAAAATATTTATATTGTACAAGTTATTGCTTTACTTGACTTTACGGATTTTATAAAATTTGTTCTAGCTCTTTTTAAAAATAGGTACGTCAGACATTTATAGCTGAACTAGCTGTGCCCGCGGTTCCGCTCTCGTAGATTACGGAATTCTGTTGGTCGAGCTCACGCGCGAATGTGCTGCCCCAAAAATGCTTATAATGGGTTATCCTTAGAAGGTAGATATATGCTATCGCTGTCATTTTTGTAGGTTTTTTAAAGATCTACAATTATATACTACATTCATTTGATATACCTCTTATGGTTTACTCAGCGTAAGCTATTTAATTGCCCCAAAAGCGTCTTTTTTCCGTATTGATTCACCATTATCGACAATGCTAATTTCGTACGTTACAACAAAATATATCCTATAAACAGACCAGATAATATAGCTATGCATAAAAGAAGTCCCATGTAAATAGCATAAGTGGTATTCGCGTGAAAATAACATAAACGGACAGATAGAGAGACGTTGAGTTTTATAATGTGTATAGACGTATTGAAGAATTTCAAAACCCTAAAATAGTTATAAAATATGACCCAGATTATTTAATAACTGGTTTATGAAATCACTTCTTTCAGAATTTTGAAATGATATGTATTTTAAATATTATTATTACCTTTTTTTTTAAAGAATGAATTTATTTTATCTTTAGTAATTACCAAATTTGTAATCGAATGATGACGTAAGTTTTTTTTACCAAATTGGAACAGTTTTAATTTGAATAAGTGTAACCAGTTAGGAAACTCTTTATGGAAGTAATACAGTGGTACCAGATTAATAGATAAACAAAATCTTATCGATCTCCATATTGCTCGGTATACGTATGTATGTATTGTATCATTTATGATTTTCATACATAAATGACTAAATATATGGTACGTATGTAACAGATGTATAAAAACAACATTAAATTTATGGTAATACGTAGTAAGTATATAACACGTGCATTAAACAACAAGCGTGATTATTTGAACACTAACACAATTAGTTGATGTAAGAAATAAAAGTCTTGACTGATATTACTGATTTGATATTAATGAAATCGTGATGGACCACTGAGGTTTTAAGCGTAATCAGACGGTTCATTAAAATACTTCTATAAGATTTGACGAAAGCGCAATCGGCATTGAAAATTTTATTCCATCGCCCTGACCGATCTTTAGTGTCTCTTATGCGTTGTTTATCTGAGTATGTCTATACAGAAGTATTGTTTTAATTGTTTGCCTTTAGAAGTCAGTAGTCAGTTTTGATGATTGCTCGTGCGACTATATTCCGCTTACTGTTTAATGTCTTTTAGAATAACACATTGCTAGAAAATCAGAGTACCTAGATTATTATACTATACTTCTAAAGAGCTACAACTGCTGAATAACCTATAAACTTTGGTGTGTTCGTCAGTAGAAACCGCACTTATCTCAAAATGTTGTTATTTGTGGCCCATTTAAAAACAAAAATATTACTTTCATAATATTTTATATCAAGATTATTGACCTCTCGATTGTTTACGGAGTTCAGTTAATGTCCGGATCCGAACAATTCGCTTTCGTTATACCAATAGTGGTCATGTGAGGTATCTTGCTTGATAAATACGTCTTTTTTATAGCGTCTGTCTTTTATAATAAAAATTTGAATTTATCGGAAAAAATGTTAACATTTGAAAGCGTATCATTTGCATCGAACATAGAACACTCCTTGATTGTGAAACAATATGTAATCTACACCTTTAATCATACTAGGGCGGGTTATTGTTACTCAATGTATGTTTAGGGCAACTATGAGACGATTAATCACACCCACGCGTGGGATTTGATCTGTACTGACAGGTATGTGCAGTCTAATCTATTATTGTATAGGTACATTATTTAATTTTTATGTATTAGTTCGTTTATTATTAATTTGCGATCATCGACTGGAATAATACCTATATGAACATAAGATCTCTATAATCTACTACTTTAATCTGAGAAATTTAAAATCATTATTTTATTCAGAATATTCTTTCTATTTTTTTTTGTATGTATCGTCTGATTGACGAAGTTTAATCATTAAACTTATAGTGATATCAATGAAATTTAAATTTTTGTTTTTTTTTTTAAATTGTAAATTAAAAAAACGCATTTAAAGGTTAAGCTCTTTAGGATTAAACAACATACTGTGAATTTAAAACTGGCTACGTTCTTTTGATCGAATGCAGTAAATTATTTAGAAGTTGCTAATTGACTGACGTTTTATTAAAATTTTAATTATGCTGGTGTTTAGTGACATACATCTGCTAGAGATATTACTTTAAAAGGACAATTGTTTTATCATACTTAATTAAATAATAATAATAATAAAGCTTTATTTAATTCCATGCATAGGTACATATTGAATAATAAATTACATTACATTTGATAAACTAAGATGAATTTGGTTTCTAATTATAAGTTATATTTTGCTTAATTAATTGATTACAAACTACCTAATTATTTAATGCATGGGCCCCGTTCGGGTAAAAACCTCCCCAAGGAATGCCATTCTTCTCTGTCATTAGCTTTGTCTAGCCAACATCCGCCCGCGCACGCTACAATTTCGTCTGACCATCTGGCTCTTGGCTCTTGACCAAGAGGTCGCTTGGTCTAGTGCCTTTTGGCCCAGACCACTTTACTGACCGTAAAGTCCATCTATCGTCCTTATAACGGGCTACGTGACCCGCCCACTTCCATTTAGCCTTCATTGCGAAAGGTAAGGCTTCGCATACTTTTGTCCTCTTTCGAATGTCAACGTTCTTTACCTTATCCTTCAGTTTTATACCTAGGCAACTTCTTTCCATTCTTCTCTGGGTAGTCTGAAGTTTGTTCCTGGTTTTGAGATCGAAGGTCCAAGTTTGGTATCCATAGGTGAGTCACTGTAGAAGTCCTGTGTCCATAACTATTTTCTTGGTCGGTAGCGGAAGTTGCGATTTAAGTATTTCCTTATGGTGCCAGAACTGGTTCCAGGTAATCGCCACTCTTCGGTTAAGTTCTTCAGTGTTTCTTTCCTTACTAAAGGAGATTTTTCTTTCCTTACTAAAGGAGATTTGCTTTCCTAAGTAAATGTAGTGGTTGACAAACTCGAGAGGTGTGTTATTTGTTAATATGGGCGTTGCACTGCGGTTAGACATAATTTTAGTTTTTTCCAGAATCATTTCCAAACCAGTTTTTATACTATTCTGGTTTAATTCACTTACCATTTTGTTTAATTGGTGAGGGGTTTCCGAAAATAAAATTATGCCATCGGCAAATCTGAAGAAAATAATTAAATAGCAAACAATATTAATAGTAATATAAAGCAAATAGTGGCACTTGACTTAATTTGATACAATTTTTTATTAATGTACGTAGTTAGGTCAAAGTAAGTCTCGTGACATGATTGATGTGTCGGGCAACGTGAATATGTCTAGTTCCGCTTGAGCGTCACGTTTGGCCTTTGTATGTACTTTTGCCGCATACCGTGTTGCTGTGATTAGTGTGTGTAAATAACGTACGCCTGTTTATAAGTTAATATAGTTGTAAAGGTAGGCCCGTTATACAGATACACCACAAAATTGTTTGCATTTAGGGAAATAGAAGATCTGTATTTAGGAAAACAACTTTTCTAAAATTAGGTTCATTATAGATTTAAAAAAAACATAATCTGTCGTTATTCACCAGATATGGCTCCAGCCGACTTCTTTCTCTTCCTTGACTCTTACCACTTTCTGGCCCCCGTTTTCATTCGGTAGAAGAAATAAAGCAGAATTTGCAACGAAAACTAAACGCAATTGGAAAAAGCGTTTAAAAAATGTTTTGATGATTGTGGATTAGTCGTTGGCGTAAGTGTATCGTTTCTGAAGGTTCACATTATGAAGACGATAAAATAAATTTGAAGTTTCACAAACATTTTGTGTATTAGTAGAATGCTTTCGGTCGAGTACACGCGCGAATTCTGCTGCCCCAAAATGCTTATTGTGGGTGATCCTTCGAATATATACATATATGCCATCGCTGACTTTTTTGTAGGACTTTTTAAGTTGTACAATTATGTAGTACATAAATTTAATATATCTCTTATGGTTTCTAAGCGTCTTTTTTCCAAATCGATTCACCTTTATCGTCACTGCTTAATTCGTATGTTACTTTATCTAACAAAATATATCCTATAACCTGGCCGGATAATGAATTAAATAAAAAGTACCATGTAAATCGGATAATTGGTTTTCGCGTAAAAAGAACATAAACGGATAGACAGGCAGAGAAAAGTTGGGTTTTTATGATATGTATAGAAGATATAGATCTATCAGAACAATCAAATAAAATGCTTTTCCATTTTAATACACCCTCACAATTGGCTGATTAAAATGTAAATTGAATCGCAGGTCGTAAATTTGAAACTGCTTCGTTGTAACAGAAAGTTCTGCCCAGAAGAGACATAATGCAATGTCACATTATAAATAAAAATATTTTATTTCATTACCGGGCACAATATGTCGGCGTCATCGGCTGTCATCTGCCTGTTATTCATTTTGAATTGAATGTCGACACCACCATGCAATACATAAAATGTGATATAGTCCAATAACTTTTGGATTCTCATTACAATCCCATCACGAGTATTTTTTTATGACGTCTTTATACCAAAGTTAAGGTACGTACAATTTTATTGTCGATTTTCGATCAGCGTTCCCTTTAATGTTGTATCTTTTCTATTTGAAATGATATTTAATTTGAAATTAACGGGATTCAAATTAAACTGAGGGTTTGCTTCTTGTCACGGTAAAATAAGTAGTAAGACAAATAAAAAACTCACTTATTGTTGAATTTTATAGAAATATGATTATTTCAAAGTAACTACTTAAGGGGTTCTGTTCTTCTTTGGTCTTTTAATATCAATTTATGTTATGAATTTCTTTCTCATAATGATATTTCGCATGTTGCTGTGTATTTGTATATGCTATCTTTCATAGGCATCACGATACAATTTGCCAATTCTTAACATTACAAAATAGTTCAGTATTAGTTTAGTTAGTTTTCAAAAAACGATCAATTATTTCGTTTTCTGTATTTTATGGCCTCCACGTTTCCGCTAGGGGCCCTATTAATGATATCAGTAAAACTTTACGAAACAAACTATTAACCGGTTTTAAATAATATAGCAGTCAGATCGTTTTATAAGTCACAAAACATATTACATACATTCATACTTTTGGCATATTTTTAATAAGTCTAACATCTTTGACTGAAGCAAGTAAATTGTACCGATTTCGTATTATTAAAGATAAATCTAGCTATTAAACACTGGTCGATTCTAGTTCTTATGGTAGGTTAAGGTTTAGAATTAGATATTTATATTTTTCTATCTTGTTATTCAAAAATATGGTTATAATATGATCATACATCATAATAATCGATTCCAAAGGCTTCATCCCGTTACCAACTTGCATGGGAAACCTCGAAATTTTGAACTATGTTGGGTTTCAACATTATTCCTGCGTTTTAAAAATCGTGACGATCAAAAAGTCCCCGAATACCTGCATGCGTCCGCGCATTCGTGCGTGACACTGAAGCGTAATACGAAATTCTGGCGTCGCGTAACTGCCGCGGTCGTTGCGCTCCGGAGTAATCACGTGATGGGGTCCTTCACAGATGTTTGATAAAAAAAACGAATTTTTATGTTATGTAACTTTAGACTATTTTGAAAACGTTTTAAAACAAGATAATAAACTTTGCGTAGAAGAACTGTAATTCGATAAAAAATCCTTAAAATGATAATAAAATTCCAGGATATCTCAAATTTGTTGAGGGGTATTAGAGCCTATGCCGTTCCGCGATGCTCCGCATTGCTGTGTTCCGTTCGTAAGGGTGTCGTTTCTTACACACTGGCACACGAGGCGTCCCAACACGTACCTCAGTCCTCTGGACTAATATGTCCGATTGTACATATTTATTGACAGCAATAACCATTTAACACAAGGTGGACTGCACGCTTGTTCGCTACTTCACAACATAAAAAAAATAAATGATTAAATGTTACTAGTTCTTTTTTATATTCACATACAAGAAAATTATTTAATTTTCCAATCATTTTTATGTTTTTCTTCTAGAACTTTAAGACCATCTTTATCACAGTATTTACAGTCTCAGAAAACTCAAACATTACTACCTAACCATTTTGTAACTTGATTGTAAGCGTGATAATAGTTTACATTCTAATCGACTTCCGTGACATTGAGGCGTTTTAAGTAGTTCATTTAACCGCATTACGAATGATGTGTTAATTACAATGAATACTGGATTTAACGAAAAGGTTAGTGTGACCTCTGCTTAATGTAATTTTTAGACTTACTCAATACGCGATGTATCTGGCAGTTATTAACCCGTTAAGTGGATGACAAGGTCGTTGTGATTATAATTAAATCATATTAATACATTTTTTTAATGTTTGTAAAAAACCTACGATGTGTGTAATTATATGATTCTTGATATACGAGTACATATACGTTCTTCGGAAAATATTAATTTATTAAATTTTTAAAGAACGAGTTTTGTTTCTGGAAATTGATTGACAGTTCAGTTTGTTTATCTTTCGAATATATATTTAGTTATGTTTTAGCTATGTTATCTATGTAATAGGTCCTTAAATATGATATTAGCGTTTTATATGAAAAAAGTAAAACGAGAAACTTATTATGAAATTATACATTTAATCAATCGAAGTATTTACCATTATTATCTATACACTTTCGCTATTTTATAGGTAGTTCATTGATTTAATTGCTGAATAAATTGTGAGAGCGCGAATCAATAAAATCTTTGAAGGCGGTTTGGACAGCCTCAGCGGAATAGATTTTTTTCCTTGCAAGAAATTCACCAAATTCAGAAAAAAGTGGTAATCTGTTGAAGCAAGGTCTGAGGATTGAAGCAGCAGTGGGATAGAATTTGACCAGTCTCGGTTGATTAATGGCTAGCTTTTCCGTCATGGTCTGCAATTGTTGATAATACAGATCTGCCGTTATCATCCGGCCAGATCTTAGGAAGCTGTAGTGTATGACACCAGCACTGGTTCACCAAACACTCATCAGTATCCTTTTCTGAGTCAACTATTGCTTGGGCAAGGATTTGGCCGTTTCTCCTGGGTTCAAGCACTGTTATGAGCATTTCCAATTGTCGTAAAGGATCCATTTTTCGTCACAAGTGACAATACGATTCCCTCGTTATTGTGAAGGTTGAGTAATGTAACGCAGTACTCAATGCGTTGCGTCAAACAATTGGTCTGTTTCAGTCAATTCAGGCGGTACCCATTTCTCGGGGTTTTTCACTTTTCCAATTTGTTTCAAGTGAATTAAAAATGTTTTATCACTCACACCAAAGCCTCTCGCTAACTCTGAAGTGGTTTGCGATGGATCCGCTTCCACGATCACCTTTAATTCTTCATTATTAACTAGGGACTCCGGTCGTCCACGGGGCTTGTTTCGTAGGTCAAAATTTTCAGAACGAAAACGTTGGAACTAAAAATGTACTGTCGTTTCTTTTACAGTAGCTTCCCCATTCACATCATTAATCCGTCGCTGCGCTGATGTGTCACGATAGCACTCATATTCGTAAATAATGCGATATTATATGTTTTCCATTTTGTGAAAAGAACGATGTCAAAGAAGAATCAAATGGTGCGAAAACAAATTAATCGCTAAATTCGAAACATAAATACACAAGCCTAAATTTGAAATAAGTTTGAATTTGGTTTTCCTAACCGAACGCCAGATATTTGAGATCAGGTTGGCCAGTTCAACAAAACGTCAATTTCATATGTAAGGACCTAATATTATAATCACTAATATTATAAAGAGAGAGTGCAAATATTGTAAGTCTGTGTAAATGTGGAGTGCAATCTCTAGGTTTATTCGTGAGATTTGAAATATATATTTTTCCGTATTATAGCCTAATTATTGAAGTTTATGGGCTATTTGATACTTCACGCTACGATCCTAAGGTGTGTAGCAGTAGGTATGAACGTCAAGCTATGGATAAGTACGGGAAGTGAGAATAACGATAGGCACAGCTTATAGGATTATAAAAATGAATGTTTATTTGTTTGTTTGCTTTTTATATACCAATATTAATGATGGACCATGGCCATGATGGACCTAGTATTATGTCATAAATACAAGGAACCAACTTGCTAAGTCCTAATCATATCTACGAGATTTAGTTCAACATACTTCGAGACCTCCGTAGCTTAATATATCTCTTTGACCTATTTCTATTATTACAAGCACTATTAAAATAATTTACTTTTCTTGGAGTTATTTAACTGAATTATTCTGCTGACCGCGTTTTGAAGAAGAAGGCGTGAGGATAATATATTATGTATGTTTCCTATACTCGTTTCTGCTCAATTGATTTTAGTAATGCTCCATATAAAACCCAAGGTACAGTCATTCACTGAAGTAATTTCTACATATATTTAAAAATAAAGCATTTCATTTTTTACATTATATTTACACTTTAGATACTCTGCATCTTCAATATGAACGCTCTTATTAACATGTATAAGATAAAATTAAATATTTGATTTTATCTGAAAATAATCTAAAATCATAATGGCGCCGCACCCGTTCTTATTTTTTCTTATTATACGTTACGTTATATTATTTAAGTTCTTATTATATTATTTATACATTTTAGCTCATACGGTCTGTGAGCTATATATAAGTACTTGGTTTTAATAATAACTGCCTAACCTTTTATAACGTACGTGACTTTATAACTGACACAAATAATTGAATATTAATTTATGTAAATTTTATCGGTGAGTGTACTCATAATCTTCATTACGATTCATCGTACGAATAGGTAATCACTTTCTACCGACTTGCTCCGTTGCGATTGCTGTTCAATAAATCAACGATCTGTCGATAATGATCGAACAATACGGACGTTGTTATTAACAATGAATATAGTCATGTAACTATTTGTTTGTTCGAGCGAATTTGTTTGTTAAATGTTTAACAGTTCCGCTGGTATACGTGTCAGTATATCGGGCTTGTAAATTGTTTTAGGACGTCCAAAACTTCCTGGATAGGTAAATAGTTAAAATATTTTCATATTCAACTGCTCCAAGTAGTACTTTTTTTTTTTTTTTTTTTTTTCGAACTGTCTATACTGTTAGCCTTAGGGGCCCTGGAGCCTTTACGGCTTTTACAGCTTTACCGGGCTTGGGGGCGAGCGCTTAGGGCACTCAGCCACGAAAGCTAAGCAACAACATCCGAGGGTGCCAAAGTGGCCGAACCTCGGCTCGGACTGTTGCGCGTATGCAATTAAGTCGCGATCTGACTAATTCCCTATCCGTAATTCGATCTAAACTAACTATACATATATACATGTTTCTGCCCCCTGGGAGGAGGGAAGGAACATGTGTATGTGTATTTAGTGGTCTGAAAATTTTTGTCTAATCTAACTAGGCAAAAAAAGAAAAAAAAAGGTCCCTTACAGAACCTATGTACCTATGTGTGTTGTGCATGTGTGTATAATGCAGTGTCATGTATGGCTGTGAAAGCTAGTGATTGTAGAGTCACTTGTATCGCGCGAGCGGCTGCTTGGCTCAAGGGCTCCATGCCGATGGATCGGACCTTATCCAAGTAGTACCTACGTAGCGAATGCTTGAAGGAATCTCGAGAGTTTGCTAATTGGATGATGACAGGAATCGAATTCCACAGTCGTGCTGCTGTTACGGTGAAAGATAGAACGTGAAAATTGGTATGGTGATGAGAATTAAAGAATCGCATAAAAATTCTGACACATGGGTATTTTTATTAAAATTGTTTTTTAGTAGAGCAATTTATTATTATTGATGTTGAAGGGCTAATCCGCAAAGCGAAAAAATCTGCGCGTTTTTTGTGCAGTATGAGGTTGTATGTCGCTCACCGCATTGCGAAATACAGTTAAGATCTGTGAAACTGTAATAGCATACAGGAAAACAGCGATCGACAGTTCAAAGTAAAGTGCGGGATTGGATTGGCGAGTATGCGCCGCGTGTGACAAAAATGGCGCGGAATTTCGCGAATTTCGCGAATATAAATCGCGCGGCGAAATTTCACAGTGCGAACTAATTGATATTCCTGGTTATAGAATTACTATACATTGAAGTAATCGTATTGTTCATAAATATAGGTAGTTAAGAATTATTTCGCTTTTACAAAAGGACATCAGTACTCGATTTCCTGGAAATTGGAATACTTGGCATAGCTCCATACCACTTGACATTTATACGAGATTTATTATCCACTAAAATTTTATGGATCGTTGATTTTTTAGCGTTATTTATTGAAGCGATGATGGCGCAGTGGTAGCGTGTACGACTTCGCGTCGATTGACGTGAGTTCGAATCCCTACAATGAGCCTGAGCTTTCGGTGAAGGATAACATCGTGAGGAAACCATAGCATGGTGGTAGGGCATTTTCTAATGCCCGCCTGGCTAGCTCCCACCCTCAAGTTGAAAATCTGCCGCCAAGCACCAATAGGTGTGTTCCGGCAGCTGCACTTGAGAATCACTCTTCCACTAGGTTTAGCGTGTTACCATCTTGGGCCGCATCGTCACTTAACATAAGGTGAGATTGTGGCCACTACGCCAAAACTACAACGATAAAAAAATGGTGTTTATGAGTACATATTTAAATAACACACAATATTTAAAGTTAATTTAAGAAATGGCATGGGGAAGTATAAATGCGTTTCGTTTAGTTTGGCATCTTCTTACTGGAACAGCACTCGGGATTTATTATACGAGTGAAAAAAGGGGTCAAATATAAAATTACTCGTACTAATAGCTCTTACTATTTCAACTCGCTCTTTCTCTATGTTCAGATTGTAGAAAACAATTCATACCATGTAAAATGTTTTATATTTAATTGTTATAAAGTTGAGAAATATTTTTCAAATTATAAAAACTAAGATTTAAATATTATATGTTGTGTAAAATTCCTTCCATGTTTTCCCGTTACAAAGTCCCTTGCACGCTGTGCTTGCACGTATTTTGAATTTTCCTTCAATGCTTACGGCGAGATGGTGTCAAAAATTGACGCACGGAATAACAAACACTTTTTATTCGACGGTCCTGTAATAAAACAAAAGAATTTATTGCTCTTCGGTTCGTGTGACGTTCTCGTCGATCCGTTATGTAAGGTGGGTTGTTACATTGCGATATTTGTACAGTGATAAATGATGGAAATGTTGCTTGAGAGATAGCATTGAGATACGAACATGCTGCGGTAGAAAATTACACTCTAAATATTGCCGAATAAAAAACAAAAAGAAAATGTATGGAAGTTAGAAGTTTGACGAAACAATACAAAAATAATTCATAATTTTGATCCCATGTGCCAACAACGATGAAGTTAGCCATCATCAATGATAATAAATTAAAAACATTTTACTGACTTTTTGTTTTTATATGTAAAAATATTTCTACGGTGTAAACAAATAAAATAAACGAAACGAGACTAGACCAGTCCAGACCAGACCAGACCCGCCCAGATCAGACCACACTAGACTAGACTAAACTGAATCTAATTTAATTAAATAATGCCTATCTATATATCTCTACATTGTTTTTACACAATTCTAGCTAACTTCATCATATCGCACTTATATCACATGGTGCGCGCGCAGCTCTACATTTTACCCTTTACTAAACGCACCAAAAGAAGTGTAAATTAAAAAAAATGTGATTAGCTTTAACTTACGTTAACTAGAGATCTCTCTAATAAAATGCAAATAGTTTGGAACTTAAAACATATCATAGTTTAACGATAACCTTTTTTCTTTATCCATTAATATTCCTTTCTGTACGTTTTTTTAATTATATTTTTTTGGAGCTTTTTGCAATTCGCACGTGTCAGACACATCGTAGCATAACTCTAGGATATAAAAATAATGTTTATATATTTAACAATAAGACGCAATATATTTCAGCAGACGATCGTATAGGCTTACAAAACATATTAATAATTTCTATTATAAAACGTTTTAAAACGAATACGATTTAAGTTTCAACTTCAACTAGGTTTAGCCTGTGTCTCGTATGCCAGTGCTTTCCCTCATATTAACTGCATTTTTTTAATAAAGCTTAATTAAATCTTCAGCGCTTTGTATTCAACCTAGAAACTTCAGTCTATCTGACTACGAAATTATCCATTAGCAGGTTATTGTAAAATATAATAGCAATGCAATTTTAACTCCCGTATAATTATAGTTTTTATTATATGCGATGTTTGATGTTATGAAGATAACTTTAAAATGTAAACGCAAAAAATAGAGACGAGTGAAGGCCGCTCTGACGATTCAATTTCTTTGCACGGATGAGATCAGCGCATATTTTAGTATACATTATACTGAATTGATTAGTCCATTTGGGTGGGTCTGGTCAGTCGCATTCACTAGTTTCCTTTTTTTAATAAATATGGAAAATACGATATCGTAACATTTAATATGTATTTTATGCATACTTTTTTTCAAATACCTACGCAAAATATTATGTAATGACAAATTCGTAATGATAAAAGTATTTTCTATATTTTGAGATGTTTTGTAAAATTTTGGATTGAGGCTGTGGATTGTTGTTTTACTATATCTATATTAATAAATCTGTACTTCTGTCTGAACATGTAATATTTTTTACAAATTTCTCTATAGTGTTCATATATATAGGAGTGATCATGAATATGCAACTACAACACGTAGTTCACGTATTACAGTAATTTTTTTCTATTTTTATTATGCCTCGACATAGAACATTAACGGGTCGGAGTGAGAGATAAAGAAGAATAATTTCTTCTTTATTTCTGTATAAAGAATATATTCCCGGACACATAATGATAGTAATGAAAATTCAAATAGTGTTAATATTATACAGAATTTAGAAGTGAATTAGAGAGATACATTTAAATGTGTACGAAATGTCATTCCAAAAGGTTTTTTATATAAATTTATTTAATTTATTGTTTGAAAAAAATAGGCAAATTAACATTGTAGCCTTGGCGAAATATGTGTTTAGGCGAAGTATAGTCTTAAACAATAGAACCTTAATAATGTTCAAACTTATAATTTAAATTAATTATGGTCGAATTTCGACCACTGGTCGACCACTAGTAAAAGTAAAAGGGTAACTTACAAATATTATTTAATGTCACTTAAGACTGCGTTTCCACCAGACATGTGTGAGATAGCTATGCGGTGTACGAGGAAAAATCCATCAATAGAATTACTTCATTTTCCTAGCATTGCTTACCGCAGCTCTGGTGGAAAAGGACTAGCGGACCTAGGTAATTGTACATATAAAAAAACCGATAGATGTATGCAAGAGGCAAGAGCTGGGAATGTGTGCGAGAGATGTGTGCAAATCGGTGTGGGGGACTACAGCTACTGGACTACCAGTCAACAGACGAACAGACGCTGTTTCTTCAAACTACACCCCGCCTGCGAATAGTTGAAAAGAGTAGTTATAGTAGACGTATCAAGTTTCAGGGTCTTGTACCATATACAAGCTGGTACGCAATAACCAACTTTCAATATCGATCAAGGACCCTGTTGTTTAGTTCACCGATAAGCTAGCAGAAGACGGAATAAGACCCCTGGCGTTTACCAGTTTTGTGCACCACCGAAGCTAAAAAAGGTCGTCCAGAAGGCCGATGATAGTACACTAAGGGTAGCAACTTTTTTTCTCAAATACCAACTTTTAGTGACATCCGTACCAGGGTTATTGGGCCGCTATCTACCATTCGTGGAAAAGAGTTCGCTGCGCATCCTCGTACCACTCAGCTAGACACCGAGTCACAGCGCTTCTACACATCCTCGCACCGCCCAGCTACCTCGTACATCTCCGGTGGAAAACCAGAGATATCGCCAAATTAAGACGAAAGTCAGATCTTTTATTTCACGTTTAAACGTTATTCATAAGGTATATCTAATCTTTGAGAAGTCTAATATTTACGTATTCGTCGTACGTACACGGATTTGTTCGCAATTGTGTGTTTTCGGTTTCACTTACTCTCGAATCCGATCAGGTGAAATTATATGAACGGTATTGTTTGTAAAGGCGATGTACAACTGCTAGCTATACAATACGATACCTTGCTAATGTTATAACAAAACACACTTATAAATAATTATCTTATTTATTAATATTTTCAACTACTTATTATAATTATTTATGAAGTATTTTATCATAGGACTTAACGCGTGTATATATTTGTACCTACTGATTTCTTTTATATTTCTAGAGTGACACATAAGTATGTTAAATTAACTTTTTTTGTTTATCATTTACTTACAGGATTTAGCGTAGTGAACATACCATTATTATTGCTAACGTACATGATTTATATTATTATCTATGTAAGTACTTATGTATTAATCTTCTCTTACCTAGATAGGTACGTAAAATATAACTCACATAGATTCGTAGGTTCACATAAATATGTGACGTGTGTGTGCGTGTGTCTTTGACTCGCCCGATAAAGATGAATAACACTTTTACATAACCCAGCATAGCTACGAATACCAGTGATCAGTTAGTTATTCGAATAAAGCTTTTGATAGAACTGTTACCTACCCAATAATAATTGGTCACATGTTACTTGACCTCATTGATGTGATAGGTCTGCGCTTGACCCTTATTCGTTGTATACCGCACTGTTCAAATTTTATTGCTTTCATTACAAGTTTCTTTTATATAAAGGTCTTGAGGTGAATTTTTATTCGATTTGAAAGTTGTTCCTTGTATTGTATCACTTTTCTTCTATAAGCTCTGATAGGAGATAGTTAGTAGTTAAGGAGTTTTCCTGACATAACTTGAGTAGGTCAAACTACCCAAACTTGTGTGTTACCTTTGTATATCTTTTTAAGTGTCAAAGACATAATAATGAAACGAATAATGATATGAACGAATACCAGAATAGAGGTAAAGCGGAATTAAGGGATATTGTCTCTATTGACGTTGGCCCTTTAATGTGCTTAAGTTTTCGATAGAGGAATACATCGTGATGAAACTATAGCATAGATGGTAAGATATTTTCTGAATAGCTACTACACTACATCGTTTTTAGGTTTTGCTTGTTGTCATTTTTGACCACATCGCCAGTTAACTTCTGATGAGAATGCGGTCTAAACAATAACGTATAAAAAATCGGGTGCGCTTATTTTTTTTATCGTGATCAACATGATTTTGAATTTACAAGTAATAAATTTATCAAAATAAAATAAGAAAAGAGTTGAGTTGAGTTTTCAACTTTATTTTTTTTTACTCGGTGGCACTGATACAACATTTAAAAAAAATTACATCGTTTGTGATTGTCTTTACCACAATAAAGCAAGAAGCTAGCGAGCAACTTCTAGTAAAAATACACTCTCACATTATATTTTCATAATGCGTCTAAAGAAGTGAATATAACTTCAAAAAATCAAACCTTACCTTGGCTACGAATTTTATCTTTGATTGATGATACCTGAACACAAATAACGTCGTAGGTTCTCCACTGCGGTAGAACTATCGCATTGCTCAATTCACTTTTACAAAAAAGCAGTAATGCTCACGCTTTTCTATTTCGAATCAAAGACTATGGTTACCAATGCGTTCTGATAGGCGAGCCATTTCTCACGACAACCCTGTTTACAGGATTAACAACTTATTAGTTACTGCCTATTAGTTAGAATTGCGGTTATGTTAGAGGTTGGTTATAGAAGCGTCAATTTGTTCATTGAAAAAAATACTATATACAAAAGTTCTATCTGTAACAGGATTATTGATAGTTTGGAGTTGACTATAAATGTCATGTATACAAAAACAATGCAACTGTTCTCAAAAACACGTGTTAATAAATATAATTATCCGAAGATGAACCCTAAATAGTATATAAGTGCGGTAACCGCTTGTTGTACCTACAAAATTTATTGCATAATATTTAATTGGGGTCAACACTATTCGAGTAGTGATGTAACCATGTCTTATCGACGACAGATCCGGTTTCTACTTCCGATCGATGCACGTAACCCCGTCGTGTATTACGTTACGCACAACACTAATTAGAACTTGATTAGAACGTTTGTTGTATCGACGTATTTTTGACATGCTTGATTGATAACAACAACTTGTTTTCAACTTTTTATTTAGTAACTTTAGTTATATGTTATTACATTGAACAGAATTACATAGTTGACTTGCATCATTGAAAGTCCGACCGTCCTTCGCAAGGATTTAGCCAGGATGTTGCAGCATTGCCTTCTTTAGAAATATTTTAAACTCCATTGATAATGTCTTCAATTTGTTCGTTAGAAATAGCAATACTTATTATATTTTGCCAACCAAAATGTTACGCATAATACTGGATGTAGTAATTGCGTTGCACGTGACTCATGTCAGTCAGCACTGAGCCTACTAACACCCTACTAGGGGTGGGCAGCTGTCTACACCCCCTAAGAAGCCATTTGGACGCGTAGCTGAATTGAAAGCACCTTATACCTTGTCAAACCCACGCAATCTGATTTTTCACCGCGCGGAATGTTTATCACAATTCTGTAATGTGTGAAGAGACGACATGCATTGTAGGAAAATTTTCACGTGAAAATATATTCGTTTAACAACCGCGATCCGGTGGAAATATTTTAGATTAATTATTTATGTAAAGTAATAAACTATATATTTTATAATCACGTGAAATTTTGTAAAACTGTACAGAAACCAAAAATAAGTGGTGGCAACATTAACATTTTTGCGAAATTTTCAATCAGCCCGTGGAAAATAATTCGATAGGTAATATAAAATATATAAGATTATTATCTGCAGTGCAAACTTCTTGTAGGCATTTCAAAGTGGTATTGTCAAAATTAGTTCATACATATATGTAGTTTAATCAATACGCCATTGCGAAATAATATCTCAGTGCACGGCAAAAAGGTTCACATGCCAGCGGGGTTCAAAGCCAAGTTTCGAAACAGAGCCGCTTACGAACTACTTAGTTTCACTTACAATAGTTTTAGGTTTGCAATTCATGCGAGTATATGAAAATATTAATCGTGAAAAGTATGCGGGATGGGAAAGTGTCGTGTGTGTCAGAATGTCATAGTGATACCAATTTTTTGTGAGTTAATGATTTTCACAGTTTGATGGTTATTGAAAAGTATTTAAACTTATAGTAAATTATCACCATTGAAATATATATTCAACTAGCTCGCCTGGCAGACGCTGTTCTGTCCTTTCCAGATGGCTCGACCACAGCACCTCCTCCTAGCATAGCTATGAACCATCGACTCGATAATTAAATATATTATGTGAATATAAGCTTAATCGTTAAAGTCTAGATCTAAACTATAGTCTAGAAGATTTTTATATATAAGACTAGCAGCCATCCGCGACCTTGTACGTGTTAATTAAAATATGAGATGGTAGAGCCTGTGCACACAACGCTGTGTGATGAGAGTACTGCTGTTTTCCAGTACGTTCAAAAGCTGTGGTTGGTAATAAGTACTGGCACACGAGACGTTTTGGCTTACTTTTCAGGAGTAATTAACTATTATGACTGAGCCATTGAATGCGGTTCTTTTGAGGTGCGTTTACCTTTGAGGTGAGGTACCTTTGTTGTGGTACGTAGCTTTAGCTGCATTGGTCACATAAAATCAGGTAGAAGACTGCATGCCTTAAAAAAAACTGCTCATATTTAAGTTATGCTGCAAAATATGCAAAATATCAAAAATATATTGATAAACCCTATCGAATTTCTTGCTACCTCTTTTCAATGACTGCGATGTTTTTTGGAGCAGTAGTATTAGTGTTGATATTTATAAGTACCTTCTTAAGGCCTAAATTGATTAACATATTTTTTGATTAGATTTTGTTTGTTAATAAGCAAATAACATTTCTATGTTAATATTTATAAATATTTTATCAATAACTAGTTCAGTGTAAATATAAGCTTCACATTTGTGATGCGCTATGAATAATTCAGTGTGTCTGTGACATCGTTTGCTTTCAATAAGGGCGTCTGATGGTGCAGCGCTCAGGCCATTTTAATTTATGGCTTGCTTACTATTTGTTCCACTTCGTTATTTGGATCACGGATTTATGTGTCCTTTAGTAATATAATTCGTATAAAAGTAACAACAAATATAAAATACAACCGTCTTCCTAATAACGAATTTATGCAATGAATTACTATAATGCTATTAACTTATTTTGATTGATAATGCCAGTTTCTATGTATTTTATTAGCACGAAAGAACAGATTTCTTACTTTTTTCACTAAGTTTTATAGAAATGAAATGTAAGTAGGAGTATTTTGCTGAAACGCATTTTTTTATTTATTTACTGACGAAGGCAATTTCAAAAGAATGTACAATATTATTAAAATGACAATATATGTAGTTTGTAATAAAGTACCACAATATATATTTTTTGCTACATTTCTTAAACAATCAACTTCTCATGAGCCATTATCAATGGAGGCTATAAAATATGGTTAAAATAGTGAAAATAGTTAAAATAGTGAAAATATAAGGATTGCTATTACGCTGGTTTTATTAAACAAACTAAAGATAAAATGTGAATTTGCTGAGTTGAAACGTATTTTTCATGTCCTCATTCTACTGAAGTAATTTTATTTGTAACTATGCAGCCAAGCAAGGAGAACATGTCTAATTAAGTAAACCTGATTTAGTAAAAATACCTAGAACAAAAAACTGTTTACATAAAACAAGAAAATAAAAATCCGTTATATGTGTAGCATATTATAGTGACGCAACAGTCCATTATAAAAATTAAGTGATGTCTTCTATACTTGACGAACTGGTAATATAGTTAATAATTATACACTGTATGGTCCATATAACATACTACTATGACAAATAATTTGGGTTTTTAATACAATCAAGTTACCTCATATGCACATGATATCCTCATATTTATGCACATAAATAATCCAACTGAAATACAAAAACAAGCAAGACGTGTATAAAAACAGTATCTTTTGCCTTTTGTTTCCGAGTTTTAAGTCTTTATTTGTAGGTTTTTATAAAAAAACACTTGCTGTGTTTTATGATCAAGATGTTTTAATCGAGAGCTTGTCGATCACAGTATTGCCAACTCCAACATTGTTAATAGACATCACTACATGTGACAGCAAGATTCTTATTATGAATTAAAACATAATAATAAAAAATATGCTTGAATAATATTCACAGTATCAAGAATTTACATTGGTGTTCTTCAAAAATATTTATATTTGATATTACAAACGAATTCAAGACATTTAAATTTACAAGACATTTAGAGTTTAGACTTTAGAGTTTATCAAGAAATTTCTAAACTTGATGTTAATACTGCCTATGTTCTTTTTAATAATAATTAAAACATAATTTGACAACATATTTCAAAGTGCAATATATAAAAACTATTTTATGATTGATTTAACATAATAAGCATAGAAGTGTTTGTGAATGCAAACGTTGAAGATGTCAAGGCTTCAAATATAACATAACTGAACTTTGTGTAATTTAATTAAAATTATCGAGCAAGTTGCTTTGAATTATTATTGAATATTCATGTATATATTTTATTTGCCCTTTGAATGTCAATGCATGTTGAAAATGACAATAATTCATCCTGAAATTCCGTCACATGTTTGTGAAATATAAAAGTGTTACGTGTCTGATAGGAAGATTATATAAATCAATTAATTCTTGATGCTTCTACGATGAAACTAGTTTTACAACTTACGGTATTCTGAGTTATGTTTTGATTTGTGATTGATAATTTCGTCAACATATGTTCCATTACTGTATGTACTGTACTTTTTTTTAATATTTTTCTTTATATATCGTTATCTTCCTCGCAAAAAAAGGCATAGTAAGGGTGGTTTATTTAAACGTTCTTTACAAAATAACTATTACTGCAAGATGTTTAGGCAATTTAAAATTTTGATTTCGCAAACATAATGTATATAACATGCCTCGTTATTTCATATGTACGTACTGGTTTTGTAGGCAAAATAATACTCGATAAAACCACTTCATTATGAGTCAAAGTGAAAATAAAAACGAGTTTATTATTCACGACTAATAAAAAGGAGTCAAGGATGTTAACCGATAACGATTGTACGCAAGAAGCGACGTTCCACAAACATCTAGTCATTGTATATCACTTTCACCTGCACATCCTAGTGAGTCGAGCGTAGCTCCTACGTGCTCCTCATTCCGACGGTGCCCTCCTGACACACAACGTGCTGGTGGAGCACCCAAGAAAGCACACACTCGATACCTTTTGTTGTTTGTGTTACACTTTTATTTCCTCTTTGTTTTTGAAATGGCTCTATATATTTTTTTAATTCTTTAAGCATTGCTTACGAGATCATCTCTGCAATGTATGCTAATTACATTTTTGTAATACCATAAGACATTACTGTTAAAAGTGTTTATATTTTGCAAATTTTTATAGAAAACCTTATTGTAATTTTAAGTCATTTCAAAACGATTTTGAAACTTAATTACTTAAAAGGTACTTTTTTTTACATTTTAAATATGTAATATGTAGTAATTGAATCGGTGATTGTTCAGTGGTAAAGTGCTCGGAGTATGTGTCGATAAATGCGGGTTCGACTTCTAGAATGAGTCTAAACTTTTGATGAAAGAAAATGTCGTTATGAAATTATAGCACGATGTTGGGGCATTTTCTAATGCCCGCCTGACTAGCTACCACTTTCAAGTTGAAAATTTGTTGTTATACACCTTTCGGTGGGTCAGTCAAACCCTTTAGGCTGAGTGTGTTAACATCTTCGGCCCTATCGACAATGAATATCAGTTCGGATCGTGCTCAAACGCCAGTCTATAAATAGAGAAAAAAATATTTTTATTATATGCCGTTAGCAAAGTGAGAGAATGCAAAACAGTTTACAGACACTTAACTGAGTGTTACTTTATTCGACCACTTAATTAATCGCAAACATAAACGCAGCTCGGCACAGAAACATCACATCTGGCGTTTATCATCGGCTGGGATCAAATCGCAACAGTTCACTAAATGCCGTCTGCAAAGTTCACGTGAACAATGCACCACCGCGGAGGGAATGTGTCGAAACACCGACTATCACGCTCCAATCTTTTTATACGAGCGCATAAATTAAATCATAAAAAAAAATATTTATAGTAAAATCTTAAATCGATATAGTTGAAATTATATCAATCTTAATACGTGTTATTTGACATTATTATTAATTTAATTCTAATTTCTCTCTAATTCTTATTTAAATTTAACTCCGCTCGCTTGGACTACATAATGCCGTCCATATTGTGGTGACCGTCGCCCGTCGGTTATTTTAAAGATAAAAATGCTTATTATTTTTATTTGTGTAAAACCTTTACTTTTTTTTTTCTAAAATTAAAGTAGTCTAATATACTCCTTATAAAATCAGCTATCTGCCAGTGAAAGTCCCGTCAATATAGGTCCAACTGTTTTCGAGATTAGCTGGAACAAACAGACAGACAGACAATTTTTTTTTATAAGTACCGTATATACTTCGTCATATGCATTTAGTAAAAAGCTGTTATTTTGAAATTACAAACAAACATTTCAAGTTTATTTATTTTTATAAGATGCAATGTATGTTTAATTAGATTTTTTTTGTAAAATGATTGTAGATCAACTCGAGCAATAAATGTATTAAAAATACAAGTACTAAACATTTTAAACAAGGTAATAAATTAAAAACGATTTTAACAATTTAGGTAAATAAAAAGAAGGTTATAATGAATATTATATAATTATATGCTATAGGCAATGTATAGAATCCCGGCATTCTATAGAATGCCTGAAGCTAGCAGGCAATGTATGAAATTAGACATATTTCCATACATTGCCCAGGCATTCTATAGAATGCCAAATGAGAAACCGGCAAAGTATGAAATACATCTCCAATTTGTTTCGAATATCACGTGAGTTTTTGGCGGGACCTCAAAGTGTCATATGATTAAGAAAAAAGGACACATCTAAAAGATTCAGCCTGTGAGAGAATGAGATAGAATATACATGTTAATGCAAGTGCTGGTTTTCGCGACTATCTTCGTCGTCCAATTGGCCTAGTGGGGTGACGATCAGACTTGTACGAACTGTTGTATAGAGGTATGCATGTCATTTACCTATATAATATTTCATACGCATTCGCTCGTCGATCGCTTCGAAACGAATCGGAGATGTATTTCATACTTTGCCTAAATAGCTGTTGGCATTCTACAGAATGCCGGCATTTCATACTTTGCCTATAACATATAAACATAAGAACAGAATGAAGGTAAACCCCATAACAATGTTTATTTTTAGAAGTCATTTGTAACAGTCATATTTCGGCATACAATAATTATAAATAATCTAATACACACAAAGTAAAACAGCGGATTTTTTGTATATATGTAAATCTCCTGTTTCTGAGATTTCAATAGTTGTTTGAAGGTTTTGCGACCGTTTGCACTATAATTGACAATTAAGTCAACGAATTCCCAGGTCCTTATTGCATTCGTGATGCAGACACACCTAGATCCGGAACAAACAATTTGTACTATTTGAACTATTGCTATGACTTTTATTTGTCAGAAGAAGCACGTGATAACTGTTTTTGCAGTATATTTGGCTGCTCTCGTGTTGTGAAAAATATTGTTTTGTAAGTAATTATTTTAAAAAATCACACCCTATTGGTCAATTTATGGGATCTGGAACACTCCCGTTCGCTTCTCCAAGCACTACATTATAATATACCATGATTTTTGCTACTATATTTGTTCTAATATTAGTATACGTTTATTAAATATTCAATTTACATAAAAACCACATCTAACTGTGGTCTTTAATAGGGTCAAAGTTTTTTTCTGTAATATGTTGATTGGTTTTCTTTGTTTTGAGTGTAATCGAAGTTTGCAATTCACTTGAGTGGCAACCGCGACGCCCGTGACATTTGAGATGATTTATCTTATTTACCTATTCACTATCACGTTGGATTCCTTATCTGAGAATGTTTCGTAATTCTATGCATTCATTGAAAATGTATTCATCTTTATTTGATTCGTAAATAGTTGAATTAAATTTTGGGAATAACGAAACTGGATGACATCATCAGGCTAGGATGTGTAAGGTTACTTACAGTTTAGTTAGATTTATCATATTACTAGAATTAAAAGTTTATTAGCTTTTCCGTAATTCATCTGCTTGTTTTTCATATGATGCCCTTTTTCAAGTGCCGTCAAATTTCACCGCGATCGTTTCAAAGGTATATATGTATTTTTTTAAGTAAACACAATAGAGATATGTTTCGGGTGGAAGCAGCGTAAACAATATCAATAATTCAGATCTTTGAACTGTGTCTTTATGTTATTTAATGAGTATTTTTGTAATTGCTTCTGCAAAATTACATTTAGTCTTATTTTTTATTTACAGTATATGTATTTCATTCATCATTATGTGTATTATGTATATTATTAACTACATATCTTCCACGTTAAAAATTAATTTTGGCTTGAGTTAATCTTTGTAAAATGTTTACTTGTCATGATTTGGGTTGGAAGTTTCATATATGTTATTTATTTACATCTTTGGCACCTATACAAGATGTATCCTAGTTTAGGGTGATTCGTGTTTTCGTTTATATTATATGGATATAATATTAAGATGGAACAACGTGTGACGTGAAGACTGATGAAGGTGTAAATAAGCCCATTACTGTCAATCATAACAGTTAGTTATCTCATATGATCATCACAGTCAAACAAATGTTTTAATTGCATTGTTACTAAAAGGTTAATATGCTAATGGTTTGCGTAATAGTAATTTGATTTTTTTACCTATCTTCATCCTTTGCTTGCGTCTGGTGGGGCAGGAATGTTTTTTGGTGTTTAAACAATAGTCGGATTTGATCTTTTTGTTCAAGCGGTAGAAAGGACACTACTTACTACCTTTTCATACAAACGTAGAAATTTGGTTGAGGAATTAAATATAATGTTGTTTTTTTTCTTATAATTTGTAAGAATATAAGAAAGTGTATAAGAAAGTGTTTGAAAGTACAAGTGGACGCTAATACTAACGTATAGAGAATAAACGATGCTATTTGATTGAATTTTTAAAGAGTGTCATATATTTTTTTCTTTTTTTAATCTGGTTTGGAATTTCTAGTGACGTCACTGTTATCGATGAAAGTGGTCGGATATACGCTTTACTTCTCGAATATTAGTGTTAATTTACACGAACAACCAATAAATCTCCTCTTTATATGTTTTTACTTTACGAGTTTTTATTATTCGTTTTGATTGTTATTTAAATTACTCTTGGCGTTTATACAAATTGCTGTTTCGCAAGAGAACCGCATTGTGTTAATAATAATACTTATTGGAATATTTACATTTAAAAGTTTAATATTTCCAAATGTCAATAAAATGTTTAACACTACTTTATTTTAGCGGATTAACTGCCCTGCAGTACGCTCGGACTTAGTATAATAGTCAAATATTTATTTGGTTGAAATCTGACTTTATGTATGTACTAATAAATAATCAGTTGGTCAGGACATGGCAAGCAGACTTAAACGTCAATTAAAAAGTGATTTAAAAACCTTCTCATTTGGAAATATTGTAACAACTAACACGTTGAAAGCGCCATCTGTTAACAATCTGTTTAACTTATCACTTGCTATATATATTACCTGTTATACACTGTGCATATAACATGACTTGCTGATATTGTTTACATTTTATAATGTGCAATATTCGCAAGGATTAGTTACTTATTATTATTATTTTCATATTTACAAAATGACAACTTTAATTCCATTTTGAATACTCCCACTTAAAATATTATGTATTATGTTATTATATCGGTTGCAAATGTCGCGAGAGATCGGTCAGATCACTTCACTCTCAGTTTCGGGACGCTGGCGTCTGCGCCCACTCCACTGAGATGAGAGGTATAAGTTCTATCGCGTGAACATATTATAAGTAAATATACACTTGCGTGCAAACCGAATGCTATTTGAAAATGCTAAGAGACTCGTGTCCTTGTCATTTTTAACAATTACGTGTAAAGAAATAAGCTTTCGGTTGTTTCGTCTTCAATAGATTTTCTTATTTTTTTAAGTTACATTGTTATGTGACCAGAAACATTATATGGGAATATGAGTTTTTAGACAATACATGGTGTAGTAAATGATTATCGTGTTCTATGAAACTTTGGTTTGAATAAACCTTCATTATACTGTGCCACCACATACTTGCATACCACACAGGTACATAGGTTCTGTAAGACTTTTTTGTCTAGTTGGTTTAGACTTTAGACCAAAACTGACAGATTATTAAATACATATACGCATGTTTCCTGCCCTCTTCTTAGAGAGAAGAGATATATAGAAGAAGAGATTACATATATGTAAGACCTACAAAAAGTCAGTGATAGCATATGGCTATCTTCTAAGGATCACCCACAATAAGCATTTTTGAGGTAGCACAATTCGCGCGTGTACTCAACCGACAGCATTCCTGTAGTCCACGTGAGCACAGCTAGTTATAGTATAAATTACTAGTGGTATACCTAACTATGTTATACCATATTTTGAAGGAGAGAGAAATACAAATCAGTATCATAATGTTTATGTGCTTTTAAGGACGTTTAGTTTTTCGGACACGTATTATGCGAATTTTCGAAATTTAAAATGTATAGCATAAAACAAGAAAAATGAAAAAAAAAAATGGGTATGCAGTCTATCTATACGTTCTGTGTAGTGATCGCTGCAGCTCATAGTTCTCTTATAACTTTAATATTACTCATATTTTATGTTATATTACTCATATAACTTATAAGTTTACTAGAAACTTTAAATTAAATCGTGTTTTTATTTGTTCCTCAGTGTCCAGATTATCGAATATTCCATATAAATGGAAAGGTAAATTAGCCAAGTGCGTGTCGGGCAGACTATATAATATATAATATGCAGACTTAGAGAGAAAGCTTTAAGTAATTTTTAATGAAATTTGTACAAAATAACTTCTCCAAGTACATTTTATGAGTTGATTGATTATTACTCGTTAACTTGTAAAGCCTACTAACCTCTGGTAGCTACCATGAATTTTTTCACATATCCAAAAACAACCATTTAGCTGGCAGCAATTTAAAGCTTAATATTTCGCAAACGGATCCCTGAATCGATAAATGGTTTTCAGATACCCGAATGTTTTCGAACGACCTATCCAACAATACCTCACATGAAGGGATAGGCGTGAAAAAAAAAATTCGCACTTTACGTGTAGGGGAGCTACCTTAAACATTTTTTTAAGATTTTATTTTACCACTTTGTCGGCGTGTCTAATATGTATAGTAATACAAAATTACAGCTTTCTAGTACTAATATGAATCTCTGAGCTATACCGCGGACAGACAGACGGACATAGCGAAACTATAAGGGTTCTCTTTGTCTTCGGAACCCTAAAAATATAAGTTAAGCGGTTAGAGCGTTTCATAGCATTTTATAACAGTTGTACTTTGCACAGGAATTTTACACTTTAATTAAATTGTGTTTTTATTTGTTGTCCAGGGTCTGCCGTCGTGGTCACGTGGCGTGGAGGTGGCGGAGGCGGCACGCGCGCGCCTCGTGCGCTGGGCGTGTGGCGAGCCCACCGCCGACGCTGACCCACCGAGAAAGAAGATGCCTCACGCGCTACGCCGCCGGTGGCCGCTCTGCCCTTGCTTGCAGGTACCGCTTACATTATGTTTAATTTAAATACGTACAACTGCACTACAATATATTATGTCGTTTTGGTTTTCAATTGTGTATGTCGTTTGGTTGGTTTACCGTTAATAACAAAAGGAAGATCACTGAGTTACAAGGTACAGGTGCATACCTAGTTTGTAGGTTAGAGATTTCACCTTTGTGTAATCTAGAACCAAACCGTGTATAATGTTGTGTTTTACCCGACTACATCGAAGCCAAAAGGAGGGTTATGATTTTACCAAGCTATGTATGTTAACCTGTTCCCCCATATCTTCTAGACTATCTATCATAAATTAACAAATGAGGTATCGTTAGAAGAGTCTTGATCGTCCGTTGGTTATAGGCTATGTGACGTCACACTGAAGTCAATATGGCACCCTCTAGAGGAAATTAATTCCTGTATTGAAAACAATGTCAATCTCACGAGTCGATCCGTATCATTTTAAATAATCACTTGGGTATGACACATGTTGCTGCTCGGCTAGCCCCAAAAGACCGGAATTTTCTCTAAAAACTCAATCGCATAAGAGTCGCTGAGGACGTGCTAGAACGAGTCAATTCCGACCCAATATTCATGAAACGCATTACGCTACGGTACGGTTTATTAAAAAAAATATGTACTGAATGTACTGCTCAAAGAGGATATTTTTGTTAACTGAATTATCAAAAACACTACAAAAGTTAAGTCCGCCATTAACTAAAATTGTATTATTCTGCAACATGTCATGTGTTGGTCAAATGAAATGAAACCGGAGAATGATCATATTCTCGGATCTCTCATCAGGTTCGCCTTACACTTTCGCCGTTATATTGTGGAACGGAGCAAGTCTTGTTTGTAAATTATATTATGCGAAGTCCTTGCAAAGTTATTATACTGTTTGAAAAAACAACTTCATATTCAATGTTATTTAAAAATATATCTGAAAGTATATTCTCTATTTGATCAGCTTTAGATACAATATACCATGACAACATAATGATAAAGAGGAATGACTAAGAACCTCTTATACATAGTTTAAAAGGTTGTATAGTTGTAATTCCTTTAGTGTGAAGAGCTCGTATTTTATATAAGACTAGCTGTGCCCGTGGCTCCGCTCACGTGGACCACTAAGAACGGTTTTTTTTATTTTTTTGTGCGGAATCCTAATTGCTTTTCTATTAACTCCTTATAACAACAGCTATCTGCTAGTGAAAGTTCCGTCAAAATCGGTCCAACCGTTTCGGAGATTACCCGGACACACAACAATTTTAAAAATGGGTTTAATGCTACAGATACAATACGCATACTTTCATACTCATTTAGTACAAAGCAGTTATTTTGACATTACAAACAGACACTTCAATTTTATTATATGTATAGATTAATTTGTTGTCACTGAGGAATTAATCTTTATAACACTGGTCTATGTGTGTCATAAACAATAATATCATTAGTTTCACCGAGGTTGACTTAGGTTACGTTTTTTATTAATTTTATTTATTAACAAGCAACTATCCGTTTTACCATCAGCTGAACTTTGGTGCCAGTGACCGTTCTAGGTTCATTACTCATTACCATTTTCTAATATTCCAGGTTATTATTAACTGAATGGAAATTATATTGTAAATACATTATGTTTTCTTTATGTTTTATTACCGGCTGATATATTCAACATCAATTTCGTTTGCGGTAGGTCAGTTCGTAGGTTAATCGTTTTAGCGAAAGCCACGCCATTAGATTCACTTTGACATCAATTCGATATACTGAATTGTGTTGCACTTGAGAGATATAGTAGTTCCTCTGATTCTCGAGAATAAATTGATCTATCGTCATTAATAGCAGGGATGTTATGAATATCCGTATCCGTAACCGAAACTATCGGATATCCGAATTAAAAATATATCCGAAACCGAAACCGTAACCGTATCCGATATAGATGTTTCGGATAGGGCAAAGTCGAATGAACCATTGTTAGAAACCAACACACATACACAACCAAAGTTTCGGACGATTGTAATCAAACAATTTTAACGATTATAAGTGGAACATTTGTTTTTCGGGATACATTTTTAAGTTATAATCTCAAAATTATTACATAATTATATCTGTATCTCGATACCTAATAATACCTTTACCGATCGGACAGGTTTTTTACATATTATAAAATTCTTTGAAAAATGTAATATCCATAACCGAAATTATCCGGAACAATCGAATAATTGAAATAATTTCATATCCGTATCCGTAACCGAAACCGATTAAATACTCTTAAGATATCCGTATCCATATCCGAAACTTCATACCCGTAACATCCCTAATTAATAGTAATAGTGGTTACTGGATAGTCTTGATAGATGATTATGAACATCGGTTAGTTAATAACGTCGGGTCCAAGTTGAAAACGACATTACTCTGTATACAACACGGTCTTATTGTGTGTCTATTATGTTTCAATTCATATTCTTTGCCATAAACCATAACTTTAGAGAAACGGTGTTAAGTTTAATATCGCAATTAAAAATTGGACTTTCTTCTTGTTTATCTTCATTTTTAAACGTCGCGTCGTGCTCATTTTAAAATTCCCTCTTACAGTTCTTTTTAATAGACTTTTAGCTAGATGTTCTATTTTATTATATCTAAAAAAATAGACTATGAGAGAAAAGCATGTCTGCTGGAATGGTTCAGAAATTATCAAAAACACACTATTGGTTTGCGGTAAAGTTTGAGTGATATTACAATGTCTTCCAAAAATATTTCAAGCCTTTAACCATATGATTAAGTTTTAACTGCCGTCATTATCACCGTTATTAGACGCGGCAGTTACTATACATTCATTATGCCGTCACTTTGATTGCACTGTCATTGAAAAGATATGAAGGTTCTAGGGTCAAGCTTATGGGCATTGCATTGGTAAACCGGTCTAGCAGGGATTGGAAAGCGGTTGTGTTGGCCAATGAGGTAAGTCTTTATCTGAAATAAAACAATTATGAGGGTTTTGGATTATTGTAGTATTAGATTTTAGTTTTTAAATCTTTAGCTTTTGACATATATGTATATTTCAAATGTAAGGTATCTTACCATTAATAAAAATTTGATTATTATGCTTAAGTTCTGGTTATGTTCGGATTTCTCACATCATTCATTCTACATTACAAAAGATGTAATTGTTAACAAAAACATTCAGGTGACGTTTTGGTGTTCGTTCATCATTCGTTGTTAATGTTAGTGTAACTAAAGTAATTTTGTGTAATTCCGTATCGCTTAAAATTTTGCTTTAAAAATACTCGTCAAAAATAAACTTAAATATATAATTAGATATTTAATATGAAAATTATTATAAAAATTAATGAGAAGATTAATTTAAGCTGTACAAGTTATATAACATAATGAAAACGTGTAAAAAACTTAATTATGTTGCATAAAAACATGGTTAATAACTCGACTACGTCGAAGCCAAAGGAGGGTTATGTTTTTAGCCGCTATGTACGAGTATGTACGTATGGTATGTTCTTCAGTTTCCGAATTTCTTCTAAACTACCGCTTGTCATTTGGCAAAGAATATATCTTTAGAAGTGTCTTGATTGCCCTCTGGTTAGTGGTTATAGGTAATGTGACGTCACAATATATTTAATAGTGCGCACACTACAGTACATAGTGTATTTAAAACAATATATTTTTGTAATGTGCTGTGTCGGGTATCATATTAAAGGGCTTAATCAGCACGTTACAAATATATGTACACTAGCTGTGACCGCGGCTCCGCTCGCGTGGACTACAGCATGCTGTCAAGCGACGCACGCGCGAATTGTGCTGCCTCAAAAATGCGTATTGTGGGTGATGTTTAGAAGATAGACATATGCTATCACAGACTTTTTTGTAGGTCTTTTTAAGATCTACAATTATGTAGTATATTAATTTGATACATCTCTTATGGTTTACTCAGCGTAAGCACTTTAATCATCTCAAATGCGTCTTTTTCCGTAATTGATCATTATCGTCACTGTTTATTTCGTATGTTACTTTATCTTACAAAATATATTCTACCTACTGCCCAGTATGCAATTTAGTTTATGTTAACTTCGGTATCTATGGTATTTGTCAAGTTGTCAAACATTGCACCATATATCTTAAAGAGCTATTGATAATAAGTCGATAATTTGTCAAAGCTCATTGTTAAACCGTTTAGTCGTTAATATAATTAGAGCGAGACAAACGTACACCTCGATAAGTAGACTGGAAGTAATTGGAGTAATTTCAGTCCAGACAGGAGATGTCCTCATACTGATTAAGACATATTTGCTTGGCGCCCAAGTGTTACTTACTAAATGTTAGTCGTAAGGGTCGCTCCAACAGTTTTTAAATTACGCAGTATTTTATTCGACTATTCCTTTATAAGTATCGGAACGTGTTATTTGATTCGTTATTGCATTAATTACGTTGGAGAATAATAATTAAATGTTAATAGCGAAAAAATAATGGTGCGGGTGAAACTGTGTTTTGAAATATTGTAACGCAATGTCTACGAATAAAAGGACGAAAAATCGGCTCCTAGGATTCACTTTGAAAAAGAGATGCTCCACAGCCAAGCAACATGTAAGTAGGTAGCTGTTTACAAAATAGTATTCGATTTTCCAAGAACGGCACCTGACAAAAGTAAATCCATATGAAGTAACACGTTCCTAGCCATAATGTTTGGTTAACGTTTTTTAGGAAGTGTTGGAATTCTATGAACGCTCTTTATGTGTTTCATCTTTAAAGTCAGCCTCGTAAATATTAACGTCAGTAACAATGGTTCCCCTTTTACGTTCATAAATAAATTTTGTTATGTTCCCAAGGCGTCGTCGGGTGAAGTCATCTCCTAAAATACTTTCTTGACGAATTAAGGGTTGTAATAATAAATGTAATCTTCTATTTTATTATTTACCAAAACACTTGTAAAATTAGTTGAAATTATTAAAATTCCTATAGGATAGGTAGGAAGTTTTGATTTTAATTAATGTTAATTTCTTTTTAAACACTGTTAAATTGTTAGGAACATTGTTAGGTTTATTAAAAATATGTTCAAAGAATTTGAGCGATTTTATGTACCTCATACGTAAATACTTCATGCATAAGAACATATGTAAGTAATGTTGGGTAGTGCAGGAGTAAATTTGAATCTGATCAAGCATGATGATTTATTTGATCATAATATTGATTATATATCTTCATAGAGTTTTGACGCTATTACGTAAAACAGAAATATGGCTTGATGTTTTATAAACATTTTGCAACTCTGCAAAAAGATCATTACAGTGAGTGTTGTTTAATTTTATTACGAGCACTTTATAATTATCAAATTGTTCATTCATTATTAAAATTCATAAACATACTTCATTGTTCTGTCTGTTAATATTTGCTACATTGCTCATGACCTCATTAGTGTGTTTGGTTAAGTATTCAAGTATTTTGATAACTTTGTTTGTTTCTCAATCTTCTGCGTTATCTCTGTATAATGTTGGATTATTTCACTTTCTATTGTAACTGTCAGCTGTTTTATTTACAATCTTCTTCAGTTTATTCCTTGTTAATATTTATTTTATTTCATTTAATTTATTGTTTTCTTGCAAGTACGTAAATGATGAAAATGCCTTATAAAGTTTTATAATAAATTATAATTCGTTCAGTCACAATTTTACTTAAATATAAGTATGGCTAGAATTATAACGATATGTCGTAAAATTGGAAGATATTGAAAATAACGTTTATTCGATAATTCAAAATCTTTAAGATACAAAATAAAGAATAGATTTAGTATATTCTTGAATAGTAATTGTTTTTTAACTGCAAATCGCTGCATATTTTTGTTTTGTGTCTAACTTTGTTCCATGTACTCTTTTTAAATCAAAGCTTCGTTCACACTTTTTTTGGGGTCTTTAAGGTCAATCAATTACGTTCGTATAATTGAGTAGAATGTGGTAGTTAACTATAGCATATAATATAATCTTTATATATTATTCGCATTGTATAATTTGCTGTAAAAAGAAAGTTACGTATGAAAAAATGCTTAAGTATTAGAGTTTTTCTTCCTCGCCAGCCCTAGTCCCTCGTTCAATGAGACCCCGAGGCAACAACATCAGGTTTGTACTTTGTAGAAATGTATCGCATGCGCCGACAAAGGTCAATATTGACTCAGACGTTTAAGTACATTTCAAGTATAAAACATATGTGATTTTTATCAGTTCGTTGTGTAGCCGCCCCAGAAAGGTTTAATGGATGGATGACTCACTTAAAGAATTTGCAACAAAACACTTTCATCTTGATTTATACATGAAATAAATGAAAGTAGTGAATGATGGAAATCATATTTCGCAAGTAGTATTTCTTTACCAGATTCGGATTATCAAAAATTGAAAGTGGTTTTAGAAAGCATAGGCGACAAGGGTTTTTGTAAGCAAATTAAGAAAAATGTGAATGTGAATATTGTATCTGATTCTTTAAATTATTTCAATGGTTTGAATTATAAATATAAAATCTCTTTAATAAGCCTGTTTATTTTCATAAACGTCAGAAGATGTAGTGTTGTTCCAAAATTAGAAAGCATTACACGTTATTGGTAAATAATTAAAGTTAGACACAGTTCTAATCTTTTCATTAATAGTTGTATTTATTTGATACCTAGTATCAATATATTTAATCGTTGAACGGATGCATATAGTTATTAATCAGAAATAACTATGAAATTTTTGATTAATTGAATTAAATACAGAAACACTTTCATAGGAAATATGTAAGCATCGCTCGAGGGAAAACTGTAATTAAGCGACAAGCGCATTTCTATAAGGGGGAGTGCCATCGCCTACTGCTTACCGACTATACGTGTAATACAATATGAATTTATGTAATATTGTTTGTATTGTCCATATTGTCGGTTCGGCTCAGTTCCTCGTTCGTTGCGTTACCTCGAACATTCCTTTTAAGGAAGGAACTTGCTGTCTTCCTTGCATTATTTTTACAACTTTACAATTATATTTTTTTCTTATTGTGTACAAACCCGATTTAATTTTGTGTTTAAGAAGAAATTTATGAATTATGCAGACAATTTAACTTTTTAAATGTGGCCATCGTGTATTACTGCTTCATTAAATTCACTGTAGGATTGACGTTCTGTTATGAGAGTTGATAGATTGTGCGTTTTTTGGCTTTTGTTTTACTTCCGAGTCTTGAGATTTGATTATCCTAGTATAAAAGATCACCAGAATTTACAGCGACAGTTTTTGTTAGAACGCATTATTTTTTAAATATCAGTGACTATTTGGATGTTTATAACAGAATAGTCTTCTGAACTGAAGAGTATAGGCACTTATCTCTGAAGCAGTAGCTTCTTTTTTTATGTTATGACTATAAATGTTACCTCATTCAATGTCCAAGGAAGACTACCACGTAGCCACGGTGGTTCATATTAATATTACATATCAAATTTTATGAATGTAAATTCGTCTAATTCACTCTCATTAATTCGTGGTCTCTGTTAATGCAAGACTCATGAGCGTACGTTAATAATATTCCAATGTTTGTTACAGAATGACGAACCGCCCGAGATCACGTACTGTGTGGTGGGTGGTGAAGGTGGCTTGGCACTCCAAGCGGTCACTCCAACGCATCCCATGCCGCCACAGGACGAACTCGATGCGAAATTCGCCGAGCTTGTGGTGAGTAGTTTTTTTTAAATATTTCTTGTATCATTTACTGAACTGTAATTATATTAATTTATTCTTTTTCTTACCTTTATCCCACCTAAGTAGGGTCAGCACAACATGTATTCATCCTCCACTCTCTTCTATTAACTGTCATCTCAGTATTCACACCTTTTATACACAGAGTTATTCACTACCTTCTTCATTCTTACTCTACTCCTATATCCATCCACTTTAATATTTAATATTTTTCTAGTTATATCAGTTCCATCCCTCCTAATGACATGCCTCAACTTCTCTGTCGCTGGTGGTATTTTCATATTTCTTCTAATATACTCACTATCATTATCATTGTTATAATTATAACTATTTATAACCGACCTCCAATAAAACTGAAGTCATATCAGAGATTTGCTACATATTGATTGTGGCCCTTTAGGAGTTAGTTGAAACGCTTCGTGTGCTGGTAAAAGTTACCCCCTTCAGACCGTCAGACAAAAGCTCAAGCAATACTGCTTTTCTTGGATGATATTTATTTAATGCTCATTAATGATGTTCTCATATTCTAAACTGAAACGTTCACTTTAAATTAACAATAACATTACACTATATAATAAAAGTGATTAAAAAATTCCGAGAGAATTTTTAATAACAAATTAAAAAGTCTCATAACACAGAGACAATTTCGTAATAACATTATTCAGCGTGATTCTGTATTCCGTACGAGAGGGGTTCCATAATGGGAACTTTCTTAGTTAATTCCAAAACAATGATTATACTGCGTGGAACTCGTGTGCCGGGTTATGCAATAATTGTCACTAGTCTCGAAATGGCTGTGTTTGATAGGCTCTTGGGTTGAATGAGCCGAGGCTTTCTATCACTGGTTTGTTCTGGTGTGAATTTGCCTGAAGGTAACAATGAAATGTGATATAAAATGTTACACTTAGTATTCGTTTGTATTTTTGATTATATTTTATTATCTTGACGGGAAATTTCCTAGTGCGGTTATTTATTGCAGAAACAGATTAATAAATAGATATTATAACACACTTTGACTATTATGCATTGAAAGCGGAATTTATCCATGTTTGGGTGGTAGTAGGTATCAGCTGCACTGTCCTATTTATAGGCTAAACGTTTTACTATCTTCGGTTATCGATATCGTCACTTTCAGGTGGAAATATGCTCAACAGTCAGCATTTAAATCGGAAAAAAGTATAGACGCGTTAGTGAATATACTGGACATTTATATGTATTATAAAACTCAACGCCTCTCTGTCTATCTGTCCGTTTATGTTCTTTTCACGCAAAAACCACTTACCGCAACAGTCGTACTGACCCGCCGCATTACTGGGATATTTCACATCAAAATAACACAGAAAATAGATGTGAGAAATATATATATATTTCAATTACGAATAGTTGTATGATACAACTAGCTGTGCCCACGGCTACGCTCGCGTGGACGTGTAACTTTTTATTGAATAAAATATCGTATTTTTTTTTTTTGTCAAGGACCTAGAATGTAAGGAGTAAAACAAAACAAATGATTGATTAAAATCGATCTGTTAGTTTTTGCGTGGTGCGCGCACAACGACAAATCTCAATTATTTTATCTTTATAAGTAAGAGGAATATCGCTCCGTCGATATTTTCTGCATGTCTTACTTACTATACTGTATTTAGCAGTACATAACGTATCTTGTTCTTAACCTATGCAAATAAATTAAATTTAAGTGTTTGTAAATTCAATTATATGGTTATTTTCACGTTTCTGTCTGTCTGTTTGTTTGTCCTCGCTAATCTCCGAAACGGCTTAACCGATTTTAATGAGACTTGCAAAAGCTAAAGTAGATGCCTTTTCAAAGAGTAATATAGGCTCTCTGTATAGCCTATAATATATCATTACGCTTGTCCATAGAAACTAGGCAGCAATGAATAGGAGGTAGGGCGCAGAGACATTTTTATTTGGAGAATTCTCTCTACTCGGGGCAGTCTAATTGGTAGAATACCTCCACCCTACAGAAGATCGCAGCCAAATGACCTAGTGTTGTGTTCCTGCGGTGAGTAGGGTTTCCAGAGCTCTTTGGGTTAGATGGGTTCAAGGTCAGCAACGCGCTAGTAGTACCTATGGTATTACAAGCGTCCATGGGCTGCGGTAACATGTTACCATCAGGCGGGCCGTATGCTTATTTGCCGTCTTTGTAGTAGATATAAAAAATATATATAAAAATACAATTTAATGAAATTAAAAAACAGTTCATGTTTTTATCCAGATGAAACACGTAGCTTCCTTAAAACATGTATTCACGTGAAGCTAGTAAATAAATGGAAATTCGTGTCATTTTTTATGTTAAGTTCGGTACCGCCGCCGCCACATCGCTCTGCCGTGAGTTGTCTCGGTAATAACATTACATACATATTTCAATCACAGTATTATGTTAATTAATGTATTAGGATAATAATGTCTGATGATAATTCTTCTTGTTATTGTAGGTGCTGATTACATTGATGCATTAGTAAATTATGATTTCATATAACAACTAGCGACCGCCCACGACTCCCGTGCGCGATCATTATAATAAGCTTCAGCCTGAACGTACCTTTCTAAAAGTGTAAGATTTTTTTTAAAATCTGATCTGTAGTGATGAGACTGTCTCTTAGAAACGTAGTCATAAACTTTACCTCTTCTTAATAATGATTTAGACGTGTAACAAATTTAAAAAACAATAGAAAAATGTGAAATGTTGGGTACATTGGGTTTTAGTATAATTGTTTTTTGAACTTGCGGCAAATATGTCAAGAGTTGATGCTGATAAATCCGTTGTTAGGTCCTAAATTCAAGAAAAAAATGACTTTGCTGTGTAGTTTTCCGTACAACGTAATAATGTAAAAATGAAAAGTACATTGTTAATTAAACAATATTAATAAAATTAGAAGACTATGATTTTGTGCCTGATTTCAAATGTCACGGAGGCTTGCACTTACCCAAGGATAAGTACCTACATAAGTCTACAATTGGCTAAAAATTTAAAATATACCGTAACAGAGGAAGTCGTTCAAATGTATACAAGTATGTAATAGGTCAGCCAAGTTGTTTATAGTAATTACAAACCTTTTCTACCTTCCTTTTTAAAATTTTATATCTTTATATTTTAATTATTTGTTAAATTTACATTATTTATCAATTAGCCCCCCGTACAGACATTGCGTTAACGCTCGATGGAATTTCGAAGGTCTTCAGATGACGAATACTTACGCGTCGAAGATCCTTCGGTTACCGTACCTCAGTCGCGCGTCATGTGACCGGAGCTTTAATGTTCTCAGATTTTTATTGCCATTGATTAGTGCGGAAGATGCTGGTGAATATGATACTATACTAGTATAGCCGTCAACACTATTAACTTCTTATGATGCTTCCTGATTTGTGGTATTATTTAGTTTTCAGTCATTTTTAATAAGAAGTATTGTAATAAACTATTTATTCTATAATATGAAACAAAGAACTGAGTTTAGATAACGTAGGCTATAAGTTTTGTATATCGTGCTCCTTTTCTCCTTACCGCTCGCTTTTGCGGATGTGTGGTTTGGTAGTAGAGAAATTTTGTGACGTCTTGATTTATATACAAGCGTAGCACGCGGTTGTGATGTTTTAATCGAAGCTTTTTTCGTATAATCATTGAGCATTATTGCTAACATTTCGCACTTGCAAAGCTTGTTGAGATTTATTAGTATTCAGTTCATCATTACTGTCATTCACGTGATAAGATGATATAATACGCCTGTAAAGGAAAAAGTGGATGCGTGTACTTATATCACGCAAAACATCGAGTGTGCTTTGTGAATATCATAACTACAAAAATTGTAAAGGTTTAAAACTCTAAAAATATTATAGTGACATCTAGCGTTACAATTATGAACTACATATTCAAACCAAGAGTGATGCGTCGTAATTGATTTAAACAATTGTAATTTACTTGTACATGGAATTCATACAACATTAAAACTATTTACATCGAGTGTTATTAACTATCTTCATCTTAATACAACTAGAGGTGCAAGCAACTTAATACTGTAGACTTCATGTTACAAAATGCGCGCGTATCTTAAAAAAGCTCACATAATTTTTTAATAACGCGCTTAAAGAGGTATAATTTGAAAAATGTCTAATTTGTAATATCGTTTAGCGTAGTAATATATTATTATTGTAATTGAGACATTAGAATTCAGTAGTTCTGGCGCCGCTATAGCATACCATTATACCTTCATCGGTCGTTAAAGATAATCTGATTATATACGAGAGTTTCACTCGCGGACAAACTGTTCGTCAAATAGATTTAATGAATATCATCAAAACGGGTACTTTGAAATTATGATTTTTAAAAGGCGAATTATCTGAATATTTACACGAGCTGCTCAGTGGGGTTATATTTATTTGATATAAAATAATATCATCGATCTGACAGATCTTAAATTAAATTAAGAAGAATTTAAATTAAAGATCATCATAGGTGATAAAATTTGTACTTTTTTTTAATTATGTATAATCCGCGAGTTGACTGCTTTTGGAAAATTATTTTAAACACTATAATTTGAAAATAATACCAGTTAATTAATTATTTATTCATTATTACGCATTTAAAAGTAATATAAAAAGAAATCTAAATTAAAAAAAAATGTTGCATAAACGTGGCCTGACGTCGTCATTTAACAAATAAAACTAAGGTTAAAGGTATTATGTGCAAAGTTGACTTTAGTAGAATTTCAGTTACGAAATTTCTTCAGCATATATAATTTTAAAGGCACTATTTCAATACTTATTATTCATTAATCGTAAAACGACTTGCATGGCACATGTCAAATATTTATTTTAGAGATGTAGCAATTAAAATTGTAAGTTGCTATTAGGATTATCGATTCTTTTTTAGAACTAAATACAATCGAAAATAAGATTATGCTTTAAATCAATAAAGGGATGTGTAAGTTATGTAAATTAAATAACAAAAATAAACTATAACAATAATTGAGATCGCAATCTGATACACTTGACTTCACCTGACTTGGCCTGACTCCAAGATTAATTCTTCCAGTCAATATTCTTCGTTGCTGGTTGCTGCAGTAAAAATGTAGGAGTTACGTAAATATATTTGTTTGTTCGAAATTAAACAACAAACTAATAAATTAAATGTACAACGGCAATCAATCAATTCGATTAATTTTCGATTCATACGATTAATACGATAAATTTTCGATTCCATGGTTTTATTATTTTGGTCTACTCTAGTTTGAAGTCATATAGAAAGTAACGATGCACATAGTAACAAAAAATAAATAAATGAATGTTCACAAAAATCATTGCATCGAAGAGGATATGTTGGTTTATTCTATCTAACGTATTTTTTTTTCTAATGATGATTGATAGTCGAAATGCATGTCTTTAGGTTATGCCATAATTTCCACGTCGTAACAATTTACATTCTGTGGATGTATCATGCACGTCCTCTTCTTATAAATAAGGTATAGAATAATTTTAGAGTCACTTATCACAAGATAACACTCACCTGTGTACATTAATTGTACGATGACGTCACGTTACCTCTACCAATGGCGTTACCAATCACGTGACTAACAGAAAAAAAATCGCAAAAACTTAATGAGTAAATAAACAATTGATTTTTTTCAGACCTGTATTATTTTAGGCGTTTTATACAATAAACTGTTAACTGACGGTTGATCACAAACAGGTACATGCCTAATATTTTTTTAAATATTTTTCTGAGTCTGTCATCGCCTGGGCTAGCAACCATTTCCGGCTTGACGTTCACTTATGGTACACCTGCATAATTTACAATTTAATTAGATATTTTATTACGACATTATTTTGTCCGTATCTCGGGCTACATTATTGATTTTTATGTAAATAATCATTTTCATGAACGGATTCTAGCGTAGGATCCCTATAATAATGGCTGTGTGGGCTCATGACCATCCTTCTAAGATATCAGTTCTTGTAAGATTGTCAGTCGAACTTATAGAAATTAATATATCTCAAATTATTTCATGGATATGCTAGTTTTAAGAATAGTTTTAGTAAAACATCACAACTCCAAAAAGAAAATGTATCCGTTAGTGATTTGTAAAACGCAATTAATTATATCACAAGTGAGTATGATGCCAACGTACATTACATGTCACTTTCGCTGAGATACAAAGCTCTATCGGACAGATAGATGGTGATATTAGATAACGAGATCACATTACTGTTTAATGCGTATTAGTTGAACTTAGAAGTTCAATGTCCATAATATATGAATATTCATATGCTACCTGTCTGAAATCTAGCTGTCTCTATTTTTATATTCCCCCTTTAGATAGAAAGAGTACGCAAGGCTGGATTAATTAAATTAAATAATCGGTTTGAGCAGATTTATTGGTGTTTTCCGCAAGACTATTGGTTTACTGGAGACAATGTTTGATTTTCCCCTACTTGTCTCTACTTTTATGGCTGCAATTGTAGCTGTTTGTTTTTAAACTTATAAAAATAGCATGAAAGAAGCCTCTTTTTGTGTTATTACTTTTCCTGTAGTGTCTGATCCTAGACGACACTGGAGAATGTTTTCAGTAATCTTGACGAATTCTGTATAATTTCGACGAATCAGCTTAGAGTGATCGACGTCGTTATAGAAGAAAAAGCGTAAATATCAAATCAAAAGATCTTGATTATTAATGTATCTTCATCTCAGATAATAGTACCAAAAGTTATATGTAAAATGTATTTTATTACCTATTCTGCCGTGTCGGGAAGTGCAACGGTTGGTTACTTGTAGATTAACATCCACGCATTGACTTTCACCGACGAGCCCTGACATATGATTGGCATCGCCGGCCTATGAGGGCCTTAATGATAAAAACTGAATAGAAATTGTTCATCTATCATCGTTACGATATTGAAAGGTTTTCGCGTGTTTTGTTTATATGGTAACTGGGACGGATGGTGCGCAGTTGAATGATCTACGTTGGAGATGATACTTTTTGTTTTTAGTTTCAAGATGTGGATAGACTGCACCTAGTATTGTTTTTGGAATGGATTTATTATTAGATTTCAAGGAAAATTGGTTTCGCCTGTTTATCAACATATAAATTATTTATTAAAATACATGGCCAGTAGCCACAACACTAGATTTAATATATAATTAAGACAAGAACATTTATCAGTGCATTAGCTTTTTGAGGCCACTACCGCATGCATTATTTGTATCAGTATTAGTGTTGGTCCAGCTGAAAACCAGCGCTCTGGCAAATTGCCACAGCACGTGCTGAGCTGGATACTTTTTGTTGTTGAATGCGGTATTTATTTGGTATTAATATATTATATATTATAATATACGGTATTTATCGTATTTGTAATTATGGCCGTGTTTTTAACATCTAATAAATGTCCTTTCCTTCTTTCATTCGAGTGGCCATTTCCATTTAAAATTTATTTTAATCATCGGTTATATTGGCACTTAATATCAGATGAGATTTTAGTTGAAATCTAGTTGATAAATTGGTATAAAATAATGACTTCATTTCACAATAAAAAAATTAATATCAAATTCTACAAAAAATAATAATAATAATTGAAACTTCTGCGAATGTAACCTGGGAGGGGTTACTTAACTAGATTCCATAGATCATTTGAAAGGTCTTGAATTTATTTACATTTGACTTTGAATAATGTTGGCAACTACTTAGTCCTCTCAGAGTGCACAAGCATCCGTTCTTTGCATTGTCTGTTTAAGAATAATAAATTGTTTCATCGTTTTATAAGCTACAAAACTTTTAAACGTGTGTACCATCATTTATTTACAATTAATGTTTATTTATTTATATGTTTTTTCTTCTATAAAAATGGATGGTGATCTGTTTACAAATATCTCCTGTAGTTAAGTCGATTTATTTGGGTTAGTTATTCAACAAATTTATTTCTACAATATCATCACTGATGAATTACAATTAAATACACAAGAAATACTTACTTTTGTAAGTCGTAGTGAGATGAAACGATTGTAAAATTTATTATATAATAAACTAATTTTATTTATATAAATAATCAACTAAATATTCCTTTTGATACAGAAAACTTTCTGGTTTAGTTTATTGGGATAGCTGATGTACCTATACGCTTAAAATCACATTAATCAATATTATATAACAAGTGAAAATCATAAGTCGAAGTGGTTTTCAGACAAAGCTTCCAATGTACGTACATACGAGACGTTGCAAAGTTTTATTATATAACGAGCTGGGGAATGGTCACTGAGAATGAATTCATTATCAACCTTGGGCAAGTCACGAGATGTCACGATCCTTTGTCATTGGTGTCGCTGTTCATCGTAAACGCGATCTATTTCGAAACAGTTTAATATAAACTGTTTTAATAATTACAATATTCCAATTAAGGTCGATTTTTAAATCAACGGATAAATTTGTTTGAGAGGTTTTGTTTTAATTTTGACAGATTTTCCATACATTATCCATACATATAAGATTTATAAGTTTTTTTATACCACGATGGTGGCAAACAAGTGTTCTGCCCGCCTGATGGTAAGCGGTCACCGCAGGCTATGGAAGCTTGCAACACAGAAGTATAACATACGCGTTGCGACCCTTTAAAAACCTATATACTCCCTTTTTGAAGAACCCATACTGTAGTTCCCTGAAAAAACCTCAGCAAAGAATTCCACATCCGGAGCGTTTGCGGAAGGAAATTTCTCTGTAACTGGACTGTCCGCGACCATTTAAGGTTCCAAAGTGTGAGGATGAACTCCATGTAGTATGGTGGTCATACTTTTTGGGATAAATGCTACATGTTTAGACCAAAATATTATAACTTTTGGTCTGAGGCCACATTGTATTTCCCTGTAATAAAATAACTAGGACAAGTCATGTACGAAAAAGAGAATGAAAGGACGTTCTTATTGTGACATTTTAATAAGACTGTTTTTGTCATTTGTTGCGTCTACGTTATAAAGTAGATGCAAGTTTCTAGAAATATCGATATATATCGAAGACATGATAACATCGATAAGCGATATATCAGTGTTCTTAACTCGATATTTTAAATAGGTCAAAAATGACTATACAACTAAAACAAATATCGTAATGGAATCAAATATATATATAAACAAATCTATAAATATAAAAGCGAAATACCACTCATCACGAAATCTCTGAAACTATAGATCCGATTGACTTGAAATTTAGCATAGTTCCTTTAACGATGTAGACGCTCACTAAGAACGGATTTTGGGAAATTAGTGGAAAATATATATATATATATGGATAATAATATCAGTAAAGGGTGTATAAATAGGGGTTAAAGGTTTGTTAGGTTAAAATAATTTATGTATAGGTAACTATTTTCTTATAATTATGCGTACTTAATATGTCTATTGACCTGAAATTTAGCACGAATACTCTACAATTTATAAAAGATCATCATTTTTAAGGGTGTAAAAACAAGGTTGGAACTTTAAATGGTGAAAAATTTTTTTTTAATAGTTTTTAAGATAATTTTTAACTAAATATGAACCACATATACCCTACGAGTGAAAAATCCAGCCTTTTTAAATTCTTCACCTAAATTAAATTAAGAGATTAAAGTTCGAAAGAATTTTTCCAAACTGACGAGGCTAATCAGAGATTTGTGTGTTTCAACAAACAAAAAAACTCTTAGGTCGTACCTCAAAATTCGTAGGTCAATATTTCGAGAACAAAAACGTTGGAACCAAAAACATACCGTGCTTTCTTTTACATTAGCTTTCCTATACACATAATTTATTCCTTCGATCCGTTTCTACAGCGCTGATGCCACGGTGGAACTCGTATTCGTAAATTATTATTATTATAATTTAAAGTTATTTTAAGTTTAAGTTTGTGAAAAGAATGATGTTAAAGAAAAATAAAATGATGCGAATCACGAAATTCCAAACAAGCCTAATTTGAAATAGATTTGAATTTGGAATTCTTAACCAAATGCCAGATATGTGAGAACAAAGTGGCCAGTTTCAAGAAAACGCCAATTTCATATGTAAAGACTTAATATATTAGTATAGATTATGTTAGTATAGATATGACTGATGACTTTATAAGTTAGGGTGAAAACTTGAATATTTAAAAATGTTACTAAAATTGAAATTAATGTGTAATTTTAAAATTTATCACATTTTTCTATATTTGGTAATCAGTTTTATCATATCGATAATGTACCGTCGATATTAACGGTTTTGCGATATATTGTTCCAAGACTAGTTATAGGGGTGTGGCAGAGAGAGCGGAACGTTGTAACCTTTACGACTTGCTTATTCGCTAGGCAACTATGTTTTTCATTATTATTACACCTTAATAATGTTAGCTTTGTTAGTATGGATAGCGATTTCATCTAATAGTAAACGTGTATAAATATTTTATAATATCAGCCTGCCCTGGCTTCGCACGGGTAGTAATGTAATACATATATATCCGCCATTAATTTACACGGCGCTCGCCAGTAAAGCTCCCAGTCGGTATGATTTTTTCCGACATGTTTAACAATCATCGTCATATCTCAGCCAATTTACACGAAATCTTTAATCCATTTACACCTAAACCTTCCTCATGAATCACTCCCTTCGTTAGTTCTTGAGTTTATCGCGTTCACACAGACAGACAGACAGACGCGGCGGGGGAACTTTGTTTTATTCATATGTAATTATAGACGTTTAGTACATTCGGGTGTGGGGTTTTTGGGAGCAAGATATTTTCAATACTTCATGAAACTGCACAATGTTGAAAGGTTCTGAAGAAGTTTACTTACCCTACTGGTACACAAATACTATATACTTTGCAGTGGTACTTCGAGGCGGCGCCGTGCGTCGCGGTGCGGCATTATATGGGTAATTGTAGATGGCCGCCATTATTCTTCGATTGTACAGTGCTGTAATTCTTTAGAGGCATGAACATGTCTGCATAGTCTCAATACATATCTTTCTATTTTGTCTCGTGGACGTATTATATGACTAGCTGGTGCCTGTGACTTCTTCCATGTGAAAATGCTTTTGATGTTCTACTGGTACTGCGTGTCTTATCTTAAATAAAAGTGGGCGGTCCTTTATTTTTAAAATTGAAATATTATAATTACTGCTTAAGCCCCTATGAGAAAGAGACCCATTATTAATCTGAAAACTACACTTAAATTGGTTCAGTCGTTGTCAAGGGATGCGGTTTCACACAGAAAATTTACGATTTTATAATACCTATACTAGCAACCGCCCGCGACTTGTTTCACGTTAATATGCACCGCACCTTACGCTTACAAAGCCTGTTATACAAATCCTTATTTTCCTGAAAATCCTGAAATATTTACTATGTATTTCCGGAATCCTGAATAGCCTATAACTTCCTAAAATGTAGGATTTTACAGACGTAATGATAATAAGATAATGAGATTACTAGTCCGAATTATTCACATAAATAATTTCCAAAAAATATTAAAAAAAAAAACATTATATTCAATTTAGGCCCTAAGAAGGCACTTATTAAAATCAAAACACAATCACCGGTTTGATAAATATCCTAGTGTCATCGAGAGTAGCCGGTAAGAAACTCGGTCTGGTATATAAATTAATTTTTGTATTGACTTTTTTATCTATACATATTATAAGACTATAAGACTCAACCTCTCTCTTTCTGTGTCTGTTTATGTTCTTTTCACACAGAAATAACTTATTCGATTAATATGTTTTTTAGCTTATAACTATGTTATCTAGCCAGGTTATAGGATATATATTATAAGATAAAGTAAAATACGAAATAAGCAGTGAAGATAATCAATTCGGAAAAAAGGCGCTTATAGGGGCTAAATGGCTTAACCATAAGAGATATATCAAGTTAATGTACCACATAGTTGTAGATCTTAAATAGATGTACAATAAGGCAGGAATAGCTTATGTCTATCTTCTAAGAATCACCCACAATAAGCATTTTTGTGTTTAAAATAATTGGCGGGCGATCGCCGTGCGTGTTTTCAACCGATGGCACGCGGCATTCTCTGTAGTCCACGCGAGCGTAGCCGCGGGCGCAGCTAGTAACTATATAAGTATTGTTTGCAATTCATTATAATTTTTAGTCGATGTATAAAAAGGGTGTTTCTTCCAGATATTATTATCATTCACGTAATTAATACTTTTTCGATAATAAAACTTGCATTAGATGATCCTGCTATGTCTGTAATACCTATTGTTATTTCTATAGCATATTAGTTCTGGTATTAAGTACGCGATTATTATAATAAATTGGCCACGTTGACGGCAGTTATCATGGTATTAAGCATTACACAGAGGTCAGGAGCATATTCCACCTCTGTTAATGTAGTTCTCATTGACCGCATTTGGTTATGTGTTAGGTGTCATTTTAATATAAAGTAATAACACTTTTATATTAATTACAGTGGTAATATTTCCCTAAATGGTAATTTTAGACCGCTTTGACGTAATGCTTTTAACGTTTTCTTGGGAATTCATATTTATTATTCTTGCTGAAGGTGTAGTTGAATTATTATTTACGAATAACAGATTAGTTTGAGAGTTACTTGAATTAACAAATGTAATGATTATTCTATATACCTATGTATAATATATATAAATGGATGTTGGTATATAAGTATAATTTAGGGTGGTCCATATTAAGGGTACTTTCGAGTTTTCTTTCACGATAGTCCTAAATCCATCCATCCATATGGATCCATATCCATATAAATAAATAAAAAATACTGCCAAGTTATAAGCTCTAATTGATTCGGCTCCCACGACAGTCAAAGTTTGAAATGGAAATAACATGGGGAAAATTATATTCATTTTTTGACAATTTGTAACATAGGGAAAACTATATTCTGGATTTTTCAACATTTCTCGATTGTTTAAGTTTACTAACTGAACAATTTACTTTCAGTCAATGGTGATCACAGTGTTTGTACGCGAATTTCGAAAAGCAAGGTTCATGCCGCGATTCGTCGTCTTGAACCGGTCGAAAGGTCAACTACGATACTTAATGTTCCTACTGGTTAATCCCTGTTTAACCCCGCGGTGCATCATCACATTACGTAACACTTAAGATTAAGGCCAGAATTTTAAATGGCTCAACCGTTAATTTGCGTGATTTAAGAGGCCGAGAACCATGTCGTCAAGCCAAAGGATTTGGCTTTTCGATAATGTGGTTCAATTTTTTAAATTCTTTATAACTTTAGAGTTTGACCTTAATCTCACCTGATATTAAGTGACGATGTGGCCCAAAATGGTAACACGATAAGTAAGCTCTCAAGTACCGTTGCCGGAACACACCTGTACGTGCTTGGCGACATATTTTCAACTTGAGGGTGGTAGCAGGTCAGGCGGGCATTAATAAAATGCCCTATGGACCCTGTTATAGTTTCATAGCCATGTTTTGCTTCGACGAAAGTTCAGACACTTTGTAGGATTGAAAATTTCGAACCCACGTCGAACGACGCGGTCTCCGAACACGCTACCGTTAAGCCATAATTGTTTCTATCCTTCACAATCTATATTCCAATGGTTCTAATCGCTTGTACGGCATGATTTTAGCGTGGTGTTTAGTAGCTTACGGGACATTAAAATGAGTGGTCTATACGGCGCGTTCAATGGAATAGAAATAAGTAATACTTTTGGTTATAACAAAATCACATTAAAAAATGAAGTTTATTTGATACCTCAACTGATAACACATTACAAAGTAACTTAATAAACTGCTATCATTAAAGACATTCGGTTGACAGTTTCATAAACTTTCATTGCTAGGTCTAGAGAGTAGAAACATTGTATCTAATTACCTATCCGGCTGTAGAACTTTCTACAGGGCCCTTAATGTGTGAGCTTGCGTGATCCCCTACGGTGATGTCACTTTAAATCTTGTTACGATTTGACTGCCGTATTATTATAGTAATCGTTTTAAACGGAAAACTGTAAAAAATAGTTTACAGGTTTTATATTAAACTAGCTGTGCCCCATAGTTACACCCGTGTTCAATTGATCCGACTAACTGTCCACCGTGTCACCGCCCGTGTCACTCGTGTAGCCCTATCGTTATTCTTACTTCTAGTACTTGCCTAAAGTTTGCCAGATTGCTTGACGTTCAAGATTACTGCTTCGTCCCTTTGGGTATTAGCGTTAAGTTATAAAGATTTTGACCTTCCTAAATAAATACTGTATAAAATGAAAAAAGATTTTTTCAAATCTGATTTGCAATTCCAGAGGTAAGCGCGTTGCAAACCAAAAAACAATAAATAAAATCTTTTATCATATTAGTATCGATTATAATAACTATATATCACCACGGTATATCGTTAGAAAAATATGTAGTGAAGAGGAAGGTTAGAACTGGAATTATTTCTGATATAAAGAGGACCAAGGCAAGTGTCTCCCGCTCTGGTGCTAGATATGCAATCAGCGTAGCGTAGCGTGTACGACCGCTTCGATTGATATGAGGTCGAATCCCTGCAATGAGCCTAAGCTTTCAGTGAAGGAAAACATCGTGATGAAACCATAGTATGGTGCTAGGGCATTTTCTAATACCCCGCCTGTCTAGCCACCATCCTCAAATTGAACATCTGTCGACAAGCACCTATAGGTGTGTTCCGACAATTGCATTTGAGCGCCATTTCGTCTAATAAGTCTAATAGTGTTACCATGTTGGGCCACATATTCACTTAACATCAGTTGAGATTGTGGCCAAATGATTAAACGTTTTTATTTATTTACTAGCAACTCGCCTCGGCTTTGCACGGGTAACAGTCTAATACATATAAACTAATGAATGAATTGATGAATACCGTATAAAAATCCGTTCGGTAGTTGTAGAAAAAGGTGGTGGTTTGTTTTGTAAAATGGTTTATTATATTAATGGTTAGTAATTAATAATCAGCCGCTAATGGTAACGAGCTGTGGTATTGAGTCGCTTGTGGTTGATCGCGAACTGAATAATACAAAAACTGAATAATAATAAAATGTTAAAGTGCACGCAGTGCACAAATTATACCTAAAGAGCCGTTCGGTTGTGTAACTCCGAACAGTCGTTTTAAGTTTATTGCGTTCAGACAGACAGACAGACAGACGCGGCGGGGACTTTATTTTATAATATGTATAGATTATATAACACGCCTAAGTGATTACACTGTACCTGATGGTAAGCACAGTGTAATCCAACAACATCAGTGACCACCGTGGGATCTACAAACCATCGTCAGTCTTCACTTTCATGCCGTACTGCTCAAATGTCTCCTCTCGTTATGGTTGAAGGACTCCGTGTTGTCGGAAGGAGGGAACACACTGGCCGGGAGACAGTTCCACAGCTTCACAGTACGGCACATACATATAATTAATGTTCATTATATTCACGGCTGAGTGCCTTCAGCGCTCGCCCCCAAGCCCGGTGAAGCTGTAAAAGCCTTTTGAAGCTTCAAGCTTCTTAAGGTTAACAGTATAGACAGATCGAAAAAAAATGTTAATTGTAAAATTCTGCCTTTCTTCGATATAAGTATTCATGCATGTTTAACAACTTAAAGTAATGCAATACTTTCTGTATTGAGTTCCTTGAAAATAGTCAGACACGGGTGATATGAATGAAAGTGTACCTAGGTACCTACTATAACCTAGGCAATGCCTAACACAGACTTAAGGCAATTTCAAAACAATATAGAATAGACAAAGACATAAATTTAGTAATAGCATTTTCTACCTACTCTTTGTTCACATGACCCGATTTCCTTTACTTTTTTTAATTTTGCCACCCTAGTAGGTGACGACCCGTTTACTGTGCACCCCACCCCTTGCACCGCTAGTGCGGCTTGGCCCTGAATGTATATTGTAGACGCTGTTGAGTTCTTTGCAGTACAGTAAAATGTTATAACGGTGTTCACCACCGAAAGATGAGATGCCCCAGACGATGACCATTTGCATGCAAGTATCGCTGCAAAAGTTTATCAGAAACGTGACGTTCCGAAGTCTTTAGGTAGGACTCTTTTTGAATGTTGAATTGCTTACGGTTACCACGCAGACTTGCTTTGTATCTTTTTATACCAAGCTAAGGTTATAAATAGACACTGTTTTCTTAAAATATGAACGTATAGCTATTTGCTAGCTAAATGAGGAGGTGAACATCATTAATAACACGCTGCAAAGGTTATACGCATTAGTGAAGGCCTCCGTCCTAACGGGGCATATACTCGTACCTATCCCGCTTGTCATTTGAACTTGCCTCGTACATTATCGTGTTATCGTTATTGCTTGAGGGACGAGTGTTATTATTATACTAATTAGTAGTGATGTTTGTTTTGACCGATTATTCGGTTTACCCTGTTTTACGATTTATATTATTTTGCCTATACCTATTTTATTATATATATATATATGTATATATATTAGGGTGGACCATAAAAAACTTTTAATTTTTTTTTCTTAGCCACTACGAAAATATCGTTCAAGATGACGAAAAAAAAATTCTGGTAAAGTTTCATCAGCCCTTAATATTAATATTAAGAGGTGGCTTGTTGTGATTTTTGATTTCCCATTTAAATTACATAAGAATTTATTTCATTTTTGTTTGGATTTTTGATGCACTCGAACGAATGAATGTCTAGTAAAAATAAATAGATATTTTTGTAGGAAATTTGACGATCTACAAAAAAGGTCTGAAATGATTTATCGCTAAGTTGACTCGTTTAAAAGTTATTCCAGGTTAAAGTCCAACCTCAAATAGTTGATGATAACTTTTACAATTTTTTATTCTCTATCACAAAATAATGACTCTAAAATATAAAATTACTAGTTTTCGTAAATTTTATCGAGTTTTTTTTTGATGATTTAGTAGAGAAAATTTTATGTGATTCATCACAATTCAAATAAAAAGCGTAAAATCGATATTTTGTAACATCTTAGTTGGCAGTACTGTAAAGATTATAAATTTAATTATGTCATATAAATGTTAATTCGTTATTTAAAGTCAACTTTTTTTGTATTTTACCGCAAAAATCACAGAAGTTTTTATCATAGCGCCACCTGTATGGCATTATTTACATGTAAACAATACTTAAGGTAACTTAAGTCAGTCTTCTACAACTTTGTTTATACTGTGCGGTATCTTGGATAGTTTGATGTGTATTTAATTATTATATTGGAGTAATTAATTAATATTAAGGGCTGAAACTTTACCAGAAATTTTGAACGATATTTTCGTAGTGGCTAAGAAAAAAAATTAAAAGTTTTTTTGGCCCACCCTAATATATATATATATATATGTATATGATTTTACATCGGTATATGTTCCAGTGGTATTTAAAATTCAATACAAGTCTATACTTAGCGTGCCACATCTTTGACAATATCGTTATTTCACAACGTAATAAAATATCGTTAATCGAGCAAGCTTTGGTAACAATTTAATTTGGTTGGCTAATTTATTCACCATGAGGGGTGTTCAGTAACTACTGGACTAAAAAAATATATTCAGTTAGAGTAAATAAGAAACTTAACTAAAGAGCTTATAATCAAATTAAAGTTTTATTAAGCGCGTGCCCTGCGGCTAATACGTTGTCAATTATAGTGACCGTAAACTCGATTTATCCTATCAGCGTTCGGTTACCGGACGGTACATCACTAGTGATTACACAGTTAGGCAGGGAATTATCTCCTTAGGGTAATTTAACGGTGAAAGTTTACCGTTGTGTGGGCTCAACTATGATTAGTAATGAGTCATGGTAGATATACCGATTTCTTTATTTATAATAAAATGTATTGAAATATCTTGATGAATGAGAAATGTGAAAAAAGCTTTTCGTTACTTTTGTGCCATGAATAATAATTTACAATAAGTGATAAATTTGATAAGTAGAAAACGTACTTTATGCTATAACTAGTGCCTAATGCGATTTACCATCAGCAACAAACAACAGGGGGTTAAATATGTTTAACACCCTTGAGGATCAATTTTCAATAATCGTTTCTTTGTACTCACAGTATGTTAAACGAGTAGGTATAAGAAATTCGTGAGCGAAATTTCATGCTTCTAGACATCTAGAGGTGTGTTGTATACAGTCAACCTTAAGAGTTTCATTCAGTATGTTAAACATGGCAATCACTTTTAAGTTTTTTGATTGTAGGTTAGAATTAAATTTTGTGTGTAGTAAAACGATGTAGCTAGGCATCGAAAGGCCCTGTGAAGAAAATAAAGGTAGGAACTTTAATGGAAAATACAAGTGTGAAGTTGTATTATAAGCAAGGCATTATTGACTTAAATGTGTGAAATGACAACTATTGAAAATGTATTCTAATGTAATAAGCAAAGATTAAAATGTAATTGAAGAAAGAATGACAAATAAGGTACCTATACAATGCGTATGAGCTTGGAAGTAGAAACTGTACATAGCTGCCTGAGTTATACAGACCACATACAAAAAAAAGTATTTATTAATCATTTGAAAAATATAAAGGATTCAGAACAGATATGGGTTTTTGTAGTTATATTTTATATGGATGCATGCGAAACAGGTCTGCATAGAGAGACGAAAATCGCTTCTTATTTATGAGTCCATATAAATAATTTAGTTAGTTATCAAGTTAGTGATATCATATATTAAAGCTAATATTGTTACTATGCAATGACAATAAAACTACATTAAATAATTAATTTGTTTAAAACCTATAAACTGAATGATAATGAAGTCTATACGGCAGTCGATTAAATATAACTGAGGTAAGGCAAGGCAAGGAAAGCTATGTAATGGTTCTGCTTAACTACTAATAACAGCGTTTCCCTACAAACGTGCTTAAACGTTAGGTATTCATACACTGTCTGTAAGGACGGTAGTGAAAATTCCATCAGACCGTAATTGCTGAACTAAAATCTAGAATATTACAATTAGCTACGTACTTACTGCTGGTTAATTAATATAATGCTCCTTGATAAGTATCTATAATAGTAATGTGGTTGCGAATTCTAGATCTGTTTAGTATCCAGGTTATATGATGTAGTTGGCGTCCCATTATGGATTCCGTTTTTTAATTATGAATAGGTATATTATTTATATTTTCAGTTTAATAAATACATAGACCGCTTTCTTTAATATTAAAATTAATTTCAACTTTTAAAATATTGAACTATAATATTAGATATAATTTTCTGATGAAACGTTTTTTAAATTAATATGATTAAAAATATATACTTATATATTTCATGTCATTTTTATTTGATCAATAATAAAATTGGAACTGGTACAATTTAAAATCGCAATAAGAATCCATTTTCTTGTATTTCATTTTATTTGTCAATGAATACTAATATAGTATATTTACCAAAATTTTGATTATTTATAAATCGAATTATGACATAGTTATTGTGTTCATAATTTTAATACTTACCATACTAAAATCAAGTTATATAGATATGTTGTTCAAATGTTCATTAACACATCTATGTTCGTTGTGAAACAATTAGTCAAATAATTTGCGAAAGTCTGCAATTAGATAATCTATTCACAGGAACAAACACTTTCACACAAACTATATACTCGTAGACGCCTAGCTTCCCACACGAAAAGCAAACATTTTTTTATAAGACGCCTACAACCGTGCCAACTTGCATCATATATATCCTGCATTAACTTAAGGCTAAAAAAGTTTTATTTTGTTATCAAGTCGTGTGTAATTTGAATTTTTTTGTATTAATTGATTGTCGATACAATTTAAAATTATATTAATATACAGTCGTCTTGTATTAGTCCTAGGTATTTAACATTTTATGCATCACAGCTATTTTTCATATAACATGGAAATAGTGTTTGAATAACACATATTAGATATATATAAACATATACCAAGTAAAAAAGTTATTACTGGAGGAGATCTATAAATGAAAGTGATTATTATGATTAACGTAACAAATTTTTGTTTGCCACTTTTTACATAATCATTTTTTTAATCGTAATATTTTAAACCGCCAGTTAAGATTATGGACATAATATTTATACAAATTTGTAAAAATGGTGAAGGGCGTTTATAAATAAAGATATAAATGTAATATATATGTGTATGTATAAAATTTCCCACACGGCCAATAAATTCCAAACCAAGTTAAGCTTGTATTACGGCAACTAAACAGCTGATATAATATAGATATGTATAGATATTTAACACCCAGACACACAACTTACATTTATGCTCAACACACAAGTCAGTCATGTGCGGGGATCAAATCCGCGATCTCTCAGCTTAGACGGAATAGTAGGGCTTACTACCACTCCGCCACGAGACCTGTCATCTTGAATGTAAAACTAGTAAACACTAAAAAGTATGAAAACATGTAACTGTATTAAAATCTTCTACATGACATTGTGACATCGCCGTGTAGGCAGTGTTATTATATGAAATAGATCATTAATAAATACAATTATCGTTTCTATAATAACCTCATTTGGGTATTAAATATAGTATAAAGAAATAATAGATAGTTTCCCAAGAATATTAATGTCTTAAGGGTAGATCTGATGACTTTGGCATTAAACAAAACCGGTTTAAGTTACTAGCTTATTCATCGTAAATCTGTCTATCACGCATTGATATATTCTAATTGATTCGCTTTCATTGCCTCAATGAGATCCACTTATAAGTTATAGATCTCAAGTTCGTATTTTAGTGAAAGGTATTAAAAATTGGATATTTTCAATGCAAATAGATATTTAAGGGGTGTCTATAAGATTCATTGTTATAATGCATTGCAATACGCGTGTTACACATAGGCATCGCGGACTAACCTTTATATTCCCTTATGGAATCATAATAATACGTTTTTTGCGAAGCTTGGACTAAATTTGAACTAATTTATTTCGTCTTAGCAGTAATTAAAACAGTGAACAAAACAGTTTTTGTACAATGTTGTAGCAATATTAGCCCCCTTATGTAAGAGATATTTCTGTTTGGGGAGATGAGTATTCCTGTTTCGAAAATTTTATTAATAAACGTTTTTGTTATTATAGAAATTGCTATGTTTTTATATAAGGCGAGTAAGAATTTAACCGCTCAGTGGATGAAATTATGAGATTCTGCGAGACTTTGAAATGGCATGCCCTTTCTATATGTATGAAAGTCTTGCTTTTGCTTCCGATAGGAATTAATTATATTTTATTCCCAGTATGACACTATGAAAGCGGTTTTATATCGTTAGCAATGACCATATTTGTGATTGCATCTATCACAATGTCAATTAACCGTAGGTAAGAAGAGAATAGATCAATAGTTTCCCAGTCTCGTGATCGTTGGAAAATAAATTGTGAAATCGATAGTATAAAACACCTGCAAATATACATTATACAAATATGTCAATGTAATTTGTAACATTTTAAATGGTATTACGTCATTTATTATATTTAGCTGGATTACCAATTATTCAATTAAAAGAGTGGGGGTTTTTAAGCATTAGCTCTGGGTCTACCTATAAACATACTGCTATACTTCTTTATCTTTGAATTGTAAGGCTTTGAGGACTTAATTTCAGCGAGAATTAAATTAATATTCTAAAAATAATCGCGATTATAAATTGCATTTCAGCTAACTACGAAATAAAAGGTTTACGAAATGGAACATCAGAATAAATCTAAATAATTGAATGTTGTTATAGATTTCGTTATAAATTTATAACTTTAAAGTAGGTATGCTAAACTTGCGTAAATTGTGTAACATCGCCTAATTTAAAGATCGTCATTCTTACCTAAGATGGAGTATCTAGAAAAGGCAAGGTTTGGTTTGGTTGCATTTTTGCCGCACCTTTAACGAATTTTTGCCTAATTTACGATGTCCAAAATATTAGTCTGGTTTTGAATATCATCGCAGCTACTATGCGTTCAAATTGTGTGATTCTAATGATGAAAGTATTAGGTCTTTACCTATGAAATTACCGTTTTGTATGAAAAAATTTAAACGATGTTTTTTCATGTATTTTTTATTTATATTAATCGAAGTAATCACCCATGCAATCAATGCATCTTTGCCAGCGCAGTGGCAGTTTATTGATGCCCTTCTTAAAGAAATCAGCTGGACGGGAGGCAACAAATTCTTCAAAGGCATTTTGTACTACCTCTCGGGTATTGAATTTTTTTCCCGCCAAGGAGTTATCCAAATTCTGGAAAAAGTAGTAGTCTGTAGGCGCAAGGTCTGGTGAGTAGGGTGGATGACGGAGAACTTCAAACCCCAGTTCTTGCAACTTGGAGACCGTCTGTTGTGCAGTATGAGGTCGGCCGTTGTCGTGCAGGAGCAGCGGAGACGAGCGATTGACCAATGCTGGTTGGAGATTTGCCAGCTTCTCCATCATTGTTTTCAGTTCTTCACAGTACACATCTGCAGTAATGCTCACCCCGTTTGTTAAGAAGCTGTGATGAATCACACCGGCGCTAGACCACCAAACAGTGACCATCACTTTTCTAGGGGTAAGTTTTCGTTTAGGGCATTGTTTAGGTGCTGAACTAGGATCCAACCAACTTGCTGAGCGCTTGCGGTTATCAAACAGAATCCATTTTTCATCGCAGGTAACAATGCGGTTCAAAATTTCTTCATTTGTGTGTCTGTTGAGCAGTGCAAGGCACGTCTCGACGCGTACTTCGCGCTGGCGATCATTGAGTTCGTGGGGCACCCATTTGTCAAGCTTTTTTACCTTGCCAATTTGAAGCAAATGGACCAATATTGTTTTGACGCTAACGTCGAAAGCTGCTGCTAATTCAGCCGTAGATTGTGTATCATCAGCTTCCACAATCGCCTTTAATTCGTCATTGTCGACCAAAGTCTACGGACGACCGCGAGGTTCATTTTTCAGGTCGAAATTCCCAGAACGGAAGCGAGCAAACCAATAACAGGTGGTGCGTTGGTTTGTAGTGTTAGCTCCGTAAACGTCGTTGATGTTGCGTGCCGCTTGTGCCGCGTTACTGCCACGACGGTACTCATATTCCATAATTACTCGAATTTTTAACGTATCCATGATGACAAAAAAAATCGAAATGCGATGAAAATGTAACACTAATCAATAAACAAATGACTACTTTTGGAAAAAGAATTCCATGTTTTAAAATAAAATTAATTTGAAATTAGAATTCTTAGCCAAACAAAAATTAATTTGATTTGAAATGGCCAGTACTGCAGAACGGCAATTTCATAGGTAAAGACCTATTATCACTTGTTTTCTTATTTCGTGCTTTTCTTTATTTAGTATTATTATTAAAATGTAAAATACTCTTATTTATTAACGATTCTTATTTCAACTTAGATCCGTATTCTATTATTTATGAAAACAGCAATTCTGAAAAAAAAATAATCAAATCTAACTAATTTTATATGAATTAGGTTAGGTTTAATGTAGTAATGTTAATTAGGTCAAGGTCTGATATAAGCAATGGTTAGTTGTAATATTTCAGACGTAGCGACGATTGACGTACCATCGTTTGAATTTTACAATGAGCCTAAATTTGAAAACGACAACATGTAACCACAGTATGATTCTCTGGCGTTTTCTGTTGTACGCCTGTCTAGCTATAATTCACAAGTTGAAAATCTGCCACCAAGCACCTATCGGTATATTTCGGCACCCGCTTTTGAGAGCCAGTCTCTCTAGGCTCCAGATGGATCCTGTTACTGATGGGGAGTTGCTAGTAGCAATGATACAGTTGTTTAACACACGCACAATATTTATTCCGAGAGAATGATTAATTTACAGTACATTAACACTAGATTAATTACTATTTAAAAACAGAAAAGTGTATTTACTCAAGGCGACGTGCGGTGTCGCCGTGCGATGCATGCAGACTACTGGTAGTGGGGTGAGCGTCCCGTTATCATGTATCGCTCGTTGCACTTATTTTAAAATATAGGAAGGGTTTAATAATAATACATGAGCGCGTCGTTTACACTCCCCACCCCAGTGCGAGATTAGCACTCATCAACTAAAGAGACAGGGGCGACGCGCGCTGCGGAACGGCGCAGCACGCCGGTGGCTGTCCTCACATTCACCACTCGTACACGGCCGTCCTTGCCTGGCATTACGCTCTCCACGATGCCGCGTGGCCATACGTTTCTGGGTGAGTCAGGATCCACTATCAACACGAGGTCGCCGACATGCAACGACCTTTGTTCCTGCTGCCATTTTTTCCTTGGCAATAGCTGCGGTAGGAATTCTTTTAGCCAGCGCTGCCAGTACATATCGGCCAACCTTTGAGCCTTTCGCCACTGTTTTCGTAAAAATAAATCTGAGTCATCAAAAGCTCCAATCGCCGGCAAATTTGATGATGAACCTAGAAGGAAATGATTGGTGTTAGTGACTCAGAAGAGCCCGGTTCTACTGAGACGTGTGTTAGAGGTCGACCATTTACAATACTCTCGACTTCCGCCAGCAACGTAGCCAGAGCCTCATCCTTAGGCGCTCGCTCCCTGAGTATCACCCGCAGAGACGTTTTGACGCTACGGATCAAACGTTCCCAAGCACCACCCCAATGAGGACTGGCGGGAGGAATAAAATTCCACTGTGCACTATTGTTGATAGCCTCTGCTTTAAGTTCCTCGTCATTAAGTTCTCGTATCGAGTTCCTTAGTTCAGTATCGGCGCCTCTCAGATTGGTCCCGTTATCTGAATAAATATACCGGGGCCAGCCTCGCCGGGCCGCCATCCGACGCAGGGCCATAATCATAGAATCCGTTGTAAGTGAGTGCACTATTTCTATGTGAATGGCACGAATCGTGAGGCAGGTGAAAACAACTCCGTAGCGTTTGTCTCTTCTCCTGCCTACCGCGACTTCCATAGGCCCGAAGAGATCCACCCCGCAGTACGTGAATGGGCGTTGATGATGCGCCATACGCGCTTGCGGTAAGTCGCCCATTCGAGGCATTTGAGGCTTAGTCTTTCTTAGCCTGCAAAGCATGCAGCGGGATACTACAGCTTTAACAGTAGGTCGCAATCGAATAATGTAATATTTCTGTTTTAGATTGTTAACAACCGACTCCTGGTTCCCGTGAGCAGCTTTGACATGATAGTGTCTTACTATAAGTCGTGTGATCGGATGCTGACCATCGAGGATTATCGGTTTTTTTGTTTCCACAGGTACGTCTAATACAGAGTCAATTCGGCCGTCCGCGCGGAGTACGCCATCTTCAAGGTAAGGTGATAACGTAAGTAATTTACTATTACGTGGCATACATTTACTCGATCGAATAGCCGCTATGTCATCACCAAACGAGTCCGCCTGCGCTTGACGCAGCACCAGCCGCTCAGCCCGTTCCATCAACGAGTATTCATCGACGTCGGTAAGTCTCTTACATTTATCAATAAATTTCAGGACCGCAGCAGCAGACCGTAAAAACCTTAGCCAGGAAGAAAAACGTTCAGGTGCCGGTACAGGTAAGTTAGCAGGTAACTCTTGTACAACCATTACATGACCTTCAAACGTTTCCTCTTTTTCAGGTTCCAGGACGTTGAGCGGCCAGGATGTTTCATCAGTATATAAGAACGAAGGCCCCTTTAGCCATTCATTCAGAAACAAATGGTAATTAAACGTTTCTCTTGTTGCTGTGTCAGCTACGTTTAATCCCGTAGGTACGTACCGCCACTCTGAAATAGTCGTGAGATCGTCTATCTCTCCCAGTCTATTCGCCTCAAATGTTTTGTAAGTACGGGTGTTATTATTTAACCAGTGAAGCACCGTACTTGAATCACACCAAAAGTAACGCCTGACGACGTGCAGTTTGAGTTCCTTTCCGATCGAGTCTGCCAGTCGGGCCGCCAGCAACGCTGCCTGTAGCTCCAGTCTGGGGACGGTGTGTGCTTTCAGCGGCGTAGCTCGGCACTTGCTAGCTACGAAGGCGACAAATATTTTATTATTACACGTCCAGCGTAAATATGCAACAGCAGACATAGCTTGGAGCGAGGAATCACTAAATAAATGCAATTGTAGATTACTATAACATTCCTCCCTCGTAGTCGAAGTGCTAGATTGGTAACATCTAGGTATTCGAATTTTGTTAATAATTTTCAGCAAATCTAACCAATTGCGCCATTTTTTATGAATGTCCTCTGGGATGTCGTCATCCCAACCGACATTCGAACGCCACGTGTTTTGTAACAATATCCTTCCTTGAACAGTGAAAGGTGAGAGAAAGCCAAACACGTCAAAAATAGACATAATGACGCGCAGCATAATTCGTTTTGTAGGTCTCTGCGTACCTTTAATAACACACTCAGGAATGCGCTTGAACGAGACATCGAACCCTAACTCGTCTGTTGCCGGATACCATATGAGCCCGAGTGTGCGCTCGCCTTCGAACTGCTGATCCACTTTAAATCTTACGGCAGCAGTTCCTAGAGTTTCTTTTGGTACGCTATCTAGAACAGAAACACTATTACTCGTCCAATTTCGAATCTCAAAACCACCTTCCCTATGAATATTAGTGACCATTTTGACCATATTAATGGCCGTGGCCTCGTCGGGCAAACTCTGTATATAGTCGTCTGCGTAGTGTGAATTACATATGGCATCGACGGCATCCGGTGCCGTGGATAAGTGTCGTATCGCGTTTTTGTTTTTTATAAACTGCGCAACAAAGGGCGAGCACTTAGCACCGAAAATCAGGGATGTCATAACATATGTTTTGACGGGTTCAGTAGGGTTGGTTCGCCATAAAAACCGTAACGCGTCCTGGTCTTGCGGCTGGATCTTAATCCTAAGAAACATGTCTTTTATGTCCCCTGTAACTGCTATTTTATTTTCCCTGAAGCGCAGCATTATTCCCCACAGTGAGGTAAGTAGATCCGGCCCTTTAAGCAGATAATCATTTAAACACACACCCTCAGTTGTATCTGCCGCGTCGAACACCAAGCGCAATTTTTTCTTGTTGGGATTGTCAACCCCAAAATGTGAAAGGTACCAGGTTCTTTGAGTGCGCCGTGTATCTTTCAACACCTTAGCAAAATTATTAATTAATAAATGGTTCACTCTTTCTACATACCTTTCTGCATATTCAGGATCCCTTGCCATTTTTCGCTCAATTCCCTTCAACCTTTTTAAAGCGCCCGGCATAGTGTCAGGCATGGAGCAGTCGGGATCCTTCCAAGGCAAACTGACTTGCCATCTGCCCTCGACGAGCTCTGCGGAGCGCTCAAGTTGCTCGAGAGCGCGAACGTCGTCCATGTTTTGGCGGGGCTTGCCCGCTATACCCACGGCGTCCAGCTCGAAGGCGCGCCTTACCTCGTCATGCAGATCCCGCAGCGCACTCTCGGTGGTCGAGCCGCGCGGCTCCGCAATGAGCAGAGCGGCGCGTGCGCCCGCCGCATCGCGCGCCACACCCGTCACGCGAACATTACCGTGTATGCACCAACCTAGGGGGGTGAGTGTAGCGGACGGCTCATACGATTTTCCTATTACACTTTGCAAAGGTAACATTAAATTGTAGTTGTCTTGACCGATCAACAATTCCGGTTTCGAATTTACACAACATAAATTACTATTAATATTTTTTAAATGATCATAATTATTTTTATCAACAATTGACAAATCTTGTGTAGGTAAATTTAAATAATTAACACTACGTGCTTTAATAGAATAAACCTTATTGTCTATACCGGAGAGCTTAAAATTCACTACCGCACTATCACATACCATTTCATTATTCGTCCACGGCCCGCACACACGCATAGATTCTCGGCGTCCACGCAGCCCGGCACGCGCTGCCAGCTCAGCGCTTATCATAGTCACGGTGGATCCGTCGTCGAGAAGCGCGCTACTTTCAATAATAGTACCATCCGCCCCATGTAAACGTATAGGAACAACTTTAAGCAGTACTCTGTTATTACTCGTGCTGATTTGCGCCACGGTCTCGGGGTTAGGCAAGCTCTCAGCTGACGACTCGGCGCGGGCGTACCCGGCCGTGGCCGGATCGCACGCTTGTTCTTCTTGCCTATTGCTATTATTTGTAAAATGAAGCAGTCTATGATGTGCCTGCCCGCATCCATCCTTATCGCACCTCGGCGCGGGGCACGTTTCTCTTTCGTGGCGAGACTCCAAACATTTAAAACATATACCATTGCGCTTAACATGTAGCCACCGTACCTTACGTAATGCTTTTTTAAATTGTTTACAGTCAGGTAATTTATGAAATTGCGATGAGCGACAAAACTGGCATTTGTTAATGGTACTCGATTCACTTTGTAGTAATATAGCTTGCGGTCGAACGTTACTTTCATATTGTTTTTGTTTATTCACTTTATTCGTATGTTGATCGGTTCGGTGACTTAGTGTATGTATGTTTGCGGTGGTGGTTATTTTTACAGCCTCCGAATTTAAAAAATCTGATAAGATATCTAGGCGTGACTTTATTCCAGATTTAATTAAAGGGTAGCTATAATCTGACCATTTAGACACGAGCACTATAGGAAGTTTAGATAAAAGTAAAGAAACAATACTCATTCCTTGTACGTACTCTTCGCGTCCCACCACCCTCACGGCTTCCACAAAATTTTGCACCTTCACTGAAAAAGGGACAATGTCTTTCTGGTACTCCTGTGAGATAGGCTGAAGTTTTCTGATGTCTTGCACGAGCCTGTTAAGTATACAATCTGGGTCGCCGAAACGTAACTCCAATGTAGACATTATTCGCTCGGGTGAAGAAGCACTTATCAGTAAGGCTGATACTGCTTCCTTTGCAGGTCCACGAAGACATTTTCGTAACCTCCATAAATTTTCCTTTTGGCTGAAGTTGCACACGTCTGTCGACTCCTCGTACGCTTGTTTAAACTGTAACCACTCAAGAGGATCGCCGGAGTAATCAGGTAAGTCTCTCGGCGTACAAATGCGGCTCAAGAGGCTGGCGTTCGGCTTATTGTGGACAGAGGAAGTAGTCAGGTTCTTTACTGCTGTTGCAAGCATCCGGATAGTTCCCTCAGAGGTGCCAGCAGTGTGTTCTACCGGCCTGTGCAAGTCACCCGTGTTCATTCCATACTCGGGGGCTACCTGCTGCTTGTCCAGATCTTGCGTGCTTTTCTCCATCCAGTTTTCGACACTACGACGTGCACAATCATCACTACCGTGTGAACTGTATACCTCATTATCTATGTCGGCTAGGTCTGCCTCTAGCTCTTTATCTATAAGTTGCATCTTAATTTCCGCCTTTTGTTTTTCTGCATCTAACATCAATCTCTTTTTACGCGCAAGTACAGAAGAAATTGAGGATCTTTTAGATTTAGTAGGTGACGGTGATCGCATAATGCGTGGTTGAGCTTGTAATTCCGCCTTAAACGCGGTACCACTACTACCCGCCACTTCGGAATTATGATCCGCTATATTTTGCACATCTACATTATGTTGGCTTTCTTGGGCAGTATTATCATCACAGGAACCTTTATCTTCAATCTTCGTTTGCTCTTTGCGTACTGTACGGCGAGTTTTTACCATTCTAGGCGGTGTGGTAAACATTTAGATCCGGCTTGAAGACCACTGTTACTGATGGGGAGTTGCTAGTAGCAATGATACAGTTGTTTAACACACGCACAATATTTATTCCGAGAGAATGATTAATTTACAGTACATTAACACTAGATTAATTACTATTTAAAAACAGAAAAGTGTATTTACTCAAGGCGACGTGCGGTGTCGCCGTGCGATGCATGCAGACTACTGGTAGTGGGGTGAGCGTCCCGTTATCATGTATCGCTCGTTGCACTTATTTTAAAATATAGGAAGGGTTTAATAATAATACATGAGCGCGTCGTTTACAGATCCCTTATAGATTTAACGTGTAACAATGTTCGGCTACATCGCCACTTAACTTATGATAAAATGGCACGCCTATATACTATTTTGGCTTAAAGACATTTTATATAATTCGTGTACCAATTTTTAATTGTTTATCAACACTTTTCTTAGTTCTGGAATCGTTTATATATTTTAGGAAGAACTGGACCTGACAGCGGTTAACAAAGCAGCCATGCTGGCTCTTCCGGCTGCAAAGAAATGGCAGATTTACTGCAGTAGAAGACCACCACCAGGACAGGTGGCTCAGCTTGCAACGGCACCACAAGTTGAAGACTACATAAAGGCCCTCAATGAAATTGCTGATGTAAGATATCCTTAAAGTTTCTTTTTTATTTATGAGTTCTTTAACAAGAGAATTGTCGGTGGACATTTCAGAAACAAAATTACATGCTTTTTAAATTTCATTTTAAGAAATTTTATTTTCTCAAGTATTATGCCTGTTTATAGATGTAAGATACTGTCAAAGGTTGAGTATCTTTGCAAGGCAAAATGTTTCTACTATCAACGTGGTAGTACTACACGTACATTGTCCACTTGATTCGCATTAACTTGGTTTATGTTGGATCGTATTTTACTAGCGTAAAGACGATCACATAAGTTAAATTACTTTGCGGTCCCTTAACAATATCTCAGATTAGGTAGATAAATACTACCTTTAAAGGATGCAAATGATTTGCGTTGACAACAGAATATTTCATTTTTCGAGGCTTTCTCCTCATCCGATTGCGTGCCACCAGCAGAAGCTTGTGGCCTTGTTGACGGGCTGAAAACAGCGTTGAGGACGCAAGCCCACAGTTTTGTCCTACGATTTGTGAAGCAGGGCGGTTTGGGAGCACTCCTGGATGCGCTTCAAAAGGCACAGCGTGACGACGCGATCACCAGGCACAATCTCATCGCCGCTATAAAAGCCTTAATGAACAATTCTGTGAGTATTTAAAGTATCGTATCTAGATTAATAATTACGGTAATCATTTAAATATAAATATTTCAAGAGTGAGGCCACATGATGCGTTATCTGTACGTTGCGACGTCTGAGCGGTGACGCTGCGTCGTTTTACATATAAATGACAACGACTTGCTACACGATGCGTTGCGACGGCGTATAGCGACGTAGCACGCGCGTAAAGTTCGAGGGAATCAGGGAAACGAATCTGGGTGGGTGGAGGCGGTGTAGCACCGGAGCGACAGTACATTGCGTTGCGACAACGCATTGCTCGTGTGGCACTCAATGCGTGGAAATCATACGACGTTGTGACGACGTAAAGCACTGGATACGCCTGTGTGACGTCGCTCTAACTTGTAGGTTTAAGTGGAACAAAGATAAAGAAATAGAATAATATAAGATTCAATATAATTATATATGAAAAATAAATCAAATTAACTCCGGTATAGTATCGTATCAAAAAATGTTACAGTAAAGAGCATGTTAAAGTAATAATAATATATTTGAGTGAGACCAGTTAAAAATTCTCGTGTTCGAGTGAAAATTAATTGACCTCATAATAACGCTACACGATTAATGCTGATGTAAATATATTGGTATAACACTGTGGACAAAGTTTAAACTTTTAGAATAAGATTATATTATTACTTTACATGACATTCGACATCTTTGCATATTCTATTTACGCTTTTTAGTATATAAAATAAATCAACTCTGTTTAGTATTTGGCCCGCGAAATCACCGTTCCCTTCGCAGGGGACGCACGGTGAACTTCGTTCCCGCACACCCGCCACGTCCACCCTCTCCTGCGGCCACTCAAGCCTAGGTCCGATCCTCCGGCATGGAGCCCTTGAGTCTAGCAGCCGCTCGCGCGATTCAGTGACACTGCATTCACTAGCTACCTACATACATGCATTACACTTTTTACAGACATGCACTACACTTAGGTACATAGGTTCTGTAAGGGACCTTTTTTTTTCTTTTTTTGAGGCTAGTTAGTCTAGATCAAAAATTTACAGATTACTAAATACATATACACTTGTCTCTTACCCTCCTCCCAGAGGATAGCGACATGTTTATATGTATAGTTAGTTAGATAGTGTGATAGGGCATTAGTCAGATCGCGACTTATTTGCAAGACGCGCAACAGTCCGAGCCGAGGTTCGGCCACTTTGGCACCCTCGGATGTTGTTGCAAAACTTTCGTGGCTGAGTGCCTTAAGCGCTCGCCCCCAAGTCCGGTGAAGCTGTAAAAGCCGTTCGAGGCTCCTGGGCCCTTATGGCTAACAGTATAGTCAGATCGAAAAAAAAAAAAAAAAAAAAAAAAAAAAAATGTTTAGTATTTGGATTTTAAGACATTCTTCGGTGGGGATTAATTTGGTTAAGATAGTTCATTTCTGCTTTGTCTTCACAGACTGGTCGGGCGCACGTATTGGCTCACCCTACAAGCATCGATCTAATTGCACAGTCTCTAGACACTGAGAACGTAAAAACCAAAGTTGCCGCACTCGAGATACTAGGCGCTGTATGCTTGGTGCCTGGGGGACATAAAAAGGTAAGTGATTTGGAGTCTTAGTCGTATTCTGTGGTATTCGAGTATTTGCTAATGATTTTGAAATATATTTTTATCGTAAGGCAAGATCATATTTAACCTAAAAAATGACTCGTTTAATATTTCTGGCAATTTTATTAATATAACATACTTGTACAGTAATTGAATATACATATACATATATAATTAGAATATAAGAAATACTGGGAGCCACAACAGAAATTGTTCTGGGTTCCTTACGTATAGGAAGATCACGCAAAAATATGGAATGTCAACAATGTTGAAATAAAAAGGTGAAATATAATATTGACTTGTATATTAAATTAATAATATTTTCTATAAAATAACTCTAATATAGTTTCTGATATTATTTCATTTACTAGTGTTAATTAGTTCTCCTTTTCATAATCCAGGTGCTTGAAGCAATGATCTATTACCAGAAGTATGCCAGCGAACGCGCTCGTTTCCAAAGCATTGTCAATGAGCTGGACAGGAGCACTGGGGCATACCGTGATGACTTGGGTCTTAAGACCGCCATCATGTCTTTTATCAATGCCGTCCTTAACTACGGACCTGGTGAAGAGAGCCTGGAATTTAGATTGCACTTGCGATACGAACTCTTGATGTTAGGAATACAACCAGGTAAGAAAATAAATTGTTACGTATTGAATTTCCTAGAATTAACTATATGTGAAATTACTATAATCAGGACAATTTATGAAAATAAACAATTTATTTTCAGTGATCGAGAAACTACGCAAATATGAAAACGAGACCTTGGACAGGCACATCGAATTCTTTGAGATGGTCCGCAACGAAGATGAACGCGAGTTGGCGAGGCGGTTCGACAAGGAACACGTGGACACAAAGAGCGCTACGGGCATGTTCGAACTACTGCGAAGGAAACTCAGTCACACCGCCGCCTACCCTCACATGCTGTCAATGTTGCAACATCTACTATTGTTGCCATGTAAGTTATAATTACACTAACTCTATACTGTTAAATCACTGCATTGCACGGCGCAACTTATCACAAATTCTGTACGATCCAAGAACAAAGGATACTACAAAGATCACAAGAACGGTCAGCAATGACCATCCTGTCAGCTTGCAATCCAATTAAATATTCTATGAAAAGCGAGTATCTATGATTGTATGATGAGTTTTGAGTTGCTGTTCACAGTGGAGTATAATCCTCAATCGCAACATTGGCTACTTCTGGACCGCGTCGTGCAGCAAGTTGTACTGCAACAGCCGGCGGCGGGGAGTCGCGCTAACAGCGAGCAAGGTAGCGAACGGGGTAGTACCAGCGACCAGACTAAGGTAAAACTATATTATTATTTACCATACTATTCAAATTAATATGAACAAGTTCTTTAAAAAAAATTTTTTTATATATAATTTTAATTTGTTTGTAACTGTTTTTGTCCCTTTGGATTTTCAGATACACGATCCCGATGTAGCACCGTTGGAAATAAACGTCGGTGAAATAGTACATCTGCTAGCCAAAGAGGAAGAACTTGTCGCAGCGAGAACGAAAGCTGAGAATCTGGAACGCGAGAATATCGATTTGGCGACAGAATTAGCGAAAAAGGTAAGGATTTATTTAGGTGTTTGTTGGCAATGGTAACCGTTTTTTTATTGTGATAGTAATTATAGTAACTTATTTATTATTTTATCAAGGTGGCCTAATTATTACATCGCTTTTTTGATACTTGATGGTTTTTGTTGGGTTTTTAAATTATTTAACTTACAAATTGTGTGACATATAGTTACCATCAATAAACTTAAGATTAATGTTCTTATATGTAGGGTGTTTAATACTATAAAGAACGCAGATATTGGGAGACAATATCTCGTTATCGCACCGAACACGACAACACTGACACTTGACACAAATGTCAACAGTCGCTTCGATATTTGAGGTTATGTTTACTTACAGATTTGTTTGTATTGAATAGTACTAATACATACAAACCTTAGTTAAACAAATAACATTCTAGATGTTATTTAAACTCATATTTCCGTATGTTTTTTTGCTGCTTTTATCCACTTTTGTCGTTTATCACATAACCATAGAAAGTGAGTACTATTCGTCGGAAAGTAATAGAATTTTACAGCATTAGACTTTTTTTTTGAAGTGTTCGAGCATCCAAAATTCAAAAATACATTTCAATTTAGTTAAATTTTATTTTTCACTTCTTTAATGTGACTATTTTTTAACGTGAAGTGTTAATGTCAAATATTGTTTGCGTAAATATATGCGGATTTGTTCCACCGGGTGGCAGAGCCTTCGTCGTGCACGTTCCCTATAGAGCCAGTTTCCGGACTCAAGTGTTAAAAACACCTGTGTCTCGACGGCAGCGACACTGACATTGAGCGAAAGTGACTCTTTATATATACGCACGATGACATTCGGTCTATAGACGAAACAGTCACGGTGACAAAAGTCATTCGTGCGCGCTTGCACTTAGTGTCCAGTGTCAAGTGTCACCGTGTATTTTAATCTTAGGCGGTGAAACACTCAACAACGTAATAGTTGCAATGATCTTAAATGTGTTGGATAATTTATATTTAACAATGAAATCAGATGAAGATCAGACTATCTGCAATTACTATATCAAATCTAAAATAACAACAAAATCCATGGTGTTTTGTGTATTACATTTTATATTATTTTTTATAAATATTTAGTGTAGTCAATGTACAAATATAATCAAAAACTAATTCCGATGAACTCAAATAATTTAGTCCTTTATTTATGATATAACCTTACCTTTTCAACCATTAATAATGCTTTACTTAAAACAAATATGCTTAAAATACCACCAAATCTAATTGAACCTGTTCTAATTGGAGATAATATATACAATCACAGTTTTAATAGATTTATATAATCATCGATTGTATGACATTGAATTAAATAATAATAATATCACAAGGATAGGTGTAAATAACCAACATCCATATATGCAATCACCACTGGCTTGGTGTGCCGTGTAACCGATGTGGTGTAACCGATCGGTGAGCTTGCATGTCTGAGGTGCGGGTCATTGACTAACAGGAGAAACAAGTGGACCAGCAGAGCCAGGAGCGCGAGGAGCTGGAGGGCGTGGTCGGCCGGCTGAAGGAGCGGCTGGAGCGCGAGACTGCCGCTCACATGGAGTGCACCGATAGAGCGCGCGCCGCCGCTTGCAGGGCGCATCTTCTAGAGCAACAGGTCACTTAACTCTCCATCACATTTCAGCTCCGATACACTTCTTCCGCCCTACTTTCTCTTTCGTTTCTTATACCCCTGCTCACTTTTGACTCTCCGTTTCTATCTACTTTTATATCCCTTCACGGACCTCGTAAAGTAGTAGTGGTAAGCTGTACTACCCTAACCGAAAGGTCCGCGGGTTTTTTCTCCGGACAAGACTGACTTTTGTGTAATGTCCATAATTGTCAGTTGTGTGTCTGAGTGTTTGGTTTGATATATCAGCTGTTTACTTACCGTAATACGAGCTTTGCTAAGTTTGAAATTAAATGGCCGTGTATGAAAGTGTTCCAATATTTATTTATTTATGTTCCTCCAATATCGCCAAATTATCCTTAGGCCAAATATTTTGTCCCCTTACACCCTTACACTCCACGTAATTTTTACCTATCTAGCTTTATGCTTTGCTGAGGCTCGCTTTAGATATCAGGGACTGTAGTTTCATGGACGCAGGCCAGTACGACAATTTTAAGGTAAATAATGCATACTAACAATTTTACAAATCAATTTATATAGCAACCAATAAAAAATATCATTATCATTCTAAATTTTAGCTATGATTCACAGGGTCTTTGGGCTTTATTTAAATAGTGTAGTGGAATAGGTCGGAAAGTTTCTGAAGAAAACCTACATTGCAATACAAAATGTTTCGTGTCACAGTCGATATATAGTATATAGTAGATATTCTTAAATTAGTTAAAATTGAGAGCTTTATGGTAGGTAGTAATTGTAGACTTAAGTCTGAAATGGAGCCGCTTGTGGTTCTAATATATAACTTTGTGTTGTCAGAGGTAAGATTATTATTTAAATAAAATAACAAAACTTCATAGTTTTATTTATTTGAAACTCATTGTGTTTATCCCTGATTACAGCTGAACCAAGAGAGAGCTGAGAGAGCGAGGTTCGAGAAACTGGTTAGCGAGGGAAGCATACCTGACGACGCTAAGGTAATTCTTATATAACCTAAGGAATATTTTTTTTAAAGCATTTAGAATAAATATTGAGAGGGGAGCGCTGAATCGGAAAGAGTCGACAAAAACGCGACGCGGCCCGAATGGCACGTAGCGACGTCCCATCAGAACGCTTTTACTCTCGTTTAAATTCGGCGTCAAAAATATCACGGTTGTAGTTTATGAAGATTTTTGTAAAGTATAAGGGTAGGCAGGCCTCGTGGCGCAGTGGTAGTAAGCCTTACTATTGAGTCGAGAGTGCACAGGTTCGATCCCTGCCCATTACTGACTTATATGTGATTAGCATAATTGTCAGTGTTGTGTGTCTGGGTGTGTAAATAAGCAAGTTATACTATTTGCAGCAACAAATGATTTAATTTTAGGTCAGCAATTTGAAGAACGCAGTGATTGACTCGTGCAGTGTTCCACCTCCCCCTCCCCCTCCGGCGCTGTTCCCTCCCCCTATGCCGCCAATGGCACCGCCTGCACCCGCTCCGCCGCCCGCGCCTCATGCCCCTCTCGCGTCCCTCGCGCCTGCCGCCCCAAAGCCTAAGAAGAACGTGCCCACGCCCGGTAACCTGCTGAAGAGCTTCAACTGGAGCAAGTTGCCGGACGCGAAGCTGCACGGAACGATATGGCAGGAGCTGGACGATACAAAGCTCTATAATGCAATGGATCTACATACTATTGATAAAATGTTCTGCGCTTATCAGAAGAACGGCGTTCAGGTTAGTTATGTGTTATTTTTTCTTTCTTATTTATTGACAACGTGTGCTTATACAGAATTATGCCAATGTCAAGTGGTTAGAATATATTTCTAATACTTAATATTCAAGCAACTCGTTAACAAGATGGTCTCTCTCTTGTTAGGAATGTCAGCATAGTGGATATTTCACTATGATATCATTAGCATTGCGACACATTTTGTTTTTTGCACGTCAGCTTTTCGATACCGAAGAAGATATAAATTATAATTAAGAAATCTAGCCCAATATGTATTAAAGACTTATTTGCTTACGTTCAGTCAAATATTTGAACCATAACGAAAATTGAATTCGCAAGGTATAGGATTTAGTCAATATCGAAAACCATAGACAAGGCTGGCGGACGTCATCAACAACATGAATCCATAATGATTCGCTCATAATGTTTTTCATTGAAATAAATACAGAGTTCCTTAAGACGCATGCATACATTCGGCAACGCCGAGATCTTTAGATCGATTTAGTTAACGGCTTATGCCTCATTACCCTTTGTTCGATTTGTCCTTTTGTGTAGATATATTTATCTGCACTCCGTATCACGTGACGAATTTATTGCGGTCTATATTAAGGTACTTAAATCAGTGTAGATAAATAATTTACAATTATTATGCGGACTAGATTTATTACTGCTATATGGTACTGTTAGAGTAAGTCCTAGACCTAGGCCCTCGACTTCACGATCAATCACAAAAAATTCCGTACCGCAATGTGGAAGCGTGCTAAAGGATTGTGGGAGGGCACCGAACGATTATCGCTGTGAATGCCGCCTACATTCAATAAATACAATAATATAAAATTATATCAAAGTACGTACCCTAATGTGCGAACTTTTTGTCAACGTTCCTTAGATAGATCATTTCCAACACAGCAGTCTGCTTCTTCACCACGTCACAACTCCTTCAAATCTAGTCTCAAGCACGCCACTCGGTACCCGCTCAGTTCGTATAGTAATGACTCGACAAACAGTAACGCGGGGTGTGGGTTTATAACACTACTAGTACCAAGCCCGTCTCGAAACACGCCAAGCATAACTTTCTCTCGCTCGCATGGACGATACACAAAAAATCCATAGGTGGCGACAGCAACAGGCCGCAAAACATCTGCTGACGTACAAACGCAACTCGAAACTCTGGCTCAGTGTGATGTGAGCCACCCCTACCCCGCGTGTCTTCGCTCGCCCCCTCGTGGCTTAGCTCCACCCACTTCGGACAGTAGTAGTTTTATTCCAAACAAGGATAACCGATGAGGGACGATGACTGAAGCCCGTATGCGCTTTCGACCGTGATGCTTCAGTTTCGCTAAATTGGCATAAATATTTAATAGGCGCATACGTTGCTACAGGCTAGTGATAATTGTAAATGAGTATGTCATATTTTTAGAATGATGGATCGGTAGAAGACCTCAGACAGCTCGGTTCGAAGCCACGATCCAAAATCCTGTCGGTGATCGACGGCCGGCGTGCGCAGAACTGCACCATCCTACTGTCCAAGCTCAAGATGACTGACGAAGAGATTTGTCGGTATGGATAGTTTTACGACGAGAATTTTATTTAGATGACTATTGTTATCATCTACCTTGATCTGTCAAAGTTTTAGATATATTTTTATTTATATATTCTATAGGTTATTTATATTTTATCTATATTAAGTAGTTATATTCTATAGGCTTTAGCGTTGTGGCTACAATCTCACCTAATTGATTATGATAATGAAGTGGTTATGTGGCCCAAGATGGTGATACGCTAAGTCTAGTGGGGGAAACTGGCTCTCAAGTAAAACTGCCGGAACACACCTATAGGTGTTTGGCGACAGATTTTCAACTTGAGGGTGGCAGCTAGCCAGGTAGGCTTTAGAAAATAACCATGGTAAGTGAAAATGTTTAAGATATGAATGTTCCTCTAAGTCCGCCGTCCAAGCTGAAGTAATCAAATGTTTGGACTTTCGTATCCAAGATTGCCAACTTGCTAGTGTTACGGTGTCTTCTTTTTAGAGATAATATTCATAAAACATAATTTATGGCCCATTATAAATTGTGAGCTCGAAAAAAATGTACTATTGTATGTTAGAAATTATTGCCATTGTTATTTTCAGCGCTATACTGCGCATGGACAGCGGCGAGCAGCTCCCCATTGATATGGTGGAGCAACTGCTCAAGTTTACGCCCAGTGCTGAAGAAGCAGCTCTGCTGGAGGAGCACCAGGACGAGCTGGACAGCATGGCGCGTGCGGACAGATTCCTGTATGAGATCTCCAAGTGAGTGTTTTGCGATTATATATAGCATTTGTATTAGATCATTGATAGATTGGAATTGTAGGGACACTGTTTAGACATTCGGTACAGTATCTTTATTACGGAGTTGCACTCGCGCTGACTGGCGCTTCCCGTGACCCCTGAAGGAGACATTAATACTATTAATTATTTAAGATCAGTAGTATAATTTAATATGCAATAAATTTGCAGATGAAATTTATGTTTTCGATTCAGGACCTTAAGGCCCCCGCTGATTGCGAGTTTGCTGGCGGATATTAACCTGTCAGTTAATCGTAATAGATCACACACTTACAGTTTCTTTTAAGGTTTTGGACTGAGGGCTTAAGAAAACTGCGAGTGTGTATGACCCTCGGCGATGCTAGTCTCAGTCGACAGGTATCGGCCCGGCAGTTTGTGACCACACGGATAAATCAAACACATACTTGCAGGTTGTTGGTCAGCCGCTTGTTGAACTTCATCACCTGTCACTCAAGCGCTTTTTTGACTGTGCAATAATTTTTCGCCAAAAAAATTTGTGTGTGCGATTTACACACGATAGTAGTGAAACTTCATTTTAAAAGATATTTTATATTTTATTTAAACAGTGTTCTAACAGTATGCAATATACATACACACCGACATTTGCGACATTCGCCGAAAGTCGCATAAGAAGTTTCACTTCAAAAACACAATACTTTTCGACTTTTAAAGAAATTTACAGTAGTTTCTCAGAAGTCTTCCTGATGAAACTGCCTTAGTTCACGTACTAATGTCATGTAAGATTTTAATTCTCTTTCATGAAACTACTTCTCATCCAGTATCTGTTTTTATGATGGAAGTAAACGTATTAGCTAAATAGTAACAACATTTTTTACGTAACAACATGACGGTAACTTTCTGCCTGCTAGTGCGTGGACATGGACAGCTAACGGAGCCGGTATTTGACCATTGCCCGGTAAAGTGCTTGTATAATGTATAAGTCGAGCCTGAGAGAGAGACGGCATTATACAAACAGAGTTATTATATTGTTTCTACGTTTCCGATTTTTACATGGGACGGGCAATAGCAATAGAAAGTCTGATACCAGCGCTTTACCACTCCAACGATAACTCTGATAGAGTACATCATTGCTACTGTACTTACCAGTCCGACACCACTACCACCATCACCACGAGTATCCTGGTGAAAGGATCCGTTTCAAAAGTATAGATTACGTAAGTAACGAAGTAACCATACTGAGTTGGACGTGTCGTTCCAGGATCCCGCACTACTCGCAACGCGTGCGCACGTTGCTGTTTAAGAAGAAGTTCACCGTAGCGGCGGCCGAGGCCAGCGCGCGCGCCAGTACTGTCCTGCGAGCGGCGCGCGACATGACGCGCTCGCGCAGGCTGCGCGCGCTGCTCGAGATAGTGCTCGCGCTCGGCAACTACATGAACAGGTACCACCCCCCCGCTTATCAACCCTCTCTTTCGTCGACACTCATGTTATAAGTACAGTACTTATACTCGAGGTTAGTATGTAAGTTTAGCAATAAGAAGTTTATTATAATAGCCTAATTATAGTTAATTATAAAGATAAAGTAAACAAAAAAAAAAACACTAAAATATTAATTATTATAATAATTCACATTTTCATTTAACCAATACTATATATACGAAAAAACTGAGGTCATTTACTTAGTTTTTAAAAACCCCAAGCCGCGTTAAGGAACTTCGTTCCTATAAGGATTCATACAAATTACCGCTTATATAGTCACCTAATACTGGCTCCATACTCACACCTTGAATACCCGTGAAGGGGTGTGAACAGCGTGGATGGATTTCACGTCTGTTGACGGGGTCCATGTTTGTTCGCGCTTCGGTTTAAGTTCCGAGTCTTTTTTGTGACCGCGTCAAAGGGTTCGCGGCCGCGTAACGCGAACGCTCATCCACATTCACGGCGCAGCGTCGCAGTTCGATTCGTTTTTAGTACCAGTGAGTGAACCCGACTGCGAGCATTGTTAGTGTGGAGAGTGGTTCGCGTCGCGCGGAGCTCACGGCGCGGGTCTGGAGCTGGCTTTACCCATGAATTGTACGTTAGGGGCGCCCGCGGCAACGCGTCCGGGTTCCGTCTCTCGTCGCTGAACAAGCTGGCCGACACCAAATCGAGCGTGTCGCGCAACACTACCCTGCTGCACTATCTCGTCGAGATGCTGGAAACTCAGGTAAGTTGACCGTTTTTTTTTTTTCGTTGACTGATCATGAGGTGATTTAAAAAAAATATCACAGGACATATTATTTCAGACGCAGACGAAGTCGCGGGCACAGCTAGTAATTCAGTGAAGCTGGAAAGTTTTTTACTTATTTGTTTAAACGCGCAAATTTCTAGAACAATCAGGTTGATTCGAAAAATTATTTTCGATGCCAGAATCATGAGGAATAATATAGGTTACGTAACTTTACGCAGTAACTGTGAACGTGAAGCAATCTGGCAAGCTGTAGGCAAGTACGGGAAATGAAACAACGATAGGCCTACATGGACGCTCTAGTGGCGGCGCCGTGGAAAGTTTCTCGAATAAATTAACACGGGTGAAACCGTGGTACACTGATAGTTATATTATATTATTTATATCACAGTTTTACGGTAACCTCCATCGCGGCACTAACTAAAAAGTTCTTCATGTCTTATCTTTATCGTACCGGGAAACTCCCGGCTCCGGGGAACTCCCGGATGTTCCATCCTTCTTATGACATCAGGTCCTTCGAGCGTAACGTGAAGAGATATTCATGCAGGGCGGCATGACAGCGGCGACCGCCGATGGATTTCGATCTCTCGGTGGCCGCCGTTGTGTTTGATCTGTACTGTTCTTACCATCAGTGATAGTAAAGGCAGATTGCCGAGCTGTTATATTAAAAAAATTAGTATGTAATACTGGTGACATTTTGCGTGATGTAGTTTGATTGTTGTTCACAAGTGAAGTGGATTACAAAAATAACAATTGGAAATAATATGTATTTTAGAGCAGTGTTTGAAGATTAGAAAAATTGTACAAAATTAGGTTTTAAGGACGTGTATCCAGTGGCCTGGGCAATAAAAAAAAATCTTAATACTTTTATGTATCTAATCCTATCGTCATTGAAACTTCGTTTTTCAAAAAATGAAGTAAACGAATGTTTTTAACTACTGAAAAACAATACTGCAGCATGTAGCTGAATGAGAGGCTGTTGTTAGGCAATACTGTTTCTTTTTAGGGTTCCGACCTCAAAAGGAACCCTTATAGTTTCGGTATGTCTACCTGTCTGCCCGCAAGCAAAGCCATCTGCGAAATAGTAAGCTTCAAAGTGCTAATTTTTATTAGAGTCAGTGTCGTCGTCGAAAAGCATCAGAGGTAAATAGGTTGTACAGGTTAACGAGTAATAGTCAATCAACTTATAAAACGTACTTGATGAAGTAATTTCGTACTGCTACAGCATGTATTACTTCATACAAAAGTATACTATCCCGGTTCAGTGTAGCACGATTGATACTTAAGTCTGCATATTGTGACGGGCAACTACGGAACCTTACACTGCGCGTGGGTCGTCACGCACTTGGCAATTTTTGCTGGTATTGTACCAGCAATAAACGTTTTTCCTTTGTTTCTTGGTGCAGTTCAAAGATGTACTCCTACTGGAGGAGGACTTGCCGCACGTGCGCGCAGCCGCTAAAGTGTGCGTCGACCAGCTCGAGAAGGACGTGAGCGCCCTACGCGCCGGCCTGCGCGAGGTGTCTCGCGAGGTGGACTACCACGCCTCGCTGCCGGCGCCGCAGCCGGGAGACGCCTTCCTCCCCGTCATGAGGGAGTTCCACGCGCACGCCGTCTGCACTTTCACGCAGCTCGAGGATCTCTTCCAGGTGAATATTTCTATATACACTCTATATAGCGAAATATATAGTGAAAGTAAAGAAATTGGGTATTTATTACGTTATAAAGAGTATTCGTTAAACAGAGTGGTTGTTATGCTATATAGCATTTTAATGTATGGGTAGCAATGTAAACCAAATAAACCTTAGACACTTGAAAGAAAGAAAGAAATCATTTATTCGCTAAGCACAGTGAAAATAAGTTATTACATAAGTTAAAAGTAGCGTGTATGCTTTGTCATTATTTGACATGCGAAATTAGAGAAAGAGAAAAGAAGAGAAAAAATATATTTTAATGCAGCAAAAAGCTTCCTCTTCTCTCCTCTCTTCCCCCTCTTATTATATAATTATCTTATCTTCCCCCTCAATATTATATAATTATCTTACTTCATCCATAATTCAACAAATAATTAAAAAGTTGTAAGTTATAAGAATTTTTTTATTAAATGGACGTCCGTTGGACTGTATTTAATTGTTGGTCTGGGGACGAAACGGAGCAGTAAAAACGTATGAACAGAAGATGAGAACAATCTGGTGGTTTGTATACTTAGGACATGAAGAGCCGGCTGGAGGCGTGCGCGCACGCGTTCGGCGAGGAGCCGAGCTCGTCCCCCGAGCAGCTGTTCGGCGCCATGGACTCGTTCCTCGCGCAGCTCGCGGAGGCGCGTGCCGACTGCGACGCGGCGCGGCGGCGTCGCGACGACGAGGAGAGGCGCTCGCGACACGAGCAGGAGGTACGCGACACACGCACACACACGCACACACACACATACGTGTGTTTATTTATAGATGTGTTGTATAGTTTAGGTTGTAGGACACGACAGTTATTTACCTGCATCGCGACCGTCATACACCAGGTGTACAGTGTACGGGTCAGTACAGGTATCTGTACTCGATTTGCTCGCGACCATCATACGCATAGTGATAAACCTGTCACAGTAACTCTTTTTTAGTTCATCGTTTTCCCGGATCCGCTAGTGTGTGTCTATAGTTCGACCGCTATAAGCGCGACCTACCCTAATGTTGGCGAGACGCGGGGCGGCGGGTGTGCATGGATGTACACGGTATTAGATTAAGCCCTATATCTTCAGATAATTTTACGTAGGTTATCGCGAGTGTGAATAAATAAAATACTTTAAAATAAATTATATTGTTGTCTTGTTTAAATAGTAAGCAAAATACTACTACATCAATCTTGTTATCTCGTTTTTTTGTTATTTAATGACAATTTTAAAAAACATCTGTAATATCATCCGAACGAATTTGAAACAATAACTTTTTGATTATTTTTAACCACTCACTAGTAGCCTCTGCAATAGCCTTGTTTACATTAAAATCTTCATCTACAGCATCATAAACAACAATGTAATTTAAACTTTTTGGAACGAGGTTCCTTATTGTGGGATGGGTGCTATACGGGAAAAAATGTTAGACCAACACTAAAAAGCGATCTGGAAGCGATGATGGCGCAATGGTAGCGTGTACGACTTCATGTCGATTGACGTGAGTTCGAGTCCCTACAATGAGCCGAGCTTTCGGTGAAAGAAAACATCGTGAGGAAACCATAGCATGGTGGTAGGGCATTTTCTAATGCCCGCCTGGCTAGCTACCACCCTCAAGTTGAAATTCTGCCGCCAAGCACCAATAGGTGAGTTCCGGCAGCTGCATTTGAGAGCCAGTCTTCCACTAGGTTCAGCGTGTTCCCATCTTGGGCCACATCGTCACTTAATATCAGGTGAGATTGTGGCCACTACGCCAAACCTATAACGATGAAAAAAAGATATAAACACTACATATATGAGATTTAGCATACGAGAGAATAAGATAGAATATACACGGCTACAGCAAGTCCTGATATATAAGTTCGCCGTTTGTTTGTTGCGATGTGTGAGAGTTTGACTGATAAGAAAAAACATTAAGATATACCGTAAATACCATTCCTTCATTGTTCTTGTTATTTAATAATACATAATATACCGTAAATACCATTCCTTCATTGTTCTTGTTATTTAATAATACATAATATATAGCGAAAGGAATTTCGTTCCTACCGCGTGTTCCACGATATCTCTCGAATTTTTTTATCCTTAAATAGAACATTCAATAATTCAATACACATTAAAAATTCACCCGGAAACGCTAATTCCGTCTTTTTTTTTATGTTTGCTATTTTAAGAAGCATTACTTTTGATTTACTATATAAACTCAGCGTCGGTAATTTCATCTTGGTAAAATTATCTCATATGTAACACTCACAAAGACAAAATCGCGCACGCCATCACGTCAAACGTCTATTGCTGCCGGCGGCCGGCAACATACTAACTCATTGGTTGGTTTTGTTCCTCTCCCGCGTTCCGCAAACATTATCAGCAAATCTTATTAGGGTCGCGCTTACATGTCGATCTCTTGGTGGTCGCCGTTGTTTTTGGATTGTACTGTGCTTACCATCAGGGACAGTACAGTGACTTTGCCCTGCCACTGTAAAAAGTATCAATATTTAATTCTGTTATTTGACATCCACAGCTCAAAAAGCGTACGATGGAACGCAAACAGTCCAGCTTACTCGGTTCCGTGGGGAAATCCCTCGGGAAATCTAACGGTGACTGCAACGGTCACTCCAACGAGAGCTCCCGCGACGGTACCCTAACGAACGGACAGAAGGGGGAGTTCGACGACCTCATATCCGCCCTCAGGACCGGCGATGTCTTCGGCGATGACGTAGCTAAGTTCAAGAGGTCCAGGAAGACATCGAAAATCAACCAGAAAGGCAGAGACTCGCCGCCGAGGGGCGTCGTCTGCAGGGAGGATTCACGAGAGAGGCAAAAGAACTGAAAATAAAAACATATTATTATCCAAAATTGGATTTAGGGAATAAAGCAGTAAATACGTAGTTAGATCTGACCTCAGTTTACAATGTAAGGAAATGAAATCTTATTCTCCCCTTGCTTGATTGTAACTTAGGAATTAATCGATATATGACTTTGAAAATAATTGATGTATAGTATTATTGATGCGAGTGATATTTACAAAGTAGAATAGAGATTGCTCAGACTTACCGTATATAGTTATTTGGTCACAAACGAGTCAAAATAAAGAAAAATGATATACGACTAAGGTGCAATTTACGTGCTCCGGTTTATTTGCGAATATTATGAATGATGAAAAATTCAGTGATGAGTGGTTTAAATGATCGACTGAACTAATTAAATCGATTCGAATCGATCGATCGATTAAATGTCATAAATATTGTGACAACGAATGAACTGTCCGCTGCCATTTTGTATTACAAGTTTTATATTATTACTCTAATCTGTATTCACATGTTTTATGGTGCCTAATTTTTGAACTTTTTTTATCTTGTGTTCTGACCGCGATTTAGACAATTGAATTTGGATATTGTAGGTACAATATTTTTTAAATAATTATCATCAGTTATTTGTGTGTATGAAGAAATACTTAAAAGTTTGCAGGGATCGAGTTTTAGGATTATCAAAAATAATTTCAGTGTCTATTATTTTACACAGTTAATTATTAATATTAAATCGTTTATAAACAAACCATTACCTATTGTTTATGCAAAACGTGGAAAGTGACGTCATTGTACCTAAAATATCTTTTTTCGATAGATTTCGTTGGTATTAACCAACTGCTTTAGTCAAAGACTATGCATGTTATTCCATAGGTGATTTATAATTTAGATTATAAACTAACCGGATAAGCGTTGTGCGATTTGAATAGCCGTAGGAAATATATATATGCGTTTTTTAATGTTCAGTGGATATCGGTGGGGAGGTTATTCTACCATATAACAACATTTGTATAAAACTTTGACTTTATACGTTTATTCAATACTAGCTATGCCCGCGGCTCCGCTCGCGTGGAATATAGTACTTAAAATATACATAACATCAGCTATCAATCTGTTTGATCCTAATTAGGGATCGTAATAAAACAAATCTAAAATTAAGAAATAACGATGATTGTTATTTATTTATTTGTTATTAACATTAACACTAATGAAATATTTTCCTAAAAAGCTATTTCCGGACATGTTGTTGTATGGAATTAGGAGTTTTCACAGTGGGAATGTTTAGTAACATTAACATATCTCGATTGACAGGAAATTAGCCGAACTATTCATTTGATATAGTTTGGACGATCTGACGTTTATTTTATATAATGAAAACGAGAGACCTGATGTAGACAGACACGCACCATGATGAAGTTTTAATTTAAATTACGTAGGTATAATATTTCTAAACTATGCTGGTACTTGAATTGATAGGTGTAATGATATAATGAATATTAATTGAAATAAAACCGAGCCGTATACCAAGGATACGTGAGAAATATAAGAATAATATGCATTTTGTTACAAAGCAAGTGAAATCACGTTATGTTAACGAATTATTGAATTTTAAAATTAGTTAATAAATTAAATTCACCAAATTATTATGGAATTTTCCGTGGGCTTGCTTTAATGTGATTTACTAGAGAAATATATAGTTCTTTATTGATACAACACGACGTCATAGACAACCTTAGTGAGGCCTTTAGCACAGCTTCGCCGCGAAATAAATAAAGCGATACCGCTGTAGTGTCGCCTTAACTTGTCAGTTGTACGATGTGCGGAACAGAAGCGAAACTGCCTGTTCTAACGTAGAGATTTAACTATGAATCTATCTCTTTCCCATGCAAATTAGCTGATGTCGGTGTGACGCCTGTCACATCTCCGTGTTCGGTTCGCCATGTTATTATTGCTCCGTGCCTATTTCGCAGACGTCTATCACAGTCGACAGATTTTAATGGCGAAAATAGTACTCATTTGTTAAAATGGATTAATTTCAATGGCAAACTAATTGCAAAAGGTCAGAAATAGACCAATTCTTTGACAGCTCATTCGTGTAATAACGATATTCATGTAGCTCTAGTTCTTTACATAATCGGTTTTAACCTAACCTCTTCTTTGTTTCATTAATTTCATGCACACATTCTACGTTTTTAAAGGACCATCACCACAGTCGTTTTTTAACTAATTTTTATGTTAATATACAACTGCGCTCGCGTTATGTGCCGCTACTAGATTCGCAACGTAGTGTAGTGATGTTTCGCTAAGCGGAACACGTAGCAGTTTCACTTTATTTAATTCCGCGGCGGAGGTGTACTAGAGGTTTTAAAGTAGCGGATGAAATCCGAGATTATGGTAATACTAAAATTGCGGAGTAAAAATCACACGGTTTCGTTCGCGTGTCGATTTATATAACGTCTCTTAATTTGCTAACATACTGTCTATATGATTCTACGGTGAGTAAAGTTTCAAGGAATTGATCTACCGACACATATAATAATATCATACTTAACATAACCAATTGTAACAATCTACTATAGAGTAGGAATTGATACAAAAATATACCTATCTATAGTTATATGCAAATTTTTGGATTTTTGTAAATTTTTATTAACAATCAAAATGGTTGACTGATAAGTAGTTGAATTTTTGATAAATTTACATTTTTATATGTCGAAATTGTGTTTTTCTCATTTGATTTATTTACATTCTTTTTTAAATATGAACGGATTTTATCGTGGATTTTTATTTAGGGATTTCGGTACTTTCACAGCACTTAGTGCCTAGGGATATACATTTTAAATAGTATTGTCCTTTTTATTGATCCCAAAAGAAGTTGAATAACTACGTACCTGTCCACTGCATTCAGATTTTAAAATGTAACCTAGATAGATCAGTTTACTTTTTTAACTTTTAAAACTCCCACTTTAGTGATATTGTCTACATTTATCGAGTGATTTAATTTCAGGACACCTATATCAAGTCTGCCCCAAGGTTAAGGTTTAAATTTGCTATGCAACTATTATTAAAATATCTCTCACTGAAAACTTTATTCATTTTCATTGTATCTATTTACATATGAACGTACCATAGACGTAAACAAGTGTTATTTCGTTAGACGGCTCGCCAGCTAACAAGGATTCGAAGTTATGTCCCGCCTCTTAAATTAATTGGGCGACCCTGTCCTAAATAGAATACACGATAAAATCTCGAAAATTCGTCATTCAAAATGTCTTGTAATCGCTATAATATCAGTTTAATATTTATTTATTTATTCCATTTAAACTTTTTATTTCTTAAATGTAAATATAATTTTAGTTTGCCGAAATCCGTTACCGTGTTTCACTTCTGTCAAAAGTATAATTTTTATTTATAAAGAAAAGTAATTCTTACTTTATAATATTATGAGAGATTGTCATTTGTAAATGTTTATTATTTTGTTCAGTATTGGTAAGGCGTATAGTATATAATTATTACCTATAGGACATTATTTAAATTAAAATCTTTCAAAGAACCGATTTTTCATTTTCCTTAATCCTTATCTCGATGTAGTCCATATATTACGGGGGCTCCTTATACTATGGTTTTATTGAATAATTTATCTAGTGGCGGATTAAGGGCAGGGTCTCTAAACTCCTAGAAATCTAGTCGAAGTGTATGGAGACTAGGGCTTCCAATACACATGAAAAATATAAAATCAGAAGATTACGAAATTTCTATAATAAATGTCCGCCTGGGAGTACAACAGTGTTAATTTTACCAGTATCCGCCACTGACCATCAGCTTTATTATCAACTAGCTGTGCCCGCGGCTATGCTCGCGTGGACGATAAAAATTGTAATTTCTTAAAAAACTTTAATTACATTTTCTTGAATGAAGATGTTTTTTTTATATAAAGACCAAGTAAATATCTAATTCGGTAAACAAAAAAACAAATCTATCCAGTAACTATTGCGTGATGCGCGCACAACGGCAAATTTCAATATTTTTATTTAGATATATAGATAATTAAATCTGTTTATTAACTCTACTTAAAAGTAAGATTTTTTCATAGTAAATATTCCAGGGGTCTGCTCTTTTTATGTCTACAGACTACAGTTCATACACAGATGAGGCTCCTAACATGTTTTTGTTTTATTTTATCGTACTTCCTATACTTTTTAGTTTTTCGTATGATCTTACTCAAAATAGTATGTTAAAGAAGTACAAATGCAATAAAGTGGTATGAAGACTTCTATTCTTGTTTTTCAGGTTAGCACTAAGAAGTTTATAGATGTTTTTAATCGATTTATCTAACTTATTTTTACTAAGACCTAATCTAACATACCTACTAATATGGGAAGTAATTCTCATCTCTAAATAACAGTAGAATAATATAAAAGAAGGCCTCCCTAGGCAATTGGATTAATTAGTTTCCTTTTAATACGTTGATCACACGGTCACAAAGGTGCAATATTTTATAAATAGTAGACATTTCTTCAGTTCCATTTGAAAATTGGAGTGCAATTGACTTGATAAAAAGTTAAATGCAGTTCAAGAGTTGCGGCATCAAGCCGGCCTATACACCTACCACCGCGTAAGTCAATAGGTAAAGAATTAAACGAAATAACATGGCTGTGTCAACCCATACTATAATGCCAACTGCCGTGCGAATATGTGGCTGATCCACGTTTAACATTTGATCTTAATCTCAAGTATGCTTAAATAACAACGTGGTCTAAGAGGTTTAACACACTAAGCTTTAAATAGGAATGGTTCTCACGTGTAGCTGTAGGAATAAATCTGTAGGCGTTTGGCGATAGATTTTCAACTTGGGACCAAACTAGAAAATCTTTACCATCATTTTATGGTTTCACCATGATGGTTTTCTTCATCGAAAGCTCGGCTTTATTGTAGGGTTCGAACCTATGTACGTCGATTGACACCATAGGTTTATTATATTATAATCGACACGGTGTCAGAACATTTCATACGCACACCACGCTACCACAGTGCCATCGCTATTAACTTTCAGTAACGTTTCTTCAGAGTTTATAGTAGTTCAGTAGTTGTCTTGTTCTGTTAAGAAACATACTAAATAAATTAAATCATTTAACACGTTCGCCTCCACTCAATTTCCATAAAGATCATATGCCATCCCGCCATACATTTAACAAGTGAACCCGCGACGCGGGTCACCGGGAATAGATATGCCGTTGGGTTAACAAATTAATAAATAAAAAACTCGAATGGTTTCCTCGTAGTCACTGAAGAGATCCACTATCCTGGCTCCATCATCAGACCCACGTTACCAAGCTCAATCTATTGGACTGGTCAAAAGGATTCATATTAGGTTACCTCCCCTGTACGTAAAGTGAGGATTAATTATTTTTCCTTGTCTATCTTATGATGTAGGATATCGTTCAGAAATATAGCGGGTGTGTAAACACTATTGTTCGATTCAGGAAACCGTTTACGATATATTAAGCTTAAAAGTGCTAATTGTTGTTGAGTTAAGTGTTCCCTCCTGCCAGCTAAATGGTTGTTTTTGGAAAAAATAAAATATGAAAAAAATAATGTTAGTGGTATATAAAGTTAAAAGGAAAACTATCAGAGGTAAGTAGGCTTAATAAGTTAACGAGTAATAAAATGTACTTTGAGAAGTAATTTCATACAAATTCCATTGAAAATTATTTAAAAGTAAGTCTGTACACTGCGTGTGGCTCGACAAGCACTTACCATTTTTTTTTCACCCAACCATTTGCTTTTTAACATTGCATAACTTAGGTATACTATAACAACCAAACAGTTGTTATAAAACACCACATCATAGAACTAACAATCATATTCGCCATACAAAGGTGTGTTCTGTGCGAGACTCGCTTCTACGGCCGGTAGTCTCAATAATAGGCCTTATTAAAACCGCATCACGCTGCCCGATCCACCGGTCTAACCATCGTAATTTTAAAATAATCTTGAGAGTTATTCATAAAAAAATTGATATCGTAGCCTAGATCTATCAGCAATAGTTTGGATTTTAAACTAAACTGCGACACAGAATTCAATAAAAGTACCTTTACTGTGACGCGGCTCAATGTGTCAAGGGTTAGCGATGCGACAGACAGGGCCACATCTTACGTCGACAAGGGAATTGGTGAGTGCTCGTATTGGGTAAAATGGGATGGAAGCATCATTATTTACTTATAAATATTTACAAACAAAACTCAACACCTACATACTGTGTGACTCGATGTGTGACGTATAAGAATATTATCTACCTATATTAAAATTGATTCCATTGTAATGTTACGTAAAGTTACATAATATCGACACTCTCTAAGTACAACTATGTATCTAAACAATATACAGTTACGCCACTATTCGTTATTCAAACCTACATAACCATATTCATTGGGTATATTATATAACGAGATATAAAAATGTCTTCAGAAAATATTTTTTTCTTAAATATAAAAAAACACAACCATACAAAAAAATATACAAATAATTAATTTTACGCGGGGAGACAGAACGCTCGTACCAGTCTGTCTGACCGTTGTTTCGAGTACCAAAGCCCGGTAAAGCTGTAAAAGCCGTAAAGGCTCCAGGGCCCTTAAGGCTAACAGTATAGAACGTTCGAAAAAAAAGTACCTATATAGTCGTATTCGCAGTCTGTAACCGATAAGATTAAAACGTAGAAATGAACAATATATTTATAATAATTTTAGCTTTATATGATAATTTTGTATTTCATCTTTTTTTTTTTCGAACTGACCGTACTATTAGCCATAAGGGCTCTGGAGCCTCGAACGGCTTTTACAGCTTCACCCGGGCTTGGGGGCGAGCGCTTAATGCACTCGGCCGCGGAGTATTTCATCATAAAAATAAACTGTATATACACTTATGACTTATACAACAGAAACAAGATAATTGTCCTGAAAACAGATCTGAACAGAGAGGTGAAACATAATTCATAAACGTATAAAATAGTCAAAAAGTAATTTGTTTTAACGTTACTTAGCCGAAATTATGATTTTTATATATGTCTGTATAAATAACTATCTCTTATTCAAATGAACTCAGAAAGTGTAGCAAAAAGTTAAACACAAAAATGTATTTAGTTTTCTTCACCAAATTACAAAGCTACATACGAAGTGGATGTAACGACTCTTCGAAAATTTTATTACATTGAAACGCTCTCCTGAGTAATTTGAATGTTGCATTTACGCAGCTGTACTCACTCAGGGCCGAGGGGATATATGTATCTACATTCCGCAGGGGAAACAGATTACTTACATTTTAACATTATTATTTGAATCTCAAAGACATTTAAACAGATTCGTTATGATTAAACGCTATTTATTAAGTTTACCAAATTTCTAACGGATTAAGTTGCATTTTATCACGGTTACTGTAATAGGTACTAGGAAGCAGGCTTGAACATCGTGTTGAAGGACTTGGGTTTATATCAGAGGAACATAACGTGATGCTAATGTAGATCGGTAGGAATATTCGCCATGTTGGCTAACTCCCTAAACTTGAAAATATATCGCAAATCATTGTGTTCCTACAGCTGCGTCTGAGAGTGCTATCTGTGATTAGCTGATGTGATTATCTGTGTAATCTATGATTAGTTCACCTTATCATCAGTCGTTACGGTTAATTTAAATACCTATTAGCACAATTTCGTATGAAATTCCAAGAAATCTGCACCTTTTACTGCAAACAAGTGTTACTAAAAGAGCATTTCTGAAGCATTCAGGTTTCTCATGATGATTTCCTTCACCGTCAGCTTATGTGTGGTGCTATATCCACTTCAAATAATTAATTGCAAGAGAATTCTGCAAAAATTTGTTGGTATATGCCGGAACTCGAAATGATATTATTTTTTTATACTAGCTCGGCAAAAGAACTGTAGGTACTGCATTTAATGGTAAGTATTCGGTCAGTCTTCTCGACCACCGCGATTTGTTTAGTCACTTTTTGATCACGATAATTATAAAAACGTACAGTAATTTAAACAGTGTTTCATTCAATAGTTTTTCACTCTATAATAAAGATTTCATGTCACAAATCAACCAAATTATACCGAACGTTTCCAATAAATGATTTGCATAAACCATTTCAGTATATATTAATTTCATACATGCAAACTTCCCAGAAGGAATTGACTTGGTAATGGCGCGTGGCGAACCTTGTCGTTTGTATAAAATTACGGTATATTAAAAGAATTGACAGAGAGCGGAAATGCTTGCGCCGGGAATGAATTCGAACGACTTCATGGTTCTTTTATTGACAATTTACTTAAATGCTATTTTATTTCAGAGTTCGGATTTTTTGACTTTAGACTTCATGAAGCGATTTTATGTAAATAAGTGTGAGAAAAAACAATTGATTTCCTGCTCCAACGGTGATGCAAGATTATAATATCGGGAAACGATTTTCACTTAACACCCACACCTGTATATTTTATCTATATTAATTAATCATATTTCTGTCTGTTTGAACAAATATTAATATTCCATGTACTCCAATACATATTATTTCAATTATTCCAATATATATCTATACAAATAATAAAATTAAAGTTTCTGTTCGTAATTTCAAAATTACAGCTTTTTACTTAATACATATGAAAGTATATAAGGTACTTATAACAATAAAATCAATCTCGGTCTGTCTATTTTTTTGTTCTGGCTTATCTCCAAAACGGTTGGACCGATTTTGGCGGGACTTTAACTGGCAGATAGATACCTGATGTTCCAGGTCCTGTACTCCATGCGAGCGAAGTTGCAGGCACAGCTAGTTACATATATATTCCAATTGTAAAATATTTATGATGAATTCTAAAGCTGTAGCCATAAAGTTAAGTAAGAGTGGAATAAGAACCTGCCCTTATCTGCCCTTAAGTGAATTAAAGGAAAGATCTTGATAAAACTAGAATGAACATTTGAGAATTATTCTTGTCGAACTCCCATCTGATAAGTAAAACTTAAAAAAGAACTTATAGACTTTGAAATCGCCAATACGTAGTGGACTGGCTCAGTCGTGATGGTCAAGTCTTTCCTCAGGAGCGATTTTTACTCAGTGAAGAGGCATTAATATGATGGCATAGTTATTATTAAATCTAACAACTCTGTGAGAACTTAACAGACGTGCTTATAAGTGCTTAGCGACAGACATGCAACTTACAAATAAAAAAAAATGTGTGCAGAAGTTCACACGTGTTAGAAGTAAACCATCAGAAAAAAAATAATATATTCCTTAAAAATTCTTTTTTAATAACCTAAACTAGCGGGATTTGAACTATTGACCACTCGTACGCATGCGTATGAAGTCTGCTCGTCTCACACCACTAGGCCAATCCGACGATGATCATAATTATGAAAATTAGGACTTGCATTAACCGTACATAATGTAAATATATTCTCTCGTAGACTAAATCCTATAGATATACATGGTTGTCTCTTTTTACTGTCGCTTTTTCGTTTCATCGAGTTCTAAATCACAACGGTGCTAAAGAAGTTTTCATTTAAAAAAAAAAAAGTTTAGGTAGTCTCGCCTGGGTCACGTCCAACATATAAATGTAGATACGCTCGTCACAGTGACTCTTTTTTAGTTTGTCGCAATTCAGGATCGGTCAATGTACATCCTGCTATCAAGACGTTTGCAGGCCGGCATGACAACGACAACCGGCGATGTATTGCCAATCTCTCTGTGGCCGCCGTTTTTTTGGATTGTGCGGTACATACCATCAGTCATTGTGCAGTTATTTTGCAGTGTTAATATAGAAGAAAACTTGTAGATACATATTTTGCTATATCACTAAAAGAAACAAAAATTTGAAGATTTAGTCTTAGTCAATATGAAATCATTATTATGCTTATATATATTTATTATATATGCTTTCTATCTCATAATCTTTTATATTTACTAATGTGCTACAATATTTATATCCTTCAATTATTGTGTAGGCAATATATTTTAACTAAGTTTAGTGAGTTTAAATTAAAATATTGTAAAAGATTGAGCACCTTTGCCGCGCTAATGAGCCCGACTAGTTTTTATTACTTCTTGGAAAAAACTCTTTGTATTCCTTATATCGCTGAGTATTTTAGAGCGGTAGCAATTAAAAGTATACTCGTCTCTCTTAAGTTTGCTTGTATTGTGTATTATTGTTTGCTTTCTCACACATCTATTTACCTATTATTTTTAGTAGATTGTTGTTCTTGTGTAAATTTTAATAACTCCTACTACCGTCTTTGCACGGACAGTAATTTATATTATGTTAACGTTACCTACAATATATTGATATATTTCTTTTTCGCGGATTATATTGACTCCTATTCTATTATTGTTTTTATATGCAATGGCTGAGAATAAGAAACCACATATCTTTAATATTTTTTATCAAAATGTTCGTGGTCTTCGTACCAAGACTGATACTTTCTTTCGTGAAATGTCTATGAATTCGTATGATATTATTATTCTTACTGAGACATGGTTACTGGACGGTATCTCTAATTCTGAATTATTTGATGATCGTTATGTTGTTTGGCGGCGAGATCGAAACTATGTTTTGACCGGACAGTTACGTGGTGGTGGTGTACTAATAGCTACCCGTAGAGAATTGTCTGTCTTATCCCAATCTAACTTTCAGTCTACTGCTGAAGATATCTGGCTTAGCTTACGATTGAAAGATTTTCATACTAGAAAGTATGTCAATTTACATTTATGTGCCGTATACTTATGTCATCAAAATTTAGGTCTTTCTTTTTCTTCGCAGTTATGTAATTTTATCTCTAAACTAAATGAAATAGTAATCAATAATGTTTCTGACTTGTTTTTAGTTGTTGGTGATTTTAATATGAGTGGAATAAGGTGGGTTTCTTCTGATAGCTTTTCGTTTGTACCAATTAATCCAGGCACTAGTGATGAATGTATGTTTTGTGATGAATTATGTATGATGGATCTTTCTCAATATAATGGTGTGAGCAATAAGTTTGGTAGAATTCTTGATCTGGTTTTTTCTAATTTTATAGTTAAAGTAACTGAATGTTTAGAGCCGTTGGTTCCCATTGACGCCTACCATCCGGCTTTACTGTTTAATTTAGATTTAGTTGGATCATCTATCATGGAATCTGCGCCACGAACACAATTTAGGTATGATAGAGGTAACTTTGATGTCATTAATAGTGAGATATATTTGACTGATTGGGAGGGTGAGTTCTCTACGCGGTCTATGGATGATTCGGTTGAGTTTTTTAATAATAAAATTTTGAACTTACAAGATAAGTTTATACCACGGAAAGTTTTTCATAGTAAAACTTATCCAACTTGGTATAGTAAATCTCTTATTCGAACTATTAAAGAAAAACGTAAATACTTGAATAAATTTAGGAAATACGCCAATAAGTCTGATGAAGTGACATATAAACTTCTTCGTGTAAGAGTAAGAAAGATGGAGTCTGAATGTTATACTGCCTATTTAGATCTTACAGAAAAATCAATTAAAAGTAACCCTAAGCATTTCTGGACCTTTGTCAAAAAACGTCACAACACTAATGCTGTACCTAGCTCTTTAAATTATAATAATAAATCCGTATGCACTGGTGAATCTATATGCGAGGCTTTTTCAGAATATTTTCATTCTTCTTTTATTAGCAGTAATACCCATTGTAACAACCGCAATACAACTCGTCCTTCATCTTATCATACTGATTCCGTGAGGTCACTTTCCAATATTAATAGTATCTCAGTTAATGTTGATGAAGTAGCAGAGCTTATAAAAAAAATTGATATAACGAAAGCAGCTGGTCCTGACTGTATCTCCTCTAAACTTCTTGTTCCATGTGCTTCATCTATTGCTTTGCCAATATCAATGCTATTTAATAAATCTCTAGGTACATGTATTGTCCCCAAAATATGGAAATCAGCATTCATAACGCCCGTGTACAAAAAAGGATTTAGAACGGATATAATCAATTACAGGCCGATATCTAAACTATGTATTATAGCTAAAATATTCGAAAGAATTGTTTATAACCAAATGTATTCTGCCCTTAAAATTTTTTTTTTTTTTTTTTTTTTTTTTTTAACCCGTCCCAACATGGTTTCTTAAAAGGGCGTTCTACAGTCACGAATCTAGTCCTACTTAATGATTTTATCACTGATGCTATGGACAGAGGTAGCCAGGTTGATGTGGTTTACACGGATTACAGCAAGGCTTTTGATCGAATCGACCATGACATTCTGTTGCTTAAGTTGAATAATATTGGAATACATGGAGACTTACACAGATGGCTTACTTCTTACATGCATAATAGGTCACAAGCCGTGGTTTTGAATAATTATATGTCGAGTTGGGTCTTTGTCCCTAGTGGAGTTCCTCAGGGATCATTGCTTGGTCCGCTTTTATTCACAATCTATATAAATGATATTAGTTTATGCCTCAATTTTTCTAGATTTTTGTGTTTCGCTGATGATATGAAAATTTATGCATCCATATCATCACATGATGACATTACAGCCTTACAGAATGATCTTAGTCGTCTAGAGTTTTACTGTAAGATGAATAAATTAGATCTTAATCCTGAAAAATGCTCAGTAACTACATATTCTCGTAAGCGTTCTGTCATTGATACAGCTTATACTTTATGCGGCCAAACTCTCCTTAAATGTAACTTAGTAAGAGATCTAGGTGTGCATCATGATTCTAAATTAACTTTTGAATCTCATATAGATGCAATTGTAAGTAAGGCTTCTAAATCTTTAGGTTTTATAATGCGATTATCTAAATGCTTCACAAAAGCCAAAACATTAAAAATCCTTTATTGCACTTTTGTACGAAGCCATCTCGAGTATGCGTCTCAAATATGGAATCCATGCTATCACAAGTATATTGAGCGTATTGAGAGGGTACAAAAGAGATTTTTTAAATATCTATGTTTCCGTCTGAAATTGCCCTATCAATCGATTAATTATTTTAATCTTTGTAAGGAATTCCATATATTACCTCTATCTAACAGGCGTGAAATTAATGACTTCATCTTTATGTTAAAAATTTTAAATAATGATATTGACTGTCCTGATCTTTTAAGAAAGCTCTATTTTAATGCTCCGGGAAAAGTAACTCGTCTTTATTCTTCATTACATGTTCCTTTTTCTTCAACTAACTACAGGCAAAACTCTTATATAGTGCGTGCAAGTAAACGTTTTAATGAGTTGTGTAATCAGCATAATCTCGATCCTTTTCACTTATCTGTGGTTTCGGCTAGAAGGTGCTTAAGTCTTGATTTTTTTTCATAAGTGAAGTGTAAATTTTAATTATGGTTACTATTAGCAGTAATGATAGTTGTGTAAGTTTAGTTGTTCACATTTTTTATAACTTGTACAGGTTTTATACGTGATGACTTGTTATTAGCTAACAGGCTCCTTTGCTGTTTTTATTTTGTTATCAAGCTGTTAGTCATCCATATTAATAAATAAATAAATAAATAAATAAATTATCTGAAAATTATTTCTTTTATGAGCGTTCTTCTTTAATATCTTTTATTGTTTGTATTTCTCTTTTTTTATTATTATTGTGCTAGCTATTTGCAACCTGACGTTAATAATGTGGTAACTGAAAGGGTTTCCTCGATGGAAGCAAGTTTGCTAATCAGAACTTCAATTATAAAGTCTTGCAACTTGCATAATTTGGGTTTATGATTTCTGTGGAAATTACTCGTAGCTAAACTAGCAAATTATATTTAGTTTTTAGTTGCCAAAGCGATCCTTGTAAATTTACATATTAAATGCTCGATAAAATGTCTTGTTTAAAAAATAAAACACTTGGCGACGACGACTAGCTGTTGTTTCACAAAAATTGTTTTGATAAAAAGCTATTGTTTTGCGCTGGAAACTTACAATAAAAATTAAAAATTTCATAGAATTAATTCTATATCGGTTTTTATAATAAAAAAATCACTCTTTGTTTTTGTTAGAATGAGGATAATAAATGAAGTGGTGTTTTATACATTACAATATAATTTAACAAATCTGATTATGCACATATTGTTATATAAATGTAAATTATGGCCTCTACGCGTTCTTATATCATTCATCGGCTTGGGTGAGTTTTTGTGCGTAAGTCCGTAAATGTTTCTGAGTGACAGTTGCGCTAGAATACATGGAGAACAAATTGGTTGAAACTTCGCTTTTTTTTGCATGTGATGTTAAATTTCATGAAAATTATTTTAAATTATTCTATTTCAAAACGAATCACTAATGAAGATAAATAAAAAAAGATAGTTTTGGGCTTCCAGTTTTTATTTCCAGATACTCTTTATTAGTGATTTAGATTTAGTTATCATTGTTGGATTACATTGTGCTAATCTTGTTTGGTTTGCATCAATCAATGACTCTGATGTACGCTGCGCGTCGGCAAATGTGAATGCACACGTGTTGAGCTATGTCAGTAGCACATCGGTGCAGCATCCTGAACGTGTGCTAGTGTGAGCATGTGCGACGGGCGTAAGGTCCGGAGCAGTAACCATGTACGTCAAGTAATTTGACAAACTGTAGGTAAGGACGAGAAGTAAGAACAACGATATGTTACACAAATGCGCTGGCGACTATACTTTTGGCCAGGGGGCCTAAAGAGCTTCACCGGGCCTGTGGGCCAGCGTAGAAAAAACTCAGCCGAGGAAGTGTTGGCGCGATTCGATTTCTCGAATAACACGGGTGAAACCGTGAATATAAATGTTGATGAAACTGCAAATGTTAATTTTATTCTGTAACAAGTAAAAGGAAATAAACAGGAAATTAGAATCAACAGTTTTGTTATTGTTACGTTTGCTCGTTCTCACCTGATTGTTCAGTAAACATCGATCCATTCCAATGACTTCGAATGATATCCAATAAACTTTATTTAGAATTTGTATTTTAAAAGTAGCGAAGTGGAAATTTACAAAACTATTGTAATTCATTTTCAAGAATTTCTTAATTAATATTTTAATTGAAATAACCTCGTTGGTCAAATAATGCTAAGCGATAAATCGAGTCATTATGACTTTATTAATTATTTTAATCTATCTCATTTATAATATTTATATACAATATCTACAATATTAATATACATTATTAATATATTTACATATAATATTTATAGCTGAATTCTAAACTTAGATCCTAAAGGTATGAATGAATTTATATGTATAAAAATGATTAGTCGTTACTTATTTAAAAAGTACTGATTTTCACAGGGCGGATTTAACAGGGGAATCGAAGATATATCCTGAAATTCTTGCATTACTTTTTCATCACTAAGAATGCTATATTTTATCAAAATATTTTCATTAAATCTTACAGGCGAAATATAAAATGGTCGTTTACAAAGACAATACATTAATATTTATTTAACGAGACACTTTCAATAACTTTTCTAACCTAAAAGGTTCTAATTTGTTTCCAAAGAACTTTTAGTTTTTCTTTTATCGAGAGACGTTTTTTTATTCGTAATTGTTAGCTTTACAAAGTTAAAATAAACGAATGAACGTTAAGATAAAAACCTAAACGTTTATTTAAAAGGAATAATGATATTTTAGTTTGGTCATGATTTTGTATTATCGTTATATTCTGGTTTAAAACTTAATTCTTTCTAATAAATATACTTGTGTGACAATTGAAGAACAACTAATGAAAAAATATTTGAATTTAAAGATAATCGTGATTTAAGTTTATTTTATTGAGAGACAAACGGGTTGATAGGTATCTGTAGTTAACTGGGTCACGAACACCAAGAGTAGGTGATAAACCCTTCATAGTGACTCTGCTCTAAATTTTTCGTGTTTTGGGATCAATCAGTGTATTAGCCAGTTGTCGAGAGGCTCGCAGGCTGGCATGACAGTAACAGCGTTTTTGGATTCTAAAGTGTTTGCGATGAGGTAGAATGCAGTCACTTAATCGTGTTTTTTTATACTACAAAGGTGGCAACAAGCTAATGGCCCGCCTGATGGTAAGCGGCTACAGTAGCCTATGGACGCTTCTAATACTATAGGTATCACTAGCACGTTGCCTAACTTAAATCTCCTTACCCCAAAGAGCTTAGAAAAAAATACTACATCTTTATATAATTACTGCGGTTACTAATCTTAAAGAAGAGTAAGCAGTATTGCTGATAGAAGTAATTTTGCCTATACGAATTTGGAATGCTGATATCGTGACTTTTCATAATATTTTATAATGTTATAAGGAAAGAAATTATCGATTAAGAGTCGGTATAGAATATAAATATAAACATTATGTAAAACTAATTCAAATGCAACAAACAATAACAATACAAGCTTTGCAATTAAAACGGTAATAGAGAACCAACCGTGTGGTCATTGTTAGACGTGGACCCGAGGCGTTGAATATTATATCCTCACAGCCCTTCACTAATTATGAGGTCTTTGAGATAGTGTTTAGTTTATGTTTCGTTAATGACGTAACATTTACATCTGACCTGTAGTGTCCAATTATTATATAAGTATGTATTTTTTTGTTGTTGAAAACACGGACAATGTGACACATACGAAAGTACAACAATTTCGATATTTATAAATTGCAATATTGTCGAAAAATACCGCGTCCACCACCGAAATAGGCCTCAGCTCAGCATGTGCTAAGTACACCTTACAGCAAATAGACATAGTGCTGGATTTCAGCTATTACAATACTCATTGCCTTGGAAAATATAAAGAACACTTTTTTTATGCTTATACGTTTGGCGTAGTGGCCACAATCTCACCTGACTGACGATGTGGCCCAAGAATAACACGCTAAACCTAGTGGAGACTTTTAACTTGAGGGTGGTAGATAGCCAGGCGAGCATTAGAAAAAGCTCTACCATCATGCTATGGTTTCCTCACGATGTGTCCTTCATCGAAACCTCAGGCTCATTGCAGGGATTCGAACTCACGTCAATCGACGCGAAGTCGTAAACGCTACCACTGAGCCATCATTGCTTCATTGCTTCGGACATGATGTTATTTGCTCCAAATGTACATTATTTCCGAAGCATCATTAGTTAATAAAATCTAGGTAGTTAAAAATATTAATAAACTAAAAGATGCTCTGTGCCGAAGCTTATTTGTGAATTTATTACTTATTGCTTCATTTTGTTTTGAAATATGCGTAAAGACCATGTAATTTGCAAAGAAGGTAGAATATTTTTTCAGATTTTAGCAGCAGCATAATTAAACTACTTTTTGTTGTCGTAGTTCTATGTTTCGGATTAGTCTGGTACGTCTTGACCAGATTAATTTTTTCAACTCTAATAACAAGAAAGCCAAGTGGTGTTAAAAGATTGATATTATTAATTATATTTTGAATTTATTGAATTTGCTATGAATGGCGGTTCGAATGGAAACGTTTTTTTTCCTGAAACCGACATTTTCTTGTCAATTTCTCTATTATTTTGGTTAAGTCGGCTAATATACTGTCATTAAATTGAATATCATCCTTCTTTTTAACACTTCCTCTTCTTTTGTACACGCTGTGTACAACCAATACACAATAAATCGTGTATGTATATTCTTGAATATTATCAAAGTTAGTTTTGGGAACCTTAAATAAAATAAAATGTTTTTTTTTTATAAACCCTACACACAAATTACTTATTAATTGAGACTATTCCAGTGAGCTCAAACACGATGCCTCTACTGTTCAAAGCTTTCGTGGCTGAGTGCCTTAAGCGCTCGCCCCCAAGCCCGGTAAAGCTGTAAAAGCCGTAAAGGCTTCAGGGCCCCTAAGGATAACAGAATAATCAGTTCGAAAAAAAAACTCTACTGTAATTTGGTGAGGAGTTAGACAGATTCAAGATGATGCTGCAGCATCAGGTTAACGTTATCATATTATTCTAATATCATTGAACTAACAGAATATCAACTAACGAGTCGATCAGACCCGTCGAAGATGCTTTTCAACTAGAATCTTTGAACTGCTAATCAGATTACCTTGTATCATAGCTAAGAACACTCTCGATCGTGTCACCTTTCATACAAGAACAAACTAAATCAAAATTGGTTCACCCGTTGCTGAGCTACAATGCCATACACAGATACACATGTTAAATTTATGACACCCCTCTGGTTGCGTCGGGGTTTTATCAATATAATATTCACAAATACGAGTAAATATTTTTTTATTTATATATATATTTTTTATTTATATTATAAATCAATGGCTCGTATGTTACCTAATAAATTAATAATAACTCTCCAACCGCAAGTATTTTATATTCTTAGTTAATTCTGAATCGCTCCGAAAGATAAAGCTTTGTAATTTGCCACTGAGTCTGTGTCCGTACGATCGTTAATCATTCCGCTTATAAATCAGTGGCACTACCAGCAATTATAGCTAGCAAAAGAAGGTTGTAGTTTAAATTTATGTGTTTATATACAAAGATGTTTTTTAAAGTGTTTATTTACTTATATTTGATAAACTGGTTTATAGGTATAGAGGGGAGTAGACCAATAATTTCTTGCTATGCCTAGTAGAGAAATGGCTTAAATATAAAAATCCTAAAGAGTTCTCTGACAGTTTTTAGAAGGGTAATATTTGGCAGTGATAGTAAAATTTGACATCCTTAACTCTTCTTATTTGGGCGAAATTTTCATTAACAAAGCCACCAATTGGAAATCTTAATCGAAAAAAAAAACTTCTTTCGGAACTCCGTGAGAGAGTACCTTATCGTAGAGAGAAATCTAGAAGACATTTTGTCAAATATTTCAGTATGTTTACCAATAAATTTGATTGTGCGCACAATTACTGGTTTTGATTAAAGCTTAATCAATTATTCTTAACTGAAAACTACTGTTATACTGAAAACGGAAATTTCATTTAAGAATCATTAATGACTGTGATTTTTATTTGTTATTTCATATACTTGTTTACCGATCCCGTGGTTATATTTAGAGACTGGAATGGTTTCATCGTTAACGGTACGTTTCATCGATCCATCCATTCAGTCACTATTTCATTCACTTTTGCAATGTTAACTTCAGTTGAAGACTCATAAGTACGTGTTTTTGATAAAGTCGATTCACCGTAAGTCTTCTCTAACTTTTTTAGTGTCTCCGAACACGAAATTCCATTAGTGATGCAAAATTTAAGACAAACTCTTTGTTCTATGTTTTTGTCCATTATGAAATTCACAATACACACTAGATATGATCTAACTAAAAACAGCACTGTATTTAATCTAAATGACAGATGCAACTCAAACTCCGCGCCAAATTGAAAAACAGTTTTGCCAATCTAACAAAAAATAAAAAGAATTTGGAAACATAAACAAATCATCCGTTCCCGGTACTTTTTTGACTGAATTCATGTTAGGGTTATTTATTAATATTTGTAAATTTTTCAGTCGTCAAAAGATGGTATAACTGGGAATTTGTAGTTATTCTTATAATAATTAATTTATAAAAAAAACCCATTGGAACATGCCAGAGGTAGATATAAATTGTATGGTATAAAAATATTTGCTCTAGTGGCATTATCCAGAGATAAACAAACTAATACGGTTATGTGGACTAAAAACCGCCTGTGTATTCTCTTTAGGGTGCTCTATATTATGTTTTATAATTTAACATATTAAAAATGTATGATGTATGGGTTTAGTTTCCTTACTAAAATGTTCTAATTAATACTTTTTGTTAAATTTAAATCCACATTTTGTCATGAAGTATTTTTTACAGTAAAACTGTTTTAACATAGACTTGTGAGTTCAACGAACGACATCAACTTATCATAAATTATTATAAGTCGTTCACCCCAAAATGGAAATCGGAAGTCGTTGAGCTGCCGATCGAGATATCGTAAAAATGCGTAATCTGTACAGGATAAACAATAATCAAGTTTTATTGCTCTTTCTCGATGACAATTTTTGGTAGGCTCTCGAAAAGATGTATATTAGTCGAGTTTTCCGACTACGAACGATATATTTTTTTATTAACCTTTCTGATTATTTTCATGAATAAGATATCTCATGGAACTTACTTTGATTATCGTTTCCGGTTCTTATAGGTATAAGAATAATAATAATTCGCTTAATAGAATGAAATACTTATACGATTTCTGATTTAATAAGATTTTAGATAGCAATTCTATTTGTGTATATACATACAGTTACATAAAAATATAGATAAGTTTTCTACAATTTCTTTTATAGATTTATATTCTACACTGACGCAGTGTCTCAAGACGAAAGTCTTTGACCAGTGTGTGTTGCCAGTGATTACATATGGAGTTGAAAGCTCAAAGTCACTCAAAGGGCAATGGAGAGGGCTATGCTCGGAGTTTCTCTGCGTGATCGAATCAGAAATGAGGAGATCCGCAGGAGAACCAAAGTCACCGACATAGCCCGAAGAATAGCTATACTCAAGTGGCAGTGGGCGGGCCACGTAGCTCGTAGAACAGATGGCCGATGGGGCAAAGAGTTCTCGAGTGGCGGCCACGTACCGGAAGACGCAGCGTGGACAGACCCGCCACAAGGTGGACCGACGACCTGGTAAAGGTTGCGGGAAGCCGCTGGATGCGGGCAGCACAGGACCGGTCGTTGTGGCGATCTTTGGGAGAGGCCTATGTCCAGCAGTGGACGTCTTTCGGCTGAAATGATGATGATGATGATTCTACACTTATATTATTGAAGAAGTTTCACATTACGATTCTAAGCAGCGAAGAAGCAGCCATGAACGTTGAGCAATCTGGAATTGTAGGCAAGCACGGGAAATGAAAACAACGATACGCCACCAAGTGGTCTAACTAAAACCACATGGTTTGACAAACCCTGGCACTACCGAATACGAATAAGAGAAGAGGAAGACCCCAAGTCGAATGGTGGTCTACAGTAACCCGCGACCTGAAACGAACACAACCTACAGGTCAGACAATCCAGGATAGAATATTCTGGCACATCAGAACTAGGAGAGCAACCCTAAATAATGGGATAAGTTAAAGAGGAAGAAGAGAAGGAGAGCAATGTCGCGGGCAGTTGCTAGTTCCATAAAAGAACTGTTAAGTAGCTTATGACGATCTGGACTATTGAATATTATTATCGTATTACGGTGATCGAGAAACAAAAGAAAAACATAACAACAGTTTTCTCGGCCGAAATATGTCGTGAATGCTCGTCTATCGATAATAATTTTGTCATTTGAAGACACATGTTTTATGATATCGGGTAATGACATACTAGGAGACTAACTGTCTGTGCTTGCAAAATAAAACGTTGAAGAATATATTATAATAATTATTTGCACAAATAAGGGGAATACGGAACGCACTGATAGATGGATTGCTTCTTTGTAAGTTATAGTTGAGCTAAGTTAAAGTACTGGCCAAATATGAAGTGGATGACGTTGTGTAAAAACAAATCAGGAGTAAAAATTTAAGATACAGTTTTTGTATGAGAAAAATTCGAAGGTAGCAGAATTTTCTTACGAGAAGATTATTTTTACAGAACCAATCTATCACGAAGATAACGTCACACGAACGGCTTTAAGCAAACAACACTCTTATTTTGGATTCATATACCTAATAGAGAATTTTAATTAACTGCAAATTTTAATAATCCAATATTATTCAAATTCCTATTTTACATAACGTCGTCCAGTTATAAATTATATATCGAAGGAAGAAGAATATATAGAGAAAAAGGTTACTCCAAAGAAATAATACTTTAATACATAAATTTGGTAATTTTGTTGGCAATATTACTGTATAGCAACCGGATGGAACATAGGGTATAGTCCAAACACAACGACGATCATCGGTGAAGATTCTATCGGTAGTCGTCTGAAATGACTATTCACGCTTCATTTGAAGGATACAATAACATATGAAGGAATCAAGTAGTCTGGGATACCATTCAACATTCGCACGGTACGGCAAAAGTAACAATTTGCTTAATTCTTTGTTTGAAATTACTTTAAAATCTATTAGACTATATGGTAATCAAATTCTTAGAACAAAAGCGTGAATAAAATTGCATTAAATGGGTATTTCCATACATTCTATAATCATAAAGCTATTTAAAAATCAAACATCTGAATTTGTTACAAGTCTTAGGGTACTTGTAATATTTTTCTCGTTTTGAAATCACCCTTAGGTAATATTCCATAATAGATGAGATATGTCATTATGGGTCGCTCTTGTGGGAAAGGATAAGTAAAATTATTTTATTCATATTGACGAAATGTTTCGGGCATTCATCCCAACTTATGTAATACGCACAAAGGTTTTAAACGCGGTTGAACTTTATATTGTTCCTACGGAAACCTTATCGATTCCTCAAAATCGTGAGTTACTGTGATTGTTTGTTTATAATACATTGTTATTTTCTCCATACTATTGTTCTATATTAGCGGTGTCCCGCGGCTCCGCATGCGTTTATCACCTAATAATTATTTTCGGCTCTTAATTTTATGTTTATTTTTGAAGTGAAACTTCTTATGCGACTTCCAAGCGTTAAACGTTAATTGTTAAACGTTTAACGCACATTATCAGTCTCTCCTCTTTTTGTGAGCCAGAGCGAGAGAGCAAATGTCGGTGTGCAATGTATATTGCACACTGTTTAAATAAAATATAAAATATCTTTTAAAATGAAGTTTCACTTCTATCGTGTGTGAATCGCACACACACCTTTTTTACTATTGACGATTCTTATAGCTTGTCAATTGAACGATGCTATAAGCGTCCCGTATACATAATTTCATCAAAATCCGTCAGGTCGTTTTTGAGTTAAATCTGGTAATACCAACAGACAGACAAAAAAAAAGTCATATTCGTTGTAAGTGTACTTTATAATAGATGCCTATCGAGTAATTTGGAAAAAAATACTTGTATAGACTTGTAGATTAATAAATAGGTAGATGAAGATGTATATTTTGTGATTATGTTTGTACTAGATAATATCACATCAACACCTAGTCCGGTTATAAAAATTATTTCTCTGATAGAAAGTTACGTTAGCCCTGGATACTATGGGCTATTTTTTATTCTTAATATTAAAAGTTACATTATAACTAGCTGTGATCGCGGCTCCGTTCGCGTGGACTACTAAAAATGCTTATTTTTTATTTGCGCAGAACCCTAATTATTATTTCCCTAAAATAAAAGCCCAAATTACTCCTTATAACATCAGCTATCTGAAAATCGGTCCAACCGATTCAGAGATTAGCCGGAACAGACAGACAGACAAAAATGTTAATGCGTTTTGTAAAAAAGTGTTACTTTGGTATGACAAACAGACACTTCAATTTTATTTATTTGTATTGACAGACTATGGTATAGATTAACAAGGAAGAATTCGCATCGGATGCTAGTAACAGATAAACAACACTACATGTTTTTAAAATTCGACTCTGAAGAACATATGCACTGTAAGCAAAGGCTTGCGTGAATAGGCCATGATCTGTTTGTAATATGAAGTATCTAACCAATATAAAATACACGTGATGACAAGCTGTTACGATTATGAACACCGCGTTGATTGACGTAGGTTCTAACCTTACAATAAGAAAAACATCGTGATGTAACCATATGTAGGGCGTTTTATAATGCTCACATGACTACTAACCATACTCAAATTGACTTTTATAATATTACGACTGTGGCAAACAAGCGTGCGGTCAGCCTTATGGTAAACGGTGACCGCAAATTATGTACGTTTGCAATGACGCGTTGCATAATCTGTCGCAAAGTACCTATTGTTGTGTCCAGGTAGCTGCACTTGAAAGCTCCATTTCATCTTAGGCCACATCGTCACTTAACATCAGGTCAGATTGTAGTGAAACGCTAGTCCAATAAAGTTTTTTTTTTTAATAAAAGTTTGAAACTAATTGCGTAAAATAAGATTGCTTGAAAGTGTATTCTCACTATGAATAAACATACATTAAGAAAAATCTTTGTTTTTCTAAGAATTCTAATAATAATAAATTATTACGTTTTTTATATATATTAGCAATTTCTTCTTCTTCTGTGGCAATGTGTGTTTATACATAATTCTGCCACTGTCGCTTGGATAGATTAGTTTGCTATTCTTCAAAGTTCAAACAAGCTGTAGGCTCCCTTAACAGAAAAGAAAAGGGAATTTTGTAGTAACTCAAAATGAATGTTCCTAGTTATTTTTTATAATCCATATATTTAATAAATCGAACTATATTTAGTACTGCTTCTCATTATACCGAAGATTTTGTAAAATAACTAGAATTGGAAAGAGCATTTCAACCTTAAATCGAAGGAAAAAGGAATTTGGTATAGAACTCTGTAAAGTAAGTATCCTCATATACCATGGTTCACTATTGTGAAAATGTCCAGAAACCAAATTGTTATCGCCCATGTTATCGATATATCCGGGCACATGGCCTTGAATATTTATTTTTTATCTAATGACAAGCACACTTCGCCTAATTGTGAATATTGCGATAAAGTTCAAGATATGCATCATATATCATTATATCATCATCATATTTTGAAGCAATGATGGCTCAGTGGTAGCGTGTACGACTTCGCGGCGATTGAGGTGAGTTTGAGCCTGAGCTTTCGGTAAAGGAAAACATCCTGAGGAAACCATGGTCCTACCACCACCCTCAAGTTGAAAATCTGTCGCCATGCACCAATAGATGTTACGGCAGCTGCACTTGAGAGCCAGTCTTTCACTAGGTTTAGCGTGTTACCATCTTGGGCTACATCATCAGTTAACATCAGGCCACTACGCCAAACCTATAACGATAAAAATCACGTTTTGATGGAATGTATCGGGAACAAAACAGAGAGAGAAGCTCTTAGTCTCAATATGTGGGATCAGGGTGCCTACCATACTATATTGTCCAAACCTGGCAGTACTGACGCCCTTGCCGTATAGAACTTCAACATATAGGTCACATATACACATAGATCAACGTAGCCCAAAGGGGTAAATGAAGGTCATAAAATCAAGAAACAAATATAACTTGTGTGCAAACCAAAACTATATCAATAAAAATAGCCACATGAAAGATAAAGATCTCGCAAAAACTCCTATTACCAATTTTTTGAAGAGTCTAGGTGTATGTTTTATTCAAAGTTAATGATATATCGAGCGTAGTATTAAAAAAGCAGTTTTTTTTGTTTAGAAATATTTATGTGTATTCCTTTTAAAATCTGTATACTCTTGTAAAAATTGCGATATAAATATTCTCTCCCTACGTTTTTATGGAATATTCTAAAGGGAGCGTAAAAAGGTTTTCATGCCGGTTGCCATAGCGACGGCAACACAGTAACAGTAAACATCTTAGTTTTTCGGTTATCACATAACGTTATTTTAAAAAAAATTGACGATTTGAGACATCAAATTCTAGAATATATATATATATAAAAGTTTTTTATGGCAATTTACCAGTAGTAGCATAGTAGTACTGTTATGTGCAGTCAGTTGTATTGATAAATGAAAATACTAAATAAAGACAAACATTTATTTAATAAAAACGTGAAATGACAAAATCTAGAAAATATTTCACAGATTAAACATATAGAGTAACATGATACAGACAATCAATCATTGAAAATTAAAGAAAGTTTGGACATTTTTCATCCTGATGCGAAAAGTCATTCGTTCTTAACGAACGTTCTTTTCAGTTACGGAAAATGACAAGAATATATATTTTTTTAATTGCCTTTTTTATACTCTTTGCAAAAACCCCGTTAATAGTTACCAAGTAACATTAAATTACGAATACTTAGTAATATTGTCCCATTGTTTAGCATCAAAGTAAACTACAATAGAGTTTAAAACTTGCAATTAAATCCGAAAAGTTAATATAACATGCTGTAAAGCTCATTATGTCAATGTTGTATTAATTAACGATATTAATACATCATTTATAATATTAATCAAGATTTATAATTATTATATTAAAAATTAATTGACACCACATAAACATACCACAATTCGATTATCAAATACAACAGTTAACATTACCTTATTCTCTGTGACAATAAAATACATTTATTTTATAATATTAAGTGTAACAATATATATTTTTATAGTATAATAATTATAATACGAATTGATCGAAAGAACAATTACAAATAGATTTTTTCATAATTTTATTTAATGTATCTTAATTTCGTCTAGTCTTAAGTTTCCGGTGGACCATTAACACCGTTTTATTAAAACATTATTAATTTAATATGTAATTTAATTAAAACAATATATATATTTTATACTATATATAATGGACCTTTATTTTAAATGTAAGGCTGGTTTACTTATTCTTAAAAAGAATTAGTTTCAGTTTTGTTAATTACGAAAATAAATTCAATTAGAATACTGCAATGAAATTTTTGAGTGAAATAATGCAGTTTCTAGAAAGTGAAACATCTAAATACATAATTTCTTCCAAATCCCTAGAGTCGTTTCCAAGAAACCAACTACACACATCTCGTTTTTTTTTTAAATAATAGCTCGGTACGTTGACTGTACTGTTCCTGATGGTAAGCACAGTACAATCCAAATTCAACGGCGACCCCTGAGAGATTGAAATCCATCGGCGGCCGCCGCTGTCATGTCATGTCACGGCCTGCATAAATATATCTTCACGTTACGCTTGAAGGACCCGATGTCATAACAAGGACATTGGCCGGAAAATGGTTCCACAGTTTCACGGTACGACAAAGATAAGGCATAGAGAACTTTTTAGTTCCAGCCGAGATGGAGGTTACCGTAAAACTGCGATTCCGAAGCCCAGCGCGTGTGGTTCTGTTGTGGAAAGGAGAGGAGAGAATTAGATTGAACAATCACCATGATATATACGGTAGAACACACTTAGCGAGGCGATGTTTCTGCGAAGCTGAAGCGGCTCGATGCTCGATGGGTAACGTCTGTATCATTAACAATGCGAACAGCATGTCTCTGTAACCTGACCAGGGCATCGAGGAGGTACTTTGCGGATCCATCCCAGAGGTGCGAACAGTATTCCATATACGGGTGAACTTGTGCCTTATAAAGAAGGTACAGTTGATCGGGCATGAAAAACCGTCGCACCGTGGATTTCTAGTCTCCGAGATGTAATAGAGATGACACTCCCGATGTAATCCCTGGAGTTGAGGTCGCTGCGAATATCCACACCTAAGATATTGAGGATGTCACGCATTGCTAGTGAGACGTTCTGAAGAGTGGGGAGGAGTGAAAACGGAGACTTTTTTTAGGAAAATGCGCACACCTGAACTTTGGCATTGAACTCAACCAAGTTACTTACTCCCCATGCATACATGGTGCAAGTATTGGTTAAGTTCAATGACAAGTTCCTCCCGTCTTTTTTCTGTTTTTTCTCGACCACATAAAGGCTTGCTACAATAGCATCAATTCATGGTGGTGTCATCTGCATAGCAATGAGTATGACCTAAAAGTAATATATCATTGATATGCAGAAGAAACAGAGTGAGCGAAAACACAGGAACTCCGGCGTTTATCGAAATGAACTGCGAATCACATCCTTCTACAAGGACACGAAATCTGCATTCACTTAGAAAGCCGGAGATCCAGTTGCAGAGGTTGTCGGGGAGTCCGTACGCCGGAAATTTAGAGAGAAGACCACAGTGCCAGACCCTACCGAAAGCCTTGGCTATTTCAAGACTGATCGCCAGAGCCTCGCCATGCTTATCAATTGCCACCCCTCAGCGGTGCATTACATACGCCAGAAGATTACCAGTTGATCGATTTTGGCGAAAGCCATATTGACGATCATCAATCAAAGAATTATCTTCTTGGTAACGGACAAGCTGGGTGTTGATGATCCGTTCCATGATCTTGCACAACACTGAGGTCTCGGCAATTGGACGCTAATTGACAGAGTCTTATCCTTTGGAGCTTGGAGATCGGTTGCACATTAGCCTCCCTCCAAACCCGAGGATCGACACCAGAGAGATAGGACAGGCGATAAAGGCGCGTCAACACTGGAGACAACTCAGCTGCACATTTTTTAAGTACAATCGCTGGAATACCGTCTGGACCACTGGACTTCCGAACATCGAGCGATCGCAATTCTCTAAACACGTCAGATTGTAAATCGTACAATCATTAACTCGGACATTGTGACACCGTAACTGGGAATTATAGGCGGTTGTGCGTTGCGATCATCGAGTCGGCAATTAGCCGAAAAAGAGATTAGCTAGTAATGTCGCTTTTTCTTACGGCTCGTCAGCCAGTGATCCATCAGAGTACCTCAGCGGGGGCAATGCTGGATGACAGAAATTAGCTTGCACGGCTTTGGCCAGACTGCAGTAGACTCGACTGTTAGCCGGTTGACCTACGAGATCATGATCAAACCGTGCAATGCGCTGAGCATTGACTTTAATGTAGGCTCTCTTACAGGCTTTGGTGGCGGAGTTGACTGCTGATTTAAGGGATTTAATATTAAGATCCTTGTTTGCGCGACCTCTGGCCCAATCACGATACGCGACTTGCTTCTCACTTACAGCATCAGCTATCGCTATCGTACCAAGAGTGTCCTCTGCAATTACAGACGATATCGGAAGTCCGTCTTCCATATTCCATTAAAATATGTGTATTAAAGATTACACTATAAATATTAGATTAAGATCATTTATCTAAGATTAAACTATTAAAATTATGAATACTTAGGCCAATTATTGAACATGTTGTTTTTATGACAATCTAAATTCGTAAAAAATAGGTCCTCTTTTTGTACGTATTCATATCGATAAGCTAGGAGCAAATCTCATCATTAATCTAAAATATGCATAATAACATTGAATATGTTATTATAACATAATAATATGAATATTACAATATAAATTGACTTTTTCAATTATATTCAAATTATAAAACTTTTTAAATTATCTCGTCTTAGATTAATGATTGGTTTCGGCTGAGCTTCAGCGCGCAGCGGAGACTAATAATTTATCTAAGTATCGCATATTGTACTTATTATACGTATATATATTTAAAGCGGACCTAGAATGTGTCTTACTTTTTAATTGCTTGACACTGCAACTTATCAGTTGGCTTATAATCACGGTAAATGTAAACAGACTGATTACGTCAAGCAATTTAAAAGTAAGATGCATTCTAAACCAGCTTCAAATATTATATAAATATTTATAGTTACTTTAAAATGAAGTTCAATCAGCTTGACTGAGATTTAATTTCAAATTTGTTGTAATGATTTCATTTCATTCGTATAAATCGTTATGGATGTGAATATTGTGGCGTTTACATAGTCAAATTTCGAAAAAAAAAAAAAAAAAAGAAAAAAAAAATTAGACATAATACACTCTCTAGGTTTTGTTAATATGTAATTTTTACCTTTTTCCGTTTTTCCTCTAGATCCAACTCCAACAACCAATCTAGACTCTCCAAATGTAATTTATGTGTGCAATATTATTTTTATTGCACTAAAGTAAAGTTCTATGTCTATGAAATATAACTAACTACATACCTACTAGCTAGAGCTCATGCAACGTTAATTATTTTCAAATTAGCCTTACATCTCTCGTGTCAAGATGATTATAGAGAAAACCAAGTGCTAGTGCGAGAAGTATCTAGAAGGTTCCATATCATTATATTATCGTAGAACCTATTAAGTTGATAGATACATTGCGTATTGTGTATACAAATCTGTTTTTTAATACTTCATACAATTTTTTATAATATAAAGTAATACGTAAATTAATATCTTTATATTGTTTATTAAATTTGAACGTTAAATTTCACACCACAACGTTCTCTTATTACAGTATTTCTTATCCTGTCACTCAATTTCACTCCTATCATACTTCTTAGCGCTCTCATTTCTACTGCATTTATTCTACTTTCATGTATTTTCTGCCACACTCAGCTTTCACTTCCGTACATGAGTGTTGGAACTAACACTGCTTTATGTACAGCCAGACGAGCTTTTTTAGAGATTTTCTGGCTTTTCATAAAGGCGTGCAACGCCCTATTCATCTTATTACCAGCATTAACTCTCCTTTCAATATTACTTTCACACTTTCCATCATTTGTAATCATTGATCCCAAATAAACAAATTCATTCACTTGAGTTTGTAGCCACCAATCCTGATACATAGTTCTGTCATGCTCTCTTCCTTTTCAAACACCATAAATTTGGTCTTCTTTACGTTCACTTTCATTTCCTTTTTTCCAAACCATCATTTATAATAAAGCATGGCTTGTAAATCTTTAGCCGATATAGCGACACGGATTGAGAAAGGGATGCTTAGATGGTTTGGGCATGTAGAGAGGATGAATGAAAGAAGATTGACTAGAGAGATTTATTAGATGGGTGTAATTGGGAACGTTGGAAGAGGAAGGCCTAGACGAACGTTCCATGTTCAAATCGGGGACGTTTTGAAGAAAGGTCAGTTCAAGAGTACTCTAAACCGACAAGCGTGCATGAAAAGATTGATTAATGTTGAGGAAGCGAAAGTTGTATGTCAGGATCGTAACAAGTGGAAGGATGTAGTCTCTGCCTATCCCGTTGGGAAAGAAGCGTGATTTATGTATGTATGTATTTGTTAGTGACTATATAAAGTAGATTATTCAAATTAAGAATAAATATTATCTATAAGTTTCCCTGATTCATAGTAGTGCAGCTAGAGGACAGTTATAACGGGGGACTGGATAGCCTCGGATGACTCTGGTTTGGAATGTAAATGTTTTTGAAATGTAGCAAAGGCCTGCAAACCTAAAAGGTTCTTGGTTTTTTGTGTACGATAAATAAACAAAGTAAATGTAGAGAGAAAAAAAATGTCGGCCACCTGGGAAGACCCACATTTTTTACTTTTCTGACGAACAGAAAACACTAAAAAATGTCGTTCCCTCAACACACATATATCTATTTTACCTTTTCTGCTCCAGCCGCCTCCAAAAACGTAATTTGCCCACCCATGCTACACCACTACTTATGCACATAATGTTTGCAAGTATCTCAACACTTGTTTCATACTTCCGCACTAATAGTAAATCACCAAGTCATGATCTTGTAAAAATTCCTTACTAATAAAAATAATTCTAAAATAATAATTAAAAATATAAGGTAGTGTAAAACATTTCACGGAAAATAGCTGACAAATTGAAATGAGTGTATTTCATCTCTAAGAAATACGGTGTACGGAATAAAAAGTTGAAACACAGATGTCACTTAATAAAAATATTTCTAATTAGAATAAGAAATTGACAATCTTACTTATATTTTTTAGGTTTTCTTTTATGCCAAAAATAGATTTTAGTTCTAAATTTAAAAAATCACTCTTTCTTCTCGCAGATCACCGTAAAAAACAACAAAAATGTATCTTGCAATATACTTTTAAGAGTGGTGGTGCTTGTGTAAGATTCGTCTGTAGAAGCCCCATCGCTACGCTTGTTTCTGCTGCTAAGCAACTGTGCTCTTGCTGCTGTATTCCGCTTCGAAGAATTTGTTTGGAAACATGCACTGGTACAACAAGCATTCCGACTCAATCCTCAGGTGTGACTGGTCTCAGGTCTGCTGTGCTTTTGAGGTAAACTAAACATATTTCTAGATTGCATTGACCAATTAACTTTACGGGGACTGCATGGTTACTTCATACCATAACAAAAAATGAATTGCGTTAAAAGTTATTTTTTACACAAGCTTCCAAAGACACTGGACAAACCGTCTGTCATAGACATAAAACGATTTGATTTAAACAACGAACACCTACAATTTTATTGTTCCTGAGATGTATGATCTCGACGTGATAGATGAACAACAAAGTGATCAAAAATATTATTTTAATTTGAGTTGGTAATTTATGAATTACATTATGATGTTGTCACCCGGTATACATTTTTTGGAATAATTTTTGTTTTGTTACGCCAAAGAATTTTAATTTCTTATGTGTGTACATAAATACACCCATTTTTTTATTAACTCTATGTTATTACTAACGTTTGTATCGTTCCCAAAAATAAATAATCTTAATATACTTACCTTGGCACTCATATCCATATCACAGATCTTTGACAATAACAATCATTCTTATGAGTTTAGGTACTTACTACGGTCGCTGATAATACAGCGCCTTTCTAATCTTTGGTAACAGAACTACGATTTAAAAAACTCAATACTATTTCCTATAATATTGACTTTGATCCCAAATGACTAGTTTTATGACTTAAATTAAAACTACAAATCATCGCTGCCCATTTGGTTGTCATCGCATAAGTAACTTTTGAAATTGTCCTTACCGTGGCGCACTTCTTGCTCGAAGAATTTGCTAATTGTTTCCTTGATAAAACCTTCTGGTTGAATAGCTTTTTCCAACTTCGTAGCTATAGATAATTTTCGTTTTCTTTTTTCGTTTGAAAAACGTGTGAAATCTAATGATATACTATGTCGTATAGCTTTTTGTTTTTTATAATTACAGTTTTCTTTTTCTGTTTCATAAAATTTTCCTGTACTTTTATCAGTAGGATGGTCTTCGTACCCTTCATTATAATGATTATCATCATTACTATTTTTAGTAATTCTACTAAAGAGCAATTTTTCCGAGTCTAAAAAACTTAGTACAGGAGACTTTTCATTAACAACCGTACAAGATTCACCAAACATGTGGAGCTTTTTATTACTACTTGAATCGTCGTAAGTAGACTCTCCTGACCTTTCGGTATCTGACGTTGTTTTATTTTCTTGAATGGCACATAGATCTTGATTTTTTGGATTCTGTCGTTTGCCATCGTTGTTTTCGGGCTCTTCCTCATTAATAATAACCTTTTTATCTTTGGTAAATTTACTTAAATTGGACGAGTTTATATCTGAATTAATTTTCGTTGTAGTGTTAATACTAGATAGCTTATGTGCTGGAGACATCATTGTGTTGTTATATCTATTTTCTTGTTGTGAATTTTTTGATGTGGTGTGCATTCCAAATATCCGCCTAATAGATTGGCGAAACTGTAAGTAAACAAACGCATAATATTAATCTCAATTTTTTGTATTTAGGTAAAATTATAATCACAACACATGAGTGTTGAAACACAACAGCCGAATGAGTGGCGAGTCATTATAAGGTATACATTCAGTCAAAAAAATATCGGGAATGGATGATTGATTATGGTTTCAAATTTATTTTTTTGAAGTGAAATCTTCTTTAGCCGCTTTGAGCACTTTTTGCTAGGGTAAAATCTTGTGAGTTCGCATCACCGACATATCTAATAGCAGTATATCTGTAGATATACAGGTGACGTATTGTGCAACATTAGTGCTGTGTATATCTTTACAAGTCAATTTTAAGTGTAGTAGTGGACATTGTTCAAATAGTGTTTGATTTTGATTATTATCTTAATCGCAGAATCACTGTGCAGTACGATAGTGAGTACTAAATAAAAATACTAATATTTTTAAGTTGAAAAATAAAACATGGTTTTAATTCCTGGACATTTTCACGTTAGTGGACCACGATATATGAGGAGGCTCACTTTGCAGAGTTCGGTACCAAATTCCTTTTTCCTTCGATCTAAGGTCGAAATGCTCTTTCCAGTTATTAAAGGACAAATATTTGGGTATTTATAAAGGTTTATATTTGGCTAAAACTTCTGTATAATGAGAGTCTAAATATAGCTCAATTTATTAATGCTAACTTAGCTAAACGATCAGCCTCTTCATTACCGTTTATACCAACGTGTGAAGGGATCCATTGCAACTTTAAATCCAAATCTATATGCTCTATATCATGAACCTTTTGTAATATATCATAAGTTGTCGAGCTGCATCTTTGTCCAGTGGAAGAAAGAGCTATATGCTGTAAAGCATTTTTACTGTCAGTAAAAATAACTATATTTTGTAACTTTAGTTTAAGAGCATATGATAAGGCTTTGTCAATTGCAATAAGTTCCAAAGACATAATCGAAATGTTGGACGTAATCCTATATTTCTCGTAATGATAGTTCTGCTGAGCGTCATAAAATACTGATCCCATACTATTTTCATTTTTAGACCCATCGGTTTACAACTTGTACCATCCATTATACTTTATAGTTTATTCCTCTAATACACAATAATTAAGAATTTCATTACTGAATGTTTGTTTATTTTATTTCATAATAGAGTCTAAATTAGTTCTTATAATATTACATGTATGTAACCCATGTATTTAAGATGTACATAGCTAACATATCTGATTTGAGAAAATTTTCTGCCTTCATATCCTGATAAACTAATGACAATAAGGGTTTCTTTTTCCTTTCCCAATATCTAGATTGAGATTTATTATAATGGTTATTTATATGAACTAATGTAATATTTTCATTGAACTGGTTAATTTTTGAAAAGTATTTATACGCCAGATAAGTTTTTCTTATAACTAAAGGAGGGATACAAAACTCTATGACATGGATTGGTGCAGTTTTAATAAAACCCCCAATAATTCTGAGTGCTTGATTTTGCATCTTATCTATCTTAAATATATGGGTATTAGCGCTACTATAATACAAAAAACAACCAAAATCTATTCTACTGCGAATTAGTGAAATATAAAATTCTCCTTAGGTGCTTAGGGTGGACTCCCAAGAAGAACCCGCTAAGACCTTTAATATATTAAGAAGTTTATTTAATCTTACAAAATAGAGTTTTTCTCACAAGTAAGGTATTTACAATTTGAACACATACAACTGAGATATGTGGTAAAAGTATGACAGCATTATGAGGTGCAACCCAACATTTGTAATGTTTGTGTCGAATTGTTTATTATTAATGTAAAAAATTTTTGCAAAGTACTGGTATGGAGATTTGAAGCTTTACAAAAATTACATGTAAAAATACGATAAAGAGGTTTTACGAGCAATCGTTAAAGAACAATCTTGTCAGAATTCCAAAAGGGTTTTATAATGTTCAATATTTGAAAATAATACTAAAAGCGAATTTGGAAAGGAAGAATGTATATTTTCAGCGCTTTGCATGTTACTATCTTAAAATATAAAAAAAAAATATTATTATTACAATTACAAAAGACATTAAAACAAATTATTTTAAAAGTAGAAAATTGATATACTTGTGTATTCATTCCCACGTATATCAGAGGATCGTAGCAGATGGAACTCTTCGCGACCAATGCCGGAATTACTCCTGCACCAGGTGACACCTGCAACAATGATATCGTTCTCATACATTTTGTAGTTTAAGTAACTAACGACGAAGTAACTAACGACCTCGGAACCATGTTAACCGCGTTATATTTCGTTAAATACAGACAGCAATTGAAAAAGACAGAATTTCTTTTTGTTTTAGCATTTGCTAGAAATTAGGTTATAGACTCAAACCGGAAGGCTGGGTGTTAATTGTATTAAACATCAACTGCACGATTAGATGCATTCTAAATATATATATATAATACACACAAGGTAAACTTCAGGGTATAGAATAAAGGGTAAGCAAGGGCAGATGCAGCCGACTGGATAACAGTCAATACATATAAAAAAATCTAAGGTAACTCGTTTTGATGTCTCTGTGAAGCTAATTAGAGACTTTCGAGCCTAACGACAGGTAAGTAGATGAATCCTTTTCTCTAAGGCTCCTGTCAACCTTGAATAGAACTTCGCATTCTCCGAGATCTCATACAAAAGTCAACAAATTGTATATTAAGCGTTATAAACAATGTCGATATTAATGTAAGCAGAACGCAATCCTTTGAGTAAATTCGCGTAGTTTCTGCGTTCGAAGGATTTCAAAGGAAAATCCTTGACTGACTTTGGGGAAAGTACTTCATGTTTTAGTTTGAGTCCACATTGTACGTTGACTCACCAGGTATTGATGATAAAACTTCGATAGTACTTTCACTATCAATTAATTGATGGTTGGTGATTAAACTGTCGAGAGTTTATTTCCGAAGAAATTACATAAGATGGGTTGTATTTTATTATTGCAAAAAAATTTTGCGCATATGATCTTTTTTTGCTTGTCAATTTACCAAACTACGCGTGCTGCGGAACTCGCTAATAACCTTTTTAATACACGGCTGGATATTACACTGATTACTAAGAGATTATGATTACTAAGAAACAATCGATACTATCGGACTTGCAAATAATCGAAGTTTTATCAACACTATCATCAAGGTATATGAATTATGAATATTTAATTTCATACTAAGCGATATTTGATTTGTAGTCTTCGACTTTGATTATGAATTTAATTCGACCACGCTACTACAAAGCTATTACCATATCAAAGGAAACAAAAAGATGTTCGTAAAATATTCAGGAAGCATTAGAAACTATCCTGTATCCTCATACTTCACTTAGCTTTACCCAAGCCTAGACAATGTTAAACGGATATCTTATAATAATTTTATACGGCGGAGATTTGTAATAAATCGTCATAACCGTGAGAATTTTCAAATCCTGTACGAGTATGCGGAAAGAGTATTGAAGGAAATATATACCTATGATAAAAATACAAAAGCTTAAAACTGTTGGTAATTGTATCTTGGGATAGCGTAGTGTATTGTGGCTAAGGCCCATAGTTATATAATATAGAAACGTAAGTGTCAATAAGAAAATTAATGAAAATACCAAAGACATGGAAAAACTTAATATTTTTTCAAAATATTTATTACTTAATTAATAAAATTCGTACGAAAATTTTCTTTCCCAAAAATAGGTGCTCTTTTACTTATCATATATTGTTTTGTTACGGCGAGTATCATAAGTTATGACTATAATAATCTTGGTCTCCAAATAGCGTTTTAACTTTTTTCACGTTCAGAAAAATCTTTAATATCTTGAAGAAATGAAGCCAGAAAAATATAAATTTGGACAACAGATGATAAATAAAAGCTATTATTATTGATCTATTGAAAAATTAACATCACACCGACAAGAAAAAAATATCAATTAAATCATTGAATTATTTAATGTATTGTACTGGAATTTTTCAAACATTCATAGCAAAATTAATGCAAATCAAGTTTTGAATTAGAGTTGTCCTGACATTTATCGACTTTAAAATTTTGGCATTTCGAAAATTTTGCATCCCCTAACGGACCTAGGCGTAAATTCAGCACTGTAATCAATGCATTTATAAATGTAACAATGATATTTTATAAGAAAAAAATTATAGTGTCACTGGAAACCCTAATAATATAAACAAATAAAGCTTTGGACATGAGATTTTACACAAAAGCGAAGTCAGTGTGAATTTATATTCTTTTTGAGAAATCTAGTACCTGTTTTATAAAGTTTGTTGAATATTGAAAGGGCTCAAGATTGAAGATTGAAGCGGCCAAGAAGTGTTACCTTTATATTACACAGTATAAAGATTTTTCCTTTTTCATGTGACTAGTTACTTTTATTTACTGATTAGTGTAATGCATGTCTATTTATAACTTGTCTTAAACATGTATGAGGTGTAAACTGGAACATCTCGTGTGTTTTGTAACCACGCGTTTCAGACCGCTATATAGCAACAGGAACAAGATTAGTAAAATTATATTAGAAGTGCTATATTTTAATGCTATTTACTAGTTGTTAAAGATCATTCAGAGTGAAAGGGAGTTAGCGCGCTACATCATTTATTAGACAAGGATAGTTATAGCCATCAGCTCCAGTTTCATCATCATTAGATCATTTTTCTAATGTTTCAATTCATTTTAATGTCGTATTTACTGAATAATTAATTAATATGTGATCCATAGCAAAATCTTAAATAAATTCAAATAGTTTTTAAACATAACTTATAATTTTTACGTAAACTTTTTAAGTTCTCTACAGATATGCATATGAAATAGAGTGTAGTTCATTTAAAATACTGGTATTTTTTTTTCCAAAAAATCAATTATTATTCATCTAATCGAAAATACTAGCGTGTACATTAATAGGCAACCCGGTCAAAACATATTATCCATTTCATAAGAGACTTAAAAAATATTTTGATTATATACTAGATGAACGTAGGAATTTTGCAGCTGGATCTTAGACTATAAGGGCACGCTTGGACGAGAGTAAAAGCGTTCAGATGGAATGTCGCTACGGGCCATTCGGCTAAGCGTGCGTCGGGTCGGTTCTTTCCGACTCAGGGCAGCGATCCCTTCGCAACATTTGTACTGAACGCTTCTCTCTACTACACACACACAACTTTACGTGAAAATATTTATGTATTCCACTCCGTGCGACCGCAAGCACTCCGAGAGAGAGAAAACGAGTAAAATGAAAAATATTTAATAAAAAAAAATAGCGCTTACCTCCTTAAAATCTAAATTAATGTACTGAGAATTTGATATCGTTAATATCGGGATAGAAAAATGTAATATTAATAAATGAGAGTTAATAAAAAAAATTGTGTCAGCTCCGACGCGCGAATGGAATTTAATCTTTAAGAAAGATTGTCTTGGCAGAGTAAAGTTAATAATATATTATAACTTCCCTATATAAGTACGTCACTAACACAGTGTATCAGCGTTGTTTCTTATAGGTAACCTTGTAGGCTATTCGTGAATATCACTGAAATTAAGTGTTCTTTTTTTAATTCATTATTCAATATAAAAATATGATTAAATTTTAATGTATTACATCTGCCAGGTGTCTCATTTATATTTTGAAGAAACGATCTTCTTATTGGGATGCCAATCAAATAATTAGCAGAAAGAACTTACCAATTTTTCAGTAGCGAACTGCTCCATTAGTGCGAATACGGAATAAGGTGTCCAGGCAACTGAAAATGCTACTATCATTATGAACACCATATTTGTCGCCTTGGCTTCTGCTTTGCTGACTCTTCCTAACCGCTGCGAGTTCTGCAAAGAATAGTTTTGTTAGACATCAAATATTGTTGCTATAAATTGTCTGGAATAATATATAAATATCAATAAAACATTGTTTAGATCATATTGTAACTGATTATGATGGCTCAGTGCTACTTAGTATGCATTTTTTTTATTCGTTAAGGTTTTAGTGTTGTGGCCACAATGTCACCTAGTGGGAGGACTGGTTCTCAATTGCAGCTGCTGGAATACACTTATTGGTGCTTGGCAACAGATTTTCAACTTGAAGGTGATAACTAACTATGCAGGCATTACAAAAAGCCCTAACACCATGCTATCGTTTAATCACTATTTTTCCCTTCACCGAAAGCTCAGGCTCATTTCAGGGATTCGAATCAATCGATGTAATGTCCGTACACGCTACCACTGAACCATCATTGCTTGGACACTACAGTCAAATTCTACATTAAGCCTCAGCTTTAGGTGAAGGAAAACATCATGATAAAACCAAAGCATTGTGGTAAGGAGTTTCTAATGCCTGTCTGGTTAGCTAAGAGTATTATTCTGGCAGATGCAGTTGAGAGCCTGTTCACTTCTAGGCTTAGCGTTTTACCGTTTTATGCCACATTGTCACAAAAAGGAACCCAAAGTAAAAAAACATCTAAACGCAGCGTAAATTGTTGTCATGGAATAGAGAGTGATAGTATTCCATTATTTCTGACTATCCCAGTAGAGACATAATTTGATGACAACGACAGACGACGTTAGGGTATGTAATCAAATTTAAAAAATCAAATCGTGGATATCGTCTCTCTTTTTTCAAGTCCCAATTTTCTCTTCTCCTCACTCTTCAGAACGTCTCGCTAATAATGCATGACAGCCTCAATATCATAGGTGTGGATACTCGCAATGACCTTCACTCCAGGGATTAATTACATCGGGAGTATCATCTCCACTACATCTCCGAGACTCGAAATCTTGAACAGGTTGCGACGGTTGTTCATGCCCGGTTAACTGTATCTTCTTTATAAGGCACAAGTTCGGCCGTGTATGGAATACTGTTGCTGCCGTTGCCGTTGTATTTGGATTATACTGGACCGTAAGGGACAGTGCTGTCAATTCAAACTACTATAAAAAAAGTAAACGCAAGAAATATTATACTCAGAGTGATTATTATTTATCGATCTTTAGATCGTTATTGTAACAGTGAAAACATAAGCCTGAGTGATACATGTTTTCCTTTGTAAATATTTCTCCACATATACGAACATTTTTGCTACATAAGAAATGCTTTTTGGACTTAATTTCCTTTAAATTTTACAATACAGTTATTGAAAAATAACCAAGTGCCAAAACTTATGATCAAACTTTAGAGAATCATCCCAGTTCAATAATTACCTTTCAGCTTTTGACGTGGTATCGTATACCGGCATTACGACTATTAATATATATGTATGCTTTTTGTATAAGTCATATATATATATATATATATATTACTGTTCTTATTATACTAGATACAATCAAGATATTTCGCTGAGTAAAAGGGCACAATCAATGATTCAGACCATTTACTCACTTCTTACTAAGCTGCCAGAGCTTTACCGTATAAGATCTCTGGATTCCTGATTGTTGTTTAATTAAGCCTGCATTGTTCTATCTCTTTTAGTCCTGTTATGTTTATACATTTTATCTTTATCTGCCTCGTTGAATGCAAACAGCAAATTGTAATTTATGACGTTATCAAGAACAGAGATGCTAAAGTTGCTAATTAATTATTTATCGAGATGTTTAGACGATTATTATAAGAATCTTTTTTGTTGGTTTTTGCTCCCTTAAAACCGGATTTTCGTTTTCATTAAACAGATACGCATACGGACTTTCAAGGTTTCATTTAGCCTGTCCAAAATAGTAGCTAAACGTGCTGGGTGATCGAACCTATTTCCAGCCTGGCCACTAACCTCAATATAAAAATATAATTATACAGTCAAACTCATTTCTACCTATGCCATTTTACGTTGTGTCCATTAAAAAGTTACCAAAGTCGATACCCGTTAGGGCAAACCTGACTAATTTGGGTTTGTCTAGGTAAAGTTTAGTAGAATGACTAATTATCTGAAAAAACCAAAATTAAGTTTTCGTAATAACCCTAAGACATAGATAAAATAAAAAAGAATACAATATTTTATTTATTTAACAAGCAGTTATAATGTATTAACAATTTTATTGACGAATGTACTATTAATATAGTATAGACAGTCTCATATTCGTTAACTTCAACGTCAATAAAATAATACTAAAATAAGAACACACAGATCCATAAAAGACACAGATTATATAAATATCCTTTGTTCAAATTCTGTCTTCAATCAGTCAAACCACCGTTTCTGAATGTTGTCCTACTTGATAAATGGAAGAAATATTGGGCAAAAAAAATATTGTATAGTTAATTGAATCAAAAGGTTACAAGGTTCCTCTGCTATGCTTAACTCACTTACCCTTTTCAAAGTTCTTATAATGTTGACGTAGCTGAATGTAATGATGGAGAGAGGCAAGATCTGTCCCATAGCGAACAAAAACATGATGTAGGTGAGCGTGTTCGTCGACTGTTCATGCCAATTTACTGAACAACTGCGGACAGAAGCCAAATTATAACTCGAGCCGACGGGAATTCGGATTATTTAATAAAATTATTAATCAAATAGACAGGGTTGTTTTGTTTTTCTCATAATTCTTTTATTTGGACTGATCAAACAAATTTTTTTTATGTTTTACTTGGTAAAATTAAAATTTCTATGTTTGTGTAACTAAGTGATATATTTTTTAATTAATTTCTATTGTGAGGTTGCTAAAAGTATGACTAATTTAAGATGTTGTTTTGATTTTATCCAATTTTGTAAATTTCCATTGTGTTTTTAACATATTTTTTTTCTTAAATATGTGGTGTTTCATATTAAAATTTTAATCTAGATTAATAATTTTTAATGTTTGTGTAGATAACAAGATTATCCAGACGGATTATTTTAAAAAACTGTTTAATATAGGCAATACAGAAGATATGATGTATCTAGTAGATTACATCTTCTGCATCGTGTGTCTTATATCTACCTAAAGCCTAATTTCTGTAAAAGATTTATTTATAATATATATACAGTGAAACAATTTTTAAATTTGAATTCGTAGTTCCCTAGATTACCTCCCAAAAATTACTTCACAGATTTTATCTCTTTATAGTATCCCTAATAATGTAGTAGTATTAAAACCTTTTTTAAACAACCGCCTGTAACTAATGAAAGGGTTTGTATTTAGCGGATTACGTAATGTCTTCCTTTATTGCGTTTATTATAGCCAAAAACGAGAACAAATTTCTGGTTTTTTTTTCTCGAGAAATCTTTACAAAAAACCTGCCAGTCATAATTCTTTTTGGCAACAGTAAAATCATGAACAGCATATCTAAGCGTCGAGACAATACACTAGGGAAATAACCAACGAAAGTTATTGTTGTACAAAGCTTACTTAAATCGAATGACAATGGGTGAAATAATGAAATTTATTTTTTTTATGTCAAAGTCAGTTTTATAGTATGTAAAGCCTGAAACAAATAATACTTTTGTATAAGCCGTTATACACTTAACGCAATTTAAGTTACTAAAAACTTGTTCATTGTTGTCTGTGTAATTATTTTATTTGTGAAGAAATTAAGAAAAGGAATAAAAGTTGCGCTTGATAAATGGTCATTAGAACCCATAGTAATATTTAAAGAACCTCAAAGAGAATCACGGTTTTAACAATAGATTTTATATTACATTCACTCACAGCATTCACTTATCAAAATGATTGTATACTGCACATCCATACAAGACACGAGAAATTTATACCAGCCAGTTGCGTCATGTGGATGTCTCGCGATTTTTACATGCTAATGCCATCTATCTTTCACTTAAAATATATATTTTTTGTAACTAAGCACTATATGGTTCATTTTCCAATATAAAACCTGGATACATGAGTGTTAAAATTGTCTCTTATTATATTCAGAAAATAATAGAGCAAAAAACCTTATATCACGAAATATTGTTAAGAAATACATACCTAATATTAGCGGCTTCGTTAACGTAATTCCCCCATCCCATCAAAGGCGGTGTTGTCAGAGCAAGCGAGTACATCCATATGAATACAATAGACAACATAGCACCTTTTGAACTGAGATGTCTTGAACTCAGCGGCCTCGTCACCATTAGATATCTCTCGAAAGATATCACTGTTAGAGTTGTTATTGATGTTATGCCTGTAACAAAATTATACTTTTAAAAACATCGAATGAAACGTATGGAACCTATACCGATAATGTAAAGCTCAAGACATTGTATTTCTGTTTGAATGCACTAATTGGAAAATTCTTTTTTGCATTCTATAGTTTATTTAATGTGGAAGGTTATAGGCCGTATATCATCACGCCACGACCCTTAGGAATGTAGCAATAACCAAGAACGTCAAGCAATTTGGCAAGCTGATAGCAAATATGGGCAGTGGGACAATGATAGTTATACATGGGTTCATTGGCGGAGCGGTGAAAAGTTAATTGAATAAATTTAACTTAATTTAATTTAGAGTAACATCATGCGGTGTACACAATAAGCTACTCCTTTTTCTTCTTCTTCCTTATTCGGCGTCGCAAAAATCACTTGCAAATGTCAATTTGTTTAAAGTGTAAGTAGTGTTTTTAAACATTCAAAGTTGGTCCAAACAAATGGTTGCTCGCTTGTCAGAACTATGTAGGGAGTGTTTGTGCAAAGTGCTATATTCCAGTTTATATTTATAATCCACTTCACGAATGCAAACAACCAAACTATATCAGGCAAAACGCCACCAATATTACATAATATGGGGCCAAAGAAGTTAATAAATTAAAATAAAAACCACAACATGGCTGCTCCAGATCCCGCCAAAAACTCAAAGCGACTCTTAAGTGTCTTTTAAAGGCGTAAACTTTAGGCTCAACGCAGTCGAGTCACCGAACACAGCCACCGTTACTTTTGCAGCAGCGGCAATTGCGCGCGACAGCCACCGGTATTCGGAAGCTGCTAAATTTTATAACCTGTTCGCTGCTGTGCAGTCTCACGATGGACTCTGACACTGAAAGTTTCCTTGCACTACTGTTAATACGCCTCTATTCGGTACCTCCATTTTTAACTGGCCCTACAGTATAACAGTGGAGAGTGTGGGTGTCTTGTGAGGCCTGTAGGTGTGACATTCTGTAGCGAATGGGCGGTACCGACCATGCGTGTGCGGTAAGTCTCTACAAAATATATGAACAAGCGTGTTAACTACTTGTTGCTGGCCACCGGTGGTTGTGGTCACTGGCTGTGGCTGTGGTCGCTGGCTCGTTTGCGCCGAGCCTTAGCCACGTGACAGAATGACATAGGTAAAGTTAATCAGATTTATGTACATAGTTTTTTTATAGCAGCACGGCATAGACTATGCCTGATAGTAAGTACAATCAAAAAACAACGGTCACCACTGAGAAATAAGAAGTCCATTGTCGGTCGTCACTGTCATTCCGGTCTGCAAACCATACGGCAGCTGGATATTATTTGTATTATTATACTAAAATACATATATCTGTTTATTAAAGAATGCTCGAGTTGTAATAATGACGAGCTCGGTGTCACACGATGGACAATGCCACTACTCAAGACTGGAGAAAAAAGATACTACTATCTAGGAATATTCTTTAAGGTGAGTTCTTTACGGTGAATCTCAAGCTTAGATTATACAATAGTACTAATATTGCACTCCTTTGATAATGAAGAAGACACTCGACAAACCAAAAAAGAATCACTGTTCGGGCCAGCCCTAGGCTAAGCCACCTTGCCACACGGTCAGCCCCGGAATCTCCTTAACTTGGTGTGGAAGCGTGCTTAAAGGGGCTGTGGAGGGTAAAAACGATTACTGCCGTAGTTACCGGTTAAATCTAGATACTACAATATAAAACTTATGCTAAATTGCATACCCGGAGAACTGGTCGAACTCGACAAATACAGGCGAGTCGTTATGAATGTAGTATAGTGTGAGTGCATGAAAACTGCTGTGTGATCTGACCTGCTTTCAGCGTTGCCCAGATAGATCACCTCAAATACAGACTCTACTTCTTCTAATCCAATCTTACACACGCTAAACGATCGCTTCAAGCAAATGCGCGGCAAACGGTACACATAAAATAATATATCAAAGTACGGTCAGTGGAGACGAAACGAAGCGGGGTCTAACTCTCAAGCCCTTTTAAACGAAAGTGAAATGCTCTGGCGCACCAAGCCGCGAGCAGCGGGGTGACTTCCTGCGCGCTAGCTCCGCCCTCTTCGGGCCATGATAGTTTTATTCCGAACAGTCACTGTGTATGGTGTCGTGGCCCAGACGGTTATAAATACCCTACCACCTAAACACCGATTGGTTGATTGAAAGGTTTGAACCTAAGTCGATCGACACAGTGTCCCGTAAAGTTATCATTCAGTCATTATCACTTAAATTTTATTGGCATTTATTATTAGTTAAAATCTACCACTCGCTCGGAATACAAGTCACTCGGCTGACCTTTTATCCGTTATACACAAAATCACGATCAACTTTTTTGGTTTTCTTATAAATTCGAAATACTTTTTACGTATATATGTATACGTATACGTATAAAATAAAGTCTTTTTACGTACTTTATTTTTCGTATAAATTATAATTGTCTGAAATAAGTTACAATGCTTTATTATAAAGTACGGGTGGCAGCCCTAATTCTAGAATCCGTGGCGCGGGTCGCTTGGCTTTCGTTCATCGGTGAAGCCGCGGTAAATCAACTCGGGGATTACTACAGTCTTGTTCAACTTCACTTACGTAACATAATACGTTGCGACGTTACCCGGTCAGCATAAATTAAATTGTTATTTCCTTTGAATCATATTATTTCCTTGATTATGCGGAGACGATGATGTGCAAAATGGAAATGTTTGAAGCGATTATGCTTTTAGTGTACGGACGCTATCGCGAATTATGTTTAAGAAAATTTATATACGAACTTGTAATCAAATTTTTATTCATTTCAAATTTATTATGTGTAAATACGATCCTCATTAGACTATATTTCTAAGTGCAACTTAATTTCTCTAAACTTCTTTCGCTTTTGATTAACTACATGGACTCAAATTTTACGTTTTTGCTCAATGTTAATACAAGAAGTGATAATTCATCTTTTTCACATTGGGAAATGGATAAGTCCGTCTCAGTTGGCATATTATATTTAAACGAGCATGGGTTTGGCGAAAATTTTCGGTGTGATAAGGTAACGCAAACATTTTGAATATTTGCTTTTTTAATTGTTGTCTTTATTAAAATGCTTATAAAAAAACTACAATATTGAAAGAAAATTGTGTGCGTGTGTGTAATCTTGACACGCAGTTTAAGTGAAACTACTATGAATTTAATGTTATGTTTTGACAATAAAGTTGAATAACAACGCGTTAACACATTATTTTTGATTGACTGTTTAGTTTTTTAAAACGTAACGTCCGTAATTCCATATTGGTAAAAAAAAAAACATGTGTAGCAGTAAAAAATCCGTGTACGCCCATACGTCAAACGTCCATTACTGCCGGCACGGCGGCGCGGCGGCCGGCAACAGACTAACATATTGGTCGGTCTTGTTCCCCCACCCCCGCGTCTCGCAGACCGTTAGAATGGTCGCGCTTACGGCGGTCGAGCTATAACGCCATTAGTGTGTTCATTCTAGGCGGTAATTAACGTCAAGTAAGAATTGTCGCCAACATCGTTTAACAAATCTCCACATAACATCATAGAGATACCAGACCATCAGGTCTGATATAGGTCGAGACCGTACATTAAAAAAACAACTTAAAAACACGAAAAAATAAAATAATTTACATTACATTAAACATAATACATATATAATCACTTTAAACTATTTTAATCTAACTTACATATTAAATTTGCAAACCTTCATAAAACTTTGCAAGGGTACGCACCTAAATAGCCTAGGTACGAAATATTTTATTAGGGCTGACACGCTCAGAGATAATTAATTATTTGTTTTACATTAAAACTGCTATAGAATATGGGATTTTTAGAACACTAATAAAATTCATTTTTGAAGTATGTAATTTAAAATATTATATACATAAAAATATTATGCATTCGAGGTCTCTATATTATAAGTACATATATATCATATGTATTTTATATTTTGTAGGTATATATTTATTATATTATTCCATGTAAAACTTAAATTTATTATATATACATTGGATTCTGCGCACTCACGGCACTAACATAACACAAAAAAATTGTATCTTGTTGTTGGTCGATCTCCCGAGACACAGGATTTATTTCCTAGTGTGGGGATCTACGGTTTATTGTCATGCCTTGTAATATCAGTTTAATAATAATGATTTTTAATTTTTTTTTATTCTATTTCTATTCTAAATTGGGTATTTGAATTGTTATTTTTTGTGATAAATGGAAAGATCATATATAAGTTTTATAACAAACTAATTTTATTTTATTTTTTTCGCAATTTTTTAATATTTATTTCAAAATAAAAAAAAAATTTGAATTCAGTACAGAAAACGCGCCGATCGTTCTCGAATAAATCCGGGCGCGTGTGACGTCACAATGTTAATTTCTACTCATTGTAACACACAGCTTTTACAGTGCTTTGACACTTAGTCGATGAAATTCCTATAACATTATGACTTCACAAACCTGACGATCAATCGTAGCGCGTTCACAGTCCTGTGATTGTTTTTAAAATATTACAATTTTCAATTGTTTATTAGTAATTTAAAAAAAAATTAAGAATTTTTCCAATTGACTATTTTCATATTTATGATGAAGCTTTAAAATACATAAAAAAATCTATATTCTTTTTTTTTTCAAAAACCCAATTGTGGAGGTTTGTTGTGTTGTATCACTCGATATCATTAACAAAAAGATAAACACCAAGCTAGGTCAAACTAAATATTTTCATCGAAATCGTGAGAGATAATTCCCGTCCTGTATATGTACATAATATAAAAACTACTTATTTAATAGTATTTAATATACAGTCATAATGTCTCATTAAAAGGAACTTCTGTTTTGTTTTGTTTGTTTGTTAGCTTGTCGTTAGCAGAATGAATATGAGATGACTAAATGCAGTTGTAGCACAAAACGCATTACCTTGGCATGGAATTGTTCTAAAAATAGTTAAGCTAACTATTGAAACTTGAAACTCGGAAGCTTAGGTAACAGGAGATATCGGTTTTCCCACTTTCCAACTTGCAAATGGGAATAGTTCCTGATGACAGATAGGTGTATGTACATTTTAGAGTTGTGCCGGGTATCCGTACCTGTATCCGCAGATATTCGAGGAGGAAAAACGATCCGTATGTATATCCGTATCCGTTATTTTTTGCGAATTTTAAAATAAACTTTTATATCCATTACTTTAACGAAAATTTGAAAAGTAGCATTGAAAAACTATGAGCCCCTGAAGTGATTTTAGTTGTTACTAACTTATACATACCCCATATGATACAAAAATATCAAAGCACGCCTTTATAAAAAAGTAATAAATTAAAAACCATACTCAAATAAATCACGCGCACAGTACGAGTTTAAACAGGTTTCATAATTTCACTTGTGGAAGGTTTCAAAACTGTCTATCCAAGAGCACACGCGGCTACTGCAATCCGTATCCGAAAATCAATGCATCAATAATCCGTATGCGCGGATATACATTTTTAAGGATCCGGCACATCACTGATACATAAACCTATGACTATAGCGTCGGAAGTTGGAACCCGTCACTCTTGTGTCTGCTACAGCCATTTTACTAACAGAATTTGTCACTAATCATTTCCACCCATTTTTGCTGTTTTTTTTTTTAATATATAAACTAGCGTTGCCACGCTGCTTCGCACGCACTCATTATTTGTGTCTTGTTATTTTATATTTACTCACATTATTGACAATTCATATACTCTATCAACTGAGTAATAACATAACTATCGTTCCCGTTTACAAAATTTTAAAAAAGAAATTGTGAATGTTTAGTTTTTTACCGTCTCTGAAACTATTATTGTGGCTTCCTATAGAATTACATACATATGTTTACCGTCAACAAAATTCCATCAAAATCGCATATGAAATATAAACTTTTACAATTTTTTACACAAATTCTAAATTATTATTGTCAATTCTTATATCGCATTAATAACAGAATAATATTAAACTGTTTTTGAATTCAATTTCGGACATACAAACACATTTTTTAAATATCATATTCGTGAACAGTGTCCTTCATGATAAACCCTTGTGCCTTGTTCAAGTATAAATTCAAATAAATCAAATCAAGGATAAATACATAGGCCATGTTTTATATTTGTTACACGAATTCCATAATCCATTAGATTAATTTTGAATAAGTTCTCGGTTATCTTTACGTCAATACTCGTTTAAGTTTATTATTTCATGATACTGAAATGACTGCTATAAACGTGATATTACTTCACGAAACCGGTTATTCAAATTACCATAAGCTATTTACCTTGATTATAACTACTCGTTTTATTTACTTCATATTATAATGGATATTGTACTAAATAGTTTTTATATGTTATCATTTCACATATCTATTAAGTACTTATTTCATGTTTTAGTTAATCGACCATATAAATAGTAAACCGACTAGACCGTAAGAGAGCAAACATCAAAATATTCAGATTTCGACTTTTGCCGTGCGGCACAGCCCGATGTGGTGGGTGAATAAAATCGACCGTGAAAATGGTCAGTCGCAGTCGCGGCTGAGTGCCATAAGTGCTCGCTTCCAAGCTCGGTGAAACTGTAAAAGCCGTCTGAGGCTTTGGAGCCCTTATCATAAACACAGTGTAACCAGATATAAAAAAAGGCCAGTCGCAGCTGATCGCCCGTCGCATGAAGGTTATTTTGAGCAGTGTTTCCTCCTTCTCTTTCATCTTTCTTTATTCTATGATCAATTTTTGATGAATTCATTCACTTTATTATTTTGATACCAGCACGCAAAAGATCTGTTCTACTCAACATTTTTGAAGAAAATGATTTAGTCACTTCCTATATCAGTCAATTGTGTAAATGGGATAGCTATCCATATAGCAGTTGTTCGTCGTTATTCCTTTTCGGGATTCGACAATGGCCAGGACCATTGTAACCACTAGTAACCACCAGCCCCTGAAGAGTTCTGCCTCGCCTCCAGCTGCCCTATGTGCAAAAAGACTGCGTTTTTATTTTTACCCGTATTTGAATTAACGGACTCGAAGCCCTAGGAGAGTTAACCTGCATACACACCATTGTACAAACTAAAACAGCATTAAAGTTTTCAATCATTCAGAGCTATTATTATTCTGTATTCGCCGATCATGAGCCTTTTTTTATTTTTGGAGGGCAATACAGAATTATATTCGGCTGTGGCAAACAAAATACCCAAAGGGCCATTTAAACATTAATATTCTTAATACTCTTAAAGGTACTGGTGACTGGATATTCAAGGTAGCAATAACGTCGTCATAAGACCAGTTCCTTAAATATATACACAAAGAAACATTTAAACATCTACATTGTATGCTGTGCGGCGTTGTGAGGCGACTTGGTAAGTGACAAGTCTTACGGTGAAATTCCGCTCTCTTTATTTGGTCCGATTAATTCAGTATATAAACAATTTCTAAAATTAACCTGTCTAGAAATTTCTTCTTTTTCTTTAAACGCTAACAGTATGTTACAAATCAATCAAAGTCACTCTCGATATATAAAAGCGAGCTACATCCCGACCGAAGACAGTTCTATTTTGGACATCCAAGAGAGCACAAGAAGAACAATCCAATGAAACCTTGGATGCGAACGACGGATGTCACATCGGACACGTAGTAATATTTTAAAGTACTAGATTTCTGGTTCAGTTTGTCATTAGTACCAAAAGCTTGGTTGCCAGTAATAAACACGGATTATTAGGATGTCATTTACACACGGACCTTAGTTGTCTTATATCAAAACTGTAAATTATTATTTAAGGACAAAAGCCCTTTGTTGCTTTTAGTCGTCATATTAAAACGGACTTCAGTTTAGGCAGTGAACAGACAAAGGAAATTATTATTAATACTGTATAGGTACTAACCAAACTATACATATTTATGTGTTGTTGTAGTAATTTCTAACTAATAAAATTCGATAAGACCGTTCATTAAAACAGGGATGGTCACTCTCAAGGGACAAACACTCTCAAGTATCTAGCCTAGAGAGAGAAAGGGAGAATCAAAATGTTTTATTATCTCTTTCGACGTATTCCGTAATTTTAAGATCGGTTTTGTTTATATTACTATCGTGACAAACAAGTATACGGCCCGCCTTATGGTAAGCGTTCACTAAAGCTTATGGACGCTTGCAACACCAGAAGCATCACATGCTCGTTGCCGATGCGTTTAACTCCCCTTGTCAAGAGATGGTTTTGGAGTGTTTCTTAGAAATTACGCACCATACAAAGGAATGTGCGGTAAAATGGGTATTCTCACCTAATTACCTGTTTTACCGCATATTCTGTATTATAGCGCCGTGCTTACCCTTTACTTTTTTATTTCCATAAAAAAATTACAAGAACTCCACCAAGGAGTTTCACATTACGAGAATAAATAAGTGAATGGTAGAACCTCTTTGGAAGGGTTTTTGATCAGTATATATGTCTTACTTTAATACTAAAGTGAAAATGAGACGAAAGATGTAGTCCTAATTTTCGAACCTTTTTCTCAAAACTGTGAAACAAAATAAGAATATGAGTTCAAGCGGGGAATCCGATATTCATATGGAATCAACTCCACCTGATATCTTGAATGGGGCGCAAATTGCAGGTAAACTTTCCAAGAGTAGTGGCCCTTTCTGTATAATTTCTTATTTGCTTTTAAAAATAATCTAATGAAGAAGTTTGTTTCATTACTGTTTTCTCGCAAATATGTTGAAAAATGTTGTATGACATGCATGCGGAAGTTGGTTTTTACAAACTTGTGACTACAGTAAGCCCTCGACTTGGTCTCGGACTTAAATTCGTCTACTTGTTTTTAAAAAACCAACTTACCGCACTAGTATCATAAATAAAAATAAACTTATAAGAATTTAACAATAATATAATTTACTCAAAATGCATGCAAATAAGTTTTACTTCAAAGTTTAAGAAGTAAATACGATTACAACATATTACGCTCTTTCTTTGGAGCCGCTATGATCTCATGTATCCTTATTGAATATAGTTCATTAGAGCATCTAAAGAAATCTATATTAATTAATCTGTACTTATGTACGTACTATTTTTCCAATTTTGTTCTAGATGGCTATTTTTAAGCCATTGATCTCGAATTTGACATACTTTGTCAAAAATTATGTCGGTCTATCGGATTGGTTGGATCTAATTCGAAGATGTCTTAACAGATTTTAATGAACTTTGTAGACGGAAAATATGTCATTCCTAAATTGAAAGGCTATAAACATTATCATTGTATGTTGAATTGATAGAGGACACTGTCGCTAAGACAACGCTTACTGTTACTTGTATCTTCATCACTGCGACGCTAATTCTTTATTATAATTTATATTGAAAACAGGTACTTACAAGACTGAAATTAAAAGCTTTCATACAAAATATATTTTTTAATCAAGCCTCCGTCTCTAACCTCATACTGGGTGCGTCATTAGAATATTTTTATAATGTATTTATATATTAAATAATTTATTGCTCGTCTATCTTGTTTTGTTCTATGTTTATTGTAATATTAATTGCGGTATACAGTTTACGATTTAAGCTGACTTTTATTATTGTTTTTAAAGTGAAACTTTTTTCTATCGCCCAAAATTTTTCGTTCATCTATCACATGTCGCATTACATTACATTGTCGCAAATAAAATTGAATTTTATGCCGTGGAGTCAAGTATTATAATCGTAAATTTGGAACATTGTATATGTTAATGTGTGTTATTAAAGAATGTATGTCACATGTCTTCAATAAATTGTATTTTTTTAATTTTTATTTTTTAAGTTTCTCTTTCATCGTGGTTTCATAAAACACAATAATTTTTACAGTGAATCTTTTATTCTATCGCCCCAAAATTTTCGTTCATATATCACATTACATTACATTGTCGCAAATAAAAACAAAATAAAATTGAATTTTATGCCGTGCAGTCAAGGATTATATTCGTAAATTCGGAACATTGTATATGTTAATGTGTGTTATTAAAGAATTATGTCACATGTCTACAATAATTTGTATTTTTTTTTTAAGTTTCACTTGTTTCGTGAGTTCCTAAAACCACACATTTTTTTGTATTTTATGGGCCTTTTATGCAAATCGCATAATTCAGCTCCATCGTAGCTTTATCATTAAGCAGATACCCATTTCAGTTTAGTATTTTCATGTCAAAAAGCCGTTATCAAAGCTAACACATTATTTGTTTTAAAAGTATCACAAACGTAAAGATTTTATTCTTTTTTTAACACGTTTTTATTAGCTTCACTTGTAACTAACTAACTAACAATGTAATAAAATCTAAGAAGTCAATTTTAACCTGCTTCTAAATGTCGTATCGAAATGAAACTTTGTATGTATATGTAGTTCGGATGACAACACTATAATTTGTTATCTTGGAGCTGATCTAATGATTTAGTCAGGAGGTGGATAGTAGAACTCTTCAGTGGCTACTAGTAAATCCCTCGTTTTTGAAGAATCGCTCCAATCTTTTTAGATTAACCATTGTATATAAAAGAAGTGACAAGCTTACTAATATTTAACGAAGGTATCCATCACCAACCATGTATTATTAAAATAAAATATTGTTTGCGTTTTCTCTACAATGAAGTTAAAATATTGACAAGGGTAAAACGCATAGGTATTATCGTAACTAATACAAGTCAATTTCATTATTTTATCATATTTATTGTGATAAAAGCGTGTTTCTAGATTTTTTAAATTGCTTATTTTATTTTAACCGGTAAATTTGACAGACTTTAATTAAATTGTATTAAGAACAATACAATATTATGGCGATGTGGTAAATATATAATTCAGACGTTTATTACTCATACCTACATGTGAATAGTGTGATCATTTTGTTATATTTTTACGGAGTGAAACAATATTATCTTCCCAAGCGTCAGTGAAAGCATACATTTGGCAAAAAATCGCCCATTAACAGAACCTTTTATGTTCTTTCTCATATATCTAAACAACATATATTTTATAAATGTATGTAATAATATTTTTTATAACTTATAAATGGGTCAATCTTGAAATTCTGTAGGTAGTGTATTTTTGTCGTAATTTTCGGAAGGTGATAGAGGTAAAAACTTGCAGTATTTTTATTAGAAATATAAATGAAACAAGGTCAAAAAGGTGTACAGTCAAATTCTGTATATAAATGAAACAAACATGTACCTAGCTTTCAAAATGGGCCAATTTGATTGGAGAATCCCGATTGTCAATCATTCCGGTTTCCCTTTCACCTCCCAAACCCTGCCTATTCCAACGGTCTCGCTCGCGGACCGGCACGAAAATAAATTATCAAGAAAATAAAAAAACTTTGATTCTGGTATTTTTCAAGTACATATCATAAACCTTCATCAATCGAAGAAAAAGTGTATAAAATTTATATGTAAATTAAGTTACGATCAGAACGTTGCGAAAGATTGACTCTCGTATATAAATAAATGGTAACATGGACAAATCCCGTAAAATTTCGGATCGTTGGATTACCCTAATTTTGTATGTCCATTGAATTAGATCAGCTATTTTAAGTCAATGAAATGTAATTTCATAATCCGAAGGTTCATTGGGTTCAAATTTAATTTAATTTTTATGCAATGGAAGTAGAGCGTCAGCATGTAGTCCGGCTGACTATACCTCCTGGTTTAGGGAAAAATCTGTTGGGATAATGCTTTATCATTGGAGTTCTGCTTAAATTTTTCCGCTTGCCTTCACTCTTTTTTGGGTTCCGAAATTAACAAGGAACCCTTATAGTTTCACTATGTCCGTCTGTCTGTCCCCGGCTTAGCTCAGAGATTCTTAGTAGTAGAAAGCTGTATACATAAATAGTTGTACATATTGAAAGTGTTTAAATATTACTCACGCCGATATGTGGTAAAACAAAATCTTGAAAAAAAAAATGATTGTTTAGGGTATGCCCCCTAAACGTATAGTGGAATAACATTATTTTTTTTCATATATCCCATGGCGTGGGTTGTCGTTGGATAGGTCGTTAAAAATAAAGCGGGTGTGTGAAAACCATTTTAACTTAAATATTTAGCTTAACTTAAACTTAAATATTAAGCTTTAAAGTGCTAATTTTTATTAGAGTCAAGTGTCCCCCCTGCGAAATGAAGTTAAAAGGTACGTGGAGAAGGAATTTTTTACAAATTCCATTGAAAATTATATTTCTGAGAAACCATTTATTTCTTCTTTTTATCGAGTTGCGTTTGCTCAAGTTACCTAATAAGACAAGTTACGTTAATTATATTTTCATCTTCCGTTGAAATGAATTTAAATTTTAATAATCATTTAATTCAATTCAATGAACTTACATCTGTTGTTATTGACTAAACGCTTTTTATTCAGATTTAAAGTCAGTCACGAGTTTTCAGGTCGGCATGACAGGGATGACCTGCGATGGATTTACGATTTCTGACGTCACTTTGCCTTTATTATTAAAAAAAAAAGAGTTTGCAAGGTTATTAAATAGAACTACTCACCCAATAGAGCCATGAAGAAACCATACAGAACACACATTGTATGGCCAAAAATCCAACGGTGGAACAGTGCAGATATCAAAGTGAACGGATTACCCAGGACAGAGACGGAGAAGTCCGAACACACCAAGTTGAAGAGAATTATATTCAACGGGGTCCAAAGCTGAAAAGAGAAATATTTATAAATTACACAAGCCAAGGGACTTCGACCGTAGGATTCGCTCGCGAAGAAGAGATAAGATTTGTACTTTAAACAAACAAATGACTTGTTTAATTGACAAATTTTTATTTTGCGGGCACTCACTTAATACCTAAGAAGGTACATTATGAAAATTACAGCAAATATAGCTTTTTTTCATATTAATTCCAGGCAGAATTTGAAATTTCGCACGTCACAAAGCGATATCATCTTAAAAACAGTGTTTCGCTTAATCGCTTTTTGAAAGTTTAAAAATGTATACCTAAATTTATGAAGTACATTCTTTTAGTTTATGTTGAGTTGAGTTCAATGGGTGCATCAAATAGTAGTTTTAGTTTTATTAAGACTTTTATGCGACTGGTTAAAGATGATTCTGCTTAAGCAGTTCGATTCGTTCAAATATATCACTTACGACTGTCTAACCTTACCAAAATTGATAATATCAAGTAGTAAATAAAATGATACCATATTAAAAAGTACATGAGAATTAATTTTTACTAAAAATAATATTAAAAAAAGGTGTGTGTGCGATTTTTTGAAGTGAAACTTCTTATGCGACGTTTAATGCACATTATCGGTATCTCCTCTTTGTGTTAGCCAGAGCGAGAGAGTAAATGTCGGTGTGTATGTATATTGCACACTGTTTAAATAAAATAGAAAATGTCTTTTAAAATGAAGTTACACTTCTATCGTGTGTGAATCGACACACACCTTTTTTGTGTTAGGATCCCTTTAGGTAAAAACGGCCAATGACGCGGACAGTCAGACGAACAACCGAGTGTCCCGAGTTATCCTAAAAAGGGTTCCGTTTTTTTTTCATTTTGATACAACTGAATCTTATTGAAAATACATAGATATATTTATGTGTAGATACATAACTTTTAGATAAGAAAGAAAATTTAACTTGAGAAGGAAATAAATATAATACTATAATATTAAATAAACAATGTTACATTTGAGAAAATGAAATTCATCATAATTTAATGCTTTCCTTTTATGGCACTTAGAAAAAAATACACATTTACAGGAGCCTCATAAAAGCGGAGTAAACGTATGAAACAAAATCTCGTGTCTCAAACAGATTAAACTGTTAGACGAACAGAGTACAGAGAATATTAAAGTATTTCTCCACATCTTTTTTATTTTCCTTGTAAGATATTACGATGCTTTACCGACTTTATTTAAGTAGATAATATCACGTAAGATAATAAAATACTAGCTGTGCCCGCGGCTCCGCTCGCGTAGACTACAGAATGACGTGTGTCGAGAAGATGTAAATCGTACTATCCTCGCTCCCAACCACTTCTGCCGCCCGCTGGTCTTCTTAAAGACAAAAATGCTTATTATGAATGATCTTTAGAAGACATGCTATCGCTATTTTTTTTTAGGTCTTTTTAAGATCTATAATTACGTAGTATCGTAGTACAGTATTATTATTCTTATTTATTTTATTTCGTTATAGGTTCACGTCACAATCTCACCTGATGTTAAGTGATGATGTGGCCAAAAATGATAACACGCTAAACCTAGTGGAAGACCGGCTCTCAAGTGCAGCTGCCGGAACACACCTATTGGTGCTTGGCGACAGATTTTCTACTCGAGGGTTGTAGCTACCCAGGCTTTATAAAAAGCACTACCACCATGCTATGGTTTCGTCATGATGTTTTCTTTCACCGAAAGAGCAGGCTCATTGCAGGTATTCGAACGCATGTCGTTCGACGCGATGTCCGTCCATACTACCACTGAGCCAACATTGCTTGTTTGACTGTTTGTGCTATCTTAGTGTATCAAATTCTTCGCGTCATATAAATGTAATTTATATTTTTTAAATGGTGTTTCAATTACATATTTTAAAGAGATAACATTTTTCCATTAATTCTTTAAAAAAAAATTATCAAAAATTATGCTACTAGTTTTTATAAGGAAAAAATTGATGAAAAACGACTGTGACGATTTGCTGAAATATTTTGGAATATGCGATTACAAAAACTGTAGCGAAACTGTAGCGATACTGAAGCCGTAATAGTATATGTAAATCTAATACCTATAGTATAGAGGTATTTATTGAAGCGTGAAATCTCTTAGTTGAAAGGCTGGAAATAGGATCAAGGTCGGTCCCATAATGATTCCTTTAACAGAAATTTGAATACCTCATAATGAGCCAATTACGTGAGGTGGTTGCTTGAACAGTGTTAGAAAATTAATGCTCTTAGTTAACCATATTAATGTTTTTTTAGAGCATTTCACCCACGGTTTCACCCGCGAACGCGTTCGTGTAGCTCTATCGTTGTTCCATTTACAGTAGTTGCCTTCAATATGCCAGATTGCTTGACGTTCATAGCTACTGCTCCACTCCTTACGGTGGTAGCGTGAAGTTATATAGCCTATATTGCTCCTCACGAATCTGGCTATCATATTCATCATATCAATCATATCAAATCCTATTTGTATTTCCAGAGATTAGCGCGTTTAAACTAGCAAACGATCAAACAAAAAACTCTTCAGCCTTGTTATATTGGTATAGATTTATTGAGAAATGTGAAAATAAAGGCTTGACGCTACGATCCTAAGGAGCGCAGCAGTAATCGTGAACGTCAAGAAATTTGGCAATGTGTGAAGTACGGAAAGTGAGAAAAGTAGTTGGAGGGGAACACGGCGGAAACCGTGGGGCACATCTAGTAATAAATATCTTATAGTTAAAATGATATATAAGTTATTTCATGTTTAAAATCTTTCAGTCATCAGACATTCGAATGTCACAATATTTTAGATGCAAATGGTAATAAAATGGTTTCATCATTATTTAAGCCGAAAAACGTCAGCTGTTGGATATAAGTTTCCCCAAAGATCACCACAGTAACCGGTCTTGCGCTGTTCGCTCCCAGCGGCTTCCCGCAATCTAACCGAATGGTGAAATACCTGTTGTTGTGTTCCTGCGGTGAAAGGTTTCCAGAGCTCCTTGGGGAAAGGAGGGTTCAAAGAAAGGTGGGGCACAGATAAATTTCATTGGAAATTTTTCTCTACTTGGGGATGTCCGACTGGTGGAATATCTCCACCCTACAGAAGATCGCAGCCAAATAACCTTGTGTTGTAATCCTGCGGTGAGTAGGGTTCTAGAGCTCCTTGGGGAAGGGCGGTTCAAGGTCGGCAACGCGCTAGTTATAATACCTTTTGGTGTTACAAACATTCATAGGTTACTATCAGGCGAACCGTAAGCTTGCTTGCCATATTTAGTTGTATAAAGAAGATATAAATTGGAGATATATTCGATTTAAATATTCGGAACATTTTCGTGATCTTCACGTAATAGTACATTATGTAATCTTAACACGTAACCTCTCTGAATTCGATCACGAGCTATACATATATAGCTGCTCATTTCGACACAATATTACGTATTCTTTTACTAGCTGTGCCCCACGGTTTTATTCGTCAGTTTATTTGACCAACGCACCCGTGTAGGCGCTTTCGTTTTTCTTACTTCCCATACTTGCCTACAGCTTCCCAGATCGCTGAACATTCATGGTTACTTTTCTGCTCCTTAGAGTCGTAACGTAAGGTTATATAAACTATAACTTTTCTCAATAAATAGTCTATTACATATACTTTTTTTAATCCGACTGGTTATTACATAGATTAGCACATTCAAACAAACAAATTCTTGAGCTTCATAATATTTGTCCGACCGCTGTAAGCGCAACCCTCCTGATGGTTTGCGGGATGCGGTGCGGCAGGTGTGCACACATATACACGGTATTGAGAATATACCCTATATCTTAAGATCATTAGTGTATACATGTTATTGCAACTGTGGCAGATATCTAATGATAAATGATATATCCAATACACATAATATTGTTGTCTTTATTAAAAACCTAATAAAAAACTACTATGTTGAAAAAAAAATGTGCGTGTAATCTTTACACGCAGTTAAAGTGACACTTCTTTGGGTTTAGGAGTATATATTGACAACATATTCGAATAAAAAATTGTTAAAGCATTAATTTTCATTAAGTCTATTGTTTTTTTAAAGCAGCGTCCGTAATTCAGTCCTGGTATAATAATCTCATGTGTAGCACTCATAAAAATAAAATCGCGTAAACCCATTCGTCAAACGTCTATTGCTGCTGACGCGGCCGGCAACAGACTAGCTTAATAGTCGATCTCATTCCCCTCCCGCGTCCCGCAGACCATTAGGAGGATCGCGGGTTACGGCGGTCAACTTATAGTATAGATTAGGCGACATACTGTATTAATGCTTATTCACATGCGAAATGGGTAAAATAAAAATATCGGTGAATATCGATATAACAGACATTGTTCTGTCCTTTCTGGTAGTTAATGTCTCGATCACAGGATCCTAACATAGTTATGAACCATCGTCTCTATAAAACAAATACATTATTTGTAATATAAGTTCAATCGATCAAGTCGTTCAGAAGTTATTTACTTTAGAATAATAAACAAATAGATAACATCGATATTTTTGGAAAATTTCATCTAACTATATTATTCGCATAAATTATGAAAGAGAATATGAAATACTGTCGTGAAAAATAATTTCCTCGTGTCGTTGTTAAGCCTGATTTAAAGGCAGTTCGACCAGTAGGTGGCTACTTCCATGGCGTTGTCCGAGATGTTTATCAGATAACTCATTGTGCACGTGGAAGGACATGACGTATATGTATGCAAGTGTGGCGTGGACTACACTTAGGCATCACACTGGCACTGAGTGTCACTCTCAGAGATTACGTTCCACCGGCTAAGTAGGTTACTCTTGTAGCAGCCGACTTGGGCCCGCAGTTTGTTGAGACTCTTCCAAACCTGCCAGGGCAGTTCGTGGCCAGTAGGTATTTCTTTATTATTCGAAATAGTAAAAATGTACACTTAGAATGAAGTCAGGATATACCCTTTGCAAAGCACTCGTTGATTTAATTACAATCCAATATCGGAATCTCGAATCTCCAAGTTGTAAGTATGAGTTACTTAATTCTAATGATAATACTATACTGCTTGTACTAATAGTTATACGAGTTATTTTTATATAAGTTTCGGGGAATAAATAAATAACATCTTGCCCGACGACGCGACGGTCCTTTTATAATGTCGTGTTCAGGACTGTTTACGAATAAACCTTTTTATATATTTTCAAAGTTAATACAAATATTTCTTTTATTGGTAAATATTTACATTTTATAATGCAATATTTTCCATTATTGGGATTATTTAAAATACATACCCTTTTATAATATATAAGTTTGAAAAAAGAATACTTATATTCTATTTCTTCTTCATAACTTGGCATATATTCCTCTTTATTGAATTCCGAATACTTATTACTTATACTTATTATATTATTATTTTATAATCAAATCAACCCCAGAAATACGCAAACAAATTTCATATTTGATTTAATGTAAATGACAGTAATTGCATATAACAAATAAAATAATTTATTCCCTAGGATATGTTTCTGTGTTCAAAAAATCTTGCATTAAAAGCATAATCACTAGAATGTACATTGGTTTGTTTATTTCAACAAAATGTCTGTTATTATTAATTGTAATATTAGCATAACTATTTTCAGTCTGTTTATTTATTTTTTGAATAATTTATCTTTTGTTTATAATAAACTGCGGTGCTTCGATGGAAACTGCGAAACGATAATAACAGTGTTTAGCTTTAATTATATCTCAAATTTAAAGCCTACAGTGTAAAGTTACAAATAACTTTACAGCCAAATTACTAAACATCTAGTTTCTTGCCGACTCTTCTTAGAGACTGGGATGTTATCCGAACCCTTTTTTTTAAATGCTAGCAATGTAAAATCATTTTACCATGCCTGATAGAAAGCACCAGTCGTCGCTGTCATACCGCCCTGCAAGCCTGCTAACAGCTTGATAAACCCTAGATCTCGAAACATAACAAAACAGAAGAGAGTCACTGGAACGGGTACATCACTATGTGCATGGTAGTCGTAATCTATACTGACACAATCCTAATGGAAGTGCTTTCATATTTATAAGTTTCTTCTTAGGGCCTAAGTACATTAAATAAAGTATTGTTAGTATATTGTTAGTTAAGTAAGTATATTGATTTTGAACTCGTTTAAAGGTTTAGTCGTTAGTGTTAAGACTGTATTAAAATAATTACATATACGTTTTTGAAATGCAAGGGAACGCATCATGTGACCTTTTAAGAGAGACGATGGAACTTGAAGTATCCGAAAGAATGTTGAGATTGAGGAGTTTGTAAGAGAGCCTAACATCATAAGCGAAATAAAATGTTACTACGCTGGTCGGTCAACTATAGAAAATGTTGGAAGATCGAGCAGTCTAGAGGGCATACTTGGGACGGCTAACTGGTCGTCGTCCAGTATCGCTAGCGTGACACAATAGAGGCGGATCTGCATCAGCTGTAAACCGACAATTGGGTATTTGACTGTATAAAAAATATGAACCTTGTCGGTGTAATTATAAATGATTATATATTTTACAATGAATTCTGAAATATTGCATTCTTATTCAATTATATAAGAAATAAAATACATGTTTTTAAACCTCCGTCTCGTGATGAGAAGCGCTCTATGATTGGTTGAATCTCTAATTACGTCACGTGCCAGTAGATTGTGATCGCGTAACGAGCGAATTTGGTAGATCCCTGTGCTTTTCTTGTTAATTATATATTAGCAATCATTATTTTCATTGTACACAATAATGGACACCAAATTTATGTTAGCCAACGGTAGTACATATCATCATTACAGTCGAAATACGTTCACTGCTGTACATAGGCCACCTCCAAAGATCGCCACAACGACCGGTCATGTGCTGCCCGCATCCAGCGGCCAACCTTTACCAGATCGTCGGAACATCTTGTGGCGGGTCTGCCCACGCTGCATGTTCCGGTACGTGGCCACCACTCGACGGTAGTATAATAGATATACCGTAAGGAAATTCTATAAAAATAAAGGATGTTTTTTCCATTGCGAAGCTTAAAAATGTGATTATATTGTGTGTTTTTTTTAGTAAGTATAATCATAATATGGTACTTTATTAATATTTAATATCTTACTTTTCGCAGCTAGTTATTCTTCTACCTTCTACCTAAGAATAAGAATCTACTTTATTCATGTCAATTATACCATTCGACCCAATGTAAGTTCAAAGTATAGAGAACGTATTTTATATTTAATTATTCTAAAAATCATATATGTGTAGTAAACAATGGAGACTTAATTTTATTCGTGGTTTCTTATATAAGATCAGTTTAAGAAAAATTAAAACTAAATTTTTAGATTATATTTATAACTAGAAACACATTTATCTAAAACATTAAAAAGTTTTCATTTTCACCATTGTCTTATTCACATTATTTTTTTTCTGCGATCTCTAATAAAGAAGTATCAGTTTTTGTTTATAAATTTGGCTCAAAATTCTCAATATTGTTAATAATTTATTGACCTTGTATTTATTTTCTATTACACTACAATGGCAAACAAGCGTGGAACCCGCCTGATAGTAAGTGGTCACCGCAACCTATAGACGCTTGCAATACATAAGCATATATAATACAGGAATTACATGCGCGTTGCCAACCCCTTTAAAACCTGTTCACTCTGTAAATATCTACTAGTGGGTACTGGACATACTATCTTGTTCTTGTTGTAAATATTGAAGATTTCAATATCTAACCTTAAACTGTAAAAGTAACAACGTATAATATAAGCTACACTTTTGTGTATCACAAATCATTTTGTTGTAAAATAGCAATATATATATATATATATATATATATATATATATATATATATATATATATATATATATATATATATATATATATATATATATACTCGTAAGACCATAGTCATTTGTTTGGACATATGAAAAAACTTAAAATACAATTTAAGAAATGTATTTTCTTTACATGTATAATATTAAGTTTCCTTATACCAAAATGATCCTTACAGAAAAAAAAACCATTTGAAGTGACCGCTATATCATTCGGGCGTCTACGAGCCATTTTCAATCACTTCATTTTTTGTGTTTTTTGGATTTTAGGAACGCTCTCACACGGTGTTTCTGGGATTTGTATCCCGGTTGTATTATTTTTTTTGTATACGCCATAGGCAATGTATGAAATAACGATAATTATTCCATACTTTGCCTAGGTATTCTATACATTGCCTATAACAATATATCATTTGCAGACCATTTTATCTCCTAAATATATTTTAAAACAATTTTTTACCCGATAATAACACACAATGGTTACGTAGCACATACCAAGACTGATTTACGACGTCGCGGTGCGATGTTTGCAAATGGGACCGTTTACGTAGTTTTTTACTCATTTGAATTTATTTGGCGATTTTTATTAAAATACACAAAATGATGTACATAATATTTATTTTTAGCATTGTTAATATATTTTTCATTATTTTAGACAGGTTTTCGAAAACAGTCAAATACCCTATTACCCGTTTTAAGCTTCGACAGATGGCTCCTGCCAAGATGCTGAGTGAATACTTTGGACCCTCGGTTTCGCTCTATCGCCTCTTCAATGAGGCGTGTATTGGAGCTCCGAAGGTCGCGCCGTACCATCTTCGCAATTTTCTTGTTCAGATCTGACCTGTCTGACGAAGTCGCTTGGGTGGTTTCCCAAGAAGACCCTTGTCATTAGCCCCAGAGTCTCATCCGAGAGGTTGGACTTCCTGCCAGTACGCTGTTTTTTGCAAAACTTATTGCCCTCGTCCCTCAGCGTTTCGACCAGATTGTGTAGGGTCTCGTCAGCGTCATCAGTGGGTTCCAAGGCAACAAATCTATTCCCAAGAAGCTGCTGGAACTTCTCGGTGCCCGCCATGATTTGGATTGGGTTAGGCCGGAGCGTGGACATCCTCAAACTGTTTCTTTCAAGCTTCAGATTGATATTCAGAGAGCCTCGGAGCAGTCGGTGATCAGATCCGGTATTGAACCTGTTGATCACTGTGACATCTCTGAATATGTGCTTGCTATCCGTCATGATGAAGTCGATCTCATTTTTGTCACAGCGTCGGGGCTTTGCCATGTCCACTTCCTTTGAGGCTGTTTCTTAAAGAAGGAGTTCATTAAGAATAGCCCCTCTTTTTCGAGGAAGTTGACAAGCACTTGCCCCCTGTGACTATGGAGTCACAGTTATGGAACCATGCGGGCCTATTCGGGATTCATTGCCAGTCTGGGTTCCCACCTTGCAATTAAAGTCCCCCATAACAACGTTGAAGTGAGCCTTAGAGGTGTTGTGCAAGGCTTTGGATATGTCTTCATACATATCCTCCACTTCATCATCCGAGTGTGCCGAGGTCGATGCGTAAACCTGAATTACCTTCATGCTATACCGCTTGGATAGACGAAGGATCAGGTAGGCTACCCTGGTCGACACGCTGGAGATTTCCTGAACGTTGTTAGAGAGGGCCTTATCGACGAGGAAACCTACGCCACCCTGGGATGTTCTATCACCCTCGCGAAAGTAGAAGAGATGGCCCGAGTCAAGGTTTACGGTGTCCTCTCCCTCTCTATGGACTTCACATAACCCGAGAACATGCCATTTAATGTTCTCTAACTCCACTTCCAACTGCGCTAGATGATGGTCAAGCCTCAGAGTGCGTCCGTTAAACGTAGCCAGGGTCAGTTTGTGAAGCGTGTGGTAGCCTAGTGTAGCCCGGGGATTCTTAGCACCCCCTGCCCCACCGTTACCATGACCGCTACCATGGCCAGGGATAGCGAGGCGACTGGGAACTGGGGGCCATTTTCTTTTGGCTTTAATTTTCATGAGGGGGAAATGCCCATAATCCCCACGCTGGGCAGGCGGGTTGGGGATCGCAGTTTGCTGGTGGGGTTGATCTGCAGGGGCGCTGCTGCCCGCCTCCCGATATGTCCCTTAGTCGCCTCTTACGACACCCACGGGAAGAGTTGGGGTGATGCAATTCTAGGCCGGCACCACACGGCCCAAACCAATAAGGCATATAAATTCATTGAATTATTGTGTAATACGTAGTACATAATATTTGTTTGTGCGTTTGGGTGGTGCGAGTCCGAGATTTATTATAGTTTGTGTATATTTATTTGATTCAATAAACGTAAGTATGCATTGAGGAGCGTTACGTTTTGAATGTGTGTTACTTTCTTTCTTAATTGCCCTATTAATTTTTTGTATGTAGGCAGTTTTTATCGCATGAAAAAAAGTGAGAAGCCATAGGAAGCCTGGCAGATGTAAAACATCAAAATATAATGTTATTTTTATACTAGCAACCCGCTCCGCCTAATACATATAACTCTATTGGTTTACGCGACGCACACCTGTAAAGTTTCAAGTCAACATAATTTTTTCCGACATTTTCAACAATCACAACATTCCGACAATTTTAATGAAAACCGTATGAAAATACATTTGGTAGTTTTTGAGTTTATCGCACTCAGACAAACAGACAGACAAACGTGTGGGGAACTTTATTTTATAATATGTATAGATTGAAACTAACCGTGCCCGCGGCTCCGTTCGCGTGGACTAGTAAAAAGGGTTCTTTTCTTTTTTGCGCGGAACCTAATTATTTTTCCAAAATAAAAGCAGCCTAAGTTACTCCTTATAATATCAGCTATCTATTAGTGAAAGTCCCATCAAAATTGGTCCAACAAACAGTCAGAAAGGCAACATTTTTAAAAATTGCAATTCATCTGCATTTATTAAAAAGCTGTTATTTTGACATTACAAAAAGACACATCAATTTTATTATATGTATAGATATGAATAAATAAAATAATAATTACGATAGTTATTTATAAAATAAAATATCAATTTTATTTAATTATTTTATTTTTATCAAATTATTTACAAAAGAAGTATTAATGTTGAATAATGTTTTTTACTGATATTCACGAATAACTTACAAGGTTACTTATAAGAAACCATGTACACTAAAACGTACGTTAAGTAGTGAGTGTACGTAGTGGATAGAGAAGGGTTCCGTATAATATTGAGAACGAAGCGCTGAGTCGGACAGAGCCGACCAGAAGCGACGCTAGCCGAATGGCACGTAGCGACGTCCCATCAGAACGCTTATACTCCCGTACAAACGCGCCATTAGATGTTTCACGTCAACAGTCTAAAAAAAGTGAGAAAAAATGAATTACCAACCTGTCTGTCCTTAAACATGAGAAGTATCACCATCAAATTCAGGAAAAACCCGAAGAACCCGATCAAGAATAGCACGAAAGCCGACATCACGTATCCCCACCGGGGCATCAGCAGCGGGAATTCCTCGTAAGCCGTGATCACCGTGTCGTTGAAATTTTCCGGAAACGACGTCATTCTGACTGAATACGCTATAATTACTTATGTAAAACTTTTTTTTACATTGTTTCGTTATATCAAGTGAAGAAATCTGAAAGCAAAAAAAAACATAAATGCCAATAAGAATTCAGAGAAGAAATTCTGAAAATAATCTATTTTTTTTATAGCAGTATAAAGATCAAGATATTGTATGTTTTAAATTTTATACCCTATTCATTCAACGGCTATATATATGCTATATAAGTTCACGCTAGGACTCTAAATAGCGGAGCAGTAACTATGAATGTCAAACAATCTGGTAAGCTATACGGGAAGAGAAAACAACGATAGGTTGGCTAAATGAGTGCGTTGGCGCCGGTGATGTGCAGTTTTTTTTTATCGTTATAGGTTTGGCATAGTGATCACAATCTCACCTGATGTTAAGTGACGATGTGGCCCAAGATGAGAACACGCTTAACCTAGTGGAAGACTGGCTCTCAAGTGCAGCTGCCTGAACACACCTATTGGTGCTTGGCAGCAGATTTTCAACTTATCAATAAATAAATCCGTCGAATAAATTTAATACGGGTAGAAATAGTTAAATCTAACTGGATAAACAAAATAAAATAAATATTCTATCATTATTAAATAATTTTATTACAATACGGTTTAACGACTTTTCTCCGTATTAACAAAACGATGACCACCAAGTTCCAGTATTTGAAACCAGAGTTGCTAGATCGCTACGTTTCTTACAGTTTTCGTATATTTTAACCTTCTTTTGTAACATCCACCTAAGTAACTTTTTAATAAAAGTTCCTTTCGCGTGACTTGTATGTAACTCACATATTTCGAACTAACCGTTCACTAAAATCTATAGTCAAATTTGTTCCTATATATTTCAATATTAGCCAATACTAATCTATATAATTAACAACAAAAAAAAAGCGAACTGTGTATTTAACGTTTAGGCGCGTTAGAAATAAAACATATTTAGCCTTGTAGCTCTATATCTATATATATCTCTATTAAACTAAAAAGTCATTTAAGAATTTAGCGCTATTTTTGGATAATATTATATATAATCATACTTATACCGAACATTAAAAATAAGTTAATTTAGTTTGTATTTTAATTACGGAATTTGTGGTATATTTTATTTTGATTATATCGATATAAATTATCAATCATAAAGTACGTCGAGTGTTTATATATTATACAGAAGTATTCATAATTTATTAACACTATATCTGTTAAGAATTCATTAAGTACGATTCATGCACAAATAGCCGTGGACGCAATGGACCCTGGTAATACTGCTTGAAATCTGAATTGTGTGCTTATATTTTATTTCTATTAAATTATTTATAGTTTATATAACACGATGTTAAATTAAAATTATTTTGATGTATTTTAAATAGTTAATATTAGTTCTATCGTTTTTCAAAGTAAACGCCGAATTACTACCAATTTTGAGGGTAAATATTGTATCGAAATTGTTTCCTTATGTACTAAGTCCAATTGCTTAAGTTGTATTGTTTATTTCCTTGTTTCTTAGTTAATTTCGTAGGGGTCAATATTTTACTAAAGACACAGTGACACAGTCCACTCGGCATGTAGGTACACAATATAATTTAAGGAATTCTCAAGTTTAGCACTTTATCTTTTAACAGCAGAAGGTTAGTTTACATGGAGTAGCATTAATCAAATTTCCATATAAAATGTTTATCTCGTACGAATATATTTTGTCATTAGTTTTTTAATAAGTGTTGTTTGTAAATAAGTGGAAAAATAGATTATTATTATTGGCATATTTCTTTTAATTTTAATAAACGATTAAGATGAGCTCGTGCCTTTTTTTTTTAGCTTTAAGGGCCCTGGAGCCTTTGCGGCTTTTATAACTTCACCCGGCTTGGAGCTCGTGCCTTGAAGTAGTACAATGTTAACAATTGTCAACTATATGGCAAAATGTTAATCTCAGACGCAAGCAAAGGAGTGTTATTAGTTAAACATGTCTATATGTAGCATCGTAGCTCGCAAACCAAATTTGATTTTTTTGTTTGAAAAATTCGTTGATCGAGAGTTTTCTTTCTTAGCTATGATTAAAAAAATCTGTTCAGCCTTTGTAAATCATCGAATCTTTTCTATTTGATGAAGGAATGTGAACAATTTCCACGAGTCTGATCGATTTAAAATTCAGTACCTATAATGTTACTTCAAAGATTTATAAGAACACGGTAACCATGACCTAATGCTGAAGAATTATCTGGCATCTGCAGGATACAGAACTCCTCACTGACATACAGCATAGGTATTGTGTTTGAGCTCATCGGAATGGTCTCAATGAAAAGGTTTTTCAAATTTTTACCTTAATTTCTCTCCCTTTATGTATATCAACTGTGAATAATACATAATATCTTTGTTTCAATGTAATAATAAGTCGAGTCGTGTTACGAAATTCAACGGGGAAAGAGACGAAGAGTTATTAGTCACCTGGCCATCGTCCCTGGACATGCATTTTTTATTTAGCTTTCAAAGTTACGAAGCGATGTGACGACCTAATTTAACATTAATGGGAGCTTGAAAACTAATCAAACGTAAAACTAAACTTTTATTTAATGTCCTGAATGTCCTTTTATTTAATGTCCTGAATAACCTAAAGGTAATCTTAAGGACTTTTAAGATTTCACGTTGGCAATGATTTCGGTTCATTGTACAGTACATTTTTTATTTTTTGTTACGCCTGTACTCTGTGTATCAAATTATTCAAATTCAAATTTTTTAATTATAAATTGTTTATTAATTTGGTTTATTTTCTGTTATTCATATTACATACTTATACATAACATTTCATAAAAAATAGTAACATTCTGACTTATTTTTTTATTACTAGCTGACTCCTGTCAACGCGACGTTGTTATGCCTTTTCCAATAGCCAATAAGTCGTCCACAGCTTTGCCTAACTCTATTTTTTTCGTAAAAACTTTCCTGGATCATAACGAACTAAATAAAAATAATTACACTTATCCATCATTAGTTTACATAAAAATAGTACGTGGTCAAATAGCACACAAAGTAAAAATATTTTCAAATACCATTATGATGTTGCCAAAAAATCATTATTACTGACAGATTGTATGAAAAAGAGCTGTGAAATTTGTGTCTTTTAAGGTTGGTATTCTTTAAAAAAAAACTTCATAATGTTGAAACTTAAAAATTTAAGGACTTATGGTCGAACTGCGACCTTATTATAGCTAATACCTATATAATACTGAATATAATAATAAGTAATATGCAATGTACTGGCTTTATTAAATAAATAAATATCTTGTCTTTCGCGTATTTTGGCACGGAAAATTTACGATTTTATTATTCACAAGCTGTGTACCTAATAGGATTTCCCAACGGCATCATCTCAGGTATCACCTTAAAATCCTTAGGGGATACATTTTTAAAATCGTCTCTCGGTGCTCATCAACGTTGGGTATATTACTCTAGGGTAAAATTTCATTCTTTTACACCGGCTTTGCTGTTGTGTGTTATGATTTTTATTCAAAACTGGCTGTGCCCGCGGCTCCGCCCGCGTGGATTCCTAAAAAGGCTTATTGAGAGGTGAATGAAAGAAGATTGACTTGGCAGATTTATAAGATGATTGTAATTGCGAACGTTAGAAGAGGAAGGCCTAGACGAACTTTCCACGATCAAATTGAAGAATAGTTTGAAGAAAGGTGAGGTCCAGAGTACTCTAAACCGACGAGCATGCATGAATAGATTGATGAATGTTGAGGAAGCGAAAGTTGTATGTCAGGATCATAGCAAGTGGAAGGACGTTGTCCCTGCATACCCCGTTGGGAAAGAGACGTGATTTCTGTATGTATGTATGTATATAGATCAAAAAATGTTTATTCAATTTAATCTCTATTAAGGCACTTGTGAATGTTTTTTTTGTCAGTTTTATCAGAAGTTTTTTTTTTAACTTTATAATTATTATTTACCATTAATTATTATATTTAGTGGATGCAGATCCGCAATTATTTCCAGACATCACTATCATTCACGTCCACCCTATAATAAACTTTTGCCAGTAAAACCTGCTTGACGTGAGACGTGAACTCATTGTCTGGTAAGTCAGTAATATGCGTCGGGATCGTATTATAAAACCTAACTAAATCTAAAACACGGAATGACTCATTTATGTTCATTTCTAGTATTAAGTATTCGAAGTATTCTAAGTTTTTACGAAAATCATATTTAATAATATTAAAAAAATGATTATATCGTCGGTGATACTGCAATAGTTCTTTTCTCATTAAGTCCACATACAGGATTGTTTTGCATAGAATTATATTTTACTAACTGTATATATATAACACCACGATATGCATGTCGATATGCAAATAGTTAAAAAAAGTTTTCTCTAAAATCTCTTCTGGAATGATTTCTGTAAAATCAGTTCGCAAAGACATAGCCCGTTTTGCAGTATCACCGACGATATTAAAAATTAAATTAAATTAAAAAACCACAAGTTTTTTTACAATTATCAAAAATAAATAAAAAGGTTTTATGTATTATTTTATGTGGCAATAAATATTCTTTAATTTAGTCTTTATTTTATAAAGATAGGTCAAGTAGGTACTTTTGAAGATATTGAAGATTTTCTAACCCACCCTTTTTCTTTGCGGCCCAGTGCTAACTAAATGTGAGGTCGTATTTCATAGACATAACGGAATATATTCGAGATTGTGTAACCTAACCTTGAAATAAGATTATGTGTATGCGAAAAAGCTTTGTTCCCAACTGGCCTCAAAACATTTGACGGGAATATTTTTTACTCCAAAGGAGATAGGTTTTATTGTTCTGACATAAACCACTGTGGACTATCTCATTTAATAATGAAATTTAAATTGAGGATACTTTATTTATTTGTTTCAATGTCATTTACTGAGAAATAATAAAAATTCAATAATCGTCGTTATCTATAAAAAATATCTAATTCCTCAAACAAAATCTTAATCACCGCTACCAGCAACTATTACAAAAACAAAAGTTGTTGTACACAACATTTCAAAATCAAATTTAAAATTATTCATAAATTGATAAAACATTAAATTACCTTACCTTAAGCATTGTTATGCAGGCAAAGAATTTTTTTCATTTCAGAAATATTAGTCACCCATTATTAAGAACTAATTAGATGCGATGTTTTAATACGTTTGAATAAGAAAATGCTATCTATATGGTTGTTTATTTTTATATCGAAAACCTGCTAGGTAATCGTTTTCGGTGAAAACTTGCTTAATTAGAAGTTAAATTATTTCGTATATTTTTATTATTTCGTTATAATGTTTAAGGGAGCAGCTATTTATGTACCTATATTTTTTTAGCATTATTACTTTAGTTAACTAGCAAAGGCCTGATTACTAAAGAAATATTTCAATTAGTAAAACCTCGAGTTTAGACGTTTCTCTACGTTTAGATGTAACGCGAATTAAGGCGCGTTAACATCTCGAAGGTGTACAGACTATGACCCATAACGCGCAAGTTCCTGTGTTTGCTGGTCTCACAGGGCTTTTTTCTCAATTATCGAACAAAACCTTAGAAGTTTCAGTTCACAAAAAAATTACCTACACTCTGTACATTGGGCTCATTGAAATCATCTTACCTATCAAATATAGAACAAATACAAATGATAAGCAGGAACTCTGTAGAATAACCAACCAACTTATTTCTGCCTGCCTCGATGGGTACCTTAGCGTTACGATATAATATAATTATAATCTCATTCGACATCATCTTAATATCTCGATCTAACCGCAGCGTAAGCCACAATCTTATCTTATTACCTCGATCATAGTTTCGCAAACTTTATTACATAGGTATATCACTAAATGTATCTTAGTTCGAGCCCTCAGAGATACCTCGAAAGATTTTCTTTGAATAGCGGCCATAATTAAATTGCTCATAATGAGACAATGCTAGTTCAAGGAATACTAAGTAACTAAAACTCCACTGCTTTGATTAATTTTTTTTATATTTTGCAGGAAGATTGTTTATTGACAGTACTAAAAAGTATCACATATTTCAGCAACAAAAATTAAAATAAACGTTACATTTACGTATAAACGTTATAATATAGTATAACGTTATAAACATAGTTTTTTTTCTTGAATGTGTATTATATTGTATTGTATTATGTATTTTAGCGTATGGCCACAATGTCACCTGGTATGTTAAGTGACGATGTGACCCAAAAAGGTAGCAAAGTCAAGCCTAGTGGGAGGACTAGCTCTCAAGTGCAGCTGCCGGAACACACCTGTTGGTGTTTGGCGACATATTTTCAACTTTAGTGTAGCAGCTAGCCTGTCAGGCATAAGAAAAAGTCCTACCACCATGCTATGGTTTCATCACGATGTTTTCCTTCGCCGAAAGCTTAGGCTCATTGTAGGGATTCGAACTCACATCGATCGACACGATGTTCGTACATAATAACACTGAGCCATCATTTTTAAATGAATTGAATGATAAATTATTGTGTATTATTAAATGACAAGCACAATGAAGAAATGGTAATAAAATTGTATTTAATAAATACTTGAAATATGAATTGTAAGTTATATTACAATAGTATAAAGTAAATAGTGTCTCGGAAATGGCTAATGATTTTGATGAAATTTTGTATAATGCTTTACTTTACAAGTTTACTCAGATCGTTAGTTTGCTATTTATCTGCAAGACAGCGAAACTCGCTCGTCCAGATGTTGACTTATGATTTAAGTACAACGTTTTTATAATGTTTACAATTAACAAGAATTTCAATATTTATCTTGAGTAAGGCCATCATGACGGGCAACAAAGAAAGATTATGTGAGACTTACTAAAATTCTATGATACCTCTGCCGGATTTGACAGAGCGTTTTCGCATTCGTATTTAAAATACATGAACTTATATCATCTCTATTTTTTAGATGCGATATCGTCATTTTCGTTACCAAATTTATTTACTACTAGTTCTTATCTCGCGAGTTCGTTCCCATTGTTTTCCAAATGAAACGACTGGTGCGCCACCTATCGTAAGTTGTATTAATATATTAGGTCCTTACATATGAAATTAGCGTTTTGTGATACTGACCACTTTGATCTGAAATATCTCCTCTTTGGTTAAGAATTACAAATTGAAATTTAAAAATCATATAGTTGGTACATTTGAGTTTTGAAAACAGTCATTCATTTGTTTTTTCTTCATTTCTTTTTGCGTCGGTTATTACCGCACAATGGAAAACATGAAATATCGGTATATTTACGAGTACGAGTTCTACCGTGGCACCAGTGCTGCAAAAACAGCTCGAAGGATTAATGATGTGTACTAAGCTAATTTCGCAAAAAAAGCACGTTACGTTTTTGGTTTCAACGTTTTAGTTCTGGAAATGTCGACTTTCAAAACGAACACCGTGGACGGCTGGAGACCAAAGTGGAAAATGAAGAATTAAAGTCTATTGTGGAAGCGGATCCATCACAAAGCACCTCAGAGATAGCTGCAGGCTATTGTCTGCAACTGCAAACCATGAAGGCACAACTAGCTGCTAAACAACCGAGATTGGTCAATCGCTCTAGGCCACTGCTGCTTCACGACAACGCAAAACCACTACTACTAAACAACCACTAAGTTAGATGAGCTACAATTGGAATGTCTGCGACATCCACCGTACTCCCCGGACCTTGCTCCAAAAGATTACCATTTTTTCCGGATTTGGACAACTTCTTACAAGGAAGAAAATTCAACTCCGATGCGGCAGTCCAAACCGCCTTCAAAGAGTTTATTGATTCTCGCTCCATGGTTTTTTTAGTAAAGGGATCAATGAACTACCTATGAGATAGCAAAAGTGCATAGATAACAACGGTGCATACTTTGATTACATAAATATATTATACAAAAAAAAAATGACTTTATATACCTCCCTCACAAAACGACAATTTCATATGTAAAGGACCTAATATAACCTTTTCGTGTCTCCGCACGACAAATAACTCTAGTTGCGCAGCAATCGGATGAATGCTTTAGGAATGAATAGGGGACAAATAAAACATTCATTCTTAACCCCCGACGCAAACAGAGTATTATAATTCAACATACCTACTTGTCTGCCTGTGGCATCGTAGCTCTCAAACGGTTGTATCGATTATGATATAGTTACTTTTTATTTGTGTTTGTGCTCATTGGAGTGGTCTTAAAAAGTAGGTTCCTTCTATTGGAGGTTTTTAAATTTAGACTCCCATTCGCCCAATGGTCGAAGTTCGACTGTAATTCATTATTTTTTTAAGGCCCAATATTATTAAGATTCTTTTGTCAAATGTAAAAATAAATTCACATCGCAAAACTTCTTTAGCAAATATTTGGATACATATTAAAATAATTTGGCGACAACTTCTTCTCTGTGCAACTTTTTGAACACAAACTGTTATTTATGTATTTGACATTTGCGGAATAAACGTAAACAATGAATGTTTTATTATATTTTATGTAATTCCTATCCTACATAAATAAAATTGAAATGCTGTTCGTTCGTACGAGCATCATTTAAAATTAGCAGGAACGATTTGGGTAGTTAATTATCTTTTCTAAATGTTAGTAATAGGCCGAATAAACTTTTTAGAGAAATAAATATTTGAAATGTTACCCGGAAAACTATTAAATTCTGGAAAAATCTAAATTATTTTTAATTTTCATTTTTTTTTGTTTTGAACTCTTAGAACGAATCCTCCGTATTATTGTATAGAAATAGATAACCCAAAGCCGCTACTATAGATCATTCTGAAACCGTAGACTATTATCTAGGAACGCGAAACGCTATACTCAGGCTTCGTTTGATACCTTATTTACTTGAAGTTGGAATCTCTGAGGCGCTTGAAATAGTTCGTTTTAGTTTCCAAACCATTGAACATACATTTCTACGAAGCTAGCCGAATTAATTGATTTCGGCTAGACTAGAAATATCTATCTAATGATTAGTGAGTGAGTGATGAGTGATTTCGATGTTATTTATTTTTAGCTCTTACTAGATGTGCTTCACGGTTTCATCTATTTATATTTATTCGAACAATTCTACCGCACTATATCGTGTTTTCACTTGCTCTACTTGCTTGCCAGATTGATCGACGTTCACGGTTACTGCTTCGCTCCTTAGGGTCGTAACATGAAGTTATATAGCTTAAAGTCTTTCTCAATAAATAACGATTTAAAATGAAAAAATATTTTTTAAAATCTGACTGGCAGTTGTAGCGATTAGAGAAACAAACCGATAAACAAAAAAGAAATAGAGCACATCATCATCTCAGCCGAAAGACGTCCACTACTGGACATAGGGCTTCCCCAAAGGTCGCCATAACGACCGATTTTGTGCTGCCTGCATCCAGCGGCTTCATGCAACCTTTACCAGGTCGTCGGACCACCTTTTGGCGGGTCTACCCACGCTATGTCTTCCGGTACGTGGCCTCCACTTGAGAACTCTTTGGCCACATCGGCCATCTGTTCTACGAGCTACGTGGCCCGCCCACTGCCACTTAAGTCAAGCTATTCTTCGAGCTATATCGGTGACTTTGGTTCTCCTGTGGATCTCCTGATTACTGATTCGATCACGCAGAGAAACTCGGAGTAACACACATAATTTGCAATAAGTACGGTCGCAGGACACTTAGCGTGTGTAACATAATTCAATTTAAACTGAATTTTGAATAATGTTTTGCTGGGTTATTATTCAATTTGCAGCGTGGTAGAACATGACAATTGTATCCGACTGGCTCGCGACCACCACCAGGTGTAACACCCGGTATAGTGGTACGCTTAGGTTGCGTTCCGGGATCAACCGGTTATCCAGTTTTCAAGCGAGTGGTAGGGATCTGTACCCGTCTGGATCGCGACCACCACGCACATGGTGATGAACTCGTCATAGTGACTCTCTTTTGGTTTATCGCGTTTTGGGGTCAGTTAGTGTGTATCCAGCTGTTGCAAAGACTTCAATATATCCAGTAGGGCAGCGACGATTGGCGTTGGAATGTACATCTCTCGGTGGTCGCCGTTGTTTGTGGATTGTATTGCGCTTGCTATGAGGCACAGTGCTGTCACTTTGACGTGCTACTGTAAAATAACATTTTGGCAATCTTCCGGCTCCATCATCAGACCCTCGCCATCATGTGTAATAAAAAGTACTCACGGTAACAAAACAAACTAGCCCAAATTCGACAGCCCTGGCACATGCCATCAAGGAATTAGAGTCCCTACACCTCGGCTTCATCGTCATATCAGCTCCATGATACCAAAACATTGCATTGTCATCGTAGTTATATACATATGCCAAATTTCATATCAATTGAACCGGCGTTTGAAAATGTTTAATGTTACATTCATACATACATATGTTACATACGAAGATAGCAAGTTGTAAAAACTTGTAAAACGAATAACATTAATTGGCAGCGTGATTTATTAGATTTTTGATAGTTTTAAAGTGTCATTTATTTCTTTTTTTTTTGTTGACGTACTCATAGTGGTTCCGTGGAGAAAGTAAATTGGCTGTATAAAAAACGAAACATTTTATCTAATTAGCAAATATTTAAACAAGTACTGGCGAACCAAAAGAGCTTTCTGCTTTGCGGTAGAAAGAGGTGTGGCGGTGATGCTTCCTTGGAAGGTCCTACCTCATTCTGTCACTCACTAGTTTCATTCATATTATTGATGTCATGGGAATATTCATGTAAAGATTATGTTGTTTGGTTCGTGGCGTTACACTCCCTGTGTAGCATTACGGATACCATTTTGCGGTTAATACGAGATACAAACTTACAGTATTTTTTTATTTTATATAAAAAATACCAAATCTAAAGTCTAGCCTAGTAAATTACGATCGCTTTGTAGTTCGCAAAACTTTCTGCAGAATTGACATTTCATTAAGGGAAAAAGTAGAATTTGCGAAACGACAAAAACTATTTCTTAAGGTTTTGTCTTCGGTTAAACTTTATTTGATACCGTCTAGAATCGCTTGCGGAATTTTGTATTCTATTATACACAAAGCGATTAGAACGTAATCATTACAAACTCATCGCCGGGATTGTCGGATACCTTATATTCAAATGAACCCGAACATTATATATACAGGGAAAACCTAGTTTTCTTCGACGTGTCACATTTCTGAACCAGTAGCTATATTTATTTGCAAAGTGATTTTCTGTTTAGTATGTGAAAATTGATTTATAAAAAAAATATAGTTATGCTATCATTTACCACAACATCTGGAAACTAGGTAGAGTAGGTATAAACTGGCTAAAGATATCCGGAGAAAGTAAATTTAATCTTCATTTTAAATACCTACCGTTTCAACAAAGTGGTAGAATACATTGAATATTCATTATAATCTTCTTTGGAATATAAGTAATCGATAATGGATGAATGGACCGGTGAGGGATTTATTAATTTGCATTGTAATTAAGAACGTAAATTATTAATTGTTCCCAATTAACTACAGAATAAAAAAGTTAACGTAATAATTAGAAATGAATTATATTTTTATCTCACTTTAAAATCGTTATTATTATAATCCTCCTTTTATTATTAACCTCAAACGAAATTTTTAAGTGAAATATGAATATATCGACGCTAAAATAATATTATGTATAATAATTTGACAAAAGATAAAGTTCACGAAATGTGTACTACAAATTACAAACAAAGTAGGTATATACTCGTATAGACGAAATTGCTACAGGCGACAATGAAGAGTCTACAGGTCTACAGTCTGTACAAAACTAGAGAGACTTAAGGCGATCGAAAGACGTTCACAATAAAGCACTTAGCAATTCTTCGAACCCAACCATTTTGGAACTTTAGGGAAAGCTACATCATGTCTTAAGTCTCAATATATACATCAAAGTTTATTTTTTCTTTCATCTGCAAAATTTATATCAGCTCTATTTCATAGCTGTCTATTTTTTAAAATTCATTTTATTTAATCTAGTTGTGGAAATATTGACCATTTAGTACGCTAGTAGCAGTCTGACTGCCCTTAATTGTGTCGTACGGACTTGGGTATCATAATGCGTGGAAATCTTTTTGATGAATAGCCCAATGGTTTATTATCATTATCTTTTTCGTCCTTTTCCAATAAAAACGTGGCTCTTAAGGTTTAAAAGTTGAGGTTTCAAATCAATCATACCTCAGTGGTAGTCAAATTATACATTTTATACGTGTATAGCAGTCGGCTGCGTTTTTGGGCATACGTAATTACGCTACACTTTTCTAGATTGAAATACAATTTGTTATTATTGCCCCATTCGACTACTCTATCTATGGCACCCTCGTTTAGATGACAATCAGATATATTTTTAACAGACAGGAAAATCTTAAGATAATCTGCGAAGAGCAAACATAAATAAACATAATTGTAAAACTCAAGAGGTTGTTTAGTTTTTTGAAAACTACTCAATTTTGAAATATATGTATATATTTTTTCATTTTATAACTTGGCAAGCTGTAAGCAAGTACGGGAACAACTGCGGCGGGACAGTGGAGAGTAGATTAAATAAACTTAACACAGGTAAAACCGTGAGGCACAACTATTTTTTCTACTATTTATTATCATGGTAAGTTGTTTTGGTATGCTCGTTAAGCAAGTAACCAATCACTCTCAATTAGAAATTCCTTCGCCAACGATTTATGCAAATTCCAGCCATAAGGGAGTTTCGAAACTCGTTCGGATCTACAAAGTGTATGTGAAAAGTACTTTAGACTAGCGCATTCAAGAGAAATCCTTGAGTTTTATTGCCAGTTATTTAAGGAATCCGATTTCATTACTAAACAGTGAAATTAGTTCAGTTTGTTTTCCTGAATACGAATACTCTTACCAAAATATATACAGCTTATACCATATATAGCTATAGCCATATATAGGTATATAGCTATACCATAATTTGCTTAGCTCTGATTAAATTTTGATATCTAGTGAAAAAACGTACTTAGCCTAATTGTGAAAAATGCGATAAAGTTCCTAATGTGTCCGGGATAAAACAGAGAGAGAAAGTCTGGTAGTATGTAGGATCAAGGTGGACTCCGTGCTTTATTGTCAAAACCTGAAATTACCGACGCCCTTTCAATATACAAATTGATTGCTAGTTACTAAAAATGCGTGAAATAAATTAGGCTGACGTAGCCCTAAGGGTTAAAAGCCATAGACTGGGTAATAAGTCAAAAGCCAAAAAGCAGTGGAGACACTGATATAAGTTGATTAATGTAATTCTGAGATCACACCGAAATTTTGATCGAGTAGTTAAGATTAGCGGAATATCGATTCGATGTGCGCAGGTTCGAGCCGCGACATTTAGCAACGAGTTTTTCGGAATTCGTACACGTTTATTACGCAGTAATTATTTTCTTCCCGGAATTTTATTTTTTACTCTTATTATTAACAATTCATATGGTCTATCAAATGACGAAACGAAATTCCCGTGTACAAAATTGCATCCAAATTGATTGAGATTTTTTTAACGATTTTAAATGTATTATTGACAATTCTTATAGGTAATCAATTAGGGAGTGACGTATGCTTCCCGTCGATAAAATTTGATCAGAATCGGTTGAGAATTAATAAAGATGTATTTTTTTATTACGATTTCTAAAAGTGTTGTATAAAATTCTTATAGTCCGTCAATTGACCAATAACACATAAGCTTCCCGTTTACAAAATTTTATAAGAATCGGTCTAGCCGTTTTTTAATTAAATCCGGACATGCAAACAGACAAGCAGACAAAAAAAAGAGTGTGTGCTTAAGACCGCACGGCAGAAGTGAAAACTTGATAAAGACAATTATTACGTATGAATTGAATATGCTAAACAAAGCGACCAACAGCGAAGAGCAGCTGACTGTATCTTTCTCGCTCGGGTACACTCGGCAGTCCCGAGTTCACGCGATCGAGCCTGTCTCACCTCAGAGCGTGACGGATCAGCCTAACTTACTACCTACGGAAAATCTGTGTGCGGAGCGCCAAAAAAGGTTGTCACTTCAAAAAAAAAATTAAGGGCATTTTCGTGATAGGCCTTTATATAGATGGTCTCGATCGGGGAAAATACATACACAGCCAGAACTACATTTACATTAATATATATTAAAGTTATGTAAAGTAAGAAAATACTCATTAAAATTTATGCACCCGACATATTATTTTGTTTTAAAAAATTCACCGACTTGAATAATACGAGTATAAACGTAGCTAGTCTTTGTGTACTTGACAGTTTTCACTGAAATAAAATTGCGTGGCACGTTTGCGCTACACGCATCTCAAATTTACTGGCTGGCTGCCTTCCGGTACAGATTAAACAGAACAGATACGTCACTGCATACAAAAAGGAAATAAAATTGCAAAGTGCGTGTCGGGCGAAGCGCAGCGTAGGGTTTCCTAATTGCCCGTCACAATATGCAGACTTAGAGAGGCGTTTTAAGTAATTGTCAACAGAATTTGTATGAAATTACTTCTCCAAGTACATTTTATTAGTTGCTCAACTATTACTCGTTAACTTGTAAAGTTTACTTAGCTGTTATAGTTTCTTTTTAATTACGTCATTTATACCACTGCCATGAATATATTCACAGAGACGACATTTAACACTTTAAATCTTGATATATCGTAAAATGTAACGTAAATCGAAAAATGGTTCGAAAAAGAACCCATCCCAACTTTACGTGTAGGGAGGTAGACTAAATTTTTTTTTTTTCAAAGAATTTATTTTACCACTTTCTTGGCGTTATTCATATGTATACCCATACCAAATTAGAGCTTTCTAGTACTAAGAATCCCTGAGATAAATCGCGGACAGATAGACGGACATGGCAAAACTATAAGGATTCCTTGTTGAATTTGGAACAATAAAACTGTCAGTGATGAACACCTTCGTTTTTTATATGACGTTAAAAAAATAACTAACGTTGGTGCTAAAGTCAACATTGTCGCACTTAGCATATATTCTGTACTAACTGTGCTCCACGGTTTCATCCGTGTTAAATTTATTCAAGCAAATCTCTACCGCGCTGCCGCCAAGGCACCTGTGTGTACAGCTTGCCAGATTGCTTAACGTTGTAAAGAAGTTATATGTCTTATAATCTTCCTCAATAAGTTGTAAATAAAATATTTAAAAAAAATTCAAATCTGTCTGGCAATATGTTAGCCTGATCAAGGGGAAAAAAAACACGGCTTTTTAATTAGTATAGATTTAACTAATTCCCATACGAATACATTCCAAATTCGATCTTTGCTTGCACTGCGGTTAATCGCATTGTGGTATCTACCAGTAAAACTTAATTGCAAAACAGCCGCAGTATAATACAATCCTTGAACACAGTAGATAGGCAAATAATTATCAATAAATGCTCCGAACTGATCTAAACCCGTCATGGTAAATGTTAAAACATGATGCTCTGAAACGAGTCGTAATTTTTTGTGCAAATTTTTTTGTACTTTACTGGTCCACGCTTGATCACGATCTCACCTAAGTAAGTGAAGATGAGGCCGACGGTGGATCGCGCTTACATATTAGATACATATTTATTCTTCACTTAAATATTCCCAAGTTATTGATAACACGGGAAGTCAGGCGCTGGAAGTGAATTAAGCACCCGGACAATAAACGAGAAAGCGAATCGCTTTGTGCAATGGAAGGAATATCCACGACATAAGGTTCGACCATTAGTACGTTTAGCAGTCCTGAGGTAGAACGGGTTAGGCGAAATTAGATCGTACAGTGTCTTTCCACGTTTCCCAAACTATAACAAAATACTGAGGCAAACTACTTTATGTCAATGTTTTCATAACTTCTCAAGTGGAGTGAACCTTCTGTGTAAAATTTAATAAACATTATTTGTAAAGGAATAACGTAATGAAACTATTTATTTTTCTGTATAACGTTACAAAGCTATTTAAGGTACATAAAAAAAGATAGGTTGCGTGGTTCTAAGTAAGATAATTTTAGAAGCAGAACTATTTTATACTAATCATACTATTGTTACAAGGGGCAGATTCCTGTACCAACATGTCATATTAAATAACAATCATATTAAATATAATATATCGAAGAATCGTCGATGTAATTATGAAAACCGTACCAATAACTTAGAATCCGTACTATTGACTTTATCATTATTAACTTGGCGCGATAGCAACAGGTGTGCTCTGTGACCGCACGCAATTATAAGCAAGCAACGACCGATTTAAAGCGCCAAGCCTGGTGAAGCTGTAAAAGCCGTCAGAGGCTCTAGGGCCCATAAGGCTAACAGTATAGTCAGTACGAAAACAAAAAATGATTTAAAGGGCATTCTCGCTTCAGCTGTGGAATAGTAACAATCTAGTTCGTTGTTCGAGTTGTTAGATAATGAAGACCAGCATTTAAGTCGACTACAATAAACACTGTTCCTGAGTGACGTCACGCTGCCTGGCCTCGGCCAGGTATATCATTAAATTATGCAATATAAAAAAGAGGTGGGATGCGTCACCGGTCATTTTGGTAAAGTGAACTACAACAGCACTGTTATTTATAATGTAATATAGTTTGTCAAGATCAACAATTAAAATTATCTTATTCAATTTAGACCTTAAGAAGGGATGTAAGAACGTCTAAAACACTACTACTATTCTAATACACTGATATATTATTACGTTTCAATTATTGCGATTAACAAATTAATCTTTACTGCTGTCGGAATGACTTAGGTACTAAATTTTATTTCCTAGATACATATAATATACGTTTAGATTTATTTTCAAAACTCCCATTCCGTTCTTAATAAGTTATTACTGTCAGAGATAATATGATATCTAGCTGTGTCCGGTTCGCTCGCGTGGTCTACTAAAAAACCTTTTTTAGTGCGGAACCCTAATTATTTTTCTAGAATAAAAGTTATTTCTTATACCATCAGCTATCTGTCCCGTGAAAATCGGTCTAACCGTTTCGGAGATTACCCAGAACAGACAGACAGACAAAAATAAAAAAATAGCTTTTCGGTTATAGGTACGTATATGGATTTAGTAAAAAACTGTTATTTTGACATTACAAACAAACACTTCAATTTTATTATATGTATAGATAATATCGACCGGGAATGCTTTTGACAACGCCGTGTGAAAGCGAAAATCGCTCGTGTCAGTTTTTTTGCTTTAGGTCTTCCACTTCAATCAGTATCCGTAAAAAAACTTTTTTTTATTGAGAATCATTGATGGCATAGTTTACGCTGTTGTTATACTTCTTGAGTTCATATACTACAATGAACCTAACATTTCAACGAATCATAATGACGTCATAGCCTGTGGGAGGATGTTTTCTAAAGCTTGCCTGGTTAGATACCATCTTACTATTGAATAGCTATCGCCAAGCATCCATCGATATGCCTTCTCAGCCGTACAGATTGAGAGTTAGTTTCCTTTCTACGAACCCATTTTTTGACATCCGTTTTGATTGTGGACAAATACAAAATAAATTCTTACTTTTCCTTAATTTAAAATCATATAAATTAAATACTTTAACTAAAATATACCTAGAATATTATTATTTATAGTAAAAATATTAAAAACACATTATTTCAAATTATATGTATACATCGTTTACTAAGACAGATAATGATATACGTACAGACAAGATAAGATATACAAACAATAATAGTAGAATACACGATATTACACTATATAATAAGAATTATGTGTTTATTGAATAAATTACTAAAATACTTTAGACTGTAAATTTTCCTGCATAATGTGAGATCTGATTTTTGACCCTTTTGCGCGTATAGCGTGTAGTAGCGCGATAAAATACAGGTACTCGTCTTCATGGTATGTGCAGTATGAATCAAATCACATTTTTATTAGAACATAAAAAATGTTTACAACATTTATTGTACGTTAACAACTAAATTAGTTTGGAAAACTGAATCTCGGCCATTAGCGCTACCTCCGAGAGGGGAATCAGAGTTTCAATAATTATATAAAAATACACATTGTGCTACAGTAAAAGAATGCTATAAATATATATAATATATGTCTCGTAAATAAAAGTTCAATTAAATAATTTGTGCGAATGTATGAGTTCGCGTGCGATATGTTCGAAAGTTAACGAATTAATGCCAATTTTTTCAATTCATCGTTATTTTAGGCAACTGAACCAATCATGTATGACAGTTCTACATTACCGTAATATGAGAGTATAAATATTAAGAATTTTGTTAATCCTGTTGTACAAAACACAGCTAATAAACTGATACTGCCTTCTTACAATTATAATCGTAGCTGGTTCTGTATGACACACTCTATCCGATTTACGTTTTTGTCTACTGAGGCTAGGGTCAAATGAGAAACAATAAAAAACATCGATGTCTTCCGAGAGATTGGCAATTCAACGACGGTCGTCGAATAAAATGGTTGACCCAAAAAGAATCACTGTAATTAGTTTTTCACTAATTCCATGATAGTCACGACCGGATCTCTACCACCCCTAAGCGTGCCACAATGCTGGTTGTTACTCCTGGTGTATGGTGATTGCAATCCAGTGCGGTACAGTTGTCGTGCCCTACCATCATTTGATCACGATTCACTGATATGTGAAAAATATAGAAGAAAAATTTACCTCAGGAAGCGAAATATAAGTTATATGTTATATTTTCATAACGTATTTCATAACCTTTTTATATCTAAGGTCCACTTGATTTAAGACCATTTTATTATCAGCGAGTATTCAGTCCACGAAATCATATTTATAGGCTGATACATTTATTATCAACGGCTAGTCCTCGAATTCATATTTATTGGCTGATATAGCAAGTGAGTTCTTCTGATATTTGTATGTAGAATGAAACTGGTGTAAGTATAATATAGACTGAAATTGAGAAATTTTAGTAATTGTCCTCTTTGAGTAGTTATAAAATATGTTTATAATTATATTTTAACAGTGTGTTCGAAGTAAAGCTTGCTTATTTATTTTCTATGGGCATTTTTATAGACACTTATTATTATTTTCTTGAAATTTCCAATTTTCGACATTGACTTTTTTATTTTATTATTACGCATGTTTTTTTAATAGACTTAGGTACTGTTCACGTAACGTCGCTTCATACGCACGATTCTGTCATTTGCCGATTGTTATACGCTTGCTTACAGCTTGCGTGTAAACAGTGTACACGTGCACGTGCATACATGTTGCAGGCCGGCATGACAGCGGCGACCGCCGATGGATTTCGATCTCTTGGTGGTCGCTGTTGTATTTGGATTGTACTGTGCTTACCATCACGGACAGTACAGCAAATATGCCGAGCTAATATATATATATAAAAAAACAAACAAAGCCTTGTCCACGGAGCGGTAACGTCGCATTTGCGTACTGGTAAGCAATGGTCACACAGCCTGAGCGGCAACATATCATTATTCAAGAGTATTGCGAGACGCATAGAAGAAACTGTCTTTGTAATGGCGGTCTCGGCAGTCAATTTTGTTCATAATTTTGTTTATAAAATGTTTCTAGACATGTTAAATACTACGTCTGATTCTAAAAAAAGTAATCTATAATCCATTAACAAAGGAGTAAGCTTATTTCTATGTTATAATCATTGACTGTGTAACATGTGTTTATCAACACATGACATTTTCCCAATGAAGAAATCGTGCGTTTACAATGCTAAACTTGAAAGGAGTGACCTATATTTGTGGCTCACATGTATCCCTTTACGTCAACAGAATTGAGATGCAAACTACGACTGTTGTCATTTGCAGCTTTCATGGAACTTGCAAATGACACCGTCGCTTCGTGGGTTAAGGTAAGCCTAGACTTTGATTATTATTAGATTTACATAAATTTTTCAAACTTTGTGAACTCTTGTATTGCTTTCTTTTTTTAAATCGGTTATATTGCGTAAACACGAATAAATAATGAAGTGGCGGTCTTAAAATATTAATACATTGAGAGATATCTTTACCCTTTAAGACCCTTTCAGATGATGCGCTTTAGTGCGCGTTTTGACAACGTGCGCCTTAACTTTCTTATACAACACAAATCCTCCAAAATAAACACGCATCAGCGCGCGTTTACACGTCTCAGCACGCGGCGCTTAGAAAACAGTATATCTAGAGCCAGACCCCGTTCAGATATGACGAGCGTTAGCGCGTTTCTGAACATGGTCCAGTTATAAATGCAATCTAGTGTGTACGTCATCCGTAACAATAAACATTTTTTCTAAAATACATCAATTTATCGTAGTGTACAATTTTATTAGGTCTTTACATATGAAATTGGCGTTCTGTTGAACTGGCCACCTTGATCTCAAGAACCTTGAGCGTTTGGCTAAGAATTACAAATTCAATTTTATTTCAAATATAGGCTTATGTATTTGTGTTTCGAATTTAGTGATTACTTTGTTTTCACAGAATTTCATTTTTATTTGACATCGTTCTTTTCACAAAAAGGAATACTTAAAATATCGCGTTATTTACGAAAATGAGTTCCACCGTGGCATCAGCGCTATAGAAACAGCTCGAAGGATTGATGATGTCTATGGGGAAGCTACTGTCAAACAAAGCACGGTAGGTTTTTGGTTCCAACTTTTTCGTTCTGGAAATTTTTACCTACGAAATAAACCCCGTGGACGGTCGGAGATCCGTAATCCGATAATGAAGAACCTTTAAGGTGATCTTGGAAGCGGATCCATCAAAAATTACGTCAGAGTTAGCGGCAGGCTTCAGTGTGAGTGATAAAACAATTTTAATTCACTTGAAACAAATTGGAAAAATGTAAAAGCTCGAGAAATGGGTACCCCATGAATTAACTGAAACACACCAACAACCAATATACACAAAACCGTAAATAATTATACACGTAAACCTTCCTCATGAATCACTCACTCCATTGATTGAAAACCGTATGAAAATCTTATAATTTTATAATATGTACAAATAGAAGATATTTTATTTATTAATTTTGTTCATGATAGTTTTAAGTTGTCCACCAATTGCTCTAGCACTATTAAGAGGTAACATACTGATTATTCTTAGTAGGATCTTCCTTCTTAGATCTTCTTAGTAGGAGGTTCCTCGCGGTTTATACTAATTACATGGAGTGTACATTTTACAATCAAGTGGCTGACCCGTATATTAGAAATAGAGGAATACCGAAGTAGGTATAGATGGATTATGTTAGAAATTATATATGTATTAAGGTGTGAATTCTGAGATGACAGTTAATACATAGAGTGGATGAAAAAAAATGTATTTGCCATCCCTACTTAAGTGGGATAAGAGAAAGTAGAAGAATTGTCTGAAGTTATTATGATATATTTCGCAAGGAACTTATATTAATAGGTTTGAATATAAGAAGAATCGCATAAAATAGCAAGTTTAAAAAATATGTTGATAAACCTATGTAGATATATTTTAACTGTGTATTTTATTAGTGATTCTGCGAGGAATCACAAGGTTGTTATTGTGAACTCATCCAGTATGAGTATTTTTAAAATTTAATGTATATCACAGTTTCACTCATACTTTACGTTCGCGTTTAGTATATTTAATCCATTGTTTCTATTTTTTTAAGGTGAAAACTCATTCACAATACTCCAAGCAATTTAGATACACATAAATAATCTTTATAATATAAAAGAATATTAAACCATTCTCCTTAGACTCTTTGACATACATTAAATAAACACACATAAAAAGCTTTTCTTACAATCAAACTGAAATTTATTTCATGTTAATTTCTGAATTGTTACTAAAATTCGGTGCTGATACTTGTAGGGACTCTTTATGAATAATTTTGCGTATAGATAGCTTATTGTTTCTTCATTTTATTCTTATATAATTCTTTCTTTTTCATTAATGATTTCAGTTTGCATAAAGTTTCTCGGGTTTAAACATACAATCGAAATCCATATTTATTAATATATTAGTGGCTATTGGGCGTGTGGTGCGCCGGATTGTAAGTGGTCATCATATAATTTGGACGCTTGCAACACTACAAAGTATCATATACGCGTTACCGACCACTTAAGAACATGTTCACTCCCCTTTTTAAGAACCCCACAATGTAGTCCCCTGGGCAAATCTCAGCAGGGAAATTATTCCATTTTTGTTTCGCTGTCTGTTTGTATGTCCGAATTTAACTTAAAAACGGCTTAACCGATTTTAATAAAATCTTGTACTCGGGAAGCTTATGCCATTGCATTGGGCTGCATCCATCCGGGTTTCCACTAGTTTGACAAGACTCTGGGGAACATCCAGACGGAATTTAAAAAAGGCTTACTTACTTAGGCTAACTTAATTACATGACATCAATTTGTTGATTACATTATGTTTTATATTTTATGTAGCATTACTTATGCATGCTTAGCATACATAGACAAATCATTTTTTTCTTCTTATTTTAGGCATTTTTATTCTATCGATGCCAAGAAGAGGAACTACAAATAATTAGTTTTCTTACTAGATTACCACAAAAAGTAGAGTACCACAGTACCTATATGGTTTATTAATAATTAGTTAGGTTGTTTGCTGTAATGAGTCGATGTTGTCAAACACTACAAAATAATCGAAACCAACTATTTAAATTAATATGAATGAAATAAATATGATTATTTTATTTTTGTTTAAACACAATTTTTAAAAAGTCCGAGGATTCTAGTTAGTTCTAAATTGTTCGTCGTCAACAATTTGGGCGAGCTCTAGCTATAAGAAATACCATGAATACTTTTAGAATTCGTAAAATAACATTAATAAAGTTTTCTTAATTAATTCTTAACCAATTTTGATATAATTTTGTAGACGCAAATCATTTTAAGAATAGGCAAAAAAGAAGAAAGAAGAAGGATTTATATTAAAAAAAATGCAAAATTTAAATTTGTGATTATTCTCGACTGAATTTGAATAAATTTTGTACACGGGAAGTATGTTATGAATGATATGTCCAGAATTGATATGCTATAAGAAACGACAATAATACATTTAGAAATCGGAAAAAAAATTGAATAATCAAATTTCTATTAATCACCAAAACAGATTTTAATAAAATTCTGTATATAGGAAGCATGTGTTAATTCCGAAATTGATATGTTATGAAAGTTATTAATAATATTTTCAGAAATCATAAAATATGAGCAAAAAAACAATTACTGAAAAATGCGTAATAAACACGTGCGAAGCCGCGAGGCACCGCTAGATATATTATATATTGATTAATATTTACTTCAAATACAAAAAAAAAACTCAAACACAAATAAATACCTAACTAATTTTACAGCAAATACGAAAAGTTACCCAGTTTTGTTTTATTAAATGCATTGCATACACATATACGAGTTCTAACTACATGGTATTTAAGATATTTCAGAAAGTGTACTTTGGAAAAATGTATATGTTAAAAGTATACACCGTATACTAGTACATATTCAACAATAAGGTAACCTTGAACGATTAATAAACTAAACAGGAAAGTCGCTCATAACGGGCTCCCAAATGGATGTCAAAATAACAATGCATTACTAGGCTATAGTCGTGACTGAAGTGACGAAATTTCACATACGACTGATTCTAGATTTTTTTTAAATATTAAGGTCATTAGATAAAGATTTTTTTTTATATAGTAACTCGGTAAATTGACGGGGGTATCCCTGATGGTAAGTATAATCTACGCACAATGGCGAACACCGAGACCATCGATGGTCGCCGCCGTCATGCCAGCCTGCATAAATATCTCTTCACGGTATCTTCAAGGACCAGATGTCTTTAGAAGGACGAAGCAATGATGGCTCAGTGGTAACGTGTACGACTTCGCCTCGATTGACGTGAGTTCGTATCCCTGCAATGAGTCTGAGCTTTCGGTGAAGGGAAAGATCGTGTTTCCACCATAGTATGGTGGTAGGACTTTTTCTAATGCCCATCTGGCTAGCTACCACCCTCAAGTCGAAAATCTGTCGCCAAGCACCAATAGGTATGTTCCGGCAGCTGCACTTGAGAGTCAGTCTTCCACTAGGTTTAGCGTGTTATCATCTTGGGCCACATCGTCACTTAACATCAGGTGAGATTCTGGCCAATAAGCCAAACTTATAACGATAAAAAAAATAACAGCCGGGAGATAAAAGGCATAGAAAAGGTTTTAGTTCATGCCGAGATGGAGGTTATAATAAAGTTATATGATTGCCTTTGCTCAAATTACTATCTACTTATAAGCATAAAATATTAGTGAAAGAAAAAGTCAATAAAATTTTATAACAAAATATATTTAAAAAACAAGGTTTATTAATTATCGAACTAAAAGTAAATAATATTTTTTAATGAACTAAGCTACAGGAGATGGGTTTCTTTGGATACTAATCAGAAGCGCAGACAGTAGATACTAAATGAAATTTACATAATCTTTGGACTTTTAATTTTTTTAATATTTCTTTAAAAGCTTTAGCCTTTAGTTTTAGTAAATTAACAATAAAGTACCGAGAGACCGAAATGAACTGAATAAGGCCGACCTTGGAACCCCAAGGAGCTCTGACTGAGGACTCATCACAGGAACACAACACAAGATTATTTGGCTGCGATCTTCTGTAGGGTGGAGGGGAGGTATTCCACCAGTCGAAGAAATTTATCTGTGCCGTACATCTCTTAAAATCGATATTCGTAAAACATCGAAGTAGAGATATCGATGCACAGATGTATCCTAACATCTTGGTAACACGGTCTGTACCGGGTTTGCGACGCGGCAAATGCCATCTTGCAATGATTAGAGAAGTTGCTTAGCAGTTACCAGAAAGGAATTTCCCGCGCGCGCAAATGATTGAAATAACTTATCAAACTATTCTAAACTGTGCTGTATTATTGTGCTTCCAGAAACACCTCTGGAGCGAATCCACGTCCCGATGGACTCAAGATCACTCGCAACAACTCAATCTGAGTGTAACCTGGCACACGCCATAATATCTTTCATATTTTATTTCAAATTGAGCTATTGTACCACACAACATTTATGTATCATGTTTTAGAGAACCTAACTTCGTTGTCAATGCATCGATTTATCCATAACAGCCATGATTATCGACCATCCCTAGAACTGGAACCATCCCTAGGGATTTACTTTTAGACATCACTATTATTCACGTAATGATCTATCCATCTTATAATAACCTTTGGACAATAAAACCGGCTTTACCTGATTTTTAGGGTTCCAAAGTCAACAAGAAGCCCTTATGGTTTTACTATGTCCATCTGTCTATCCTTGGCTTAGTACAGATATTCTTAATACTAGAAAGTTGTAATTTGGTATGGGTATATATATTAATTACGCTGACAAAGTGGTAAAATAATATATTGAAAAAAAAATATAGGGTAGGTACCCTTAAAGTGGAAATTAATTTTTTTCTCGTCTTTTTCATCGCGTCGGAGAGGTCGTCTAAAAATATTGCGGGCGTGTGAAAACCATTTTTAGAATTAAGGATCCGTTTGCAAAAAATTAAGCTTTAAAATGCTAATTTTTGTTAGAGTCAAGTGTCACCCCTCTGCCAGCTGAATGGTTGTTTTTGGATATGTCAAAAAATCATGGTAGCAGTTATATATAATGAAGTTAAAAAGAAAACTATCAAAGGTAATTAGGCTTTACAAGTTAACGAGTAATAGTCAATCAACTTATAAAATGAACTCGGAGAAGTAATTTCGTACAAATTCCATTGAAGATTACTTAAAGTCCCCTTTCTAAGTCTGCATATTGTGACGGGCAACCACGGAACCCTACACTGCGCGAGGCCCGATACGTACTCAGCAAGTTTTTATACATGAATATTGCATTTTATTTTTCCTGTTAACTCAATGATTATTCTATATATTTTTTTTGTTTTACAAAAATACAATAATTTTCGAAATTGCCGGTCTTCTCCGTTATGTCAGTCTCCAAGTCTCTCGACAGCTGGATATACACGGACTGATCACGCAACGCGACAAACTATAAACGAGTCACTGTAACGGACTTATCACCATGTGCATAGTGATCGCGATCCAGCCAGAAACAAGTGTCATGTCCCTACCACCTGCAAACGTTCTACCAATTTCCTTATATATTTATTCACTAGCTGTGACCCACGGTTTCACCCGTGTAAAATTTATTCGACAAATTCTTCACGGGGCGCTGCTGACAACGTGCCCGTGTAGCTCTATCGTTGTAACGCTTCTCGTACTTGCCTAAACTTGCCAGATTGCTTGACGTTCATTGTTACTGCTCCACTCCCTAGGGTCGTAAGTTCAAGTTATATTGCCTATACTAATCCTATGAATCTGGCTATCATATACAAAAAATATCTTTATTATATTAGTATACATTTAACAAACACAGTGCCAACGGGTCACCCGCCACGACCTCTGCGGCAAATCAAGCCTAGGTCCGATCCATCGGTATGGATCCCTTAAGCCAAGCAGCCGCTCGCGCGATACAGTGACTCTACATTCACTAGCTTTCACAGCCACACATGACACTGCATTATGCACACATGCACACTACATAGGTTCATAGGTTCTGTAATGGAACTTTTTTCTTTTTTTGCCTAGTTAGAGATTAGACAAAAAAAAAATCAGACGACTAAGTTCGCCCCCGAGCCCGGTGAAGCCGTAAAAGCCGCAAAGGCTCCAGGGCCCCTTAGGCTAACAATATAGTCAGTTCGCTAAAAAAAGGGCCAAGGGTGTGCATATTATACATTGTTCACTTTTATAATTATTGTAAATCTAATTCCACTCATAACTAGCAAACGCCCTAATTAATTATAAAATTATAATATCCTAGCCCTAATTAATTATAAATTTATAAGAATGACACAGCCTATATCACTCGGGGATAACGTAGCTTCCTATAAGTGAAAGAATTTTCAGAATCGAATAGTAGTTCCAGATATTCAATATTGAAACATAATCACAAACTTTACCTCTTTATAACATTACTATTAGAGACAGTACAATAGTAGTAGAGTATGTAGAGACATTATCTATGAAATAATTATTGGTAACAGGTATTACTAGACAATCTATTAATAATTAACAACAATAAAATAAAAAAAATGTAAGCACATGTACCTGTATGAAATATGAATAAGAGAAAAAAAAAAGAAAACGACCATTTTAGATATAGACTGCAAAATCTCAAGAAAAAAAAACATTTGAACTGAGAACCCACATCTTAAAAAAAGAGAAAATAGAGACTGTTGTTTTAATAGCTATCTTAATTTTAATTATGTCTCTGAAGTGAAATCATTTTGTATTTAAAAAACTTATTGTATTTTTAATTATTTATCTTTTAGTTTTCCCATATTTGTTGTTGCTACTTTTTTGCTTGTTGGGATTCATGTAAATCAAGGGGACTACTTCAACGTTCCAAGGTGTACGATTTGAGAAAAGTTGTATAATTTTTTATTTGATTTTTGAGGTACAATACTATTTTTTGTACTAGTAAATTACATAGACAATTTTATGAGGTAATTTAATAGAATTGTGTATTACTTTTTACAGAAAATACCCATTGCCCATTTTCCAATATTCCAATAAGTAATTCGCATAAAATATCTAATTTCGTCTTATACTCATAGGTACTCATATATTTGGTATAAAATACTAAATAAACAAAAAAGTATGAATATCAGGGATTTAAGACAGGAATCATCATCAGCTTTTTCCCAAACCGAGCCATTACATATTATTTGTATTAGAATGTGCGTTTCAAAAAAAGTAGTAATAAATATTATTCATAAGATATATAATAAGCCTGAATTTTATTATCGTACATTTTTATGACATTTAAATATTAAATAGACATTGAATATAATAAAAAAATAATTGGTATTCAATTCAACTAAATTTGATTAGTCAGCCCTGTTAAAAGTTCCCGTAAAAGACAATTTTTATCTTATATTACTTTGAAACTAAGAGTTTTCCTTGCCTTAATGAAGACTTTGAAAATAATATTTTATGATATCAATTTATTCACATATAAACCATCAACAACACAAAACACTTACCACAAATATTTAAATTATCAATAACTAGAGATTATTACTTGAAAACATAAACTTTGAACGAAATAAACTCGACAGAAATACGAGTACTACGTTATAGTTAAATCTCTAAGACTGACGCGACCCTCCCTTGCGGCAGGCGATACGAAACTGATTTTCCTGGAGGGATATTTTCACCCTTATATATGCGGGGTTGATACGAATCGCAACCACCTGTCGCAATCAAAACCAAGCCTGTAAATAGAAAGTTTTTATGGCTTCCTGAAGCCAATAAAAGTTTTTAAATAAAAGAAATTGAAAGTTGGAAAATTTTGAAATTTTGAGTTCCTTGAATGCTTTTCTTAAAAAAGGGGTAAAGTTTAGAACTTGTTTAACAAGGGTTTTTCTTTTAATATATGCGCAACAATATATTTCTTTCGTCGAGCAGTTTACTAGAATAAAACATTAAATTTCACAATTTCATTTTCCATACCGACAATTAAATCTTTATTAAGCTTGAACTGGTAATGAAAGTGAAAATTTAGTAGATACGTTATTCTGTTAGGTCAAGAGTAAATAAAATACCAGTATACAGTTAGCCCTAGTGTACTAGGCTTTCTAGTGTACCTACGCTATAATAGTACACTTCTTGGTATAAAAAGAAGGCCGGCCGGAAAGCTGAGATGTAAGAAAAATGAATTATAATGGTTTGTTGGTACACAGTGTAGGTATTCGATTGCAGGTTTTGCACCAGTGTAATCACGGTTGTTATGGTTTATATGTCTGCGTATATGTAGTTTCGTGCTTTTTTGGGGTAATATATAGGAAACATTAAGTATGAAATGTGAAGATCACAATGTAACTAAAACTCGTATGTTATTAGCTGAACAAATATATAAATAAAACATGACTACAATCGAAAATTAAAATGTTTTGTAGGTGTCACGAACAGTCAAAAAATGACAATAGTTGAGAGTCGGTGACTGATTTTAAGAGAGTACTTTAAGGTTTTTTTTACTCAAGTTGAATAGAGAATATGTATGAATGTAAGCAATTGTTAGTGATACGCAATGGGCACTTTAAGATATCCCAAAATCATTTCGTTAGGTTCATTTTTTTTTTTAGAAATTGTAGTATAAGATTTTTTATAGTTTCAAAATGTCAGTTAAGTATTTTTAAAGTTATAAATACATTAGGTATCCAACTACCTTAAACTTGTAATAAACTAAACATGTCATCTAAACGCAAAAACTTAGTTTTTTTCGCTAATTAACAAAAAATGAAAATCACTGAAGTTAGAAATACAGTATTTCGATTTTTATTATTATTATTATTTAAATGTAAGCTCTAAATGCTATGGGTTGTTTGAAAATAAATTTTTGACTGTGTAAAAATGTTATATGTAAAAATGTAAAAATTGTTGTAAATAAATCGGAAACTTTCTTAAAAAAAAAAACAAATTCAAATGGTGTGAATGTGTATGAGTAGAGGTAATTATATTTAGAGTAAAAAACTTGGTTTAATTTGCTACTGGCTCTTAAATTACAAACTATTCTGGTTTTATATCGTTGTATACAATCTAATTCGTAGCGATAGTTTTTGAGACGGAGTTATTTATTTATTTATATATTTGTATCAGTAAATTTTTCCTAAAACTTACATAATTCCCATGATTTAATGAAATTTTTGCTTGTATCTAAAGTAGGTGCTGTTACAACGTACTTGATTTGTGGTTTACCACATAAAGTCAGAGAAATACCTGATCAAGGAGCATTGACCACGTTATAATATATCGGAGGTTTTATGTATAAAATGATTTAAGGCTAGAAAAAATTCTTTGACTCAGGCCAGAGTTAACCCTTACTCGACAGAACACTTAGGACGGGAGCAGGGTTAAATAATGTAATTAAATCTAGACAAATGACAAATAAAGGTTTTAGAATGAACTTCATAATGGCTCAGTGATAGCGTGTACGGACATCGTGCCGATAGACGTGAATCCAAATCATTGCAATGAGCTTGAGCCTTTCGGTAAAGGAAAAACATCGTGAGGAAACCAAAGCATGGTGTTAGGGCTTTTTCTAAGGCCCGCTGGGTAGCTACCACCCTCAAGTTGGAAATCTGTCGCCAAGCTCCAATAGGTGTGTTCCGGCAGCTGCACTTGAAAGCCAGTCTTACACTATTTTTAGGGTATTATCATCTTGGTCCACCTCGTCAATTAAGATCAGGTAAGATATTGTAGCTACAACGCTAAACCTATTATGAGAAAAAAAATTAAAAAAACTTTGAAAATGTAGAAATATACCTACATATCTATAAAAGCAACTTCTCTTTTCAAAGTCATTCAGGAATCTTTTAAAGAGCAGACACAAATTCGGGTAACGTTAGTGTCCTTACTAAATTATAAATATCATAAATTAAATATATCCAAGCTACCACTGGCGAATATAATAATACAACATAATATTATGTTAAAAATATATCTACATGTTCTGTTTTTATATTCACCTTACTATAAAAAATCATAAAACATATGTACGACAATTTTATAGAAATATGTACCAGATAATTTTCGAACGCATCGCATTATATTCATTCGTCTGAACATTGCTTGGAAAGTTGAAATAACTACCTACGCCTATGTTATCGTAATAAGCAAAATAAAAGGCCTTTCATAGCTTCTAAAATATAATGTATAGAGCCACAGACTTATCTGGCCCGGTGAGAGAGTCGCTGTTATCGCATTTGGTGTTGTCAGTAAAAATAAATTTTGCAATAAATGGGTAAGTAATGTAACAAAAACATTTTTGTCCAAATCTTTAAAATAACTGAACCGATTTTTCAATCCAATTAATAGTGTCGGAAAAATACGTGGGCAAACATATTTACATACAAACATTTGTACATATCCATAAAAACTTAATATTTGTTTGGAAGCATAATAGATTATGTAAATATGGTGCATTTCCAATAATAATAATACATAGCTACGTGTCAAATTCATAACCTCCTTGTTTAAAGTTCGTTAAAGTGTGAAATTATGCACACACTACCTTACATAGGACCTGATGTTAAACACCTAGCGATTTGAAAGAACGTAGGTAAAATGTTAATTAAATAAATAAAAAACAAAAGCATATTCTCTGAAAATATTTATATTTTAACAAAATAATAAATTATGATCATCCACATAAAATGTATGGCGGGTGTTTTCTAACGGGAATACTCCAGCTATTCTTAAGCCACCAGAGTTATTTGATTCATTGGTCACTTCATCATCAAAGTCACTACATTCGCTTTCACTGTCACTGGCCAAATTAATTATGAAAGGCTCGTCTAAGTATGCACCTCTACTTCTGTACTCGTTTTCAAGTGTTTTTACGTGATTGCAATGCTTTTGCCATTCATTCACTGTTATATTATTGAAGGCGTCTGCAATCAAAGAAGCATTTCAGAATTTGATTTATTAATGTTCTGATTAGCTACGTTTCGTTTCATCGAGCTCAAAATCATTTCGATTGCATTTAAGTCGCAACGGTATGGTGGTAATCTTAACACGCTATGATTATTCTTTTTCAACAGTTCGTCTATTTCGTATACAGGTTTTGGTTTATGTCTTTTAATGAGTGCGTAGAGTTGCGGTTTTGTAAATTGTTAATTAAATTCTATTTTATTTTTCGTCAGGCACTTCTGCATCTCGGCCTTATTATGATTTGTATTAGGAGTATTTTTTTTATGCAAACGCTAAGACATGGGGCATTATCTAATATAATCAGTGTTGTCTCATGTAAATTAGGCAGAAGTTTATTGATAACCCATTTTTTGAAATTCGTACTATTCATTTCGTCGTGATAATTGGCAATTTTTGTATTTGATTGGAACAACAATAACGCATTTTTCACAAACCCTGCTTGTCCTCTCGCATGAGTAATTATCGATTTGTTTCCCTTGGAGACTGGGTTTAGCACACCATCAACTTCATCACTCTGCCAACAGCATCCAGCTATATGAGATGCGTGAATATAGGTCTCGTCCAAAAATATGACAGGTTTTTGTTCACCTCGTTCATTTAAATTTTTGAAGATAAATTGCTCTCCATGCAGAAATATCATTTCGTTCTATTTGAATTTTTCTGTTCGATTTTATTTTCTTGTAACGAAATCCAATTTTATGGAGTATTTTCCGAAGAGTTTCTCGATTCACCTTAAAATCAATGTCTTTTTGAACCACATTTAATAACTTGGCTATTGTGGGAATTTCTTTGCGCATGATTTAAAATTCATGAATTTTTCTTATGACACTGAGATCAAAATCATCCACTTGAATTTTACCTTTCCTCCTTTTCCTTATCTTACCTGGCGTGGAAACTCTCGTTCCAGTTTCATCTGCCTGTTCTTTTTCCTTTACAAGTTTTCAAACAAATCGCTCCTCAACAACTACAACAAAAGTAACGAAAATATTAAATATATGATACTTATATCTATTTTACTAGCACGTGCCAAATAATTTTTATGTAGAATTACTTTCAAAAGCTGCCTACACTAACCTGTGGCGGCAGTTACGCGTTTATACAATTTTGCAAAGGATATTATCGGTGTCTGAAGACGCTTTTCTTCCTTCATTAAATATAGGACTTGTAATATAACGTTCCTCGCATCACCTTTTAAAGCTTTCGGCATTTTTCACTAGCTATAACCACGAAACGAAAAATAAAAGCACGGAGCAAACAACCAATGACGGATATGTCACCGAATGGCAGGTAGATTGCATTTCAAAATGGCGTCGTTAGTTCATCTTTAGGCCACCGGGCCAAAAAACTTTGTGGCACTCTAAGTATTAATAACAAAACTATGCGGCGCAGAGTATTTAGAACAAAACATAACATAAACAAACAATCATAGACAACGAACTGTCAAAGATTACGCTTAGAAGAATGGTCAATTATTCATAATTATTACCTGTAGTAAATATGTTGGATTATCTTCCAATTTTATGGTGTCGTAAACCTGGAAAATCCCGTCCCAGTGATACAATGTTATATTAATTACATAAGTTGCTTTTATGATGTTGTCGTTGGATCAGTTGAAATGGTCTTAGAACGTAACTCTAGTAATTAAACGAGAGGTTTCAGCCCTTGAAATTTGCAAGCTAGCATGATGACAATAACTTTCACCCGACCTTCATCGTGTACTTTAAGGTTAATAGTACAGTACATACAGTACATTTTGTCTTATTAGTACTTAGAATTTATTTACATCTAATATTTGAAAAGATTATCTCTTAACTTCTGTTAAATCTGGTTCTCCTATACCATATCGACGTTTAGGAACTTCACCACCTATTATTGTAAAATATTAGTCACTTCGGCTATCCAGAGAGTACCATATAATGCAAAAAAAAAGGGTCCTCTAGAGAGTAGTGGGTTACTAGGTAGCCGGAGGAGAATATCTGAATCCCTGTACTGTAAAACGGTACCCACTTCAAGCAAGGTCTTAGATACCCGAGTATCTGGGCTAGTTATGAGAAACAATTGCTTGGTAATTAAATTCAGGTACTTTTTTCTGCCGAATCCAGTATCCATATTATACTCCTCAAGGAATTAGAAGATCTGGAGGACGACTAGCTCCCAGTTGGTATTTTCTACCATAGAGATTTAGAAAGACAAAATTTAAGTAGACCTATAGTATAACCGCATTATACATATCTTCAGGTGTAATCTGAAGATATTTTAATATACCACGTTAAATGAAATTTAATGTGGTGTAAGATGTATTGCATTTTATAAAGCTCCTTTTATATCTTGAATAGTGCGAACTAAAACATTCCGGTAGGAAAGTTTGAGAGAAATAATAGTTACTTGAAATATATATGGTATTAATTACATTTGAAAGAAATTTAATATGAGGTAAAACAAGTAGCGTGTACTGATTATATACCGATTCGTATTCAAAGTTTTGTTGAAACCAGAAAGCAGGAAATCGAAATGACAAGTCATCTATCTGTATTTAACGAACATTGAAATTCATCTATATTCCAATGAATAGTTTTCAATTAAGACAGCCTGCCCGTCGCAGATCTTATAGTAATAAGAGAATCCAGTAGACAAACAATAAGTTTCAGACCTATTAAATATACAATAAATAGTTACGATGTTAAGTACTAGCTCCTTAGTTTGCAATTTCGATCGTTGAAATGTTGTCTTTTAAAAGGATTAAATTTAAAGTTTTCGGTTAACCTACGTTAGTATTGGACGGAGCACTATGCCTGGAATCTCCTCATGGTGTGCCCCTGGTAACGTCGGTACATATGACTGGCGGCTAATAACAGATCGACGGCGTCCCTTTCCTGTACCCCTCTCCTTATCAGAGGAGACAGCGGATGGAGCAAGAGCAGGCTCGCTTCAGCTCGCCCACTGCTAACAGGACTCGTCTATGATGGCGGAGGAAGAAAACCTCCTTAATGCCCACCGTCCATAGACTTTTTTTCCTAGGTGTACACATGTAAAATTATATAGACATGATAATATGCAATTTTCCTATTAAATTGACTAAGAAGTTGGTTTAGAAAAAAATTGGGGTTTTTATGAAAAATCAGTTTTTATCGATTATAAAGTTAGTACAGCTTTTTAGATTTCAATTAACTTAAAACTTAAATAAACTATATCAAAATTTTATTTGCATATTTAGTTATTTAATTTGTGATTTAATGTAATTTTATGTAATTTATTAACACAAATTAAAATGTAATTTGTGTGTGTTACATGATAACAGCATAGGGGATTTTTCTACAGTATCTCTATTCCGTCACTTTCATACTTCGTGAGGTACATAAATATATATATATACAGTGTGATTATAAGGCCTAATTCACTAAATTAAATCTATGCCTCCAATATAATTCTTAGAAGATGGTTGGCAGTTTCTAAAGATTTTTGTTTCATAAGGCGGTATAGATTAATGATAGTGTACACATGTATGTACACTTGCTTGTATTATGTTAGTGTGCGAATTAACAAACATCCAAGCCCAGTGGATTGTAAAAGCCGTGTATATAAAGTACACTTTGCGACTGGTAATTCTGGCCTTAAGAAAAAGATAGAAGCCGATGTGTGTGTGAACTGAACATTGTGTTTCCGGCAATTCACAGATGGCTGGCTTGGCTGTCAAATTAATTTCGGTGTTAGAAAATATTGATTAATCTATATCTTTAAGTGGCAGTAGCTCGTAGAACTGATGGCCAATGGAGCCAAAGAGTTCTCGAGTGGCGAAGACGCAGCGTGGGCAGACCCGCCACAAGGTGGTCCGACGACCTAGTAAAAGTTGCGGGGCACAGGACCGGTTGTTGTGGTGACCTTTGAGGGAGGCCTATGTCCAGCAAATGACGTCTTTCGGCTGAAATGATAATGATAATCAAAAGAAAACATAACATCAAATGCGTTATTTAAAAAAAGAACTATCTTGAGATAAATCAATAGTAATTGATTATTCATTAGAGTCAGTAACACTGCGTAAAAATGGCATCGAAAACATAGTTAGGTACATAATGAACGTTATTTATCTTTTTTATACGTTAAATATTCCTAACTTTTAAATATAAACTAACATTACCAAAAATTAAATAGAATTATGTTTTTTTTTTCATTAAATGCAAATTCTTATTTATTGTGGGCCAAAAATTGGCATTCCTCATTGAGAGGATATATCTAAAAAAATAGCCGCCGTAAAAAAAAGGCAGTGGATAAAACAACCATAAAAATCACGGATGGACTTAGGCGGTGGAAAAAAACCTCCTTTAAAAAATCATGGAGAGATGGTGGAAGACAAACCATCTTAAAAAAATAACAGGAGGAGGTGGAGAAAACCACCATTATGATAAAATCATGAACAGAACGGTGTGAGCATTCATTCGCCTCCTTCCCTCGCCATTTACCATAACACACATGATGAAGGCAGAGGAGAAAACCTCTTCAAAAAACCCAACGCTGGTTGGGAAGGCGGAGGGGTGTGTACATTTGCTTCCTTCCCCTGCCAGGCTGAACCAAGAGGAGATGGGTTGGGGCCCTTCTTCCCATTGCACTGGTTCGGCGGACGGGGAGACAGTTTTGTTGCACCGGATTGTCTCCGTCAGAGGGCGGTTCCTTCAGGCCTTGCCACCGGGGTGTCGCGATGCATGCTCGTGCGATCCCATTAGCGCAGCAGATGGTGCACAGCGGGGTTTCAGCGAGTAAGAGTCTCCCATAACCACTTTTTGCCGCTAGCGAGTGTGTACCCATGACGGGTTTCTCCACATAAAAAAAACACTATGTTACTTTCAATAATAATGAAAGATATATAGTATATACCTACTATGTTCAATAAATTCTTACTCGGCATTTTTCGTTACCCGCCCGTTCACTTAACAACTCACACGAAAATAGTTGAAACTACAATTATTAATTACTGGTTATTTTAAAACATGTTTAAAAGTTAATTATTACAAAAATGCGGTGCGAGACACGTAATAATCAAGTTAAATTATTAATCAGTGATTTTTAAGTTAAAAACATCTTCACAATAAAACCCATTTTATATATTTATTTGTGAGTGATTTGTGAGCCTGCAACCGATTACATCGGGTACAATAGATGGACATTTTTAGGCTAAAGTCTAGGTAAGGGTACTTATGATTAAACACTTTTTCAAATGTTGTTTCTTCTTATCTAAACCATTTTAAAAACAAAACTAACACAAACTTCTAAGGTCATTACTACTTTGACAGGGTAAAATATCCGGACAGCGAAACAGAGTCAGAAAACAATAAATAACTATATATAATAAATATAACAGTATTTAGTCAAGTCGTGGGTAAAACGATAATAAAAGTTTATATATATATCCGTAAGTGTAAATCGGCTCCCAATTCGTAATGAAAACCGAATTTTATATTATGGAGTTTCTTCTGCTAAAAACGTTTGAACAAAAGCTACTCTAAATAATCTGTTGCGACAGCTTCAGACAAACAGCAAATACAATACAGACAAACAGTCAAGACAGGTAGAAGGAAACTAAATGCTAATATTTAGTAGCCGTATTTTTTTTATTTTTTGCGTTTCAGATATTCTTGTAGTCTTTTACTGTGTCAGTCAAATTTTCATGCTAACAATTTTGTTTGTTAATTTACATCCAAATATTAGACGGAAAATATTCGTTCAAACTCTGTTTAAATTTACCTAATTATTAATTATCCCTTTAAACATTTTTCTAATTTAGATTAAAATTATTTTGATTATACACATTACATCAAAATATAAAGGTTCATGAGCTTTCTTTTCTGTATTTTGATGAGGGTCCTGGTTTAATCCAAAAAATGTATGAATATTGAAATACCTTTACATCGTAGTTCATTTTGCAACAAAGCGCTTTCAAACAAAACGTAATCTTGTTAATTGGTTTAAAGCGGATTGAAATGGTTTAAACTCGTTTGAACCGGATATCATAGGGTGACACTGGATTTGTTTTTCAATTTCTAACTAAAATACGATATCAAAGTTAGCAAAGCGTAATTAAGAGAATTACTGTGAGCTTTAGCTTAAGCCTTGTTGCGAACGTTTTTGCTTTTTAAATTGGCTTTAAGTCTTCCGTGCGACATAACTACCAGCATGCCCACCTTTTTACTTGTTACATTGAGTGTTAGCGATTCTAACGTCACTAAGGGTGGATTCGACCGAACTTAAATTTATACACGAGTAACTATACCAGGAATAATGTATGCCATGATTTTAATCTCGAGTAAATCCATAGTCGTTTCTCCACGTAATCGATAGTATACTTGCGCTAGGAATAACAATACGCGAATAGCAGAGTGAATGGTGAACGAAAATAAAACCTGGCAAATAAATGTTGTTCTACAACGGTATAGTGTAAGAGCATACATCATGGCAACTCGATTTTGCCGTATTATAGTGTGAAAAAGTGGCTGTAGTGTAAGCTAGCTAGCTGTCAAACGTGTTAATTTTATTTGTTGTTTGTTTGAGGGAATTATCAAGTTTTGTCTGTTTATGTTTTGTGTGTTTTGTTATCTTTTTATAAGGTATACCACGAGGTGTACGAAGGTGTACGTGTGGCTACCATCCATTTTCGGATTATGATGATTTATGGGACTTATACATTAAGCTATGAATATACATTAAGCTATATATAGCTAAAAGCTTTAGTTTATTATTAAAGCTTACATTTTCGCCTGTCATTTGAATACACGCTCACCTGACGAGGGTTATGATTAACGATAGTATCACAATAAAGAAAAAAAAATAGCTAAATATTAATACGCTTGAAAATTACGCTTGGACTTTAGCATAAGTTGACGACATAAACGAACTGACTGTCTAGACGCTATGGCCACTCGACACGGCGACCTTCGGACGCCAGAGGTAGCCAGGCCTGCGCTGCTGGCGACGTCGCCATGGCGTCTTAATGAGGCAGAGCTTAGCGAATGATAGATACTGTTAATAAACATCCTTCCCTAAACTATAAAACATTAGTACAGTATTGTCTACCGTTCGCTCTTTACGACAATTCTACTCTGATGACACATGTTTCCAATCTCATTTACCACAAGCTTGAAAACAAGTTTCTTTCAATGTTTTCAAACAAAAAAAAACATTCGACCACAGTTTTTTTGAGAACTTTTATTTGTCTAGTTTGTGTATGGTAGTTACAGCGATAGATAGACCGAACGAATACAGCGAACGAGCCGTGTGAGTTGTGACGCATAACCCTGGCCACCCAATAAAAATATTGTCTATCATTATTGTTATTATTATTGTCATCAATTACTGATTTCTTTTAAATTATACGCGAGTGAAACCGCGGGGCGCCTTGCGGTAAGATTTCATTTTGAAGATGTCACAAATAAAATAGTTCTTATATAATACAAAGTCAAAATTATGATTTTTGACGTTACGATTTATGATGTCCTTTCTTATTACTGTCAGTGTGATAAATTGAAGACTAATAATAAATTCACAGATTTGCTTTCTTAAATCTTAAATTGATAAAAATATGACGGCTCTTGATGATTTGCCGAATGTGGACTCATTTTTCGGTATTGACTTAAAAACGGGATCTCTGATTATTGCAGCGATAGGGATTGTAAGTGTTCCTTTTATTATTATGATTTATCTAATTATATTAACTTAGGGTTCTGTCCGTACACGTAATATTTTCCATGTTTTTACAGACAATGTTTTTTACATATTTATTTTACAGACTAAGATTCGAGGAATTCGAATTCGTAGTGTCTAGTCGTCTGCTAATCGGATTAATAAAATTAATTATTCGTTCGCTAAACGGGTGAATAATACCTAATTTTGGTTAGGTAAGGTTTGATAATTATTTGTCCGCTAAACGGATGAACTTCACATCATCAAATTCAGCACTAGCAATTCTACATAAATATAGTTAGAAGTTTGATAACAAGTTACGATTTTTTTGTTATTTAGTAAAAAAATACTTCTACATTTAGACACTGCACTATTTTAGATATTCCAACAGACCTAATTGTGACAATAGCATCTCTTGCCAGTTTAGAAACCAGCAAATTTGTAATATTATTTCGTAGTGTCTAGCTCGGATGAATAAAATTAATCATTCGTCCGCTAAACGGGTGAATACTTAATATATTCATCCGCTTAGGAGACGACTAGCAACAGCCTTTCGAATTTGATATTTTAAACTTTTCGCCTATCTGTCTGTCCGTCCGTATGTCTGGACTAACTCAAAAACGGCTTAACTGATATTAATGAAGTTTAGTACACGAGAAGAACATGTCATTTCTCAAATGGTATACAAAAATGTTATATAAATAATACTTTCAGACATCCTACATTATGAGTAAAAATAAAATGCGTGTATGTTTTTTACTAGAGATGTAGTCAAATACTAAAAATGTTCACCAATGAATCTAAAGTATGAATCTATGTTAAATCTTCGTCGACTTTTTTTCGTTAAACTTCTTTGTTCTTGGTGGGGATGACGAAAAACGAATCTCTTTTTAATTTATCAATGAGTTTATTAAAAATATTTTCAGGTTCACCCCATGGCTTATGGTTGCTCTTTCTTTATACCCATGAGCTATCTTCTGGTCACAATCTGGATTTTGGTTGCATTGTTTTTTGCAGCCAGTATTGTTTTGTTCTGTGGTCTTATCAAGGTATGCAGTTAGTATCCTATTGTAAGTTATCTATTTTGTGATTACTTTCTATATTTTCTTTTTTGTTAAAACTATTAAACATTATAAGAATCTCAATAATTTAATTCAACAATAATATAATATTCCAATATTATATATTACAATATAATATTCCAATATTCAACAATAATAATCTAAATAATAAGTTAGTCGTTGCAGTCGCAGGCGTTTTAACTAAGCAAATATAGGCATTAAAGACTGGTGATCTCTGCAAATACTTGAATTGAAATTTTTGATGCTATGAAACACAACATAAATCATATAAAGTCATAGAATTAAATCAATCCACTTAAGATAATTTACGATAAAAGGCAACTGAAAGTTTCGATTATTTCTTTGATGTATTGAAGAGCGTTGTTCAAATATTACTCAAATGAAAATAATATTCCAGGGTGATGGGTTGCTCTGCACTATATGGATCTGGTACGCAGTGATCTTCGTAGTGGTGATGCTGATGATGATGATACTCCTGGCTCTAGTGTTCACTTCCAGGAAACAGAGAAATAGAGTTTTAATTGTCATTGTCGGCATGCTGTGGTATATTTGTAAGTACAGGTCAAGACAGGTAGGGCACAGAGAAATCTTTTTGAAGATTTCTCTCTACTTAGGGCAGCCTGACTGGTGAAATAACTCCATCCTATATAAGTTCATGATGCTCACAATTGAATTATATTATAAAAGGCATGATTCTAGCAATATTGGTTTTGCTTACCAGAAATTATGTTCGTTTATCAGATATTATTTCTTCCACAAAGCAGCAATGTGAGCGCTGCTGTGTTCCGTTCCAAAGGGTGTGATCAGAAACACACATCGGCACACGAGATGATCTAAATCAATCCTCAGAAGTAGCAATCTAGCGTTAATTTAGCCTTAGGATTTCTGTTTCTCTTTTGAGGGTGTTTGTACATATCTATAGGCTGATAGCTATATCCTCGATGCCTATAGCTCGATGATAATGATGATTGCTCGTGAGTTCGAATCCCTGCAATGAGCTTTCGGTGAAGGAAAACATCGTGAGGAAACCATAGCATGGTGGTAGGGCTTTTTCTAATGCCAGGCCAATGCCTAGCTACCACCCTCAATTTGAAAATTGATCGCCAAGCACCAATGCGTGTGTTCTGGCAGCTGTACTTGAGAGCCAGTCTTCCACTATGTTAGCGTTTATCATCTTTGGCCACATCGTCACTTAACATCAGGTGAGATTGTAGCCACTGCGCCAAACCTATAATGATAAAAAAACAATGACCATTGAATATCCAGTGTCGGCGATAGTAAATTTTTAGGAGGTGTTAGATCTTAACATTAGCGTTCCTATACTGTACAGTTGCTTATCCATGATTATAATTAGTAGTAAACAGTATTACCAAATATCTACCCAAAGATCGTCGGTCAATAAAGATTATAGTAACGAGTCGGTGACCGGTGGTCACTTCTCATTTCGGTTCCCCCCCCCCCCCATGACTGCGCCCGGTACATTCGCACCGCGCGCACCGCCCTAGTGCCGCCACTGTTAGTATCTGGTGGACTGCAAGCCTTGTTTTTACTTCATATTAACATTTAAAAAGCCTAATTTATGTGATTAACCCAAAAGGCAGGTATTAGATTCGTTGAATAATATCTAATTGTTTTCTTTTATTTCCAGTAACAATATATTTCATCCTAGTTGTAAACAGTCATAGGAAAGAACTTCTTAGCAAATATAATTTAGACGACAAGGTGTCAGACAAAAACTCGTGAAAACTGAAATTAATATTTAGACAACGCCCTTTTGTATAATTTTACATTATTTTTAAATTAGTGTAATAGAGATATTTTAAAGAAATAAAATTTTATGCAAACAGATCATTTTTTTTGACTTGACGGATCGGTTTGATCCTGGAAGTTTTATCAGTAATTGAAGCAGATTCCAACTGATTAATATAATATACGAGTATGTATTAGTAATATATAAGCAAAACTATACATATATAATTATTTGTCCTGCCTGATTGATTCAGCAACGCAATGCCTAAACCTCTGGGGCTAGAACCGTGAAATTATGTATTCTGTTTCTTTTTAAGGAAGTATTTTTGGAAATTCAACCCTTGACATGTAATGAAGAGGGATGAATGTCGTAAAAATAAAAGAATGTTAAGTACGAAGGTGGATGGATATGTGATTACAGGAAGACCGAAGAAGGTGTGGATGGACTATGTGAGGAATGATATGTGTCTAAAAGGCGTGAATACTGAGATGATAGTTAATTGAGTGTAAGAGGAAAGCATGTTGTGCTGACCCTGCTTAGAAGGGATATGGGGAAGAAGAAGAAGGAAGCTATATTATCATTGAAGAATATAGGTAATTTTTTATTCTAATTAAATTTTATATTGTAATTATTCAAACGAAGTCCCGTACGTTATTATGTAATTATATGATACATAAATATTCACATAATTAAATTTTGCTTCAATTGATCATAAACAAACCCAGAATTAATTAGTTTCTCTATTACTACCTATACACTAATTGAATTTGTAAGCGCAGCTAAATTGCACATATTTCTATGCGATGTTTATACGGTTTCATTACTAAGATCAACTAAAATACTTGGATACGTATTTTGTATACTAATTACAGTTTACTGTGAACTCGGTGTTTGGATTGTATTTGTTTAAATTAAACCAAGTTGAACTGTGTAGTAAAACAGTTAATTGTTTACAAAACGGAGTGGTGAGATTTCAATCAGGCTCTCATTGCAAATTGCTATGTTTCATTTTTGGACCCGACAAGTACTTGATATTTACAGTCAAGTATGATAGTAGCTTATATTGATGGAAAATATAAAAGTGAAAAACACTAATCACGAGATCTCCAAAACTATAGGTCTGATTGACTTGATATTTAGCATAGTTACTCCTTTCGCGATGTAGACGCTCACTAAGAACGGATTTTGGGAAATTCAACCTCTATGTGTGAAAAAAGGGGGTTGAAAATTTGTATACGGTACAAACATTGTCTTTTGATTTGAAATTGTTTATTTAGAACTTTTAATAAAAATAATGAAACACGTTTATCAGCATTTATTAAAATCAAACAAACATAAGGGTGTAATATAAGGGTTGAAATTTTGTATGGTGAAATTGTTTTTTTTTTTTTTTATTGATTCATGATAATTATTAACCACACATGAAACACATATAATTTTCGATTGAAAAATTTAGATTTTTTAAAATTCTTCACCTAAATTAAAGTACCTTGTTTACTATATTTTTTTTAATTTTAATTTTATCTATATGGTTACTGTTATAATGTTAACCTTTGCTATGGTAAGAGTTGCCATGGTAACTGTTGCCAAATGGTTTGCCAAATGCCAAAGTAATAATAACTAGTGGTCGCCCAGTGGTCGAAATTCGACCATAATTAATTTAAATTATAAGTTTCAAAATTATTAACATTGTATTGTCAAAGACTATACTTCTATAATCACTGATTTCGCCAAGGCTACACTGTTAATTTGCCTACAAAAATATTTTTGAACCATAAATAACAAATATGTATATTTTTTACCCATATTATATTGCTACACAACTTTCTTTTTATATTGAGATTTATATTTGTATATTGAGCGAGCAGTATTTCACTAATAAGTATCATATATAGATATGTTGTAATAATAAAATAATTAAAAAAAAATATCTACTCCCGTGACGTTGACAGAATTGTGAATGAATACAGTTGCCATTAAATAAGATGAAAAAATTTGAACTGGAGATACCCAAAAATAGATATCCTCAAACTTAATCATCCAGAACTTTCTACGAACGAGAATAGGACTTACAATCTCTGTCGCATTAAATACATTTCGGCCAATGAGTGGAATTTTTTTTTATTTTTATTTTACGATTGGTTAACATCTTCCAACGACAGACGAGATTTTTTCAACTCCCTCCAATAACCGTAGCCAATCAACAAGCCATATAGAGGTATAACTGTAAAGAGAATAAATTAATCATTACATTATAACCATAAATTCTAGAGTAAATAGAAAAATGTAATCAACCCGTTTCCCTGAAATTTTATTAGCCAAATTTTTTGAATGATTTAGTTATCCTAAGCTATTATGGTTGAGTAATGAAAAAGAATTAATTGTCAAGGGAAATTTGAAGTTAAATAAGTTTAAGTTATCGTGAATTTACAACAAAAAAATTCTAGGCATTTTCAGAAATTGTAGAATACTAAAAAGTGTTAGTTGAAACAACCTTTGATTTCTTCATACATTTTTTTTATTTGAGTGAAATATAATTTTATTGAATGATGATTTTTAACTTAAAGCCTTTTAACTTAATATTATATATGTACTAATCCATGACTAAAATTTTTAATCATTTATTTTCATGCAGGTTCCTTCTTATTCAACAATAATTTTCTTTGAAAATTAAAGGTATATTTTTCCCATGCAGCATCCTATTTAAATGAGCTGGGAGACAACCTTTATCGTTTCCCATATTTTTCTTCACATGGGAATAGATTGTTTTTCTCTTTATTTTGCTTATATATCAATTGTGATTTCTTTAACAGTTTAATTTTTTAACGTTATAGGTTTGGCTTAGTGGCCACAATCTCACCTAATGTTAAGTAGCGATTTGGCCCAAGATGATAACACGCTAAACCTAGTGGAATACTGGCTCTCAAGTGCATCTGCCGGAACTCACCTAGTGGTGTTTGGCGACAGATTTTCAACTTGAGGGTGATAGCTAGCCAGGCGGGCATTAGAAAAAGCCCTACCACCTTGCTATGGTTTCCTCACGATGTTTTTCTTCACCGAAAGCTTAGGATCATTGCAGGGATTGGGACTTACGTAAATCGACGCGAAGTTATAGACGCTACTATTGAGCCATCATTGCTTCAAAACTATATTATCTACTATATATAGAGCTATACTGTATTATCTAATAGTTTCCTATATTCTACATTAAATGTATTCTACAGACCTCCAGGTTAACGGACTAAGTTTAATTTAGAAATATGACGCCTCCAATATATTTGAAATGCATTTGAGTCGTTTCTCTTTCTCAGCTTAAACAGAGTCCACATTCGGCCACATCATCATTCAAGATCAAATAAAAATTTGCATAAATTATAGCGACGAAATAAAAAACGAAACTTGCCAAGGATAATAAGTGTAAAGATGAGCCAAGCTATTGATTTGGATTCTTGAATATATATACATAATAGGACAATGACGAGGCAATAGACTTGGGCCATCCACATCGCTGTGATGACGACCCAACTGATCACCACTGAGCTTTTTGCCTGTAATAATATACATAATTAATCATCTAGTCGTACATATAAAAAGTTTGAAAGCATATCGGCTATTTTAGAGAGAATACTTATGATAGGATAGTGATAGTTATAAGAGAGATAGGTGTATAGAGAAATATCTTTGCGGAATTCTCTCTAGTTGAGGCAGTCCGACTTGAAAAATACATCCACCCTACAGAAGACCTCAGTCTAATAACCTTGTGTTATGTATCTACGGCGAGTAGGGTTTCCAGAACTCGCTTGGGAAGTGTGGCTCTAGGTCGGCAACGCCTAGTGAAACCTAGTGTTACCAGCGTCCATAGGCTACAGTAGCTATTTATGCCTGTTAATGCCACTTACATATGCCTGTTTTCCATCATAGTAATATGAAAAAAAGTTAGTATTTAATCAAGGTGTTGTTATATAGTTGAGTGATGAGCTAGTTAACAATGGTAACACACTAATCCTAGATAGCTGGCTCTTAAGTTAATTACTGGGATTCATCGACATTTGATTAGCAATAGATTTTAGACTTGACGTTAGTTACTACTTAGGCGACTGTTGTTTTTCTCGAACTTAATATACTGTTAGCCTCAAGGGCCCTGGAGCAATTAGAGGTTTCACCGAGCTTGGGGGCAAGCGCGGAAGGCACTCAGCCGCGAAAGCGAGACAACAAGCTCAAAGGTTTCAAAGAGGCCAATCCTTCGCTTGGGCTGTTACCGTACATGCAAACAAGTCGCGATCTGACTAATTCCCTATCCGTAAAATTCGATCTAACTAATTATACATATAAACGTGTTTCTATCTTCTTGGAGGAAGCAAAAGACATGTGTATATGCATTTAGTAATCTGGCAATTCGGTCCAAGTCAACTAGCCAAAAAAGAAAAACAAAAATCCCTTATAGAATCTATGTACCTGATTGGTGGCATGTGTGAAGTACAGTGTCATGTGTGTATGTCGACAGCTAGTGAATGCGACGGCTGCTGGCTCAAGGGCTATATGCCCGAGGAACGGACCTAGGCTTGAGTTGCCGCTGGAGAGGGTGATCGTGGCGAGTTGCGACTATCGGAGAATACCCTAAAACCGTGCTTTGCTTTCATAATATAATATCCCTTCAATGAAATCTCAGTAATATTCTCTAGTTTTATTGCCTTCAACTAGTCTTACTAACGTAGACGTAAGAAATTATTATACGATTCAAACTTATTAGAGCTAAAATCACATTTGCTTACTTACAAATTAACCGCAAAGGAAAATATCGCAAATTCTACTTCATTATTTTACTTTACTTCACTGAAAACAAGTTTCCCTCTATAATTTCAGCTAAATAAATCTACGAATTGAAGTAGCTGTTACTAATATGTTTCAAGTTTAAAAAGCAAAGTAAATGAATAAGAAAATGGGAGGATAAGATTTTCTTAAACTTACTTTATTATCAATTAAATATTAAATTGTTTTGATAGCTTTTAGTCTCGAAAGAATGCTATTACGAAAGTTTGTTACAAAATTAAGGATTAGATTTAAACTTTAATAAAATTATTTACATCTTACATTTTTAACTCCCCAAAGAAACCACAGATGCACGAAGATCATGATGACGGAGTAGACTATAGCCGTGATGCCGAAACTAGTCACCGAGGACGCATAAGCTGAACAGTAGGTTAAGTTATACCCCTCCACGATTAGGCTGATTGTACACCCTACCATCACGCACTGTGGAAATTTGGATATTTTATACTAAAAACTTTTTAAATCTGACAGATACATATATATTTATATATTTGATGTAATTTTCGTTTTTTCAAGTCGAGTTCCTTGAAGCCTTATAGTAAAGATTTGAAGACAGGCTTCATGTTCGGTTCCTATATCTCAAATATGAACTTACTATCATCAGTACGCCATAAAATATTGCACCAATCCGTAACGGATACTTAAATAAGAATTTATTCGGTACGATACGATGAAACCACATTGTTAATTTAAATATAGACACTATTAATTTGACAGTCATAACCGACACGATTTTGATTCAACGTGTGTTTCAACTATTGAAGAGTTTTAATAAATTAGGTTAATCGCTCAATACTCTTTATTTTCATGATTACGTTTCAGTTCTATATCTTTTATATATATTATAAAACTCAATATTTGTTTGTCTGTCTGTCCGTTTATGTTCTTTTCACGCGAAACCCACATATCCGAAATACATGTTTTTTTTTAATTCATAGTTATATTATCTGGCCAGGTTTAGTATATATTTTATTAGATAAAGTATAACATATGAACTAAGTAATGAAGATAAGGTTAACCAGTTCGGAAAATAGACGCTTATCAGGCGCTTAAATAGTTAATGCTGAGTAAACCATAAAAGATATATCAAATTAATGTACTATATAAACAACAATAAACTTATACATACATACATATGTATACATTATACATATGAACACTTTCTAAGGATCACCCACAATAACCTATTAAGTCATAAAATAACCGGAGGGCGACCGTTGTGACTGGGACCGAGGGCAGCACGATTCACGCGAGCGGAGCCGCGGGCACAGCTATACAATTTATACAATTAATTTTCTTTTGGGTAAATACTTCTTAATTACTTAGCTAACAAGATAATTTTGTATAATCTTAAGAAAGCTTGAGGGAAACTTTATGTTTTTAAGACTAACGGAACTGTTGAAGCAAAGAGACATTGCTATAAAAGTAATGTAATCTCTTTGCATATCATTGTATGTATTTTTTATTTAAAAATAGAACATTTAACGAATGTTGATTTGAGATGTCAAGTGAAAATATGTATTGTGTGAGACATATATTTATATTCTATTATCATAGTGGAATTGTCTAATATTGTTGCGTATTCCAAAGTGTAATATCTGAGCGAACGAGCTATGCTCGGTGTCTTGAAAAAAAGGTTATTAGCGTGATCTCTTGGGATTTGTTGCAGTCAGACAAATGTAACTTGTATTATCATATTGTCTTTTATTATTCCTGTTAATAGGTAAATTTTTTTCTGTTGAAGTGCCAATATTGGGACTTTTTGTTATTTTCCTTCCAATAAAAAAAAGTTTATATTTAAGTTGATTATCGATTAAGTTAATTATTTAAAACACGAATTATTTTTCATTTTCTGAAAATGAATCCTAGCTAGATCGATTTATCGCCTTCGAAACCCCCTGTATACTAAATTTCGTAAAAATCGTTAGAGCCGTTTCCGAGATTCAGATTATATTTATATACAAGAATTGCTCGTTTAGTCATCATTACATAGTATAAAACAAAGTCGCTATAATCTGTCCGTCCCTATGTATGCTTAAATCTTTAATTTAGAGGTTTCTAAGTGATGTCGTAAATAAACATATTTTTTGCGCTTACATTGCAAATGCTGGCTGAACCCCACGAGATAAATCAAAATAATGTACTACAGTATTATACAGCTTAAAAAGGTCAACAAAAAAGTTCGCGATGGTATATGTCTATCTCTTAAGGATAACCCACAATAATCATTTTTTATCCTTTACATTTTACGGGAAAAAATGGCTTATTTACGAAGTGATTTTAAGCAATACAGCATTAATCGTTATCCAATTAAATACCTTAAATACGTTGTTTATTTAATATAGATCAATATAGCCTTTTACAGCATGTAATTTAAATGAATATTCCCGAAGATATTACAGATTTAAAATGTAGGGAAGTGCGGCGGTACCGGCCCTATATACCATGGTCAATTATATGTCGCTCTTTCAAGAGTAACCTCTAAACAAAACATGTTTGTATTGTCTAATGACAAAAAAGCTGTAAACGTTGTTTATAAGGACATTCTGTAGTAGATAGGTACATTTAGTATCAGCATTGCACCCGTGCGAAGCCGGTAATATAAATATAATATTCATAATATTCATGCGATTCCTAGATAAACTGGTTTCTTTTAAGACTCTGCTTATAGTGTGAACAAGGCCAACATCAACAACACACTAGGTCCTTACATCTGTAACACTAACAGAACTAATATATATTTCATAGTTAAATTATAAATTAGAAGGGGTTGGCGATTTTAGTGGACTGTATTTCATAGGAATTCTTATTAACTAAGTTTTACCAATAAAAATATTGCAAAAGAGACACAGCTCTAAAAATAGCTGGACTTGAGTAGCAGTATGCGTAGCAAGTAGCTCGTAGAACGGATGGTCAATGGGGCCAAATTAGTGTTCTCGCTGGTTTTTATTTGAACGAAAATATATTTGTTAAAATATTGCATAATAAGGGCTTAAAACGGTATCATAGGATAAGAAGCTAAATAAAAAAAGCTATAATTAATGAATGTTTAATGAGTTACCGCTTGCGACTCCCAACTCACCGAGATGTCAACAAGATGGAACATTGCGAGTAAGGTAGACTGTTTTTTGAAGAATAAACTGAAGATTATAATAGAACTCCACCATCTCATTACTAACAATCTTCTTTTTACTGTTTTTGTTTACAAAGATTGTCGCTTTAAATGTTTCATACGACTTGATTTATTTATTTGTTTTGATATAACGCTATTTATGCTACAATAATTTGCCAAGTGTGTGTAAGGCCACGCGCGCTGTAGGGTTCCGTAGTTGCCAGTCACAATATGCAGAGTTAAGGATGCTTATGTTACACTGGGCCACATTTGAAGTATACTTTCGTATAACCCCGGCCGGCCCCGGCCCGGTGTAGCACGAATTACATAATACAAACGTATACTATAGATGTTTGACCGCGTCCCGGCCGGCACCCGGCCCGGTGTAGCATGAATTACTTCATACAAAAGAATACTATACACGTTTGACCGTGTCCCGGCTGGCACCCGGTTTATGTGACATGAATCATCCATAAAGTAAGGGTTAAATGTGGGTTGTGTAAGTTTTGATAAATAATACACAGAGCAAGGGGTTCATTCCGAAGGGAAGGACGAGTAAAACACAATGAAGTAATGATGGTTCAGTGATAGCGTGTACGACTTCGCGTTGATAGACGTGAGTTCGAATTTCTGCAATGAGCCTGAGCTTTCGGTGAAGGAAAGGATCGTGAGAAAACCATAGCATAGTGGTAGGGCTAATTTTCTAATGCCCGCCTAGCTACCACACCAAGCACCAATAGGTGTGTGCCAGTAGCTGTACTTGATAGCCAGTCTTCCCACTAGGCTTAGCACGTTACCATTTTGGGCCACATCGTCACTTAAAATCAGGTGAGATTGTGGCCACAACAATAAACCTATAACGATAAATAAAACGTAAAATGTATGTAAGGATATTTCAAAAGCTTCGCTTACATATGTTGTCACATTCGAACCAGAGATATTGCTTCTAACTGACCTTTAAATAATGTTGTGATTAAAACCCTAGGGTATAAAAATAAAAAAAAAACTTAAATAATAAGACCGATAGCTCATATAAAAGAAAAATAGTATTTTTGAAGTGAAACTTCTTATGCGACTTCCAAGCGTTAAACGTTAAATGTTAAACGTTTAACGTTTAACGCACATTATCGGTCTCTCCTCTTTGTGTGAGCCAGAGCGAAAGAGTAAATGTCGGTGTGTATGTATATTGCACACTGTTTAAATAAAATAGAAAATGTCTTTTAAAATTAAGTTTCACTTCTATCGTGTGTGAATCGCACACACACCTTTTTTTTAATGTTACAACTCTTAATTCAAGTCGGTTGGCTTATTATGAGTTTAAAAAGAAATAAAATACTACAATATCTCAGTCCGTTGGAAAATCAAAGGCAAGCGACGGTCTTCGAATAAAAATTCATTGTGCGAGGTAAAGAAATTGAAATGTTATAATTAAGTAGTTCGATAGCTTGATGATTAAGTGGTGTAGGTGTAAGGCTTAGCTGTCGGCTGAAGCAGCGGCCGGCCGCGACAGCGGGTTAGTAGTGGAGAGACACGGAACCTTCTCCACGCTCCTTGCGGACGGTGGTCCTCAGGCAGCTTTTTTTGTGCTGAATCGACTATGTAGGGTTAAGTAAGAACCCCTTGCCTCTGAAATATCGACGAACGCCTAATACAGCTTATTGTAAAATAGAATTGCAAAAGGCGGATCCTTTATTAAAGTCAAAACTTATTAGGTAAATGAAACATAAACAGAAGACTATTATTTAACAAAAAAATTATTAATAAATTTGCTCAATTTGTTTTAAAGTAAGGAACTACAGTTGAATGTGATAGGTCTAATAGTAAATAGTAGAATAGTAGACACGACACGGACACGATTATGACAGATTGCAATAACTCCGACAAAAAGTTAGGTTATCTCTACAATAATCGTAATAAATGCTTACTGGGGTTCTATTCAGTGGCAGCATTAATAAGGTGCAAAAACGTCCACGGTTCTACGGGTCGGTGCCCTCGGCGAAAACTAGGAGACTGAAAAGTTTTAATTACGAATATTTTACACTTCGTTTAGGGAAATGAAACTGCCGAAGCTTGAAAAAGAACTTTAAAGTACTCATATTTTCCTAAAGATAATCACAGGTGGATGAACAAAGCTACCGAGGTATGTCTCAGGCCGAGTTAGGACAAACAAAAAAATAATCGAAGGAAAAAAAATGCACCCAGCACGATCCTTATATACTACTCTCGACTGTGGGGATTTATGAAATGTAATTTTATTATAAGATGGCCACCTGGCCTGAATATAATTAAAAAGGATCGAAATTTCTAAGATAAAAAGTATTAAATTCGATTGACAATCAGCTATTCCGTCGCTAATAATTTCTTTCCCACTCGCCAAAAAAAGAAACGAAGGTATTACCCCTCGTACAGCCAAGTGGGAAAAATAATACCAAATTGGATAACTTGGGCTGTCCTATAATTAATGTGTTGTAGCTTATGTGTATTAAAATTCAAAGTTTTACATTACAAATTATACAGTGGCTTCCAAACTAGGCAGAGCCTGTATCTTGGAAGCCAAAATTCGATTTAACAAAATATCTTACGTTAAACGTTTAACGACCTTTATCGGTCTCTCCTCTTTGTGTGAGCCAGAGGGAGAGAGTAAAGGTCGGTGTGTATGTATATTACACACTGTTTAAATAAAATATCTTTTAAAATGAAGTTTCACTTCTATCGTGTGTGAATCGCACACACACCTTTTTATTTTTTATTTTTATTGGTTAAATTTAAAATAACACTTATATTCAATGGTCATATACCTATATACTCGTATACATGCACACATGTTAAATAATATATATTATACATATACACACACAAACATACATATATATACACTTAGCTATATAACATAAATTACGACATAAATGTATAATATTATGGTCTATGTGGGTTTATATTAAGTAGCTATGACTTAATTTTAAATATGTATTCAGTGCCGTCATATGTTAGAGAGCTTAACCACTTGAAAACAAGACGTTTAGCAGCAAGGACTGACATTTCTTTGATTGGACAATATTTTAATATCTTATTGTAAATATGAGAAGTCATTAATTACTAGTCTTTGTGCGAAAGCCGAATTGACATAGGGAGTCGGAGCACAAATTATACGACGTTGCAGCATCTGTGAATACTCGGAGCAATTTAGTATCTCTTTATGTTGAACAGTGAGAACTTTGCTTTCTTTATAAACTTCAACGGTCGCATATAGATGTATGGCCTTCTAAGTATAACCTTAAGAATTGAACGTTGCGCTCTTTCAACTTTAATTATCACAGATTTAGCGGCTCTTCCCCAGCAAGTAATACAATAAGTAATTAGTGACCCACAAAGTGCATAGTGTACGGACCTTAGCATATCTAAATCAAAGGTATATCTTAGTTTTTTCATGTCATGTATTATTTTTCGTAGGCGACCCGATAGTTATTCGATGTGTTTTTTTAAATTAAGATTTTGGTCCACCAGCACTCCGAGATACTTTATAATGTCTGTTTTCATGATGTACTCACAGTCGCATGTACTGTTCAGGCTTGGGCAGGAATGAATTTTAATATCTGTTAATGAAGAGGGTGGAGCTGTAACTGACGTTTTATGGAAGCACAAATACATTGTTTTTTTGGTGTTTAGCGTTAGTAAGTTCAGTTGCAGTTGCAGTTACATACTTTGAACATACCAATTTCAGTAACAGATTTGACCTCAGACCAACAAGAACCTTGAAAGATGATGGCTGTGTCATCGGCATAGCATAGCACATCCGCATTTTTAAGACGAACATTAAAGATATCGTTTATGTAATTGGTAAAAAGTGTAGGTCCTAGAATACTGCCCTGTGGAATACCAAATTTAACATCTTGGAGTTTGCTAAAGTATTGGTCAACTTTTACACATTGCTTTCGGTCTAGTAAGCAGCTGGCAAACCAATCCAGAACAATTCCTCTTATCCTTATGTATTCAAGCTTTTTCAGCAGAATCGGAGTGGAGACTGTATCGAATGCCTTTGCTATGTCCAGGAAGACACCAATACTACACATTTTGTTATCTAAATGAGATGCAACAATTGACATCATAAGTGAAACCGCTTCTTCTGTTGATTTCCCTTGTCGGAAGCGAAATTTTCTTTGGGAAATAAGATTGTGAGAAGAAATATATTTAAGGAGTCTCTTGCTAACAATTTTTTTCAAAATTTTTGAAAAAACTAATAGTGAGATAGGACGATAACTATCAGGTGAGTCCTTAGGTCCCTCTTTATGGATATGATGAACTACGGCAATTTTCCAATTTGCCGGAAAAGTACCAGCCGCTAAACTTAGGCTGTAAATAGTCGTAAGAGGCTTACTTATACTATATCGAATATTTTAATAAAGGTGTTACGGTAACCATCTATACCAGGAGCTTTGTCGTTTTGTAAACCCATGAAATTTTTTCTACCGCAACGGAGTCTGTTGGTTCCACAAAGAGGAAATCCGATGGGGAAGCGTTTATTGGAATCGAATCTGCCAGGTTGTTCTGTGTTTTATCAATAGTATACAAACTTTTATCTGCTAAGTTTTTCCCAACTGATGTAAAATAGCTATTACATATATCCAAAGATTTTTCGGATTGTTTTTACTTTCATATAATTTTCTTTTCTCATATTCATGTTTTAGTTTACGCAATAAATCAGTCGTGAAATTTCTATATCTAGAGTAAGCGATTTGGATAATGGGGTTATTTCGATATTTTCTTGCTTGTATATGTAGTCTGTCACGCTGCCTCATACATCTCAAAAGCCCTGGCGTGATTCATGGTTGTATATTATATTTGACCGACTTAATTTAATTTTGTGTGTATGTTTTTAATAGCTTCGTTTAGTATTACAGTAAACTCTTTGGTTGCTTCGTTAACGTCACTTGAATGTTTTCGTCCCAGTTTATATCCATAAGTTCTTCGTGATCCATATAAACGTGAACTCTAAATTTGGAGAAAATTCCTCCTCTGAAGAAAACTGAACTGGATTTAGAATACTTACCACTTGTCCTAAACCCAGTACCTCAAATTTGCATTGCATAATTTTGTTGTATAATCTTCTTAAGGCGCGACTAGGAGGTAACTGGACGACAATGCAACCGAAGTCCGATACGGTAATATATGCAACGGAAGTCCGTTATGGCATTGAAGTAAAACTTCTTTAGCCGCGACTATTATTAACGTATTATATCTTACCATGGATGGCGGTGACCGTTGGTGTGGTGGTGACCGTCGCGATGGTGGTGACCGTCGGGATCGTGTTGACCGTCGGGGTGGTAGTGACCGTTGGGAATGTGATGAGCGTCGGGGTTGTGGTGACCATCAGGGTAGTGGTGACCGTCGGTGTAGTGGTGACTGTCGGGATGGTGATGACGGTCGGCATGGTGGTGACCATTTAAGTTTTACTTCAATCGCGTGTGACAGTTACACGCTTTTAATTTTTCTTTATTAATTACACGCCAGACGAAGACACGGGCTTAATTGGCAAGCCAGTTCACGGTATAACACATAGCAAAACGCAGACAAATCTGAAATACTTTTTCGTTTATCCATTTGATAGTGGTACAAATTTCACGAGCATTTGGTTTTATTCTTGTTTTTTTTTTAAGAATATTTACATCATCCTATTACTTTTTTGTACTTAGTCTTTGTATAAATTGTATAAAACAATTTTATGTCCAACGATAATAATTCGTCACATTATAATTATTCGTCCAATAAATAAGTCGGTTAGTACGTCTGTATGTTTTTTATATTCACTTAAATTCATTCATAAATTACACATGGACGTACATTGTACATGTGTACATTGATCACAAAAATTTATCTTTTTTTGTATGGTCAATTTTAACTCAAAAACGGCTCCACCCATTTTTATTAAATTTTGTAGTTTTAAAATATCCTCATGGGAAGAAGAAGGTTAACAAAGCATTGGAAGCGATGGTATTGAATCAATGCAAAATATCAGATAAGTAAGTTACTTCACTACTAGTTGAAACCACGTTAATTTAGTAACAATATCATTAATTTAACTGACTTAAGTTCAACAAGTATTAATAATTAATTTCATAAGGCAGTTTGAAAGAAACTTGAAGTTTTAAAGACCAATAAATTGAAATACTCGTAGTATTTCAAATTTCATAATAAATTATAAATATTGGATAAAAGGACGGGTTTGAAACCACTTTTTCATCTACGAGTAATTTTATAAATAGTTTCTTGATGAGTTCATTTCATACTGATTTCTAACAATTTTAAACTAACTTTCTAAAATATACCTACTTTACGGAGATTGTTAAATTTACTGAGGGTAGACATACTTTTAGAAATCAATCAAATTATATCGTTTCATTCTGTGGTTATCTTTTTTCATAACCCGTGCTTATGTAATACATAAGAGATAGGCAGCGTGACGTCACTCAGGAACTTATTATAGTCGACATATTAACTGAGGTCTTCACTATCCGATAGCTCGAGCGAGAATGTTACTATTCTATAGCTGAAGCCAGAATCCGTTGGTTTTTTTTTTCGATCTGATTTACCGTTAAGTGGCTTAAGTGCCTTGAAGCTTTAGAAGGCTTTGTTCCCTTTAAGTAGATCGTTGCTTGCTTATAAAGTGCGTGTAGTCACACAGCATACCTACCTGTTGTTATCGCGCCCATCCAATAGTGATGAAGCCAATAGTACAAATACTAAGTCATTAATTAACTGTTTCATAATTAGAATAAGTAGAGGAAGCAGGTCCTTGCAACAGTTATGCTGTGTTCAAGAACGAATCAGACCTTGGTATTTATTTATTTTTCTTACAATTAATTATTACTTATTTGTAATTTATTTATAAAATTGAATACACGTTTGTTCATAATGAGTATAATAAAATTTAAATTAACTTTAATTTTTAATAATAACCAAAGTATTATCTGTATTTTTTAATATATTACTTACAATCTTAAAATCTAATAATATTTATACTTTATTCTTGCATATGTTTTGTTAATTAAAGGTACATATTATATTTCTATACATAATAATGTTTAGTCAATGTATTTCTGTCAATTCTGATTCTTCATTATCTTTTTTAGATGAGATTTCTTCATGTGATTGTCCAGGTTCATTATCTTTCTTTTCGTCATTATTGTCAGTTGTACTATCATCGAAATCGTCGTTGTCATCCTCATCATCAGACTTCTTGTCACGTTTTTCCTTCTCCCCCTCTTCTTCTTTATCTTCTTCACATAAACGTTTAACTTCAGGATCGAAACCAAATCTTAGGTTATGTACATGACTCTTTACCAGCTCACTGAAGTAGATTTGCAACGCTGCAAATATGCATGATTATGTTATGCAAGTATGTTGGTTTTAAATATACGAGTTCTTAACCCTTACTTACTTATCAATAAACTAATCTAAATTATAAAATTCTACATTCCAGTGAAAAATAATACATTTATATGAAATTATATTTTGTGTTGTAAATTTATAAATCCAACATAGTATTTCAGTGATGGTGTCAATATTATTAACTACATAAAAATTATGAAATACATATTTATTGTCACTTTTCTTTGACTAGCTGGTCTGATCTTCTGAAACTATTTTAGTCGGAATGAAAAATGTAATACAGTATTGACAACCAGCAATAAATATTATGTTAAATTATTGCATGAAAGTTCCTAAAAATGCATTCCAACAAAAACATGCTGTAAAAACGTGCCAAGCCTCGATTGAGATGATTTGTCTATAAAAAGTAGTGAAATCTCATCTAAAGCCAACTCTGGGAGGAGGAAATAAGAGTTATTTTGGCAAGGCAAAAATCTTACCTAACTTTTACTCGTTAAATTCCATTCTTTAAAATCTACTATGTGTAATTATAAAACCTAAAATATTTTAATTAATGAAAATACAATAAGGTTAAGTATGCGAGTATTGTGCAATTGAAAATATTGTAGGAGTCATTGTTACTCTTACGTACTTTCGTTTTCTTGAGTTTAAAACAACAACGGAAAAACTTGAAGTTGTAGGGTACTAAGTACTCTTAGTAAACAGAATTTCAATTTTCTGCTATAACCACGTGATGCTAAAGAGAGGCATGAAAATATACCGAAATCCTTCCTGTAAAGATGATAGGGCAGTTTGCTTTCTACCTGACTTGGAAAGGGTAATGCTGTTATACGTCAGCGACCTCCCGAAGCCCCCCGGGGTCGAGATAGGGCTCTACGCTGACAACACAGTCCTATACGCGTCAAACAGACACAGAAAAAATCTCGCCTGCGCAGTCCAACGTGCCGTAACCACTCTCGGGGAGTGGTTTCGAACGTGGCGAATAGCTATTAATCCGATAAAGAGCGCCGCGATTATGTTCGAACCGCATACATGTAAACTACCACGCACGGTAGGACCCCTCTCATTATTCGGTAGGAATATCCCTTGGGCCACCAAGACTAAATATCTGGGTGTCACCCTCGACTCGAAGCTTAACTTCAACGCACACGTTACTATAGTCCGGAATAGGGCCGTCTGGATCCTTTCCCGCTTGCGACCTTTGCTCAGTTCGGTAAGTAAAATATCCTTAAGACATAAGCTTACACTGTACAAGATGTGCGTCCGTTCGACCTTGACATATAGCTGCGCCGCTTTCGCACATATATCCAAACATAACTTTGCCCGCATGCAAAGAGTCCAAAATCGGTTTCTCCGTCGCCTGCTCGACCCTCCAGCCTTCGTTAGGAACATGGACCTCCACAGGGACATGAGGCTTCCCTCCATAGAAGCCTATGTGAAATATCTCAGTAGGAGATACTTCGATAGCACTTCGAATCATCCCAACCCGCTCGTAAAATCCACCGTGAACTATGTCCCAGACAACTCGATCCCCGTTGCCAAACGTTGCCGTCCACGAAATCTCTTTGTCGATCCCGATGACGAGATCGAGAAAGCTAACAATTTCTACGCGTCCGCTCCCGCTACACATGCGTGCTCGCGCCCACGCCCGCGAAACCACCGTTCCCTCCGCAGGGGACGTACGGTTAACTTCGCTCCCGCACACTCGCCACTACCGCCCTCCTCTGCGGCAACTCAAGCCTAGGTCCGATCCATCGGCATGGAGCCCTTGAGTCAAGCAGCCGCTCGCGCGATAGAGTGACTCTACATTCACTAGCTTTCACAGCCATACATGACACTGCATTATACACACATACCCAACACACAGGTACATAGGTTCTGTAAGGGACCTTTTTTTTTCTTTTTTTGCCTAGTTAGATTAGACAAAAAAATTCAGACCACTAAATACACATGTTCCTTCCCTCCTCCCATGGGGCAGAAACATGTATATATGTATAGTTAGTTTAGATCGAATGATAGGGATTTAATTGCATACGCGCAACAGTCCGATCCGAGGTTCCGCCACTTTGGCACCCTCGGATGTTGTTGCTTAGCTTTCGTGGCTGAGTGCCCTAAGCGCTCGCCCCCAAGCCCGGTAAAGCTGTAAAAGCCATAAAGGCTCCAGGGCCCATAAGGCTAACAGTATAGTTAGTTTGAAAAAAAAAAGAAGGTAATGCTGTGTGCTATATAAAGTATCTGTATTACAATTTTATATATTTTAACAATAAGCACGTAAGTCTCTTCGTGTAATTTGGCCTGGTCAAGGACTGAAAATATTGTTTTTAAATATCTAAAAATCTAAAAGAGTGAAGAATTATTTCATAAGGCTGATAATAAAAATGTTTAATATGTAGTAATCATTAAAATTATTTAAATAAATAATATATTTACTTACCAAAGTTCCCACAGCCGATAACACAGTCTTGTAACATATACGGCCAGTTAAACACGAAATCTCCATCTCTTATCATTGTTATAATAGTTAATATTATAAATACGATTACGTATAAAATAAGCAGTACAACTATATAGTAGTAATAAAAACTCATCAACCTGTAGTTGTCCTGAAAATATAATTAATAAAATGTTGAGGCTGTTTAACTACACGTGAAAGAGATATGATAATTCATAAATAGTATCTAATGTTTTAAATGTCTAATATGAATAACGTCATAATTATATTGCTGCCTTAGAGGGACAATTAGGTATTTACACTTTTATTGAAGTATTCTAAAAAAATCAGGTGACTACACCTTCATTTTAACCCGTCAGTAACGAAAAAAAAATTACTTCTACACTTTTTCACATAAATGGAAAGAGTCGTCTCAGTAATAAACTCAAAAGATAAACATTGTATCAGTGTAATATACAGGTCGGACCAAAAGTCCGTTTCAAGCTGTAATTGCGTCGAGCAGAAACAGCGGGGTGGGGCGGAAGGTAACTCAATGTAAAAGCAGCCAATGAGAATTTAGTACCATGGCAACATTCCGCGAGTACTATCGAAACAACGATTCTTCAACTATAGCGTAACGAACATTTTGCACTCATTACAAACTACGGCATAAAAATGAAGTTCCATCGATTCAATTGATTAGAAAATGGGTTTAGAAGTTCGAGGAGATAGGTTTAACAATGAATAAACCACGATGCAGCCGACCTAGAACTTCAAGAGATGCCGAAAATGTAGAGCGTGTAAGAAAAGAGCGTCTGTTCGTGAACAACCTGACCTCTCTACTCAAAAGCGGTCTAGCGTCTTAAATGTGCCCAAAACATCTTTAAATTGTATTCTCCACAAAGATTTACATTTTCACCCGTACAAAATTCAAATGTTACAATTGAATTACAGCTTCAAGAACATGTTCACAGGCTCCAGTTTGCTAACCACCAGCTGTACCCTGTTCACCGGCTTTACCAACATTTTTTTCTCAGACGAGGCACACTTCCAAACAAAATAACCAACGGGCAACCGTCGTTAGTTGGAGCGAGAGCAGCACAATTAGCACGTGCGCTCGATCGACGGCATTCTGTAGTCTACGCGAACGGAGCCGCGGGCTTAACTAATATTTAATAAAATGTCAGGAATATCAAAGTGTGGGTAAAATAGTTGGTTTTCCCAAGTGGCTATATATAAAGCAATTAAAAAGAAGCTAAGAAATCCACAGACAAAAGTTACATAAAATTAAGAATTTATATGATATAACGAAATAATTTACCTCTTGTAGAGACTTCAAAAATATGATGTTCATTATTATATCGACAATAATAAATATGAATAGAGTCACAATTATTGAAATACCATCGAGAGCTAGTTGGTTAAAACGTATCACCAACATGAGGGCATAAAACATCAGCAAAACGTGGAATATCTGAAATTATAGTGCATAGTTAAATATGGGACTGATATATTAGTTATCATCTAAAAAAAAAATAGAAAACGTCATAAATTACTAGTCAGAGTTATGAAATACGGAGTACAATAATCATTTCAAAAATAGTAACAAATAGTTATATCAATTTTACGCATTAGGAGACGCTGGTTAACCATTATACATTGTGATCTTGAATGTAGAGGAATAACTCAAAATTTCACACATTAGCACAATTTACATGTATTTTTGCATATGGAGCAAATATATATATCTAAAAATGAATACTTTTCTATAAAATTATTTTTTAACAATATGTGGATGGAAATTGGTAACTAAAAGGTTATTAAATGGCTAAATATCGACTTGAAAATGTAATAATGTATCAAACATAATCTGAATTTGCCATTTTGAAGCCAATATTTAGCCATTTCTGCTATTACTGTGCTTTTTGAAATACGTAATTAGATTGCTGAGTTGTTTTATTTGTAAAGCCTTTAAAAACACTTCCAAGCAGTTTACTAGGTCACTATAATCTCGTCAGTTCTTCAGCAATAAGTACCAAGACAAATGACAGGTCATCGTGTCCGAAAAATCTATTATAGCCATTGTATCTTAACCTCGTTCAAACAAATTATCAAAATTGAAATAAAACAAAGCTTACCATTTTGAAATATCCCCATCCTATTAAACCTTTCTTTAATGGTAAATAGAAGCAGCATTTTTGCATCTGCGGTATTAAAAATTTCCCGATTTTGCACATATTTCTTAAATATTAACTGAAAATATACGTGATCACAAATATAACGTTCAGTTATTATTGATATTAAAAGGTTATTGTGTTCTGCTATGACTAATAGAGTATTGAGATTTGCATAAATTATTTCTTGTTTTCTTCCTTTGTGTTGTTTTATTAATAAATTATAACAGGAATCTATCCTTATAATAATATTTTTGCCGTTAGTTTATACGACATTGGCTTAGTAATTGTTACGATAAGGGCTTAGAATTGTTATGATGTTATATTATTAAGGCTACGTAATTTCAAAATAAATACTGCGGTTGAGTTAGTTTGTTGTATATATTCTCGGAAATGACACGCAATAATTGCTCACAGAATTGAGATTGAAAAACGATTTTATTGTATCTCCCTAAATTATTCGTGTATTAGTATGAATACATATTTATACCAATTTGAAATGTAATGAGGTGGCTATAAATATTACTGTTTCATAAGATGTGTAATTAAATATTGGCAACTGGCAATACTGGCAAGATTTAACCCAGAAATTATATACAAAAGGTGATGAGGATAATATAAGAATAACCAAAGAGGCTATAGATGTAATCGTAAATAGGGATAGTTTCCCTTTAAAATTACAAAATTGAAAACAAGTCATTATTTTATTTGATATTTTGGTATCAGATTTAAAATGCATTATAATTCATTAAATTAAAAGGATTAACATTTAAGGAATTGTTAACTTATAAAGATGTTTGAAATTATTATCAGTGTAGAAATATTTTCCACGGAATTTATTTGTAGGATCTATTTTATAACAATAACTATTGTCTGTTTGGAGCAGAATAATTAATTGCTGGAATCTGTTTGTAGACTTCAATGATATATAATATGAATAAAATCTTATGTTATGCTTAGTGACGATGATGCGACCGAAGATCGTATTATGCTAAACCTAGAAAAAGAACTGACTGTGAAATTCCGCTATTAGATAGATTTTCAATTTTAAGGTGGTAGCTATTGAGATAAGTATAAAGAAATGACCTAACAATCAGTATATATTTCCATCAATATGCTTATCTCATAGATAGATCAGACAAATTGTAGACCATAAGTATTGATGCGGTATCGGAGAGTTCTATCACTGAGTTGTAATTGCTGCATAGAACACCTTTTGGAACTACATCCCTGGTGGTAGTTTTGTCAGTTACAAGCGCTTTCTCGTTCATTCAAACTTTCTAGAAGCTATTATTGTTAAAAGCAGTGAATGTACCATTTACATTAATAGATTTATTACATTGTGTTAAACTAGTTGTTTTAAACTAGTTAAACGTTATTTGAAACTGTACAAAACTTCTATCAAATTCTGAACAATTCTAAACACTCCAGCACCCTATGTCCAACCACAATTTGATTTAGTGTGAAACTTAAAATCCAAATTCATGTTCATTACAATTGTGTTTCGTCTAAGCCATTATTTAACACTCGTAGGGTATAATAACGTAGTAATGGTTACGAATACCGTTTAAATCACAAATTACTATCCAAACAAAATATATCAAAATGTGCCAAATAAGGTAGCAGAAGTACGGAAAAGTTGAACATTAGAGCAAACGTGAACGTACACAGTTGTACAAAAATACACATACAGATTGAGAAAATAATTTAATGTAGAAAAAAAAAATAACAAAAGTAGTAAAGAATTAACCAAGATTATCGAAACTTATCAAAGTTTTATTGATAATTCATTGATGGATTCGACAAGATCTTAGGTAGACATCATATTTAAGCAAACGTACTATGCTTTGTGGAATACTTCCCTGCAAAATGATGACGAGACAATATGATCATTGACCCTATATGTGATCTTAGTAGAGGCTTACGTTTCTTATTGGCTTAATGATAATTATAAAGGAATTAATAATTATGAACTGAGTACCTTTTCTTTAACAACTATTGTGGTATATAATTCATGCTATTAACCCTGTTGACCCTTATTATCTCACTTCAGTATATTGATTGCTATTGATTTTGGTAATTGTATCCTTCCAATTTTGTATTATGTGTCTTTCCAATTATGCCACTTTGAACTGGTGTAAATTAGCTCGAACTAGACAGCATAGATTTCTCGTCTCATTAACTTTTTATGTTAACTATGTTCAGTTTAAATTTAAATCAAGGTCCATTTAACACGTATTGTTTAGTATTCTGGTTGAATAAAGTTGCAATATTTAGCTTGATACTATAACCATGCGCAAAAAGAAATAATTTAGCAAAAAAAAAAAAAAATAACCAAGGTAAGTGAGTGTGAAGATTCCAGTTTGAATCTCTAAATTTCAAGGTTGGGTTCTGACGATTCAAAAGACTGAATAGCTATCAAAACACCATTTTGACTATGAGCTAACAAATTAAAAACTGCGTTTTGCTACCTATCATTAGCTCTTGCAAATATCTTTACTAATAAGAATATAAATACAATTTCTTACGTAGTAATAAAATTTTATTAATATTTAAAACTTTTTATAATCATAACTTTTCGAAGGTGCCGAGACAATTTCTTTAAGCTCTATTTCCTCCCCTGAATTTGTATAATTATTAGAAGATGTTCCAGGTTCAGGTGTGTTACGTTCCTTTTTTGACATACGAAGCTTGTTTGATGCCAATTGCTTGTTCCGTTTGATCTTCAATAACTTGCTTCTTATCATGAGGATAAAATAATACTGTAAACCTGTTAACATATAAAAATAAATGTATGTTGAAGAACAGGGACAAATGCATTCATATAGGTACTTAGTATTATTCTTACAATGGTTTTTGTTTCGTCTTACATGTACAATGTTTGTTCTAGATGTATTGGTAATTTTACTGCAAAATTTTTAGCAAATAATTAAGAAAAATCTGCAAAATTCTTTTCTCGTCAAAATAATGCATTTATTAAGGCTGTATCTGCGCTACTTTATTGCTAAACATTCAATATATGTAGGATATTTCTAATATAATACGCATCAGTAACGTGGCTAAAGGAATAGTTAGTATAGTGTTCATGATTTTACTATCTATCAGAGTAATTTTAAGATCTTAAAAGTACAGAAATTTTGTATATATATTGGTACTGAGGACACATTTACGAGTATGATACAAAATCATTCTGCAAAGCCTCGCGATTGACAAAAAATTCTCTGTTATTCAGCGATCTCTTCTTATTTGCTGTATTTTTGATAAGTAAATATAGATAACAGTTATATTTCTTGTTAAATAAATAAAACTGGATGTTTTTTAAACATAAATATACTCTCAACTTTAATCAAGCTTTGTTTTTTTCGGTATGGGTGCCGATGACATGCACAAAGAAGCTGAAGGATTACTATACGGTCTGCATCGGTGGACGTAGAGTTACACCAGGGTCGCTATCGAACCCCACCTACGTTATTTACTACAAATAAATCGTATAAGTATTAACATATTAATAATAATGAACTAAAGTAAAATAGAAAATCAGTACCAATAGTTATCATTCCTAAAGCAGCCTCCTGGATCATTTCCCTCCATTTTCTTGAATTAAATATGTAATGTCCCACGAAGTAAAACTCCGAAAACGTGTTTATAACAAAGTTTAATACAAGAATGCCGAACATATATATTGTGTAATAGTAATATGTTCTCATAAGCTTGTACTTTTTCTGCAAAAGTATGAAAAATATTTTAATAAATAATAATCGTATAATTAAGTGAGTTTATTCTTTGATTTTAATTTTATCCATATATTTAAGACAACATTTTGGAGATTATATTACTACATGGTCAACTGCAGAATCATTCATCATGGATTGTGTAGGAAACCAAACCATAAAGTGTATTACAATATTAACCCTGATTTTTTATTTGTCTAAATTCATATAGATTAACTAGCTGATCCGGCAGAGGGCAAGCTCTACTCATTTCGGTAGTTAACGGCTCGATTATAGCGTCACCTATCAGATCCTAACAATCGGTCAAGTCGTTAAGAAATTAGATGATTATTAACAGACGCACACAAATGTTTGGTATATAACATTGTTTAGTTTTTTTAATCTCAAACTAGCTGTGCCCGTGGCTCCGCTCACGTGAACTACAGAATGCCATCGGTCGAGCGCATAGGCGAATCGTGCCGCCCCCGCTCAAAAGACTGAAGACAAAAGGGCTTATTGTGGGTGATCCTTAGAAGATAGATAAATGTTATAGCAGATTTTTTATAGGTCTTTTTAAGATCTACAATTATGTAGAACATTATTTTGAAATATCTTATAAGGCTTACTCAGCGTAAATCATTTAAGCGCCACAAATGCGTCTTTTTTAATTGATTCAACACTATCGTCTCTGCTTATCACGTACGTTACTTTATCTAACAAAATACATTCTATAACCTCGCCAGATAACATTTTTATAAACTAAAATAAAAAACATGTATATCGGATAAGTGGTTTTGAGGCGGTGAGTTTTAAAATATATATAGAAGAAGGGAGGCAAACATGCAGACGGCCCACCTGATGGTAAATGACAACTGTAACATCACGGCCATCGCGATTATGTTGCAGACCTTGGAGATAATCTTTCACCAGTCTCTTTTTAAAGAGCTCCATATCATAACCTATTCTAAAGCTCTAATGTACGCGACAAAAAGGATAAAATAAGTTAAAGATAACTGAAATTTAATCATCCATCGTTTTAAATATGTTCATAACATGACATAGCCTCATGTAGAACGCATCGTACTCCACTGACGTTTAAATTTCACAACTGCAATACAAATAAGGATCATGCTATTGTACGTATGAACTTGCTGAGGAATTTACATGTTATTTGTAAAGGATGTGCGGTTAACAAATGCGTTCCAAGCCTATACTAATAAACTCACTCAGGTACAGATTCTAAAATAATATTGTTATTTGCTAGTTGTTAATTATGCAAAAATGATCGGTAGAGATTAATATTATTAATACCAGCCTGTATGTATCCCACTGCTGGGCAAATACCTATTCTCGAAGAAAAGCAAGGTTAATCACCACGCCAGCCTACACAGTATTTACGATTTCAAACGTCAAGAAATAAACAGTTCTGTGTAAGTATCTTTTTCCACATACGTTTCAAGCGTTGAGGTTTTCTCTAAATGTTTTCTTTCAACGTCAGCCAATAGTTTTAACAAATTCATATTAATTAAAGTAACTATGCGAATTTCTAAAAAATATTCAAACTATGGTTAAGTTTTCTTCTGTAATTTAATCTATATATAAAACTCAACGTTGTCTGTCTATCCGTAAATGTTCTTTTCACGCGAAAACCAGATGAATTTAATAAAGAACCATGTAGGTTCTTTATTAAATTCATAGCCAGGGTATAGGATTTATTTTGTTTGATAAAGTAACATACGAAATAAGCAGTGATTATCATGGTGAATCAATTCGAAAAAAAGACGCTTTTTGGGCGCTTAAGTGGCTTACGCTAACCATAAGAGATATATCAAATTAATTTAAAGATCACCCATAATAAGCATTTTTGGGGCAGCGCAATTCGCACCTGTGCTCTACCGAAAGCAGTCTGTAGTCCACGCGAGCGGAGCCGCGGGCACAGCTAGTTTCATTATAAAATACATATTGGTCTAATGATAATGAAGACTTACGTAAATTAAAAAAGTAATTTTAAACAATAAAAACCACATACATGCAACCAAAACTGAGTGAGATAAATATTAATACAAAAATACTATTTATTTATCAAGTTTGCTTTCATATATTTCTGGTATTTTAAAGAAGAAAGAAAAGAAAAAATGTTTATTCATTTATCACATAACACATAGATACATAAAATTATAAATATATACAAATTTAAAACAAACTAAACCAAATAACAAAACAATAAGTAACAGGGGTATTTGTGCGGGAATAAACAAGACCCAGCCTAAGCATAATTGCAATGAATCAGTGCAGCCCTGGATTTTTGTATACAACTATCTGGCAACCAAGCATACGACCCACCTGATGGTGAGTGGTTACCATAGCCTATGGTCACTTGTAATACAACTCCCAACATCAAGGAGCTCTGGTATTCTGACTGAGCCTAGGTCAAGAATGTTTAGAATTTGTTGTATGTAATTTAATGAAGCCTAAATTAAACCTATTGATTAATTGTGTTAATGAAGTATAAAAACTATATCCTATTTACTTACCAGTTTTGAAGAAACTATAAATATTATATTCATAGATACGTCGATTACGAGTAGCAGGGTGATGAGCATAGTTCTAAGCAACGTATTTTCCGTAATATCTTCACCAATATAATATATAGTTTTATGTACAAGCGGTACAAGCTTTATAAGAACATACGTGAGAAAAACTAAATCGATTATCTGAAAACATAATGAATATGAACATTTATTATGCGTTTATCATTTTATTATATTTCTAGCTGTGCCCCACGGTTTCACTTGTATTTATTTATTCGATCAAGTGTACACCACGCCGCCGCCGGCGTATACATGTACCGTATTGTTTTCTCACTTCTCGTACTTGCCTACAGTTTGAAGGATTGCTTGAAGTTCATGGTTAATGCTCCGCTATTTAGGGTAGTAGCGTGATGTCATACAACCTTTTCAAATTAATAATCTATAAAATGAAAAAAAAAAATCAAATCTGAATGCTAGTTCCAGAGATTAGTGCGTACAAACAAAAATCAATCAATCTTTTGAGCCCCGCGGCTCCACACGCATTAATTACGCAGTAATTATTAATCTATCGGTTGTGAAATGACATATACTTCCAGAGTATAAAGTTATAAACCGAGCAAGCTGTTTTTGAGTTAAATCCGGACGTACAAACAGACATCACCGTTCTGATCATAGGTCATAACAGAAAATTCGGTACACAATGTTTTTTCACCCACCCCATACATACTTTCAACGGCTATTTTATACCCTTAGAGGTTGAATTTCCATAATCCGTTGTTAATGAGCGTCTACAACGCAAAAGCAGTAACTATGTTAAATTTCAAGTTAATCGACCCTAAAGTGTCGGAAAACTTGTGATAAGTGGTATTTCGTTTATATAAAGATAGATTAGTATAAACAGATGAATTTTGATATTTTTTTCAAATTTGATTAATCTTGTTGTGTATTTTAGTTCGTAAGGGGTCTAAGGGGGTAAGCTAGGGGGCGATGATGGTAGAAGTATAAAAGTAATACACACGTAAGATTGTATTTAAAAAGTATGAAACTTTACTATACCCTCCTGATATTATGAAATAAATCAAGGTAAAGTAGATAAAGAATTCGCTCTCAAATGCGTCGGAAGGATCATACCGATTCAAGCCCGGTAAAGCTGTAAAAGCCGTAAAGGCTCCAGAACCCCTCAGGCTAACAGTGTAGTCAGTTCGAAAAAAAAAAAAAAAATCATACCGATGCAATGGAGTCTTACACTATAAATTCAAAACTTGAGGGTTTGGCTAATTCAGCGAACGCTAGAAAACTCATAATAATATGCTATGATTTTTTACAATATTTTCCCTTAGCAAAGGTTGAGTTTCAATGTAGAATTCTCAATAATTGAATCCAGTCCTACGACACGGTGTATGAGCAAGGGCGTAGCCAGGTGCAGACAAGAGATACAGCTACCCCCTTTATTAGTGTGTGGTGAATGCTGTTTGCAACGCATATATTCCAGCATTATGTTTTTTTTATCGTTGTAGGTTTGGCGTAGTAGCCTCAATCTCACCAGATTTTAAGTGATGATGTAGCCCAAGATGATAACACGCTAAACCTAGTGGAAGACTGGCTCTCAAGTGCAGCTACAGGATCACACCTATTAGTGTTTAGCGATAGATTTTCAACTTGAGAGTGGTAGTTAGCCAGGCGAGCATTAGAAAATGCCCTACCACAACATGCTATGGTTTCCTCACGATGTTTTCCTTCACCGAAAGCTCAGGCTTATTGCAGGGATTCGAACTCGCTTCAATCGACGCGAAGTCGTGAGCCATCATTGCTTAAACACTCTGCTTGGAAAAATATAAATGTTGCTATTTGTAACAACAACTTGAAGACATTATCAATGGAGTTTCAAATACGCTTGTGTACGCCCATAATATTTCACTGTGGGGTTCAGCATCTGAGGTAGAGATCCCTTTTTTGTACCACAAAAACAGGCAGTTCGAGCAATGTGAAATAGGACCTCGTGAATCACTGAGAAATAAGTTTCAAGAATTTAGTATCTTAACTTTACCAGCAATATATCTTGGTAATATTTAATGTATGTATGTTCAGAAAAACTTGAATACGTTTGAACTTGTAATAACAGGAATAATTTCAATACTAAGTAGATATAAATATAAAATAGTACTCCCATCTTTTAGACCAAGTAAGAGAAATAACAGTTTTTGTCTCGAAGTGACATCTCTGTATATCATTTATAAACAGAATTATTGTAAACAATAATTATATATTGTAAAAGAAAACAGTTATTTAAATAAATAATAGTTCAAAAAACTAAATAATACGCTTTATATAAAATCCAACTAATAAATAAAAAAAAAATTAAAAAAATTAAATTTAGAATAGTGTATATAAAAAAAATACATTTTTATTGTAAAAAAAAGCGTCTGAAGCTAATAAAAAGCGTATAATAATAATAAAAATGTTGATAAACCCAATTGCCTTCTTGCCTGTTTTTCTATATGACTAGGATGTTTTCCGAACCGGTAATAGTTTGTTAATATTCATAAGTGCTTTCTTCTTAGGGACTTAATCGTTTTGCTTATTTATCATGATATAAAAATGTGAAACTTACTATCTTTATATACACTGAAAAGATCACACCATAATCCAGAGGTACACAGCAGCAACATTTAACTATTTTAGGTAATTTGTAAGTCATTGTTATTGCTTGAGAAATAATTAAAAAATATTTTTTAAATAATGATTTCCTTGCTGAATTACTAAACGTATTGTTTTTATTACACTGTTTTCAACATACATAACAATGTTAGTAATGACTAACCCGAATGAGGTAATAAGCAATTGGGGTAATCTTTACATTAATTGATACTGTATACTGAAATATTACTTAGAATAATATGGAACTTGTTGGTAATTATATCGCTATATTTTAGAGGGTATCTGAACGTGATGAATTCATTGATATAAATAAATAATATCATACTTTTACTAATAAAAACAAAACAAATTTTACTGTTATAAAAATTTCACTATATTATTTGATTTTATTTTATATTATACTAGCTGTGCCCGCGGCTCCGCTAGCGTGGTCTACAGAATGCCGTCGGCCGAGCGCACGCGCGAATCGTTCTGCCTCCGCTCAAAAGACGGAATATAAAAATATTTATTGTGGCTAATCCTTAGAAGATATATACTATCGGTTACTTTTTTGTAGGCCTTTTTAAGATCTACAATTATGTTGAACATTAACTTGATATATCTCGTATGGTTCACTCAGCGTAAGCCATTTTATTTTTCACAATTTTTTTACCATTATCGTCACTGTTTATTTCGGATGTTACTTTATTTTACAAAATATGTCCTATAATCTGGCCAGATAACATAGCTATGAAATAAAAAAAAAAAATATGTAAATCGTGGTTTTTACGTGAAAAGAACATAAACAGACAGACAGACATAGAGATGTTGAGTTTTATAATCTGTATGTAATGAATATATAAACTTATTAAGGTAATGTAAAATGTAGTTCATTTGATCTGGCGCATTGATATATTGCACGAGTAAATATTAAGGTGTAAAGATTATCAAAGAAAATCTTAAGGTATTAGACATACAAATAAAATTTACCTGCACGTGGAACGCCCTGCTGAGTAACGAACGATAGAGGTGTGGTAGGGTATAACTAATTAGGTCACGACAACCATATGCACATGGTGAATCGCATCGCTTCGCGTTTTAGGATTAAACGGTGCATATCCATTTAATATTCATGCATCTTATACTTAACGAGTATATATGTAATATGTTAATAATTATACTTTTCCTATTAAATATATTTCAAGAGAATCGTTCTTAAGTAGTAAACTCCAGTCGTGTGTCGGAGGTGACACGCACCACTTTTTATCTTTGTATTTAAATTTAAAATAAATCCTTTTCATACTGATCTGAATATAATAGGTGAAAGATCTGTTTAAATGAAACATATTGAAAAATTTACGTACCTACCTATATATTTTATAATAAATTTTATGATCAACGAATTGGTCCTTTACCCTTCACGTTTTATATAATATTTAATATTCAAATAAATCCACATAAGTACTCAATATCAAGGGGAAAAATAATATTTAATTCATTCCTTGTTCTCTTCAATAATACCTGTCACAAACAGTCAGTGTCGTTTATTATCAGTCCTGAATGTCTTTATTAATTGGATCAGCTGTGAAGTTGACGTTAAGTTATTTTGTACAAAACTTAATTTTTGTTAATTTGCTTTGCGTTTGTCTTTATTAAATTACCGATAGAAACTTGCAAAAAATTTAAAAACGAATTGTAAAAGTAGCACGTTACCATTAATGTAATTGAAATTACACTGGAATATTGTAAAAACGTTTTTCTGTATATAACCACCCCCCTTGAATACTGAATAGACATTGGATGATCGCGAAAAGCGATACGCCTATGCGTGTCACTAATGCGGGTGTTACACTTGGTGTATGGTGGTCGCAAAGTTTGACATATTTCTCGTATCCTAGCATATTATTTTCTTTTATGCGATTGAACCGATTCATGTGAAGGTCAATAACTTGCTCTGCCTCAGTTAGTTCAGTGTGAGTGTTAAATATACATATAATGTAAATAAATGATTTCACAAAATCACAAAAAAGATCAAATTTTCAGAAGCATTTTTTTTATATACAGAATTAGGTTTTACTTATAGACCTTTTTTTAAATTTATTTACTTAGTTTATTTGCCAAATATCAGCTATATGGTTAAAAAATATTAATATCGCTAACATATATTAATGATTACTTTCCGTAGCGGTTGAAGCGCCAGCTGAAACAAATTATTAATCTATATGTCATAATTATTTTTGTCCCACTGAATAAATTTGTAGTGCATATGAAAAAAGTCAATTCACCTAGATATGAAGTGTGTCAAATATTTGGTTTTTCGTAGCATGGCAAATTGGCGTCACTGTACTGTTGGTAAGCACAATACAATCCAACTAAATCTATAAACATATATATCTTTGGAATTGATAGTGGAACGTGTCAGGAATGTAATGAGCAGTAGTTATTTAGGGTAGTTAGTTTAGGGTTATGTTCTCCACAGAATGCTTACGGAAACGTCTTCCAATTCGGCTGTGAAACTTTATTAGGAATAGAAGAAGCCTCGTCATTTATTCACGTTTTATTTTCACTTGAACTTGGGTATGGTCTGATGGAGCTGTCGTACATTATAAGGTGTAATATACCCTTTAAATAAAGAGAGAAATAATAATAATTTTATTCAAATATTTCCTGTTATTTGAGTTCTATATAGATCGAAACTGCGAAATATTTTAATAATTGTTGTGTTTACATTAAACCTCACTTAATATCGGCATTGTTCTTGCACTGAACGTAACCCTAACTGATAAGGGATATCATACTGTGATTGATCTTTACCCGAGAATCGAGTAACAACAAATGTAGTAGTAAATCATGGATATAATATAATACGACCGAAGATATTAAGACGTAAAACCTAGAATATTAGAAATACTAGGAAAAAAGAATATAGAAAATAAAAATTAAATTACCCTAACTTATTATTAACAGATCGCATCTTTACTAATAAGCCGAATTAACTCAAAACTCATGATTATTGAGAAATAGCGTTCAAGGTTTTGCAAGTTCGGCTTCCATTATATTTTAATAAAAATTATGATATGTGGGCACGTTACAGATATGTAAACGAATTTCACTTGTGCACAACAACCACACTACATCACGTAAAATAACGGCAAAATTATATAATATAGGGCCAAATGACATAAGTCTATGAATTAAAACAAAAACCACCACATGACACTTTAAGTTACCGCCAAAAACTCGCAAGAAGACTTGCAACGAACATGTCAAATGTTTATTTTAGAGATGTAGCATAATTTAAATTGTAAGTTGGATTTACGATTATCGATTCTTTTTTAGAACTAAATACAATCAAAAATACAATCATACTTTAAATCAATAGAGGGATATGTAAGCTGTGTAATTAAATACCAAAAATAAACTATAACAATAACAGAGATTGCAATCTGGTACACTTGAATTATTGAATGCTTGACTCCAAACAAAAAGATTAATAATTCGTCTATAGCATGTCTGTGGTTGAATAATGTAATAAAAAATGTAATAGTGCAAAAAACTCCAAACAACGACATCTATCGTAGCTAGCGGAGAACTTAAGAACAAAATAAAACATCAAGCTAAATCCGTGATACTTTTAATTTTGGATAAACCCAAGATAAATATTATTTCATATTAATGTAGTGTTATTATTACCAACATTCTTCCTTGTAACATCTCAGAACATTTAAAACTACTAAAGGCCGTCTATGAATATCCGTGAAAAATACAAAGTTTGTGTTTATTTCAATTGAAAATTAGGTGAGATTAAAATAATTGGGATTAATTTCGTATAATTTCACTTCATTTCACTATATATTTTAAATTCATTACAGTATTACATATACATACATTATGTACATAGCTTAAACGCAATTTATATACCTTACAAACGTCCTTACGTGTAAAAACGCATCCTAAATGTGCCTAAAGACTATGCACTACAATCATGTCAGCCGAAAGACGTCCACTGCTGGACATAGGCCTCCCCCAAAGATCGCCACAACGACCGGTCCTGTGCTGTCCGCATCCAGCGGCTTCCCGCAACCTTTACCAGGTCGTCGGTCCACCTTGTGGTGGGTCTGCCCACGCTGCGTCTTCCGGTACGTGGCCGCCACTCGAGAACTCTTTGACCCCATCGGCCATCTGTTCTACGAGCTACGTGGCCAGCCCACTGCCACTTAAGTGTAGCTATTCTTCGGGCTATGTCGGTGACTTTGGTTCTCCTGCGGATCTCCTCATTTCTGATTCGATCACGCAGAGAAACTCCGAGCATAGCCCTCTCCATTGCCCTTTGAGTGACTTTAAGCTTTCTTATGAGGCCCATAGTTAGCGACCACGTCTGGCAACACACACTGGTCAAAGACTTTCGTCTTGAGACACTGCGGTATCTTGGACGAGAATATGTTACGGAGCTTCCCGAAATTTTTTATATATTTATTTGCTTTTTTATTTATTTGCTGAAATTAAATGAATATCCTGATCACTTGCAATTTTTAATAAATAAAATAATATCATTATAACAAACATTATTATCAAGTTAAAATTAAAGTGATAGCTAGAGGTGTGTTTTTTTTATCAGTTTATTTATCATTTAGGTGGTTTATTTATTAGCACTAATATTACAAATACGTTTCATCGACATACTTTCTTAATCTTGATGGTTCATGCACATGATTTTGGGATTAATTACTTTATTATACAAAAAATGTGTACTCTTCCATTAGTCGATAGCGATTAATAGCCCTAGCTCTATCATGGTTTTAATGAATTCTTTTATTATGCCAAATACGATGAAATATAGGTACAGTTGTCGTTTGCTGGGTGCTAGGACATAGTAGTACGGTTAGGTGTTTGGCGTTCTGGAATCAGCCGGTAATTAAGCGCAGGTAGGGATCTGTGGACCTGAATGGTTGCTACCACCATACACGAGGTGATAAATCCGTACAGTGAATCTCTTTTATTTTGTCGCTATTCGGGATCAGTATATCAGTATGCCCAGCTGCAGCAGAGGCTTGCAGACTGGTATGACAATTTACCACCGGCGATGATTGTCAATTTCTCGGTACCTACTATAGCTTAATCCACATTCTAATCTAGTCTTACGCACTCACGTTTCTTTGATATATTGTTATTTTTATACCCTGTAGTATTATGTATTATCAATCAAACCAGAGCCAACCTTGATTACGCTATGTTTATACACGTAGGAAAAGTTTTCTTTGAATTTATTAGCACATTAAAATAAATACGCGAATCATTGGTCACCCTAACCTGCTGACAATAATTGTACAAATAATAAAATCATCTTCCACTAAAACTTCCAGTGCCTCGATCACACGCTACATATAAAAGTTATCATCAGTAAAATTATTAATAATATATACATTTACTTTATTCTCCGCGTAATAAATCATATTCCAGAATGCGTTGTGAACTGCCAGAATTGAAAAGATGTTGTTTTTGTTTTCCCCTTAGGTATGGACTTTTAGTGTGGGCCTACCTGAAATTAGTAAGTTATTTTTTCTTCTATATAATATAAATCTTAGATATGTATCTGACTTGAATTTTGTCCTGAGATTTATTATCCTAGGCCGCTAAAATTACACACTACATCGATAAACGTATTTTAGAAAAATGTGTAAACGAAAACGTATCGTTCATTGTGTCAGTATGAGTGAAAGTGGAAATCTTGACAGGATCTTGACCTGTCATGTAGTGGTTTTGATTCCTAAACATATGTTATTTGGCTCTATATACGAGTAGTGTAATTTGGTTGCATTTTATGTGATATACTACTCTGTCAAAAATGTACCGGGAAAATATCAATAATACATAAAATGTTATTTATTCAACCAAATTTATTTTATCGCCTTCAAATCGGCCTTCACTTACGCCAACGAATAATCCGATCATCAAAATATTTTTTAAATGCTTTTTCCGGAATTGAGGTTAGTTCTCGTCGAGAATTCGCCTTTATGTCTTCTACAGAATGAAAACTGGTGTTACGAAGTGGTAATTTGAGTATAGGAAAAAGGAAGAAATCGGCTGGAGCCATATCTGGTGAATAAGGTGGTTGCTCGATGGTATTCTACCTGACGATGGCTTTGTGCGAAGGCGTATTATCGTAGTATCCAAGAATTTTCTTTCTACAAATCTGGCATTTTTCGTCGAATTTGCCGTCTTAAAGACCGCATATCGCTCAAATAATATACTCTATTTACATTTTGAACTTCCGATAAGAATTCAGAGTGTACAACACCGCGATATTCAAAGAAAATAGTCAACATGACTTTGACTTTTGATCGATTTTGGCGTAGTTTTTTCGGTTTCGGTTTCGGTTTAGTTAGAATGTGCCACTCCGAAGCTATTTGACTATTTTGCAAATCAAACTCGTAAACCCACGTCTCGTTACCAGTAATAATGCGTGTCATGAATTTTGTGTCGGAATTGACTCGTTCTAGCATGTCTTCAGCGACTCTTCTGCGATTGATTTTATGGAGAAAATTCAGGTCTTTTGGGACTAGCCGAGCGGCAACATGTTTCACACCCAAGTGATTATTTAAAATAATACGTATCGACTTGTAAGATACAGAAAGTTCAGCAGCTATCTCTCTCAACTTGAATGAGGATTTTCAGTTACTAGTTTACAGTTACATTCACAGATACTTATATATTCTACGGACAATATGGTACAATAAAACTGCAATATTTTTCGAATAAATCATGTTCAAAGTAATTATAATAATGTCTAAAAACGATTGTTTCAGGCTGTAGGTCTGGTAGCAATGTCTTTCTTCACAGTGGCTCTTGTATACGCGATATCTTACTTTATTAGGAATGATTATAGATATTTTATAACAGAAATTGTAATATCTATTTTAATATTCAACGTGATGCTGATAGATAATATAACATACGTGGTCTTTATTCTATCTCTTCACAAGGTAAGCATAAATATTATTAGACATTTATTAACATTCTGATTTAATATATTTCAAGTATTCAAAGTTGAGTACATGTCATCTTAAATTCAAAATATGCCATTAAATGAACAGAAATACACGTGATTATGAACCGATGATGGGTCAGTGATAGCGTGAACGGACATCACATCGATCCACGTCAGTTGGAATCCCTGTCATGAGCCTGAGCTTTCGGTGAACGAAAACATCGCGATTAAACCATAGCATGGTGGTAGGGCTTTTTCTAATTCCCGGCTGGCTAGCTACCACCCTCGAGTTGAAAATCTGTCGCTAAGCACCTGTAGGTTCAGCATCTTGCGCCACATCGTCACTTAACATCAGGTGAGTTTGTAGCCATAACGATAAAACTTGTAAACGATGAAAAAAAAAATAAGGGAACTTATGTAAAGTCAGTGGGGCCCAAAATTTTGCGTAAAACCTAATTATTACTTTCAAGTTAAATATGATTACTTTTTTTACACACAAAGGTGGCAAATAAGCATACGGCTCGCCTGATGGTAAGCGGCTACCGTAGCTTATGGACGCTTACCATTGGTATCACTAGCGCGTTGCCGACTTTGAACCCCCCTTACCCAAGGAGCTCTTGAAACCCTACTCACCGCAGAAACACAGCACTAGGTAATTTGGATGCGATCTTCTGTAGGGTGGAGGTATTCTACCAGTCGGACTGCCCCAAGTAGAGAGAAATGTCCAAATAAATTTCTCAACGCCCTACCTCTTTTAACTCTTATATGATAACTTGGTAGGTGATGAATAGCAAAAGTCCTGCTATGTTTTGCCTAATAGGGTGCTTAGGTTTTCGAGCAACCTATCTATGATAATTTTCAAGACACTTATACTGCCAACTTTAACACATAGCGCGTAGTTTACATTGGTAGATCAAATATTTACACCTATTAATATAACAAAGCCATTCTCGACTTCTGAACAACAAATGAACGAATTCCGATATCGAGGTCCCCTCTGCACTTCACACATGCACACCACGCAGGTACATAGGTTCTCTAAGGGACCTTTTCTTTTTTTGGCTACTTAGACCAAATCGCCAAATTACTAAATGAATATGCACATGTTTCTTCCTTCTTCCCAGGAGGCAGAACATATATATTGTCTTCGCTTTCGCGGCTGAGTGCCTTCTGCGCTCGCCTCCAAGCCCAGTGAAGTTGTCAAAGCTTCTAATGGCTCCAGGAACCTTAAGGCTAACAGAATATAGCCTGTTCTAAACAAAAATGTAGTAGCTTAAACTAATGTGAAATTCTGTTTTCTTTTCAGAAAAATTATAGGATTATGAAAGCTTACTATTACTATCTATGGGCAATATTTGGAATGACGACGGCTATATTCCTGCTAATAATAGGATATCAGTTGTATATAGGGGAGATTGTTATCCTCTTTTATTATGAATTACAATCAATATACGCACAATCTGTTATTGAATTTATAAACATGGGTAAGAAAAATATATCTTATAAAAGCCCTGTGTGTGTGCACAGTTACAGAAAACACAGGATCGATTTAAGTGTAGAAATAATTTTAAGTTTAGTTAAATAGTTTAGTTATTAGTTAAATTAATATTAGTGTAAATGTAATGATGACTCATTGGTAGCGTGTACGACTTCGCGTCCATTGACGTGAGTTCGAATCCCTGGAATGAGCCTGAGGTTTCGGTGAAGGAAAACATCGTGAGGAAACCATAGCGTGGTGGTAGGGCATTTTCTAATGCCCGCCTGGCAGGCTAGATGAAAATCTGTCAGCAAGCACCAATAGGTGTGTTCCGGCAACTGCACTTGAGAGCCAGTCTTCCACTAGGTTTAGTGTGTTATCATCTTGGGCCACATGTCAATTAACATCAGGTGAGATTGCAGTCACTACGCCAAAGCTATAACAAAAAAAAACTTGTATAAAATTGACCACGGAACTACCACATTTGTTTATTGTAAACGGAGTTTCAAAGGTCCGTAAGTAAGCAAAATATAAGCAGAAAAACAAATTTTCTTTAAAAACAGCCTCAAAATACTCGGTTTTAGATTTAACACATAAAAAAAAATTGTATAGTGTAGTTGTGATATCAGTGCAAAATTTTCAATGTGTCCACCCTTTTATTTTTGACTATACTATATTTTATATATAAAAATCATGTGTGCGTTTGTTTGTGATTCATTCTGCTTCCTCTCCCAAAATGACATATTAGATACTAATTAATACATGTCGGAGAATCGTGTCGATCTGATTATGGAATCCGTACTAATGAGTCAGTATTCATAATATTGAGCGATTGAGCGTGACATCAACAGGTGTGTTCTGTGACCGCAACTACTTTATAAGCAGGCAACCACTGGGTTGAATGAATTCTCGCTCGAGTCGTGAGATTTTTTTTTTTTTTTTCGAACTGACTATACTGTTGGCCTTAGGTGCCCTGGAGCCTTTACGGCTTTTACAACTTTACCGGGCTTGGGGGCGAGCGCTTAAAAGCTTTGCAACAACATCCGAGGGTGCCAAATTGGCCGAACCTCGGCTCGGACTGTTGCGCGTATGCAAATAAATCACGATCTGACATCTAGCTAATTCGTGGGATAGGAAGATCTCAGTTAATAAGAAACAATTAACACTGTTCCTGAGTACCGTCTCGTCTGCATATCTACGAGTATACTGCATATTACAATGTTTACAAAATATATGTATTTGGTTTCTCGAGACCATGGTTTAAAGATTTGTTAGGATCCAATAGGTGGGGGCTATGATCGAGCTACATTATAAAACTCAGCTATAAAACTCAACGTCTCTGTCTGTCTGTCCGTTTATGTTCTTTTCACGCGAAAACCACTTATCCGTTTTACATGTTTTTTTTTGTTTTAATTGATAGCTATGTTAACAGTCCAGGTTATAGGATATATTTTGTAAGATAAAGTAACATACGAAATAAGCAGTGAAGATAATGGTCACGATCTACAAAAGAGTTTGCGATAGCATATATCTATTTCCTAAGAATCAGCCACAATAAGCATTTTTATCTACCGTCTTTTGAGCGGGAGGTGGAGGAGGCGAATGGTGCTGCCATTCGTGCGTGCGCTGGTATTCTGTATTCCACGCGAGCGGAGCCGCGAGCACAGCTAGTTATAATAAAAAGATGTAAAATTTGTATGTTAGTAAAAGATAATTCTGCAACTACTGCTCCGATTTTAAATATTCATTATACAGAGCTACATTATCCATGAGTGATATTGCGATTATTCTTTTATAAATATTAACTTATGTAGTAAATATAATTAAAATGAACGAAGTCGCAAGCGACTGCTAAGGTACTGTACAAAACTCTTATTTGTACATTTAATAAAATTGAAATATCTGTTTGTAATGTCACAATAACAGGATTTTACTAAATGCATATGAAAGTATACACGATACCTATAAGAAAAAACATTTTTAAAGTTTTTGTCTGTCTGTTTGTTCCGGCTAATCTCCGAAACGGTTAAATCGACTTTGACGGGACTTTCACTGGCGATAGCTAATGTTATAAGGCATAGCTTAGGCTAATTTTATTTTAGAAAAATAATTAGGGTTACACACAATAAATAATAAAGGTTTTTTCGTTGTCTAATAATTTTCACAACTACCTTCTAAGTTGACAAGGAAAAAATAAAATAGTTTTTTTGTTTTAATTTTATTTCAGTGTTACAGATCTACCTAATTATTTTGGTGAGAAGTGAACTAAGGAAATTGTCTGGCAACTGGCAGTTTAGATTCGAAAACAATGCGGCAGAAGCCGAATGTGTTATGACCACGGCCGCAACTTACGAATTCATGAGAGACTGTCATATGAAAAGCAACGGAATATCAACACCCGATGAATATGTCTACGAGAGTGAAAACGCTGTGAATACCGAAAAAGTAAATTGATTAATCGATGATTTGACTCGAAGCATTTACCCATCTTGAAACAATCATGTTCGAAAGCACATTACCAATTTACCGAACGATCAGGTTAAATAAAGCGAGATTTGCTTTCAAAATGTGAGTTAAACAAGGTCGTTGCCATATGGCTGTTCACCATCAGATGGGTTGTGCCAAGTTATACTCATAACTTGCCCTGTGCCCCGCGGTTTCACCCGCGTATAATTTAAAATAAATCGCTGATTGATGATTTATAAATTATAATATATAGTAGTATAGGCAATATTTTTATCGGGCGGCCAGGGTTATGCGTTACACTTAGACGCGGAAGGCTCGTTCTCGCCACTACACCCGACCCGAATGTTCAATTATTTTAATTTTACATTATTTGGAAAACTATTCGTCCAAATAAAATTCTATAAAGGGCAAAGTTTATCTAAATAAAATTGTCTTGATGATAAATAACCTTTGGTCGTAAGGATTAATATGCCTTGCTAATAATAGAGCTCATAAATCATTACCAAAATACCTTATTGTGGCTTATGTATAAGAGATAGGCATATGGTATCGCGGACTTTTTTTAGATGTATTAAGGAAAAATATTTTTGTAGAACATTGTATTTACGTATCTCTCCAGCCAGCGCACAGCGATAAAGCAGTTAGGTGTGCCATTTATTCAGACTTACTTAACAAAAATCAATATTTAAGGCTAGCTGAGAGAAGATAACTTTTCGAATCTAGATATCATATATAAAAAGAATTTTTCGAATCCGACTGGTAGTTCCAGAGACTAACAAACAAACAAAAAACTCTTCCGCTTTATTATATTAATAGAGATGAGTATCAATTACAACGTCATTTTCATCTGCTCAGCAATAGATGGCGCGTTGCAATTTTTCAAAAAGTAATGATTTTCCAACAAAAACACAAATGTGTAAAAGGGTCCAAGTTCGGTAGAAGCGACGATTGGGATAGTCATTGTCACCGATAAAATAGCTGATCTAACGGGTCCCAACTTCCATAGCGGTTCCTTTAATTACAGCTGTAGGTATATACATTCTTTAATTCATTTACAAAACAATTTGTTACTTTCTTTGATATGGGATTTCTAGCTTGGCAAGTTTTACTACATTACAAGTACGCTAGCTGTACATCCTCAATTTATTTAAAAATATACAAATTCCACATACTTGGGGATTTTCTTTAGATCGATAACGCTGATTTTTGCGGTTATACATGGCGTGGTTCGAGAAACTTTCCTTTTTTTGCAAATGAACTGCTAATCTAATTAAGACGGATAATTTATATATAAATTTAATAGCTATCGGAGTTTGGTTAGTGTAGGATTTAAATGATTAAAAATAAATGTAATTCTAAAAATGAACTATTTTATTTTTAATAATACTTTTCTTTACAAGTATTAATCCTTATTAGCAACAAAATCAGTTGATGTTATAATACGTTACAAGAACTTAAGTCTCTTTGTTTACTTTAAGAGATTTTTGATATTTTTACATTTTGAGTATTTGGTGATCAAAAAACTAATTAAAAAACTAATTTTTATATAGAACTCCGACGTTTCATTACCTGTCTACAATCTCGGGCTTATCCCGGTAACCGGGATTATCTTAGACAATCCCGAAGTCCCGGGATTAGAAAAAAGAGCCGGCACCATAATCCTCTACATTTTATTTTCATCTACTGCAAATAGTTTGGTCAGCGCACGCCAATATACCGGCATATACCGACTTGGTTTACTAATGGACCCTAATATTCATTACAATATTGCTTTTAATTTATGAAATACTTTTTAGAATTAGATCAGTAGTAGTATATATATATATATACCACTAATAAATACAAAAAATATACATATAAACAATATTTGCTAAAAGATGAACTATTAAAAAATAAAAAAAGGCATAGCATCTCGGCAAAATGATTACATAGTACCTGATGGAAAGTACGGTACAGAAACAACGATGACAAATTCCACAGCAGTCGTCACAATCATGCAGTCCTGCAGAAGAGCTTGTATACGCCTCGTTTGGACAATCAGATGTTGTTGGAACCGACCCGCGACCAGCGGCTACGCTGGTCGGGTGTTAACTCCAAATCTTGATAGTACGGCAAAAATAAGAAATCGTAAACTTTTTGTTCTTGCCGAGATGGCAATTGAATACCAGCCCGTGTGGTTCTGCAGTGGAAGGGAGATACTGGGACAAAGTCAAACAACTCTTAAGAGCTCTCGCCATGATACAAACTAAAATTCTTAATGACGTCTGTATCATTCAATATATTCAATACAATGGGGATAGTCCGTCATTGTAACCTGTCCAGGGTATCAAGAAGTTATTGGGAACTCGGAGACTCTCAGAGATGCAATAAATATTCCACACACGGCTAATTGATGCTAAAATATTTGTTGATAAAACAGGAATGTATTCCAAACTTGTGGTAGTATTTGATGTTCATAAGAAATTAAATAAGTGTGATATTGATTTGACTGATTAAACCTTGTTTATTAAATGACGACATTTTTATACAATAACTCCCATTCTGCGAAATATCACTCATAATATCGAGTGATAACCGGCTAAAATGAACTGCATCTAAGGGGTAGAGCCTGTATAACCCGTAAATAACTATAGTACCAAATTTTACTTTGAATATATACCCAAAAGCTCACGTTAGGGTACCGACGAAATCATATTTTAGATATATTTCAAGACTTTTTATTTATTAACCCTAGAGTGTTCGCGCTATGAGCATTTAGCCGCCCTCGGCGAAAAAACTGTGATTGACTGAACACAGTACATTTGTTAAGGTCAAGCGTCCTAGAAGATGCACTCCATTCTTCACCTCTTTGTTTTAAAAATTTGGAGATATTTAGTCCACGTGTGTCTGCAGGAGGCAAAGGTTGTTGTCGCTGTGTCACTGCGCGACTATTCATGTAAGTAAAATTTATCTAGTTTTTTTTTTGTTGGAATATAGTAGGTAGAATGACGCGCAGGTTGCCGATTAGATTATTTTTCTCTATTGTGAATATTGCTTGCTTAAATAGTCAAATAATATACAAAGAAAATTATAATAATTATTACGACGAACCTTTTTAAAAGAAATCGCTCTGACTATGACTAGACCACATATAATCAGAATATCCACTTTTCAAAAACAGTTGAGGAAACAAAATTTCACGATTTGTGCCATCTGAACATCAAGATAAGCCCTCAGGTAGAGAAGGTATACGCGAAAGTATATGTAGGTCGGGAAGTGGCGGGGCTGTGAATTTTTAAGGGTATAAATGGTTAATCTCGACTTTCGGCAAAACTACAAGTCGTATGGAAAAAAGATAAATGGCAAATTTGTAGGTAATAAAAAGATCCTAGAACTTTTTTATTTACACTTTTTTCATATAACCTCAAAATTTATTTGCGAAAATTCAAAAGTTTTTGGTTTTTTATTTTTATCCTTTGGACAAATTTTGGCGAAAACTTACCTTATTATGTCCCAAACACAGTATAATTTTTTGATTAATTTTTTTTTTACCTTGGTTTGGCTTAATAACGAAAAAGCAACCTAATATTCAATCGAAAATTGTTGCGTCAAAATTTCAGCTTTTTTTAAAAAGTCTTTTTGTTCGTTGAAATCTCTACTTTTTGGTGATATAGTTTTTTTTACATTACTATGGTAAATGTTCTCAGAAAATGCAAAAAAAATCCATTAATTTTTCTTATATTTTCTTTCTTTTCCAATGGGTTTCATCCTACTATAATTTTTTTTCACTTTTTACCATTTCCAAAGGCTTCAGCCCTGGTATATATGTAGAATATCTCATATTATTTGAAACTAATTATTAGAGCGTTTATAGCGTTTGGGAAGCTGCGTAACATCTTTTCGTCCAAGATACTGCAGTGTCTCAAGACGTTTTGCCAGTGATAACATATGGTGCTGAGCCGTGGTCGCTAACTATGGGCCTCAGAAGAAAGCTCGAGGTCACTCAAAAGGCAATGGAGAGGGCTATGCTTGGATTTTTTCTTCGTGATTGAATCAGAAATGAGGAGATCCGCAGAAGAACCAAAGTCACCGACATAGCCCGAAGAATAGGTAGACTTAAGGGGCTGTGGGTGGGCCATGTAGCTCGTAGAACGGGTGGCCGATGAGGCCCAAGGGTTCTCAAGTGGCGGCCACGTATCGGAAGATGCAGCGTCTGCAGACCCTACACAAAACGGTCCGACAATCTGGTAAAGGTTGAGGGAAGCCGCTGGATGCGGGTAGCACAGGACCAGTTGTTGTGACGATCTTGTGCCTTTTGTCCAGCAGTGAACGTCTTTTGGCTGAAATGATAATGATGATGAATTCTTAGAGGTTAATTACTTATACAATTTTTTTTTTATTAGAACATAAAACAGGTTTACAGTATTTAGTGTACGTTAACAACTAAATTAGTTTGGGAAATTGTGTCTCAGCCATTAGCGCCCACCTCCAGGGGCACCTCAGAGTTCCAATAATTATATAAACTACAAATTATGCTACAGTAACAGAAGCTTACATATATACTCGTATATATAATATATATGTAAATAAATATATACAAGTATTAACGTACTTATTTTATAAATGTGTTATGTAGTTTGTGTGAATGTATGTGTTTGTGTGTCATGTGTTCGAAAGTAAACGAAACGAATAAGAATTATGTTAAAATTAAGATTAATAAGATTTTTTTTAAATATATGGTTTAACCAAATAATAATGTAGCAATTTAATTCATATAAAGAGCCGTGATAAAAGACAAAAGGTCATGCTCTGCATCCTCCTACATTATAGCTTGATACGTAATCACCACTGATAACCACTGTCCGTTTATGCTTTGCCTCCACTGCGTATAATATCGGCTAGATATGTACTTACCCTAAAATGTATTAAGAACAGTGCAGTAATTCTAAGCACCAGCAAGCAGAAGCAATTAATGAAAATGAAGAAAATAAGCTAAGATATTCAATAATTGAAATAATTAGACGAAGTTTTCGTATATTAAAATGTGGTAGTTAAACACTGAGCAATAATGAAATATAAATACTCTAATTCAAGTTCGTACAGAAATAAATTATATTTCATATTTACATTTACTACAAACTTTTGTATTAGTTGATTAGCATAAATGCGCGAAGCGATCGCGCAGTTCGAGTTGTGGATGGTTATCCTATGGCATTAGTGATCAAATCATTACCTCCGTTGATCAGTCACAAACTGACAAAGCTTGAAGACAAGTGTGAAACTAAAACATTCACAATGCGATGTGAGATTTTGGAGTTAAAAAGATGTTGCTTTTGTATACCTTTAAGGTACGGGCTTATTGTGTGGGCCTATTTTAAATTGGTATGTATTTCGTATTTATTTCTTCTAAAGTGTCGATATATTATAATATTGAGAAAAAATGCTTGCTAAAATAAGATTCTTCGGTCGACGAAATTATCGATTACCCATAAAGTAATATATATTTTCTGACAATAAAGACCACAACTATGGCGTCATTACACTATGAGAATAATTTGCATTCAAAGCGGTTTGATTAAAAGTGAATAACTTTTCTAATGTGATACTTTCAAATGTATATCAATAATTGCAATAATCTTCTTTTTTTTCAGGCAATAGGTATAGCAGTGATGTTGTATTTCATGATGATATTGAAAGGCTTAATATACATCTTATTGAAATTGCACGATATAAGCTTAATAACTACAGAATTAGCGATTGTAGCAATAATACTGATTATAATAGTGGTTGATAATGCGTTATGTATCTTATTTCTGGTCTCTGCTCACAGGGTAAGTACACTGTTAATTTTATTCATTATAACTATTTTCATATTCCCGGGTGCTTGTGAAATCTTAGAATAGAAAAACAAAAAGTTTGCAGCCCTATCTACATAAATCCAATAAATTTCTTGATTAAGTAGTTTACATATTTCGTATTTTATCCAACTCTTCTTTGACCATTATTATAAAGAGAACGTTCATTCTTGTATGTTTTTGAATATTAGAAAAGGAATGGGTGCCATTAAATATTGAAGGTTTTCCATTGAAATACTCAAAATTGAAAGAATGCTTAATTCATTGATGAGTTTGATTCAACTGCGGAAGCAACCATTGATTGTAAATGTCCATTTTACGCACCGAATACTTAACATCAGATAGATTTGAGATTTCCAAATACTATTTTTGATTCAAGAGTGCTTGAAAAGCATTGGGTAATGAAGTTCTTTATATTTTTTAAATGACTTTCGAGGTGATTTTTTGGCCAACGAGTTTTTTTATGTTGTGATTTAGCAAACAGACATGTTTTCCACCGGGAATTAAGTTGTAACTGCAGCCTATAGTTATACACAACTAATCTCAAAGATTGTCTGATCGAACTGTCCAAAGTACTGAGCTCTGTAGTTTTGTGGAAAAATAAATACTGCGGTGGTGCTCCAGCAGCTGAACTTTCCACAGGTTCTACCACTTTTAACTTCACGACATCACCTGGTAACTATTATATAACACCTGGATATACATTGGCTATTGCCGAAACACTACTAAGAGAATGTGACGCGTTGAAGCATTAACACTAGAATGAAACAAGTCAAAGAATTACGATCGAAATACTACTAATACCGGAATGCAAAAAGTCGACATACTAATATCAGGACGCGATACATTGTAGCATTAACATCATAATATAAGGCCTTGAAGGATCATTTTCGGATTCAAAGGTGTCGAAGAAAGCCACAATGATAAGATATGATAAACACATATCTACTACTCTGTCAAAAAAGTACCGGGAAAAGATCAATAATACACAAAATGTTAAATATTCATCAAAATGTATTTTATCGCCTTCAAAGTACTCGTATGCTCCTTCAGAAACGATAACGCCAACGAATAATTCAACCATCATAAAAAATAATAATTTCGGAATTGAGTTTAGTTCTCGTCGCGAATTCTCTTTTACGTTTTCTACCGAATGAAACGGGTGCCACAAAGTGATAATTTGAGTTTACGAAAAAGAAAGAAGTCGACTGGAGCCATATCTGATGAATAAGGCGGTTGCTCCATAAAGAGATCATCTATTGCCGATACTTCTTTGACTTAATATATATTATAGTGATAGCAATCATGTTTCATACCAACCAGAAATCTACCGTATTTTGGTCAACAATTTTAAATAATCTGTGTGAACAGTATTCATTTATAATCTTTCTGTGGTGATGAAAACTAACCGTACATAGTTTCCAGAAAATCTATGTAAAAATTAAGATGAAAACATAATGTGTAGTATTCGAATGACGAAGGTTTTACTTTGGCGAAATCCATCGTAAATAAATCATCCGAAACTTATTGTTACTTTCTCTTGATACAGATTAACAGCTGTTTGTTAGTTTAGCATTAAGTTTGTTAGTAATTGTAAAAGTGGATCTGAAAATGTTAAATCAGAAACTAATCATGGAAAAGAAGAACAAGTAAAATGTTAGTAACTGAAACGGCCAAAGATTTGTGGTCGAGCCCGTAGACTCGATTATTATTAATCTAAAGCAAATAAATGATAAAATGGTTAAACAAATGATATAATAATTAAATTAACTCAATACTTAATCTTCAACTACAATGTATGAGGCGCCATCATTTAACTAACATGACTGCTTTAAGGTTGTTTACATTAGGGTCAGCTAGTTTTGACTTACTAGTAGTTTATATGTAAACGTATTAGACTTAGTTGTAATACATAGATGGTTGATAGTACACTGATGACGTAAATAAAACATTCACTAATTAATTATTAATTCCCTTCCAGAAAGTTTACAGAATTATGAGAGTGTATTACATCTATCTATTGGTAATACTTGGAATTACGATACCTACATTTATGTCGTTTTTCGTCTTACGATTATTGCACTTATCGAAGAATTCATCGGTTGATACAGACAAGACAGTTGCTCAATCTATAGCTGAAATTCTAAATATTGGTAAGACTTATCTATATTATTAGTTCTAAATATTGGTAAGACTTATCTTAATTACTAGTTCTAAACATTGGTAAGAGTTGTCTATATATTTAATTCTAAATATTGGTAAGACTTATCTATGTTATTAGTTTGAACACGCTAATCTCAGAACAAGCAGTCAGCTTTGACAAATTCTTTGAATTTTAAAATAAAATACCTTTTAAAATGAAGTTTCACTTCTATCGTGTGTGAATCGCACACACACCTTTTTTTCTTTTCTATATGTTCTATGTTATTACATTGTGCTTTAATTTTAATCATAATCTCACCTGACACTAAATGACAGCTTATGAAAATAACGGTCAGTTGTTGAGCCTACAAAATGGAGTGACTCACAAGGTCAACTATCAGAATACCCGTGTAAGTTAGGTGTCTATTATGTTTCTGACTGGAGTAATGTTAAACTTATATGAAAGAAGAAAAACTGATCATTCATAAAAGTCACTAGTCACCACTCTTAGGGCGCTTACTTAGTAGATAATGTTTTTGTGGGGGTTTCTCGGTTTTTGAAATCACCTATGTGTCGTGGGCTGGCGTAGTGATTACCTTCCCTCGGGAAGAGGGCCTTTACAGACTGGTACTATTGTTATTTTTAGTCACGTAGAGCTCCTTAGGAGATCACATAGTACATCTGTAGCTTTCAACGTTTGTTTGAACTGCAAAAGTGATCTTGAATTTATTTCAAAAAATATATTTACGTTATATATAAAATATGTTTTTATATAAATATGCTCTTTGCTTATCGTGTAAATTATCATTGTACTGTAATTACTCAAATAATATATAAAGTAAATTAAAATTAATCTGGCACCTACAGCATAAAATCATGTTAACACATTCATCACTGAAATTTTTGGCGGTTTTTTTTTTATAATATCTCGGCACATTGACTGTACTGTACCTGATGGTAAGCACACTACAATTCAAACACAACGACGACCACCAAGAGATCGTAATCCATCGGTGGTCGCCGCTGTCATGCCGGCCTGCTTAAATATCTCTTCATGTTACGCTTGAAGGACCCGATGTCATAAGAAGGAGGGAACACACCGGCTGGGAGACCGTTCCTCAGCTTCACGGTACGACAAAGATAAGACAAAGCGAACTTTTTAGTTCGTGCCGAGATGGGATTTTTATCTGCTATGTTTTGCTTTTTATTTTAATTCCAAACTAATTATTATATATTTATCTCCATATTATGTAATATTGGTGGTGTTTTGATTACTATAGTTTGGTTATTTTGTAAAAGTGAAGCGAATTATAAATAATAACTAGAATCATGAATTTATCACAATTTACCAATTTAGTAAGTTACCACGAGAACTTCTTGGACAGTTTTATAAAAAGGGAGCCAACATCTTGTTAATGTATTGTTTGAACTCTGAAAACTAGAAAAATACTTTATGCACGTGACGTTGGCATAATTGTGCATGAACACACGTTGCCATTATTTAATTGCAGATATATTTATAAAGAAGATGAAATTCATAACGGCTGAATTTTTAACCCCAAATGATTATTTTTTTCTGCAGTTCTACAAATCTACTTCATTATTTTGGTGAGGAGTGAAATCAGGAAGCTGTCCCGCAATTGTCAATTCAGATTTAGTAACAATGCAGCACAGCCTGAATGCGTCATTACCACGACTACAGTTTACGAAAAGCCAGGAGAAGTACTCTTGAAGAACGCCGAAACATTGGAACGTGATGAGAGTTTTCACGTCAGTGAGGAGAAACCCTTGGATTATGAAAAACCAAATTTATAAATTAAGAGGAGTTTAAAATTGTTTAATTAAAATATATTTTTTTTTGGTGCGTTTGATAGGGGGTAAAATTGAAACTTGTATGTTATGTAACGTTAGTGCGACATGATGAAGTTATCCGTCAAGATTTATTTTTTTTCAATTATCCATTATATTAGTCCATTTTATTACATGGACAGTGATATTTTATCTTAAAATAAAATATTATAGTATTTATACCGCCTGTATACAGTTTAAAGTAATCTATATTTATACAACGTTAAATTATTATTACACAATTAAAAGATATAAAAATCAATAAAAAGAATTCACATGATTGTCACCGATGGCTATCTTCATACATGTTGTTGGCACGCGGTATGAAATTTGTGAAGTTATTTTTGTTTTGTTAACGCTAACAATTATAACTTCTTACATGCGTACATAAGTACATACACACATTTTTTTTAAGTGTAATGATATATTTAGATTTTTACCAAATACTTTGGTATTATTTCATAATTTATTTTTCTTCCTTTTATATATATATAAATAGATAGAAACAGTTGATTGCATATTTAAATTCAGCGAGTTACCGCCGCCACAAGGCAGTTCGTTTTAGTTAGCATATCAAAGAAAATTAGTCAATTCGTTTTATTTTTTAAACAAACGTCTTAAATAGTCTTGTATATTTGTAATAGCATTCGGCAGGTGATTGTAAATAGTGTAAAGTGCTCGATATTGTTGTACTAAATTCGTGTAAAAAAGTATATTATGAATATATGTATAAAAAAGCGTAAAAGAACACATTAAGAGATGAGCCATAATCAGCTATAATCCCTGATCCCTGACTGTTCCCGAAACGCGACTGGCGAAAGCGAGTCACTATGACGAGCTTTCCACCACAATTATGGTGGTTGCGACCAAGTTGGCCAAAAAAGGCCCTACCACTCCGCTATCGCCATTACCTCGTCCATTACTCAGCAGGGTGCACCACGTGCAGGTGAGGTTTGCTTGGGCGTCTCAGTGCTATAGATATAATTTGACACCCCTCACACCCCATTTGACACCCCTTACACCCCAAAACGATTAGACGATTTGCATAATCCTATACTTAAAAACTTAATCCACAAAGCTTTGGTTCTTTTGACCAAGATTTTGAATATCTGCCTTCACCTCGCATATTTCTCCGCGGTTTGGAAAACAGCCAAAATCATTCCAGTGCTAAAACCGGGTAAAACTCAAACTACAGGAGCCATAAGTCTACTCTCTTCGCTGAGTAAAATTTTTGAACATCTTAATCAACTAACTCACACATGTTAAAAGTTTCTGAATATATTTTAAGTGATTACCAGTTTGGTTTCCGTAAGCACCATTCTACTACCCATCAGCTTGCACGAATTGCCAAATATGTCAGGTAAACAGTAAGGGAAAATCGACAGGAATATTTCTCCTTGATATTGAGAAGCCTTTTGACACTGTTTGGCACCATGGACTACTTCACAAAATAGTGCCCCAAAAAAATCCTATGACCGTTATCAAACGTTTATATCGCGAGTTTGTTGTCAGTATTGGCAGTACGATTTCTGAACCCCGTCCTGTTCCAGCTGGTGTCCCTCAGAGATCCATCCTGGGACCGTATCTGTTTCTGTTATTTATAAACGATATTCCTGTATAACCGCGCACTAAGCTTGCGTGCTTCGCAGATGATACCGCCTCACTAACTTCATCATTGACAGGCTGTAGCTTTCTTTGCTATCCTTACAACACTTTTTAACCATGAGGCAACTCCAAACTTAATGATATCAAAACCGAAGCGATTTTATTTAGCCAAAACTCGCAAACACCCAATTAGATAATTACACTTACATTGCCATGATGTTGAGTGGAAACCATCCGTCAAGTACTTAGGAGACCTTTTGGACTCCAAACTGACTTGGTCACCTTATATCACCCATGCAAAATTTAATGCGATCAAAGCCATGGGCGCCTTAAATGCAATCTTCAATAGTCGAAGCGCCCTCAGCCCTACTACTAAATTACGAATCTATACCACACTAACATGATCTTGCTTGACTTATGCTGCTCCCCGTGTTGGGCAGCACTTGCATCACTAATATAAAAACCTCCAAGTTGTCCAGAATAAAGCTCTAAAAATAGCTTTTAACACATCCTTCTTCACCAATCTAACTAACTTCCATCGCTCAGAAATTACATTTACATGTTAACACAAAACTTTAAACTGAAATCAATCAATAACAGTAACATTGAAATTTCATCTGATGTTTAGCCACATTAGTCAAGATGTCTAATTGATATTGTCTACCATTATTTTATTCTACCTTCTTTTTATTTTTCTATTAATTAACCTTGGTTAACTGTATACAGTTTATTTATTGTTTAGCTGCTAAAAATGTATCCTCGAACTCTGACGAGGTACGTAAATATTAGTTTTTACATTGATAAATTGATCCAATTGTTATTGTCAGAAAAAGTTAGACATTATTTTACAAGTTTGAAAAACCCGTTGTTAGCCTAATAAGCAATTAATACGATTAAGATCCTGATGCTTAGATTAAGTTCTTTCCTTTAAGAAATTTGTACCTTCAATTAACAAAAGATTTATTTAAAAAAAACTACGTCTTTAAGTCTAAGTTTACGAAACAATATATCAAATCATTACAACATGGTTTTTAAATCTAGAAAGGTCTTACACATCGGCATTATTAATAAAAAATAAATTTATAGATTTATATTTCAATTTAACATGTATATTTGATGCTTTTGCATAATGAATGAAAAATGAGCTAATTTTAAATAGCATATAAAAATAAATCACATAAAGTACTCATATTTTATCTCAAGGTCTGCTCTTTCCGCGGCGGTTATGAATCGGTAGCCAATTCTATCATGTGATTCACATAACTCATCCGCCCGTTCTGATAACGGCTCTTCATAAACTCACTGCGTATTAATAGCAGCAAATAAGCTTGTAACACTGTAAATAAAATAATCATAAGAAGGTTTTCGATATGTATTAATATATCACTTCGTATACGTTTTGGGGTAAGCAGGCTAATTAGAGATTTAGTGGTTGTTATCGGAGATAACCTAAGTACTAGATTACTGCGCGCTTACAATAAAAATTTTGCTATTTAAAAAAAAAACAATAATATTATTATATGTAAATAAGCGTGTTAAAAATATTTCTGAAACCAAATAAAAGGGCAAATTGGAGGTTGGAGGCTATTGGGGTTAACCTCCAATAAATAGGAATACTTTGCTTTTTGCACTTCTTAACCCTGATGACGCCCACAAGATTTATTTCACACCATATCTTCGCTAATTCTTCATCAAAATTAATTATTCAAAGACCGTTTTAAAGCGTATGTTTCCCGCTATAGACGAAATATGTACAACAAGGAACTTTAATTAAACGGGTACTGTATTAGGAGTATATTGAAAGTGCATGATTAACTTGTGATGCCTTAAAGTGCAGAATAAAAACGTCATTAATATTATTCTGGGATTTTTGAGAAAGGTAGTATCTATGCTACTTTCTTCCTCGAAGTTTAGGTAAATATACCTACTCTACCTGTTCCGATCTGTGGTATATAAAATTTTATTTCATTATAAATTATACATTTTTATATTTACCTAATCCTGAGAAAGCCAAACTGCATTCGAGTATATCGAACCGTAGATATGGGTGATCGTATCTCGCTATGAAGAAAGTGACCACCGCGGCTAATGTCGTAGTTAATCCGTAGTAATAATACGCTCGTATGAACTGTACGCGCTTCTGAAAATGTTTTTATTTACATTATTACTCGTATGTACACATAAAGGTGACAATATCATGCATTGCTCTTCAATTCTTGTTATATATATTATGTATATTTTTAACAACCAGAGACAGAAATGTTTTTTTAATAGACAGCTTTTAACTCCAGAGGTATCACAAGCGCGTTCCCGCGTTGCGCGTTGAACGCTCTTTCCCGAGAAGCTCCTCTGCAAGCCCTGCTCACCGCAGCAACACACCACAAGGTTATTTGGCGGTGATCTTCTATAAGAGTTCTGTAGGAGGCATTTATCAGTCAGACTGTGCCAAGTGGAGAGGAATTTCCAAAGAAATTTCTCTGTGCCCTACTCTATGGTAAGCACATTACAATCAACAATATCGGCGACCACTAAGTGATCTAAAATCCATCGTTAATCGTTGCTGTCATGTCGGCTAGCTCAAATGTCTCTTCACGTTGTTTGAAAGACTCCATGTTGTAGGAAGGATCTTTCGGATTACCATATATGGATCGGATGCGCTATACCACGGCGGCTGACAATGTATTTCGTTGTTATCACTTCGGGACTTTTATTTTTATAATAGCTCGGCTTATTGACTGTACTGTTCCCTGATGGTAAGCACAGTACAATCCAAATACAACGACAACCACTGTGATATTGAAATCCATGGGCGGTTGCCGCTGTCATGCCTACATAAATATCTTTTCACGTTACACTTGAAGGACCCGATGTTATAAGAACGAGTGAACACATTGGCGGAGAGATGGTTCCACAGTTTCACGATACGACAAAGACATTGATAACTTTTTAGGTAACAAGGTAACGTAGTATATAATGGCTGATATTTAAACACTATATTGGATATTGTGATAATTAGCACGACATCCGATAATCTTCATCTATGCATGTAATTCAATTAATAAAAAATCAGCCGGAGTTTTTGGCGGGATCTTGAATTCTGTCATGTGGTGGTTTTTATTCTGATACATAAAGTTTTGTTATTACGCCTTATATTGTGCAATTTTAGCGGCATTTTACGTAATGTAATTCGGTTATTGTTCAGACGTGAAGTAGATTATAAATAATAATTAGGTGCCGCCATGTTGTTAGAGCTGTATTTGAAGATTACAAAAATACGTAGAAAAATATTCTATTCACTTGACGTTGGCAGATTAGTGGATGAACCTAGTTGCCATCGAAAAAAAGATCAAGAAAAAATGAACAAACCGTATGCGCTCCTATTAAAAGTACAATATTGAACACAACTTCTAAACTATATAGGAGAATATGAATCCAGATTTGCGTGTACACGGCCGTCCCTTTGTATATTGAAATAACATGTGTGTCCACGTTGTTATGACGTTCCACCAAGATAACTATTTGAAGAGATAATAACAGTAAATCGAAGATCTGGAACAAAATGTACCGTTTATAATTATCGAATTATTTGTTATCTATATATTAATACGTGAAGCAAAAACTTTGTACCCCTTCTTACGAAAATTGCGCGGACGGAGGAGTATGAAATTTTCCACACATAGTTTATATAAAGAAGGAGTGCAGAATGCATAATGCATAAAAATGGCAAAATCAATAAAAAAATCATTACTCACACTACCTTGTTGTAATTATTTGTTATAATATTGAGGTGTAAAATCTTTCCTCTCGGTATAAGCAGGATATATTTTGTGTGAGTGATTTTGGAAAATGGACGGAAGTGTGTTACAGGTAACCGGAAAAGCGCTCGCTATTTGATTTGACCAATGAGCGCGTGCGGTGATGGAGGATGGCTGTGAAATGGTGCCAACCCATTTTGCGTGAGGTTGGTACCACGACGTACTGTCGGTCAACATAGAGTATCCGTGTGTGTGACGAGAAAAAGAATGGGAAATAGAGAAGGAGAACGTAAGAGCTGTGCACTCATCTACAGTTATACAGTGTTGTGTATAAAATCTGAAGTTATATTTATATGTGTAAACTATATTAATAATTATCTTTACTATTGAGCGTCTGACAAAGTACATAATTCTTAAAAAAATGCGGGTAAGTAATATGGAATTATTCGAATAAATATTTTAGTATGGATCTTTTTTTCAGGATTTATTTATTTAGGACCAATAATATGACGAATAAATTGATTTCACATATATTTCATCTCAATTTCATAGTAGGATAAAAGTCAGATGTTACACATCATATGCGACTACTGTAAGACTCGTTTTTTATTATTTCTTTTATTTATTTTTTATTTGTTCATTTTGTATCATACAGATTATTTTATTTATAATTAATCTTAAACAAACTCATACACCAATTAAGTTTTCACAAATATTATTACTATTATTATAATAATAATAATTTATTTACTAAATATAAATGTAGTATATTATTTTAAAGGAAAAAGGAGCCAAATACAATTCCATAATATCTGTTAACAGTTAAGTTACATTATAATTAATGACATCACATTTAGCACTGACTATGTTGAAGTGAAACTTCTTATGCGACTTCCAAGCGTTAAATGTCTCTCCTCTTTGTGTGAGCCAGAGCGAGAGAGCAATATATTATCGGTCTCTCCTCTTTGTGTGAACCAGAGCGAGAGAGTAAATGTCGGTGTGTATGTATATTGCACACTGTTTAAATAAAATAGAAAATGTCTTTTAAAATGAAGTTTCACTTCTATCTGGCTGGCATTAAGGTAATATGATTATTAAAAGATAATTTAGTATCAAGGTATAATACACTCAGGTCTCACACCTCAGTAGTACGATTTAGTAATTCCCCGTCAAGATGATAGTTATATTTAAAAGGTATCTTGTTCCTGGAGTACATTTTTTTATATTAATATTTAAAAAATGGATATTGCATTAATAAGATAGACCATTTAGGCTATCTTGCAAAAGGGAGCAGTCTGAGCTATTTTTAATAGTTTTAAAAATCTTAATATCATCAGCATAAAGAAATATGTTCGAATTAATAAAGATTGGGAAAATATCATTAATAAACATATTAAATAAAAGAGGACCAAGATGAGAGCCCTAGGGAACACGTGAAATGACCGGCACAAGTGAAGAACAGTGACTTTTATTAGTTACCGCTCTACTACTTTCGCAGAGATACGATGTTAAAAAACGCAGAAGGTCGCCATGTATACCAGCTTCTTCGATCTTATGTATCAGTAAAGAGTGGGAAATTTTATCAAATGCCTTGGAATGCTTTTTTATTTACGAAACGAAGCAAGAGAAAGACAGAGTCATAAACAATATTTTCAAACATTTTAGGGATTATGCTAAGTTTAGAAATAGGCCTATAGTTTTGTATTTTATGCTTGTCACTTGATTTAAACACGGGAACAACATAGGATTGTTTCCAGACGTTGTGCTTAACACAAGTGACTTATTAAACAGAATGAAAATTGGATACGCTAAGTTTTGGATAAGTAAATTAAATAAGATTAAATAAGATGCCAAATAAGCAGTGATGATAATGGTGAATCAATTCAGTAAAAGGTGCATTTGCTGTGCTTACGCTGAGTAAACTATACGAGATATAACAAATTAATGTTCTATATAATTATAGATCCTAAGAAGACCTACAGAAAAGACACCGATTGCAACCTACAAAATAGTCAGGAATAGCATATATCTATCTTCTAAGGATCACCCACAATAATGTAAATTAATTTTAGTGAGATGTTTTTGTGTAATAATATGAATATATTATGCCGCTATGGAGTGCAAAGTGGGGTAACCATGCCGAATTTGTCCCCACCGCCTTTTCTATCGGCACTTAGGGAGTTATTAACCAAACAAACAAAAAAAAAACAGGCAACATTTCAGCACTTGATTTCAAGCAGTTTTTAGAGTTGTTCAGTTTTTTTTTTCAAGTACATTCGAGTAAAAGACACAAAAAGAATTTGTATTAATTCTCAGATTGAAAGGTAGTTTAGAAAAAAGAAATAAAATTAAAATATTTGTTACCCCATTTTTGAAAACATACAATCACCAAATTTCGACAAAAACTTCTTCTTATACTCTTTTAAATACAGGATAAAAAAATATGTTTTAGTGGAACATTGTGAAAAAAAATACATCCTCTTTTTTATTTATTTGGATTTTTATGATGTATTCTAATATTATCAATTTCTTTTTGTAGTAAAATCTACAGCTTTGCTCAACAACAGAATTTTACTTTAAGTGCAGGATGTGAAAAACGCATATAACTTCAAAAAAATACTTACCAAATTAAAATATCCAAAAATTATTATTCCATATCTCAAAGGGACACAGCAACAACATCGTCTGCATTCTGGTATTTCTAAACGCATTTTGAGGAATAATAACACTAGTAAGTATTCATTTATTAATCACTGTATGGAATAACACTAATAATTTCGTCTTAATTACTGTATTGTTTATTATACATTATCTTAGGACGTATGGATACAATTGACGTAAATGTAATGTCCATGAACCGTTTTCTTTATATATCTTTTTACAGACATGCTATATCTATCTATATGAATAAAATGATAGAGGATTGCCGGAAAGATAGTTTTTGATCTTCTTTTTTGTTTTACTCCATAGAAACTTGATCCTTAAAAAAATCACGATATCTTCATTTAATAAGAAGTAATTACAGTCTTAAGAAATTACAATTTCTTCTGTCATCTACGCGAGTGAAGCCACGGGAATGGCTAGTTGTAAATAATAATGAGATATTAACTTTATTATATGAATATGGTATTTCATATTATTGCAAATAAATAATATAAATTATTATAGTGATACATTTTACCGAGTAAATAATTTCGAAGATGATGCAATCTCTTGACACGATTAATAGGACATAACTTTTAGTAATTTCTAAAAATAAATCTACTCCTACAACTAGTCGTATAAACACAATGCGAAATAAATGATTAAATAACGATTATTATTCAAATAAAATTTAAAAAAATTCAGTGCATTGTGAATTAATTGCCTTCTCTATTATCTATACGATTCTGTTGTTTTTCTATTCTTTAAATATTAAGTACTTTATAATGTGGTACTTATAACTTAACGAACGAGTAAGGTTTCACCCCGAATTACTTGGAAATACCCAAGCTGGTTGAGTAAAGTTCAAATAATAATCAAAATAAACATGTAATTTACCCAGAGTGTAGTCATTCAACAGCAAATAGATAGCGAGGTACGTGTTCAGTTTTTTGCGATAACTTCATATTTTAAAGATATCATATCTTATTGAAGTGAAGCTTCTTATGCGACTTCCAACACATTAAACGTTTAACGCACATTATCGGTCTCTCCTCTTTGTGTAATGCAGAGCGAGAGAGCAAATGTCGGTGTGTATGTATATTGCACACTGTTTAAATAAAATATATAATATCTTTTAAAATAAAGTTTCACTTCTATCGTGTGTGAATCGCACACACACCTTTTTTTTAAATTAGTTCCTTACCGACACCCTTAACGCAAATCTGGGATCTTATGTCTTTTAAATATAAATTTGTACAAAACCCCATTCTTCTGTCAGGATTCTCTCCAATCACTCCATACTATACTACTCTATTAACAAAGTACCGGGAAAATATCAATAATACACAAAATGTTAGTTATTCATCCAAATTTACTTTATCACCTATAAAGTATGCTCCTTCAGAAACTATTCAACAACGCCAACGAATAATCCGATCATTAAAAAAAATTTAACGCTTTTTCCGGATTTGTGTTTAGTTCTCGTAGCGAATTCTCCTTTATGTCTTCTACCGAATGAAAGCGGGGGCCATGAAGAATTTGATTTTAGGAAAAATAAAAAAGTTGACTGGAGCTATATTTGGTGAACAAGGTGGTTGCTCGATGGTATTTGTTGAGTTTTTGGTGAAAAATTCGTTCACAATGATAGCCTTGTGCGAAGGCGCATTATCGTGGCTTCGTGATGCAAAATCCAAGAATTTCCTTTCCATAAATCGGGCCTTTTTCATTGAATTTGCTCTCTTAAACGTCGCATAACGCTCAAATAATATACTTTATTTACCGTTTCACTTTCCGGTAAGAATTCCGATTGCACAACACAGAAAACAGTCAACATGTCTTTTACTTTTGATCAACTTTTGCGTGTTTTTTTAGCTTGTAGCCGAAGCTTGTTGACTAGTTTGCCTGTCAAACTCGCAAGCCCACGTCTCGTCATCAGTAACAATGCGTTTCATTAATGTAGGGTCGGAATTGACTCGTTCTAGCATGTCCTCAGCAAGTCTTATTCGATTGAGTTTGTGAAGAAAATTCAGGTCTTTTCGAGCGGCAGCATTGTTTCATACCCAAGTGAATATTTAAAATGATACAGATCGACTCGTGAGACACAGAAAGTTCAGCGGCTAGTTCTCTAAAATTTAAATAAGGATTTTCAATCACTATTTCTTTCCCTTTTGCAATGTTAACTTTTTTCACTTTTATGTTTCACTTCAAAAAATGTAGTTTTTATTAAGGTTTATACTGTAATTGACATACTCGAACGAAATCGCAGGCGGTTATGTAGTTATAAAATATAAATATAATATAAAAATATATTACAATGTTATATTGTATAACGTTTGGAAATTTTAAGAAAAACAATTTTATTAATGTTATGGTTCGTGTGTTTACATTTAATTACTCGAACGTATATTATGTATACCCATAAACACTCGCCCCGTAACAATGTTTACGTAATGATTTTATATACTGGTTATAATATTTATGATTTTAATAAAACCTTTTTCATATAATTTACATTTAACATAACTATTATTGTAAGCAACGTTTAATAAAAACTTAAATCGGGTCCAATACGATTTAATTAGAAACATTTTTTTTTTTCGATCTGACTATACTGTTAGCCTTAGGGGCCCTGGAGCCTTTACGGCTATTACAGCTTTACCGGGCTTGGGGGCGAGCGCTTAGGGCACTCAGCCACGAAAGCTAAGCAACAACATCCGAGGGTGCCAAAGTGGCCGAACCTCGGCTCGGACTGTTGCGCGTATGCAATTAAGTCGCGATCTGACTAATTCCCTATCCGTAATTCGATCTAAACTAACTATACATATATACATGTTTCTGCCCCCTGGGAGGAGGGAAGGAACATGTGTATGTGTATTTAGTGGTCTGAAATTTTTGTCTACTCTAACTAGGCAAAAAAAGAAAAAAAAAGGTCCCTTACAGAACCTATGTACCTATGTGTGTTGTGCATGTATGTATAATGCAGTGTCATGTATGGCTGTGAAAGCTAGTGATTGTAGAGTCACTTGTATCGCGCGAGCGGCTGCTTGGCTCAAGGGCTCCATGCCGATGGATCGGACCTAGGCTTGAGTTGCCGCAGAGGAGGGCGGCGCCGGAGGGTCGTGGCGGGTGTGCGGGAGCGAAGTTAACCGTACGTCCCCTGCGGAGGGAACGGTAGTTTCGCGGGCGTGGGCGCGAGCACGCATATGTTGCGGGAGCGGACGCGTAGAAATTGTTAGCGTTCTCGATGTCGTCATCGGGATCGACAAAGAGATTTCGCGGACGGCGTTTATAACGTTTGGCAGCGGGGATCGAGTTGTCTGGGACGTAGTTCACGGTGGATTTTACGAGCGGGTTGGGATGATTCGAAGCGCTATCGAAGTATCTCCTGGTGAGATACTCGAGGGTAATTAGAAACAAGCTCGTTAACACTTCGGCCGCGCTAAGAATAAGCTAATTGGGTATTTGATTTTTTTTTTGTGATAAATGAAAACATCATATATAAGTTTTATAACAAACTAATTTTTTTTTCGCAAATTTTTTTTCAAAAATATATTTTTTTTTTTAAATTCAGTACCGAAAACGCGCTGATCGTTCCCGAATAAATCCGAGCGCGTGTGACGTCACAATGTTAATTTCTACTCATTGTAGCACACAGCTGATACAGTACTTTGACACTTAATCGATGAAATTCCTGTAACATTATGACGTCACAAACCTGACGCTCAACCGTGGCGCGTTCGTAGTCATCTGATTCTTATTAAAATATTTCAATTTTCAATTGTTCATTATTAAAAATAATAATATTTTAAGAGTTTTTCCAATTGACTATTATCATAATTATGATGAAGCTTTAAAATACATAAAAACATCGATAATCTTTTTTTTTTTTTCAAATACCCAATTGTCACTTTAATCGAACATTTGTAAATTTTAAATCGTCGTATCCTGGCCTATGTATTTCATTTACCTATCTTTATTTATATTGTACGAGTAAATGAAGTGTTTCCAAGTGTTACATGATCTTCAAAGTAAAATTTGTTAAACGCAGAACGGGAAAAGCAATTACGTGATTGTATTGAATTTTTGTTTGTTTTCTTTAAATTGCGTACATAAATGTACCGAAATGTACATACTCAGTCCATAGTCTACAATCACATAAAATATTTATAACTCAAAAAATTATAATAATAAAATTAGTTTGAATATGAAATAATTACTACATCATAAGCGCGAGGGCGCTGTGCTACTCTCGCCGGCTGGCTAGCTGGCGGCATTTTAAAATTAACCAATAGCATCAATGGCAATATCGTGGACGGAGTTTCGCACCAATGTGTCCATACTCCATGAGCTCAGCATTGTACAGCGTCTATCGGCCGTAGTACAGTCGCGCATACTACAGTACTTCGGACATGTGTCTAGGCGGGATAACGACTCCATAGAACGGCTGGTCGTACAGGGAAGAGTGGAGGGAACTAGATCGCGCGGCAGGTCATCTATGCGCTGGACTGACCAGGTGATATCCGCAGTAGGAGGCCGTTTGTCTGACTGCGCCCGACAGTCTACAAACAGAGAGAGATGGCGGGAGATCGTGCGGAAAGCTGTGTCCGCCTCTACCACCGACGTGGAGGCCTCTATGTGACCACGACACTAATTGGATAAAACCAAAGTCATGATCAATGGCCACATTGATCCAGGACCGGTCGTCGTGGATGGCCACTTTCTTGAAATTATTTCTGAATACACTTACCTCGGGCTAATTGTGCAGTTAGGTAAAAACAATTTTGAGAAGTAGGCCAAGAGGAGGATCCAGGGGCTGGGCAGCGTTTGGGAAACTACGTAGAGTCTTCTCGTCATCCATACCGCAATGTTTGAAAGTTTTCAATCAGTGCGTCCTACCCGTAATGACCTACGCAGCTGAGACGTGGACACTCACGGTAGGGCTGGTCCTCCAGTTCAAAGTCGTTCAGCGTGCTATGGAAAGAGCTATGCTCGGAGTTTCTCTGAAGGATAGGATTCGTAACGAATACATCCGACAGAGAACTAAAGTTATCGACATAGCTCAAAGAACTAGCAAGCTGAAGTGGCAGTGGGCCGGCCATGTCTCGCGAAGAACCGATAACCGCTGGGGTAAACGGGTTCTTGAGTGGAGACCGCGACTCGGCAAACGTAGTGTAGGACGCCCTCCGGCCAGATGGGATGACGATCTGCGAAAGACTGCAGGCAGATGCTGGATGCGGACAGCCGAAGACAGGGCGCTATGGCGCTCATTAGGGGAGGCCTATGTCCAGCAGTGGACTAATATAGGTTGATGATGATGATGATATACAATGTCCGGTAACTCACAAAGGTCGTAGGTATAATCTGCATACTTCCCTAAAATACGTGATATTTAATTTTATGCAGAGGTTATTAGTTAGAACACAGCTTTAGTATAACACAATTTTATTTTAATTGAATGAACACGCTTTGTTTACACTGTGGGCTTGTATCTAATGGTATTAGTAAGTAAGGTGCCGAGGCTTGAACAGTGAATATAGACTTGCTAGAACTCGAAATAAATTTCCCACATTGTATTTAGGAATTATTTGGAAAATATTTGTATTACCTACTTATACAATATCGGTATTACAAAATTACAAATTTAAGGAAGCATATGGGTAAGTGTTAGTTTTCACTGTAATAAAATACTTTTGGAAAAAAATGACAAATGCTTCTTAATAGGTATAATGTTTTGGTCTGTAGATAAGCAAACAGGCATGCAGTTTATTCGATGCTTAATGGTCACTGCAGCCTATAGCTGTATGTTACTGATTTCAAAAAAGTCCTCAGTTTTAATTGAGGTAAGCTGCTAGTCCTAGGACGGAGTTAAAACACATCGTGTGAGCTTATGTAATTACTACTATTTTCAGTAAATAGTTATTTGAAAACTTTGATATGATATTTTGTTATATATAACTATTAAATATTTATTATTTTTTATATATAAAATTAATTTACATGTTTTCAATCTCATTACAATTTTTAATAATGTTTCTTAAGTACAGGAGCGGGGTACCGCGTCTTGGGTAAGAAATAACGTGCGTAGAGATGTAAAACTAAAGCACAAGTTTACATGAGATTGACACTACACAGAACAGTTCTTAAGATATTGCTTTCCAATATTTTAATTGTTATGATATCTATTTGCATTTATTTACTAAGTGTAGAACTTACGTGAAATAGGTATTTTCATATCTTCCAAAATTGCTTTATATTTAGAAAAGTCAAAAAGAGTATTAAAGTTTAAGAACTCGTCAATAAATTGTAAACAATAATTTTTTTTATCGTTGTAGGTTTGGCGTAGTGGCCACAATCTCACCTGATGTTAAGTGACGATGTGGCCAATGATGGTAACACGCTAAACCTGACTGAAAGACTGACTCTCAAGTGCAGCTGCCGGAACACACCTATTGGTGCTTGGCGGCAGATTTACAACTTGAGGGTGGTAGCTAGCCAGGTGGGCATTAGAAAATGCCCTACCACCATGCTATGGTTTCCTCACGATGTTTTCCTTCACTGAAAGCTCAGGCTCATTGTAGGGATTCGAACTCACGTCAATCGACGCGGAGTCGTACACGCTACCACTGCGCCATCATCGCTTCAATCATTTCTTTTTTTTATGGCTTTACGTTTTTTGGCGAAGTACATTTTAAAAGAACTAAATTTTCTGTACATGAATTTCCTTCCTTTATTCCATTTCTCACAGTTCTATCAAAATAGCTCTTAGCCTTAGTCACAGTTTTCGTGACATTTGAGTCAGTTTTGTTTTCAAAGATTTCTTTATCTACTTTCTTTTTGCGAAAGTATTTGGCTACATTATAAAAGACTGCTTTCACGTCACGAGATATAAAGCACGACCCATCTTTGGATATTTTACCTCATGTGCATTTAGCGTCCCGCCGCGTACCTAAGGCGCGTTCTAGCACTCGCGGTCAAAATATAATGAGTTTTTTTTTAGGTTATTTTAATTTTCAATAAGTTCTTAGAAACACGAATAAGCTTAAACAGAAATAAATAAAAATGAACGACACTTTTAACGTGGGTACAATTTTTCACTGCGATAAACTCTTGGATAACTATGTGATGGATAAATACTATATGATTTGGGCGCAAACAGTCGCAGGATGTAAGATCGTACAGCTTCTTCAGGATATACATAAATTCAAGTTAGTAATACAATACTAATTTTTCCCGTGAATCTGTCTGCGCAAATTTCGACGGCTCCCACGCATAAAGTCGAAACAAATTTTTGAGTAAAATGTATTTTTGTGTCATTAGAACCATAATATACCGTATTAAACATTCATGAACCCTAATTACTGAATACTAATATCTTCTATAAATTATGAGTTTTTGAATTACACAAATGAACTATATCAGTAACGTTTACAAAAATAGCTCTCCTGAAAAATATCGTTTTTTGCCTTACGACCTTATGCGTGGGAGCCATCGATTTGAAGAATAACTTATTCAGTTCTTATCGTATTGCTGACAATATGTTTTTAAACTCCATTTCATGGGTATAAACAACTGGGTAGTGAATATGCCGTTAGATTTCACGTAAATAATTTATTCGTAATCATTTAAACAAAGCTCAAACAATGTGTTGTTTAGATGTTCACTACACTATGCTTCTATTAACAGTCTTCTTGTTTCTACTCTGTGGTTCTCTTGCACATTTCTTCTTTTTATCGCTTGTTGGTTCTTGGTTGTCCAAAACAGAAGTACCCTGGCATTTTTTCGAACCGACTACACTCATATGCTTAAGGGCCCTGGAGTAATAAAAGACATTGACACATGGGAGCGAGTGTAGAAGGCCCCCAGCCGTGTAAAAAGAGGCAACCAGCGAAAGGGTAACAACAAAGTGGTCGAACCTCGGCTTGGGCTGTTACCGGTCATGCGATATAGCTAATTCCTTATTCGTCATTCTATCTAACTATGCCTATATGTATTTAGTCATATGCCAATTTGGTCTAAGGGCCGATTTTTTGATCTATAGATGACTTTATTTGAGGATTTTTTTTATTTTGACAGGTCAACACGTCAAAATTCATCCTCGTATAAAATTATCTGACGGTTGAAAAAGTGGCCCAAAGTCTATTTAGCTAAAAAAAATTAAAAAAACGGTCCCTTACAGAACCTATATACCTATTATGTGGTGTGCAGGAGTGAAATGTAGTGTAATGTGAGTATGTGAAAGTTAGTGAATGCAGTATCGCAAGCAGCGGGCTCAAGGCTTCATGCCGGAGGACCGGACCTACTATCCTGGCTCGGAACACGGCTTGCTTATATACCCAAATAAAACGACGGTCGAAATTACTAGAATGACCTGGAACTATGCGACCACATTTAAAAGAAGGGAAAATGTTATATTTTTAAACCATCTATTCTTTGATTACGTAATTGGACCTTATAGGTAGTATTGAATGAGTGCATGAACTGCGAAGTCATTTTGTACCTGGGAATCTTTTCGTACCTACGAATATATACTCGATATTTCGAGTAGTTACTCAACGTTTCCAGATATTTCAGGTCGTAACAATACAGAAAATAATAGATTATGTAATTTGGATAGAATACAAAATCATTTAATATATATGTTGTCCCTTTTAGTATATCCTACGACACTTACCGTTTAGAATCAAATGAGACAAGTATTACTGGTAAAGATAAATCGATATATCCGTGGGAGGGCGATAATATCGATGTATATGTTAGACCAATGATATTGAGGCCAGAACTCTTGGATTATTGTTATCCTGTGCAAGCAATTTGTAAATGGAGGTAAATACAATTATATCGTATCACATATTTAATGTGGGTCTAGAACGCGTCTCTTTAATTCCTCGACGTGGTCACGAACCAACTGAAATGTTGCAGTGTCTTCGTTAGCGAAGGCAATCTGTAGTGACTTCCTCTAATCTGTTTATTGTCACTAGTGATGTTCCTGCACACTTCTCGCACAGTATCCGCTGCGTCATCCTTCGATCGAGTCTGAGGTTGAAGTTTTCTTATTACCGGATTCGAGAAGAAGCTAAGGTCGAGTAATTAAAAAACAAAATGTTTTCTAGACCTGCATTAAATATAAATAATAATAATAATATTAGCAAACCTTCCAATCAATTTAAATTCTAATAATTCTTAAAATTCTACCGTAATCCAGTTATCGTACTTATATTGTCTCGTGATGCTTATGAAATCAATTCCTGTAAATTCACGAGAAATACAATGTTAAAAACGTTGGTAACTTCGTGGTCCTTTTTTCAGAAGTACTAATTGGCGTAGATTTAGTAGTTAGTAGCATCGATTGATGAGATCGGAGTGCTGCTTGGAGGTCGTCATAATCGACAGACTTGAAAACCTGTTTTTATGTATACCATAAAATTTTCAGATTTGGCTTCATGCTACGTCGTCCTGAACCAGCCTGTTTATTTAAAACTTTCTACAGCAAACCGTTCACCCAGCCTCTATGGAACGGCCTCTACGGTATGGCTTTTATCATAACTCTCCTGCTTTATTTACTAAAAAAGTGGGAAGCACATTTATACGGCTACGTACCCGAGGAAGGCATCACTTACGAAATGCTGATGGTTTTTGGAGCCTATTGTCAACATAGTAAGTACATTTTGACGTGAATTCATGTTTAAATTTGCTTTTATAAGAGGCAATTCAAAAAACTGATGATAATAAAATCGTGTACTAAAGTTTGGCACTGCAACTACAAATCATGTACATCTAAAATTTAATTATACCACTCGATAGTTAAAGGATCAAAGAATTAGCTACGTCTAGTCAGAACTGAGAGACATCGCACGTGGGGAAGGAGAAATGACGACTTTATTGACTAGTTTGTAAAGGATGGGGAAATTTTTTTTGCACTATTGAAACAGGAATAGAATTAAAACTACAAATGTTGTTTTGCTCATCTTTATTTAACATAACAAACATCTAATGTAATTATGTTTAATATTAACATCGTCGAGATGTGCTCCAACTCGTCGTTGGCACTCCTTTAATGGACTACGCAAGCTTTAGAAAACATGCTTACACATATTGTGGGGGCGAGGCTATCTCCTTGTGGATTTTTCAATTTTACACTCATCTTTTCAAGTATCCTCACAAGAACAGATCGCTAGGTGTAAGGTCCGGGCTCCTCGGAGGCCATGGGATACTACATCTGCAAGAAATCAATTTGTTTGGTTCATTTCTTTGACCAATAGTAAAGTCACGCTTGACGTATAGCATCTTGCTCCATCTTGTTGCATCCAGGTCCTACTGTTCCTACTGCCCTACCGTCAAACTCATATTACTATGGTGTCAAAAACTCTGACAACATCTTCACGTATTCTGCTGATTTCACAGTAACTTTGTTTACCTGCTTATTTTCAAAGAAAAACGAACCAATTACGGCTCGTTCATGATATAGAAACTCATACTGTTCTTTTAATTGAATTAAGTGTTTTTTGGTGTTTAAACCGAGGTTTTCCCTGCTCCAATATTGACAATTGGGCTTATATTGACAACATGGACGTGCCCGTTTACATGAAAACGGGCAAGATAATCGCTCCAGCATAGTATCAGCCATTAACTTTTGTTGAAAATAAATAAGTACAGAATGAGATCAGATGCAAATTCTTGGTATTGCCAGGAGTCACCCAACGCTTACGCGTAGATGATTCTGGATCATTCCTTATGGAAATTTCAACCTTCCGTACGTTCTCATCGCTCCTTCTTGAACGTGGCCACCTTTTTTGTTTTTATATTTATTATGGAACCTGTTTTTCTCGTACTTCTCGATCCAAGCTTTGATAAAATTAACATTTGAAAACTCACACAGCATAATCCGTATTTAATTCCATACAGACTTCGTACAGTAACTTAGGAATCGTTGGAAACGGCTTTCCATAAATTCAGTCTTTTTAATTGTACAAATTTTTGGCCAACCTGTTATAAATTATGACTCGGAGAAGGTACGACGATCGGTTTTCTTTTTAGAGTCATACAAGCTTTTTGGTTAACATCTCCTCTTTACAAATTTGACAAAATTAATGCAATTTTTGTCAAATTGAATAATTAAACTACGGTATACTTGCTTTATGGTACGAGGAGGAATCAAAACGTAGTGAGAATGAGATAGAATATAATGACTATTGATAACTTAATAATTTATTTTTTTACATAGTTTCCGAGTCTCTCTACACACCGAGTCCAGCGCTTTTCCAAGGGTTCAATCCCTTTCACAAAAAAAGTTTTGTCTTGGTCCTGCAAAAAGCTCTCCACGGCATCCATCACCTCGTTATCTTCTTCGTAACTGTTTCCCTTTAAGTATTTTTTCAATTTGGGAAACAGATAAAAATCGCTAGCCACTAGATCTGGTGAATAAGAGATCTGGTCAACAAATTTGAAGCCAGCTTGCTGAATGGCAGCCATCGCAACTGCCGACCTGTGCGCGTGTGCGTTGTCGTGATGAAACAGCACGCCCCTTCGAAGTTTCCCTCTCCTTTTCTCTTTGATGGCATTCCTCAACTTGGGAATTAAAGCTGCATAATATTGGCCTGTAATAGTGGTTCCACGCTCCAGGTAATCAATCAACAATATCCCTTCTGAGTTCCAAAATATTGAGGCCATAACCTTGCCAGCCGATGCCACGACACGAAACTTCTTCGGGGTCGGTGATGATGGCCATTTCCATTGCGAAGATTGCTGTTTTGTCTCGGGCCAAAATGATGGACCCGTGTTTCGTCCATCGTTACGAAACGAGACAAAAAGTTTTCAGAATCTTCTTGAAACTTATCCAACAATATCTTCGAAATGTCAAGTCGATTTTGTTTCTGACTGTCGGTTACATTCTCGGCACCAATCTTGCGGAGACTTTTCTCATATTCAAATCTCTCTCCATTTTCGAGAACACGTTCCGACACGAAGCAAACGAATGACTACATTCAGAAAAAAACAAACGAGAATCGAAGATTTTTTTCTTTATTAATATTACAAATATGTATCTGAGCTATGCCTGCCAGTATTTTTTTGTCTTACCAAGGAGTATGTCGTTCTTACTACTTTTTGATCCCTCCTAGTATAGTCATGGTCTTAACAAACAAAATTGGGTCATAAATATAGACAAATTCAGACTAAATATTATTTTTTTCAGTTCCACCGCTAAATGCTGTTTTATTATCTCGTCGCACGGTCTACTTTGTTTTTTTCATGTTTGCCTATGTCATATACTCTTTTTATACCTCTAACTTACTCTCTCATTTGGTGAACGATAAGGGTAATAGTGTGGACCTGGAAAGCCTTGCTAAAAGCGAGCATGACTTCGCCATTATCAATGATCTTAAGATTTATCAGCATTATAACGTGAGTGTATTACTTATTTAGTTATGGTTAATTTAATTTTCTTAATAGATTTTCATTAACTTGTTTCGTTTTTTCTTTAGTTATCCTTTAATTTAGATCAAATAAGTGCGAACAAAGAAATTGCAAAGAAATTGCAATATATGAAAACAGTTACAATATCAGAAGGATTGGCAGGTGTTACATCTGGCAAAACTGCTCTTTTGTCTGATTATCGTGTTTTGTATCCACACCTAAAATACAGTAAGTATTTATGCTATATAATATCGAAATACCGTTATTTTATTAGATTCCTAATAAGCTACAAAAGCACCAGCGTAAAACGTGTTTCATGGAGATAGAAACTTCTTCTTCTTCAGCCTTTTTCAACCCAAAGTTGAGTATAGGCTTCTTTCATTGCACGCCATTCCCGTCTGTCTAAGGCAGTTCTCATCCAAATTTTCTCTACTATCTTAACAAGATTGTCAGTCTATCTCATCGGTGATAAGACATAAAACAAAAAAAATCTAACAAAATAACTAGCCGATTGTTCTTGATAGTAGTGTTTTTTGAAACTAGTACGAGTGTTTAAAAAATGTATTGTCTTTTTAAGAATTGCAAAAACATCGTGAAAATTTTGTGTATTTGCAGAATTCGATAGTGATGTTTTATGCAAACTTACAATGGTTGACTTATTAACAAACATCAACAAGTATTTCTTTACATCGAAGAATTTTAAATATAAGGAAGAGTTCAAGATAAGGTGAGACATTCTTGTAATTTTATCTTATTACTGGCTGTACCCGCGGCTCTGCTCGCGTGGACTACAGAATTAGTTTTTATGAATATATCGTCTTTTTTTATAAGGACCAAGTATGTAAGGAGTAAAAAAATATCAAAATCTATACTGTAGTTTTTGCGTGATGCGTGCATAACGGCAAACATAATTTTATTTTTATAGATTTTTAGATTTAGATAGCCAGGCCAACCTTAAACTTAGGATGGACTGAGATTAATTTATGATTTAGGCTGCCCTTGTTTTTAATTCTAATGTCATATACTATGGTATTCACAATGAAGTATCTGACCCATCGCCAGTCAGGGTCATTTTACTATCGGCCCGTTTATGGATTCAGTGATCGCTCTACGGTGTTCCGCACCAAAAAGTGTGGTTAACAACATACTCTCACTCAGTCCTCAGGAGTGGTGGCCTTATTAATGGCGTCAAGACTGTGGTTCTTAGATATTATAGACTGCAGTAACCATTTAATATCAGATGGACTTCAAGCATATTTACTACTATATACCACAAAAAAATGCTTACTGCTATTTGAGTTTTAGTTTGAACATACGTTTTGACAACTTTGCAATTTTTTTAATTCGTTATTGGTTAGCTTTTGGCCACTATTTCACCTAATGTTAAGTGACGATGTGGCCCAAGATGGTAACACACTAAGCCTAGAGGGATGACTGGCTTTCAAGTGCAGCTGCCGGAACACTCTAAAAGGTTCTTAATGACAGATTTTCAACTTGAGCGTGGTAACTAGCCAGACGTTCATTAGTAAAAGCCCTACCACCATGCTACAAAAGACTATTTGAATGCAATAAATATTCTAACGCAGTTAAATAAAGTAAATATGAAATCACTAGCTGTGCTCCACGGTTTCACCCGTGTTTTAATACAACACATCCATGTGGCCTATCATTATTCTCACTACTCGTACTTGCCGAGAGCTAGCCAATTTCTTGACATTCATGGTTGGCACTCCGCTCCTTATGATCGTAGTGCGAGGTTATTTTATAGCATATAACCTTCCTTAATAAATAAGCTATACAATGCATAGAGGTTTTCAAATCTGATTGGTAGCTCCAGAGATACACGTTACGTATACCCGTAGACACAAAGGTATACGAATGTCTCATAATTGGGTATTTGAAAAAAAAGAAAGAATATCGATATATCTTTGTTTTTTTATGTATTTTGAAGCTTCATCATAATTATGATAATAGTCAATTGGAAAAACTCTTAAAACATTTATTTTTATTAATAATTAACAATTGAAAAATGTAATATTTTAAAAAGAATCACATGACTACAAACGCGTCACGATTGATCGCCAGGTGTGTGACGTCATAATGTTAAAGGAATTTCATCGATTAAGAGTCAAAACACTTTATCAGCCGTGTGCTACAATGAGTAGAAAATAACATTATGACGTCACATGCGCTCGGGTTTGTTCGGGAGCTGTCGGCGTGTCCTCAGTACAGAATTCAAAAATTAATTTTTATAATGAAATAACTTTTTAAATACTTCGAAAAAAAAAAGAATAGTTTTGTTATAAAAAAAATTATGATCTTTCCATTTATTACAAAAAATAATAATATCAAAAACCCAATTGTTCTGATTACTTTTGGACTTTTTATTCCGCAGTATACTTCGGGCCTTCGAAACGGGTGTGCTCAAACGGCTTGTTTTTAATGATTTTGATTTACCACCGATGAATTGTAAAGCCACACGTCTAATTCAGGCACAGATTTTACAAATCTCCTCTCTGCTCTGCGTGCTAATGTGTTTATATCTCCTTGCTGTTATTATACTTATTGGCGAGAGAATTCATTACAAGAGGAACAGATTATGGCCTTATGTGGATTGAAGTGTATTTTTCTGATAATAACGCGAATAACTTTAGTATAAGTAAGTATTAAATTCAGTAATAACTTAAAATGATACTACTTGAAATATGAATATTGAATGATATTTATTGTCACATTATCCTTTTCTATACATATTATAAAACTCAACGTCTCTCTGTCTGTCTGTCTATGTCTGTAGTTAATAATATTACAAAGTATAACTTGTGTACATAATTATGGGACACTGGAAATAATCGTTCCACTGAATACGTTGATTCTTGTGGATTATCTACTACGTAGTTAATAATATTGTTATCTAAGTCATTATCAAATTCCAGAGCTCTTGTTCTCGAACCTTTTATTTCTGGTAAAGGATCCATAATTTATCAAATTGCTATCCAGCTTACGTAAATACGTACCAGAAGGAACTTCTCTATCTGGGTACTCTATTCTGTAAGCGATAACGGCCACCCTATTGTTACAATCATGTTTGTAGTACATTTTTAACATGTCCCTCTTTTCTGTATTGGAATAAGTCATTTTTCAATCATGATGCAACAATCATGATTATTAACGCAAATTGCAAAAACACAATAAATTGGCGCGAACGAAAACCCGCGATAAAGAATTTGAATTTAGAACGAACACCAAAGAGTATCTTTCTTTTTGTTTTTATTTAGTATGTTGCATTTCAGCCACTTCAAATCAATACGATATTGAAACAAGATTTAGTATTAATTTGAAGTGGTAAGATATTTAATCTAGACGTGTATCTACTTTAAATTCATCAATATCATATCATACATAATTATAAAATGATAAGGGTAAAATGAGTAGGTACTATTCCACTTAAAATAGGGAAACTAAAACCTTTCTACTATCTCTAACTAAATGTATGGGAGTGTTTAATGTAAAATTTTTGGATATTTCTCGTTTTATTTTTAAAAAGTTATTATTGGCATTTTACTCCTTAGATAAAGTACTTTCCATATCAGTTTAAAGTTTTTTGATATCTGTAGTAGTTACGGAATAATCGCCTGTACTTAACGATTACACCCTGTATAGTATTTAGTTTGTAGTATAGACAAAATAAACGATGTAATGTTTAAAAAGGTGTTTTTGTTAATTTACAACATCTTAGAAGTTCACGGTAGCAATGCCGCGGGCATAGCTAGTAACAATATATGTTTCAAATAACATATAAAACGTATATTCAACGAATTTATAAATTAGTCTCTCAGATCGGTATGCTTGTTTCGTTTTAAGGGTGATTGTTTCTAAGAAGTACCTACTTAAGGACCCGAGTCCTAAGCTAAGTGCTTGTCTCCTAAACCCGGATTACACTATACCGGGCATCATTTGAAAGCCACATTAATCCCCCATCAAAGAGACTTCCATCTGGTAATCTTTAGTACTACTTTATATTGCAAAACGGTAGGATAAAAGGTGTAAATTTATTTTCACTCACTTTTTATGCTTTTCTCTTTCGCGCTTACTACCTATTTTGTATTCAAGTAATCGTTTTATGTTACTAAACTTCTAGCGACAACAACCACTACTTAACGCTATAAGAGTTGTAAAAAGTCGATAATGTTTATCATGTTCTGATGGAGTGTATTTGGTTCGAATCAATCGGACTGGACTTAATAGGTGTCTATCATTTGAACAGACCAGATGTTGGAATGTATAATATATTAGGGGATTCGTTCACTGATGAGGCGACTAGTCTGCTCAAATCAATTGCATATTATTATTAAACATATAAACATTGTTTATGTTACGATGTTGGGATACTAGGGTTTTGCTAGGATGGGGTTGACATGTGCGAATTGAATAAAATCCCCTAAAATTTAATTATAATAAAGTGTATTAAAAACGTGATGAATTTTTCGAAATATTTTATTCTTTTGGTAAAGAAAATAATAATAATTGTATACGTGAATCAATTATCCACTACCAGCAGAACCCAGACCAAAGGGAGATGAAGAACCAGTTGTAAGGTAGTAAATACCAGACTGTCCAGGTTGCGAATCCACACCCATGTAGGATAAATCATTCTTTGAACAATGTCCACCAGTAAACATCGTCCAATTATCGCATTTACGAGCTAAAACCAAATTCATTAAATGAAATAATTATTGTTTAATTTGTTTCAAGTGATACATTACTAGTAAAATCATTTACTTTACCATTTTTGAAGTGAAAACTTCTTTAGAACCTTTGTGATTGGAAACTCGATGAAACGAAAAAGCGACAATAAAAAGAGACCAAGAGACATCTATAGGATTTAGCCTACGAGGGAATGAGATAGAAAACATTTACATTATGCACGGTTAATGCAAGTTCTGATTTTCATGATTGTGGTCGTCGTCGGATTGGCCTAGTGGTGTGATACTTTGATAGTTTTACATTTGATAGTGATTAAAGATAGTGATTAGTGTAAACTTTAGTAAAGTGTAAAAGCAAAATGGTTGCGATGAAATTTATAAAATGGAACACCTCATAGCGGGTGTTCTTAGGAGTTTTACGGTAACCTCCATCTCAGCATGAACTAAAAAGTTATCTATATCTAAGTTACCTTTGTTACACTGTGAAGCTGTGGAATTATTTCCCGGCCAATGTGTTCTCTCTTTCTTACGTAAACGTGTCCTTCAAGTATATCGTGAAGATATATTTATGCAGGCCGATGGATTTCAATCTCTCGGTGGTCGCCGTTGTGTTAGGATTGTACTGTGACTTGTTACTTTCAGAGAACCGGACAATACCGTCAATCTGCTATTAAAAAAAACCCTATTCGTCATACTATTCGTCGTAATACGAAAATCACACGTGCTCATCTCCGGACTCCATATTCAGGATAACCGCCATCTCGGTACAAAGAAACATGTTCGTAGACTTCTTCGGTCAATCGTAACCTTCTAGACAAATATATTCTTTCTATCCTATAATATTGCATCCTGATGTGATATTATTGCAAGCCAGCACTCCACCGATGGCTTGGTATAGATTGTTCACAGCCAGTGCTTACCATCAGATCCAGTGAATACCATGCTATAAAAAAGTAAAGTGAATAAAATCTTACCGGGAAACTGTTTAGGTGAGTTTATTGTCTCTGCATAAAGCACCCAAGCTCTGCTGTGGTCGCAAATTGACAAGATGCAGCCTGGTTGTGACATGCCGCCGTTGGGATAAAAATCCTTATGGCCTTGAATTATAATTATGAAACAAAGTAATGTTTGATGAATTGTTTCATCTTATCGAATGCCAATCAGGAAATCTCTCCTTATTCGAATCTGTTATAATATAAAATAATTATCCGAAAATTCATTTCTATTTCCGCCTGCAATAGATGAATCGTAGTTTCAGCTCGTCCGCTAGCTTCGGAGGAGTCAACATCGATCTGAAGATGCCTCGTTGAGATATTAACGTTAAATAACGTTATAAATAAATAACGGTAAATTAACGGTATTGATTGTGGTCGTTTCACGTTTCAACTGCAATATAATTCTTTTAAAAGAATTATTTTTTTGTAAATGTATTAGTTATTTTAAATTATATTTTATATTCCTTAATGTATATTATTATTGTAAAGATATATGTTTAAAAAACAGCAACCTTAGAGTTTCTTGCTGATTCTTATCTGAAGTACAGTGCCTTCCGAATCAGCTGTAGTGTCATTAAAAATATGGCCTATAAACATATTATCATCTTAATTATTATTATTTTGGTTTGTTGCTTTAATTATTTATTTTAATTCAAACATTTTGTAGGTAGCTGAAACTACCATTCATCTAATGCAGGCGGAAGTAGCAAAGAAATTTCGGATAATTATTAATGATGAATTTTCGCAAAGCAACGCCTTCCTCAATCAAATATCTAATATCATACAGCAACAGATTTTGAAGAATTTACGTACATGCTAATTTGAATTTAGTTGGAAATATTTTTGAATGGTGTTTGAGGAAAACATCGTAGAGAAATCAAAACACTCGATTATGTTTTTCATATTACGCCATCTAGTAGGACATAATACATTTGTAAGCGTCTGAAATAGCTATGACGTCATGAATTGGCAAGTAAAACGATAAAGAATTGTATTTTTGCAAATTAATTTGAGAAATAAAATTATCAAGTTAAATACGGTTTTATGAGTAAATTATTCATGAGTCTGTTAAAGTAGGTTGACATTATTGATTGTCTTTTTTTACTATATTCCATTTTCCTATATTATACTATATTCCATTACGGACTCTTTATTCTCTACCGCTTTAACCTCTCGGACCCGCTTTTTACTCTTTTTATGTTATTCCTGTTCCTGTAGTATATTTACCTCGTGATTTATACTCAACCACGTCAGATTTTAGACTACGTATCAGATGAATTTCCACTTAACATTGATAATATTGATGAAGTTAGTTTCTTGTTACATCTACCTAATTAAACATTAAAAATATATCGATAGATTACCTACAGGTTCTTTTAAACCCAGCATGCCACCGTTTGTATGAATAACATCAACATACAAAGCATCGTTGCGGTCGAGGCGACTGGCAGAACCAACGCTGCTGAAGCAGGGCCCGGCAGGGTCTAAAGCAGTGATTCGATTGAGTTTCTGTCCAGTTACTTTGTAAATTCGTTTCCCTGCTATACCAGCTATATGTGCGCCGAGGCTATGACCAACTAACGCTATCTTTGCAGGGTCCTGTCCTTCTGTGTACGTGAAAAATTTATTATTGAAAATAAAAAAAAGGAAACCAAAATGTGAAGTTGATTTCTCTAAAAACATATTTAAAATATTAATGTTTTACAACAAACATTTGAATGCAAGGTTGCTTTTGACATACTATATAATAAATACATTAAATATATTTAAAGTCAAATAAATATTAATTTAATTTATTTTAAACCTTTTGCTATATGATTTTGAGATATGGGTCCAGTTTATTCTGTCCTATATAGAAGAAGAAAGTACGTATAAATGTATCTATGAATCTTCTATACATATAATGAAACTCAACGTCTCCCTGTCTGTCTGACCGTTTATGTTCTTTTCACGCGTGAATCACTTATCCGATTTACATGGTTTTCTTTGAATTCATAGCTATGTTACCTGACCGAGTTATATGATATATTTTGTAAGAACGTATTTGGAAAGTGACATACGAAATAAACAGTGACGATAATGGTGAATCAATTCGGAAAAAGCACACATTTGGGGCGCTCAAAATTGGTTACGCTGAGTAAACCATACGAGATATATCAAAATAATGTTCTACATAATTGTTAAAAAAATCTACAAAAAAGTCCTGGATAGTATATATCTATCTTATAAGGATCACCCACAATAAGCAATTTTGTCTTCTGTCTTTTGATCTGGGGCAACACAATTCGCGCGTGCGTTCGACGGACGGCATTTTGTTGTTCACGCGAGCGGAGCCGTGGGCACAGCTAGTGTTGTATAAATGAATTTCGTATCCACTTTCTCTAAATACATATCAACTTTATTGAATATATACTATTGTAAATTAATACAGACAAAATTAATCCGGCATCCGCTTCATTGCCAATATTTTAGTATAATTATGAAATATTTCTAGATAAGTTAGTATAGTAGTTGATATTTCTTAATTTACTCATTCTACTTGGAACGGATTCATGTTTCCGACAAACTGATTCTTTTGGGCGGAAATACGAAGGAAGAAATATCTATTAAATATAATGGATTAAAGCCAAGTAACATTTCCAACAATCAGCTTATGATAATGTCAGATTATCCTCAATTTATTGGTCAGTTTTAAATACTACAACATAAATTTTGAACTTCAAGACTTTTGTATTAAAGGTACAATTAAATTAACTAACTCACTTTTAATAATCTCACTCAAACATGTGCCTAATTGTTCTCCCATAAATCTCGCATATGTTGACGATCTGAAGTACTCTAAATTGATTATTTTCCTTCCATCCAGAGCAAAGATCTTTAGGTCTGGACGTTTAAGTAACTCTGGAGCTAAGCCTTGGACCATCCAGCCGTCAGAGCTCTCCATAAAACCATGAATGAGTATAACAATTGCTTTAGCATTCACCATTACATGTTTTAGTCGCTTAGTAGCTGTTAAATTATATTTTACGTTTCCATTCTTAGTAATCAAATCTATGTTTAAAACTTCTTGAACGGATATATTTTTACTCTGCATTTGCTCGTATGTTAGCCCGAAGAAGCTTTTGAATGCTTCACCTGAAAATTTAATGTGAATTATTTGAACATAAATTGATAAATTATTAACGTTAAGTAACTAATTTTCTTATACTGAAAACTTTCACGCACTAAACCTCTTTAGATTTGGTACCGTATTGAAGCTAGTAAATACATGGCATAAAATTTATTGAAACTAGCGTTGCACGGGATACAATCCGCACTCTTAGAGCATAATAGACTCAGATGCCAATGTGGAAACACCGATGCTACTACTCATTGTAAACAGACGGACAGCCTAAAACTCGTGTTGGAAATTCTTGTTTAAATATATGACTACAGTAATATTGAACAATATTAAAAAGGGAATGTTAGGGAGTAAATTAATTTTAAAAAAGTAATAGGTTTTTATTTATGTAAACATTTATTTCATAAACGATCCTGTGTATTGTTACTGAAAATGAGCATTTAGTTCGGAACGCACTAAATTCCACAGTAGACGGAATGCTTAAATCAGGTTTTCAGATGCAAATCGACTTACTCATGGAGCGATTTTTGAAGGAAGTTAGTAACTGGGTACGCATGTACGTATATTCTATGTAAGAACGTTATTTTACAAAAAGTATATGGATTACCCATTTTCCTAGTAGAAGGTGTCCATTCAAATGTTGCCTAAAATAAATTTATTTCAGCAATTTTATATCTTATTTATAAATTTACATGATATTAAGTGACGATATGGCCGATGATGATAACACGCCAAGCCTAGAGAGGCTATTTATTCTTAAAAGCTTCTTGGAAAAGGCGGTTCAAGGTCAACAAGGCACTAATGTTACCAATAGTCTTACAAACGTCCATAAGGTACGCTAACTGCTTACCATCAGACGGACAGTACGCTTGTTTGCCCAGCTTAGTTGTTTAAAAAACTATAGGTACTTTTAAACAGATTTTCAACTTGATACTAGTAGCTAGTGAGGCGGGCATCAGAAAATGTGCAATCACCATGCGATAATTTCATCACGATGTTTTCCTTCAAGGTCATATTTAAAATATGCAACCATGTATCATTACAATAGCGGTGTAGGTAAATAAATTCCATCCTTTTGGTCAGATGTTTTTTTGCGTCAAACTTCGAGTACTTTTTATCCTATCACCAATAATGTGATCTAGACTTAAGACGTAAAAGATTTAACTATATTAATAATATTATTGAAATCTTTCTCAACTTTGCTAATAATTAAGGAGAGTAGCTGTAAATTAATTTGATATAAAAGTTCTATCTGCGTGAATCTGAATGTTTTTGATGTGAAACATATCATGTGGCGGATCAGACCGACTGTTGGCTTGGCGACGCATCGCCACGTCATGCGTGGCCACGCTATATCATAGTATGAAATATCTAATACGGTGTGGTGACGCGTCGTTATGCGCAAGTGACTCTTTATTTTTAATTATTACATATTTATTTCCTTTTTAAAACTATCCTTCTATGCATATTATCTGTACAAAATAATTTCGTCACATCTGCTAGGCATTCCCCAAGGGTTTTATTTTAAAAAGGTTGTTTTTGCAAATACTTTTTATCTGGGGGCACAGTAATGCCCCCGCCAAAAGCCGAGCGCAAGAGAAATGCTGTATTATCTTTACAGGAAGCATTTCGGCATATTGTCACACCTCTGTCTAGTAGCACTGGGTTATTGTAAAAGGTTGAAAATCTGTTTACTATGAGTATAGAAGTTATAGGGATGTAAAGTTACGAAAATTTGACACTGACTGACTGATTCATGATCATCAAAATAGAACTAGAACTTCCCTAGTACCTTGAGAGCTGAAATGTTGTATAGAGATAGGGTTTAATACCCATATAAAGAGAAAACTATCAAAATTTGGATTTTCGAAGATCTGGAGCACCTGACGTGGAACTTTAAGAGCCTCGCCAAACTATAAGAGCTATGGAAATTCCGCTTTAGACATAAAAGGGAAATTTCTTTGGAGATTTTTCTCTACTCGGGGCAGCCCTACAGGTGGAATACCTCCACCCTACAGAAAATCACAGCTAATTATCCTTGTGTTATGTTCCTGCGATGAGTAGGGATTACAGAGCTACAAAACTTTTTAATTGTTGTCAAGACAATAAGGGAAATATATTTTTATTATATGTAGTGAAATTTTACATTACTTGGCCGTTGTTGCTATAAACTCAAGGCTCAAGAAAACGGAAGTACGTTATAGTAACATTGACTCCTACAACATATAATAAGGACTTTATTGGTTTTTCATTAATTTAAAAGTTTCATATCATTAGGCACACAAGATTTTAAAGCACGCAATTTAACGAGTAAAAGATAGGCCAGATTTTAGCGTAAATTACTCGTTTCCTTATATCCACCTCCCAGACGGCTTTTTATGAGATTTCACTACTTTATATAGACTTCTCAATTGACAATTATTCTATAGACGTCTCAATTGAGATTTGCACGTTTTTTACAGCATGTTTTTGTTGGAATAGTAATTTTATTTTTTACGGCAGAAAGCATTTTAAGAATGATATTATTCAAGTTAAATATGCGAAAAATCATAATAACGTATATTTATTTTCCTTTAGTTCCTTTTTCCAGCTACTAGTTTGGGATTTCATTCCTTTTTTCACCGTTGATAGATCTTTTACGAGTTATCGGGTTTCAAGGCGATTGAAACCTCATCTGATCGATTTCTCGGCTGTTTGAGGATTCTGATACATACAAATAGGCTAGAAATTTAACCAATATAAGTCCGTCTTAGCATACATGGCTAAATCGTGTAAGACCGAATAGCCCATAGTTAGGTATGTCAATATACGTCAGCCATATTATTAAATAAAATATCTTTAATTTCTAAATGGGGTATTAAAATATACGCATTTATTTTGGAGATTTGTCTACAAAATTTATCACAAAAGTTCACTCAGATTTACACTCACATCGGTTTGACCCAGCAGCTACTATAGGATGCAAAGCAGGTAACGCCGCGTCCAGTATTGAGCTTATGCTAAATGAAGCGCTATCAGGCTGAGGAAGACTTGCCGCATAGAAGCCGACAAGCAACAGTATTTTTAAAATGTACACCAATTCTAGATATTGCGCTGCAAAATAAAGTAGATAATCTTTTACAAATATCTTTACGTCATCATTATTATTAGTTCGTCTCTGAGACCGTCCCTTGGCTAGATGGAGGAATAATCAGCATAAAGTTGATGGATCCGATTATATCCACAGAGCTGAACATTGCTCACAGGTGCACCCTTGTAAAAGCCTACTTCCAACAGTGAGTATCGGGTTATTGACGACGAGGATAATCCTATTAATTTAGTATAATTTATACCTTCGGATGATCTACGGGTCATTTTCATCAGAGTCATTTTAATTTTGGGTATTTGCGTCTAATCGTTTGTTTTATCTTATTAATTCTTAGCTTCGAAAATAATCCCTTTTTAAATCTTTTCAATCTGACTACCATTAAGCCATAGGGCCCTTGACGCCTCAGACGGCTTTTACAAATTCACCGGGCTTGAAACACTTTTTGAATCAAAAGACGACTGTAATATGCTATTTCCATAAACAAAGCAAAAGAGATCTTTTACACAATTTAAAAATCTACCTTTTTTCAAGATTATAGAATAAAATAGCAATAACGACTACCACAATAATAACAAAGGTAACGTAATAAAGGGGGGGACGCAGAGACATTGACTCGCTAAGCATGTTCTATCAGCTGTATCATGGTGAGTATGTTGAAGAGCTGTTCAACCTAATACCCTTTTTTTCCTTTCATTTCAGAACACACGCACTAGGCTCCAGAACCACAGCTTTACGATAACCTCCTTCGCACGAACAGAGAAGTTCGCTATGTAATATTATTACAGTACTGTGATACTGTGGAACTGTCTCCCGGCTTGTGTGTTCCCTTCTTTCCCCAATATCAGGTCCTTCAAACATAAGGCGAAGACACATTTGAGCAGGCCGTCATGACAGCCAAGACTGGCGATGAATTTTAGATTTTTCGGTGGTCGATATTGTTTTTTACAGTGCCGTCACGTTGCCGTGCTATTATAAATAAATAAGTCACATATCCACATTTCAGAGTCTCCTACACTGAATAAATTTCACATGAAAAGTCGCATAAGCAGACTAAAGTCATGAAAAAGAGTAATTCAATGTGGTTTATTTTTAACCGTCGCAGTAAAAATTCTACAGCTGGAGCAGTATTTATGAATTACTATACATCGGATACTACTTTAAAACTAATTTCTATCTAGTAGCCCACAGCTGACATAACCTATGCACCATCATCAGACAGACAGCCGTCAAACTATTTTTGTAACTGTTTATATACTAGATTAGCAAAATGACTGTACAACACTTCATAGTAAGTCCAAATAACAGTGATCTTCGGTGATGTCATACCGGCCTTCTAAAATGCCTCTTTACGTCTCGTATCAACCTACTTGATAGCGGCATTTCGGTGCCGTAGAACATTATGAAAAGATTGAGCAACCGCGAAAATAAATTTACAAAACAAAAGTCACACACATATCCTTATTATTAGATTGATAATTATTAATAAAATTACTTACAACTTATCATTTCAGTTCATAGCAGAACAGTCACACGCGTCATGCGTTCTTGTTTTATAATACTTTTATTGAAAACATAGCTATAACAACTACTTAAATTAGGAAGTAGAAAATGTCGTATACATTTTTAAAACACGAAACCAACTATAGATGTTACTTTGACTCATGTCCGTTAGAATTATATTAAACAAATTTGAGTAATTGTAAAGTTTAATTTAAAGAAAGGTCAATTGTAATTATAATGCAAAAATGACATTCATTTATATATATATATATATATATATATATATATATATATATATATATATATTTAATTATTTTTTATTACAAATTATCATTGATTTCTATATTCTAGTCTAGTCTAACCTAATTATAGATAGCCTATACTATTCCATGTGAATCTTGCAAACATATACAAAAATAATTTTTCGAATCCGACTGGTAGTTCCAGATATTAGCATCTTTAAACGAACAAAAAACTCTTCCGCTTTATTATATTATAAGTATAGATATAATAAAATTGAAGTGTCTGTTTGTAATGTCAACATAACATCTTTTTACTAAATGCATGTGAAAGTATACATGGTACTTATAACAAAAAAAAAACAATTTTTAATGTTTTTTCTGTCTGTTTGTTCCGGGTAACCTCCGAAACGGTTGGACCGATTTTGATGAGACTTTCTTTGGCAGATAGCTGATGTTATTAGGACTAACTTAGTACTTTTATTTTAGATAAATAATTAGGATTCCGCGCAAAAAATAATAAACTCTTTTAGTAGTACACTCGAGTGGAGCCGCGGGCTCAGCTAGTATATTTTATAAGTTACACTTTGTAACATGTATTGTAACTAGTGACATGAAACGAATTTACTAAAAAAAGGAGAATGACATAAACAAAATCTTTTATACGAGTTGTAATATGTAATTAAATTTATAAAAAGTAAATCACCAGAAATAAAAAGAAGTAAGTTAGACAACAGATAATTCTTTACATTTATCTACAAAGCGAAAATTTGTTTTAAGTTCGCAATTTCTATGGTGAAACTATTGTTTACGTGTCAAAGTGATTGGTATCTTTGGTTTGATGTTGATTACGCTGTATTTAGTTCCGCCACATCACATCAGCACGGGGGTCATACATAATATTACCGTGGAAAATTTTATTTAACTATAAATTATTCTCCAGAACGATCATTTCTAACTTTTATATAAATGAATAATCGTTGATTTTAGTTAATATAATTACCTACCAGAAGGTACGACTGGATATTAATTTAAGAAAGAAGAACGATTATGTTTTTATATCGAGTTTTTTTATATAAAGCTAGGCGATGACACTATAGCTTATGTGAGCACAGTACAATCCAAATACAACAGCGACTATAAAGAGATCGGTAATCCATTGCTGGTCGCTACTGTCATGCCGGTATTCTAGCCTCGAGTAGTTGAAATATAAGGCAGACTGCGAAACCGTGACAAATCAAAAGAGAGTCATTTTGAGGGGTTTATCACCATGTGTATTGTGGTTGTTACCCAGACATGTAATGATCTTTAACCAGGCTATATACCTCCTGATCCCGGAATGCGACTCGCCTAATCGATTAATCGTGTCCCTATGACGGGTGTTATATCTAGTGTATGGTACTAACGATCCAGTCGGACACAATTGTTATATTTATTATAATAATTTAATATAAACTATAATCACCCGGCAATTTTTTTTTTTTGTATATTGCTAAATTAAAACTGTGCATATTTCGCAAAACCCAAATGTACAATGAATTTACGGTCGTTCAAACGAAAATTGCAGTTGCAGTATACAATCTTCTTCGTGGCAGAAATCCCTGACATAGTTACTATTCATCGTCTATGGACGCTAGTTCGTTTCGCTTTGTATTAAAAACTAAATTCAACGTTACTATATTCGTAATTAATGTGGGGTAGAACTTACTAGATCATCTTCGATTTGACCCGCAATATAACAAGAGCACACTATTCTGAATAACAACTAAAACGGGGATTTTGTCATTTAATGTTCTAGAAAGATGTCTTTTTCTATCATCATGTGACGTGAAACACCAAATTTCTAGAGCCTTCTTATTACCAGTTGTAAATTTATAAATGCGTTTCAAAATGCGCTATTAATAATGCGATATCGCTGTTTTTTCCATAATCCGATAAATATCGAATTTGTGAGATCAATACTTCAAAACTAAAAAGTAATTGAGATTATTTTGATTAAATTTACCTTAACAAAAATTATTAGTGTTATTAATAATCAATAAAAAAAGATTTTAAGTCTACCTAAAAAAAAAAAAGTAAATAACAGCGACGTTCATCAATGTTCTTAACTGTCATATGACATATCATATATTCAATATTATATAATATATATATTTAATATAATTTCATATTTCAAATATGAATTCTTTTTGCTTTTGTCACACATACGAGTAGGTAGAGTAGGCAAATTATGATTTTTTCCTTCATATTATGGACTGAGATTAGTGCTTTACGACCGTCCGTCTGCTTGATGTCAACCCTCCTTGGAATCTCTTTGTATGCGTCTAACCGACTATCCCTAAATAGGTACTAGCATCGCCTTTAAAAACTTCCACTACACCGTTACAGATATAAATAATATATAAATTCTTGGTATTATAAGAGAATATAGTAATGATTCATTTATCTTAAATTTTGAATTAGAATTATTGTTCCCAGAATTATAAGTATCAACGTTATAGAAGAAAATAAATAAACGTCATTAATATAAAATTGCTGTGATTCAATTTACAAAGTCGTAACAACGTTGAAGAAAGACTGGTTTTGATGTACGATGAAACTAAATTAATTTAAAGTCATTATCTTAATATTGGGTTCCATTAATGCTATGAATAATTTGAGTGATAACAATGAAAATCAGCTACCGTGTCGCATTTTCGTAACAAACAAATGTTCGTTACAAAGCGGCAAACTTGTAATGACATGTAATTGTTGAAGAAATTAGGTCTTGTATATGAATTTGATGGGTCTGCATGCATATTTGAGTTTGTATATTTATCTATTACGTAAATTAATCTTTTAAACATGGGAAATAATAATAGATCTGTATTGTCGTGTTCGGATGAGAAATCGGTTGAAATATATTTGATTAACCAAGGCTGCGCTTTAGGGATATATGAAAATGTCACAAGCATCATGGTTGGCTGCCGAAAGTCCAGCCCTACTCCAATTATAGACAGGAACCTTTTGTTATTGTTGGAGAGAAAGGACGCATACTTAAAATAATTGCTGAGTTCTTCAGTATTTTGTACGGATATTGAATGTATCGTGAAATTGGGGCAGCCTTACATCAATTTGAATGGGTTTTTATATTACACAATCAGTGGGTTTTATTATTTTACCTGTATGTAGAGCTGATTGTTTAAATTTAACGTGATTCGCATAAATTACTTTATATTTCAGTTAGTTCTTACTTGCTGGTGCTTAGCTTCAGATTCGATTCCATCAACCACATATGTTTTTGCAGGGATGTTCATCTTAATCCTACGATGTAGGTAAGCAGTACATTCTAAGGATTCATCTAAGGATTTAATTATGTTAAATGCAAAGTCGATATGATAAGCAGCCACCGTCACCGTCACCACCGTCCTTGCTATGAAATCTTGTTAACTCCAAGTAACATTTATTATATTTATGTTACATTTTTTCCTTTCACACTAGCGTCTTAAGCCAGATTTAAAATTAATTCTAACGCTTTTAGTTAACGTTTCTCTTACATGCGATGCAATATGTTATTCAGAATAATTGTAAACCAACAAAAGTGGTATCACGAGATATTTCGGTCGGAATTTTGCATTAATGTGGAAGGGAGCGTATGTATAATCATTTCCTAAATAATGTTTAGTAATAATTATATTATTACCGAAGGCAGACACGAGGTTATAAGAAAATAATGAAATAATAATTTTAGTAAGTTTTAATTATCAGTTATCACAAATAAGAAAATTAATAACTCAGTTTATCCATATCTGAAGGTTTTTCTTAAAATTAGTAGAAATGCTCGTAGTGCTTGATTCTGTGCTTCTTTATTTTTAGGACATTTTTATGTGTCTTCATAACATATAGTCGGAACCATAGCACATTCAGCCTCAGCCGCATTGTTTTGAAACCTTAACTGGTAGTTACCAGCCAGCTTCCTGATTTCGCTCCTCACCAGAAGAATTAAGTATATCTGTAACACTAAAAAAATAAAAGAGAATGTAAGAAATTTGATTTAATTGCTTTTTCTATGTAAACATTCGTCAATAAACGTTCAGCCATTATTTTATGTGGTAAGTAGGTACTTTGTAGCCTTAGAACAATCCTGTTAGTTTGTTTGTAAAAGTAAAAGTACGTCAGTTTGAATGTTTGTCCATCAATCATGCGCAAACGGCTGGACGGATTCTAATGAAATTCGGTATAAAGGTCGATTAAATTGTGAAATAATACAGAAGATACTTTTTCTCTATCTACAAACAAAGCGGACGGGTAATAGCTAGTAATTTATAAATTTAAAACCGAAACGGAACGGCTAGGGTGGATGGAGTAGAATAATTAAACTTAATTCAATCTTATCTTCTATACATATTATAAAACTCAACATCTCTCTGTCTGTCTGTCCGTTTATGTTCTTTTCACGCGAAAACCACTTATTTGATTTACATGTTTTTTTTTAGTACATAGCTATGTTATCTGGCCAGGTTATAGGATATATTTTGTTAGATAAAGTAACATACGAAATAAGCAGTGACGATAATGGTGAATCAATTCGGAAAAAGTCATATATGGGGCGCTTAGATGGCTTACGCTGAGTAAACCATAAGAGATATTTCAAATTAATGTTGTACATAATTGTATAGCTTAAAAAACAACAATAGCATATGTTTATCTTCCAAGGATCACCCATAATAAGCTTTTTTCATAATTCGCTCGACCGACGGTATTCTGTACTTCACGCGAGCGGAGCCACAGGCAGAGCTAGTCTAAAATATATTAAAAATAATATATAATAAACTGTCTCCTATTAGCGCCGGGGCCCAGCATTTTGCCGGGCCTGCCGCCGGGGCGACGCGGTAGAATGCTACCAGCGTTCCCGTGTCGCCCAATTTCGGCGACGGATGGTACACCATGGAGGTTTAGTGAAAAAAAAAACTGTTAATATTACAAAAATAGGTCACATACAGCCACAGTTCATATTGTATACATATACAGCCACAGTTCTTTACAACATTTGCCTGAACATGAATTCTAAACAAGAGCTCATTATTAAGTCTGCAATTTAACGAGCTATTTTTTTAAATTATGTCAATAATGTTATTTCTGCCAGATAACAAAATCCAAATCTTATTATCCTTTCAGAGAATATCCAAAAATAACTAAAGTCATAAACATATTCTATCACAAATTCGAGTTTAAAGTAGTCTTCTCATTCTATCAAGAATTTTGAGCAGGATCAGAATGGAGGACAAGTTCAAATATATGCAACTATTTACCCTAAGTATATCTCTATGTACCCAGTAAAACTATAGCGTCGTGATATCATAACATAACTTATAAAATGTATAATCATATAACATCAGTGTAACATGAATATTGTAAAATATATGTATAATTGCTTACCAGTATATACAAATAGAGATAGAAGTTGTTTAATAAAATAAAATGGAGAATAATTAAAAAGCTGGATAAAAAATTCATTATAATATTTGCAGAACACAAGAATCAGTAGGTGCAGAGCCATTATAACACCAAGTACCACCAATAGACAGATATAATAAATTTTCATAAGTTTGAATTTTTTCTGTAAAGAAAAATAAATTAATTATTAGTTTTGTGCTTCCATATTTAGTTATAACTACCTAAGTTAGTCTACTTAAAAGAATTTAGTCAAGTTCCGACAGAAACAATAACAATTTTAGTACTTCTACCGCTAGGATCAACTTACACACTCAAAATCAACAAACATACTTTTCGTGCTTTTCTGTATTTGACAATTTGTATACTGCAAAGACATTCTTCCACCTCTTCATAGACTGTTCTAGGTTCGGCTCGTCCAGATTTCAACTCGACTGTAGGTTTGTATTTAGAGTCACAATGGAAAATCTTTCCGAATTTATGTAAACGCGTAAATACAACCGTATATGCTTGGCTTCGTAGAATAAACTGTTAAAATCGCGGCAAAGATAAACAAGTATAAAGGAATTGGAATAAAGATAAACTCATATGTATTAAATAAAAATATACAACACAAAATATTATTAGAAGTATTTAATTAAAAATAAATAAAAGTAAGGATGGCAGCTCTAGCGACGCCTTGGTATGTAAGGGACCCAATTTTATAAACATTTGCTAGACTTCGATACTTCCTAAACATTCTGTAATATTTTAAAAATAATCTAAATTATGCCCCAACCATTTTTGATATTCCAACTCTTAACAAAAACAGAAACCGTAATCGAAGGTGTAATAATTATGAAGGGTTTAACATCATGACACGTTTAAATTCTAACTTAACTGCATACAGTTAGAATAATACAGTGGTATAAAAATTCTTACTCTGTAAGGACCTTAGCACATAGAACCTATTTATAATGGTACTTACTTAGATATGAATACTTACCTTATGAACGGAGATTAAAAATACGATGTTTAATATATTGTCAGTCAACAATGCAATAATATTTGTCGTGGTTACGATTAAGTCCATTCTTTGTATATAATTAATTTTATAATCAAGAGTTAGATAAATTAAATCTTTTAATATAAATGCAAAATAACACATCAATGGTAACCCCAATATCTGAAAATAAAATGAATCATTCATAGATATTCATTCCATATGTATATTAAGTTAAATTGCATTAGGTACATGTCGTAGTGCAGTTAACATTTTTCTTATAATTAAGACTTCTTATATTCACTCAGAGTCACATTTGTCTAAAATCTTATAATCGTCACAGCCTAAATATATGTTTATTTTTCATATATATTAATTTCCGTTTTCTTTAAAATGATACGACTTGCACGTCGCCTATTGTAAAACGGGTGTACTAATTCAGAAAACTTCATGGCCGTGCACACAGCACGGGTAAAGTTTCGTCGCTATCTGATGAATATAAGAATTCCAGAAATATGATTACCACAACAAGCTCAACTAGTTTTTTTGATTAATGATACTTATACAATATATTTATTACTGTATATAGTCATAGCTCATACGTGATGAGTTGATATTGAACAAAACAAAAAAAAAATATTTAAAAATGGACTGTATATTAATGAATAAGTGACTTTTGTGGTTTTGTATTTTGAGAGTACATAAACAAGTAATAAAGGATACATACAATAAAAGTATAGATATGGAAGTAGAAGCCGGATATGACAGAATAAAATAAAATTTATATTTATATACATATATTTATATACATACAGACAGTAAGAAAAATATAATGAGCAAATACGCATGCAAGGGAATCATTAATCTACAAGCCGCGAACGAGATATGCAAAGATAGAAAGTAGTGACTCTCTGTTCTTTCTGTCTACCTGAATAGAGATATAGTGCTGTAGTAAATAGGTGAACACTTACTAATTTAAAGTAGACCCACACTAGAAGGCCGTACCTCAGAGGTACACAGAAGCAACATTTTGCCAATTCTGGAATTTCCCAACTCATTGTAGAATCTATTTTGTCACGGTGGAAATAAAGACAAAATTATCTTAATGGTTAATTTAAGAATATTATGCACGGTAAAATCTTTTATTACTTTGTGATTGAGTTAAGACTGCTTGTACGATGTAGTATACACTGACGTATGATACGGATGATAAACTTCAGACGAATCTCTATAAACGAGTAAAGGGTAATCGGGAGATCACATTGTACATTCCTTATCATCAGGGGTCATTCAGAGGAACGCGAACATTTCAGATATCAATTTTATTATCATGTGTAAACATAAAAAGTCCAATAGATATGAAGCTTCTAATTAGATATGAAACGCAAATGCGATAATTATTCAAATAAGTCGTCTTACTTTTTTATATTAAAGGGCTTTATCTCTAATAAAGCCGGGGCTCGACCGTGCGAAATGAGCTGACATAGATGAAAACTGCACAGTTTTTTGCAAGAGAGAAATATCTTAAATGATAAAAATGAATGTAGCTCAACCAAAAAAATAGTGACCGTTAGCGGCGTTAGTGTGGTGCCGTATTAGATGCAGAACGGACGTATTGCAAAATGTATGAACTCTCTGAAGATCATTTTCATAACAAATATGCAAAACAAAAAAAAATATTGGCCCGGTATTATAAAGGAAAATATTGAAATCTTACATATACAACTCTTTCGTTTTCGTGCCTCACGTATGGAAATTATCATTGAGAGTCATTAATGACTCCGCTCATTTCGCGGTCGAGCCCCGGCTAAAAACTACAAAAGTCAATGTCTAGTCATTGTAGATCATTATATTATCTGTAAAACGCGTTTTGAAGCAATATTATATAAAATGCCATTGATGTAGGTATATTATAGAAATTGACATTAAAAAAGGTATTTTATTTAAGCAATAATGACTCAGTGGTAGCGTCCACGGACATCGCGTCGATCGACGTGAATTCGAAACTCTGCAATTAGCCTGATGCCTACCATAACATGGTGTAAAGGGGATTTTTTAATGCCAGCTAGGCTAACTACCACCCTCAAGCTTAAAATCCTCTACTCGAAAGTCAGTCCCCCCGCTAGGCCTAGCGTGTTACCAATATGGCTAACCTGAGTAAAGGTCTCTTTCCAAGGAACGGACTTCACCGTGCCAGCCCACGACGTATTGGTACATACCAGGGTCCAAACCAGTGGACATCAAATCGATATTCCGCCGGTCTAAAACACTCGACCACCACGAAAGTCTGGAATGCATTTAGTTAAAATGCCTGCTAGAAAATGGATTGGATTTTCTTAGTGTTCCTTTTCTCTCAAAAAGAGTGAAATCCGTATGGAAACTGAAAAATACAGTCAAGTGAGACTTGCTGCTGAACGAGATAATAAGAAAAAATGTATGCGCCTCAAAAACCTATAGGAAATGGCATATTAGGTTGAATTAAGAGCATAGATGTATGGCAGAATATCGTTCTATCGAAAGTAGTGAAGAGCGTAAGGCACGGCTGACTGCTAACCTTGAGTACCACCCACGCTGCGTCTCAGGAATCCGATACATTCACAAAGCACGAAATACAGTTAAATCGCTGATGATGAATTTCAGTACATACCAACTAGTGCTCTATAATTTAATTATCGTATTTTGTTATACATTGCTATTGATTTTTTTTTTCATATATTTCATTGTTTCGGATTAATTGCATAAATAATAAAATCGTAAGGACTACACATCAATATACAATCTAAGAAGATCAATATCTATCTAATAAGATAATACGAAACTGTACATTTCTTGACTTTTACAGGCTTGTTGTATTTAATATTACAGGCTGATCCAAATGCTGTTTTAGTACAATAATACCGTTGGTTTACTTTTTTTCATTGCCTTTTTTTTGTCGACAATCTTGAATAGTTATTTCTACATGCACATTATATAAACCTATTCATAAGTTTTTGTTACTGTTGGATGTTATTTACTGATCAAAGGCGCGATATAATCTTGTAAAAAAGTTACAGGATGTGACATCAGCTGATTCTAGAATAACATTGTTAACAAATCTAAACATTTGTTACTTGCATAATAATGTGCAATATCAAATATGTCTATGTGACAACCGTATTGCGGCTTTCGTTCGTCTTTGAAATCAAAGTTTTCCTCCACGGGCAAGCAGTTGAGTTATATGTGTGCATAAAGGAATTAAATGTGAATGTGCATTCGTTATTTAGGCTAAGAAGTAAGTAATAACATTATTATAGGTAAGAATAAATTACTGCTTGAGGTAACAATTTGTAAAAATAGTTTTTAAATTACTCTTGATGGATATTTTAAAAGCATAATTATCCTAGAATTACGTCAACGTACAACTAAGAATACAATAAAGGACATTATTTTATCTAGCTAAGTTGAAGGCAGACGCCAAATCTGACATATCTTTTATTACGGCTTATATTTTTTGTTCATCCCTTATATTCAAATATTATAAAACTGATCGTCTCTCTATCTGTCTGTCCGTTTATATTCAATTCACGTAAAAAACACTTATCAGATTTACATGTTTCCTTTTTTAATTCATATATATGTGTTATCTGAACAGGTTATGTGATGTATTTTGTTAGATAAAGTAACATGAGCAATCGAAGCAATGATGGCTCAGTGGTAGCGTGTACGAATTCGCGTCGGTTGACGTAAGTTCGAATCCCTGCAATGAGCCTGAGCTTTCGGTGAAAGAAAACATCGTGAGAAACCATAGCATGGTGGTAAGGGATTTTCTAATGCCCTCCTGACTAGCTACCACTCCCAAGTTGAAAATCTGTCGCCAAGCACCAATAGGTGTGTTCCGCCAGCTGCACTTGAGAGCTAGTCTAGGTTTAGCGTGTTATCATCTTGGGCCACATCGTCACTTAACATCGGGTGAGATTGAGGCCAAAACGCCAAATGTATAACAATAAAAAAAAAACAAGAAATAAGCAGTGGCGATAATGGTGAATCAATTCGGAAAAAAGTCGCTATTTAGAATTACGCTGAGTAAACCATAAGAGATATATCAAAACAATGTACTACATAATTGTATATCTTAAAAATACCTACAAAAAGTCAACGATAGCTTATGTTTATCTTCTAAGGAACATCCACAATTAGCATTTACATATAAAAGTATTAGGTCCTTACGTACGAAATTGGCGTTTTGTTAAACTTGATTTCAAATATCTGGCGTTTGGTTAGGAATTCCAAATTCAAATTTAGGCTTGTGTATAAGTGATTCCTTTGTTTTCGCACCATTTGATTTTTCTTTGACATCGTTCTTTTCACTAAATAGAAAACTTAAAATATCGCCTTATTTACGAATATGAGTTCCACCGTGGCTCAGCGCTAGAGAAACAGCGTAGAAACACTTGAAACAAATTGGAAAAGTGAAAAAGCTCGAGCAATTAGTACCGCATGAATTGACTGAAGCACACCAACAGACAGGTATTGAGTACTGCGTTACGTTACTCAACCGTCACAATAACGAAGGAATTTTGAATCGTACTTGGGACGAAAAATGGATTCTTTACGACTATCGAAAATGCTTATCACAGTGGTTGACTTCAGGAGAACCGGCCAAGTCCTGTCACAAGCGAAAGTTGTCTCACAAAAAGGTTTTGGTGAGTGTTTGGTGGTGCTGGTGTCATATACTAGAGCTTCTAAAGACCTGGCCAGACGATAACGGCAGATCTGTATTGTCAACAATTGCAAACCATGATGGATAAGCTAGCCGTTAAACAACCGAAACTGGTCAATCTCTCTATCCCACTGCTGCTTCAGGACCACGCTAGACCCCTATTTTACGACAGACGGTCGCTAAATTAGATGAACTACGGCTGGAATGTCTCCGTCACCTACTATACTCTCTGGACCTTGCTTCAACAGATTACCACTTTTTTCGGAATTTGCAAGGAAAAAAATTCAATTCCGATGAGGGTGTCCAAATCGCCTTCAAAGATTTCATTGATTCTCGCTCCCACAATTTTTTCAGCAATGGAATCAATGAACTACATATAAAATGGCGAAAGTAGGTACATAGATTATAATGGTATATACTTCGATTGATTAAATGTATAATTTCATAATATTATTTTCGTTTTAGTTTTTCCATATAAAACGTTAATTTCATATGTAAGGACTTATTAATTTTATATTTGTAAGATAACTTATGACCATAATCTCGACGACCTGGTAAAGGTTGCGGGAAGCCGCTGGATTCTGGCAGCACGGGATTAGTCCTTGTGGCGATCTTTGGGTGAGGCCTATGTCCAGCAGTGGACGTCTTTTAGCTGAAATGATGATGATAATCTCGTATGATATTAAGTGACGATTAAGCCCACTATACGCAGGCAATAATTGCTAAATCTAGAAAATGGGCCTGATCTGATATGCAGCTGATGAAATACACGTATAGATGCTTAGCAACAAATTTTCTATTTGAGACTGGTAGCTTGCCAGATTGATGCATAGTACTAGGAAATGTCTTACCATTTAAAATATAACTACTGAACGAAGTTACAAAATGTTCGTGTAACCTATTTTTACATAATAATTTACTAAGTAATATAATTATAAAAAACCCTTAACCTTAGTATTTACACGTTAAGCCAAGCGATGATGATTTGAAAATGAATAATTTAAAACTATACTTAATGGCCGTAACTGAAGGAAACTGTACTTTGCAGTAATTGCATACCAAGTCATAATCTCATGTCTCTAGTAGTTACTTATGATTTGTTGGCAACCTATTGTTACGTAGATATATAGCTATATAGCACTTGGACATAAATATTTTTTTATTTAGTGGATATAAAACTGTTTTTGTTAATTCTATATAGATTTTAGTGTTTATTGACAATCTCACAGACCTGAGGTTAAATTAAGATTTCACTCGAGATGGTAACACGCTAAGCCTAGTGGGGAACTGGCTATGTGCCAGTATATGTCAGTATATGGGGATATGTGCTTGGCGTCAGGTTTTCAAATTAAGGGATGTGGACATTAGAAAATGGCATACCACCATGCTATGTTTTTGTCATGATGCCACGATTACAACTCATGTCGTTGACACCGTGTCCGTACACGCTATCACTAATTCATCATTGGTTCAAAGGTATGCAGTCCATCTGATGTATGAACCTCAGAAGAACCGCTGTCCTAAGGTCAGTAATAATAGGTTGCTTCTCTTGCCACTTGTGCCAGTAAGTGTTGCTAACTACACTCTTCTGACCGAAATACAGTAGCATATATACTGCTGCTTTGCGACAGAAATATGGATGGCGGGCATGCGACCTTGTAAAAATAACTTTAAAATTTTCATTACAATTAGGAAAATTGGTTTAGAATAATAATAATTATGTATAACGTATATTAATATGTATAGAAGCGTTTAAAAATAAAAGTAAAAGAAATAATAATTGTGTAATAAAGCAAAGTAGTTACGTAGTGATTATATTAATATATATTAATATATGGGCGATCGAGCATAGGTCTATATTTTACCAAGCTTTACGCTATACGGCTTGCAAAAAAATCTATCTAGATAAACTTGGAAGGTAAAACATTATTTAAACACAAAATCTCACTCAAATATTTCCGTTTCCCAGAAACAAATTACATATAATTTTACGAGTATACTATATATATATATAAGAATTGCTTACTTAATAATATTAGATAGATTAGATATTAAGTGAAATATGTGATAATGGCTGTCATATATTTTAAAATATTAGATAAGATGCACACAAGAAGAGGCAACTAAAACTAAAACATTAAGACCCGAAGTTAGTTTGAAAGTATCTCCTTTCGTAAGTCCAATCCAGATGTAAGTGATGTATGGCAAAGTAATTTATTTATCTACTTCCCCAATTAGTGTACAATCAAAGTGTGTATCTGACAGGTTATGTTTATATAATAGCAGATACAAGTATCTAATGGTTCCACAAATTTGACATCGCCGTCGGCGACAGTCGTTGACGAGTAGAGTGACGTGTTTGAAAAAAAAACTACGTACATATTATTACAATAGTTATATTTGCTGTCGTGATACACTTAAAAATTAATAAATTGTGTTAATAAAATCATCGCAGTTAACACAAATTTATATTTCAAAATATTTATTTAATGTTACATTGTTTTTTTTACTTATATAGTTTACCACTGCACTATACTGCACTAATTTGATGAACATGTCCAAAATTGTTTTTAAAATCAACGATAAAACTTATGAAGGTAAGAGAAGACGTTTTTTTTTTGCACTGGAATTTATTTTTTCCTATTATGTCTTTCACATCTAGAGAATTTGTAAGTGTAATGAACGCTTTTTGCCCAAATATTTTCGGTTAATAATACCATTACTTTGATTACATTGTGGTATTCGAGGGGTCACATAACATCTTAAGACTTGAGACACCCGAGCCAACCTGACCTGCAGGATCGATCGAGGAAATAGCGATAGCGGGATGGTAATGTTCTACAGTCCGACTGGGACGTGACCACCATAAATATAGTAAAAAGCCCGTTCTTATGTAGGATTAATTTTATTTTTATTACAGTATGATCGCGGCGACTGGTAATGGATTAATGATTTCTCAGTAGTCGCTGTTGTTTTCCGATTGTACTGTGCTTAACATCAGGCACAATGCAGTCACTAAGTCTTGTTCATATTAAAAAGAAAACAGTGTACTTATGTACGCAGTTAACAAGTACTAGGTATTTCTTTGGGCTGAAAAAACAAAAATGACTAAAAATGTTTTATCCTACGTACTAATAACAGTAATAAGATAATCAACTCGATAATCAAACTTTAATGTAATGTTAAAATAATGTTTATTTATACAATGTAAAATTTCTGTAAAGATACCTCTCTACTAGGGGCAGCCCGACTGGTGGAATACCTCCACCCTACAGAAGATGTCAAATAACCTAATGTTGTATTCCTGCGGTGAGTAGGGTTTTCAGAGGTCCTTGGGGTAGGGGGGTTCAAAGTCGATAACGCGCTAATGATACCTATGGTATTGCAGGCGTCCATGGGCAAAGGTAGCCGCTTACCATCAGGCGAACCGTAAGCTTGTTTGCGACCTTTGTAATATACAAAGAAAAAAAAATACAATAATAAAATGAGTAAAATGATTTCACATTATGTATTATTATTGATAGGTACGGACGTGTGACATGATGTGCGCGTAACTCTAAATTTTATCCTCTACTGAACGCACCAAAAGTGTATAACTTCAAAAAATATGTTTCTCTTTTCCTATAGTGGATGGTAAATATGGACCAGATGTGTCCCTGAATGAGTTCATACGGAATGTCGCCGATTTACGCGGTACCAAGGCGATGTGTCACGAAGGCGGCTGTGGAGCTTGCGTGGTCTCCGTCCGCGCAGTAATGCCGCCCAGCAATGAAATGAAAACATTTGCTGTTAATTCCGTAAGTAACAACCTAGTAGCAGGATTTTGGCTAGTCAAAGTATGTGACATATTTTCAAAAATCGTCATTATATAACTTTGAATAAATCAGAATTAAATCATGGTGTTAGTTTATTATTGTAAGTTAGGAGATGTTCTAAAAATAATCCGTGACGAAAAAGACACAAGACAAGAATAAAATTCATTCGTTTTTGTACGTTTTTTTTATCGGCATATACCAATGTCAAATAATGATTAATTTATTTTGTACAAAAACCACACATTAAGACCTTGAATGTCGATACAAGCTTCATACAGTTAATGAATTGCTTCGCGAAGATTGCAAACAAAGTAGTTTCCGAAGTATTTCCGATAAAAAAAATGTTGAAATGTCAGAGATACATCATAGTTGCAACATAATCGGCGGATGACGAAGCTATTCTGCTGTAAAATTAAGTAAAAAATTATCTACTTTTAATTTTGCGAAGTTAGTTTCACATAATTTCAATTAGATTTGGTAACAATACATTACATTTATCCAAAATTAAAAATTAAATGTCACCGTCGTACTATTTATTAAACATTAAATTTCTATAGAATAATTGAAAGTCAGACTTAAACTATCAATAGTAGGACGTATAGAAATTATTGGTATTTGTGAAATTTGCTATAATTGAACAGAAAAGTTTTCAAGTACCCGATCTTAGCTCAGCATAATCGAGCTTGATTGTTTGATGAACGAAAACATCATGATGAAACCATAACACGGTGTTGGTGGGTAGGTTCTAATTACCTCGTTTAACTTGAATATTGGTCACCAAGCACCTACAGATGTGTTTCGGCAGCTGCACTTGGTAGGCTTAGCGTGTCACCATCTTTGGCCATATCCTCACTTAACAACAGGTGAGATTGTGGCCATATCGTTAAAAACAATCGATTCAATCGGACTTTCAAACAATCAATGTTTAATAAACAGTACCTATACTATTAGATTAAATTAATTTAAGACATGGAAAGAAATGAATACTTATTATTTAACTTTTACATTAAATACGAGTAGTCACAGATTTCATGAAGTTTCGCTAGGAAAGCCAAATGGTTTGTTGGATTTGGTTTTAGTCCTGTTGGTCTTGTTGGATTTGGTTTTAGTAATAATAAGCGGTTTGAATAAACCGACAAAGGAAAAGTGTAAATTTTGTCAAATGCACTTATTCTATTAGTCTTTCCACCGTCGATATAATAAATAACAGGTCGTGCTAAACGTCAACAATTTTTTATATGTTTTTGGATTGCAATATGTGATTTAAAATTATTGTGCTTTAAACCATTTGTATAACCATTCCAGTGTTTAGTATCAGTGTTATCCTGTCACGAATGGGAGGTGACTACAGTAGAAGGTATTGGAAACAGAATAAAGGGATATCATGAGATACAGACCCGATTGGCTAACTTTAATGGTACTCAATGCGGATATTGTACTCCTGGATGGGTTATGAATATGTACAGGTAATCAGTTGATGCCAGTATTAATACCTGATATAAGAAAAACTATGCAACACTTTCCTACATTTTTCTTGTCTCGAATATTCAGACTATAATTACTTCAATAGAGAGAGAAAGGCACGTGCTGTAAATACATAATTTGAGTATTACGGCATTCAAGTCTGGCACGATTGGTTAAATGTTAGGCTTGGTTACATTCTATTGGTCATCTAAGATGATAGCTTACTCTAACTGAAGCAATGATGGCTCAGTGGTAGCGTCGATTGACGTGAGTTTGAATCCCTACCACGAGCTTTCGGTGAAGGAAAACATCATGAGGAAACCATAGCATGGTGGTAGAGCTCTTTCTAATGCCCGCCTGGCTAGCTACCACCCTCAGGTTGAAAATCTGTCGCCAAGCCCCAATAGGTGTGTTCCGGCATCTGCACTTGAGAGCCAGTCTTCCACTAGGTTTTTCCTGTTATCATCAGGGGTCACATCATCACTTAACATCGGGTGAGATTGTGGCCAATACGCCAAACCTATAACGATAAAAAAAACTAGATTAGTAAAAATGTTAGGTGACCTTTATTTTTTACGAATAGTTAAAATTTTTGATTAGCAAACTAATTATCTGATGATACTAAACACCTTATAATCACCCGTTGTACATTCTCAAGACTGTGGAGTTGGAATATTATATTATGTTATTGTCGCTAACAGTTTATGTTAAGTGTTTATATGTTTTCAGTAGAGTACAGAACCATAACAGCAAATAATTGTGTATGAACTAAATTACACCGCCACACAAATTTCATCAATAAATTTAATGGTGCAGTAAAAATTATTTCTTGAGTATCCTACTACCCGAGTTTAACAATAATATTTTACCGTAAACTTTGCAAAAGACAAACAACTGATTTGTTTGTTGTTAAATGTTCATTTACTTTGAGATTTGATAACATAACTCCAAGAATAACAAGAAGGGTTAATATATTAACAACAAATTGTAATTACGTTTTGTTACAGCCTATACACATCCAAAAACAAGAGTATTTCATTAAAAGAAATCGAAAACTCGTTTGCAGGCAATATGTGTCGATGTACTGGGTACAGGCCAATCGCTGATGCCTTCAAAACATTTGCAAAGGATGCAGACGATAAATTAATGCAGAGGCTATGTGACTTGGAAGACTTATCCACGTTTAAAAGTTGTAGTCTTAAATGTAAAGAAAACTGTAACGGTAAAAAACGATGTCACGAAAAACGACAAGATGATGGAAATGTAGAAGAAAATTTTACTATCATTACAAACAATAAAATGATTGTGGTGGATTCAGGAACTCATAAATGGTACAAAACTTACACTTTAGAAGAGGTTTTTGAAGCTATGAAAAACGGTGAATATAAGCTTATAGCTGGAAACACTGGACAAGGTAAAAAGTATTTAGCAAGTTTACTTACTATGCATGTTACTACCGTAAAATATAGCTCATCTTCATATATAGCCCGTTATACTCGTAAATATGTAACCTTATCTATGTTACTAAATGGATTACTTTTTATCAGGCTTGTGTGTAATAATTTAATTTACTAATATTCTAAATCTGTTAAATTACTATGAAGAACATAATGAAAACTAATTGAAGTGTTTTCTCTTATCAGACATGATTAACTAATTATCGATAAGAACTAATATGACTGATGAAGCAGAATAAGGCATTTCCGATAGGTCAAGGCATATCATGACTTATAATTGATTGCTTATATTAAGTGATGAACACTACCCGTCATCGAGATTTTTGTATCTAAAGATTTAATTACAGGTTTTAAAATTTATTTATCTGATTACAGGTGTATTTCATGTTGATAATTACCCTCCACATGTTATAGACATTTTTAACGTGGCTGAACTGAAAGGTTATTTAATTGATGAGAACCTTATTCTTGGCGCTGGTACACCATTATCTGAAGTGATGGAACTATTTCTAAAACTGTCAAAAGAAAAAGAAGAGTTCTCGTACCTAAAACAGTTTTACGATCACATGGATTTGGTTGCACATATACCTGTTAGAAATGTACGCATAATATTATTATGTTTGATTAAGTTATTTTTATGTATGATCCATTTTAACCGGAAATAGAATAGCAAAGAATATTTTAACCTCATACATACATACATACATAAATCACGGGGTAGGGACCCAACGGGGTAGGCAGAGACCTCGTCTTTACACTTGCTACGATCCTTTATTTATCATTTAACCTCATACCTACCAGTTAATTAGGTTAATAGGACAGTGTTACATCAATAGAATAAGGACCAGGTGTCACGGTTTATGACATCAGGAATAAGAACGGTAAACACATTAAAATCTGGTCTGGGGTTATTTCATGGTAAAATTATAATTTATTTATTTTTCGCTAATTCAAATGCACCAATTATAACGTCAATAGCTTTCCACGTGTCACCAAATTTATCTTAATTTTTTTCGAGTCAAATTATATTATCATGTATACTCGAATTGCTACGTACATACATATATACATGTACATATACTAGATCAGCGGTTCTTAGCCTTTTCAATCTGGTTACCCCTATGAACTAATAGGAAAACTCATTTTACCCCTCCCCCTAAACTTTTTTATCACAGAAAGAAGAAAACATTAAAATGTAAACAGTCTTAATTAATCAAATTAATTGTACAAAATTATTAGGTCCTTAAGGCTTTCTTACTTATAAAGTTTCCGTTTTATACTGTTTTTATTTTTATGAAAAGTACCTGTATACATATTTAATTAGTAGATGTCTATTATTGCCTGTTAATACCTGTTTTGCCATTTTAATGGCAAGTCCTCCGTGGACAGGAATCAATGAACTCTTTAAAGGTATTTTCCACCGCCTCATGGGATGTGTAATATTTCCTTTTTAAAAAGCTATATTATCCCTTCAAGATACCGATTTTACCCCGAAGGTTCTAGATAGAAAAAACGTCGAAAGTAACATTAATTTTTTTTGTTACATTAGTTCAACTTCTTTAGGCTAGTTTACTCTTTTTTTATGTATGTCTTAAATTGTTAATTATTTTTCAATTAAAGGACCTACGGTAATTATATTTATTTTTCTTATTTTACGTAGATAGCTAGCTAGCTAGAAGTATCTATGTATTAAAAAAGTTTCGGAACAAGATTAACAGATTGCGCCACGTTCAACATGTTGGCATTTCAATAAAAAGTATCGAGCCTATCATAATGACGAACGTTTGCTAAATGACATATGTTTGTTTTCGACCCGTATGACGTCACAGCAAAGACATAGACTAATATGGATGTTTCAGAGTTAAATATTAAAAATAAGATAAAAACAATTTTATAAATGGAAAATATGTGACCATCTTACAATTTTAATATCTGAAATCGATAAATATTGGTTTCTGTCAAATACTACAGAGAATATTTATTTATTGCGCTAAATTTGATATGAGTCAAGTAGCCTAATAAATAATTTCAAACAATAGTCATAACAATGATCAAACGTTACTACAAAACATAATTATTTACAAACAGCTAAGGTATTTTATTTTAATCTCGATTCCAGCAAACTGTTAGTAATTAATCGAGTGCTTGAAAGTACTAAGGTAAACTGGGTATAAGTTATATTATCCTTTTCTCTATGCTTAGATTTTACCATGTAATATTATTACTATTATAAATTATTTTCACAAAGTCTTCTATTTGCAGTTTAGTACTTCTTATGCACTATATATATATATAAATTTTCACAATACCGCTGGGCAGCTGGAAGATAACGCCTTGTGCCATTAAGCTCACCAGTTTTCAAACCAATAATTGCAATAAAGCATTTATTACTTCATTCAAATAAATATGTATAAATAAAATAACATATAAATAACAGAAGGACACATTTTATATTTCTTATTCTTTTAGATCGGAACCATTGGCGGTAACCTGTTTTTGAAACATTTCAAAAATGATTTTCAGTCGGATATCTTCCTACTTTTCGAAACTGTTGGAGCGATGGTAACAATAGGTAAATTATAATCATATAATAATAATTTGCAAATACTTAAATGCTGAATTGTTTATAATTCAATCTCACTAAAGTGACTGTTTTAATCTGTGATAAATCTGAAGGTAAGGCAAAAATATTGTAACCGTCGATAGATTAGGGTCTGCTGGCAGCCTTAGTCGTCATGCTTAGATAAACAGATAGGCAAATGCCTAGCTAGCATTTTATAATTCTACCACGAAAAAAGTCATATTTGGTAATACTGGCAGATCCAGAAACGTGATGCGTCAAAACGAGCCACTATCAAAGATTTTTCACCACACGTGTGGTAGTACCATGATTCAGTCAGACACGATTACCTTACCATTGACACTGAGGCCAACATTCAACTTATGCAATGAAAAGATGCTAAAAGATTTCGCCGTTCTCACTGACGAAACACTAAAATTACTAAATTAATTAGATCTAAAGTTGCGATCATTACGAGACTCCACTTAGCCACACTATTAAACAAACTACATTACAGTATAAAATTTTAATTTCACAGCAGAAGATGTTAATGTGAAAATAATAATGAAACTTACTGAATTTCTCAACACTGATATGAAAAATAAAATCATAGTAAATGTTATGCTTCCACCGCTATCCCAACGTTGTTTTATCAAAACATACAAGGTAAATTTATTAACTCATAACTGTTATGGACAATTAAATAATCTATTTGTACGTTTAAGTATCAATGCAAAGTTATATTTTCAGATTATGCCCCGATCACAAAATGCACATGCTGTTGTAAATGCTGGTTTTTTATTCAAATTTAAACAAAATTCTAACTTACTCGAAAATGTATCGATAGTTTATGGCAGTATATCAGGAAAGTTTAATCATGCAACAAAGACAGAAACTATTTTAAACGAAAAAGATCCCTATACAGATGAAACTTTGCAACTGGCACTAAAATCTTTACATCAAGAGATAATACCTGAAGAAACACCACCAGAACCATCTTCTGCTTATAGAAAAATGCTAGCGTTGGCTTTATATTACAAGGTATTCGTTTTTTCTAAGATTAATACTGTAAGTAAAAAGTTTCATGTGATTGAAGATAAAAATTATATAAAGGTCAGATTCTTGAAATATTACTTGGAATTGTATCACTGCTGATTCATGAGCAATGTTTAATTGTTATGCCTTTGAAATTATTCTAAAATATGTTATTTTAATTATCAACTGTAATTTTTAGGCTATCCTAAGCCTTTGCCCTGATGACAAAATAAATTCAATATACCGTTCAGGGGCTGAAGCAATAAAACGAAGTATATCCCACGGATCTCAGTCTTTTGAAACAGATGAAAGCGTGTGGCCTTTGAATCAACCTATACCAAAAATTGAAGCATTAGTGCAATGTAGTGGTGAATCTGTATTCGCTAATGATTTATCAACACAAAATAATGAAGTGTTTGCAGCATTTGTGACAGCTGATGTTACGCCGGGGAGTATGGTTGAAAATTTTGATACTACAGAAGCATTCGTAAGTAGCTTATATAATAATATATTAAAATCAAAATTTTAAAATCATTTAATAAACTTTTGAAATCATTTAATAAACCTTGAAATAACGTTTTCTAGAAATTACGTGGTGTCATCGCTTTCTATACATCCAAAGATATACCTGGAGACAATACTTTTACTCCTTCCAACGTGCCATTCATAACTGATAATGAAGAAATTTTATGTGATAAAGAAGTTAAGTACTACGGTCAGCCTATTGGTATTATAGTGGCCGATAGAGAAAAGATTGCTAATAAAGCTGCGAAACTTATTAAAATTAATTATAAAACAATTAGCAAAAATAAACCACTAATAACCATTGATGAAGTACTCCGATCCCAAAAAAGAGATAAAAACGTAAGGACCGATATAACAATCGAACCAAGTGACAGTGGGCATGATATTAAAACTGTGATACAAGGAGAAATGAAAATGTATTCTCAGTATCATTATACAATGGAAACTCAGACATGTGTTGCAAATCCTACTGAGGACGGCTTAGAATTGTATTCGTCAACACAGTGGCTCGATTTGACTAATATAGCTGTAGCGCAATGTTTAAAAGTGCCCGTAAATAGGTGCGTATTTTGAAAAAATCTTTTTAGGTTTAGACAACAATCACAATTTCACTAGATGTTAAATGATGATGTGGCCGATGATGGTAACACGCTAAGCCTAAGGTGGCCTAAATGAGATTGACTTGCTATCAAATGTAGCTGTCGGAAACCTATAAGTGTTTGGCAACAAATTTTTAACTCGAGAGTTGTGGCTAGATTTGCTGGCATCAGAAAATGCCCTACCTCCATGTAAATGGATTCATCATGATGATTTCCTTTACTAAAAACTTATGCTTATTGGAGAATCTGAGCTCAGGTTGATCAACACGATGTATGAACATTGAGCCATCATTACTTAAATTTTTCGCTTTTATTGACAAAAATATTTAAAGGTAAAAGATAATAGAATTGAATAATGACTAGTTTTGCTGGTTATTGTCAATGTCCCATATCAATTATAATTTATAATATCAACAAATTTTGTACTGAAGGAAACTTATTATTTCAGCGTTAATGTTATTGTTCGAAGATTAGGTGGAGCATATGGAAGCAAAATAACCCGAGCATCACAAGTAGCTTGCTGTGCTGCCTTAGTAACACATTTATTAGGTAGAACTTGCAGATTTATAATGCCATTGCAAACAAATATGCAATCAGTAGGCAAACGAATACCCACTACATGCAACTTTGAGGTATTTTGTTTATTACTTTATTATCAGAAGTTTTAATTATTATTATTTTGTAGATTAGTGGTTGACTGCTATTTCACCTGATCTTAAGTTTTTTTTATCATATTGCGACAAACTGTGCCCGATGGTATGTACAGTAAAATCCATAAATATTCTATCAACAGTCCATCACACGTTGCAGCTGTCAGGACAACCTGCGTAAATAAAAACTAGATATGCATCGGCTGATTCCAACACAAGATACACATAAGCTAATCACTATGATGAGTTTTTATAATATGCATAGTGGTCATGACTTGATGGAACTGTACAGTCATAGTAAAGTGATGTTAAGGCCGAAGATAATGAATACGCTAAGCCTAGAAATAATATTAGCTCTCAAATGCTGTTGCCAAAATACACCGATTAATGATTTCAGACAGATTTACAACATGGTAATGATAGCTAGTCAGATGAACCTCAAAATATTGTCCTACCACAATATTTTGGTTTTATTACCATATTTCCTTCACAGAAAGCTATGGCTTACTGTAAAACTCGAAACCACGTCGCTCGGTGCGGTGTCTCGATAAGCTTTGTAGCTTTTAAGCTATCATCGCTTCGAATATTATTTTTCACTTGTAATGTTTTTAAACTATTATGAAGAATTCCTTTTATTTAATGTATGCCAAAGTATTTTATAAATATAATCTATTTTCTACCAATTAAAATTTGATGATGTTATTTGAAATTTGATTTTAGATTGGTGTAAATGGCGAAGGTGAAATTCAGTATTTAAAAAATACATTTTATCAAGATGGTGGTTGTTCTTTCAACGAAATAAATACCGGAATTACTGTCCATCATTTTTATAACTGTTATGATAGTAAGAGGTGGTATATTCAAGCTAATAGTGTTCTTACTGATACAGCTTCAAACACATGGTGCAGATCCCCTAGTAAGTAATCTAAGCAAATGTATATATTATTTGCGTAAAAATTACACCAATTATAATAAAGCAACTCTTGTTAATGAGTTTTAGAGAGTCGGTTTAATGATCACCAATGTTACAGGTACGACTGAAGGCGTGGCAATGATAGAGTATATGATGGAAATGATATCTTTTTATACTAAGAAAGACCCTATTAAAGTCCGGCTACTTAATATGGTGAAAGAAAACAATCCTCTACCAGAAATGATAGAACAAATAAAAAAAGATTCGAACTATAATGAACGTGCTAAAAACGTAGACGAATTTAATAAAAGCAATCGTTGGAGAAAAAAAGCAATTAAACTGATACCATTATCAGTCGATATTTTCTATATTGGAAACTTTAATTCAATAGTTTCTATATGCCATGGCGATGGCTCAGTTATCATTATACATGGTGGTATTGAAATGGGTCAAGGAATCAATACTAAAGCAGCTCAAGTCTGTGGTTACGTATTAGGGATACCTGTATCTAAAATCAGTGTTAAACCAAGTACAAGTTTTACATCACCAAATAATATAGTTACTGGTGGTAGTATTGGAAGTGAATGTGTGGCTTTCGCAACTATGAAGGCTTGTGAAGAGTTGAATAAAAGGCTGAAACCAATTAAAGAGAAAATGAGTAATCCTTCCTGGGAAGAACTAATTCGTCAAGCCTACCAGGACGGCGTTATTTTACAAGCAGTAGCATCTTTTTCTAATTCTAATGGTGATGCTAAACCTTATAATGTGTATTCTGTTGGAGTTTTAGAAGTTGAAGTCGATATTTTAACAGGTAACCATGAGATACACAGAGTTGATATTTTAGAAGATACTGGAAGAAGCTTAAGTCCAGAAATAGATGTAGGGCAGGTAAATATATATATTTATATATATTTTAATGACCGTCGGAAATGAACCGTTCTATTTCGGAAAAATAATGTACCTAACATCTATGACAATTTGGTATTTTTGCAGATCGAAGGCGCATTTGTGATGGGCTTAGGGTATTGGACCTCTGAGAAGTTGATCTATGATCACTTGACTGGTAAACTTCTCACTGACCGAACTTGGACGTACAAGCCGCCTGGTATCAAAGATATACCAGCGGATATGAGAATTTACTTCAGAAGAAATGCTAGGAATGAATTTGGTGTTCTACAATCTAAAGGTATGTTGTTAGATATTTAAAAATCCATTAAAGTATATTATTGGCATATGACGATGCAGAGCATCTGCTAGAGGGCGTTGTATACTTCCGCTTGTTTTCCACCAATCACAGCGCTTTAAACTGATGACATTGTTGCTCTGCAGCGCCATCTACTGAGTTTAAGTCACAGAGGTCGGGGGGGGCATTTAATCAGTCATAGCGTCGTTACTTCCTGAACGAGCAACATCTCTCGTCGAAATTTAAAAACCTCTCGGGTTTTCTGTGCGAAATGTAGATATTCGTTTAAAAAAAAAAAAAAAAAGGTTGACAATGTTAGTGCTAGTAATACGAGTGTTTAGTACATGTGATATGAGTGTCAGTGCGCGCGCAGCGTAGTAGCACCGGTATAGCACTGTCGCGCCCGACAGGCGACGGTTGGGGCTCGTCTAGGTAATTCTCACTCGTCGTGGTTGTGCCTAAATTTTTCGGATAAGTGAGGTAACATGGAGATGATGCGGGTGAGTCTAGTTTCAATTACTAGTGTGCTTACCCTCACTACCGGGCGAGTATATTTTATTATAAAACTATGTGTAATAGTTTATGCGGTTTAAAATCGGATCGTCTCCAATACGCGTGCCAGCACCGATTTAAAACCTTCCTTTCTTTTAGAACCACGTCTTTTAATTCATGAGTACATATTTTAAGTCATTAAGAGTACCTCGGTTCGATCTTGAAACGCTCAAAGCGTTTGGAACGATTGCATATCGGGTCTATCTAACGTCTATCTTAGACGTTCAGTATCGGACACTGAAAATAATACTTGGTTTCGTAGACCTGTAATTAAGTGTATCTGAAATTTCTCACCTTATTTTGATGTTTCGCGTAGTAGCCACAGGCCTCATGCCGCAGTGGTAGTAAGGTTTACTATTGAGCCGAGAAATCACGGGTTCGATCCCGGTATAGGACTTAAGAAAATGTAAGGCAAGTCACATAAATATTCAAAATAAATATTATATATTAGTCATTCAATTTGCAATTGTAGATTTGCAAGACAGTCTTTTAAATAAAAAATAAAAAACTTCTCAATGGAAAATTATTATACATAATTTCGAAATTATTTTCCTAACGTAAAAAAAGAAAGTAAACAATATACGTTTTTATTAATCTCTCCATTTTCTACTAAATTTAATATAACCGTTATGAAAGGGAAAATTATCTTAACAGTAAACTAAATGATATTATATAAAGAGAACTTTGTGGCTCCCCAAAGCTCCATAAAGTACCGTCGGTGTATTGTAGTACAACATAATTTAACTAGGTAAGCCTTCACAAAGGCACTTAATCTATTGTTAATCAGTTTTCCAGTAAAAGCTTAGTGAATCAAGGTGGTTATAAAACAAATATCAATCAATTTGTAGATTTTTTTTTGTAAAATACACCTTGACATTGGACGATTGGGAATTCTAAAAAAAAGCAACTACATTGTGTTGTACACATTATTTCAAAGTACGTGAGCATCGTAAAATTTCACTCTCATAATTTTATGTTTAGTTGATTGATAAGTAGGATTGTGCCAAACAAGCGGTATCTGTTTTCTCCAAATAATAATGTTTGGAATTGAAAACAGCAATTAGTAAAAAAGATCGAATAGTGACTCGAACGAGACTCCGTATGTGAGGCGATTCTCACGTTGGTGACGAGTCCGAGTTCCTCGTGACGACGCCTTGCACTCATGTTGGTCTGCATGTCGCAATACTTATTCGTAATTATAATTAATAATGCAATCGATGGTTCTCATGCATTATAACGATGCAACACCTCCCCCGTACTTCAGTGACTATGTCGATACTGGTTTTGATCGCTGAAATGATGCTGTGTCGATCCTTATATCGCGTGGATTAGAACTTCTCTTCTGGTATTTCAGGATGCATTACATTTCATGTAGTGGCTTCTGTTTCTTGAACGCGATTTCTTTGAGTAAATTTTGCTTAAAGTTATGGATATGTAAAAACAATTGCAAGTACAATTTACATGTACAATTTTTATTAAGATATGTTAAGACCATAATGTAAAATTTCCTTCAATTAAAATCTTCCAAGTAAATGTTAAATTATTATTTGTATCATTGCAGCTACCGGGGAGCCGGCTCTTTGCTTAGCGACTATAATTATACATGCATTACGAGAAGCGGTAAGATCAGCGCGACTGGACGCCGGATATGAGGACAAATGGATAGATATAGGTATACCTCAATAAATATACTTTCAATTTCTTCTTCCTATTTACTGTTAGTAGGACTGTTTTTTAGCTATTTATTAATATAAAATATATTTTGGTTTTTCTGTTTTTTATTTGTATTATTTTGCAGATTAGAGCTATTTTAAATTGTATTTATTTTCCTTTCAGAAAACCCTTGTACAGCTGAAAATATATTCATGGCAATTGAACACAAAATTGAACATTTCAAATTAAAATAAATATCTGTGATCACTTTCTTCTATTGCAATCCATATGATGAAAAGATGATGATAAATGCAATCAATAAAGTAATACCTCTACCTGTCTAAATATCTCTTTTACTAATTTTGATATATGATAACATTTTTAGGCGCGACTATTATTAACGTATTATATATTATCACGGATAGTGGTAACCGCCAGGGTGGTTGGTGGTGTTCGTCGGGATGGTGATGACCATATAAGTTTTATTTCAATCGCGTGTGACGGTTACACGCTTTTAATTTTTTAGTGTTTTTTTTAGTAGCATGCTTTGGTCCAAAAACAAAGGCAACCACCGACTGCCAATAGTTCGAAAAAATAAAAATACACTGTCTGATCCCAGAACGCAATACACCTAAGCGGACCCGGACTAAGTGGACCGGTCCAGCCCAAGTTAAATCGTTTCACTGGAAGTGACATGAAGGAAAAGAATACAAACTTTGTTATACAAATTCATAATATTTATTCCGTAAGATATTGTTACGGCTTGAACATAAAGAAAATAGAAAAAAAATCACCTTTCTCGAAATTTCAAGGAGCGTCCGGAAAGATCGTGTATTTATCATAGTGCAGTCGTGTGACGATAGTCTTAGGTTCAACGACACACGCATAGAAAGTCTTATCGCTAAAACTGTCAGCAAACTATGGGCAATAAATTAAACGTTCCCCTCGTTTTAAAAAGCGATGACGTAAGTTGTTTACAACATGTTAAGAGTTTCGGGACCTTCCAGAGATTTCGTGATCGAATCATTTAGATATATAAGGGAGCTGAGTTGCGAGACGCGAAAGTTTTCGAAAGCGAAGTGACAACAAGAAGCGAAATAAGAGAGAAAGAAAGTCTTATTCTGCAAGTACCTACAGGGTTTTTCTGTGGGAATATCGGTGGACGATTTATGTGTTTTGTTCTGTTATCGTTTTTTATTTTAATTTGTATTAGCTGAGTACGAATAAATTACTTTTGAGTGACACTACGGCATCTTATTACCCACGGACGTAACAATATGGTGATTAGGTCTTTATAAATAGGCTTCATTTATCGTGGCAATTGCAAAGGTATCCGAAAGAATAGGTTAAAACCGTTAACATTTATCAATATTACTAGAATGTTTATTCAAAATGTAGCATAGGTACCTAAAGACAATACTGTACAAAAGTATCAATAAAATTCTAAATTTCCACTGTAAATGTAATACTACTAAATAACAATACTGAAAAAAATCCAAAAACTAATTTAATAACACTAAAAATATTTATTATTCCAATTATTCGTTTCTAGGATCCTTAAAAACTGATATTATATATGACGTCTAGTATGGATCTGTGGCAATTAGCAATTATTTTGACTTGTGCTCAAGTTTGCAGAATAATCTACCAAATGACAAAAACTATATCTTCTACGAAAACGGTTTGCATGATAATGCTACATTGACTAAAATACCCGATGCCGGAAATTGTTCAGTAAATTAGATTCATATAGCAACATAGATATTCATTTAACAAATTGGCTACCAAACTATTCCCTGCGTGGTAATTTCCGGTATGTTCGTCGATCCGAACTACTGGAATAGGGGCGAACGGTCGGAAGGACCTCATAAAATTTCGTTACTCTCGACGCCATTTGTCAATTGTGGAACATTTCTTAACTTACTACATGGACATATCGCATGTAAGCTATATCATGTTACCTAAGCGGTTGCTTTAAACAAATGCCTAAAAATGAATAAAATTAATGGAACTAATTAGTTTCCATCTATATATTCTAACAATAAATATTAAAGAGTTATTCGTAGTGTTGCCGGACCACTTAAATTTGTAGTAGATTTGGATAAATTTCCAATTAATTTCATTTCATTAATTCCATACTCGTAACAATCTCTCTGGTTTAACGCCTTTCCGATTTGTGTGTCTAGCAATTCTAAGTGGCACGTAGTTGAATGCCGATTGCTCTGACATTAATGATATCGTACGTTTCATAATTAAAAGTTAAAGTTCATAACAAATCATACACGCTAGGCTTCCCAACCACATCTATACAGTAAAATTCATCTCGAAAGTAACAAAAAAAATAAAAAAATATTCAATTTAGGCTTCAAGAAGGCACTTATGATCGTCAAAAAACGATTACCGAAAAATATTTCAGTCATTTAGAAGAACCGGTGAGAAACTCGATCGGTCGTCTTTTTTTTACCAACTGTATAAATAATATTTACAGTTAATAATTTAGAGGACGCACAGAGAGGGAGTCACTTCCAGACATGATAATGATTCACCCTATAATAACCTTTTCACAGTAAATCCTGCTTGACATGGTGCTTGAACTCATTGTCTGACTAATCAGTAATGTACGTCGCGATCTTATTATAGAACCTAACGCTATTACCTTAACCGTTAACGTCATTACCTTAAAACCTTTTATTAGTCTTACTAAAAACACAGTACAACTAATTTATTTCTATTACAAGTATGAAAACTTATCAGGTCTTTGACAAAATCAAGAATCAAATTCAACAAAGAAATTCGCTATGTTATATCTTTGCTGTACAGTGAATCTGTGGAACCGTTTCTCGGCCAATGTGTTCCCTACTTTCTACAATATTAAGTTCTTCAAATATAACTTTTTTTTTTGATCTGACTATACTGTTAGCCTTAGGGGCCCTGGAGCTTTAGTCAAATATAATGAGAAGAGACATTTGAGGAGATGAGCACAGACGTTTGGGATCAGCAAGCGCCAAGAGCCCAGTTGCCAAGAGGTTTGGCGGCATGACAAGGACGACTGGTGATATGAATTGGAAAACTCTCAGTTAACTGTGATAACCATAATAAAAAAAACACTAAAAATGTACCAAAAATATTAAAATATAATAAAATAATATACCTATAAATATTATAAAACTTAACGTCTCGCTAGCAAGTCTCGCGAGCAAAATTCGCGCGAGCGTTCGATCGACAACATACTGTGGTTCACGCGATCGGAGTTTCAGGCACACCTATCCTAATTTAAATTAGAATTAAATATCACATTAAGAAAAAGGGTTTGAGTTTAGGTGCCTTTGTATAACACTAATTGGGCTAATTAATTCCTTTAACCTTTGAAAATTACCACATTGCGAGAATCTAACCTGGGAAGGGGTCGGTTCAGTATTTCAATGTTCATAATTCTAATTAAAAGTTATAAAAATGTGATTCCTAATTCCATTTCATATAATAGCTCTTTTCTAGCTACTGCAGTTGTTCAATCAGCTTCTGTAATCTTTAATATAAAATAGGCCAAATATAAAATCCAAAGATTATTTCACATTTACTTTTCTTCATATATATTCCAGAACGTTTTTAATGAATAATGCTATAATATGTATAACGTTTTTGGATTACAGAGGTGTACGCGTACCATACATATATACGACCATCAAAACAAATGTTACATTCACGCGGTTAAAATTAGATGAAAGAAAAAAATCATAGGCCACAATTTTATAAGAACCACCCTTACAATGAACTATGAAATACATAATACATTTGTGTAACGTTTGATGGGAAAAAAATGTATACTGTACACAATATGGAATGGATGTTAGAAAAAAAGGAATTTAACAGAGACAGTTATTTAAATCGATAAAAAGTTTATATATAAAAGATATCTAATGATGAGTTCCACTACCAAGATTAAAGGTTTATTTTCACAAACAAAGACAACGTTTAAAAATCAATAACCATGAATTTATGTTCCAAATTTAGTATTTGCCATACAATTTTTTTTACATGTATTTCAATAAATTTACGTTTTCCATAGTATACTAAAAGTCGTCCATGATTGGAGTCATGACTTCAGCACATCACGAAAATTCCGTTGAAAATTATTGAAGTTAACCTCATGGGTCCTATTGATCGTATTGATCATGTGGATTGCTTGAAATAATTTTATTCGAGACAATATTAAAGTTTATTTCATCATAGCTACAAACTCACCAAAGTTACTAAAACAATTATAAGTATTGGTTAACAAGTTACACTTTTACAAGTTTACATTTATTTGTAGTAAAGCATGTATTTCTCTTAAAATATTATTATTCAACGACGCATCTACGAGTATATTACGTTCATAAACAAAGAAATTATAAACGGAATGACAATTAGTAAAATAAATTCATAATTACATAATTACAAAGTATATAAGACTAACATAATTAGGTACTAATTTCTTGGAACTCTGTAATTAAATTCGGATACGGATAATTACAATTTCTTTTTATGTCACAAATTACAAGACCCAAAAGTAAATGATAAACTCGCTACTAAACCTTATAATTAATTCATTACTTAACGTCTTTTTTTTTTGATAATAACATAGCAAAAATTCGGCTTTGTGCGTGATGGGAAGCACAGTATAATTCAAAAAAAGCGAAGACTAGAGAAATCGCCAGTCGATCGCTTGTCGTCACTTACACGCCGATCTGCAACCCTCTGGATACACACTGGCTGATCCCAAAACGTGACAAAACAAAGAGAGTAACTGTGACGTGCTTATCCTCATGTTCAAGGTGGTTGCGAACCAGTCGGATACAGATTCCCTACCTGCCTACCCCACTTGATTCGTAGATAAATACCGTTTAGATTTGATTTAGAAAATAAAATAGGTCCTTACATATAAAATTAGCGTTTTATATGGAAAAAGTAAAACAATTTTATTTATAATTATACAATTAATCAATCAAAGTATGTATCACTATTATTTATGCACTTGCGCCATTTTATAGAAAGTGGTTATACTGTCACCAAGACTAACTATAACAACTCATTCCCATGAAAATGCGGTGTAAGCATGTTAATTCCTAGTAAACGTGTAACTCATGGGAACAATAGCGAAACTCAGAGATAAGTTTGGAAAGTAAGGCAGTCGTGCTGGGCATTCTGATCTGTCCCTACACTCATAAATTAGTTATATATTTGAAACTAGTGTAATTGAAAATTAGTCCTATTTGTTTTTTATTAATACATCGCTGCCGCAAACTTGACTGAGTTCATTGAAGAAAAAATTGTGGGAGCGAGAATCAATAAAAGCGGTAAATAAAGGCGGTTTTTATCGGAAATGAATATATTCCTTGCAAGAAATTGTCGAAATTCCGAAAAAAGTAGTAACAGAAAGTGGAACACATATTCGTAAATAACGCGATATTTTAAGATTTCCATTTTGTTAAAAGAATGATGTCAAAGAAAAGTCAAATGGTGCGAAAACAAATGAATCACTAAATTCGAAAGCCTAAATTTGAAATAAATTTTAATTTCTAACCAAACGCTATTTGAGATCAAGGTGGCCAGTTCAACAAAACGCCACTTTCATATGTAAGAATATATTCATATATTAATTACTGTCTTATACCTTAACTAACTTTACCAAAATTCTAGCAGTAATCTAAAAAAACATTCATCTCCTTATAAAACATAATATCTAATAACATACACGTCTATGAAGTTTTTTTTTTACAATAATATAAGTATTATGAAAGTTATAAATAGAACAACTAATAAATGTATGATATATATGACATACCGTCCTACCACTTTCAACTCGATACGAAATCGCCACCGCGCCAGTCCCCAGTGTCCTTTTATGAAAGTTCCGTTCCCAGAAAAGAAACTCTATTGTTAAGCCTACACAATCCGTCCTACCTTCAAAGGGATGTTGTATATTTGAACCTTTATATTTAGCCGGTTGAAATTTTCATAGAACATGTATTATTATGACGGATATCCTAATAGGTGTCGCTCATAAAAGAAATGTGTTTTGTTCGATGTTGTGTTTTGCTCTGTCGTTAAAACTGTAATACATACAAGTGTCAACGTGTCAAAGTTGCTGTGCTTAACATCAGGCACAGTGCAGTCAGTATACAGACATTCCAAAAACATCGACGACCACCGAGAGTTTGAATGAAATCCACCGACGGTCGTCACTGTCATATTGGTCTACAAGCCTCTCGATGGATATGCACGACCTGATCGCGAAACGTGTAAAACTAAAAGACAGTCACTGTGACTAGTTTACCATTTTGTGTTGCTATCCAATCTTTTTCCCAATTGATTATCGTCACTACTTATTTCGTACGTAACTTTATGAAACGAAATATATCCTTAACCTTACCAGAGAGTATAGCTATGATTAAAATGTTTATCAGATAAGTGGTTTTCACGTGAAAAGAACATAAACGGACAGACAGACAGAGAGACGTTGAGTTTTATATGTATAGATTACGTCGGGTAGTCTGATTAGCTTTAATATGGACGTCGGCAGTCCTGGGAAAAAGGAAACATGGAAATAAAACAAACAAAATATATGTAATTATACATTCTGCGACTAACTTTTCGTATGATTCCATAAGTAATGTTTACAGTGAATTATACACTCGAGTAAACTTATACACAGCTTCAATATTAATATTATTGTTATGATATGTTCAAAATGTTTGTCGATTCAAATGGACGTCGGTTTATTTTATTCTGCTAACCTTCTGCGTTTTATATAAACAAGTCGCTCGGTGGTCGAAATTCGATCGTAATTTATTCAACTTTTAAATTAAACGTTACTGAGGTTCTATTGTCAGAAAAGCATTTATATTTTTTTAATTTATTATAGCCGCTAGTTAAAATTTCCTTTAAACCAATTCGTAGTCTTTTCTAATCTTCAAAATGAGATCAAACAAGATGGTGGCTCCCTTGTTAGAACTATTTATAAGATAATTATTGTGGTAACTCAAAATGCATGTTTCCAGTTTATATTTATAACTTACTTCACGTATGCATAATAACCAAACTATTTCATGCAAAATACTACCAAAATTACATAATATATGGTCAAAAAACCTAAATTAACGAATTAAAATAAGAACCACAACATGGAAGTTCAACACCCCGCCAAAACTCTGAAAAAGCATCTTTACTTACTGTACTTACCAAAATTGAAATCACAGCTCCAAAAACTCATTCGATTAATCTGTCGGCAACATTTTAAAATTCTTTAACGACAATTTCTACTCTTTGCGACTCTTAGTACACAATCTATTATTGTGTTAGATATTTGCGTTATGAACGTAAGCAATGAAAGTTTTAATTCATTTTATTTAATGTATTTGTGATACATTTTATATATAAATGCTAGTTTTCTGCACTCCTTCTTCATATTCACTTTAACGATGCCAAATCTCATACTCCTCCATGCGCGCAATATGCTTAACAAGGCGTCCGAAGTTTTCTCTGAACGTATTGATATAAAAATAGAAGACATGCTGAATATGAACTGTTTATTTGCTTGCTCATGTATTTATTACACGTATATATTCATAATGAAAGTAATTAAGAAAAATATGTCGTCGAAAAACATATTGTATTTGATAAAGGCTTGCATAGAATGTATTCATGAGCTCAAATAAATATAATTATATCCACATATTTGTATTAATAAATACATTAAAATTTAAAATAAGAATTATGTGGTCTATATAAAAACGAAATTTTCCAAACCTACTATTACCAGAGTTAATAAAATTAATTATGTTTTGAAGAAGTTTTATATGAAACTACCTAGTACCCAGGCCTTTGCTTACCGGAAAATGGTTTGAATGTGCCATTGGAACTACGTGCCGTATCTTAATTAAATGTAGATTGTCTTTTATTTTCTTTGTTGTTTTTAATACTACTTATCATCTACAAAAAGCATAATGATATGTAGTCTAGACCGTTCCTCAGAGTTAGTGATGAGATATACATTCATTTGTTGAAACTCCTCGCGCGCCGATTATTGTTCGTTGATGGTAAATCTTTATCTATAAACTTGAGGCATTTACGCCAACAAAAATGTACAGATTTTTGACTCAATCGTATGAATGATACGCGAACAAGAAATCGAACAAATCAACATTAATTTTTATAATATACTAGCTGGCCCCAAAGTCTTTGTAATGCCTGTTCCAGAAGTCAATAACTCGACACACTGAACTGAAAGATACATGTGAACTAGATGAAGTAGATAGTTTCGCGAACATGTTTGCTGGACATCGTCCTTTAAAGAAAGGAACCTTCCCATGTTCAGTCCACTCTTGAACATAAGACCGTGTCGCGCAATCCGTACATTCCCCCACAACTAACTAATAATAAAATACATTTATGAAACAAATACACTCCGATACACTGGCCAACTCAACTTAATAACCGATGTTCAACGTCAAGCCTTGTTTATTTCTGTTATTCCCACACCAACACATCTCACCTCATCTAATTCACTCAAACTCATCACTAGAATTATGCGATATCAGCTACATTATGTATAAATGATAATAACAAGATGAAAAATTAAGGTGCTGACGTAACAGCTAAGACATCAAATAAGCCATTGCGACAAAAATGATAAAACAACAGAAGAAAAATTTTCTTTATTGTTTCGTTATAACTAAATTCAAATAAATAACGTATAATTACCTTAACCAAACTCACTAATACATTTTGAAAAGTAATACACACATCCGACAAACAAATTGATACTTTACGTCCTTTAAGTTTTATTGCTACAATATAAAAGGGGTGAACTTCATAAATATTTTATTAAGACAAGTATGTAATAAAGTCAAATGTCTTTATAATACAAATTCTCAAAATACAATATGTATGCTATGTGTGCTAGCTAACTGTACCACGCAGTTTCTTCCGCGTTCATTTTGGATTATACGCCGCATCTGTATTGCCTTTCGTTCTCAATTCTCGTACTTCCCTTCAGCTTGCCAGATTGGTTGACGTTTATAGTTACTGCTCCGCTCCTTAGACTACTAGCGTGAAGTTGTATTACATAGAGACTACCTCAATAAAGGGGCTATATAAGTTAAAACAATTCGGCCTAGTATCTATGATTAGCAAACAAATAAACTCTTCATCTTTATAAAAGTATAAATTTACTTCTGTCAACGGATTTGCTTGCACTAAAATAAATATTGTCTATGAGATATTTTCAAACGCATAATTCACATATTTATAGAGCACCAAAATATATCAAAGAACAACCAAACATTTCTTCGAAATAACGGTTCAGTCAGCAGTTGACATGTTCTACGCTAGAGCGCTGCCGGGTACGTCGAGGGGCGAACCAGACAATGACGGCGGCGGTGACGACGACAATGGGCGACGAAGAACAACAGGAAATGGAAATGACCCTCGCGAAACCGCACCATCGAGACGACGGTCGCAATCAAGGAGTAGCCATGGAAGAAGACATCGACAACGAGACGACATATACTCTGACACCGACAAAGACACCGCCATCCTCTACGTCGAAGAGGAACGCCGCCAAAAGAACGATGGTACAACTACAACAGGCGCCGACAAAAAAAAAACCCAACAAGCAAAAACTGGGGCCATAATAGCAAATTTGGGAAAGCTATACGAGCCCAGGAACACAAGTGTTCCTAAATTGCATGTATCGATTGCCTTCTTATCTACGTTACTACCGGCACTGTAACACTTAAGCAAATTCTCACAAGAAGTTGATACAAAGATTGCAATGTGCGTCGCTCATTCGTTGGAAGTTTACGTTCAACCGAATCAACGTGACATTACAGGTACCGAAAGGAGAGATAGTGTATTTCGAGTACAAGGCTCAAAACGAGATACAGATGATGGACGACTGGATATCGGAACTCTTGCATCCAGTGAAGACGTACATGAGTAATCCGAGAGTATTGAACTACCGTCAGATCAGCGTGGCGAACAACATCATGGTCTTGGAATTGAATCGTACACCGTTCCACATCAAAGGGGAAATAACTCTGCACGAAGACGTGTACAGAGTATACGAGAGAACCAAAACCTTGTGCTGCACCTTTGTCAAAACCAAGCTTTTGACGAAGGAAAAGCAACGCGACTTCTATACTCAACGCCTCAAGGGATTGCCGTGCAATTCCACCGGAACTTTGGAGAAAGATTTAAAGTCGCTATATCTATCGCCAAAACATTGGTATTTCAGGAGAGTACACGACAGAGAATCGAAAGAGCCAAGGACTTCGCCCTCGAGAAAGACCCCACAGCAAACGACTTCGGAACAAAATACACGGGAATAGAAGATCTGGAACAACTATTGGAAGCGAACAATATAAACGCATACTCGTTCGCGAAAGCGACGAGAGACCACCTCTCTGGTGGAAATCGGGTAAGAGAAACAATCTTTTTTTGCCGGACCACCGAGCACCGGGAAAACGATGGTAATGGAAAGCCTAGTGGAGATGCTATAGATGATATAGATGGACTGCTGTAATTGACAGCATACTAACAGGATTAAGTCCGAATTCGTCATACAATTTCTGCAGCCTCATTCATACCAACGCCTGCTTCATGGACGAGTGTAGACTAACCGATAACCAATTCGAACAATGGAAATTGTTAGCGGCGGGCCAACCGATGTCGACTGATATCAAATATAAAAGCAGACACGACGTGACAGATTGTATCTTGTACACGGCCCTTAGATTTCATCATGTAATTATTTACAAGCATATCTAACCGCGCCACCAGTATATTAGATATTTTCGGTGGCATGACAAAAAACATCTAAGAACATCCAAGTCAACCTTATCTGTACGTGATAAATATTATTTAATAAGAAATGAGATAATAGATACAATAGAGTAGCAAGATAGGTGTGATTGAAAATGATTTAAAGCATGGCTGCTTAACATAAATAGGTCAGCAAATTCCCGCCAAGTTGAAAGTGTTGCGTACGCAGTCATCGAATCGACTACTCCCTACCCGCTCCCCCTCAAGTTCGCCCGTTTGCGCCACTTGTGTACTGACCTGACCCATTGTGCTTCGAAAAACAATACAAAGCGCATGCTTGTTAATAACATAACTTATTTGAACATAGTTCTTATAGAGACACACATACATACTCTTACAGTGGTATGTGCTTACTACAATAATTAATGCTAGAAGTCAGAAGCAGGACTCTCGCTCGCAATTTCGGTGATGTAGAACTGAATCCAACATTTGATAATTTTTGTTGAAACAAGCAAGCAAGCAAGCACCAATTAGCATTGGCATTCAAAGGTATGGTATTCATTATTAGCTCATTTAAGTACTTATTTATATTAGATACCGATTCTGAAAGCAAAATAAGTAACATTTGTTTTGTTTCAGTATGTCTCACATCAAACCAAGTACGTTGAAATCGATCGACACTTACCGTGTTTTTTCATAAGAATGGGAAAATAAATATTGTTTTATTGAAAGCAATGCGCATAAACCAATATGTTTAATTTGCTTCACTACAGTAGCTGTTGTAAAAAAATATAATTTAGAAAGGCATTACAAGCAAAATCATAGTAATATTGAAAAAGAATACCCTATTGGTAGTGCTATCAGAGACAACTTTTTAAATAAAAAGAAAAGGGCAGAACAAGCTAAATATTTTCGTTAATAGAAACCACGAGCTTGAATCGATGATCAAAACATCTTAAAAGATTTTATGCTTTTAGCAAAAAAGGAAAAATGTTTTTCTGATGGAGAAATTATTAAAGAGGCTCTGAAAATCTTTGGACACGGCACACTTTTACGGGATGGGTGGAAAAGATAGCAGTCGATATCACCAGTCAGATCTAAGGAAACGTAACAAAATTCAAATACTTTTCATTGGCGTTAGATGAAACTTGTGATTTAGCGAGTAGAGTTTGTGCGGTGTGTTGAGGACCATTGGCATGTGTTTACTCGAATTCTATAAACTGGAAACAACAACCCAAGGAAAAGATGACAGCTGCACTTGAGAGTCAACCTTCCACTAGGCTTAGCGTGCTTCCATCTTGGGCCATATCATCACTTAACATCAGGTGAGATTATAACCACTACGCCAAAACCTATTGCGATAAAAAAGGGAATATGGTGTGCTACAACTGTACTGCGCTCTGCGATGGCTTTAAAGGGGCAACATGTTGAAATATTTCTTCGACGAGAGAAGGATTATAATTTTTAGAGTAAAAAGGGGCATTGCCTTTGGGAGACGATTCCTAAAGAATACATCCTGGTTGAGTGATCTTTTATTTCTTGTTGACGTTACGAATTACCTTTATACTTTGAACCTCAAATTACAAGGCAAAGATTGTTTGTTTCCTTCCAATTATGTTTAGCGTAATAAACGGATTCGAAGCTAAATTAAATTTGTGTTTAATTAATTTAAGCACAGAAAATATTGAACTTTTTCACTCGCTCAAATATTTGTTATAGAAGTTCAACATAGCCAATATCGATTGCTCTAGGTACGAATCTGAAATAAGATGCTTATTACAGTCATTTCAGAGCAGATTTCAGAGATTTTGTGAGTAAAGAACAAGATATAAATATATTTGTGAATCCCTTCACAATCAGTTTGACTAAAATAAAATTACTTATCCTACCAATGTCCAGTTAGAACTCACAGAACAGCAAAGAAATCAGAAGATTTTCCTGTCATCACAGACAATTCATTACTCTTCTTAAGATATTTCCGATGTTGGTGAAAACTTTTAACAGATAATTTACAAACATTTATAATTGCTGTTGTTTAGTCTAAGGTTATATTTCTATAGATAAGAGTCAACGTCGTCAACGGTCTAAATTACTATTTGTGGGTACGAGACAACAATGATCTTTCCTTACGGTAACCGCGTAAAACGAACTTCGACTCGATAGCGAAAAAAGCGACATTTTTTCGTCGCACAGAAGATTTAGTGTTTGAGTAACGACAAAAAACCCCTACTAAGAAATAGATAGTATCGCTATGATATAATAACCCGCTATCCGCTGTTGCACCGATATATAATAGTTTCAATAATTATTTATATTGCGCAACGACCAAGCCTAGTTCACATCACTAATTTGCGCTCTCCCCGCAGGTGGTGCACACTTTTTGTTTGTAATAACTGCTCAATGTAACGGACCTTAATTTTATAAAAAATAAATACCGCACATCACTAACTGAACAGCATATTTGTGACTTTTTGTCACTAAGAACATCTGATTTGACGCCTAACATTAAAAAATATTAGAACAGACGCAATTTCAGACATCACATTGATTGTATCGAATACGTATATCAGTTTTTATTTCGACTTTGGTTTTAGCAAAAAAACAACAATTTATAGTCCATAATATTGATTTTTTATTGAACAAATCTTAAAAGTAGCTAAAACAGTACCTAATTGTCAGTGGACTGCCAAATGTCTGAATGACGCGTCCGTTTGACCCGACTAATAAAAAATACTGTCCCGCGGGCCATACAGTACATAAAAGGCATTTATTATTAATATCGATCTTTAACTGAAAACTTTATTCATTTTAAGTATCAATCTATTTATATGTAGGATAATGATTCTTCCTTTTATTTCTTAGAAAAAACTTTATTTACTTTTAATACAATTAATTTTTAAATTCTACACGTCTTACTTTCGTTTTAATGGTTCTCTCTACTGAAACGTTATACATCCATCCCTTTCACACACCTCTTATGTTCCATTTCACTTTCAATACTACATATATATGAATCTATCATGACTGTAAATAAGTATTATTTAGCTTTAGTTTATTATTTAGTTAACACGGATTCGATATTATGGCCCGTCTCCAAAATTCATTGAGCAGCCTTGATATAAACCGATGATCGCGCTGTGGTAGTGTCTTCGGACCCTACGCCGATCTACGTAGGTAACCCTAAGCCTAAAATAAGCCTCAGATTTCGGTGAAGGAAAATCTTCTAATTGGACCTGACTACTCTCAAATTAAAACCGAAAATCTGTAGGTGTGTTCCGGTAGCTGCACTTAAAAGACAATTCCTCTTATATGTTCCTATCTTGGGTCACATCATTACTTAAAATAAGGTGATACTGTGGTGAAATTCTAAACTTAAAAAGTCATCATTTTTCGTTGTGGTAAGTCGGAAAAAAGCTACTGTGTTCCAGGACCTAATGGCTGTAGGGTCAGGTAACTAATGGCTCTATTATCTGGTATAATGTTGATATATACTAATCTCTCAGCTGTTCTTAGACCATATCTTATTTATCATAAATTAAGAAAAACAAACGAAACAGTACGCTTTGGTAGTTTGTTATTTAAGAAAATGTCTACTATATTTCTAGAAGTTTTATGAAAAAAGCTTTAAATGTACTATTACTTTCCTTAAACACCTGTATACTAAAACAAATGGTCTGAATGTAGGCGTTACTGATACACCTACAAAGAAAAGAGGAACTTAAATTTATAAAAATAATGTAGAATTATGAGTTATTTTGTACCATCAGGCACATTGCAGTCACCTTGCCTACTATAAAAGGTTTACAAAAATAAGCTTTCTTGCATTCTAATAAGTTCGTGGATGAAAATATTTACATTTCTAGTTAAACTACGCTGTGAGGTATTTATGTGGTAAATAAATAAATATCTCCTAGTAAATAGGCGATACAATTCCGCTTGCGTCGTACGGCGCCACGCCTACGAATTAAATCGACTTGCAATACTGAACAAGTTCTCTATTTGTCGTCTTCACTAACGGACAACTGCACTGCTGGTTAGTATTATTATAAGAATTAATTAATTTGAAAAGAAAGTATTTTATATTTCAATTATTGTAAATAAATCTCACAAACGATACTAAAAATTTAAACAACGCACCCAATATAAAACTAGGAAGAAAATTTTTTTTATTAGGAAAGAGAACAATACTTAATGCTTTATTTAAAATTAATTTATTGTATTTTTTAACAACTGATTATTCTAAGTGTAAATCAAATATAATAATCGAATAGATAAAAAAATACCACATCATTTTTTTTTAAACGTTATAATAAAAAAAAATATCTTAAAATATTAATATTTCAAATTTATTTATGAGTATATTTGCGACAAGACTACATCCACAGATATTATTTACAATATACCTTTTCTAGTAAAATTAGTGTTTTAAAATGTTGTGGCATCCATACTTATAAGGAACAATATAACATTGTGTTACTGTTTTTGCAAGCAGCATTGTAAGGAAACGTATTGCGTATTTTAATGTTTTCCCGGGTTACCGTTGTTAAAATTAAAACATCTTTGTTAGACTACAACGTGACTCTGTTTTCGAAATACTGAAGTTTATACAAGGAGAATTTTTTTTGCTGAGTAATTGTCGTTTGAAGTAATATCAAGTTTTCAGGGTTCCGAAGTCAACAAGGAAGCCTTATAGTTTCGCCATGTCAGTCTATCTGTCCGCGGGTTAGCTCAGAGATTCTTAGTATAAGAAAGTACGGGTATACATAAAAACGGCGACAAAATGATAATGTTTTTTTTCTCGCCTATCTCATGGGGTGGAGTATCATTGGATAAGTCGTTCAAGAATATTGCGGGTGTGTGAAAACCTCTGGGACCTATTTGCTAAATGTTAAGCCTTAAAGTGCTAATTTTTGTTAGAATCAAGTGTTCCCTCCCCTACCAGATAAATTGTTGTTTTTGGATATTTATAGAAATTAATGGCAGTAGTATATATAACGAAGTTAAAAGGAAAACTTTCACAGCTAAGTTGGCTTTACAAGTCAACGTGTTGTCGACCAATTTATAAGGTGTATTTAAAGCCCCCTCTAATTCTGCATATTGTGACGGGCAACTACGGAACCCTACAATACGCTTGGCCCGGCACGTACTTGTAATTATTATTATTTAAATTAACATTGATATCTTGATCACATTTGACAAAAAGAGTTGTACTTAGAGATCTATATCTTTTTTGGAGAAAAAACATACCTATATATGTCTTAGCGCTGGTATGGTGACGTCATTCGATACCAGTGTAATAATTAATTTACGACGAGTGGTGTATGTTCTTAATTTGATATTCATAACTATCCTACTGCTCGCACTGAGTAGAGAGGTATATAAGGCATGGCACAAGGAGCGAGCGGTCCAAGCCCGGTGAAGCTGTAAAAGCTACAAAGGTTTCAAGGCCCATAAGACTAACAGTATTGTAAGTTCGAAAAAAAGAGCGCACGGCATTCTTACTTAGACCGTCCTACTGTACGTATCTCAAGAGATATTCTTGTTGTACTCGTCGCTAATGACAGTATATCGAGGATACTGTTGCTGCCTGATGAGGATGTTGTAAGCTCGCGATACTAGAATTGTATATTAAACACTTCACTATTTTATTTATAGTAGCTGGGCAAAATCACGGCCCTGTTATACCTGATATTAAGTACAGTCAATCCATAAAGAACGGCAACCACCTACAGATGCTCGCGATTGAGCAGGATACAGATTCTCTACCACTAACCTTGTGAGAGCTGTCTAGTAAAATTACTTAAATTCAAGTCTTTGTCACTCTATTTGTGAACTAAGGAAATGGTCTAGACATAATGGAAAGGTATTTATGTCGTCTATTTCGGAATCAACTAGTGTATCCAGCTGCTTAGAGGCTTTACCAGATATAAATACCGTTAGAGTTGTTGCCCAATTGTAATATATAATTATTATACATTATATAATATGTAATATATAATCCGGCTCGAAGGACCACATTTTGAATGGACGATACTGGCCGTATATCAGAGCAAGCTAGCTATTTCACATATCTGTTCATAGGATGCTAGAATACAAGTTAATCACAACCAAGAGGATGCGACGACTGGAAAGACACATAGAATAGAGCAATAGGGGGACTCGCCACATATGTTGGTTGTATCTGCCACGATCTGAGGGTGCACCCTAAACTTCCTCACACGTCTTCCTCAATCTTAACACTTCTATAGCACTAGAAAGATGCATTTCACTAGGTTCCCGATATTTTTATAATTTACAAAGAAATTATTCACAGCGCATGTATTGCTACAGTTCCGCGCCGGCCATTACAACGTTTTCGTTTTGACGAACAATTACGCGGCAGATTTGTGCGCGTATTTTAAATCCAATGATATCCCCAAGGAATAGGAGAAATTGGAAGGAAAAAGGGATGTCGCAACAGCATCACTGATAAAATGTGCTAAGAACTAGACCGAAGACTCCTTGTCTTTGTCTTATGAATAGCTGAAATTAACATATCAAAGTATTAGCGTTTTTCACAGCATATTGACAGAATCTTGTTCGGATGTTGCCAAGATGTTGTATGACCTAGTAGTGCCACCTCATCAGTGACTCTTCTGATTTCATCCAAGAAAGGATAGTGTACAATGGAACTGATTTACTAGATAGAATAAAAGTCCCAAAAACAAAAAGCTGCTTATTTAATGGTAGCACGGTAAAATAACAGCATCAAAATCGGCGACTACCTAGAGGTATCCACAAACCATCGTTAGACGTCGCTGTCGCAGGCCTGCTATAACGCTATATTTATCCTGAGACTGTATTTTATTTACGCGATGAACAATAATTCTGTTCAAATGGAATAAATTAATTGAGTGATTAATCTAATTAAATGAATTAATTGAATGAGTAAAAAAATTTTGATCGCTAATATTCATCTATAAAATTATAATTTTAATAACATTACTCAAAATAATGCCAGCCTAACAATAGAAAAAATAAATGAACTTGACGACATCATTAAAACTGATTATAAAATGAAACCTAATTATAATAATGTTTTCCTTAATCGGCAAGTCAGCATGAATTAGTCAGGTTGCATCATATGACGCACAAATGGTGATTCCCACAAACTTGAATTAGCGTAATTGCGGTCGCATTGAAAAATACAATAAAATTATACGACCTCGATACCTTCAAGTTGTATGGAAAAAAATAACGAGCTTCTATGCAAAATCAATATCTTGATATAATGATAATAATAAAAATCATATATCTTCTGAGTTTACCCACTGGGTTTCGATTCTACGAAAATGTTACACAACGGATTTAATTTCCTAACGATTTTTTTTTTTGAACTTTTTCAATTATGTTAAATTGCAACATTGTTGAGTGCAACATGACATCCCTTCAAAAAAAGTATAGGAAAGCACCATTTCGCCAGATTTTTTCTAGCTAATTATATGAAGCTGTATTATTATGATCTAATACAAAAATTACATTAATTGGATTCTTTAACTAATAGGTAAGGGAACACTTCTAAGTCTGTAAATTTTATAGATTTAATAAACGGAGAATATTGTAGAGTAATATGAACTCTCATAAAGGAAAAAGGGTACGAGAGCAAGAATTCATTAAAATCTTAATTTTTAAATATATATAACGTACTATATTCCACATATATTTTCATTTATTATGAAGTACGTGAAAAGAAAACTAAATTGGTATCTGTTAAGTTATATAGACCGGTCGAATTTCGATTCCCGGCATATCTAACGATTTTTCTGAATTCGCGTAGATTTACTAATTTGAATCGATAACACTATCGGCTGAGGGTGAAAGAAAACATCGTGAGGAAACCTGAACGCTTGAGAAATGTTCTTATAGTACCAATGTTTATGGAATTAATATAAAACTATTAGATTTGTCATCGCTTGAAATTACCAATACGTCGTGAGCTGATGTGGTTAGTAAGCCCGTACTTCTCCTTGGGAAGTGGTCTTTGGCCATCAGTGGGACACTTGCAGGTTGATATTATTTTATTATTATGACACACATGGCAAGTCTGTATTTAAAGTAACCAATTCGAAATTTTCGATTAATTTTCAATAAGTTATATAACTAAAGCTTTTCTTCGAAATGAGAGTAATGAATCAGTTCCCTATATTTCACAGTGAGCAGGATGCTGTTGCCAAAGCCATTGAAATATGCGGCAATCGGAGGTGGGGTGGGCATCTTTGGTCTCCTCTTCGGTTGGGTAATATTCCCAGCCATATTAAAGAGTCAAGTGAAAAAGGTAACCTAAATAATAATACTTTTCTATTGTAACTATTGCCTATTATTTGACTATAATAATACCTGATTTAAAGTGGCGATGTAGTTGAAAATCATTAATATTAAACATAGAGAACAGGGTTCTGCTAAAATGCATCTATTAAAAAAGAAATTCTAGTTTAGTATCAGCTAGGCGAGTACCAAAAATAGTTTAAATATAGCATTTAAAAAAGCACCGTAATTAGATAGTCTTACAGAAATCTCATATTTGTTTTAGCATTCGAATGAACTTCATCAATTTTAAAATATCTAGTCGTACAATCTCATGTCGGAGAGAGATCTCAGGATTTTCCTCGACATCGTCGTTACAGAATCGTAGATCTTATGGGCGTCATTAGGGTTAAATACAAGCAGCAAAGTATTATTTCTTTTTCATTTGGGCTTATCCTCAGTGGCCTCCAATCTCCCACCTCCCCTACAGTAGCTGTAGCCTTCCCATGCTAGTTACACCAGTGTACTACGTCAACCGGTCACAATACCCAAATATAATATAAACACAACTAAAATTACATTATCGCTTGCCCGTCCATCATATGATTTTCCAAGTAACAAGTGCTAACAAAATATTCAGCCCTAAAGATTTTACAGGACGAAAATTTATAAAGTTTTTATATCGAGATATTAAATCCCAGATGTCGACCCGACCGCCTATCATTACACTTTGGAAATAAAAAGTTCCGACATCAATAAAATTGTCTTTTTAATAATTTAGGAAGATTTATATTTCATTTATTACATTTTTCAGGGTTGAAAAGTAACACAGAATCTTACTATATTATAAAACAAAGTCCCCCCGCCGCGTCTGTTTGTCTAAACGTGATAAACTCAAAAATACCGAACGGATTTTCATACGGCTTTCACTATTGGATGGAGTGATTCATGAGGAAGATCTAGGTGTTTAATTCATTAAAGTTTTGTTTAAATTGGCTGAAATAAGACTATTGTTGAAGATGTCAGAAAAATCAAACCGACTGGGAGCTTTACTGGCGTGCGCCATATAAACCAATACATATGTGTTACTATGCTACCAGAGCGAAGCCGGGGAAGGTTATATATATAAAAAAATGTAATAATAAACTTCTTATTGGGATATATGGGGGTCTTTAAAAAAAGCTATTTTATTTTATTTTCAATAATTATATTGATAATAATTCCAGAATTAGGGAAAAAAAATTGTGAAAGTTTAAGCTCTTTAAAATTTTATTTTCAACCTTGGAACGAACCATATTGCTTACTTTTTTCAAACTTATTTATTTGCCCTACCTTATAGTTGTATAAGGTCCATTGTGCGTCGTTTGTAAATCGAAAAAGCTTTGTTTTACATCAAATACATTCTTTCTAAATTCATTTTAATCAAAGAAAACTGAATCATTGTTGAATTTTAAGAATTAATTGTTCTTTGAACCACTGTATTCACCGCATAAATTTTATTGTTTTTCTAATGTATTTTGCTTTTTTTTGATATTTTCATTACTTTATCTTAAAATCAACCTATCTTAATAAAGTTTATTATTATGCACTAAATTTGATTCATTAGAAATTAATTACCAGAGAAACATCGAGATGATTCAAAACAAACATATCTTAACGTACAAATTCATACACGAAGTAATGTTTACAGTAGCGAAGTTATAAAGTCACAACATAGTAATCGAAGTGAGTAAGTAGACCTTCGAAGTTGTAACAAAGAGCTTGCCTTATTTAATTGTAGCATTCGAACAACCTTCTATTGGTGTAGAAGTCAAATAGTTATATGCCACTTAAAAGTTTCCACGTAGTACCTTAAGATAACGCGCAACGTTTTTTTGTGTTAAATTTGAGGACAAAACGACAATAGACGGCGAGATTTAAAAAAAAAAACTAAATAGTAGGTATTTATTCACAGACAAGTTTAACAATAACTGAACAGTTTCTACTGCTGGGGTCCACCTATGTCACACTACAAACAATATTCCGAAATAATAAAGTACTAACAATCAATTTTCAATACTGCTCATTATCTTTATTATAAGCTATATAATCAAAGATGTAATTTAAATTTAGGAATAAATCCTCATCAACCAAGAGCTTACGGTGAACAAAAACATTGTGATGTAATTATACAATAGTGAAACTTTTGGTTCTCGTCCAAATAGCGACCAACTTCAAATTGATAGTCTGTCACCAAGTATTTAGTGTTTCACCATCTGCTACGCTAATACTAAAGCAATTTTAACATAAAACCTTGACATGTAGAAAGAACATTTTCTCAACAGGAAATGGCGTTATCAAAGAAGACAGATTTAAGGCAGATGTGGGAGAAGATACCCTTCGCACTAGACTTCAAAATATATATGTTCAACTACACCAATGTGGATGAGATTCAAAAAGGAGGTGTACCAATTGTCAGAGAAGTCGGACCTTACTATTTTGAGTAAGATTTAATATAAATATCATATGTAGTATAAGTATCATATATATATAGTTTTTTCGTTTGTTTGTTTCATTGATTGAACAGTCTAATCTCTAGAACTACTAAACAGATTTAAAAAAAATAGTATTTTACATTGAGGTATTATGTACTACGTATTAGAGCTTACTTACGGGACACGCGCGGGGAGAGCGCATATTAGTGATGTGAACCGATTACTTGAAAAATATTTTTTCGGTTTAATTTTCTTATTATTTAAAAATAAAATAAAATTAAGTTCGATTTTATTTAAGGGGATTAGGTGTTGAGTGATTAGTTCATCGCAAGTTTGAAGCGGTTCCATAGGACGAGATAGTTTGTGTCAATTGTGACCATATTTTACTAGAATAAAGGATATAACAATAACGTATACATAACATAACTAACAAACATAATTTCAACCGGTTCACATCTCTAGCGCAAATGTTTATGGATGTCACGGTGACGCGCCAGAAAACGAGTGTATGCACCCGAACGTGTGTTTCAAACAATCTGGTTGAGGTTCTATGTATAATACCTCAATGGTATTTTATACCCTATTTATTAAGGAATATTATAGGCTATACCACTTGCTACGATTCTAAGGAGTAGAGCAGTCATCATGAATGTCAAGCAATTTGACAAGCTTTAGGCAAGTACAGGATGTGAGAACAACAATGGGCTACATGGGTGCCTAACGGCGCGGTGGAGAGTTTGTTGAATAAATTTAACACGGGTAAAACCATGGGGCACCGCTAGTTATCTATATGAACAACGAGCTGTACCCGCGGCTTCGCTCGAGTGGACTGCAGAATGCCGTCGGTCGAACGCACGCGCGAATCGTGCTGCCCTCCTCAAAAGACGGAAAACAAAAGTGCTTATATAGGGTGATCCTTAGAAGAGAAATATATGCTATCGCTGACTTTTTATATGTGTTTTAATATCTAGAATTATGTAGAAAATTAATTTGCTATACATATTTTGTATGATTTACTAAGCGTAAGTCATTTAAGCGCCCAACTGCATATTTTTTCCAGATTGATTCACCATTATCGTCACTGCTTATTTCGTTTGTTACTTTATCTTACAAAATATATTCTATAACCTGGCCAGATATTATAGCTATGAATTACAATAAAAACATTTATATCGGATAAGTGTTTTTTACGTGAAAACAGCATACCATCCAAAATAAACTAGATACCATCGGCGTTCTACAAAAAGTGGCAATCAAAACTACGCCGAATCCTCGTACTCAAGTCAGTGTCATGCCGACAACACTGTTACGTTGACAAGCATCGTTAAAAATAGTCACTACACACTGGATATTAAGTTACCGTATTCTAGGAGCTATTGTTTGTCGGTAGCGCGGTATCTAAGTAGTTGAAGCGCAGCGGAGACCAATCTAATTATCTATGATATGAAGTTTTTGGCATGGTCTTAAAGTCTTTTTTTTTAGTCGTTCTTTAAATCTTAAGGTCTTTGTTTTAATTCATAAACTCGTGTTGTTTGGCCGTTTGTTTGGTTGTGTAATTTTGGCGGCATTTCACGTGATGTAGTTTTGTTAGCTTGCAGGAGTAAAGTGAAGTATAAATAATAACTGGGAACATGCACTTTAGGTTGCCACAAAAACTTACTGAAAAGTTTTAATATGGTGCCGCCATATTTTTAAAGCATGTTTGAAGATTGCAAGAAAAACAACATTTAACATGGATGCATGGTCTAGTTACCTTTGCCTTTTCCTTTCTTGAATAAAGGTAATAAACTACCTATATCAAAAAACAAACTATGATAAACCTATGATGAACCTATGAACCTATGATAAACCTCCAGGATTCCAGTAAAATTAAAAAGATATATAAGTTAATAAAAACATTTAAGAACCACTTATAATTTGACGTATAACTCAATTTAACGATAAACGTTTCGATCAACCTCGCTTATTAATAACCCTTGAACTGGTTAAATGACATAGGTTGCATACTTAAATCACGCCTTTCCTAAGTTCTCAATGTATTATTCATTGGAATCGATTTAAATAAGTGCGAAGACCTTGTATTGAAGATTCTTAATGAGGTAGAATTGTAAGTTTTTTTCTTTTTTACACTTCACATTGGCATACTGGATTATAAAACCAAACCGTAATATTAAAAAAGGTGTGTGTGCGATTCACACACGATAGAAGTGAAACTTCATTTTGAAAGACATTTTCTATTTTATTTAAACAGTGTGCAATGTACATATACACCGACAGTTAATCTCTCGCTCTGGCTCACACAAAAAGGAGTGACCGATAATGTGCGTTAAACGTTTAACGTTTAACATTTAACTTTTAACGCTTGGAAGTCGCATAAGAAGTTTCGCAAGTAAAATAATGCCTTGAAAAAAAAATTCTGGAGTACCTCCCGTACACGTAAAGTGGGGATTTTTATTCTATCCACGTGATTTTCTATAAACACACTTTGCCATAGAATAAGAAAAAGAAGAAAAGCACGTTTCCAAACGAATAAAAGCAAAAAGTGGCTTGGAAAGCTCTGTAAAGAAGCAACGCCGGTTCCAGGAATAACCACAAAAATAATTGAAAACAAAAACGTATAAAGTGGCTTCAGCACTTTTCTTGATAATTGCCGCATTCAAAAAAGTTTTCCTTTAGGAAAAATTATATTTCGAAATGTTTGTTAAGTGGACGAAGTATTATTACATAAAACAAGCATACAAGAATACCTTGTTGAAATACTGTCAATATAACCCGTTCAAATTAAGATATTCATATTTTAATATGGGGTGGTAAAAGCATGTTTTTGCGATCATTTGATTAGTGTGGATTATTATAGTAAATTAAAAAGCACCATTTGCTGCAAAGAGTTCTGACACCTACTAATATATCTTGTAGGGTTATATATATTAAAAGAAAACACGCGACTTAATAAGATACTTTTAACTAAATGAAAACTATACAAGAATAGAATAACAAGCGCTTTGAGAGGCAACGTGCGGTCGACAGAGTTTACGTTCGCACAGTTGTCGTGCCGTGAGCGCCCGAGCTGCGGCTCGCGTCGCGTCGGCTTGCCGTACAGTTGGTACCTCGTACTTCACCCGTTATCTCTCTGCATTGTTTGTTATTACGGGTAATTTATATGGCGTGCAATTAGTTATGACAATATTATTATATAACAAAATTTATATTTATTTTATCATGTTCAAAATCAAGAGTACGCCACTATCTTAATCTATACATTTTATAAAACTCAACGTCTCTCTGTCTGTCTGTCCGTTTATGTACTTTTCACGCGAAAACTACTTACCTGATTCACATGGTTCTTTTTTAAATTCATAGCTATATTATCTGACCAGGTTATAGCACATATTTTGTTAGATAAAGTAAAATACGAAATAAGCAGTGACGATAATAATGAATCAATTCGGAAAAAGACGCTTTTGGACTGTTTAAATAGCTTACGCCGAGTAAACCATAAGAGATATAACAAATTAATGTACTACATAATTGTATATCCTAAAAAGACTTGCAAAAAAGTTAGTGATAGTATATCTCTATCTTCTAAGGATTATCCATAATAAGCATTTTTGGGGCAGTATAATTCGTGCGTGCGCTCGACCCACAGCATTCTGTAGTCCACGAAAGCGGAGCCGCGGGCACAGCTAGTACGAAATAAAACCGACCTCACAATTACCGCATACCCCTAAACAGGCAAAACATTTTAATTCGCTCTTTCTCTTTGTTGAAATAGATTGTATTGTATAGACGGCATTTCTTTTTCTTTAAATGTTATTATTATACTATGTTACTAAATGCTTATAAATGTAGTTTCAATGATTTGTGAACCATGTAGTACAACGTAAGTTACCTAATAACCTGCCACGACTACCCTTTTGCGGCAACTCAAGCATAGGGCCGTTCCTCCTGCATGGAGCCCTTGAGCCAGCAGCCGCTCGCGCGATACTGCATTCACTATATAGCTATCGACACACACACATAACACTGCACTTCACACATGTACACCACTCAGGTATATAGGTTCTATAAGGGACCTTAATTTCTTTTTCTGGCTAGTTAGTTTTAGACCAAATTGCTAGATTATTAAATGCATATATACGCATGTTTCTCCCTTCCTCCCAGAAGAAAGAAACATGTTTTATACTCGTATTTATACTTAGTTAGATCGAATTTCTATGAATCGGAAATTAGTTCATGACTTAATTGCAACTAACTCGGCCCAAGCCGAGGTTTGACCACTTTGGCATCCTTGAGATTGTTGCCATGCTTTCGCAGCTGAGTGCCTTCAGCGCTCGCCCCCAAGCCCGGTGAAGCTGGAATGCCTTCTGAGGCTTCAGGGGCCTTAAGGCTAACAAAATAAGTCAAATCGTAAATAAAAACATAAGTTAACACTCTCCCTGCCATGGAGTCCCACGAAACCCAGGGTTTAAGCTTCATGTTTTGCTAGTGTTTATATAAAAAAATGACCCTACATAATACATTGAAGAATTTATTTTATATATAAACAAATAAAGATTGATTTATAATTATTTTGTTTCGTTTTTTCGTTATCACGCAGCAACCTAGTTAAGGGTCCAATTGGGATTGTTTATTTTTTTATTCAGTTTAAAATGTTATAACATTATATTTAGTATTTTTATATTAGGAAGCCAGAAGCTATAAAAATGTTTAATTTAGGAGTCACCGCCGACCCCTCGGCGTACTGGATTAATTTTCAAGTATCCCGCTTGCGAGCCCCATGGCCTGTTGTAATAATTTTGTATTTTATGATGCAGCCTGCTACAGTACAAAATTTGAAGGCCGCCTGCGGCACCCATGTTCTGCAAACTAGGAATGTCTTATATATGGCTGGCAGGCAGAGTCTTAATAAATTTGTGTGAATGTACAAAACCGTTGCTGTTACAAGAACCTGTAAAAATGTCTTGTTGTGTCTCATTTGAATGATTCTATATACATGTATTTTATCATGTATAATAATAACGTTACTTAGGATGATGCGAGACCTCAAACAGCAATTTTCCGCGTGACATAATTTTAGACAGGCCTAGGGTTAACAACCGTCGACAATATAAAAGAAGGTTAGATACCTAATAGTCATCTTGTGGGGTGATAGAACATATGTGCCCGATTAAATCGCGGAAAAAAACTATTATAAGAAACACCTAGAAAAACCGTACATGCAAATATTACAACCTGCTCATTTGCTGACAGCTCAATCTGCTAGCTTTACAATCTTGAAACTTTGCACAAGGGTCATTTAAATGGCGTGGAAATCTACTAAAGTAGAGTATATTTGAATTTCTAGCCCTAGACGTGTGAAAAGGGTGCAAAACCATTGTACGGACATTGTAAGGGTATTGTATTGTTTTTTAAATTAGTATTACTCGTAGTAGTAGTAATAGGTACAGCGCTATTTTAACACGCTTATGGTCCTTATCAGGGATGTTATGGATATCTGTATCCGTAACCGTAACCGTATCCGATATATATGTTTCGAATAATTTCGGATAGGGGCGGAGTCTAAATGAGACACGTTATGACATGTTTTGTTTTTTGCCCGGGCGAACTGATACACGAGCCTCGCGCGTACCTCTGTGCATTGTTTATATCTATTGCTTAGACATAGCCAGTCAGTCATTTACTCTTGTGGGATTTACTTACATAACAAGTGTTGTGTGAATTAATTTTATTAGGACAAAATGCGTCCTAAGTCTAGTTTAATTTGGACACTCTTTGATCACGTGAATACAGATTTCGCAAAATGTAAACAGTGTTCTTTGTTTATTTAATAAACTTTAATATTATTTTGCTTTTTCATTCGATAGGTAACGGTTTAAAATGAGTAGCTATAATAATTACTTATATGGCTGATTGGAATACCCAGTGGCAACTTAAAATAAAGCCCAATAATTATCTATTTGTATTTTACTTTTACAATTTCTTCAAAATCTAATATCCATAACCGAAACTATCCGAAAGTAACGGATAATCCGAAATAATTTCATATCCGTAACCGTATCTGAAACCGATATAATATCATTCATATATCCGTATCCATATCCAGATCCGAAATTTCATATCCATAACATCCCTGGTCCTTATATATAAAATTGGCGTTTTGTTGAACTGGCCAGTTTGATCTCAAGTATCTGGCGTTTGGTTAGGAATTCCAAATTCAAATTTATTTCAAATTTAGGCTTGTGTATTTGTGTTTTGAATTCAGTTATTCATTTATTTTCGTAGCATTTGATTTTTCTTTGACATCGTTCTTTTCACAAAATGGAAAACTAAAACTTTTGAGGCAATGATGGTTCAGTGGTGCCGTGTACGACTTCGCGTCGATTGACGTGAGTGCGAATCTCTGCAATGAGCCTGAGCTTTCGGTGAAGGAAAACATGGTGACGAAATCATAGCATGGTGGTAGGGCTTTTTCTAATGCCCACCTGGCTAGCTACCACCCTCAAGTCGAAAATCTGTCACCAAGCACCAATAGGTGTGTTCAGGCAGCTGGACTTGAGAACCAGTCCTCCACTAGGTTTAGCGTGTTATCATCTTGGGCCACATCGTTACTTAACATCAGGTGAGATTGTGGCCACTACGCCAAACCTATAACAATAAAAAAAAACTTAAAAAATCGCGTTATTTACGAGTATGAGCTCCACCGCCGCCAGCGCCAGCGCCGTAGAAACTGCTCGAAGGATTAATGATGTGTATGGGGATTTACTGTAAAAGAAAGCACGGTTGGTTCCAAAGTTCTCGTTCTGGAAATTTTGACCTACGAAACAAACCCCGTGGACAGCCGAATAGTTGATATTAAAGGTGATAGTGGAAGCGGATCCATGGCAAACCACGTCAGAGTTAGCGGCAAGCGTCGGCGTGAGTGATAAAATAATTCTAATTCACTTAAAACAAATTGGAATAGTGTAAAACCTCAAGAAATGGGTGCCGCATGAATAGACTGGAGCACACCAACAAACACGCATTGAGTGCTGCGTTATATTACTCAACCGTCACAATAACGAGGGAATTTTAAATTATATTGTTACTTATGATGAAAAAAGGGATCCTTTACAACAATCGGAAAAGCTCATCACAGTGGTTGAACCCAGGAGAACCGGACAAATCGTGTCCCAAGCGAAAGTTGACTCAGAAAAAGGTACTGGTGAGTGTTTGGTGGATCAGTGCTGGTGTCATATACTACAGCTTCCTACGATCTGACCAGACGATCCGTTAAACGACCGAGACTGGTCAATCTCTCTAGCCCACTGCTATTTCACGGCAGACGGTCGCTAAATTAGAGGAACTGCGGTTGGAATATCTCCGACACCTTCCCAGGACCTTGCTCCAACAGATTACCATTTTTTTCGGAATTTGGTCATTTTCTTGCAAGGAAATAAATTCAATTCTGATGAGGCTGATCAAACCACCTTCAAATATTTTATTGATTCTCGCTCCCATAATTTTTCAACAATGGATTCAATGAACTAACTATACAATGGCGAAAGTGCATAGATAATAATGGTATATACCTCTGTTACGTTCGTGGGTAATAAGATGCCGTAGTGACACTCAAAAGAAATTTATTCGTACTCAGCTAGTACAAATTAAAATAAAAAGAACAATAACAAAACTAACATATAAATCGTCCACCGAATATTCTCACTTTTTTTTTTCGAACTGACTATGCTGTTGGCCCGGGGGCCTTAACAGTTTCACCGGACTTGTTGGCGAGCGCTTAAGGCACTCAGCCGAGAAATTTTGGGCAACATGCGCAAGGGTGCCAAAGTGGCCGAACCTCGGCTTGAGCTGTTGCCGTATTTGCAACATACGCGACCTAGCTAAATTCCTACGCGAATTCGAGCTAACTAACTATACATGTATGCATGTCTCTTGCCTCCTGGGAGGGAGGAAGAGACACGCGTACATGTATTTAGTGATCTGAAAACTGCCGCGTCTCGCAGCTCAGCTCCCTTATATACCTAAATGACACGATCCCGAAATCTCTGGAAGGTCTCGGAACTCTTAACATCTTGTAAACAACTTACATCATCGCTTTTTAAAACGAGGGGAACGTTAAATTTATTGCCCATTGTTTGCTGACAATTTTAGCGATAAGACTTTCTATGTGTGTGTCGTTGAACCTAAGATTATACGTCACACGACTGCACTATGATAAATTCACGATTTTTACGGACGGTCCTGGAAATTTCGAGAAAGATGTTTTTTTTCTATTTTCTTTTTGTTCTAGTCGTAACACTTCGATTGATTAAATGTATAATTTCATATTATTTTTTTCGGTTTACTTTTTCCATTTAAAATGCTAATTTCATATGTAAGGACCTATTATAAGCTTCACTTGTAACTAACAAACTAACAAACAATGTAATAAAATCTTAGAAGTCAATTTTAACCTACTTCTAATTTTCGTATCCAAATGAAATTTTGTATGTATATGTAGTTCGGATGACAACACTATAATTTAGTATCTTGGAGCTGATCTGATGATGGAGCCAGGAGGTGGATAGTGGAACACTTCAGTGGCTACTAGTAAACCCCTCGAGTTTGGGCTCACATGATATGTTATGAAAAGTTCAATAGAATGGGCTTGGTAACAAAGGTCTGGTGATGGAGGCAGGAGGTGGATAGTGGAACTCTTTAACCTACCTGGAACCTACTAGCAAACCCTTCGAGTTTCGGTTCATATGATTTGTTTTGACAAGTCAGTTGTGGGCTTGGTAGCGAGATGTAATTACAAGTTTTAGTGCGTTATTAAACCGTGTTTTTAGTTTTTTAAACTTTTTTAAAATTAGAAAAACATAAAAAAATCCAGGCGAACCTAATGGAAAGATATTCAAGTAGCTTTCTTGAAATTTCCTTACGTAATAGCAACTTCACGTGAACATATTTGCTAGTGGAATATAGTTTTAGGTTAAAAAAAAAAAAATTTAGATTAAGTATTCTTAATTGTAAGTAAATATTAGATTTTTTTATATAATAACTGTTATTGACTTTACTCAATAGTTTTTTTATTATACGAACAGGGAATGGAAAGAAAAAGTCGAAGTTGAGGACCATGAGGAGAATGACACGATTACTTATAAGAAGCTCGATAAATTCTACTTCAGACCAGACCTCTCTGGTCCAGGATTATCCGGCGAGGAAATCATTGTGATGCCTCATATATTTATGGTGGTAAGAAGACATCTATAACTACTACTATTATAAAGTACAAGATTTTTTGTTTGAACGCGGTAATCTCTGGAACTATCAACAAATTCGAAAAATTATTTTAGTTGATTAAGTATATTTGTTGAAGAAAGTTAAATGGAATTCTGCGAAATAACACCGTCATAAATGAAATATCTTTAATAAGTGATTTTTTTTTAAAACAGAAATAAATAACTTCGGATCTTTTTACATTTCTGAGAGATAATACCGCTTGTTATAAAGTTTCCACACAATGTTAACTACCTCGAAACCCTTGTTAATAAAATTTATAGTCCAGAGCATGTTGACAAGCTTTATTCACTAATTGAGTGAGTAATAGGTATATAATGTATATATATAAAGGTATACATGTATACATAGTGATGTATGTATATGTAGTAATGACGAAGGATATTCGTAAGTAGAAATGTATTTTCATTGGAAGCGTGAATGCTTATTATTAATTATGTATTGCTTACAGCTTCATTTAAAGCAAAAATTATAATGTTTATTTTATGTTATATAAGGTTATATCAACTTCAACTTCAAATGCCGGGAAATTTATAGGTTTTTGATTATTCTTCTTCTTCTGACTATGTATTACTTAACAATCATCGTGGTGAAAGGATTGGTCATGCTGTTTAGGGTATGCCGGCCGATTTGCGTGTTTGTGAAAAGTTGTGTTTCTTAGTACTGTATTTTGCACTCAGGCGAGCGAGCGACGACAGCGGAAAAAAAGAGTCATTTGCTTCTACTGCGTCTAGTGAATCAAATTGGTCTCGGCCGGAAAACGTAATAAGATGCTATTACTCTTAATAGGCGACCTAAAAAGAAAAATATTACTTTCATTCGCCAAATCTATGTTTTGCAGTCGCATAATGCAGCCCGATACATACCTTTCCTTTAAAATATATCGTACTATCGACACTTTAAACTCGTTTATCGACTAAATCGATAGTTAGCCGATGTTCAATTAACATTAATCGCAGACTTCTTTCATGCACCCTAGGTATAAGGCATAACTTTCCCTTGTCTTTACAATAATTCAATTGAAGTGTCTGTTTGTAATGTCAAAATAACAGCTTTTTATTAAATGCATATGAAAGTATATACGGTCATTATAACAAAAAAAAAATTGTCTTCAGTCTGTTTGTTTCGACTGATCTCCGAAACGGTTGGACTGACTTTTTCGTGACTTACAGTGGCTGATAGCTGATCTTATAAGGAGTAACTTAGGTTAAGTAAAGTAATCTCGAATTTGACATTATTTTTTTGGCTGTTTGTCTGGACTTAACTCAAATACTGAATGACTGATTTTTTTACACTGTTATTATATGTTATCCTTCAATCAAATTGATAGCATACAAAAAATAACAATAATGCTTGAAAAAATCTTAAAAAAAAAGATTTTCTATTTATTTATTTCCAAAATCCCTGCCGATATTGGTATAATTTTAAATAAAAGGAGTATACATAATTTAAAAATAGGCTATATAAAATTATCAATAATGTATGTACATATACAAAATATGTCATAATAAAATGATAAAATTTAAATAGTTACTGCTTAATAAACGTGTGCAGAGCCGCGAGTACGACTAGTTATATATATAAACTAGCGGTGTACCGTCGCTCCCCACGTGTCTATTAGGCAGCGATAATTGAAAATTTTGAAATTTTATTCATATTATTGATAATTCTTATAGACTATCAATTATGGAACAACATTTAGTTCCTGTGTACATCAAAATCAATTGAGAATTAACGAAAATTATTATTTTTGGAATTACTTTTATTTACGATTACTAAAAGTATTATTATTAAATATTCTTATACCTCATCAATAATGGTATGACATATTATACTTCCCATGTAAAAAATTTAATAAAAATTAGGTAACAATGTTTTTTTTTACGATTTCTAAAAGTATTATTGAAAACTCTTACAGCCTACACTGAAAAAAAAGTTTTGTTAAGAATAGCTCAAATTTTACCTATTAGTTACAAAATTCGGGGGACTACTAAACTGAGGCCTACTAGTAACCAAACTCTTAACTAGTTTGGGAAGTGCAGCAAAACCAGTTTAGCTATTTTAACAAAAGTTTGGTTACTAAGAAGTAAATTTAAGCTATTTTCTGATTAGTCAAACAGTTCAGCTATTCATTTTTTTCAGTGTATGAATTGAGCAATGACATCAGCATCCCCTCTAGAAAATGTAATAAAAATTATTCAAGCCGTTTCTGAGTTAAATCTGGCCATAAAAACGGACAAACAAACTGGATTTTTTTATCTCAAATTGTTAATCAGTCTCCCTTATAATATATGTGTAAAAAAAATTGAAAAAAAGTACATGTACGAACAGAACTGCACATTTATTCATATAGATAATATCTGTGTTCGTGTTCTGTAGGTTCGCGCATCGTTCTTTTATGTCGATCTGACTACACTGTTACCCGTTTTTTTTCGATCTGACTATACTGTTAGCCTTAGGGGCCCTGGAGCCTTTACGGCTTTTACAGCTTCACCGGGCTTGGGGGCGATCGCTTGAGGCACTCAGCCGCGAAAGCATTGCAACAATTCCGAGGGTGCCAAAGTGGCCGGGCCTCGGCTCGGACTGTTGCGAGTATGCAAAGAAGTCGCGATCTGGCTAATTCCCTATCATTCTAACCGAACTAACTATACATATATACATGTTTCTTCCCCTGGGAGGAGGGAAGGAACATGTGTATGTGTATTTAGTGTTCTGAAATTTTTGTCTAAACTAACTAGGCAAAAATATAAAAAGGTCCCTTACAGAACCTATGTACCTATGTGGTGTGCATGTGTGTATGATGCAGTGTAATGTGTGTCTGTGATAGCTAGTGAATGTAGAGTCACTGTATCGCTCGAGCGGCTGCTTGGCTCAAGGGCTCCATACCGATGGATCGGACCTAGGCTTGAGTTGCCGCAGAGGCGTGGCGGGTCCTGTTACCCGCAATGGATCGGAAGCCTCAGACGGCTTTTACAACTTCACCGGGTTTGACACATTGTTCATTCAAACCTTTCGGCTTTCAACGTCACACAAAATGCGCGTAAAATTGGCATTAATGGCATACCATCCATGGCATTCAATTTATTAGATTAAAAGTGCTGAAGTGTACTTCTGAGAAACTTCGTGATATTCCTGAAGTGTTACCCCACATACTTTTAAAAATATCGATTGATTCTTTTCTTACAGGCAATGGCGTTAACAGTTAAAAGGGAGAAACCGGCGATGCTGACCATTGTGGGAAAAGCCCTTAATGAAATGTTTGATAAACCAACGGATGTGTTTATGCGCGTCAAAGTTATGGACATATTGTTTAGGGGTACCATAATTAATTGTAACAGAACTGAATTCGCAGCTAAATCTGCTTGCACGACCATCAAGAAGGGAGCTGTGAACGGTTTAACATTTGAACCTAATAATCAGTTTAGGTTCTCGCTATTCGGTACCGTGAGTACATTTTAAATTATATTTAAATATTAATCTCACTTAAATCACGGTAACACGTAGTAAAGATTTATTTTGTTTAAATATACTCTAGTGATTTAAAAATCTTAAGATTGTACACAAGTTACTCGTATCAAGATTTAGAGAATGTACAAGCTTTAAATTTTACGATATTTTAGCTGTACCCGCAGCTTCGATCGCGTGGACTACAGAATGTCGCCGGTCGAGCGCATGCGCAAGTCGTGCTGTTTCCGCTCATAAGACGGAAGACAAAAATGCTTATTGTGGGTTATCCTTAGAAGATAGATATATGCTTTTGCTGTTTTTAAGGTCTACAATTATGTCGAACATTAATTTGATATATCTCGTATGGTTTACTCAGCGTAAGCCATTCAAGCATGCATTTAATTTAATTTAAGCATTTTATTATAATGCATATTTTTCCCGTATTGATTTACCTTTATCGTCCCTGCTTATTTCGTTTGTTACTCTATTTTACAAAATATATCCTATAACCTGACCAGATAATATAGCTATGAATTAAAATAAAAAAACATGTAAATCGGATAAGTGATTTTGCCGTGAAAAGTACATAAACAGATGACAGACTGAGAGAGAGACGTTGAGTTTTATAATATGTTTCTTTGCTTCGGATAAATGACCTTTCCTTATTTTGAAGTGCAAACAAATTCAGAAAAATAACTTTTATTACATTGCAATGAAAACGAAACATGATTAAGATACAAAAGTCCGCTCTACGTGCAACACAAAATAGATATGAGTAAAACAAAATCGTAAGAAGTGAAGAGTCTTGAACATTGTATTCTTGTACCGTCACAGTGAAGATATTGACGTAATAAGCCTTAGATAACAATGTTACTTTTTACTTTGTTACTCTGAATGAGAACTGTACTTGAGAAACGCTTGTTTTTCTTGGTAAAATTTCTTATTATCTATCTAAACTTAAAATAATAATACACTATCAAAGCCAGAACAAATAAAAATAATTATAAGATTTTTTAAAGTATGTCCTGTCTTATTCGGTTTATGTAGAGAATTTCTACGTTCTATGAAATTATTCATATTTCATACATTGCCTAGGCATTCATCGGCAAAGTATGTAAATACTTCCGATTCGTTTCAAAACGTGAGATCTTGCGGGATCTTAAAGTATCATGTTATGGTTTTTGTTTTAAATTCATAAATTTATGTTATGTGGCTCTATATTCTGTAAGTTTGGTGGCATTTTATGTGAGTTTGGTTATTGTGCACAAGTGAAGTGAATTATAAAAGGATAATAACTGGGAGCATGCTTTTTGGGATGTCACACAAACTCCCTGGAAAGTTTTAACAAGGGACCGCCATCGTGTTAGAGCTACGTTTGAAGCGGAGGTAGATAAAAATTGTTTGAAGATTACAAGATAATTTGAAAACTCTTATTATTTATTCGAAATAACTTTTTTATTTTTGAGGTATTTACGACGTATATAACACTTCCTAGTCATTTTATAAAATGCCAAATGAGAAAAAGTATACTATTTAAGACCGTGGCGCGTAAGTACTTCTTCGCAAGTCCAACCAAGCATCTTCAGTATTTTGTAACGTATACTCTACAGAATGCTTTGGAATGTTATAAATAGCAAGCATTCCTCAAAAATATAAATGTTATTCTTAAAAAAATATAAGGAGTGCCATTAACATATATTCTATAGAATGCCTAAACAAAGTATGAAATAGTTCTCTTTATTACATACATTGCCGGCTACTTTTAGGCAGTCTGAATGCACATTTCATATATTGCCTATAACATATACACAATTATGCCAACGTCACGTGTATTGAATATTATATCTATCATAATGTAATAATAATAATCTAATCTTCAAACAACGCTTTAATAAGATGGTGTTTCTCCTGTCGAAACAGTCCAGGCAGCTTTTACGGCAATTAAAAAATCATGCTTTAGTTATTATTTTTCATTCATTTCACATGTGCACTAACCAAAATATATCACGCAAAATGCCACCAATATTACATAGAATAGGGCCAAATAAAATAAGTTTATGATTTACAATAAAAACCACAACACGACACATCAAGTTTCCACCAATAATTCGTAGATGTATTATTAAAATACAGAATAATTTGATACATTTATCTAGCACCGGAACTCCTATTTCTTACTAAATTATCTTCTTTAAATAAAGCATTTAGAGCCTAAATAGTTCAACCGTAATAAATTTTAGCCTAGCCGTAAAATATTAAATAAGTTTTATGTCCAATTTCCAATGTTTTTTTAAATTAAATAGTTTTCAAAGAGCTACCAATTAAATAAGATGTTTGATTCTGACACATTATCCCCTTAAATCACTTAAGCAAAGTATTCGTTCGTTAAATCCCTATATAAAAATAATCTCCAATATCCATCTGTTATTTGAATTAAGATTCATGTGAGGATCATCAGTACATTTTTCTTTAATATCTAAACTTTTTCCGTTATCTATCTGTCAGGTTATTTTTATTGTAGCACGACAAATTGATAGCGTTTAGTTGATCGTAAGCAAACATCGGCGACAACCGAGAGATTGCATTCCATCTTCAGTCGTCACTATCAGGCCGGCCTGCTCAGATTTCTCAAGTTATTTCTGAAGGACTCCATGTTGTAGGAAAAAGGAAACACATTGACCGGGAGATGATTACATAACTTTACAGTACGCAAAGATATGACATAGCCAATTTCTTTGTTGGTGCCGAGACGGAGGTTCCTGTAAAGCCGTGGGTTCGGAGCCCAGCGCCTGTGGTTCTGTTATGAAAGGGTGAAGAGGGAATTAGGTTGAACAGTGGTAGTTTTGCATTATTTAATTATTCCATTAATTCCAGAGAAACAACACCGTTGATCCTCACGTGATTACAGTAAAACGTGGTATCAAAAATATTATGGAAGTCGGGCAAGTAGTGGCTCTCGACGGACAGCCACAGTTAAATATATGGAGGGGCAAGTGCAATGAGTACCAGGGTACTGACGGGACGGTATTCCCCCCTTTCTTAACGCACAAGGATAGGCTACAGGGATTTTCGACCGATTTATGCAGGTATGCCGATTAGATCACTTAAATTCGTACGTACATATTTGATGCACAGACTTAAATATTGTTTTTTATATTTTGCATGGTTCTGTTTCAAGTATTCGGTTTTTACATATGTAAAGAAAATATATTTTCTTTACATTTTAAAGAAATTTTACAGCAGTAAATACACCGTTCTCAAATGGCCTGAATGAAAGGCTGAATCAAACATTAGTCAACAAAATAAGCAAAATAAATGAAAAAGGAAAAAAAAGAGCCTGGGCATCAACAGCTCAAGAATGCGTAAATATATATAATGACACCAAACACTCAGTCACTGGTTTTGCACCAAGTTATCTTTTATATGGTACAGACGTAACAATTATACCAGATGAATTAAAACAAGACAAATCAAATAAAAACTGGATAAGAGACCAATAGCACTTGAAAATACAATAAAGTCACATTATTACAATAAAACAGTTTTCGACAAAAATCGTAAATACTGTGAATTTAATGTAGGAGACATGGTATATGTGGAAAATGGAAATAAACTTAACAGAAAAAAATTAGATGAACTGAAAATTGGACCATACGAGATAGTTGAAAAAATTTCAAATTCAATATATAGAATAGATACAGGTCACAGAAAAATACAGTCAAACCTTTTTCATATCACAAAACTTGTTCCAGTCCCTACAATAGAAGATGACGAAATAGAGGAAACAGAAGAGTATGAGGAAATGTAGCGAAAATTTTGCTGTAAAATTTCTTTCCAAGGGGGGGAGATAATATATTTCTTCAATTATATTTTAAGTTTTGTAGGTTTAATATGTTTAGTATGTAGGTTGTATATATATTTTATCTATTATTAAAAAGAACATTATGACATACATATAAATATGATTGATGTCAAATAAAATAATAAAAGTATGTAAAGAAAGGAAATGTGAAATATAAACTTTTAATGTCGTTTCTTTTTTACAGGTATTTAAAATAACATTGTTTGTATATAGTTTAGTAATAGATATTATAATTAATAAAATAAATCTTTTTTACAGAGCAACACATTATAGTTTAATTCATATATTACCAAACAAATGACTATAGTCTTATACATATTTAAAGTTTAGGTTAGTTATCTACTAAAATCAAGTGAACATATTTTTTTAAATAATACTTTTCCTAAATCCTAGTCATGAGATCATCACTAAAAAAGTTTAGTTAAAAATATAAAAGGCACAATAAATCTTTAATATATTACTATTTGTTTAAACTTAAATAATATTGTACAACACTCTAATTACATGCGAATACATTGTCAAGTGTTTAGATTAATTTTCACGTTATATAGCAGCCATACTAATTTCAGTTATGTACGTATAGTGCCGCTAAGGCACTAAATATTTTGAAAAGTTTTGAATGTTTATGCTCACAGGGACTCATAGCGCTCGAAATATTTTTGCCAAGTGGTTGTCGGACCAAGCGCAGTGTAGGGTTCCGTAGTTGCCCGTCACAATATGCAAACTTAGAGAGTTGGTTTTAAGTAATTTTCAATGGAATTTGTATGAAATTACTTCTCAAAGTTCATTTTATAAATTAATTATTGACTATTACTCGTTAACTTTTAAGCCTACTTACCTTTGTCAGTTTTCCTTTTAACTTCATTATAATAGGTGCTTTACCTATGAAATTGCCGTTTTATATAGAAACTAGCGGACCGCCCCGGCTTCGCACGGGTATTTAACAAAAAAATCAAAAATTATAAAGTTTCATACGGATCCCTAACTTTTTATTCTATCGCCTATGTTCATCAGGGATAATGTAGGATTTTAATGGTGAAAGAATTTTTCAAATCGGTCCAGTAGTTTCAGAGCCTATTCAATGCAAACAAACAATCTTTCCTCTATTAGTTTAGATATACATTCTTCAAATTCAATCTTCAAATCAAATTTTTTAATTAAAATATATATTTCCTTTGTCGTAATACTGACCATTATTGTCGATGTACTTTTACCATTTTAATGAAAGTTCACTGATGCCTCTGCTTTAGAAACCTGAAGACTAGAATCGATGAACTCTTTAAAGGTGTTTTTAACCGCCTCATAGATTTGAAATTTTTCTCCGGCAACAAACTATCCAATTTAGGTAAAACATGGAAATCAATTAGAGCAAGGCCTGATGAGTATAGTGGGTGACGAACAGCTTCCAGTCCTAACTCCTGTAATTTTGAGACAATCCTTTATGCGAGTGTTGTCGTGAAGAAGGAGTTAACTAGAACATTGACAAGTCTTTATTGTTTGACATTGAGCTCGTCCATCATGATTTACAATTCTTCACAATACAACTCTACCGTAATTGTTGTGCCAAGTCTCAAGATGCTGTAATGAAAAATGCCGGCACAGGTCCACCATTCTCAAGGTCACAAGAAGCTTCTTTTCACTAAATTTGCTTTTAGGGCATGATTTGTCTACCTCTCCTGTGTCCAACCAGTGCAACGGACGTTTTCGATTATCGTACAGGATTCACATTTTATAAAAAGTGACAATCCGATTCAGAATCCCCTCATTTGTGCATCTATTCAATAAGTTAAAGCAAGCTTCGACGCGATTTTGTTGCTGTGGTTCAGTGAGTTCATATAGCACTCACTTTCCGAACTTTTTTATCTTTCCAATTTGACGTAAATGAATCCGTTTCATTTTATCACTTTCGTTTAAAGCTGCTGCTAATTTCGACGTGGTTTGAAATGAATCTTCTGCTACTACGGCTTTCAATATATCGTTATAGGCTTTCGTTTCTAGTTGGCCACGGGACTCGTTGTTAATATCAAAATTTTGAAAATGAAAGCGATTTAACCAATAACGTATCACTTGCGGTACCTGGTCCATTCACGTCGTTGATATTTCGTGCCGTCTGTGCTGCGTTGTTGCCTCGACGGAACTCATATTCGAAAATAATGCGAATTTTGTTTTTTGTATGGTCACAGAAACAGTGATATCAAAGAAAAATTGAATGGTGGGAAAGCAAAGATATCACTGATTTATAAAAAGAAATGTCATATTTTATGTGTGTCATAGCTATATGTTAAAATTAATATGACGTTGGAAGTTTAGTACAATGAAAGATATCGATATTCACACTAGTCTATATCAAAAATAACCTAATATCTACTACTAATATGAATTTTTCGTATATTCAAAACAACCATGAAGCTAGCAGGCAGACTTTAACAAAAACTTTAACTTAAATCGCAAATAAGCATGGTTTAATATTGAGATAGAGATTTGAAACTTTGAGAAATTATTTTTTTATTTATTTCGAAAGACAAGAGTCCTGAGAACATAAAAATTAAAATTTTCAAAGGAGGACCATCCTTATACTTAGTCATCGGTTGTGAATGAACATGTTTGTAAATTTTTTTATGCTGTATCTTTGCAGGTCCTTCAAACCTTGGTTCCAGAAAAAGACAAGCTACAACGGCATTAAAACAAACCGCTACATATCCAATATTGGAGACTTTGCCAAAGACCCAGAACTAAATTGCTTCTGTGATACCCCTGATAGTTGCCTTCCAAAGGGTATCATGGATTTGTATAAATGTATGAAAGCACCGTTGTTAGTATCCATGCCACATTTTCTGGCAACAGATACCGAAGTTGCAAGTAAAGTTAAAGGACTAACACCAGATGCTAATGAGCATGGAATCCAAATTGATTTTGAACCGGTATACTGTATTTCCTTTCTTTTATCGTTGAAAATATTAACTAAAGAAATAACAGATCACGCTTCTCACTAAACAACTTATGTCAACAATCATTTTTAACTTTTTTGTAAATCTGCAGTAACTTCTTGCAGTTTTAGTAAACATCTTTACTTCTCAACATTTTGGATTATTAGTTTGACATATTAAATTCTATAGCGAATTTTTTGATTCAGCTTTAATATATTTTAGATATATATAAAAATATAATTCACGATAAGTAGTTCATGAAATGCGACTGGTTGATAAAGTTTATTTATAAAAATGTTTTTTTTAATAAGACTTTAATATTTCAGTTAAGTGGCACCCTAATGGATGCAAAACAACGAGTACAATATAATATACAATTGCTAAAAACAGATATGATTCCACTTTTCAATGACTTACCAGACACCATCGCGCCTTTATTCTGGGTTGAAGAGGTATGCACAAAGATTAATTACAAAATAATTTTTTTTTGTAAAATTCAGTACTCTCAACTCCAACGTTTCAATTTACTTTTTTATCTAAAATTTGGTTACAAAATATAATATTATTTTCTTTTCCTACTGAGTAAAAATCTATTTTTAGTATAATGAAACTGCTAGACCAAATGAATAGGTAAAGTTTAAGGGAGGTATATATTGTCTTGAGATGATAATCAAGAACAGATTGTTGATTTATGTTATAAAATAGCAATTCAATTAAAATAACTATAATACCTTCAGAAGTAGATCACTAAGAAGATTTTATCCTTCAGATTATTCAAGGGATTTGATATTTTCATCAGAAATATTATATGTAAAGTTTATAATGAGTTACCTATATTTTATCCTTGTTTCTTGGTTTACTCATTTCATAAGTGAAGTAAATTGCGTTAAATATAATACAATAACTAAAATAAGTAAAGGTAAAGGTAATTTTGCGGTATAATGAGGTTTAAATAACATTTTGAGACTTGAGACACCCAAGCCAACCTCACCTGTACGAAGTGCACTCTTCTGAATAACGAAAGAGTAAATGGCGATAGCGGTGTGGTAGCGTAGTGACTGGATTTCGACCACCTTGCTTATGGTGAAAATTTTGACATAATGATTCGCTTAGGCGTGTCGTATTCTGTGAATAGCCGGTACATATGCAGTTTCTATTTACATAGGCTGAAATTACAGTGGCGACTGATGATGGATTGCAAATCTTTCGGAGGTCACCACTATTTTTCGATTGTATGTGTCTTTGTCGTGTTATGCTATATAAAATACTATAGAATTTTTAGCAAACTAATTTGGAACATTATTTACAGGGTGTTGTTTTGAACAGCACATTTGTGAAGATGCTCAAACACCAACTGTTTATACCGAAACGCGCGGTCTCCGTTATTGCATGGTGGATGGTGTCTTTCGGTTTCACCGCGGTTTTGATAGGCGTGGTGTACAATTTCAGAGGTATTTCAGCTATTTGCAAAAAAGTTCCTACTTAGCTTTAGTGAGTATCAACACATAAATTGTTTAAAGAACAAGTGATCAATAAGCTATATCAAAAGTGTTAATATTATGTCGCCAATATTATTGTGAGTATTTTAAAGATATATCAGGTATGACAGAAGGACATTTTTCAATGATCAACCTCTGTCTCTGCTTGAATGAGGATTATAGATCCATATCTCGTAATAATTCATAGTAAAGTACACATTACAACTTATCTAAAACGAACCAAAAAATAACTCTTTTTAATTTTCATAATTTAAATGTAAATTTAGTATCACAATATATTTTTTCTTGTTTCTTGTAATGGTTACGTATTTTTATTTTATTTTAATAATTGCTATTATTCTTGTAATATTATTATTTAACCATCTTCGGGTATAATTTGCTGTGAATGTAGTTTTCGTGTCGTTTTGCAATTTATATCAAACAATCATAAGTTAAATTATCTTCGCTAACATGTTTCGTCTATTGAAAGAATAATGTAATATAACCAAATATAAATTATTTAACTGTATCAACAGAATGTTTTAACTTGACGTATTATGTCCATATCGTAAATTGCCCTTATTTTTAGTTTTAATATAATATACTAGAACAGCTCATATGTAATATTCATAATGAAATTTTAGCCTTAATACGACATCGCCCTAGTAGGCAGTACCAGGCCGCTCGAAAGATAGCGCCCTTTTACGTTCGGCCAGATACTAGCCGCGCTTCAGTTATTATTATGGATATTATGGATACCATTTTTATTATGGATTATTATTATAATCCATACCATATTATTATGGATACATACCATTATTATTATGGATATGGATATTATGGAGTTTACCAAATTGATAAATTATACAGTATATAATAAAGGTGTATCTAATTTGAATTTTGCTCTCAGATGCCATCATGCGCTTGGCCGTTAAGGGCGATTCATCTGTGGCAAAAATTAATCCTGGAAACAGTTCAGATGAAAATACGGGGGTAAGTGTCATCGGGCAAAGTCAAGAACCGTCAAAAGTGACCATGTAATGCACATTACGACGGCTCCTCACTTTATTCCTTGTATGGAGCCGTCGATACGGTATAGCACATGGACCTCTGTTCGCACAGACTTTCAGGTATCTTGTTAGGAAACGTAGACAAAGAGTGTAATTCACAAGCAAATTTATTTTTAATTTATTAAATAGAAAATTATCAATAGAAACGATTTACATTAATTAGGTACACATAATAAAAAATAATTAAAAAGTGTATTTCTTTAACTATGTTTTTCTTTAATTTGAACCACATCTTCAATATTAAATTAATATTACATTAACTTTTATATATTATATTAGTTGCATTAACTTACTCATCTCAATCTAAATCTACATTAACTAAGGTAACACCATAACCTTGTTAATTATTGTTTGAAGTCATGAAATAAATTAAAATTGCTTATTTATAAAATACCTATCAACACAAAAAGGTATACAAATAATTTGGTAAATATATTATTATTAACTTTTCAAACAAAATTATATGAAGTTATGAGAATTTAGAGTTATATTATGTGTTAAGTCAAAGGCTCTCACAAGTGTGACGCCCTGGGACACCGAACCGCACCTTGAAGAATCACCGGGGACGATGCAAGGTGTCTCTTAATATTATTATTAGAATAAAAAATAGGAGCTGGTATAAACTAAAAAAGCATATGTCTAGTTCACTCGCGGTAGAAGCGAAACCTTTAGAAATCATAAAAATATTCACATAATGTTACATGTGAACAATAAATACACAACGCTGGCTATGATGCCTTTTCTCAAGGCTTCGTAATAATACGCAATAATACAATAATACATGTAATAACAGACGTACAAAGGGGAGACCGAGATAATAGAAAGCACTGTATAATGTATTCTATCTCATTCTCTCGCAGGCTAAATTTTATAGATGTGTGTTTGCCTCTTGTTAGTGTAGCTTTTCGCGTTTGAAATCACAACGGTACTAACGAAGTTTTCACTTCACAAATTATAATATTTACATAAGTCTAGATTGTGTGGTTAACCTGAAAAGTTTTTATTATTTCTGTGCCTGTGTCATTGCACACATATTTTGACTAGGGTGCCGAGATAAACTAAGCCATGAGTTGAAACGCGTTTGAGAACCTCTGTGTTAAGCTATGATAAAATTAACAGAGGCGGTTGGTACTGTTAAAACATTTAAAAAAATCCTGTTCATTGTAATTACCTGAAACAAATTTATTTTATTATAGTGTGTATATAGGCAATTACGTTTCGCTTCATTAGATTATTACAATTATTATCATTGTTTAATTAGGTCTTATAGCCGTAAAATGTGTGTTTAGATAATATTAATTAGGTATTCTTAAGGCAAGAATAATATATTAGTGAAATTAATAACTTGATTAATGTAAACCGGGCTCGTATGTTGTACCCAGTATTATGTCGTTCTAATAATAATAAAATATTTCGGTATATACCTGCTAATGTTTCCTTATTCACATACGTTCACAACTTTTTATAAAATAATGCATGATGACGGTGAAGTTTAACGTAGTTGAGAAATTTTCCAATAGCATAGTATCGTACATAGCGTTTGAAATTATTCCGAAGTAGGTGTTTGCTCAGTAATATAGTACATTTTCATGTTGTTTTTTTTTAAATATATTATAAATAAATATTTCTTTTTTATTTATTTAACTTAAGACCATAACTCACCGTTCAAACGATGATTATGCGTAATTCTTATTTTGTTCTGTTCTTATGGTCCTACAAAAGTTTTCAGAAGAAAACTTTCGTGATAGGTGGAGCTGTGGTTGATTTGTTGACTATTGGAAAGGTCAAAAGAACGTCTGCCGGACCAGCTAGTTAATTATAAATCAAGATACTCGCTATTGCATAAATGCACACTCTCCGAACGACGAAATACAACTGACGAAAATATATAACATATATTTGATTCGTTTTTAAATGTATTAGATACAAATAATAATTATGTTTTTCTGCTAGGTTCGTATAAAGTGAAGTATAGAATTATTTACTGATATCGTAGACAGAGAAGAAATTAGACAGACAGATCGTGTAACCTGGTGTGAGATGGCGATAGATTTATCATTTTATTCCGTTTCCTTGAAATTTGCCATTGTACGCACGCACAAAACACTTGACAGATGTAAAATAACATGTTAATTTACTTTATTTTGACAACTTTGGTAAAATTGGATACAGTGATAGAGACAGCCTTTCTTTTTTGCTGTTCTTATTTTTCTATTGTATGTCAATTCTGATTGAAAGAGAAGAAATACCTTAACTATTTAGTTGTTCCCTCTACAATTGATACAAAACGATACGAGTATAGTAACGTTTGTATAATTTACCGATAAAGAACAAATATTTCGTTGATTAATACATATTTCTATTTTCGATTACGTCAAATTTGATTGAGATATAATTATATAAAGTATTATTTTATTAATTTTCTTCTTCCTTGTTGTTCTATGAAGCTCTTGTTAATTTCACTAATGTAGTGTTGTTTAACACTTTCGTAATTATAAATTCTAGTCATGCTTCAAGGATTTTGTTTTTAATTAATGAATTTTAGGTTTGTTAATAATACGAATCAATTTTATAATTTTCAATGTAATAATAGTTTGTATTTTAAATATAATAATATAGTCAATATGTAACATAACATTGTTTTATTTTGTTACCAAAAACTCAAAAATATCATTTTCCTTACATCACTATCTAACTTTCATTAAATCCTTATTCTATAAAATTACTCCTTACTGGTGGTAAGTAACTACAGTTTTAAAATAGCAGCTACATTCAAGATGTAAAACATTCTTTCTACCTAATCTACTTGGGATTAGCAGTATTTCCTTTGTATTGTGTTTTATTTCGTTTTCATTGTTTATATTAATTATGATATTGATGAATTATGATTGATATATTTTCTTAAAGTTACTTCTAGTATATTTATAGTACAACTAGCTGTGCCCGCGGCTTCGCTTGCGTGGACGACAAAAATTATTGTTACCGGAATAAAAAGTACCTATCGTATGTTACTTCTAATACCTCCAAGAATATGTGTACAGTTTCATGGTAATCAGTTAAGTAGTTTTCGTGTGAAAGCGTAACAAACAAACTTACATTCACATTTATAATATTAGTAGGATGTAGTTTATAAACTGAGAATGTATTTTGTATAGATGTTTGTCTGTTTTTTTCATATAAAAAACATGTCTTAGCAGCCAGTTTCCATGACAAGATTTTAGTGGAGACTGGTCAATTAATATATAATTATCAGATATATATCTAAATTGGTTATATTTATACGAAAGAAAAGAAACTAAATATTTATCCAATTTTTATTTTTATTTTTTTATCAACATTACAAATTCGTAATAATAACAGTTATTATCAAAATATACATATTCGTTATATTAAACTTAGTATATAGTATTAAATAAAAATATTTATTAATTTATCAGTGCAGTTGATAGTTAATTTACAATTATTAATTTTATTTGAAAAAAAAAGGTATTATTTACATATTTACCCAATTAGAAAATAAATTTTGTAATTGGTAAATACCAACAATATTCCGCTTTCATTAAAAACGTTGTGGGTATTATATTTTTACACAATCATCATAATCATCTCAACCGAAAGTCGTCTGCTGTTGGAAATAGGCCTTTCCCAATAATCGTCACAATAACTGGTCTTGCGCTCCTTGCATGCAGCGTAATTTACACAAAATTCTCTAACCAATTACTTAGTTATAATAAGTTACTAGTATAAACAAATGGTAATCATATTGACTGTAAAACAGAATTCCCGAATAATATTCATGAAAATAAAAGTAATTTGTATAATTATTATTTTTTTATTGAAAAATGGATGTTTCCTCTTTTCTTTCTGTCATATAAACGTATAAACTGTCATGACTTTAATAAAAACAATTAAGCAATATATTATTACCAAAATCAATAATTTAAGACATCACTTTAATTCTTGACTCGTATTTGGAACACTTAACGGCCCCTATTGTAACAAGTAAATTAAAGATCCCAATCATTTAATGTTCAAAATTTATTCGAAATACAGTTCTAGAATTAAATGATTGGTTTCATTTTAGCATAAATTGATTAGAATCTAGCAGGTTTATGGCGACGGAAATTTATATCTGTTAAGAATATCTCCAGCGTACATCAAAACTGCCAAACGAACCATTGTGAACGAGCTTGAAATTTATTTCTTGGACAAGCTGTGAAAAGTTTCATTAATCGAATTCAGTCGGTACTTCATTACCCACTATCACTAAAGTGTTAAAATTAAGATTTCGACTATAGTTACTTCTTATTAAATATTACGAATTCTTTAAATTTATAATTAATATACAGCCTTTTACAGTTGTATTTATTATGCGTTGATTTCTGATGAATGTCGAATGATGACGAAGTTTAAAACAAATAAATTGTATCGATCATTTAGTCCCTTTACTTCTTAAATCTAAATAAAATAAATACCCTAGGTTACACTATATAAATACAGGAATATTTACAATCACTCACTTTCATGTTAATGGTAATTTTATTTATGGTAACTTCATTTATGACGATGAAAAATATAAACTTCTGATATTATTAATATAAATGATTAATTTTTCATGTTTACTTATTTTCTTCGATACAAAAATGATAACCGTGAGCATCTTTCCTGGACTATTTCCTTTCTATTTATATTTCCATAAAATAAATAAGATGAACATAAGCCAATGTTGCACACAACTTAATAGTTTTATCTTCATAAGAGGTTTGTACATATCAGTAAAATTTCAATCAGTAGAACTAATAAAGTTCAGACCATTTAGGCACATTTATACAGATCAGACCATTGGTTTAAACTTATATTGGTTTTTATTGAAACGAGCGTAAATTTCTAGCTCAGATGATATTTACAGTGTCATTGAAAAATAAGCTTCAAAGGAAACTTCAAAGCCACCTAAACTATCTGAAGTAAATTTGCGTAATAATGCGCTCTTGTACCGGCGTGCTAATGAAAATTGTTCAGAGAATAGTTCAGAGCAGCTTGAACGACGGACTAACAAAGACTATCAATTCAACTATGAACACGAAAGAAATAATCAATGTAGAAACAAAAAAAACGTTTTTGTACAAAAACGGTTCCTATATTGTAACGGTACCTATATGCTCTAGTTTTTGGTATTTACAGATTCTTTTTCGTTTCTATCATGCTTCGATTTATCAAAGACTTCGATATCGATTTTGATATCAGACCATTTGAATTATTGAACAGTTTGTTTATCCGTCTATTTTGCAACAAATCTACCAAAATCTTAAAACCATGTCTTAGTGTGTATGAAATTAAAACACTCGCTAAAATTACTGATACTATAAATATAAGCGTTACGTCTAGTAAATAGTATTGGAAGAAAGTCATATCCTTCGATGGCGATTGCAAATGGTAAGCACCCTTATGTCTAATGACGTATTCAGTCCAATAAACACCTCGTTCCAATGGACTCTCCTTCTGATCCCTCAATAAGGATTGTCTATACATTACATCTCTTTTATATTTTGAATCCGTAATCACTTCTTTAATAGCATTATATAATTCTTCGGATGTTAAATATTGAAGATCTAATTTTTTTGCGTATCCGTCGATTTCAGCTTTAGCAGCGTTGGCATCGTGGTCGCAGAATATAGGTATAGTGACGATCGGTACTCCATGGTAGACCGTCTCAAACATACTCAGTAGCCCTCCATGTGTGATGAATGCCTTTATTTTTGGATGACCTGAAATAGAAAATAACTAAGCGTACCAAAAAATATAGCTTGGGAAATATTACTAAAAGTTAGGTAAATGATAGCAATATTTCTTACAATTAATTCGTTTAAATTTCTAATAATCAACCAGTATATAAGATACATGAACACGTAATTTAAAAAAAAGCAAGCTAATCTTTCAAAACGATATTAATTTTTTAAGTGATTGTAATGAACTTTTTAGCCTTTTTTGCCAAGATAGGATGAAAAAACTCACCAAGTAAATCCTGTTGCGGTAACCATTTGTAAAGTTTAATGTTAGGAGGAATATCTGTCAAGTTCTGTTCAGCATCTTGTTTCCATAGAACTCTTTGAGGCAGCATGCCCAACGCATTAACGAATAAGCGATGGGCAGCTAACGGCATCTTTTCTGTTCTCACAGAAGAACCCATAGAAACGTAAACGAAACCAGCATCACCAGCACCAGATATCCATTCTTCGATTTCCTAATTGGAGAAAAAATACTTTCTGATTTTAACCTAATCAGATATAATAACACAACCGCAGTTAGCTTCCTAAATCAATACATGAATTGCTAATTGGGATTATTTATTTTTAATTAGAAATCATTTTAATAGCTGACATCATATTCACTTTAAATTAAATGTTATTCTTTTTTTACAAACCACAACAACCAACCAGTTTGATTACTGGATATACAGCGATTAATCCTCTCAACACGCCCACCCTAAGCTCGGGTGAAGCTGTAAAAGCCGTTTGAGGCTTCAGAGCCCTTATGGCTAACAGTATAGTCACTTGGAAAAAAAAGCAACATGTCTAAGCATCCCAGTATAGCGGTTGTTACATCTGGTGTATAGTGATCGCAATCCAGTCAGACGCAATTGTACCAGCAATATTTATTATTCTTGCAAACCTGTCTGCCATAAAAATATATATGAATGTGCATCAGTTCAGACGTGTCAAAAGTGAAAACTTCAGAAAAAGATATGTTCTTTATAAAATATTTTTAAATAAAATCAGCGGGATTCGAACTATCGACCACTCGTGCGTACTGCGTATGAAGTCTGATCGTCTCACACCATTAGGCCAATCTGACAATGATCACAATCATGAAAATCAGGACTTGCATTAACCGTGCGTAATGAAAATATATTCTATGTCATTCTCACGTATGCTAAATCCTACAGATGTAGAAGGTTGTCTCGTTTTACTGTCACTTTTTCGTTTCGCTAAGTTTCGAATCACAACAGAGCTAAAGAAATTTTCACATAAAAAAAAATTACTCTTGTCCTGAGCTTTCGTAATTTTTCACACACATCGAGTCACCATGAAGGATAGCCTGTGTATTAAATATGTTTGTATTACAAGAAAAACTTACATAATCCAATGGTTTCGGATCGGTGCAATGTATACACGCTATCTCAGCGACATTTGGTAAATACGGTCTTGGATAAGAAACGGAATAGTGGCCGTTCTGCAGGATGAAGCTAACGTTCTTCGACATATCATAAACATGCGGCATTTGAATTCCAAAGTGTCTTCGGAGTACGCCTTGAAGTATCGTCACAGACACAGCGTGAAGGGAATAAGCGCCGATGTACCAAGCTGCATTCAGTGCTCGATCAATAATTCCCATGTTATCGGTAAAGGCTTTCCCAAAGAAAGGCGTTACTGAGAATGGAGCAGGGCTTCCAGAGTTGGTCAATGGCATTGGAAAGAAACCGACTGTGTTGATGTACATGAATGGTAACTTCATGCGATAAACGATACCCAAAGCACATTCAGGGTAAGACCCGTCTATTATAATGAGATCGTAGGTTCTTTCCGATAGTAGAAATGATCTCATCTCATAATCACCCAATAAAGCGTCGCAGGCCTGTGAAAGAAATTGAAATAGTATGTTAGTATTAAGACCCCGTAGTACATACAAAATTGTGGGATGATGACTTAAAATCTATAAAGAAATTAAATTGTGGCACACTTCCTGGATTAAATTACCAAAGTAGGCCTTTTAATTTTAAAGGTGGCCTGGTTTCAGCACATCTTCATAGAATAGACACATAAATAATATACTTATCAGAATGCGAGAAAATGTTGTGCAAAACAGAGTAAAAAAACAAAGACGAGGAAATAAAAAAATAAAATACCTCATAGCCATATCTAAGTACTGACATAACAGACAAAGGTTCTTCTCCCCTCATTCTGGCTCCAACGAGGTCTGAAGACATGTAATTTCTCACGTACGATACCAAACCTTCTGGTGCAAACTCCTCCAGGCCGCTGATGTGAAAATCAGGTGGAAAAGCGCTCACGAACGTGATGTTATGTCCTCTGAAATTTGATAAAAAAAATTAAAACCATGTAATAAAATATCGGAATATGTGCTCAATGTTTATACATATTATAAAAATCAACGTCTCTCTGTCTGTTTGTCTGTTTATATTCTTTTCACTCGATAACCACATATCCGATTTACTTGCTTTTTTATTATAGAACTATGTTATCTGGCCAGGTTATAGAATATATTTTTTAATATAAAGTAACATACGAAATAAGCAGTGACGAACCGAAAAAAAGACGCATTTCGAGCGTTTAAATGGCTTGCGCTGAGTAAACCATACGATATATATCAAACTAATGTTCCACATAATTGGAGATCTTAAAAGGACCTAAACAAAATCAGTGGTAGACTATATCTATCTTCTAAGGATCACCCACAATAATCATTTTTGTCTTGTATATTTTGAGCGAGGGCAGCAAGATACGCGCGTGCGCTCGAACGACGGCATTAAGTAGTCCACAAGAGCGGAGCCACGGGAACAGCTAGTATAATATAATTATAAATTATCCAGAAAATGGGAGTATATGAAAAATAAAGACTTAAGTATTTTAAAATGTTTAACCTTTCGTAAATTGCTGAGGGACATTCAAGTGTTACCATTTTAGATAAGTGCAGTACTTATCAAGTATTCAAGGGGTAACAGATTGAAACCCTAACCTCAGTTAAATACGATACCTTTTTACCTTCATTTTATACAAGTATATATGAAGTTTTATATGCAACTTGTTAAATTTAATATTATGGATCATTTTGAAAGCCTATATTATAATTTCCATAGCACAAAGACCTCCAAAAATGCTATTGGTATTTGGTATTAAAGTCGTGCAAGTCATAATTTCTCCTAAGCGCACAAATAAAAATAAATATTTGCAACAATAACGAAAGAAAGAGTTCATTATTATTATAACAATTTGCATTTAAAAGTTTGCATGCAATGTCTATCTGTTTAATTGTCTATGTCGTGACCCGTACTTATAAATGTTGTCTTTGTTTATGGGAGATAGATTATAAATGATAAAAAATAGGAATTCTTCTGATGCCGATAAATCAATAGTTCTGCGTTTTGACAACAAAATGATGGTGCTGCGAAAATATGACTCAGGCGTTTAAGTTTTGTCACGATGTAATTAATACTTTACTTAATTATTTCACTTATTTTTTTTTATTTTTTTATGTATTAGTGTTTATCTCATTGACGTTGGACCACTACCTCACCTGAAGATGCGAGAGAGATTAAGAGACGATGTGACCCAAGATTGTAACACACTAAGCCTATTGAGGTAACTGGCTCTCGAGTACAACTCTCGGAACCTACCCATAGGTGCTTGGCGATATATTTTCAACTTGAAATTGTTAGCTAGTCAGCTAGTCATTTAAAAAGGGCCTACCACCATGCTGTGGTATCATTACGATGTTTCCCTTAATCGAAAGCTCAAGCTCATTGCAGAGATTGGCGTCGATCGACGCGGTGTCAGTACACACTACAACTGAGCCCTCAGTAACGACCTTTACTTCAATATTCCGATATTTGTTTAATCAACTAGCCTTCTATATCTATAACATATTGTAAAACTCAACGCTATTCTATTTATCTCTCCGTTCATGTTATTTTCACGCGAAAACCACTTATCCGATTGACGTGTACTTCATTTTAATTCATAGCTATGTTATCTGGCCAGGTTATAGGTTTTTTTTTTAAGATAAAGTAACATACGAAACAAGCAGCAACGATAATGGTGAATCAATTCGAAAAAAAAACGCTTTTGGTGCACTTAAATGGCTTATGCTGAGAAAACCATAAGATATATATCAAATTAATGTACCACACAATTGTATATCTTAAAAAGAGTAACAAAAAAGCTAGCTAAAACATAAATCTATCTTGTAAGGATCGCCCAAAATGAGTATTTTTGTCTATAAATTAATGGGCGGGCGAGCGCCGTAAATTGGAGCGAGCACAATTCGCGCGTGCGCTTGGCCGACGACATTCTATGGTTCACGCGAGCATGACAGACAGAGAAACGTTGATTTTTTTAAATAAAATTTATAAATGAAACATACATTAGTTCTGTATTTTTTTTCTCTATTGTGGATACTATGAGAATGATAAAAATACACAAATTAAATTTAGGTACTTATTTAATCTATGGAAAACGGAAGTAATATTAATACAGACATAATTTGTCTAAGTTGAAGCGTTGAAAAACTGTAAATAATCAATAAAGATTTAAAAATCACTATTAAACTGTTTATTTTTTATATCACTCACAGTAACATTATATTTACAATTAAAATCTTAACACAATACGAACTCAAACACGAGACAAACACTTTAATTTATACTGCATATTTTACAAATATTTATAAGGGTACTTGTTTAGTTTAAGGCCACATTTCATTAATAACAGTGAATAAGAGCCAATCGTCTAAATTCCAATGTGTGGGAAAGAGATAATTATTATTATTATCTTTTCGTTCGATAAAACGCATACCTAAAACGAAATTTGACTCGATAGCGACAATAGCAACGGTTTTACGTCGCACGCAACGTTTAATGTTTGATTAACGACAAAAACCGCTACAAAGAGATATATAATTTAAAGCGCATATACAATAACCCGCTATGCCTTATTGCACCGATAGATAGTTTTAATAATCGTTGTACGCAAGTCGTTGTTACGCAACGTTCAGGCCTAATAGCGAAGGCTTTCGGTAAGGTCTGGCACCGTGAACTTGTCTCCGAACTTCCGGCATACGGACTTTCCGAAAACCTCTGCAACTGGATCTCGGGCTTTCTACATGAACGCAAAATTCGTGTCTTTGTAGAAAGATGTGATTCGCTGTTCATGTCGATAAACGCTGGCGCGTTCCTCAAGGCTCTGAAATTTCACCCTCTCTGTTTTATGCATATCAATGATATGTTACCTTTAGGCCATACTCATTGTTATGCAGATGACAGCACCATTCATTGGTGCTATTAAAGCAAGCCTTCTTGTGGTCGGAGAGAAACAAAAAAAATACGGGAGGAACTTGTCATTGAACGAAACCAACCCTTGCAACACGTATCTACAAGGGGAGCAAGTAACTTGGTTGAGTTCAATGCCAAGTAAACTCAGGTGTGCGCGTTTTCGTCAAAAAATCTCCGTTTTCGCTCCTCCCCAATCTTTAGAAAGTTTCACTAGCAATGCGTGACATCCTCAATATCTTAAGTGTGGATATTCGCAGTAACCTCAACTCCAGGGATTACATAAGAAGTTTCATCTTTACTATATCTCGAAGACTCGGAATCCTGAAAAAGGGGTGACGGTTTTTCACGCGCGGTCAACTGTATCTTCTTTATAAGGCACAAGTATAGGCATGTATGCAATACTGTTCGCACCTCTGAGATGGATCCGCTAAATACCTCCTCGATGCTCTGGACAGGTTGCAGAGACGGGCTGTTCGCATTGTTAATAATGCAAACGTTACTGAATACATCGAACCGCTTCAGCTGCGCAGGAATATCACCTCGCTGAGTGTGTTCTATCGTCTGTATCACGGTGAGTGTTCTGAAGTGCTGTTCAATTTAATCTTAATCTTACGCTATCGGGTCCATTAAGCGTAACTTGAAGAGACATTTATGCAGGCCGACAGCGACGACTGCCGATGGATTTTGACCTCCTGGTGGTCGCCGTTGTGTTTGGATTGTACTGTGCTTACCGTCAGAGAAAAAAAACTTTGTTAAGCGTATGCTTTCTAAGGCTAACCTTTGTAAGTTTATTCTTTCTGAGCTAAATTTTTTACCATATTGAGCCACATTTTCACTTACACACATTAGCATAACAAAGCACAATTATAAAACTTACCTTCTAATAAGTCCTCTAGCTAGTGCCCAAAATGGCATCTTGTGTGATTTTGTACCGCCCATGGTGATCATGAAAATATTACTCCCACAAACCGATGCCGCGAGGATTATAGGTAAGCAGAACACAGGCCATCGGGATCCCCTCTGTAAAAGAGTAAAAGCTAATTAATAGTGCGTAGAGCGAAGGAAGAAAAATTGCTGATTTCTTCCTTAAGAGAGGTAGGGCACAGAGAAATTTCATTGGAGACTTCTCTCTACTTTGGGCAGCCCAACTGATGGAATACTTCCACTCTACAAAAGATCGCAGCCAAATTAGATAGTGTTGTGTTCCTGTGGTAAGTTGGGTTGTTAGAGCTCTTTGGGGTAGGGGGCTCAAGGTTGGCAAACGCGCTAGTGATACCTATAGACAAGTTTCCATAGGCTACGATAGCCGCTTAGCATCAGGCGGGCCGTATGCTTGTGCCACCTTTGTAGTATAAAAAAACTCGGCTGTAACGTAAACACAACAACCGTTATCAAAAGCTTAGGCAATAATTGATATCAGAGACTTTTATCATAATAATTATAGTTTAAAATACCGACAAGTAATATCGATGAATATTAACAGCAAGGTGGCCAATTTTTACTCAAAAAATATCATTGATAACATTATACATACAATAAGGTTAAGAAGTTCATATGAATATACCATTTGACATAGTCCATAAGACATAAAAGTTGAGCCGTCGACCTTGTAAATAACACAAATGTAAAATAATTTCACTACTCGCTTGCAGTAAGTGATGTGGTTATAATTTCAAATTATAACGCGTTTTATACCTAACTATACGTTATTATTTCACATGTTATTTCAGAGCATCACAATATTTGTTCTGTTTTCGCAAAAAGTACAAATTCTAATAATTAACTTTAAGATTTTGCATGAAATCTACTTTCAATATTTTTATTTTAGGCGATTCCTATATATGGATTTATATCTAACCCCCTTCATGTCCTTGCGTACGGTAGTGTAAATCTGATGAGATTTCCTAAGTAAAAAGAACAGGATAGAACGAGCCTAAATATGTATATAGCTAACTAACTTTAACTAGAATATTTCTCACCTCACCACGAATCTAATTTTTGCTGAATTATTATTTTGTCTAAATACCAGAGGCATAGAGTATTTATGCAGAAAATTAAATCATCAAGGACACAAATAAAAGAGACAATGTAGTCGTAACTAATAAAAACAACACACGTCTCACCGATTCGTTCCCACGGCATTTCATTTTAACTATTTGTCTAAATACGTATGTACGTATCTACTTATTAAATCATATGTAAGTATTCTATTACCGTAACAGAGTAAAAGTAAATAAAATAAAGTTTACTTATTTGTGTGATAATAATATATGCAAAAGGGACTGGCACGTAATATCATAACATACTCGTAATTTAAAAATATATATTATTCTAGAGTCACAAAAGTACATTTATAGAAGATTTTGGCGGGATCTCAAACTGCCAAGTAGTTGTTTTTATTTTTTATTCATAAATTTGTGTTATTTTACCCTATATTGTGTAAGGTGGCGTTTTGCATAATAATGTTTGGTTACTGTACACAAGTGAAGTGGATTGGAAATAATAACATGAATTCTGAGATGTCACAAAAACTCCCTAGAAAGTTCTAACAAAGGATCCACCATCTTGTTAGGATCCTGAAATCGTTATAACACTGCAAACTATATTCTATAAGTATATAAGTAATGGTCTTTAATAAAGAGGACCAGTTGCCAAGTTAGGAAAAAGAATAAGAAGAATTACATCTGTATATAGAAATGGAAAAAATGTTTCAGTTAGTTCTTATTCAATAAAATTACTACTAATAATAGTTATTTTTTATCGTTATAGATTTGGCATAGTAGCCACAATCTCACCTGATTTTAAGTGACGACTTGGCCGAAGATGGCGCTAACCCATCAAGAACGCGCTAAACCTAGTGGAAGACTGGGTATCAAGTACAGCTGCCGGAACACACCTATTGGTGTTTAGCGACAGATTTTTAAAGGTGAAAGATTTTATTAGAATTTTATAAAGTGGTAACTTTTGAAGTTGTGTTTTATTTTTACTATATTCATATTTACACCTATCTTTGCAGTGTAATGTCATATTTTCACTTTTTATTTCACCTTGCCTAAAAAACGACCCTGCCCATAAAGAAGGGATGGCAACAATTTCGAAAAATGTAATAAGCCAGATCAAGTTTCTTGCTGGTTCTTCTCGATGATTGGGATGTTTTCCGAACCGGTAGTAACGTATTGACATTCATGTGCCTTTTAGAGTCTTTATTCAATAAAATATTTTTAATTTTGAATGAGAGTTGAAATTCATTCCGATACTCCACTACTACCACGTCTTTTATTTTAAATATCTATTCTTGTATGTTAGTATGTTTCAGTAATATATTGAGCTATGTTCGTCATGGTAGATTGATAATAAGGCCAACTAAGATTATATTGAAATTAGAATCTGATATTATTCTTGCATGTGAAGAATATAAGATTACTTTTGAAATGCACGTAAAACTTAATAATCTAATTTGTTACGCATGAGTTCGAACTCAACATACGAGGCTACTGGGTCAATTCGCCGGCTTTTACGAAACTTTATCGACAAACAACACACTTTCTTATGTCACATACCTTGTGATATAATATTAATTTTACACTAGCTGTCCCGGCGGACGTTCTGCATTTCCCAACGGTCAATAAGATAATAACCACAGCGCAACCTCGCCCGTTTTTTTCTGATAACTTTTCATTAATCATAAACAAAACAAAAAAAGAATTACGCATATCTATTCTTTGAATTCTGAGTTATGTGGTCTTGAGTTCATACAAAAATCCGACAAAAAAGGACGTTCGGTTTTTCGCCAATTTATAAATTTTCCTTAAACAATGTTTCTTGCAATAAAAACCTAATTCGGACTACTATTACAAAGATTTTAAAATAATAACAAATAGGCAAATCAGTCCCGCGTTTTCAAGTGATGCGCTTACCAAAGAACAGCATTTCACTTTCATTTATATTGATTATATCCACTATAAGGCTTAAGGTAAGGCTCTTTTTACTTTGGACGCTTCGAGATGTACTCGAACGTCGCTCAAATATACTTCTTATTTTTTAACGTTATACAAGTACGCGCTCACCTGATGGTAACTGAAGATGTGGCCGACGATAGACCGTGCTTGCCTAACAGGTGAGAGTTTTTTTTTTTCGAACTGACTATACTGTTAGCCTTAGGGGCCCTAGAGCCTTTACGGCTTTTACAGCTTTACCGGGCAAACAGGTGAGAGGGAAGGAGTTATTGCATGGTGCATTGCACTAAGCTTTCGCCTTAATCAATAAGTCTGTTCCGGCAGGTGCATTTAATCAATAGTCTTAAGCCACATCGTCACTTAAAGTTTTATGTAGATTGTACTCAAATGTTAAACATATAAATATAAATACCACAGCTTAAGGTTTTTTTTTATGATAGACGCCGCGCTCGTCTGATGAAATGTTTATTACTTGCGACGTCAACCAGGTCGGAGCGAGCAACAGATTGGCAAGTAAACATATTATATCCAAGAGATAGTGTTATAAGACAACATTGTGTGAATCAGTTTACCGTCAATCAGTAACGGGGCTGTCTGCGAGCAGTACGTTGGTATGAGCAATTTCAGATACCAGTGACGAGGCTCTTTGCTGGCAGTGATAAGATAACCACTTCAGAATGTTTGCGAACAGTAATCAGTCAATCTTAGTTCCATCAGTCAAGCGAGGCTCGTGGTGCTATTATAGAGGTGGTTGGAGGCCACTTGGGAGCAACCCCAAAAAACCTCAGCAATCAGGTTGAACCAGCCCTGCTCTGTGTAACCAGAGAACTAATATCAGTACCATCTTAGGTATACATGCAAGTGAACTCACAATTCAGACATTCGTCCAGCGCTTAATACGAGGGCTTCGCGACAACCTCTTGAGTAGCTATAGGTACTTCGCAAATCTGTTTTGCTAATAGGTTCCTCTTACTCATTTAAGCATTCTTCAGCGGAAAACGAAATATTTTGTCATATTGAGGTAGTTGTAAATCATAAACAGACATAAGAAACCCAATTAATTATGCTATATGTATAGAAGCATAATACAAATACATAAATAGTTGTTAATAGCGCAATTACCTATCTCGTATCTCAACATGCAATGACCTCGTATACCTAATAAATAAATAATATCTACAAAAAAAAATGCGTGTGCTTATGTATGTGTACGTAAGAAGATATACTTCTTTGTCGTAACACAACAAAAATAAATCCAAAAACTTTATCCCGTGTGCTAAACAACATTATGACGTTAGCCATCAGTGACAATAAGCCATCAAATATTTTTCATTCTATAAATAAATTTTGTTTTAAATTGATAAAATAAAAGTCAGTACAAGTGTCACATCGTTCACAAGATGCGCGCGCAGCTCCACGAAACGCGCCACAAGAAGTACAACAAAACATAACTTAATCCTTTTTTAAGACGTACCTACTTTAATATACATAGTTGTATATACTTGAACAATGATCCTAATACTACATACAAAATGACTGTACATTACATTATATATGCATACAAATGTATGCAATAAATAAGTATCAAAACTCAGGATATTACTATGTAAAATCACGAAACGAGGCCTCCGTGTGTCTGCCTGACACACTTTCCGTACTGATATACGCATCCTTTGTAAACGAATACGACCTAATAAGGTATGTTGTATATTAAAATCGAATAAGATACCGATTGATATTTGCAATTTTAATACTATATTTTAAGCAAAACTTTGTGACAATTTATACAAGTTATTATCAGGATAATCTACTTTAGGATAACTAATCAGAATCAAAAATACTGTTACGCCCGTGGGTAGTAAATTACCGTCACACGAAAGCAATTTATTCGTACTCAAAGAAATACAAATTAAAACAAAACAAAACAAAGTATGACTTCTCACCGAATGTACTCGCAGAATAAGCTTGTATGTTTCTCTTTTATTTCGCTTATTGTTGCCACTTCGTTTTCGACTTTATAACTGCCGCGACTCACGACATGGCTTCCTTATATATCCAAATTATTCGATCCCGAAATCTCTAGAAGGTCCCTGAACCCTTAACATGTAAACAACTTACGTAATCGCTTTTAAAACGAAGGGAACGTTTGATTTATAGCTCATTGTTTGTTGACAATTATAGCTATAAGGCTTTTTATGTGTGCGTCGTCAAATCTACACGACACACGACTACACTATGATAAATACACGATATTTAGAATCCTTCGAATGATTCTTGAGATTTCAGAAATGGTGTTTTTCTATTTTTTTATTACTTAGACGGTAACAATACTATATTCAATGTAAGCTCTAAAAAAGCACGTATGAAGAACAAAACACTACAACTGTTTCGGAAATCAATCGAGTCATCGAGGAGAGCGGGCAAGAAACACGACCGGGTTTTTAATTATATATTTTTTACCGTGTAAATAATTTACTGTTAGGTAATAATTACATTATTTTAGTGGATGTACAGATAGGGAGTCACTTCAAGACATCACTATTATTTAAGTAACGATCAATTCTATAACCTTCTGACAGTAAAAACTTCTTGAATTGGTCCTTGAACTTATAGTCTGGCAAATCAGTAATATACTTAGGGATCTTATTAATAATCCGAAACTGTGTCAATATTCTAAACAAAAATTTTATTTAAAGGATTATCGACAAAAAATTATATCATTATAATATCTTTATTAATTATATATTACTATTCTATAATAGATCGGGGTTTCTTAACCGACGAAACTATCTTAAGAAGGTCCTCATACAAAATAAAAATTAAGAAAGAACAGAAATTATAAATTATTTTGGTAAATACGAGTAACTATTTTAATAAAAAGAATTTGTTGTTTTTTTTGTTCCATTTTTTTTTCTTATCATTAAGGTCCATTAAGGTCTCTTAGGTGTCGAGCGTCGAAAAAGGTTGGAAAAAACTGATTATAACGCTTCTTAGCAAGTATAACATAACATAAAATAATAGAAGCAGTTGTAATTAAGAAGATATCTTCATTAGTATTATAAATATACTTTAAATAAATAGAACAATTATCTATATGATACTGTACTAAAAATGTACGATTGCCTTTCAAAGCGGTCACGACAAGTCAATCAAGAACACGCCAATAAGAGGTCATAAAAATTTTGCATAGTTTAGCGATTCAGTGTAGGAAAGCCTTAAAATTCTCTTGCAGACTTGTGTTATGTCATAATATTACAAGTCGTAATTTTTAAAAGTAAAAACAGACTTACGTTTTATTGTCGATTTTATTTTTCAGATCAAGATCATTATTATTATTTTTCGAGTTCTTTACCTCATATCTATACTTCTGTATTATAACATTATAAAGTTCAAGAGATTGTTTGTTTGATCTCGCTAATTTCTAGAACTACCAGTCTGATTTGAAAAATGAATGTAATTTTTGCATTTTATAGCATACTAACTGTGACCCGCGGTTTCACCCGCGTATAATTAAAAAGAAATCGCTAACAGATTAATTATAATATTTCAGTGTAGACAATATTTTTATCAGGCGGCCAAGGTTATATGCGACACAACTCACATGACTCGTTGGCGCAACTACACCTATAGTCGTAGACTCGATCTGAGTGTTGAATTATTTTAATTCTCCATTATCTTCCAAACTATGCATCCAAATGAAATGATATAAAGGGCAAAGTTTATTTACATAAAATGATCTTGATGATGGAGTAACTTTCGTCTGTAAGGATTAATATTCCATGGCTAATAATGATGCTCATAAATCATTTTCAATAAATCTTTCTCACAAAATACTTTATTATGGCTTATGTATAAGTGATATAGTATCACGGATTCTTTTTTAGATGTATTTTTAGAGCAATATTTTTGTAGAATATTGTATTTACGTATCACTAACCATTACGCCAGCGCACGTGGATAAAGCAGTTAGGGTGCGTTATTTGTTCCGACTTACTTAATAAAAATCATTATTTAAGGCTTGCTGATAAGTGTAGCCTACACTATTTCTCGTAAATCTGGCTATCATAAAAAAAAAAATTCGAATCCGGCTGGTAGTTCCTGAGATTATCGTGTTTAAACAAACAAACGAACAAAAAACTCTTCCGCTTTATTATATTAGCATAGATTTATTTACAAAGGTTATATAAGGCTATATAACTCCACGCTACAACCCTAAGGAGCGGAGCAGTAATCATAAACGACAAGCAATCTGACAATACTCAAAAACAAGAAGTGAGAATTACGATAGGCAAACCGTGGGGCACACTTAGTATATACAATGGCTAATCCCACAACGCGACAAACCAAACCCATTATCACCATATACATAGTGGTAACGACCCAGTCGGGTACAAATCCCTACCATTCCGCATGATTAACGTACCACTACGGCGGGTGTTGTGATGGTCGCGATACAGTCGGACACAATTGTCATCATTATCGTCATCATTTCAGCGAATGACGTTCACTACTGGACATAGGCCTCCCCCAAAGATCGCCATAATGACCGGTCCCATGATTTGTGACAATAGGCTACACGAAATCAAATTTATTATTGACTCCTTGCCGATCTCGCTATTACTCACTTCTGCGGATTCAGTGGTGTGCATGTATATGGCTATAGTATCCAATTTTTGCGTTAAATGTGCGCTCACACGTCTGAATACCGTTAACGTACTTATACTAAATAGTAGGGGGCGGTATCTCCTTAAGGTGATATTTTATATTATCTAAATGGCGCCTTCTCTGATCTTTGAATGAAAAAACGATCTGATTCACCAGGTGTCCCCATTCAGACTTATTTTTCTATATTGCATCTCTGCATATGTCTTTTCTGAACATCTTTAATTGGTATTGGCCTCCAGATTTCCGCTTGCCATTCTTTAGTTCACAAAAGAAAATTATTTTTACAATTCTCTCGTCAGACATTGTAGACACGTGCGCGCACCATCGCAGCTATCGACACATTAAATAGGTTTCCATTCCGCTGTTATTTGCACGCCTCAATACTTCAGTGTTTCTCACATGAAATCTATTCAATACACGAACAGACCGTCAATACGAGCACCATGTTTCAGATGAGTATAGCAAACTAAGGAGTACTATATTATCATATAAATCTTGATCTTAGTGTTCAATTTAAATTCATGTGAACGAAACACCTTTTACCGGAGTTAAGCAAAAGCAGTTACAGCCGCGCCAATCCTGCTATCGATTTCTGGGTCAAGGTCACCTTTAAATTTTAACTAGTTAGGTAAATCGTTCTCGTAAAGAAATACACTTCTCATTGTGTTTCTTTTTAACGCGCTTAATTTAACCGCGTGAGTAAAAGAAACGAGCAAATTTAGTGTCCAATCAATTCCGTATGTAGCGTATTATAATCTAAACGATCCAGTTAAATAGGTAACATACCTTGACCACTTACTTGTAAATGTAAGTACTTTAACCAAGTTATTAGCACAACAACATTAAGTAATATTTGACGCTTTCATCGGCACTGGCACACGTGAAATTACGTCAAAAACAAATTTACACAATACAATCATGTTCGAAATTAATAGATCTATTATACACCTATTTTACTATTCAGTAACATAAATTTATTACCTTTGTGTCTATTATAAATTATTTTACAAAACTTCGGATATTTCTAATTTTATGGTACAAACAAATTAATTTAAAGACGTCCGAAATTTCTGATAAAAATTCCGGTTGAATGAATTTGCTCTTAACATTATATTCCGTTCAACTGTTTATTTGTACCGTATTTAAAAGATTTTTTATAGTAGCACAGCAAATTGACGACAATGTGTCTGATGGTAAGCATTGTACAATCGCAAAACAGTGGCGACCACCGAGGCCAACAAATCATCGCCAGTCGCCGTTGTCTGCGTAAACAGGAACTGTATAATATGCCCAGGCTAAACCAGAAACGCTGGATAAGTGAACCACTGTGACGGGCTTTTCACCATATGTAAGATGGCTTGAGTGTTTAAAGTTTTAAGATGTTGTTGGTCACCTTACAATCTAATTATAATTATAATTATAATGTAATAATGCTTTTGTTTATATAAACAAACAATGCAGATTATCACATTTCAGTGGTGTCAGTTAAGGTAATTTGAATTCGATTTGCTGTATGAACGGTTTGTTACTTTATTATTTAATAAATTAAATCATTATTATAATTAATTTATTATAACAAACCGTTCATACATCAAATCGAATTCAAATTACCTTAACTGAAAATAGACGATCTTTGATACCACTGAAATATGATAATCTGCATTGTTTGTTTATATAAACAAAAGCATTATTACATTATAAAATTAATTCTTATAACATAACTATTAAGAGTAGAGTTTGAAGATTCCAGGATGTTAATTTTACAATGTTTTACTAGTTCGCAAAACCTCTTTGCCACGGTCAAATAATCAAATATTGATCTAGAAAATTCCACGCAGTTCAATGTACTAAAGATACATTTACAAATGTTTATTTAAATGATACTTGGTTATCAATAATACTTATTGTTTTTAAATGTATTATAGAAAAATTATCTTTAAGAATATTCTTCTAAAATGTTGATAGTTATTCAACTTAAATATCACTTACTCACGCCTTTATGAAATATACAAAAAATGTGTTTTTCTTTAGACTTGGATAACTCCGGACATAGCTATTAATTATGTTTCTTAAAAAATATATCCTAATCAAACCTATTGCTGTAAAGGACTCTCAAATGAATATACAAGTACATAAATGTAGTCCAAAATTATACATATATACTTGTAGGTTTGGCGAACTATAATGAATCTTCCGCTCCAGTGTAGATATCTCAAAACATACTTTGGTTACTATCCAAGATTTTTTTAAATCTTATCAAGGGATAAAATTCTTTACAAAGTTCAATGGATGTCAGAAAAATATTCAAAAGATATTGATGTAGGTATTTGTTTAAAAGGATATACTTGAGACTTTTTCTTCTTTTATTGAATTTATTTTTCCTGTGTTTTCTGTGGTGCTTTATCCTATACAAGTTTAATGACGCGACGTTAACGTTTGAACCAAGGTTAATAACCCTCTTTCAAGATATCTTTGATAACCTCTAAATTATATAATGCTTAACAATTTTAACATTGGAGATAAAACGTCAACTGAAATTTATTTCCTCGTCGCTCAATCTTCATTGACATCTTATCACGGAGTGGCTGTTCAGAACTGCTTTATATTACAGCTGAAAAAGTTGATTGCCATCTTCCAGTGCCTAGTTGAAAAGATACTAATAAACAGATAGGGAATAAACTCACATTTACTCCTCATGAAAACTGTTACAACCGTTTGGTAAGACTTAAACGTTTTTGTCTATTATAAACTCTTCTGAATTACTTAGTTATTTAAATTGCCAGTTGCCATAATAAATAATATAAAATTATTATAAGTATTCAAGTAAATAAATTGCTCCAATCTCATATTTCAGCTTTGTGGTATCATCTAAGAAATTGTATCTATCACTCACGCTTAGAACATTAATTTTCAAATCTAATATTGTATTGAACATGCGACTGGCATTTGTATCAGTTTTCACCCGTTTAAATGTTTCAATTTAGTGACGTTATTATTTTTATTGAAATGATAAAAATATTTCCGTTTATTATAAATTATTTTCTCGAACCTAGTTAATAATTATTTAGTTCTTTTAAGACATATTAGACAATATTGTTCTTTTGTCCGAAGTAAAAACAATAATCTTTCTTAGTGTATAGGTAGTTGATGATATGGCAATCGAGCCCGGCAGGACCATCACATAGTGAAGGATTCCATAGCTACACGGCTTTCGTTATGGTAATCGTCGGCTGTCTGACGCTGGCAAGTTTTTGTCGATCTTTTATAAAAATATCATCTCATGGTGGCCACCGTTGTGTTTAGACTGTTCTGTATTTACCATGGTAATGTGTAGACAATATTTAAAGTCAATATAAAAGTGTTAATTTAACTCCCTAAAATGCGAACAAACATCCTGTCTGCCTTACTATGTATATATTATACAAAAGTTCATCATAAATTCAAATCACAATCGACAAAGCGACGTATTTAATGGTGGTCTATGCCAAATAAGAAATAGCGTAATGATCTCCCATACAATTGTAACAACGAAACATAATGCTCTCGTCGTGGTTTTTAATCGATTTGTTTACAAACAAAACCGATTCATTCGCACTAATAGGGAGGTCGCGTTTGTACTAGATGCTATTTGTATGAAAATGTATGACTATGTGAACAAGAATGTACGGTCGACGCAAGTTATGCCGTTGAACTACGCCTATGCTGGGGAGTCGACTGTTTTTATGTATTATTAATAAAGCATTATATACATGTAGGATGTTTTTAATGTGAATAATTTAACTATTGACCTACTGTGACCTCTGTTATGATATTTGAATATGTACGGAGCTGTTTTAATTAATTGCACTGAAATATATATTAATATTAAATTAATAAATATTAATATATGTATGTACAAGCTGCGTAATATACCAACGAATTTTTCGAAATTGGCGTACATTTACTAATCCAATTAATTTAATTTAATTAAATTATTAACACTATCGGCTGCCGATGAAGGAAAACATCGTGAGGAAACCTGAACACTTGAGAAACATTCTTCTAGTACCACCGTGTGTGAGGAAAATATAGAACTGTTAATGTCTTGGCGTTTGAAATATCCATGTATCATGGGTTGACGTGGTAATTAAGTCCGTGCGTTCCCGTACGTTGTCTCGGGAAGATGCCTCATTGCTCAGCAGTGGAATACTATCAGGCTGGTATTATTATAATATTAACTAATAAATAAATATTCTATTCTAGTTACCAATTTAGTACACGTTACTTAACGATACTAATAACAAGACATTTTTTTAGAAAAAATAAAACCAACTTCAATTGTTTTGAGGAGTTCCCTTGTGTACCTTTGAAGTCGAAGTTCCAATGCCAATGAAATTAAAACGGGACTACCCTTGAGGTATTCTCTTTCTAACGAAAAAAGAATAATCTAAATCAGTTCATAAACAAAGAAGTTATTACTGAACATCCATAAAAAATAAAAAAACATTCGAGTTGAGAACCTCCTCCTTTTTTGAAAATATAAAATAATGAATTATAAAGGGAACAGTTTTTGTTTTGCATTATGTGTATTTTTTATTTTAGTGTGTAAAATATGTGTATTATTTTGAATGCGCTTTTAATGATTATACATTTATTAAATTTCACAAAGTTAAATAGACATATAAGTACCTACTGTAATATGTAATATGATCACGTAATATACAAGTAATGAAAAAACAAGCAAGGATTACATATTTAATAAAGTCTTTCAAAAATACATGTCCTCAAGGTTTTGTGAATGTAGTAAATATAGTTATTATTAAATTTTTCCTTCTCGTTTCATGGTCATGACAACTGCAAGGTTGTCTCGAAAGTGGGTTTCATTAATTAATATCAGTAGTATACGATTATGTTATTTTTATCTTAATATATCTGTGGTCCACGATTTCACCCGTATTAAGTTTATTCTACCAACTCTCGACCGCGTCGCAACTAACACTTCCGTGTAGCCTACCGACGTTCTCACTTGCCATATTGCCTACAGCTTGCAAGATAGCTTAACGTTCATAGTTACTGCTCCGCTCCTTACGGCCGTATCTTTCAATTCGATATTAGTTTCCCAATAAATACATTATAAATGCAACAATATTTTGTCAAATCTGACTGGAAGTTTCAGGATAAGCGTGTTGAAAAAAACAAAACAACAACCCCATATCTGTAATTATATTAGTATAGTATAGATACATTTTGGGAGAAACCGAAGGAATTTCTCGAATTCAGCTGCGAACTAACCTAAAGACTAAATAAACGCATACCTAAATACGACAAGTCGTAGTGAAATAGGACAAAGAGGAAAGAGACAAACAAAAAATTAAATCATTAACATCTGAAGCATGGTTTCGTTGCCGTCGAAATTATTTTCACAATTTTTAACTTTCAATCGACAATGCTTACTTAGTACCATAGACGCATCGAACTACACAATTAAAGGGGTGGCTTTTAACTTAATTTACTACGAACTTGAAATTCGTTAATTCTACTACTGCTTAGAGCTGAACCACTTCAAACAATATAATTTAATCTTAGTTATGCAAATTACACACAGCATTTTGTAGGAAGTACCGTAGCCTACATGCAAGTTCGCAACCCAATTTTACAATGTACTGTACAACCCCAAATGTAAAACAGAAGTTACCCTGATTAGTTTGACATTTTGACGATCATAAAGATAGAAAGGTAGAAAAGATTATAAATATAAAGAGATACAAAATAAATATAAAACAAACACCAAACAACTAATTAACAAAAACAAATAAAGCAATTAATAAGTTACGTGTTGTGTGGGAATACACAGGTCCCAGTCTCAGCATGACTGTCACGCTGAATTAGAGCAGCGTTGATATTCTGATTGGGCCTCTAAACAAATATCACCAGTAAAAATAAACAAGTAATTAATAGAAAATATAATACTTCCAATACTAAGAATTTCTTCTTTTTCCCAACTTGGCAACCGGTTCTCTTTATTAAAGTCGATTACAGCCATTATCGAATGAATAGTTTCCAGTCTTATGACGAATTCAGGATCCTAACAAGATGGTGGCTCCCTTATTAGAAACTTCTAAGAAGTTTTTGTGGCATCTCAGAATTCATGATCCATGTTATTATTTCAAATCCACTTAACTCGCGCTTAACAACCAAGCATTACATACAGTCAAATAACACAAATATATGAATAAAACATAAAAACCCCTACATGACAGTTTGAGATACCGCCAAAAACTCCTACTAAGAAGTTATTGTACAAAAAACTGGTTAGAAATAGTAATAAGGAGAAGAACAATTAAAAAACAGAGTGAAGAGTGCGCTTGAGGGTAGTACAAAAGTAATCTTTTCGGGGTAAGCAACACACAACAACTATTTTTTTTCTTTATCAAGCCCGGTGGAGCTGTTAAATTATTCTAAGTCTTCGGTCCCATGAAAAAAGTTCTATACACATGCATTTAATTAGCGAATCTTTTAATTTCACAAAAACTAAGAGAATTATATTTTCCTTGACTTAACTAATTTAAAAAGTATATAAAAGCATCATAACTGACGTTAGTTTATTAGAAACATTTTGTTATTTCGCCTTTTTTAATTATGTCTAAGTAAACAAATAATTAGTCTAACTAATAAAAGTTAACTGTAAGCGTGTAATATAAAACAAATATATAAAACACGCAAATTAAGAAACAAAACTAATTATTAAAGTTTAACTTGTTAATCTTTCAGGCGGACCGCACGCTAGTTTGTCACCGACGTGGTATAAAAAAAAACCTTACTAATATTATAAATGCGAAAGTGAGTTTATTTGTTTTCATACTCAATTACGCAAAAACAGCTAAATGGGTTTGGATAAAATTTGGCACACAGACAGCTTATAACCTGGATTAAGACATAGGATACTTTTTATCCTAGTAAAGGCCCAATTCTGAAGTCCACGCAGACGAAGTCGCGGGCACAGCTTGTAGTAAATAATTGTAACATTAATTATCCATAATTATGAATTAAAGTTTAATAATCATACCGTGAATTTAGAATCTATAGTAATATAATAAAGCGAAACAGTTTTTTATTTGTAGTTTAAACATGATAATACCTGAAACTACGAATCCGATTTAAAAAAAATGTTTTTGTATATGATAGCCAGATCCATGAAGAATAGTATAGGCTATCTAGCATTATACTACATCGCTCAGCTAGCTTTAAACATTGATTTTTGTTAAGTAAATTGGAAGAAACAGCGCACCCGAAGAACTTTATCCACGTGCGCTGGCGTAATGGTTAGTGATACGTAAATACAATGTTCTACAAAATTATTAACCCTTAATACATCCAAAAAAGTTTGCGATATCATATGCGTATCTCTTATACATAAGCCACAATAAAGTATTTTATGATAAAAACTTATTAAAAATTGAAAAGTGATTTATGAGCATTATTATTAGGTATGTCATATTAATCCTTACAAACGAAAGTTACTTTATAAACAAGACAATTTTATGAAGATAAACTTTGCCCATTATAGCATGTTATTTGGACTCATACTTTGTGATAATGGAAAATTAAAATAATACAAAACTCCGTTCAGATCTATAAATATAGGTCACAAGTCACAAATCACAAGTCCCGGATAGGTTAGTTCATATCATCCGCGATTATCTCACCGGCCGCACCTTCCGCTAGTTGAACTCTCTACCGCTTAACCTGTACGCTCAGGCGTCCCGCAAAGCTCCATTCTGGCGCCTTGCCTATTCAATCTGTACGTCAGCGACCTCCCGAGGCCCACGGGCCGACCCGATTCTAAACATTATTTTACTAATAGGAAGCTATATTATTCCTAAGTGCATTTTTTATAATTAGCTGTTGGTAGTTTTTAATCAAGTACAAATAGAACTAATGTTTTTTTAAGTTTGTAGGAATTGTAATCTATATATATTATATACATATATATGTAAGCTGTTCAACTTAATTCCCTCCTCTCTCTTTCATAATAGAACCAAACGCTCTGGACTCCGGAACCACGGTTTTACGATAACCTTCCTCTCGGCATGAACGTAAAAGTTCTCTACGTCATATCTTTGCCGTACTGTGAATCTGTGGAACTGTCTCCCGACCAGTGTGTTCAATCCTTCCTACAACATGCAATCCTTCAAACATAACGTGAAGAGACAAATGAGCAGGTCGGCATGACAGCGACCACCGGCGATGTATTGTAAATCCCACGGTGGTCGCCGATGTTGTTGGATTGCACTGTGCTCACCATCAGGTAAAATGCTGTCATTTTGCGGTGTTTCGATAAAATATATTAATAGTAATAATCATCATCATTTGGGCCGAGACGTCCACTGCTGGACATAGGCCTCCCCGAAAGGTCGCCACAATGACCGGTCCTGTGCTGCCCGCAACCAAAAGCTTCCCGCAACGTTTACCAGGTCGTCAGACCTCATTGTGGCGGCCCACGCTGTGTCTTCCAGTACGTGGACGCCACTCGAAAATTCTTTGACCCCATCGGCCATCCGTTCTACGAGCTACGTGGCCCGCCCACTGTCACTTAAGTCTAGCTTTTCATAGGGCTATGTCGGTGATTTTGGTTCTCACGCGGATCTCCTTATTTCGGATTCGATCACACATAATGTTAATAATAATAAATAACAGTACAAAAAATGTATTCCAAAAACTCGTAACATTAAAAAACGATTCAAAAATGTTATTAAGTTACAGGATAAAAAAAACATAACATATTTAATAGTTGCTTAATAAAGGAAATATACCTAATTATACCCTAAATTTATTTCAACTATTCAAAATTTGGTCGGTTTTTAATATTTTTTTTCTTTAATATTCACAATAAGTACACCAAATTTGACGCTTGTATTCATAACAGTTTATAAAATAGAGCAAAAAACAATGTTGAAAAACGTTTCTTGTATGGAGAATATTCTCCTAATACCATCATTTAATAGAGAATTAGCAATATCTTAGAGTTTTGGCGTTTAAACTTTACAAATGCATTCTGAACTAGTGTCTTGATTAAACACGTTGTTTGGAGAAGGTGTCAATAACCCAAGAGAAGTAGATATAAAAAAATAATATGAAAGTAAATGATTACTTAAAATTACTTCAGCTCAGAACAATTCTCTGAAGAATATAACAAACAGAAAACTAATTAGGTTTAATGTTTCTACATTAATTTATGAAAAACTGAAGATTCTGTGGGGATTAATTCTGTGGGAAAATCCGATATAATTCCCAATGAAATATATTTCCTTTTACTCCAAATTGAATATTACGTAAGACATGATTAAATTTACAACATTTTGTTTTACGTTTATATTTATTTTATTAACGCACGCCATACGGTTGTTTCATATGCACCGCTCGTTGCACAATGCCATGACCTATCCGGAGAAACATTCATATTATTTGGTTTTCCTTGTATTTTATATTATACGCAACAACAAATGAATTAATATTTGTTTACTTCACCATGATCCGAATGAAAAGTACCGTTACAAAAAAAAACAAGTAGCATTTATATTATTTAATTCTCCTTGTATTTTTTGTCATATGTATTAAAAAAATATTTATGAAAAACTTTTTATTATTTCCTAATAACAAATATATTCAACTAGCATTTAGGAGACGCAATCTATTAGCCATATATTTAACTAACATGACAGTTGTTAAATTGTTTACTTTCTATAGGTAATGTGCGGTATATTGCACGAGTCAGCCAATCGAATGGTATTTATTATGTGAGCAATTCTTGTATATATATTATTGGTTTCGCAGAAACGGTTCTAAACGATTTCGATGTTTTTTTTGGATAATGTAAGTTTTTTCCCAGTCATAAAGCTAAGCTCGCTGCTTGGTCACGTAGTGACAATTGGTCAATATTATCCGATGTATTTATTCTACTTTTATTCTACTTTACATAATATGAACATATATTAAATGCTAGTGATGCTCCCGCGGCTCCTCGCGCGTTTTACGCAGTAATTACTTACATCCCGTAATTTTATTTTTACAATTATTGACAATTCGTATAGTCTATCAACTAAGAACTGACATATATGTACTACCCGTGTACAACATTTCGCCTAAATCGGTTGACTAATTATTTATTTATTATTTTATTTTTATTATATATTATTTTTACTATTCCTAAATGTTTTATTGTCGATTCTTATAGCCTATCGATTATAGAAAGAAAGAATTTATTTATTTATCCATCACACAACAAAAACATAAAATTACAAAAAACAATATAAAATTATGTATAAAGAGATTCCAGTATAAAACAAACACTACTAAAACAAAACAATAAGTATCATGTTGTGTGGAAATAAACAGGTCCCAGTCTCAGCATATTTGCTGCACTCAATCAGTGCAGCGCTGGTATTCTGACTGGGCCTCCTAAACCGATGTCACGGACACCAATAAAAAAATAGAATGACGTATGGAATGACGTATGCCTCACGACTACAAAATTTGTTCAGAATCGGTAGATAATGGATGTTTTACGATTTCTAAAAGTATGTTTGACATTCTCATTTCCTATCAATTATGGAATGGCACACGCTTTCCATCTTTGAAAATATGCATCAAAATCGGTTCAGAATAAAAAAAAATGTTTATTGTTCGAAATTATTTTCTTCGCGATTTCTAAAAGTATTATCGAAATATCTTTCATCATTTGATCCATGACATAAGCTTCCCATGTACAAAATTTGTTAAGAAACGGTCAAGCCATTGTTGAGTTAAATCCAAACAGACATACAAAAATATTTGAAGGGCATACTCGTGATCAGTGTCCTTTATACAGGAAGTCTAGTGTGAAATTTGTACATATAAAAACCGTTTAATTAATTATTTAATGGTACAACATAAAATAAAATACACAAATACAAATAACATAACATAAAATAAGGAAATAAATTAAAGTTGACATTTATTCTTAATATGTACACTCATTTACGAATAATAAATCCGGAAACAATGCAATATCCACTTACTTACTCCTATAATATTTTCTTTTTTTTTTCAAGTTTTGCCATGCGGTAAAAAATTTTAGAACAATACAAAAAAGAAAGAGAAGGGTTCGACCTGAACCTCTACTTATGAACATCCAGACAGTGCAGCTATACCGTGTACAAAATTTAATGAAAATGGGATGAATATTAATAAAGAAATCATTTTCGGAAATTATTTTATTTTACTATTTCTAAAAGTAATATTGGTAATTCTATAATACAATCCATGTCCAAAATTACATAAAAATCGGTCAAGCCATTTTTATTCAAATCCAAACAGACAGACAGGCGAAGCAATTATGAAGAAATGATTTCTCAGTGTTAGCGTCTACGGACACCACGTCGATTGACGTGAGTTCAAATCCCTGCAATGAGCCTGAGCTTTCGGTGAAGGAAAACATCGTGAGGAAACCATACGCATGCTGGTCGGGCTTTTTTTAATACCCGCCTGGCTAGCTACCACCCTCATGTTGAAAAACTGCCGCCAAGCACGAATAGATTTGTTACGGCAGCTGTACTTAAAAGCCAGTCTTCCACTAGGCTTAGCATGTTATCATACTGGGCCTCATGGTCACTTAAGAACAGGTGAGATTATGGCCACAACGCAAAAAATTAAGTCATATTCGTAACCAGTGTCCTACATAATTATTACATTGGATAATTTTGAAAAAAATTACATGTACAGATATAACTACAAATTTATGAATATATATATAATAGATATCCAGCGCAAAAGTGCAAGCATTAAAATTACCGGTAATTGATACTAAAATCTTTAAATCGATTATTGATTGCCGAATCATTTACCTATTTCGTCAATAGATATGATTTTATCCCATTTGATTTGAAAATTATTCGTAAACGATTATGTGAGTACTGTCTATTGAAATATTTTTCTTTGAATAAATGGACTTAAAAATAATATTTACTAATCCACTATTACACCACGTTAAATTCTATAACCCTTTAAAAAAGTTGTTATTGCGTAGGTATGCTAATATTAACACTTTGTAAAGATACAAAACTAAATAGCGTTGTCTACAACGATGGCTTTCGTAAATTTTATAGTCTGTAACATATTACATGATTTGTATTGAGAAATTTGTATTTGAGCGTGTCCAATAATTTAAAGGTTCAATGCGCGATAACAATTTAATATTAAAGTTTACTAATAATAAATTTTGCGATTCATCTGGACCTATGATGGTTTTGGTATTCGTGATATGTGATAAATAAAGTTTTATTAATTTCGATATGTGGAAAATTATAATTGCTTTTTGATGTCATCGAGATCATTTCATAGATCAAAGTGTGATAAAACCTGTGTTAGGTTAGACTGTAGAAACACCAACACCAGACATTTCTGATCGTAGCAAGGCAAAGTAACGTCACTGTGCCTAATGGTAAGCAAAGTACAATCTAGAAACTCTCTTTTACTCTGTTTTTGCCACAAAACAGCAGTGCTCGAGCTGCTGTATTCCAGTCCGAAAGGTTAGACTGTCAACACGCACTAGCACATGAGGTTTTTCAACTCAGTCCTCAGGAGTAGACCAACCAATTATCACTAGTCTCAGTTACGATTACGGTTTTCTTTGACGCTAATTTTAAATAGCTATAGGTTGCAACCATCACTATAACTCAGAATATTAAAAAGAAGACGTACGGCAATGGATTCATACGTGGAGTTGTAGAAGCAAAAGAAAATATCGTGTTGAAACCATAGCATGGTGGAAGGGTATCTTCCAGTGCCCGTCAAACTTTGAATCTTTAAATGAAAATTTAAAGATTTAATTAATCTTTAAGTCAAACTTATTACACATCCTTTTGTAATTGCTTATTACAAAAGGATATACATATATATATAATGTGTGTGGAAGTAAAAGGTTTGAAAGCCCCAGACTAAATTGTGCAGATTTCAACAGAAAATTTACCGTAGAGAAAGTTAGATAGGCTCGGAACCGGTGCATGGTGTATGGAAGGATTAAATAATTCTAATGAAGTGAAAGGGTTTGCGATAACAACTCTAATGCTCCACAAATGCTCCATCCTTTCTACCTATCCCAGTAAAATTAATTAAAAATACGAAATTGGGACGTTAGTGAATATAGTTTCGGAGTGTTTATTCGTTATAAATGCATTCATTTATTATCAGCTATCAATATTACTCATAATACTTCTTAGGGAACTGGTAATACTTCCCAGTATCTTTTTTTTTTGTTAATTTTGATAAAGCTATTTCTCGTAAATACGGAAGATGCGGCCGAAGATTTTAATACGTGAAATTCGGAACAGGAAATTACTCTCAAGCGGGGCTGCGGAATCACAATTAGAAGACAGTTTTCAAACTTTATGTTTATGCATAGTTACTAGGTGTGCATGGGGCTTACTCGTGTTAAATTTATTCGACTAAAACTTCACCGCGGCGCGCGTAACCCAGCTGTGCAGCGTATCTTTGTTCTCACTGACAAAGTATAGGGATACTTGCCTACAACTTCCTAGAGTACTTAACGTTCATGGTTACTGCTCCGCTCCTTAGGGTCCTAGCGTGAAGTTATATTGGCTATAAACCTTCCTCAATAAGTACGCTATGAAAAGCGAAATGAATTGTAGGTCCGATCCATCGGCATAGAGCCCTAGAGCCAAGCAGCCGCTCGCGCGATACAGTGACTCTACAATCACTAGCTTTCACAGCCATACATGACACTGCATTATACACACATACACAAAACACAGGTACATAGGTTCTGTAAAGGACCTTTTTTTCTTTTTTTGCCTAGTTAGATTAGACAAAAATTTTTAGACCACTAAATACACATACACATGTTCCTTCCCTCCTCCCAGGGGGAAGAAACATGTATATATGTATAGTTAGTTTAGATCAAATGATAGGGAACTAGTCAGATCGCGACTTATTTGCATACGCGCAACAGTCCGAACCGAGGTTCGGCCACTTTGGCACCCTCGGATGTTGTTGCAAAGCTTTCGTGGCTGAGTGCTTTAAGCGCTCGCCCCCAAGCCCGGTAAAGCAGTAAAAGTCGTAAAGGCTCCAGGCAAAGGCTAACAGTATAGTCAGTACGAAAAAAAAAAAGCGAAATGAATTTTTCGAACCTAACTGGTAGTTTTATATATTAGTACGTTTAAACAAACATGCCAAAAAAAAAAAAAACTTAAGAGCTTAGTAATAACAGTATTATTGGCAAAAGAACTAAAAAACGTCACTATGCAATAATAGTATTAATTCATCGCGACGTTTTTCTTTAACGTAAAATTTAGGCTAATTATCGACTTCGAAAAATGCAAAAATCAATAATCTTGACGCATTATTTTTACAAGTGTTTTTGTGTACCCTAGAATCCGTATGGACGGTATGAACTTAACGCTATCATAATATAGCTCGTTACAGTGAAAGCGGCTAATTAAGAACGTTTGAATAATTATGTATGAGCATGGCTCGGAACTTCACTACTAAATATTATCGCATGTCTACTACTGGTGAATGTTATAAAACCTTTCACGTTGTTTGGCAGGCTTCATGTGCAGTAATAGTAGCCCTATTGTTGAGCTAAGAGATCGTTGATTCAATGTATAATATAGTATACTAGCCTTATACCCGAGGACTGTGTATGAATTAGTCCATATCATTTGTACTATCGAACAATCGATAGTGAGTCTTAAACTATTTATAATAAAAATTTGCCATATTTGAAAAGACAGGCACATAATTTTCTCTGACAGCTATCCCAGCAAATCCCAAGAGATCATTTGCTTTTTATCGCCGCGGACGCTCGGGCGCGTCGCTTAGATGTTAAATAGGGTACTAAGACACAATCGATACTGGATCGATTAATATAGGTATAGTTTTTTACACAATAATCGATATACCATCGAAATTTCAAACGAACGATGTATAATGAACACTGTCCGAGGGATTTCCCATCGGCAACTGACTTTCAAAATTATTTACGAGTGTAAATATTTTAAACACTATTTAATTTCAATCCTTTCTTAGTGCGGTATATATGGAGCTACTGTGGCAATTGACATGTTTCTAGACTCACCAGTATGATCTGTGTGTAGTCCGACTTTCAGTGCTAGTTTTGTTAAGTAGAATATATCAGTGCTTTGAAAATCAAAAATACTTTATTCAATTTAGGCCCTAAGAAGGCATTTATGAATGCTAAAACACTACCGCCGCGGCCGGTTCGGAATATATCCCAGTCAACGAGAAGAGTCTGCAAGAAACTCGATCGGTTTTTTTAAGGATAAATAATATTTACCCTTAATTATTACATATATTATTATTAACAGAGAGAGAGCCGTTTCCAGATATCACTATCATTTACGTAATGATAGTTACCCTTTAATATCCTTTGGCAGTTAAACTTGATTAACATGGTCCTTGAACTTATTGTGTAGGAAATACGTTATGTTTAGGGATCTCATTATATGTTGTAGAACTAAACAATATTAGCTAAACAACTTTTATTGATCTTACTAAGTCTAATTCAACGACGGTACCCATAGTGTAAGCTACGCTTAGTTAAGCATTAAATTGCGTTATGCGAGATTGTAATAGCAGCTTGTCAATATCTCACTTCTGGGAACGTGCCTCTTCCTGTGAAAAGGCAGTGATTTATCAGCATACCAGCTTTGACGATATCGAACGCGTTGAAAATTCTTAGTTCTGTATTAAATTGAAATTATCAAAATAATAAATTATCATTATACAATCGAGATTTTTTTTTTATCTGTATACGAGTAGTATACATTTTATTGTCCACAGGCTGCACTTAAAAGCATATATGATTAATATAATAAATAATATTTCGCATATGATTGGTAATATATGAGATCTAATACAATCTCCGTTTGTTTACAATACGCTATCTATAAATCGAACTTTATTTGGCATAGCTTGTCCAGTACGTTAGTATATTATGTACCAATGAAAAACAAATAAATTATTTTAAGTACCGGTATGTAATTAAAGGAAAAAATATTATGATATACATGTAAATAAAATTAATGTTTAAATCGTGTTTGATGTCATATCTTTTTTGTAGTATCACGGTTTCATGGCAAAGTAACTGTATTGTATATAATGGTTAGCTCAGTAAAACAGAAAAATAAGGACAACGACCGAAGAGATGAGTAGTTCATCGTGAGTCGTCGCTGTCATATCGACCTGCAACCTCTTGATAACAGGATATACACTGGCAGAATCCGTAATGCAACAATGGAAATGAGCGTCACTGTAGAGGATCCACCATGTACATGGTGATCGTAACACATTCGAGTACAGATAGTCTACTATCCTCTTGATTGCTTGATATACTCCTCCTGATCCCGGAACGGGACACGCCTAAGCATGCCACTACGGCGGGTAACTTGATCGTGTCCGACCACGCAGTTTAAAAAAAGAGTTGTTTTTTTTAATTATCATTATTTCTTGATCTCATGGATTTCATTAAAGTGTAGTCTAGTGATATTATTATTCATTTTAAAATATTACAGTTTAATTTTGTCCCCCTATTATATCGTTCATTTATAACAATGTTTTGTTCTGTTCCTGTTTGTTATTAATATTATTATGATTATATTTGATCGACGCAGGCGTTACTTTTCGGAAATCCGTCGTAAATAATTTATCATTTACACATTTATTTATTAACAAATTTATTTACCATTCAAACGTTTTATGTTGTACGAAGAAGAAACTACTACTAATCGAATGCAGGAGGAAGAAGCTAAACAACATATAAATTATTATTATTATAGTTATAATTAGTTTGTGCTCTGTTTTCATTAACATTATATAAATTTTTGTTTTTATGTATAGGACTGCCTGAAGAGCTTTTATTAGTAACATACTCTCTAGTATACTTATGTAGAATATTATTTATGAATGTTTGACGCGTAATGTTGTTGGAGTATCTAATAAAATAAATAAATTAAAAAATAGTATTTTTTTTATCGTTATAGGTTTTAGCGTAGTGGCCACAATCTCACCTGATGTTAAGTGACGATGTGGCCCAAGATGGTATCACGCTAAAACTAGTGGAAGACTGGCTCTCAAGTACAGCTGCCGGAACACACCTATTGGTGTTTGGCGACAGATTTCCAACTTGAGGGTGGTAGCTAGCCAGGCGGGCATTAAAAAAGCCCTACCACCATGCTATGGTTTCCTCACGATGTTTTCCTTCACCGAAAATACTCAGGCTCATTGCAGGGATTCTAACTCACGTCACTCGACGCGAAGTCGTACACGCTACCACTGAGCCATCATCGCTTCATAAAAAAGTTGATTTCGAAATAATATCTGGATTAAACGCATAAATAAAACATTTATATTTATAATTGTATATGCGTAAACGTACGTGTTTTCCATAAACGTTAAGTCGAACAGAACATGGACCGTGACCACGCTTAATAGTGAGAGTGAAAAAATGTGAGCGATCGTTCTGCGCGCTACACTTTCGCTATTACCTTTTACATTCAAACGCTATTACGTACCTTAATCGTACTCGAATAGAGTCTAATACAGGTTAAATTAAACATATACGGATATCCTAACGATTGTTCTAAATAAGACTCAAATGCGACAATAAAAAAAAAACAGTTTTAGCACAACACGAATGTTGTTACACAATTTGCAATGTATCTATGGATTTTATTATAATTATGTGTAATAGTGTGTTATGTCACGCGATGACGTAAGTATTCACTTGTTATACATAATCTGAACACACACTTAAATCTATGCAGTTTCAAAAACCGCGATGAATAATCGAATGCTATCATCGCTTTGCTATTGTTAAAGTTGTACTATTATAATGATAGGTAATCCACTAATATCATAAAGTTCAAGTGATTGTTTGTTTTTTATTTGTTTATTTTGAAAGTGGCTATCTCTAGAAATACTATTCAGATTCGAACAATTCTTCTTTCCATTTAATAAGTTACTAGCTAAACTCGGCCATGTTTCGCTGTGGCTTAGTCTATTATTAATTACTATGGAAGTAAATAAAAATAGATTCACGAAGAAAGCGTATCATTTAATTTAATACTTTACATTCTTTGTTATTCAAAACAAAAGTATTTACGAGTAGAAATATTTTAAAACAAATCATTGAATATAGTAATGTGTGTAATTAACAATATATGATAAATATAATCATTTTAAAGATATAATTGTTTTTTATTTAAACTTGAGAAACTAAATTATAAAGCTCGCGAATCGTTTGGAATTTTCCATGGCATTTCGAGATATAAAAAAACTTTTAAATATAATTTCAACGTTGTGTAAAAATTTGAAGTCAATCCGTCGATTACTTTTCTAGATTTACGTATACAAACATTCGGAGGCTGAATAGTTTATAACATATACTAACTGGTCCGGCAGACGTTGTTCTGTCTTTTCTGGTAGTTGATGGTTCTACGAGAGTGCCAGCTATCGGATCCTGATATATCTATAAACCATCGTCTCGATAAAACAAATATACTATGTAAATATGAGCTCAATCTTTCAAGTCGTTCAGAAGTTATAGAATCACTAACAGTCTCACACAATATTTTTATAATTATACTAACTGTGCCCCACGGTTTTACTTGTTTGAAATTCATTCCACAATCTCCTAAATCCATAATTTATTTAATAGTTGCTACATTGCTATGGAACCAAAAAGATAAAGGTTTGTAAAATGGTAGTAATATAAAAATAAACGAAATAAACAACGTTTTATAGTTCCCAGTTAAAAAACTGCCTGTTGTAGTAAAAATAAACCCAATTTGACAGCAAGTTTAAGATCGTGTTGAAAAAGCGGCAACATCAACAATAGGAAAAAAACAGACAAATTAATAACAACTAGAGACGTCACAGATTGGATTCTCATTAGTTATCAGCTGATATAGTCAGTAGTTGGCAAATAATAGATCTGGATGATGATGTTCTTGCTGACATATATTGACTTTATATTGGTCACTGTTAAAAGACCTACAAAGTAAAAGCAATTTATAAGTCACCTCCATCGTCTGCTTATTCTATGAAATGGAATAAAATTGAAATAAAATGGTGTTAGCCGTAAACTTATTAGGATAGCTGGGCAAGTTTATTTGTCTATATTATTTAAAAAATATTTGCTTATAATAAAGATTTTGTATAGGAGGTAGTAACAGGATAAGAAAATATCACATTTCTTTGGTCCAATTATTTTTAAAAGCTTATATCATACTAGTTTCTGGAGCCTATCTTATTCTTTGCATAAACGATTATTGCACTGAGAAGAATTTATTTAAATTAATATAATCGTGAGAACGTTGATTTACCAGGACCTACGAATCCTATCTATACTTGTAGATACAGTCTACAATAAAGTCTATAATATGTAGATTTGTCATTAGCAGAAAAGAAGAGATAAATGTCCTACACTTAATCTTGAATTGAGATTGTGAAATAAATCTCAAAGAATTTAATCATTTTGCACAATTTATTAATGTTTCGAGATTCATTGCACATAAGCAATATATGAAATTGCGGAAATATCATTACGTCTCCTTTACTTCCTCCTAGCCTCATATCTTCGCACGAACTTTGTCAATATATTTATATATTTCCTCGTCTCTTCCATAAGTACCCAATTCATAAAATATTCCACATCTTATTAGGATATAAGCACCTATTGTGATCAGGAGTAGTGGATGTAATGAGTTAAGTCGCAATTACGAGGAATAGTTAAGGATATCGCGTGATTGTCGACGACACCTTGATCGTGATTCGGACGATCAATGTCAAAGACTTTTAAAATTATATGTCACGAAGCTTTTTATGTAATGAAGCTTTCAAATCAATTCATTTAAGAGGGTATGACCACGATTTAAAATTTATAAGAACTTCAAAGTTGATCTATTATTATTATGATTATATTATTATGTTGATTTTATTATTTCGACTATGTTTCGCTTGGCAAGCTCCTTCAGCAACTTCAAAAAGCCGTCCACCAAAATGCTGTTATTCTCTCGAACTCTCTCAGACCCTGGTCTATCCACTTACAGCTCAACGTTGCTTTATAGAACATTATATATTATATATGTATAATATATATTACATCTATAGAGAGAATTACATAATAAAATCTAAGTTCAAATATTATGCATATGTAATGTATTTCTTGTAATCAAGTCATTTTAAAGCTATCTTTTAACCGAAGAATGACACAGCGTTTTGATTGTGTTCTTGGGTGCGATTTTAGCAATCATCAAACAAGTCAGTTTTCAATTTCAGAATTATTAATAATAACCAATTATTATTGCATAAGACTATTAATTTTTTGATAACATCATACACTTAATTAGTAAAACTATAATTAGTTTTTTTATTTATTAATTCATTGCACCTTAACAATCTTCCTTGCCCTTACTTAGAAGACACCTTAACAAGATCGTGTGAAAAAATCACAGCTTGGTATAATTAATTATAAGTTTAATATTAAAAGAAAATTCATTAGTATCATAGATAAATATTAGTAATATAAGCATATAAGGAATTCACTTACCATTTTGTAGATAGGTATTTAAAAAAAATAATGTCACCAATATTCACAAATAAATTAACTTTATGAACTATCACAAGTCACATTAACTCACAACACTGTCTGTATCCGAACACGATTAGCCAGGCCAACTTTGGACGTCTGCAAAAAAAAAAAGAACAAAATAATAGTATAAATAGCGAGTTAGTGAAAGTGCTTGAAACTTTTGGCTTGAGATCGTTACAAACTTATCGAACAGTTTCGGTTTGTTGGTAAATAATTAATGTTACGCTTTGATTCGTCACGTTACGTAAATTATTTTGCAAGTTTCGTTTTACGTTTCTTAATTTGTCATTTTATTCTGGTGAAATTTTAGTAACTCTAAATTTATATTATAATTGACATTATTAGCATGCGCGAGTCAAGGATATCTGCCGACCGGGGCAAGATTAAATTTGCCGCCCTTAAAGACTATAAACAAAGCTAAAATGTGTAATTGTGTATTTCTTTGATACATTGCATGTATCCTTATGTATGTTGATTAAAAAAAAATTGTGTGTAAGATTCACACACGATAGAAGTGAAACTTCATTTTAAAAGACATTTTCCATTTTATTTAAACAGTCTGCAATATACATACACACCGACATTTACTCTCTCGCTCTGGCTCACACAAAGAGGAGAGACCGATAATGTGCGTTAAACGTTTAACATTTAACGTTTCACATTTAACATTTACGTTTAACGATTGGAAGTCGCATAAGAAGTTTCACTTCAATAAAGCAATACGTTTTGTATTTATATAATCTGAAAAAATTTTAAATGTTGAAAGTGTTCATAGGCACAAAGCTCAGGCTTTTAATATTTAAAAAAAACCTTTTTTTTCTAAACAATAGACAAAGATAATTTTATTAATAACATTTCGATTTGTAATTTAGTCCATGGAATAACTCTATTTTTTTATTTTCATTTCAATCCTGAGAAACTGAGCTTGCATAGTTGTCATGTCATGTCTTACCATAAAGAATTGGAACAACCGTTGTTTTATTTCACAAAATATCCTATTCGTGTTAAAACGTCAAGATAATCAACAAAAATTAGTAGTAATTGTCTAGGAAAATCTGTGATTTTGAAAATATTTTATATATTTTTTAAGTGATTTTGATACTTAAAACCTATTAAAACGTAACATATTGATCTCAGTAATTTATTAAGTGAACAATAAAATCGTGCAAACTGAGCATTTCTCGGAAATGGCTCTAACGATTTTAATTCTTTTTTTTTTGTTTCATTTTTATAGTTTTGGTTTCCAAAATTACTTAGGTGCTATTTTTTCTTTGGAAGACACCAAGAGAAACTTTTCTCCTAGATTTTGCACATTAATATAACTCAATCCTATATACCCTATAGTTTCGGAGATCTCGTGATGAGTCTTATTTCGCTTATAAATATACATTATATTAAGGTATATACGAGTACCAAGGTAATGTTACGATGGGGCTGGCATGTGCAAATTTTATAAAAGCTTTTATAACGTCTGAATTAAAAAAAGATTTCAATAGAATCCCCCTTGGTAATTCAGCCTATATTTTATTGTGATGCATAATAAGTATGCCAAAATGTTTAATAACGTAGATATAATTTTAAAATTTAAGTTCAAATATTACGTCATTATTTCATTCGTGGGAAATCGCGAACACAGCTACAGAACATAATATTTTATCGCGAAAAAAAGTATATTACAATTAACCTGATCCGTTTTGATTTTTAATGTTAGTGCATCTATAAGGTTAATGACCTATCGCAATGATGTCACTAAACATCATAATTATATAACAGTTGTTGTAATACCGATGTGTGCAAAACGATTACGTCATATATTGCTCATATTTGTTTACCTGATCTAAAAAGCATATTAATGCTTTTAAAAAGCGATTTTTTTTAAACTGATAAATGGTAAATATTTTTTTATTATTTATGTACATGGTCATAATATCGATCCGCCATTTTCTAGAAACATACTTAAAGTATTCTCTTGATAAATATTTGCCTAACCTCATATTAGATCTAATTTTTTTTTCAAATACAACTAATGTGGCACACTAGCGTACTGCCCGCCTGATGGTAAGCGGCTACCGTAGCTTATTTACGCTTGGAAAACCATAGGTATCACTAGCGCGATTTCGACCTTGAACCCCATACACCAAAGAGCTCTGGAAACCTTACTCACCGCAGGAACACAACACTAGGTTATTTGGCTGCGATCTTCTGTATGATGGAGGTATTCCACCAGTCGGACTACCCCAAGTAGAGAGGAATCTCCAAATAAGTTTAATGTCTTGCGTGCGTCCGATAGTGATTCTACAACTTCTGAACGACTTGACCGATTGAGCTAATATTTAGGTAATGTTGTGATCGTGTTATTAACTATCTGAAAGGGCAGAACACCGTCTGCCGGGCCAGCTAGTTAACATATAACAACAAAGCAAATAAACGCTTTGTAAATTAATGTTCCAGTAAATTTAAATATTTTTTTATTGGAAACCACCAAAAATGTACCATAATAATATTCATTATTTACATAAAGTTAATATAATATTCGTTTATAAGGTAAACGAGCGTCTGATGTGAAGCTTATGGTAAAAACTTGTTTTTATCCGCGAGATATCCTCGATGATTGTGACCACCGGCCTGCAAATATTTATGAAGGTAACACTAAAATAACAAGCTTACGTTTTTATTTAAGGAGATCAAGGGACATTTACTTGCGTAATAGTTATTACGTAATTTTACAACCTTGTCTATATTTTAAATAGACTTCAATGGGGTGAAGCCAGTCCAAGGTTGGATTGCGGTAAAAAACAAACTTTTACTGCAAAGTAGTAGTTCTCGCGGTGTTTTGTTCAGGATGTTGGCAAGCATTGGCGCAAGAATCATTCGAACTCAATCTTCAGCTGTAGCAACCTATCAGTGACTGACTTCGGATAGGTCAGCAGTCTTATTAGAGGATGGTCGAAGATGGTTATATGCTACAAATGGTACAACTTCAAATAGACTATATGACCAGTTTTTTATTTCTTGTATAAAAAAATTACAAGAACAACATTTGTGGTCTTCATAAATATACTTAAAAAGAGGCTATATAACTTCATGCTGCGACCCTAAGGATCGAAACAGTAACTAAGTAGGTACACTAAGCAATTATTTTTTTCGATCTATCTAAGTTGTTAACCGAAAGCCCTAAAGATTTAGATGGCTTTTACAGCTTCACCGGGCTTGGGTGCGAGCGCTTAAGGCACTCAGCCGCAAAAGCTAGGCAACAAGCTCCAAGGGTGCCAAAGTGACCGAACCTCGACATGGACTGCTGCCGTAGTTGCAAATAAGTCGCGAACTGACTAATTCCCTAGCCGTAATTCGATCTAATTAACTATACATATATACATTTCTCTTTACACTGGGAGGAGGGAAGGAACATCCGTACATGTATTTAGTAATCTGACAATTTTTGTCTACACTAACTAGCCAAAAAAAGAGAAAGAAAGGTCCCTTACAGAACCTATATACCTGAGTGGTGTGCGTGCAGTGTAATAAGTGTATGTTGGTAGCTAGTGAATGCAGTGTCGCTGAATCGCGCGAGCGGTTGCTTGGCTCAAGGGCTCCATGCCGGAAGAACGGACCCAAACTTAAGTTGCCGCAAGAGAGGGTGAACGTGGTAAGTGTGTGGTAAGTACGGGAAATAAGAAAAACAATAGGGTACATGGGTGTGTTTACGGCGACGCGACGCTGTGGAGAGTTGATCGAATTTTAACACGAGTGAAACCGTAGGATGCAATTAGTAAATTATATAACAGGAATTGGAAAGCAGAAGTTATAAAAGTGATATTTGTACATAAAACAAAGTACAATTGGAGTTTAATAATTTTAAAACGGAAGAAAAGTTCCACTCAAACACCCAACGTTAAGTAACTCGGAAGTAGCGCGAACACAAAAGAGTCAATCGTAGAAGAAAATCAATTCTACTATCCTTAATTACAAAGTTTCCCTTTGAGGACTATCTAACTAACTTCCACTCTGTCCACTATACCATTTTATTTAAACAACTAAGTTACGCTTTCCGCCCAAGTTATGAATTCAGGAAGAAATGACGCCATTTGAAAGTAGTCGTAATGTACTACAAGCAAAACCATTTTACAAGATCATTATTTACTTTTTATCTCTAAACATGAAATTCCCTTGAAGTTTTTAATATGTCTATTTAATAAAACGTTAATAATATTTTCAAATAATAACTATAACGTGAATTATCACAGAAAATATTGCAGGTACTTCACGTATACTACCGCAGATGGTTTTCAAAAACAAATACATTATTGAAGTGAAACTTGTTATGCGACTTCCAAGCGTTAAACGTTAAACGTTTAACGCATATTATCGATCTCTCCTCTTTGTGTGAGCCAGAGCGAGAGAGCAAATGTCGGTGTGTATGTATATTGCACACTGTTTAAATGAAATAGAAAATGTCTTTTAATATGAAGTTTCATTTCTATCGTGTGTGAATCGCACACACACCTTTTTTTTAACTCGTGTACCAACAACTGGAGGAAAATAGCCATAAATTCATTTTACGATGGCTTACTACACCATACTCGCATCTCCATATTTACCCTCTACCAAACGAGCCAAAAAAAGTATAACTTTCAAATATATGAAGGTTTTTATTTTATTCTTTTGTTAATACTACCAACAAATGTAACGAGAGTAATTCAAGCACTTCAATACATATCGAAATCACCCTTCAACCCGACTACAGATCTAAGGATGAATATTTATTTATAAGTACAAAAAATAATAATTACCAAATGTGTGTCGAGCCACACTCCGTGTTAGGTTCCATAGTTACCCATCACAAAATGCAAACTTAGAAGAAAGCTTTCAGTAATTGTAAATAGAATTTGAACGAAATTACTTCTCCAAATACATTTTATAAGTTTGTCGACTATTACTTGTAAAGCCAACTTAGCTTTGATAGTTTTCCTTTTAACTTCATTACATATATTACTTTTAATATAAAATTTTTGAATGACTTATCCAACCATATTCCACGCCGTCATGGGATAGACGAGAAAAAAACCACACCTCATTAGGTGTAGGCGAGGTATCCTAAAAAAATTGTTTTTCTCCATTTTATTTAACCAGCTGTCGACCTGATTAATATGTATACCCATACCAAATTACAGCATTCTACTACTAAGAATCTCTGAGCTAAAACGCGGAAAGATAGACGGAAATGGCGAGACTATAAGGGTTCCTTGCTGCCTTCGGAACCCAAAAAATTATCGTTGATATAATACAAATGAAATTGATAAATTTCAACACCAATTGACCGATCAACATAAAAATTAGTAGATCTAAATGCTCTTTCATTGCAACCCTGACTATTAACTGGAAAGGGTCTGTGGAAACAGCTAGTAAAATATACGCGTATGATATTCAAATACGAGTAGTTTAAACGAAAACAGTATAACTTAAGAGGCCGTCAAAAATTGATGGTAAAAACGACTTTTAACACTTTATATTATCTACAATGAACTATAATTTACTTATATTGTGTTATTATCCAATAAATTGAAACTGCAATATATTTTTTAAATTAATGTATATATTTCTATGAAAAAAGACGCAACAAGCTATTTTTCAAAACTCTAACCAGCCCAAACGATCAATTGACCAATTATAAATTAAGCTGACCTTAACAGGAATCTAAACTGCTACCACCTTCCTTGATATTAACCAGTAAAGCTGTGAGAGGTAGTGGTTCACATTATATAGAAATATATATATATAACACATATATAGAAATATGTTACAACGCGGGGCCATATTGTTATAGTTTTAAACTATTTTAGGATTAAAGTGAGCGTGCGCGTGCGCATGTGGCAACAATGATACGCTTTTCGCTTTCCCATTCAAATCACGTCATAATAGCGATCAGAGAGGTATAAAATAAACTTTCGAATAACAAAAAAGATAAAATAACACGCTTTTTAGGTTGTCATTGTATTCTCAAGTGTCTGCCAATTGTAAAGAATACTACATGTTTGCCCCACGGCTCCACACGCGTTTTTTACACATTAATTGCTTTCATCTCGTAATTTTATTTCTACTTAAATTATCGATAATTCTTATAGCCTATAAATGATGAAATAGCATATTGTATAAATATACCTTATACAAAAAATTCTTCAAAAAATCGGTTGAGAATTATCAAATACCTGAGCAAATAAAATTGAAGTGTCAGTTTGTAATGTTGAAATAACAGATTTTTAATAAATGCATATGAAAGTATACACGGTACCCGTAACAAAAAACTCATTTTTTTTATTTTTGTGTATCTGTCTGTTTGTTCCAGATAATCTCCGAAACGGTTAGACCAAGTTAGACGGTACTTTCACTGGCAGGTAACTGATATTATAAGGTATAAGCTACTTTTATTTTAGAAAAATTATTAGGGTTCCGCACAGAAAATAAAAAAAGGTTTTTTAGTAGTCCACGTGAGCGAAGCAGCGGGTACAGCTAGTTTAATAATATAAACAAATTTTAGCCTATATATTTTGGAATGACGTATGCTTCTCGTCTAAAAAATGTTATGAAATTCAGCTTAGAAAGGTTTTTTTTACGAATTTCAAAGTACTATTGACAATTGTTGATTTCTTATTATAAAAATCTGGGTCAAGCCGTTTTGAGATAAATTCGCACATAAAAACACAGACGGACAAACTTTTTTAATAATATATTCGTGATCCTAGTCGTGATATAGTCGTTTATAACAGAAGCCTATAAAGACATTTGGAAAATAATACATGTATAGATAGATTGGTTAATATTAACGATCCAAGTATAAATAAAAAAACACTATTCTCGAAATCTCCAGAATCGTCTAGAATGTACTCAAAACATCGAGTATGTATTTGTAGATACTTGCCTCGTTTTCGCGGTTGAGTGACATAAGCGCTCGCCCGGTGAAACTGTAAAAGCCGTCTGAGGCTTCAGCGCGATGGCTAACAGTGTAATCAGACCGAAAAATAAAGAGCTAGGACAGTTCTTCGAAACATGAGAAGTGGAAACAAAAAGCGATAAAAAGGAAGAAATCTGCAAGAGGACCATAGAGAGAGATACTGTAAGTACGACTACAGTATAGTGAGGATCAGTATAGTGGGTTTATTTGAATTTTGTTTCACAGAGTACGAGTTTGCAGGCCGGCATGACAGCGGCGACCGCCGATGGATTTCGATGTCTCGGTGGTCGCCGTTGTATTTGGATTATACTATGCTTAGGCGAGACGCCTAATGTGAAATAATTAATGGCAGAAAACAAGACGCCAAGCTTGAAAACGTATCAAGTTCAGATTCCGGAACATACCAATAAATTATTGACACACCTATTTTGATTTGAGTGCGTTTGCAAGGTAAACGAGCAACATAATATTATAGCCTTCACAAAGTTTCACTTCATAAAAAACTGAACCTCGGCATATAATGCAATTCAACCCCATCTTAATATTCGTAATACAATAATAATTTCAAAAATATTATTTTGGAACCATACCATGTACCAACAAACATGGCTCCGTTCAAAATTCAAGTCTAGAACAATCGTTGAAAGCATATTTATTAGCAAACGTGTTGTTATACAAATAAAATAAATAACCTTAGAATTACTCAAGCTTTGATTTCCAGAATGAATAATTCACCTTACAAACCGTAATAGCCTAAGTGAGAACAAATAGTTCTCTAACTTACGCCATAATGTTTTAAACAGAAAGAATTGATATTGCAGTAATAAATATTTACGTGATGCAAGGCAAGTAGATTGTACATAATGGTATTGCAGTAGTTGCGTCTCAGGTATTTTAATACGCTTCACGGTGAAGAAAATGATGACGTGATTTGTACCAATCGAAAAAGGACAATGAAGAGCGATTAAAACTTGCCAAGTTAGAAATATCCATGTCAAAGAAAGTAACAAATTGTTTTGTAAATTAATACGTACATTACTACATTTATAATTAAAATAACAGCTATGGAACTTGGCACCCGTTATATCTCAGCTCTTTTATCGGTGATAACGACTGCCCTGAACGTTTTTTCCACCGAACTTGGCCCTTTTTCACATTTATGTTTTTGTTGGATTGTCATTATTTATATTTTTCTTTCAAACCTGTATATGTCCAATGATCTACGTTTATGCCAAATTAAGCCACCTTGAAGCGGTCTACGTTTTTGATGAGTGAGTCATGAGTAATAAATATGCTACTTTTCAGACCTTAACTAATAACTCAAGAATTATAATGGGTTTACTCGTGAAATTTGGAATTCTAAGGGAGGTTTATTAAGCATACAAAATTTCAAAGGTGTAGATCGAATAGTTTTTTACTTAAGTAGTTTTGGGTGAAAAGTAGCTCGAAACGGTTCGTGTAAATATACACACTGGTCAGTACCGCCCGTTCCGAATTTGGCTGACACACTGCCGTGTGTCTAGATAGATTAATAAACACAATATAAAGTATAACACAAGTCATATATATCTAATATTATAAATTATAACTACATGTAATAATGTACATGTATTTGCAATGATAGCTCAGTGGTAGCGCGTACGGACACCGCGTCGATTAACGTGAGTTTGAATACCTGCAATGAGCCTGAGTTTTCGATAAATGAAATCAGCGTGGTGAAACCATAATATGATGGTAGGGCATTTTCAAATGCCCGCCTGGCTAGCTACCACCCTGGAGTTCAAAATCTGTCGCCTAGCACCTATAGATAGGTATGTTCCGGCAGCTGCACTTGAGGGCCAGTTTCTCCACTAGGATTACTAGCGTCGTCTCTTAACATCAGGTGACATTGTGCCCATAACGGTAAACCTATAAACCTAGCTGAGTGTTGATTTAAAATGAAGTTTGGAATAATCAGTCTAGTTTGAAATGAAGATTAGAGTTAGGGAGAACCACTGCCATAAATTCCCATGTAGAGTATTACATCCTAGTCAAAATAGTTAAAAAATATCTTCAATTCATCACGTTAATTTAATATCATATTATCGTCGCATTCCAAACATAGTACGACTTACGCCCAATAATTCACACAATATAACGTAATCGAAAGCGGTGTTAGTATGTCACACAATGTTTACTATGATTTGCTTAACCTTTACCTAACAGACATAGATTTTTATTTACCTACTGTCAAACGTTCACGTCTTGTTTGTTTGTATCGATTACTATTTACACAGATGTAGGTAGGTGCGTAATAATTGTAACTTTATTTCTTCACGTTTAGTAACAATTTTTTAACTAGATTGTCTTTGTATCTTTGTTCGAACGAAGTTCCTTAAAGCGAGTTGCGGTAGGAGTTGATTTGTAGAAATCGTCAGTAATTCAATGGTTTATCTGTTATTTTGTATGGTACATATAATATAAAAAACTTACATCTATATGTTCACTTGTACTGGACGAACTAATGTTTAAATAATATTTTATTTTATTTTTAACTTCGTTCCTGATAGGGATGTCGCCCATGTTTTTTGTTTAAGTATTTCTATATATACTAATTGTTTATCTTCTCAAGTATGCGCTCCTGTACCATTCATCCGATTACGATGAAACTTTGTTGAATTGTGCATACGCCCGTGAAGGTTACTGAATTATTTCAATTATTGCACCATAGACTGGGCGCGAGTGATTTGATTTTGAAGACAGTGGGCACGAAGTCGCGAGCCATGGCTAGTGTTTTATAACATGTAATTTAATAGGTAAAATATTATTTTCCGTAATTCGGAATGGTTGCAAATTGAAGCGATGAAAGATTTTAAAGAGTTTATTGAAATCTTTTCAATAATCGCGCGACATCGTGTATTTGTTACTTGTTTGTGATCCATGGACTACAACTATACCAAAAAAAAAGTAGCTGTCATCAAATCGTTAAATCTATGATATACTTTTGCTTGAAACTACTAAAGTTCTAATAAAACATAAATTCTTATAAAATTTATGATATAAATTGTATATAAAACGGTGCGTCGTTGGTGACAAAAATGGATATTTATTTTTGAGACTGCTTTGGACGAAGTAAATGAAACTTCGAGACTCCGTTACACAACGGTAGTGCTTCTGACTCCAGATCAGTATACACACATACAAATCCCCTACAAAATTTATAAAAATTTCAAGAACCGAACTTATAAAGTCAAATAATGCACAAGAAACATAAATTTCAAGTGACATAATTTAAACGCGTAATCGAGTACACGTATAGGTTTTCTTAGAAATCTAATGTAAATGTAACCGGAGCTTATTCCCAGTCAAACCGGCTCATTCACGTCGTTTGTCGTTGGTCGTCTATCTGTGGGGTAGTGGTGTCACTGTACGTAATCCTAAGACAATCGTACTAACAGGTTCTTACGTAAACATCGACTAAACTTCATTAGGTTCTTATTTAAGTGTTATAAACACTGATGGCTTTACGTTATCTTACACAATTAAGCGTGCACGGATCAAAAAGCCTTGTGAGGCTTCAGGGCCCTTATGGCTAACAGTGTAGTTAGATCGAAAAAAAGGAGCCAGGACAGTCCTGTTTTAGACAACGAAGTGGAAACAAGAATCGATAAAATAGGAAGAAATCTGCAAAAGCACCACAGAGAGAGGTATTTATAAGTACGGCCACAGTTTAAGAAGTTTGTTAGAACTTTTTGGCAGGATCTCAAACTATCATGTAGTTGTTTTTGTTTTTTATGCATACAGTTGTTTAGACTTTTGGTCAAGCGTTCAACGTGATTTACAAAGTGGAGGTCACGGATTCTGTTACGTTCAAGTAAACCATGTTCCAACCAAACCTACTCTCTAGAAGAGGTCTTTGCCCAGCAATGGGATATTTACAGGCTGGTATTCTTGTATAAAAATTACGAAATATTTATTTAATCCTTGAATACTATTGGCATGTACATTAACTACATAGGTTGTTACTTTATTTTGAAATTCTATAAGTTGTCTACTGCTTTTAAGTTACGCAAATAAAGATAAGTAAATCTTAAGTAATCTCAAATAATCACCCGTCTATCAAGCTATATGTATGTTCATCTGTTGCCGCTATCTTCTAAAACATCTATCATATTTGACAAATGAGGTATCGTTAGAAGCGTCTTGATCGTCGCTTTATGTGCTATGTGACGTTATACTTAATTCACTTTCGCTCTCTTAAGGGCATAAAGTTATGTATTAATATATATCGATTGAAACTAAAACGAGCGTCGCAGCTTCTCGGAGTAATAATTTATACCAAATGGAATTTATGTGACGCAGCGGAACAACCTCAAAATGTTTGCGCTTCCTCTTCTCTCGCCAGAGATATGTCATAGTCCTCACTGTATATAATGAATTCTTTGATCCTTTAACTATCGAGTGGTGTAGTTAAATTTTGGATTTAAATGATAAATATGTAGCAGAAATGCCAAACTGTATCCACCGATTTTGATATCATCAGTTTTTTAGATTGTCTCCAACTATGAAAGCAATTTCTTTAAAGACGTACTTATTCACGTCAAGAAAGCTTAATAACAACGTTTCCAATACTTTCAACATAGATACGTGTATATAGTATATTCTGTTATATTATCTAAAAGTTATTTTATATTTGCAATTTAGGTCATTATGTAATGAGTAAACAATAATTATAGTGATCCCATTTTGTTTTGCCGCTACTAAAAACCGGATTCGGAAATCCCTTTCAATTTTCAAGAACGCGTCAAATATAATCGAAAGCGGGTTAATGTCTTAACAGATGTTCAAAGTTACATTACATTATTGTCAACCTATTTAATTTCTTTTAACATATTATAAAACAGCTAAATAAACAAAGAACAATACATATAACAGATTTTTTTGTTCTAAACTAGGTCTATTGTTAAAAGTAGAAGCCCCTGGTTTTTTTTTTCGAACTGACTATAATGTTAGCCTTAGGTGCCCTGGAGCCTTTACGGCTTTTACAGCTTTACCGGGCGTGGGGGGAAGTTCTGGGTTCGAGTCCCGGTGAAGGCCGATTTTTCTGTGATAAATAAATATTCACAGATAATTATTTATATGGTTGTTTCATAATATATGTATATTGTACAAGTATGTATAAAAGCTGTTTATTTGCCATAGGAAAATTCTGTTCATTGGGTGCTGATTCTTACACTTTAAAACCATGACGAACCTCGACAACAGTAAGGTTCTCCAGAACATTCCTGTCGCAAACACTATGTACTTTTGGTTATGGTACACAGTACGGTTTTCCCTCAGGGCTATGACAAGAGGTCTATTGAAATACAGTCTTCAAGGTAGGCAACATAACTGTAATGCTCCTGATCTTGCAGCTGTATAATAGGCGACAATAACCATTTATGTGGGCCGTCTGCGTGTTTGCTACCCTTTAGCATAATAAAACGATATAGTCTTGATTTTTAAATTGAAATTGATGAAATTTGAATTTTGTAAACATATGTGAATTTAGAAAAATCATGGGTACATGTTAATAGTCAATATTTCGCGAATCTAAAGCAATTAGGTATTTGAATCTTTTTTTTTTGTGATAAATGTAAAGATCATATTGAAGTTTTATAACAAACAATTTTTTTTTTTTGCAATACTTATAATAATTATGTAAATAATAAAAATATTAATGTTTGAATTCAGTACCGAAAACGCGCCGATCGTTCCCGAATAAATCCGAGCGCGTGTGACGTCACAATGTTAATTTCTACTCATTGTAGCACACAGCTGTTACAGTGCTTTGACACTTCATCGATGAAATTCCTATAACGTTATGACGTCACAAACCTGACGATCAATCGTAGCGCGTTCGTAGTCATGTGATTCTTTTTAACAATTTTCAATTGTTCATTATTAATTTAAAAAAAAGAGTTTTTTCAATTGACTATTATCATAATTATAATGAAGCTTTAAAATACTAAAAAAAAACGATATTCTTTTTTTTTTCAAATACCCTATTGGTGTATTCAGGATGTTGAAAGATAAATCTCTTTCTAAGCTTAGAGCAATACAACCCTATGCAATATCACTTAACATCCGGTGATATTTTAATCAAACGCTAACAAACATTCGAGAAATAAAAGTCATTGTTTACAACATTTCAAAAATTGTATACTTATAAAATAATATAACAATTTTATAAATAAGCCTTTTTTAATAGTTGTTATATACCTACGTATAACATATTGCATTACGAGCATATTTTTTACGATATTTAATTAGCACGATTTTTACTTTCATTTTATGAACTTTTTTTTAATAGGTAAGTCATTAATATTTTGTCATCACGTTCATAGGCGAATTTATTATATATGACTTATATATACCTATGTATATTTAGTGAGTACAGTAGACAACATGCGAGGCAACGTTCCGGCAAAATCCAAAGTAAATTATTTGTTTGATTGTTTCCTGGTTTTACAAGTCTCGTACTTTCCTATTTTTGAGACATCAATATTTCTTTTATCAACTTAAAGTTTGCATAGAAACGTTACAAGTATCAATAAGTTCCAGGCGGAAGTAGTAATATCCAAAAAACTATTTAATTTTTCAACTCTTTTATATATCAATTAAAACAAAGTTTTAAAAATTACAATATTTATAAACTTATAGCTCATCTAAATACTTAAAATCTGTACCTAAATATTCGTAGATAAATTCTGAGATTTTTCCGTTACGGTTGAAGGGAACAACAGGAAAAATTCAAAAACAAACTGAATATTCACATCGGTTACACAAACTTTACAAGCAAAAACTAAGTTGCTCAATTTCTAAGGCAGCCTCTACACGAACAAAAATATAAAATAATGGGATGCATGAAAAGAAACTCCAAAAGAACCGACACCCGAGTACGTTTTTTTTTTTTTCGGAATGAACTATACTGTTAGCCATAAAGGCCCTGAAGCCTCAAAAGGCTTTTACAGTTTCACCCGGGCTTGGAAATTTGCGGCGCACCCTGGAGAGTCTGTCCCGATACCAACTTCACTAACTGGCCAGTCTTTTCACCACGGCACGATTTATATTTATTTAAATTTCGACTTGTGTCAACACGAAAAAGAAAAAGTTTCTACGATTATAATCTAACTCAATATGTCTTATTGTGAAATTTCTTACTTATTTATCCAAGCGATTATATTTTGTTGCATTAGTAATTAATATTGATCCATATTATTTAGATCTTTCGTTATCTTGCAGTAAACATAATTTAAACGAAAATTAACATACTTATTAACAAAGCCGAAGAATAGCTAGTAGGTAATCAAAAAATTGTATGTATTGTATATATTGTTTACCTCAAACTTTAATCTTAATCACTACTTCCATCTAGAAACATGTATTCTTCAAACTCTGAGGAAAGCAATAAATATCAACCAACGTAGTTGTATATTAAAATGTGATTCCTTGAAATTCATGAATATTGATTAAATCAGTGCTATAGAAATACAATTAACGTGAATATGTGTCAGGATATCATTTCTTCGAAGGCGAAATGATCGTTCATTTCATCATTCATTCATTCGCTTCATAATATCACTATATTGTCTAAGGAAACAGTTTTATGGTATGCTAACGTGCCCTAAAAAGCGTTTTACATTTTTTATGCGGACCCTAATTATTTATCTAAAATAAAAGTAGTCTAAGTTATTTCTTATAACATCAGCTATCTCTGCTAGTGAAATTCCCGGCAAAATCGGTCCAACAATTTCGGAGATTACCCGGAACAAACAGACAGACAGACAGAGAAAAATTAAAAGAAATGGGTTTTTTGTTATATTTATCCTGTATACTTTTGTATGCATTTAGTAAAAAGCTGTTATTTTGACAGCACTTCTACTTTATTATACGTATAGATTCGTGTGGAGTGGACATTAAAGCAGTCATAATAGGTATTAGAATTGTGCAAGAAATACTTAAGGCTGTGGGTCACCCAGAGTTATTAAGTTTTCTATATTCCGATTAAAATACAATAATTAAGAAATCAACAAAAATGGTTAACGGTTGTTTACTAACCAATTATTTCTGGTGTCGCAAAAACTGCGAAATATCTAAACTGATTTGTACGTCAAAATTAAAATTCAACGGTAAATTATTATTTACACATTTTTTGAAACGGTTACGAGTTACATAATTATGTTTATTAATTATTATCGACTTTAACAAATAAGGTATATTTTAATAACACTAAGTACCATTCTTGTTTCGGTATTCATAGATTTTAGTTTGTTTTAACATGTATTTAAATTATTTACTAGTTAAAAATAATGACATTATTTTTGTGTTTGATTGGATTTAATCTAATTTTCAATTTCAGTCATATTTATAAAATATTATTTTCTTTTTTTTTTTGTTATCGTTCTTGTTACGTTTTATTTATTGTTTATTGTGTTATCAAAGAAAATAACTCACCGGAACAAAATCCCAATATACGCACCGTTAATACAAACGAAACGAATTCGAAATTTAAAATCGATCGATCATGCGCACAAGTCACGCGCACTGCCGCAACTGACAATACCCTACCACGCTTCCTTCTCTCACCATACGTTTTAACATTTCATGAGCACTTATGTAATATCATCATATTCCTTATTAATATAAAGATAAGATCTAAATGTGAATGTGTATTGCTTGATACATAAAACAAGTCGGTAATGTCTCTCGGTCACTAGGTTCGAGTTCCTGTTTGTTACGTTTTTTTATTCTCAACTCATCATTTACGATTATATCCGCGATTTATTAGAACCTAGATCAACAATCCATAACCAGTCGCCGTCGCCGCTGACCGCGTAAATAGAATAGAAACTGGATATGCACTGCCTGTTCCCGAAACGTAATATTCAGCAAAAAAATTTAGGGTATGATCTATATAGACCTTAACAATATTTTTTCATTGTAACTTTTTTAACAGAACATACATGCGTGCATTTCAAATAATGTTTAGATCTACTGCTGATGTCGATTCTATATTCTATAACCAATTTCAAAGATTATTCTAATCTGAGGCTAGTCACAGATATGCTGGTTTTGACGTTTTGACTGCCAGTTTTATGCTAATAGTCTTAAACTATGAAGTTACCTTACACCAAATAATAATCCTTTTTTTCCAAATGAATGTAATAAATTAAATCGGATATATTTATTTTTTTCGAACTATTAGCCTTAGGGCCCTGGAGCCTTTACGGCTTTTACAGCTTTACCGGGCTTGGGTTAAATCGGATACTTTTTTTAAATGGTAGGAACGTCTCATATATAAGGAGTGATTTTATCGCATACTTTACTTTCTTCTTGGCCGCTTAACTTTGAATAACTATTAAAGCACATGGCTTGATTATTTACAGCAATTCACATCGCTTCAATTGTGCGCATCAATAAACGTAACTTACAATAAATATTGACGATTTCAAATGATCGGGCTCGTGGTTCATAACGTTTTCTATGCATACGTTTTCACACTCGATGGTCGTTGTGGCATAGAATTATTATTATCCGCTATATATGGAATTGGATATTTACTGTCTTCCGGTCTCTATTTAGTGTTGCTTGCTAAGTTAATATTTTTATACATAAATGTGTATCTTTGGCTAATTACGATGTGGGTGTATAAGTTTAGTGGTTGGTTCGAATCCATCTATCAAGAATACATTTTTATAAACAATGTTAATGATATTACAATTTATACCTACTGAATTAAATTACATCGGAATATTATTACTTACAAAAATAACTAGTGCAGTTGTACTTAGGTAGGTACTACAGTACTTACTAGTCATTATTTTAACTATCAGTTGGTATCTATACTAATATTGTAAATAGGAAAGTTTGTATGTTTGTAGAAGGTAGGTAGGGGAGAAAAGGGTAATGGTAGTCAGCACAATAACGAAAAAACTAAAAGACGACAAGTAAATACCGACTGAAATGGTGGGCCATACTACACCCTGCTCCCGCCTGATCACCGGTTTAATTAGCACGTCGTTTCGACGAAAAGGGTGTATTGTTTTTTGCTGCGATTTTTTTCTTTTTTGTGTACACAACATATGAGATAAGATATTAATTTCAATATTTTTTAAATATATAACTTTTTATTTATTTAAGTAAATTACTACACAATCTTCTTGTGAGTCATTTTTATAAAAAAAAATACGATTTATTTATTTTGATTTTTTATAGTTTATTTTCAATTTATGGGTAATGGGAGTTAATGGACCTGAAGACATGGCCAAATGACGAGTTCTTCAAGTTAAACTTTTTCAGAGTCAGATATAAGTTTCTGTAATATATGTGTTGCCGATGAAAATGGCGATGTAAAAGATGCTGAAAATAGATCCTTGGTTTAGGATGAGGTTAGTTGCAACATTGAGTTATGGTACCGCGCCGGTGCACTTCGTGTGAATTTAGGGCACACGATGACTGTTTCCGATGGATTCAGCAGAAGATTATTTGTGCGACAAGCGCTGAAGATGTGTTGACTCTCATTCTCTAATACGATGACTACCATTACCCACATGTCAGGGCAATGGTGGTCAATTGTTTTATTTTTTATTTTTAGTGTAATTATAACAAGTATAATTATAAAATTGAAAAAACTGCTTCAGATTGATAAATTATTCGTGTAAAATGTGTTTCTTAGTAAATCTGAAATAAATAACTTGAACTTAAAATTTCAACTCGAAGCAAAGATGGCTTAGTGGTAGCGTGTACGACTTCGCGTCGATGGACGTGAGTTCGAATCTCTTCTAATGCCCGCCCGGCTTGCTACTACCCTCAAGTTGAAAATCTGTCACCAAGCACCAGTAGGTGTGTACCTACCGTCAGCTGCACTTGAGTGCCAGTCTTATCATTTTGGGCCACATCGTCACTTACCATCAGGTGAGATTTTTAATTTTTTTTTATCGTAGCATCGGTGGCATAATCGGCATAGTGACTACACTGTACCTGATGATGAACACAGTGCAATCCAATAACATCGGCGGCTACCGCGGGATTTATAATCCATTGATAGTCGTCGATGTCATGCCAGCCTGCTTAAATATCTCTTCACGTTATGTTTAAAAGACTCCATATTGTAGGAAGGAGGGAAAACACTGGCCGGGAGACAGTTCCACAGCTTCACAGTACGGCAAAGATAGGACGTAGCAAACTTCTTTGTTCGAGCCGAGATGGAGGTTACCGTAAAGCTGTGGCACCGGAGACCAGCGCGCGTGGATCTGTTATGTGAGGGAGAAGAGGGAACAAGGTTAAACAGCTCTTCAGTACACTCGTCATGATACAGACAGTAGAACACGCTCAGCTAGGCCACTACGCCAAACATATAACGATAAACAATTATATTTTATCGATACTTGCTTAAGTGACTCTCATTACCCCTTTTTCCCTAATCTCTGAAACTACTGATCCGATTCTGTAAATTCTTTCACATATAGAAAGCTACGTTATCCTGGGCGCTATAGACATTACTAAGTAATTATGTTGCAACAAATGTGTACAAAGTCACAGGCGGTTGCTAGTCGGAAATAAAACATGACCACTGTTACCTAACTTTCAAGCGGAAAAACTATTTCCTAGTAATGCCCAAACATTCACTACAACCGTTCTTTAATAGGAAAGTGTAGAACAGTTCGATCACATTTAAGATTATTACAATATTACCTAGATATAAGATTATTACAAGTTTATTTCTTTCTGGCAACAATAACAGTTTGTTATAGAAAACTTATACTTAATACCTACCTACTAACGGAACAATTTTCAAAACACCAGGAAACATTGAAAAGGAATAAAAATTTCTCGGAGAGATTTTGGTTTTTATTATATCTGTAGACCGAACATAATAAATTACATGCCAATGAAAAAGTTTAAGATCGCTACTCCAAACTGTGACTTTATGAATATTTATTACAAGTATTTTTCGATGTTCCGAGTTATGCGATGTTTAGATGTTACGGTGTTGTTTGTGAAGTATGTTACGGGATTCGCTTCGTCTAGCCCATAATCCAAACATACCTTCCTATGGCTTTGTCATGATACAGGCCGGAAATTTTGACGAGATCTTAATCTGTCGTGTTGCGGTTTTTATTTTATTTCATAAACTTGTGTTACTTGAACTTATACTGTGTAATTTTGACAGCATTTAACGTGATATACTTTGGTTTAGTACACCAGTGAAATGGGTTATAAAGACGAACATGTATTTTACGTTGCTACTAAAACTCACTGAATAGTTTTAACAAGGAAGCCGCCATTTTGTTGGAGCTATGTTTGAATTTTACAAGAATAGTACAAAGTTGGGCTTAAAAGCCGTGTATCCAAGGCCCTTAGCAATTAAAAACAATAACAAAATACTTTTATACGTACTTACAGGCTGCGCAGCGACGTCTATGGATCATAACTTGTGTCTCGGCACCCTAGGCTTGTTTTTGCACCAAAACAAATGTTTTAGGTTTCAAACGACTAGTCATTGATTGGTAATCACTATAATTATGTTTTTAATAAAACGTAACACCATATAGCACTATAAATGACATAATATGATTAAACTATTTTCTCAAACGTAATCCGCAGTTGAAACACCGCGATTAACCGTAAGCACCTAAATGACTACGATTTCGCGGTTTAGCGAACTGGTTATCTTAAAATCGTGATATTTACGCATAACATTAAGTGGTTAAGCCATACCCGTCACTTTAGTTTAGATGATAAAATTATTTAAAATACTTATAACAAAAACAAAAATAAACCATAAGTAGAGAAATGGTTCAGTAACAGAGGAAATACGTGTGCACTGGTCTACATAAGAAATAGAATGTTTAATTCTAATTTATTTATTGTATGTAGCATTTACTTAATTAATAACAAAAGAAATACACGTGAAAGCCACTAAATCCGCTTTCGGTTGTTTCAACTGACCGAGATGTAGGTAGGTATATCTTGCAAGCCAGCATTTTCTATTGATTTTAATATTTACGTTCAAACTTTCGTCTTGATGCAGCAACCTATAAACGTTACGAACAGTTGACAATTAGTAAATGGAGCAAGTAACGATTCTATGTCTCGTCTGTCCAAATACGATTTTTTTAATGGTAGCACTGCAAATCAACAGCGCTGTGCCTTATGATAAGAATTACTTATAATACAAAAAGAATGGCGACCACTAAGAGTTCGGCAACCCGTCGCCAGTCGCTGCTGTCATGCCTACCTCTGAAAATCCCTCTTCACGTTTCGCTTTAAGGATCTGTTGAAGTAGCTATTTATAACAGCATGAAGAAGAATACTATCAATGGATCTGTTTCTTACATCGGCAGTTTCTAAAGAAGTGACTCTAAAGAAAAAAACTGCAAAAATTTGAATCTTTATTATATTTAAGCAATAATACTAGATATTTAACCAAATAGTCTCCAACAGCACCCGGATAACAGCTTGGCCCATGTGCCTCGTCTTAAGCCATGAGAATCGTTGATGATCCCAAACTCACTAGCTGTATCGAAACTTAAATCTAAGGAGAAACTTTGCCTCCTTGTGTGTTCTACCGTTTCTTAAAGGGTTGTGTTCCGACGAATTGTTCGATCTATGTTGCTATTTTCCACCTTCACACCTAAGGTTGCTGGTCGAAATTTTTCGAAGCGAGAATTCCCCAAAAATTTGACTTTACTCGAGTGGAAAAAAGTGTCGAGAAGTCGAATATTCTCGTCCGAAGAGAAAAACAAGTTAACGATTTCCTATTTAAATCTCGATTTATTAATCTCATCCTATGTTTTAAGGCCAATAAGCTAATCTACTCGGAAGGTGTCATAGTATCTTATATACCTACCCATATCTAATTAAAAAACATGTACTAAAAATTTGTAATTTTTTTAGTTGATTGTAAATTTAGTTACTGTTCTTTTAGTTTTTTTTTATTTAGTTATTTACAAAGCTACATTATTATTTATGATATTACCTTTTACCAGATTATCCAATGTTCCTACTTTTTAATAAAAATAAAAAATATTTAGAAAAATTACATAAAAGGCAATGCTTAATATTATTAATTAGAGATAGATATTGATAATTATTAATAAGCGAAATTTTGTTGTGTATTTAATCATACATTTTATCAACTTTTCAAAGTTTAAAAAAAGTCTCCAAATTTCGAGAATTCCCGTGAATCGCTATTCGAAAATTGAAGTAAGTACCGGAACTAGGCCTAGTTCAACTAGAATTCAATTTAGGGAGTTCAACCTCATCCTGCGGAACTTAGGTGGTTTTTAAAAGTGGTAGATCATATGAAAGTTTGAAATGCAGGAGGAACAGTGTTCCGCTTCGAAGGGTATGTTAGGCAACATGCACCGCCACATAAGCCGTTCTAACTCAGTCCACAGGAGAATAACCGCGGTCCTTTTGAGGTTGGTTCTACACTGCCAAAGGCTACAGTGACCTCTTAGTATCAGGTGGATTGCATTCTAAAAGCTATGATGGCTCAGTGGTAGCGTGTACTACTTCGCGTCGATTGACGTGAGTTCGAATCCCTGCAATGAGCCCGAGCTTTCGGTGAAGGAAACCATAGCATGGTGGTTGGGCATTTTCTAATGCCCGCCTGGCTAGCTACCACCCTCAAGTTGAAAATCTGTCGCCAAGATCCAACAGGTGTGTTCCGGCAGCTGCACTTGAGAGCCAGTCTTCCACTAGGTTTAGCGTGTTATCATCTTTGGCCACATCGTCACTTAACATCAGGTGAGATTGGGGCCACTACGCCAAACCTATAACGATAAATAAATAAAAAAAAACTTCTTTGTTACTTCATAACATAAAAGGAAATGGTAACGGACATTCTTCAGGTTTCAGATAAATTTTCTCCCTCAAACACTCGGGACATGGAAAAAGATACCTGCTGAGGTTTTGTAGGAGACTGCTATTGATTATGACTGATATTTATTTAAACAAGGTACTTGACTAATTATAAAGGTATGCAGTAAAATTTTCCTAGCAACAAGAATGTTTCTACAGCATGTCTAACATGTTTTCAGATTTAGATCAATCGTCAGAAAATCAAATTTGAGCCAGTAAAAACAAACAAAAACAATCTTATATATTTATTATTTTTCAATAAAACCAACAAACAAATTTTGTTTTATATAATACAAGAAATGCCGCACTTTGTGTATAAAGTACATTTTTAAAATAATTATATAAAAAATACAACAGGTGAATTAAATATGAGACGAAGTATATCACAAAGTATGTTCTCTAGTATTGATAGAACATCAATTCACTATCGATAATCGATAGTAATAAGCACTATCGAACAATTGATTGTTGGGATAAAACTATCGATAGTTTACTTCTTGTATGATTACAACAAATATTTGCTGAGAATGAGCTTTTTCGCTGTCGTCACTTGATAGGCTGATACAATCCATACTACGCAAGAATCGATTACTCGATAGTAAAAAAACAAACGATATCGGAATTGCAAACAATCGATGTTTAACAACATTACTGTTCTCAACAAAAGCTACCACAGAGTCACTATATGTTGCCACTTGAACAGTGATAAGTTACAAACTGTTACCTTTTTGTGCCGTTGCAAAATTTTGAGAATTTAGTACTTTACAGAATAAAAAAAACTGATATTGGTGTTAAAATAATAATTCGTGCAAAATAAAAACTGAAAAATTTAATCCAACAAATTACACACGTGTTTTTAATAGGTGTTCATAAATCTCATTTAAGGTTACTTTTTATAATAATTACTTATTTAAATACATAATATGTAATACCAGAGTGGGTTTTATTTTATAACTAATTAACACTGTAATTTTAGGTTTGTTAAAATTTACAGCGAGATTTAAGAGTAACAAGAAGTAAGTTATTTAGCCGATATTTCAAAATATACTTAGATTTAGACTTAAAAGAGGCAACGGTACCACAGACGTTAATGCACGTAGACTAGGTACAAACACGGCACTTGCCGAAATACCCTTGTTCACAAATACTCCTCAAGATTACCAAACCTATATAGAAAAATAAGCCTTAAAGTTACGGACCTTGGACGCAAGTCATTGGACGGAGGAAAATTATTTAGAAAATCTTTAATAGTAAAATATACGATTTTTTTCAATAATTTTTGGTCATTATAAACTAATTCAAACTAAGCAAAAAAAGAGGCTAAATAATCCTACCAAGTTGACAGCCATGCTACCTTTATAATTTAGTATATTCTTTTGTACGAACACATTTTAAATTTATTATTATTTTTTAAAGGATCCTACGGAACAACTAATAATTAAAGTCATAATTTACCAGTCTATGGAAATAAATCAAAGTATTTAGTAACATACAATATCTTTATTGTATACTAGCGGCACCGCTCGCGTGGACTACTAAAAAAACATTTTTTTATTTTTTGTGCGGTATCTTAATTATTTTTCTAAAATAAAAGTTATGCCTTATAATATCAGCTATCTGCCAGTAAAAGTCCCGTCAAAATCGGTCCAACCGTTTCGGAGATTACCCGGAACAAACAGATAGACAAACAAAAATTCTAAAAATGGGTTCTTCGTTATACGTATCGTTTATACTTTCATATGCATGTAGTAACAGCTGTTATTTTGACATTACTTCTTCTATATTGTTCATCTTCTATACTATATTGCAACTATAATAAGAACACATATTTATGCTCTTTTTTTATTACGGAACGTTATGGAAATTAATCTGGTAACACTGATAGCTATAACGATAATCGCAATTGATTGTTTCGATAGATTTTGTACCTAAGGTACCTTAATAAAATACGACTCACAGTATTGTGTTACATTATTCGAATAATGCTTACAAACCTACCAACCACGATTTATTTACATTTCAAAATATAGAATAAAGCTACGTAATTTACTTAGTTTACTTGAAATAAACTTAAATGTAAGTCAACCGATAACACAAACCATTACATCGCTATAGACCAAAACTGTAACTCGTTTAAAAAAAAAAACATTAGGAACCTATGGAATGTTGTGCACTTGTGTCGCTTTTCTAACGCTCCTTATGATTCAGTCGCTTTTCGCTTTTAAACCGCCGCACAGTGGTTCAGGATTAGAAAAACAGGGACATAGGGCATCTAAAGTTGGAATTTCGATCAGTTTTTTATTTTATAGGGTAAAATATCATAATTCTAACCACTTTTATTCTTAGACAAATTTCGATAAAGTGAATAGATTTCGAGAAAAAAAAAACAAAAATTTTTTTATGAAAAAATTTAAGTTTTATTGTTTTTCTCAAAAAAATATCAATTGAGTAGCTTCTACTTTACATTACTTTGTAGATTAAGGTACTTGCAATATTAATTAAGGACTAATATATCCATACGGCTGCCACCGCGCGAGTTCTATTGGTGCAAAATAGTTAATATTTTCGAGGTATATTTCTCAAAGAATAAACTGAATTTTTATCTGATTTATTTTTATTTGGATTGTAAATCACAAGTCTATTGAGAAAATCTTTTTTACACGCGTGTAAGAAAGGCGCCCATGTGTGTAAGGCCTATTGGAATGATTAATATAAAGTTCCTTTACATTTTTATTAAAAAGTATTGAAACAGACGTCGAATATCCATAATCTATTTTTAGTAACTTCAAAAATTATACTAAATATTAATAAATACGTAAATACTTTGGTATTTGTAATGCATATGCAAATTTTTACGACCTAAAGCATGACCACTATAAGCGCGATCTTCCATAATATTGGAGGGACGCGGGGCGGCGGGTGTATATGGATATACACGGTATTAGATTAAGCCCCATATCTTCAGATAATTTTACGTAGGTTATAGCAAGTGTGAATAAATAAAATACTTTAATATAAATTAGATTGTTGTCTTGTTTAAATGGTAAGCAAAATACTTCGAGCTTACATCAATGAGTATATAGCAAAAGGAACTTCGTTACTACCGCGTGTCCCACGACACCTCTCGAGTTTTTATACTTAAATAGAACATTTCAAATCAATACACCCGGAAATGGTAATTTATTTTTTTGAAATAGTTCGCTACGTGAAGAAGCATTACTTTTGATTTACTATTTAAACGCAGCGCCAGTAATTCCATCTTGGTAAAATTATCTCTTGTGTAGCAGTCAAAGACAAAATCGCGCACGCCCTCACGTCAGACGTGTATTGCTGCCGGCGGTCGGCAACATACTAACTCATTGGTCAGTTCTGTTCCCCTCCCGCGTCCTGCAAACAGGAAAGGTCGCGCTTACAGCTTATGCGCTATAACGGAGTAATTGGTTAATGTGAAGTTTTTGAACCTTAAAATGAATCGAAACAGACCTCAATATATATGTTCTAATAAAATATGAAACTTACAAAAATAATATTTAATGTTACATATTAAATACTTTGGTATTCGTACCTACTACATAAGTATTTTTTTCGAAGTACCTATTATATGTTGTAGGCATTTTCAGCTTTTCCAGCGTAACGGAAATATAGGTATATTTTGTACTAATTGCTAAATAATAATAATAACACTATTTCATAAATCTAAGGCGGGTAACATCAGCTATCTTAATAAAAGTAAACATGTAATTCGATTAATTTCTGAACTTTCTATTTTCTAAGTTAGCCCAAACTTATTGGACCTATTATAAACCTTTATAACAAATAAAGATAATTAAGTATCGATATAATTGTTATTATGTGTGATAATCTGGGTGACTTTTTGAAATAATTTATTATAAAATATATAAAAGCTTGTTAGGGCAATTATTTTATTAAGTATACCTACAGGAATCCACTTTTTTTACATTTTATATTTTTAAGTACCCACAGGCATTAAACATTCAACGATTGTAAGTTAATGAAGACTTTTTGACTTTTTATTTAAATTTTCACCGCATGACACTGGCGGAATCGTGTACTTCACGCATGACGCCATTTTATAATAAGTGAAGTCTTTTCGTTAATGGTAACTAACATGCAGTCCTAAAACACCAGCGATAGTGAGAAATGAGGTCGTATCGACCTCTTACGGCGTCTTGGATCGTCACTACAATTTTCCATAGTTCCATAAATAAACTTAACTTTGAACTGTAGTGTCCTTATTACTTATAATATCATCACATGGAAGTTTAAACTGTATATCATTTATAATTTTGGTCACATTATCATCAACAGTAGACGCAGGGTCCGGTACATGCAAACTGATGTAATGCTCTGATATATGTCTATGCAGTTCCGATTTCAATCGAAAGGTCTTGCTGCATTGTGTGCAACTGAAAATGTACAAATAAATTTATCTAATACTATTAAGTGTGCAATTATTATATATATATTATACTAGCTGTGCCTCACGGTTTCGCCCATGTTAAATTCATTACATCAACTATCCCACGAGCCATCGCCAACACTGGTTGTGTTGCCTATTGTTGTTGCCAGACTGCTTTACGTTGATGGTTAATGCTCTGCTCCTTAGGGTCATAGCGTGAAGTTATCTATAGAATAGAAGTAGTCTATAACCTTCTTCAATAAATAGGGTATAATATGCATTTTTTTTTTAAATTGACTAGTAGTTCCAGAGATTAGCGCGTTCTAACAAACATACAAAATAAGACTCTCTTAACTTTTATATATTTAGTATAAATGTATGAAATACAGACTGATTCTAAACCATTTTGTGATATCCCAAAAGTCTAGTTCGTTTGACTTTAAGGGACCGTTATAATCAAAAGACCGATAAAGTTTTGATATATTTTGCCACGGCAAAATCATTCCAAAGAGTTTATCAGAGCATTTAACTAGCTTAGAACTGGAGACGCTCTGATGGTCAGCAGGAATCAGCTATGGGTTGTAGCGAGCATAACATCGATGTCCAGGACGAAAAAGAATGTACATTCTGGGATAGTGCGAACGAAGCGCGAAGGAACCTCGTAAGTGAATGTGATCTGCTGAAAACTACACGCAACCGGATTCTGGACAAGAACTTGATTCTCCCGGCAGAAGTTCAATCGCTCTCAACCAAAAAAGTCTTGAGGTACATTAAGGCTATAGAACTAAGCAAGCAGTAAGCTTTAGAATTGTGGTGCGATCACAATATAGTCGAAAAGCTGGTGACGAATTTGAGGAAGGTATTTTAGGGAATGTGAGATTATAAACAACTGCATATTATATCGATGTTGGCGAATCAGAAAACGAGTCAGAATGAGGGTTCACTTCGCTACTGTACAAGCCTATGACATTGGCAAAAATTAATTCAAAGAAATATAGTCTTCAACTTGAAATCATTTGAATGTTTTATTTTAGTATTTATAGAAAAAATAAATAAGAATCCCAGACTATTTTCACAGTTTTGAAGGAAGACACTATTGCCCCAAGAATTGTTTTTATGAATATATGCAAAAATATTCTTTCTGAAATTTATTAATTGATATTATGTTAGCTATTCTCTTCGACTATTCGTCGTCGATTTTTAATAATTACCTACACAATAACCTGATATGTGTTGATACAAAAGTCTTATGCGTAGACATATGACTGACAGAGACAGTTTATCAGCAAACATAAGCACCTGCTGAGGCACTGGCTCATGGAGTTGTGATTGGTGGTTGAAAACCCCTGTGGACGCTAATAGATCCTATTGGTCGCAGTGATACATGACTGTATAAGCTTGCATAGCTCCTATATATATAGTGGAAAGGAAAGTGTTCCGATAAATCCTATGACCTGTGACATTGGCACTTGGAGAATCCGAAAAATGGTGAGATTAATAAGTTGATGGCCGAGCCCAACATCATCGGCAAAACAAAATCTCATAAACTTCGCTGACTCCCCCATCTACAGAGACTGGGGGAAGATCAAGCCGTCAAAAGAACAAAAGAAGATTGTCGTCCAGTTGGTAAGCCCAGGTATCGCTGGCGTGACACACTAGAGGTGAATCTGTGTCAACTTCAAGCCGACAATTTGCAAGAAACTGTGTACGATCGGGGCAAGTGGAGAGCTCTTGTTTCGGAGACCAAGACCCTTTTATGGATTACAGAACCAAAATAGTTAGTTAGTTAAATCACGTTAATTTTTTTTTACATAAAACTCCCTAAATACCAATGGCTTTTTTGTCTTCAAACCAACCTGTATGAATTATCTGCAAAATGTGTACGTTGGTGGCGCCTGAGATCGCTGTTCTGGGAGAAGGTACGCTCACAGCTCATGCAGCGATACGGTTTCTCACCACTGTGCATCCGGTAATGACGCTTCAAATCAGCTTTACTTATAAAACTGAAATTTACAAACAATAAATTTCAAATTTGCAATTTAAAATTGCCTAAAATACTTTCCCGAAATTCACAACTAGCTCTTGGACTATATTGTGATCGCTTCACAATGCTAAAGCTCATTGCTTAAAGGCCACAATGTCATGTGTAGTTAAGTGACGATGTGGTAAAAGATAGTATCACATGTGTTCTTGATAGGGATCCATGTTTTTCATCAAATCCTCAAATTACCTTGTTTCTTATATGATTTTCTTGCTATTAATATTCCTTGCCCTACTAATGTCAATACATGACTTACATAAGTGTATTCCACTTTTATTTAAATATTTACCGTCTTTATTTATCTTAATAATACATATATAATTGTAATGTGTCCTTTGTTTCTGTTTTGATTTTAGGTTCACATTCTACAGTACACCAATCATTTGGCTACTAAACTCTAAAAAACGTGTCTTTCTCACACTTGATATTGGTGAAGTTGCCTACAAAGGCGGATGCCATAAAAAAAAACCTAATACAGCTGTCGGAACAGCAGACTTTATTTTCAACTTGAGGGTGGTAACATTAGTAACAGTTATTTTTAATTTATAATTAATAACATTAGAAAATGCTCTGCCATCATCATGCTATGGTTTCATCATGATGTTTTCCTTCACTGAAAGCCCAGGTTAATTGCAGGTGATTCGAACCCACGTCAATCAATGTGGAGTCCGTACACTCTACCACTGAACTATCATTGCTATTATACAGCGGTAGTCTGGTATTAATGCACAGGAATGTTATTAATTTCATGGTATGTACAATGAGAATACCAGCAAAATAAAAGTTTTTACTTAAACACATGCTGTTGCACATCGGAAATATTGGGAGAATGTAAGGATACTTATCCTAACTAATATTATAAATATGAAAGTAAGTTTGTTTGTTTGTTACTCAATCACGCAAAAACGGCTAAACGGATTTGCAAGTAAGTTGGCACACAGATAGCTTATAACCCGTATTAAAACATAGGGTACTTTTTATCCCGGTAAAAGCTCAATTCTTAAGTCCACACAGACGAAGTCGCGGACAGAAGATAGTAGGAAATATTTATGTAAAGCTTCTAATATTACGGTGTTCGTTTTTTTTTTCTAAATTGTAGTTTAGGTTAACGTTACAGCCTCATTAATTTAAGAAGTTTTACTCATTTTTGGCATATTTACCGAAGGGCAAAATTTTCCCGATTTTTTATTATTTAAAAATAATTTCACGGTGTATAAATAAACTAATTTAATCGTGTTTTTGAAAAAAAAAAGAGCTGTTATTTAAGTTAAATATAACTTCTTACGTGCGTACATAAATACACACATTTTCTATGACAGTGTATACTATACACTACATTATTGGACACAGGTACTAATAGAATGTTTGATTTATAATTGTTTCCTCAATAATTCAATTGTTTCCAAGTAATTTGTGTAAAAATTGGATATTAAAAAAAACACTAACTTCGTAGAACATACATCACACTGATACGGCTTGATCCCAGTGTGCCTGAATTTGTGCCTGCCTAAAGCACTCTGCTTGGTGAATGCTGATCCACATTGATCACAGGTATATGACCGCTGACCCGAATGTGTTGTTTCATGACATTTCAGCTCTCCTGAAATATTAGTTGTATCATTCAATAAGTATACTGTACTCTTATATGTCTACCTGAAGACCTGACGCCTGGCTCCCTTGTCCGTGGTCATTGGTCTTCAACACTATTGCTTCTTCGCAAACTTTTGCTCCTTAAAAAAATATTTATTGTATTTATTTCTATGAAAAATAATTGTAAAATTATAAATGTTTTTGGAGTTTACTTGTTAAGAAAGTATATAAGGTGCACGGTATGAAAAAATATGTGGAGTGAAATTGAAAGTGCAACAAACAATTTTTAACCTTAGTGGTATTCAAATACTGTTGAGATTTATTTAACTGTTTTTCGCCTGCTGCGAATGCCGCCAAACGCGAATCGACCGTTGAAATGAGCGGGAACGCCGCGCAGGCAAATTATTTTTTGCATTCATTCTATATCCTAAGAGATGCCTTTATTTACTCTTCTTGCCAATTGTATATATTCTAAATTCCAAGACAGTTCTTGACGAGTTAACTCCAGTCGCGTGTCGGAGCTGACACACGCAATTTTTTACTTCTTTTCATAAGGTCATTTCTATTGTACTTTATCATTCTCTTATTTACTTTATTGTTAGTTCGAGCTAGAAAATTACTTTTATGTTGCTATTACTTTCATATATTAGTAGTTTTTTGATTTGCATAACTTTAAAATTTTAGGTTCCCAGAGGCATTCAAAATTTGTAGATAATTATTAATTAAAAAAAATACTTTTTTAAACAAGTTTCTATTTAATAATTCAGTTGTACTCATGGATATGGGACATGGAGGTTGAATAAAAAATAACGGGTCCGCCATTTTGGATTTAGAATGACGTCACTAGCTAACCATGCATTGTCATCCAAACTATACGTATATGCAATTCAGCTCAATCAGTTGGGGATAACTGTTTTAAAATTATTAAGAAGTAACATTTGACCAAAATTCCAAAAATTTTACTTAATTTTAATACACAAATTATTATTTTCTCATTATAAATTAGTGGCTAATGGTTTTAAAATTAGCTTTTTTGACAATTAATAATGAACCATTTATGTTATGGTTTATTTAGTTAATATTTATTAAACAATTTTAATTCTGTTGAGTCATTGCGACAGATCTCGGAGTTGCAACATTTAAATGTTTTTTTTTTTATAAACGCACCCTTTGGCATATTGTAATTTTAAGTGTTAGTGTAAGAATAAATAAAAAGAGAAGGGTAGCTTCGGTAGTGTAAGATAACATCTAAAAGAGAAGGGAAACTTATGATGAACTTAAGTTAGTGTAAGACATTTTAAAAAGAGGAGAAGCTTTGTTAGATTTTAAGATTCTTGAAATAATAGCCTCCCCAGGCTATTCAGGCACAACATCTCTATGTTGTGGGTGAATTCCTCAAGCAGGAAAGGTCAGCACAATTACATTATATTAGTACAAAAACGACCCTGTTTTACGTCAGGGATGTCGGTGTAGGGACTTTTATAATAAAAAGTGACAATATATTTATATTCATATAACCAAAACTCTAACATATATATAGAACTATCATATTACCTTTACTAACAAATTTCCTGGGACACACGCTGCAAGCAAACATTTTGAGACCAGCATGCCTCAGTACATGCTGGTTCAGATTTGAGCTAGAATCAAACTTCTTCCCGCAAGTTGGACATAGATAATTTTTTTTACTGTACATATGATTTTTTACATGATTGTTCAACGTCGATAGATGTGAAAACGATTTTGAACACAGTGGACACTCGTGAGGTTTTAGACCATAGTGTTCATTAAGATGTTCATTCAAAATGGTTTCTGTTGTAAACGATTTGGCACAAATCGAACACTTATGAGGTCGATTAACTTCATGACACATTTCGTGGCGTTTCAAATGGCTGAGTTTTTTGAATATTTTTTTACAAATGGAGCAAGATAAGATTCTATCTTTCTTTACATGTTTCCTTTTATGAGCAGACAGTGAATTTATTGATTGAAAAATAGCAGAGCATATATCACATTTGAAACGCTTATTAGGGTTTTCTACCATATTCGAGCTTAAGCTTGATCCTTTCCCATGACTAATTAAGTGTCTTATAAATTCATAACGCCGTTTGAAATTTTCAGAACATATATCACAGGTATACAACTTGCTTATTCGACGTGGTTTGCAGTATAACATTTTTGTTAGATTTTCATCATGATAGTCACCTATCGCATCATATTCATCTTTTATGCTGTGTCGGAAATGAGTTGTATCTTCATTCTGGTAATGTTCGGGCTCTGAACTTCCATTAACATCACAATTTTCTAGACAAGTTTCAGATTCCTCGTCATCATGATAAATATTACCAAGATCTCTTATTTCTTCCTTCATTTCTCTTAATATTACATCTGATACATTGTTGGGTGCTTTACTTTGATATTCTTGAAAGTGGTTCCATAGCTTTGTGTCAACATTTTCAGCCAGTTTCTTGAAATCGTAAAATCTGATCAAACAGTTATAACAGGATCCACAAAGCTTTTTCGGTAACTTGTCAGTATCATGGATCTATCAAAAAAATATTTTATATTAGAACTGTCTCAAAAATTACTTTTACAAAACCATTTTGTTATATTCCAACAACATATATACATAAGTAACTAATAATATAAAGATCAGTGAAGTGCCTGATAGTTTTAAATGTATATCCGCGTTTAAGGTGAAGCATAGGGATTATTGCTGTCTTGTCACTTTTGCCTTGCCTTACCTATGCCGCATTCCTATTCAAACCAGCGGATTCTCATTCAAAATGTTTTTTGGTGAAATCATGAAATTTGAAACCATATGATATAGGGAAGCTGTCTTAGGAGCTAGTGTTGTAAAAAATCGATGATTAATAATCATTTAATCAATAGTCAGAACCATGGCTTACGAGGTATACCTATTTGCAGAGAACAAATCAGTTTCCCTTTTATTTTGCTGGAAGAATTCCTATTTTTTGTCATGTTTCAAACAAAGTAGCTTTAGCCAAGGAGCACAGATTTTTCATATAGATCCTATAGTGATCCCTTGAGCCTGATTGGACTGCATAGTTTTGCACAGGAATTCATTACCTGATATGCCACAGTGACCTGGTCTCCAGGCTACACTATGGTAAGTCCTAAACAGTGACATACTATGCTTTCCTAATCTTCAATATCACTGGATATCTATTTTTGGATAAAATGGGTTGGAAAGGTTTGACTGTGGGCAACTATATTAATATTAATAAAAATAATGGCCCGCCTAATCTGTGAGTCTTATAAGACCGCTTCGAAGATAGCTAAAACTTCCTCAGTAAGCACAGTGGTAACAGGAAGGCATTTATAGCTTAGAATAACCCTGTATTTTGGTACCCACACAGCAGTGCCAACATGTTCTACATCAGATGACTTTGAGGCATCAGTGAAAATAGAAATCAATCTCACCCAATATTTAGATATTATTTCATAGGAATCTTTGTGTATACTAAAGTCCAATATAATGGATGATTGGAAAATAAGGATGAAATATATTTTTTTTATAAAGGGGACATATAACTGATTTAAAAATAAGGCATGAGATACTGTTGATTTTAGAAAAAGACTGGAGGACACAAGGATTTCTTTTATGGATTGATAACCAAGGAACTTCCTTACTCATAAAAAGCATTCAAGTTTAGAGATTAAGGCATGACTAGAGTTGCGGAAAACTATGAAAAGGAACCTGTCTGACAAAAAAATCTGCAGCGGTATAATGGGGGATGAACAGATTCTACTTGCAGTGCATTGACTTTTTGATTGTCAAATGACAAAAAAATGCGATTTCAAAAACAATCAATTTTTGCAGTGTAAAATGTTATATTTAGCCTAATTATAGTGTGATCGGCTTAACTTTAGAAGTACTACTGTTGAGTTCAGAATCCAAATTCTTAATACATTTAGCTAGAAATAAATGATAATCTGTCCAAAATTTATATACAAGTCCTAGAAAAACATTTTTTTTTATGGATATAGGTTTGGCGTAGTGGCCACAATCTCACCTGATGTGTGATGATGTGGCCCAAGCTGCTAAACCTAGTGGAAGACTGGCTCTCAAGTGCAGCTGCCAGAACACACCTATTGGTGCTTGGCGACAGATTTTCAACTTGAGGGTGGTAGCTAGCCAGGCGGGCATTAGAAAAAGCCCTACCACCATGCTATGGTTTCCTCACGATGTTTTCCTTCACCTAAAGCTCAGGCTCATTGCAGGGATTCGAACTCACGTCAATCGACGCGAAGTTGTACACGCTACTACTGAGTCATCATTCCATAACATCAGAAATAAAAATAAACCACAACACTAATAATTTCCACACTTTTTCCTTCACAGAGGAGTTACTTTCATCCTCCCTCGCTTTCCTCGCCCCTTCACATCATCAAATTCAACGGTAGCAATTCTAAAATCTAACCCTATTCTGAAGTAATGTTTAAAAATTAAGCATATTATGTTTATGAGTTTAAAATAAAGTACTTTAGAACCTACGACAAAAACAAAGCTGAAATGTTGTGTAATGTGGATATTACGTAACAAAAATACTTGAAGGGAAGAATGCATAAAATCAATAAAGAAGTAAACTTACCTTGATGGAAGTGCATGACGACAACATCTCGGCAACACTCACAGAATCATCTCGTAAAGCAAATATGCTAATGTACATCTTATTTGAAGTATTGTTGAGGCAGGTTCTGCAATATGTATTTAAGTCATTGAAATTTTCTATAGAATCCATTGAAGCAGCGGTCTAAAAAGTAATACTGCAATAAAATAAGTAAGAGAAAATCTAAACCTCGACTGTCAAATGTTAAAATTGAACAAAAGTCACAATATCAAGCTCTAGTTTTCATTTACATAATAATTAAAAACAAATCACTATGAACAATCGATCGTCATGATTAAACTATCGATAGTACAAAATTTAATAAATTTTAAAAAATAGGTATACATACTCAATTTGTCTGACTGCAAAAAATCCTAAGAGATACAAGAATGTTCTTTTTTTCTAGATACCGATTATAAATCGATTGCTCAGATATTAAATACCATACATACGATAAATACACGTTAGAAACAATATAAGAATGTTAAGTATGAAGGTGGATGAATATAAGAGTAGAGGAAGACCGGAGAAGGTATGGATGCACTATGTGGGCAAAAATATGCATATAAAAGGGCTGAATACTGAGATGATAGTTCTATCGTGTGTGAATCCCACACACACCTTTTTTGAAGTGAAACTTCTTATGCGACTTCCAAGCGTTAAACGTTAAATATTAAACGTTTAACGCAAATTATCGGTCTCTCCTCTTTGTGTGAGCCAGAGCGAGAGAGTAAATGTCGGTGTGTATGTATGTATATTGCACACTGTTTAAATAAAATAAAAATTTCTTTTAAAATGAAGTTTCACTTCTATCGTGTGTGAATCGCACACACACCTTTTTTTTTGAAGTGAAACTCTTTTTGCGACTTCCAACGCGTTAAACCTTAAATGTTAAACGTTTAACGCAAATTATCGGTCTCTCCTCTTTGTGTGAGCCAGAGCGAGAGAGTAAATGTCGGTGTGTATGTATGTAATTGCACACTGTTTAAATAAAATAAAAATTTCTTTTAAAATGAAGTTTCACTTCTATCGTGTGTGAGTCACACACACCTTTTTTTGTGTTATGTTAGTACCGTGATTGCACAGAATCAAATGTATATATAATACCTACATTTAAGTTTTAGACCAGCCGTATATCAATTTGATGTGCGTAGGCTTGAACCTCAGCATGTTCCAACGAATTTTTCGGAATTCCTATACATTTACTAATTCAAATTGGTAACACAATCCGCTGACGGTCAAGGAAAACATCGTAAGGAAACCTGAACGCTTGTGAAATGATGTTGTAGTACCACTGTATGTGGGAAAAACACCATGTTTTAACCTGGAATGAAAACCTGTTGTATTCTTGGTATCTGATACAGCCGTCGTGGGTTGGTGTAATGATTAAGCCCGAGTCTGAGCCGAGTCCTCTTGGTAAGAGGCCTTTGCCCAACATTGGGACACTTACAGGCTGATATATATTTTTTTATTTATAAGGAAAGAAAGTTTATTTTATAAATTTATTAGTTACATTTTAAAAGTTTAGTATCTATATAGTTTATAGTTCCCAATGCAGCGATACAGCCATCTTGCGAGTTTTTGAGTAATAAAGTGAAAAACTGTCACTTCTTTCATGTAAAGACAAGTATTTGGATACATTTAACTAATTGTAAATAATTTTATGGTTCTTATCAAAACAAAAAAAAAAACGAATTTTAATTTTTAAGAGTCTATGGGTCGTGATAGGTGTTGTGGCATTATCGCCACAACCTTACAGGATATTTAGTTTGTATGAATATAAATAAATACAACTTGATTCATACTCGTATATGTATTGCTCTCTATATTGTAACTATTTAACTATTGTAACTATTTCTTTTTATTTTTATTCATTCTAATTGTTGACAGGTGATGTATCTTTTACCAAAGACAATTTACCAGCCAGTCTATTGCATATATAGATCTTAGCACTAGACAAACTATTTACTGCGGTTAGCCGCCACAGGTCAAATATTGATACACTAGATCGATTCAGTACTCTTTTAATATTTAAAAAAAAATCGATAATTTGGCCGATTATATATATTTTTAATAATCTATTTCAGATAAGCATCCCTAATCTACCTGTGGAATGTGACGAATGTGGATTGTGAATGTGGATCGAAACACTAATGCACTAAAGATCGAATGTGTGAACTGTGAACGTCAGTTTGTCTTGTGTAATCAGAATCAGAAAAATATTCAAATTTAAAATTTGTGTACTGTTATACAGAGAACAGGTTTACTAATTTGGTTCACGAAATAGGTAAGTGAATTAGACATTATTATTAATTATAATTATTAACGTAATATTTAGTTTTTTTTTTTACTATTTATAAGAATAAATCGAAAAAATATTTTTGAAATAAATTAATTTAATTGAGTAATTTGAAGTAATTTAACTGAATATTTGAATAATCATTTTTCTAAAAAAATTGAAAATAAAATAAAATAGAAATTTCCCGACAATCATTATACATGATGACTAAAGTAAAGAATCATAGATCTTCATCTTTTGAAAGCCCACCATATCTGTTAAATATACCAATACCATTTCTGGAGTGATACATCAATATGATAATTAATGTAATAGTGGGATTTATTTTGTTAACTCTTCATCTATTGCTATTTATTTGATTTTATAAATTTTGTTTTCCTTGTTTTCTCCTCATACAACATAATTTAGTTTCCCTGTTATAATTATATGTCTATATTTTCTTTTGTAAGAAACATTATTAGTATTACTGATAGGAAACCTACTAGTGAAGGTCTAACTTAATGAACTAAACTATTAACAGCAAAAATACAAAAATTCAGTGTATGCATAAATTGTTAATACTCTACAAATTAAAAAACTTCCGGAGTCATGTCTCAGCATGTTGATATTTTTGTTGTTACTGATGTTTGATTTAGTAGTATGATAAAAAGCTGATGATAAATTGCATCTAAGAATAATTATTTATTTTAAGCAGATTTATGTTAATTCTACTCAGAAATAAAATACTGTATTACTCCTTTGAAAATAAATTTTCTCAACCTGCTAGTTTAAAAAACCTACATGTTCTTTTTCTTGAAATTCCTGTCCAGCAAATGAAATTCAGTCATTAGCTACTAGTTTTATTTGCTGCTTTTGTTTTTATCTTTATAATCTGATCAACGGAATCATTGATTATCCATCAAGTATTAGTAAATTCAAAATTAATATTCCTGTTAAGTCTCCTGGTGTAATAAATACATAATTTTTACATCCCTCATTCCTTTACCAATTTTAAGTTTATTAATGCTCCTTTGAACAGGATTTCTAAGTCAATATAATAATATACTTATTCCATAAAATTTGAGAGGTAATCTAGAGATTATTAGAATAAAATAATTAAATTACAAAAGAGTGATATTGTTTTATTTATCTATTTTTTTATTTATGTTTATATTAATTATTTGTGTTCAGTCTTGCTTATTTTAAATCTATATAATAAACTTTATTCAATTTAATTTTTATCCAAGCATGCCGTAATCAGTTAAATAGAACAACATTTTAATTTTATTATTTAATCGCTTTTGTTTGTGGCCCATAGTATCATGATATGATTTAAACGGAGTTAACTAAATACATATTTTTAACATCTTCTATAGTGGCAACTGACTATACTGTTAGCCTTTGGGGCTTTTACAGCTTTACTAGGCTTGGGGGCGAGCACTTAAGGCACTCAGCCACGAAAGTTAAGTAACATCATCTGAGGGTGCCAAAGTGGCTGAACCTCGGCTCAGACTTGCGCGTATGCAATTAATAAAGTGGTGTGGGTGGGATATATATGTGATTAGATTGGGACCTCCATGCATATAGTGATAAATGATAAACCTTTCGCAAAAACTATCTTTTGTTTTGTCAAATTTCGGGATCAGCAGCGATGGATCCCAAATATCTTTGTTTTTTTTTAACTAGGTATCTCTCGGTGGTCGTCTGTTGTTTTTGGTTTGTACCACAGAATTGTACGAATTTTGATCTAATTTGAATATTGAAATATGCAGGAACATTCAAAAAACTATAGGGACAGTTTAAGTAAACAACTACATTTAGATATAATTCAAATAAGATTTAATAACTTAACGGCTTGTTGTGTGTGTTTGTTTCACTCGTAACTGGATCAAGGTCTGTCAGTTTCTTTCACAACTCGCGTTCTGAGGACCGTAGGATCTTAATATATTTTTTTCTCAAACAATTTATTTTATCAGATGTTAACTACATGTCGTTATGGAATGAGTTGATGGAAGTCATATATATATTTAAAAAAATTGTAAGGGAAATTACTATATTTTTATTGGATAAAAAAATTAGGAAAGATTATTTATTCCGCAGCCTTTATCTCTTGGAGAAGTATAATGTATCCTTAATTTGAGCTTTATATCTTTCTGACCGAGACTTGGTATGTCGTTGTCAATTTGATTATTTCTCATTATCATCATTATTTATCTATCGAGCAGTGAAAAATAGGATCCCTACTAAAACTACAATAATGTTACCCAAGGTGTAAAAAATATGCCTATAAAATATCTTTCATCGCATGCGCTGCGAAAACTATTGATGATAGAACAAAAAATGTTCCACAATATTAAAGAACATATCAATATCTACAAAAAATGTCGCGATAGCATGTGTCTAACTATTGTAGTTATGTCACTATAACTACTTTTTTACATTTTTAAATTTAATAGAAATTCCGACCAATATCAGACCAAGTTATTTATACCTTTGCCTTAATCCTTACCTAAATAAATAATTTCTCAAGCAAAGCTGTTTAAATACCTGTAAATTAATTTTTAGTTTATTAAAATCGGACATTCCATTCGAAAGATATTACGAGCTTAATAAAATTGAAATAAAATTAATTCGCCGCTACGCCGCCGCCGCGACGCGCCGGAGCGCCGTGTACGTTTATGCCAAAATGTGTAATAAAATAAATGTCCACCCGTGCGAAGCCGGGACGGGCCGCTAGTGTGATATAAAAAGAGTATTACCTTTATATTTTTAAAACGACCCACACGCCCATAATACTGCGCCGTGCAAAAATGTTTCGCGTTGTTCAAAATTTAAAGTATTATTTTGTGTAATGCTCACGATGCCATTCGAATGTAATTTCATTCAAAACTTTCTACAGCTAGAGTGCCAAGAGAATGTGCATTACAAAAATAGAAAATTAATAGTGACATCTTGATAACATGAGATATACCTCGTTAGAGCCGATTTTTTTTTTCATAATTATGTTTTATTAGCAACCGCCCGCGACAACATTTGCATTAACTACAACATACAAAAATTAAAAAGAATAAAAATACCCTATAATAGGGATGATGTAGCTTCCTATTAGTGATTTCTTAGAATTTGGTCGATAATTTTGAAGTTTACCTACTACAAAAATATCTTTATAGCAGTAGTATAGGTAATCAAATTATAATGTTATATTATATTCTAACAAAAACATAAATGTTCGGTATAAACGATGTCTGGGGTAGTCGTCACCGATGAAAGTGCTAACATCTAACGGAGGACAAATTCCGTAGCAGTTCCTTTAATTTACGTTCTTTAATTCATTTACGAAACAATTTGTTACTTTCTTTGACATAGGATTTATAACTTGGCAAGTCTTAATTGAGAACGGTGGGGTATAAAGCTATAACTTCTAAGGCTTCATGAATTTAATCCATAGAATGTGGGCCATCAATTTACCATTTTCAGAAAAACATAGAATATGTTTTGCAAGAGAAATACTAATATTTTTTGTGACTTCCTTAACGCTAAAATTAAAGCAAAGTTCGGCTTCGAAGTAAACTACATTCGGCCCATCTCAGTAAAAATCCAAGAACACGGGAACTTTCAAACTGTCGATGCCGGCGAAAGAGCATCTTGTATGTACTACGTCGGGTCTCTTTCTACGGCTCGCTAAGTACTGATTGATTCTATAATAATATGCGATGTGGTTATATTACATTTTTTGCACTATGTATGTTATTGACGAGGTTCAGTTGGTCGAGAGTAGTACACCAACTTGCCAAAGAACCGTTGCGACGTGTACAATGACGTCGATGAAAGTCGGTAGTGAACAGACGAATCTAATGAAAGTTTTTAAGCAACTCTGAACTACGTCATAGACGCTTAAACATCTGTTGCTATTGAACCTCGCTGATAAGCCTCTGAGGTCGCTTCGGCCAGTTTCGTCTCACCAATTAAGTACGCGAACGGCAAGTTAATCGTTAATATATTTAGTTACGTGCCGGCGTCGGTGGCTTTTAGACGTGTACAGTGTAATTGCCTCGTGTCCGTTTTATTTGATTTCTTTTGAGATTCTATTCAAAGGTAACCATTTTATTAATTTCGATTTAAGAAAAACATTGTAAAACTATTAAAAAAAACCAAAAAGGTTTACATATGTGTTAGTGAGATTTATGTAACCTTCGTGGACAAACATTCATCATGATTACTTACTTATGCGTGAGATGGAGTAGTAATTGATTGTCTTGTACAGATGTATAGAAAACTGTATTATTTAGGTAGGTACATATAAATGCTATAATAAGGAGACGACTCTCATCAACATGAAATGTATTGAATAGCGACGTAATGTTTTGTTTCTATGTTTTCATTCGTATAGTTCGGTGCATATATTTACTTTCTGCAATTTATTTATGTTTTTTATTTTTTAAGAATAAGCATTTTGTTTAAGTATGTAATTAATCTTAAATTTAAAATCGATGTAGACATCGTACTACAAGACTTAGAAATGAAACTAAAATCATCGATTTATGGAAAAAATTACTGAATACCTTTCATAGACATCTTAGTCCGTATTTTTATTTTATTTTGTTTGATAATATGTACATACCTAAATTGTAATCAGCGTTTTAAGTCTTTACACTTTATGATCAGCAAACATAATTTAATCATTATACAATATTTCCATGGTCTTTGCGCCTGCAAATTCTGCTATGTACCAAATTTTACTTTCCAGTATAGTTATTTATTTTTTAACAGTAATAAAATTAAAAACAACTGTGCAGTAAAATCATCTATGTTTCTATTACTAAGAAAGCTTTACTGCATAGTTTTTTTTTTCAAATTTGTTATTATTATTTGAATGAATGAGCAGAACGATATGCTTACATCGCAGAATCTATGTATATGTAGGTCTTTTATTAATAAATAAAAATAGAGGTTACCTTTGCATTGGGCTTATTTACAAAGGCGGTACTACTAACTATGACCCTTGCGATAAGATACCAACCGTACATTCTTGTCAAAACCTCGTGATCAGTAAAATTTAAATAATTAAAAAGAATAAAATATCTATGGACCGTATTAAACCGGTTTTTATTTGTTTCCTTATGAAGAGTCAGAGATCAAAATGTAAGCAAAGTTTAAAGTAAACGATGTTGAATGTATAAGCAAATGAGGTTAATGTTTGACATATTAGGTTTTTCATAATATCTGTTAAACTAATGATGTTCCAAAATATTTCCTAATCAGCTTGTATCTTTCCACTTTTGCACATAACTCCCCACTCCTCCCAAGGGTCGTCACTGAACCCAATTTTCGGTCTTTCGTATCCAGTCGATTCCAGTCACCGTGCGCAGCGTCTTTCCTTCTTTCAAGGGGGCTCCCCACACTTCGTCTGCCTAATCACGGTACTTACACTACAAAACTCGTCTACCCCATCAATTATCAGTTCTTCACCATATTTTGTCAGTCTACTCTTACTTCAACGGGTTAATCCTTTGAGCTATGTCAGTAAACCCAGTTCTATGTCTAGTTATATCATTTCGGATTCTATGGGTAGCCCAGCATGGCGGCGGGGAGGTATCTTTAGGCAGTCAAGAACCTTCTTGGAGTTAAGTCTACTTACGATAATGTCAATAATAACAGTTTGGTCGAATTTTGGCAAAGAAATCTGTCAAACCATTTACTTTTGTTTCTACTGAGACTTAAACTGGTAAGTAAGCTACATTTGTTGACGCTCACGTCTAAATTACCTCATTACGGAGAAGGTCAATATTATTGAAGAAGCTATTATTATTAATAAAGGGAATAGAATCGCCATATTACGTTGCACGCTATGAACGTTATATGCGAACCAATAATATCTAAATTGGTGTCGGTAAATTATAAGCATCCGTATTTAGAAATCGTGTGTTTACAATACTTCATGAAGTGACGTTGACTTTTCGTTCGATATTGTATTTTTTCACGGTCGTTCATTATTTTATTAGCTCAGACTAAAACATCGCGTTTCACTTTGACGTTAAAAAGTAGTCTAGATTACTCTCTGAAAAGTCCTCTACTTATTAATGAAAGTCCTGTCGATATTTAATTAGCCGTTTTGGCGATTAGCCCGGAAAAACAAACTGAGAGACATTAAAATAAAACGCATTTTAAGTGTTATGGTAAAATACAAATAATCAACCATATTAGCATAAGAAAAGGCTTTTATTTCGAAATCACAGACGTACACTTCAGTTTTATCTGTAGATACCTGCAAATAAATAGAATTTAATTCTGTCTCCAATAAAACAAAGTTAAGGATTTTGTAATCGCATATGGTTAACGTTTACAACGAGTTTGTCGGGACTTACATTTGCAGGTGAAGGACTTTTCAGAGAGTAATTTAGGCGATAATTAATCATTACGCTTTTCCATAGGAGCTTAGCAGTAATGATAGCGTACCAATTTAAAGAAAAAAAAAAAAACATTACTTTAATCCAGACAAAACCCGTAGTTCCCGTGAAACATCATATTCACGTGAACGAAGTCACAGACATAATTAGGGTATACTTATAGATTTAAAACCAATTTTTGTATTTTTATCTGAAGTTAAAGTATGAAGAGGTTGAGTGAAGTGGATATCACGGTATAACTAGCAACCCGCCCCGGCTTCGCACGGGTAGCAATTATACACCTAAACCTTCCTCATGGATCACTCCGTCCATTGATGAAAACCGTATGAAAATCCGTTCAGTTGATTTTGTGTTTATCGAGTTCAGACAGACAGAAAGACGCGGTGGGGAGACTTTGTTTTATAATATGTAATAATATGCGATTTGTACCCAACCTAATGAGATCATTAGCCCTTTTATACATACTCCTATATTAAAATATTGGAATATTGATTAAAAATGACATATATTGTTAAATTATATCTTTCTTCCCTGTGTATTTTTTTACTTAAATATATACTTTGATTTTACAAGCATAGGTGTTGATCACTTCCCACTTAACTATACGTGAAGGTTTAAACTCGTCACTATCCACCTAATTACTATTTGCGTATCTTGGAGTAATTTCCAGAGTAGGTCTGGTCCCTGAAAAACATTAAGCTGGGTCGATAACATTACATTCTGCGGTAGGTAGGCACTCTATATATGCCAATGTTAATTCATCATCAGCCTGTATCTCTCCACTGCTGGACATAGGTTTCCCACAAGTAGTCGCCATTGGACCTGATCTTCGTTCCTTCGCATCCTGTTGATTTAAGTTACCCAGCCCAGTTCGTTGCAAATCTTGCAAATGTATTGTTAGTTACAACCACTGATACAAAATTTATTTAAAAAAAAATTCACCTTGACGCGTTAGGTGTTTTTGAATAAGTATCACTAAGTAGAATTTTCGTAGAAATCTGACTAAAATCGGTAGATAAATTACCACACGTTTTATCTCTATTGTTTTCACGAGAGAATATTACGGCCGAGACGATACAATTATATTATGCAAATTATCGTCAGTCTTGAACTTCAGACTCGGTTTCTTGGTTGTTATTTGTTGCTTTGTATTTTCCTCGAATAACACCTTTTTGCTGTAATGTCGCTAACTTTGTTTATACAATTGCAAGCAGAGTACGTCAATTTCTACATTCGACTTGACTCTAAAAAAAGTTAACACTTTAAAGTTTAATATTTCGACGGATCGAAGATCGAAAAATGATTTCACATACGCGCATTTTTTTTAACAACCTATACATCGACACCTCACATGATAGGATAGACAAGAAAAAAATAATTCCCACTTTACTTTTCTAAACAATTGTTGTTTCAAGATTTTATTTTATCACTTTGTCGGCGTGATTAATATGGATATACCATATTAAACTAAAGCTTTCTAGTACTAAGAATCTCTGACCTAAACTGAAACTGTAAGGGTTCCTTGTTGACTTCGGAACCCTGATAAAGCCGGCCTACACATATTTCACTAGTGGACAAAAAAAAAAAGAAATTGATAGTCCTGATATTACTACAACCAGATATTATTACATCGACGACTTATATATCACGATTTCGGATTTTCTTAAGATCTTTTCCTTAACCTACTACAGTACAAAAATACATCGTGATGTATTTCTACATGAATAAGTTTTTTTTTTATATTAGTTTTTAGTCTATAAGTATAGTTAGTATATAGTATAGTTATTTTTGTTGCAAATCTTAAATGGATCTTTTATATTCGTTATATGAAAAAAATTAGCCCCATTAAATTGCTTTTATTTCTTACATAATACTACTAATGTAAAAGTAAAGTTTAAATATGTCTGATAATATTACTTACGCAAAAGGTTCGTTAATTATCGGTCAAAGCTCATACGCGCCGGCTGCAAATAAATGAAGTATGAATGCTGAGATCCTTATCCGCAAATCAAGACGCTAATCCGTGTATCATTGTCGGCGGATACACAATTTTAAGAATCCGTCACATCACTGGTTATTTACCTTCAAATTAATAAATATCGTGGTATGTACCTATATTATGCATTGAGCATAACCGGTTTCGGTTAGATTCGGTTCACGCTATATCGACGGAGTTCGTTAATCTATAATTTGCATAATATTTTATCAATATACATTTTGGGTTCATCGGTCGACATTGGCACTCGTACGAATCGCGAAACATCTAGTTGATTCCCGTATGAAACTATCTAATAGTTTTGTCTCTTTCATTTTTATGGACGACGAAAGAGACACATTAACTGAATCATCGTTGTTGTTATTAAATAATTAACTAGCATGCATTTTTACGCAGTACTTATTTACGTCTTGTAATTTTCTGATTATTATTTGGCAGTAGTTTTGATTATTTTTATAGTGGATTTAACAAATACACTTCCTGTGTACAAAATTTCATAAAAACGGACAAGCCATTTCTAAGTTAAATCCAGAGATACAAAACAGACAGGCAGACAACATTTTTTTAAATGTTAAATTCGAAATCAATGGTTAATAACAAAGTTAGCAAAAAGATACATGGACAGACAAAATTTACAGATTTACAAACATAAATTATTTCAATGTAAAAAAATGTAGGTCGTAATACATTCTCTGTTGGAGTTTTTGGTGGGTTCTTGACCTGTCATGTGATAGTTATTCTTTTAATTCATAAACTAATGTTATTTGGCCTTATATTATACTGGCTGTGCCCGTGGCTCCACTCGCGTAGTAAAAACTTTTTATTTAATGATCATATCGTGTTTTTTTTAATAGGAACAAGTATCTAATGAGTAAAAAAATATGATCCAACGGGAAACCTCAATAATTTTATTAAATAGATAATTTTGGCGACATTTTACGTGATGTAGTTTGATTATTGTGCACAAGTTAAGTGGATTATAAATAATAACTAGGAACATGCATTTTAAGTTGCAACAAAAACTCCCTGGATAGTTTTAACAAGAGAGCCGCTATATTGTTAGAACTACGTTTGAAAATTACAAGAGTAATTAGGATAAATGTTCTATTCTCGAGACGATGGCAGAATTGTAGATGAACACAGTTACAATTACATAAAAAAGAAGTACTTCCTAAATTGTTTTTAAATACTTATTGTTATAACGCAAGAATTTATTACAATTTCAAACATATACGATTACTTATCAGATCTAAGTAAAAGTAAAAATATTTAAATAGTTTTAAACGAGCAAACGAGTCACGTGGTGCCTAGCGGTCAATGGATAGCATCTTCTTAGATATCCTTGAGATATAATTATTGTTTTTTTTTATAGCACGGCAAATCGTTGCCATCGTAAACACGTACCATGTTTACTAAAATCAACGCCGACCATCGAGAAATCGGTAATTTTCCCCTGTCATTAATATAAGAACATTTTAGTTCGGTTTGTTTTTGCTTTTATACATACAACTTTGAGGAAAATAAAGTTCCGTGCAATTCACGGTCTGGTACAACCATAGACCACTCATGACTGGACTTTTTTTTTAACTGACTACTGTTATCTTTAGGTGCCCTGGAGCCTTTACGGCTTTTGCAGCTTCACCGGGCTTGAGGGCGAGCGCTTAAGGCACTCAACCGCGAAAGCGTTGCAACAATTCCGAGGGTGCCAAAGTGGCACGACCTCGGCTCGGACTGTTGCGCATATGCAAAGAAGTCGCGATCTGGCTACTTCCCTATCATTCGAACTAAACTAACTATACATATATACATGTTTCTTCCCCCAGGGAAGGAGATGTGTATTTAGTGATCTGAATTTTTTGTCTAAACTAACTAGGCAAAAAAAGAAAAAAGGACTCTTACAGAACCTATGCACCTATGTGGCGTGCATGTGTGTATAATACAGTGTCATGTGTGTCTGTGATAGCTAGTGAATGTAGAGTCACTGTATCGCGCGAGCGGCTGCTTGGGTCAAGGGCTCCATACCGATGGATCGGACCTAGGCTCGAGTTGCCGCAGAGGAGGGCGTGGCGGGTTCATGTCTGGACGTAAATTATCGGGCACTCGCTAAGTATACGTTCAAATGTTATACAATGAATGTGAGCCTTCGCTTGCTTTATCTGTCTTTAAATCCGGCTATCGAAGGACCATTATAATACGATCAATATAAGATATTTATAAACTAGGAAAAATAATTAATCAATACTGAATGTCATTAATTAAAAAAACCCCTAAGGTATACATACATACCTATCGATAATTTAATCTCCATATTTGAGTAATTATTATTAAATTTAAATACGTTTTGGATGAGCGATACTTCAATTCTATTAATTTGTGGTATGTGGGCACCACTTAAATACTAGCAACCGTCCGCGATTTCGTAAGCGTTAATTCAATTATGTTTAATTATTGCACATCTAATAAATATCAACCTGAACTTAGGTTTGTATTAGTGAAAGAAGTTTTAGTATCGAATTAGTAATTCCAAAGATTTCCTCCTACAAAAATACTCGCAAACTTTAACTCTTTCTTATAGCAGTCTATGTTATTACAATTATTTTAACCATAACAAAAGAACGAAAAGCGACTATCGTTGAAGATATCTAGTACAAGGTCAAGTGAAACTTGAAGCATAGAGTTCAAACTATTATTTAAATGTGAAAAACAATTGTTAGAAATACGATTTAAAAATTTAGGAAATTCAAATTTATTTTATTATATACTAGCGATCTGCCCGGCTTCGCATGGGTAGAAAAATATTTTAGAGAACTATAGAAACATTATAAAGCGAAATGACCTTTAAGGTATTTAAAATAGGGTACCTATTTTTCCATACCTACAAACTTTTGTATCTCTTTTCCTTTTTAATTATGAATAACGCGTTTCAAATGTTTTAACAATTTAGCTAAGTTTCCAATAAATTCTATCAATTGCAAACTTTCCTTCTCTATTTTGCCCCTTAGGAGAAGACATCCAAAAACTAACATACTCCTTGGCGACGGGCTTACACAAACTATAAAAGGTTCAAGAGACTTCCGGTTTTCCCACAGGAGCCTATTACCGGGATAAAAGTATCCTATGTCCTAGTCTGACTCATAGTATATCTATGTGCAAAATTTTATTGAAATCAGCTTCTGTGTAGACTATAGTTTTTTATATTAAGAACAAACTTAAAAAAATGCATTAATTTAAAAAAATTAGAATAAATGACGTTTTTTAATCCAATTATTCTAGAGACTCAACATATAACTGTCCATGTGAAAAATATTCTTCTCGTGGGTCAACTCCAACATATGTTGTCCTTGAGATTTGTTAATAGTAATAGCGAAAGAAATTTTCACCGGAAATTGCAGACGCTTAAACTGGAAAGATACATCTGTAGGGATCATAGGGATGCGAGGAATGCGCGCAGATTGACCAGCTGCTGATCTAGTGGGCATAATGGTTTCGATAGTATTATTTTTTCAATGATTAAACCTGTAATTTTGTCCCTTTGCACATGTTAGGGGAATTCAAATTCGGCATCAAAATAATTGGAACTCTATCTTTTATGTAAGTCCTGGCGGATTGAGAGAATTCTCTTGTGGGTAGTGTACTAAGTCTTCCGTGTCTACAGACGTATCAACTGATTTATATTCTTAACAGTAACCGGTACGCATTTTAATACTTCTTTATTTATAATATAGTGGACAGAAGAATTCCTCGGAAAGACAATTATTCGTTCGCACATCCTCATATTATTATTTCGAAGTATATTTTAGGATATCTCTTTAAAATAATAACAAAACACCTCAAATAATGACACCTTATTGCTTAATTCTCCCCAATTTTGATCAGGACATTTTGCTCGGGTGCTTTACCATCGCATCCTTGTAACAGGTGACATGATAATCTAGTATCACCACCTCCCAAGTGGGCTCTCATATTTGTTCTTAAAGTCATTGTTTGAATGAAACTTCAAAAAGATAACTGTAAGCAGACTTTAATTATGTTCCTCGCTACTCCTGCTCTAGTTCCTCCAGGGATCACAGGTTTACACTAACAGTGTGTCCGACTGTATCGCGACCACCAGACACCGAATGTAACCCCGCTCTTTTGTTATTTCGCGTAAAAACTAAAAACACGCTTTAACTACGCATTAATAATTATAAAACTTTTTATTCTTATAATTACGTCTCGTTACCGAGCTGAATCTATTGGACTTGTCAGAACGAATCATATGAGCCTAAGCAGCGAGGTCTGCTGGTTGCCACTGATGCGTTCCACTATCCACCACCTGGCTCCATCATCAGATCAGCTCCAAGACACCAAATTATAGTTTTGTCATCAAAACAACTTATAGATACAAAGTTTCATTTCGATACGAGAATTAGAAGTAGGTTAAAATTCACTTCTAAGATTGTATTACATTGTTTGTTGGTTTTTTTTTCGGACTTGCTATACTGTTAGCCTTAAGGGCCTTAGTCAGATCGCGACTTAATTGCATACGCGCCACAGTCCGAGCCGAGGTTCGGCCACTGTGGCACCCTCGGATGTTGTTGCAAAGCTTTCGTGGCTGAGTGCCTTAAGCGCTCGCCCCCAAGCCCGGTAAATCTGTAAAGCCGTAAAGGCTCCAAGGCCCCTAAGGCCAAAAGTATAGTCAGTTCGAAAAAAAAAAGCCCTGAAGCCATTAAATGCTTTGACAGCATCACCGGGCTTTTGTTGTTAGTTAGTTACAAGTAAACCTAATATAAGCGTGTTAAAAAAGCTTGCGCTCGAATCGGAAAGAAATTTTGCCTACATTTTTTAAATTACGTAGTATTTAATCTGTAATACCAATGAAAACGTCATCTCATGTCAGGGTATAAACAACATGACCTTATTATTGTTTTCCATTATCGGTAAGATCAACAGATACACTTCCCTCTTTACGCAATCGGTCAATATATTTTGGCAGATTGTTTAACGTTCAACGAACGATAAGTGTTAATAATTATCGTGTAATTACTTATTTATTATCTTGTAAAGTAATGTAATTTGAAAATACAATACTAACTACCTGCTTTAGGGTTTAATCTATCGCGTCTATCAATTAAATGGACTTGAACATTTGGTATATGAATCGCTTTTTAACCATTACGCATAATCTACGCTATACACAGTATAAACATTTTTCCTGTTTACATTATTGCTCAAATTGCTATCATTTTCTTTTTCTTAAAAATGTAAACTCAACATAGGACTTCTCACAATTAGATATGAATAAGCATTGTTCTTTATTTGCTGACGATAAAAATAATCTAATCTACGATCTCCGTGATTTAGTTACTCTGAACGTTAGAAAATCGTGGCGATAAATAAGTGTACATTGCAACCCAATTGTTAGTTAGAGAACCTATACAATGCAAAAATTACATATTGTATGAAGCCATATATATAATAATGATCATGTTACATTTATTCAATCAGCAATAACTCTCCACCGCGCCTCGCTTCCCATACTCACCTAATAGCTTGCCAGATTGCTTGACGTGAATAGTTACTGATACGCTCCTTAGGGTCGCAGCTTAAAGTTATATAGTCTACCTCAACTATAAAATGCCAATTTTCTTTTTATTCTGACTTATTTCTGGAGAATAGCGCGTTCAAGCTTATATTTATTAATATAGATTGGTCCGCCGTGCATTGATACAATCGTGCGAAACCTTGCAAAGATCTTAGTTATATGTCAACCAGCTCGACCACTAATACCTCTGAGCAAGACATTTACTCGGGTAATAAAACTCGGCTTATTGCACTCTTTGATAAGTAAGTACTACTAACAAAAGGCTTAAATAGAATTAATACAAAAATGAAACTCTTTTGATATGGTGTTTAATAGGCTTATTAAGTCTCATTTGCATCACCTATTGTGTTTGTAGAACTTTTTTACTTTGATTTCGAGGATACGATCTGATTACACTTTTACCCATAAGGGCCTCAGACAGCTTTTACATCTTCACCGGGCTTGTACTTTGATTTCTTCGAATATGTTCTATATAGCATTTTATAAATATTCTTTTTTCTGTACTAGCTTTGCCCGCGGCTCCGCTCGCGTGGACTATTGTAAAAGCTTTTTATTTTTTGTGCGAAACACTAATTATTAGTAGTCTAAGCTATTCCTCTAATGTAATGTAATAATAACATCAGCTATCTGACAGTGAAAGTCCCGTCAAAATTGGCCTAACCGTTTCTGAGATTACCCGGTACAAACGTCTGTTTGAGACAGACAGATAATAAAAAAAAAACATATGCCTTTAGTAAAAAGCTGTTATGTTGACATTACAAACAGACACTTCAATTTTATTATATGTATAGACTAGCTGGGCCCGCAGACGTTGTGATACCCTTTTCAGTAGTCAATAATAACTCGACTACAGCATCACCTTTCAAAACTTTCTCCATGAAAAAACACTTAGATCTATCCCTCCTACAAGTTATACATACATATATGTTAGTCGTATAATAAACATTGATCTGGGTCGCCCTTCTTATTAAATCACTTATTGTGGATTAAATGTTAATGTTACTTATATATGGTATAGCGGACTTTAGTTATAAGCGCACTAACAGGCAGACAGACGGATAGACCGATAGACGTTGGAGAATATAATAGATAAATTAGAACTATCTGTTATGTTAAAGACGGTACAGTAATGTACGGTATGAAATGTAAACAGTTCGGAACCCTGAGGGCGGAGTTCCACTGACTACTTTTCCGATTTGTATGTAGGTATGTAGATATGTAGATAAATTCGCATTTGACCGCAATGACACTGATGTTCGGGAACTTAAGTGACGATATGACCTCAATGGCCTCACTAATATCTCAAACGTCATCATCAATGACTTCAAAAGTCAAGAAATGAGACAGGCTCAACGTGCTCGGCGATAGATGTTCAACTTAAATGTTGTAGTTAGTCGTGTACTACAGTATTCACTTTGATCATAAAATTGTTAATACTTATTTTAAATACTCTGTCTATCTTCTGTTAACTAAGAGTTCAGAGAAAGACTAAGAATCCTATTGAGAAAGAACGCTATATCGATTTTATAAGTATGCTCCCCACCTTCTTATGTCATCGGGTTCTTCAAGCGTAACGTGAAAAGATATTTATGCAGGCCGGCATTACAGCGGCGGCTGCCGATGGATTTCGATCTCTCGGTGGTCGCCGTTATATTTGGATTGTACTGTGCTTACTTACTATCAGGGACGGTACAGTCAATGTACCGAACTGCTATAAAAAAGAAAAAACAGACAGACAGAGACATTTATTTTATAATATGTATAGAATATACAATGTTATAGTAGTATTGATTTTTATGTATTTAAAGGGGTTATCAATTTAGAAGTTAGAAATACTGTAGATGGTAGAAATTAAATGACGATAACTACGCTATTTAGTACTTGTTACTAACAGGTTGTGCCTGTTATCATTGGAATGTTAATATAATTCGGAAATAATATTATTTACAAAGCGTATTAACGCAGTGATAGGGAATTTTTATGTTATAGTGTGAGAGCTAGTGATTTTTTTATTAGCAGTAATTACTACAGGAGTTTTGTTATGATCTGAGTAAAAATAGAACGTGACATGTTTTTTTGGATTTTCCTCATCTTTTACATCTATTTCTTTAACTTATTTAGCACCAATAGTTGTCGAGTAATTTGTAAAAACCTAAACCCTTTAATTTAAAATTCTTTAATTGTTTATAACTTTTGCAATTCATTTTTTTTTATCTCATTACGAATCCAAGGAGGTGTCGCACGTATTTCACAGTAACAAGAATGAACACGTTTTTTAACTATCAGACGTTTGTGTGTGTCATGAATGTCATATGGCCGATTTCGGCTAAAGTGACTGCTAATTTTCTGAATAGGTACATAATGATATTAATCGGGGCATTGTTGTTTTGCCCTTTGGTGCGCTTTGTGCGATTAATGTACTCAATTTTGTTGACAAAGGTACGATCACATTTCATTCATATAAACTTCTATTTAGTTACAGTATAGATTTTTGAGATGAGATTGTATCGTCAATCTAACTATAACTGACTGACTGACTTATCAACGCACAGTCCAAACTACTGGGGCTAGGGTCATGAAAATTTTCAAGCGGGCAGTGAGCACTAAAAAATGATCTTTGGATATTCAACCCGTAAAGTGGTAAAAAAAGAGATGATTGTATGTATGAAAAACCGTCATTTTTAAAGATGCATCTATGAAATTTGGCATTCAGCAATTCATTTAGAGGTAAAAAAGACATGTTTCTGGTTTATTCAAATTCAATACCTAATGGTGTGAAATATGGGGTGAAAGTTTGTGTAATACAAGTAACGACATCTATTAGCCACAAGGTCTTACGTTTTTAATTAAAGTCGATGTACGTCTAATGTTCGGTGGCATTTAAAAAAAGAGACATAAAAACATACAGTGTAACACAACTCAACTATGACGCGAGCGAAGCCGCGGGCAAAGCACTAGTTATATAATAATTTATGAGATAACAGAAGTTAAATTATTTTTTAAATATTTACTAGAGGTTTTCCAAAAAACCGCCAAAACAGGCTGTATAAATTATGACACCAACGGATTTGATTAGTACACGTAATAAGAAGAATCTATACTTACAAAGGAATGTAATGTTAGAAATAAAATGGCGCATTTTTACAATATACTACTGCAATATACAGGCAATATATATCGATTAATTAATGAACATTTTTAGTAATTATTTAGACTGTAAGGTCATTGACTGCAAAACGTCGCGACGTATTCATAAAGGATAATCCAATAATGATAATTATATAATTATTGTCGTCGACTATAGACGATACTTTGAATAAATTGTAAATTATGGGGGAGAAATGTTGTATATGTATACTTGTAATTATGTAGTGGCTGCGCCACGTTTTAAAGCGTGTGTTTGACGTTAATACAGGAGTGCGTTACCGACCGCAAGCGAGTTATCATTTCACGTTCCGAACTAACAATTATTTACTCGTAGATATAGTGTCGAATACAGTATGGCCGTGTATTCTATTAATAATTCGATATAATAATAATACTAACGCTCTAGGTCTCACAGTGAGTTTGAACGGACAGGGTACAGAAAATCTAGACAAAATTTGACACCTGAGGGCACTAACGACGTTATATTTTATAAGTTTCGTTTATGAATACGAGTATATGTGAACGATTGATTTGATAAGAGTTGATGGCTATTTCAGTGGCATATCTTAACAGACCTTGACTTTCTAGGCCTCGTTTCGATAACAAATATCATTCCCATATTTATAACGTAAACACAACTTATGTACTTGAGTGTTCCAGATATTGAGTTATTTAGTGACGTGCTATTTAATTTAATTATTTGTCAATATTATAAAGAGGTCAAAAATATGTTATTTTAGAAAATAACTATTTTGTTGACTAACAATCGCCCGTGACTTCGTTGCAATATTAAATTTGATGACAATAAAACATATGATCAATCTGAACGTAGCTTTCTATTATTGAAACATTATTATTATTGAACAAATCAGTACCTAGTTGGGTAAATCAACTATTTGGACTCACACTTTGATGTCTCTGACATCTATACAAATAAATAAAATTGTAAGTTACTCCTTATAATACCAGCTATCTGCCAGTGAAAGTCCCACAAAATCGGTCCTACCGTTTCGAAGATTAGCCGGAGAAAACAGACAGACAGGCAACAATTTAAAAAAATGTTTTATTGTCATAAGTACCATTTGTATATAGGTACTTTGATATGCATTTAGTAAAAAGCTGTTATTTTGACATTACAAACAGGCACTTCAATTTTATTATTTGTAATTTGTATACAAGATATTTACTAGCTAATTGATAATAGTCATACACAAAAATAATATCACAGTTGTATCTAAGATTATTAGGTATATACAGTTGAGGTCATATAATTAAGAACGATTTGAAGTTCCAGAATTTTTTAAGTGAAAACGTCTTTAGCCGCGTTGAGCATTTTTTGGTAAGGGAAAATAATATGGCATTTAGTAAAAAGCTGTTATTTTGCGATTACAAACAGACACTTCAATTTTATTATATGTATAGGTTAATAATAGGTTTCCTGTCTTAAATACCATTTTTATTGAAAGGCTCTTTTTAAATTGTTAGTAAATTCGAAATAAAGATAACTTTGATTTTCAAATCGACTTGTAAAACATTTTCCGTTTTGTATTAGTGAAAAAATAATTGATAATTGTTATACTCAAAGTATTATCACAGTTGTATTTAAGACTATTAGGTATATACAGTTGTGGTCATATAATTAAGAACGATTTGAAGTTCCACATTTTTTTATCTAAATCATGTTATGAGTTCCTTCTTAGAAGTAACTAGTTCTGTTATGAGACAGCCACATAAATAGAGCAAACGAGATTAGGAATATAGAATAAAATCACTAACTATTTTTTTACAAATTGTATATATTCTCTATAGTAACAAATTCAAATAGTAATGAAGTTGGATAATTAATTAAGTACGATTTATTAAAGTGCTCAAGAGATCTTTTATATGAAACTTAGATTAAAAAAATCACATTTAAAAAAAACACTATTCTTTTTTACCTTACAAGAATACGTATACCTAGTTACGTAATGCTTACGTAATAAATAATTATTATACGTTTATCTACCACGTTATTGTACATATATACCTATACTATAAATAAATTAACAAAGCAAAGGAAATTATTGTTGATAAATTCCTTCGGGAATTATTCAGCTCTTATAGAAAATCTTTTTAAATAAAGTAAATTTCATAAATATAAGTAGTGTAAGGTCAATAACATTTTAATAATTCATCAACACACAGTAGTGTTATCACTCTATCAGAAAAGCCTTTAGAAATCTCGGAATTTAAATATAATTAATTTATGTATAAATTCGGCGTGTGCCATGCTTGTATATTATACACATTAAGATACTAGCTGTGACCAGCGGTTTCACTCGCGTATTATTTAAAAGAAATCACTGATGATGATTTATAATACTTCAGATAGACAATATTTTTATCGGGTGGCCAGGGTTACGCCACACGCTCGAACGACACGAAGCAAACAAATGACTACATTCAGAAAAAAACAAAAGAGAATCGAAGTTTTTTTTTATTAAATTTACATATATGTATCTGAGCTATGCCTGCCAGTATTTATTTATTTTCTTACCAAGGAGTATGCCGTTTTCACTACTTTTTGATCCCTCCTAGTATAATTAAAATACTTTTCTTTTCAATTTCTGAAAGAAAATTCAAAATTGTTATTGCCTATCATTTTAGCAATTATATAAGCATACTGTGTACAAAATTTCGTAAAAATCGGTCTAGCACAATCCGGCCATACAACCGACAAAAAAAAATTATGTCATATTCGTGCTCACACGGCTCGTTCGCGCCACTACACCTATAGTCAGTGCCGAGTGTAGAATTATTTTAATTATCTTCCAAACTATACGTCCAAATAACATGTTATAAAGGGCAAAGTTTATCAACCTAAAATTGTATAGATAATGATGTAACTTTCGTTCGTAATAATTAATATACCATGCCTAATAATAATGCTCATAAATCAATTTTCAATAAATCTTTGTCACAAAGTACCTTATTATGGCTTATGTATAAGAGATAAGCGTATGGTATCGCAGATCCAAGCCCCGTGAAGCTGTAAAAGCCGCAAAGGCTTCAGGGCCCCTAAGGCTAACAGTATAGACAGTTCGAAAAAAAAACGTATCGTGGACTTTGTATTATTGTTTGTAACCATTACGCCAGCGCACGCCGATAAAGCAGCTATTTATTCTGACTTACTTAAGGCTAGCTGAGAGGTGCAGCCTAATGCTAGATAGCCTATATTATTTCTTGTGAATCTGGCCATCATATACAAAAATATTTTTTTTGAATCTGATTGGTAGTTTCAGAGATTAGCGTGTTTAAACAAACAAAAAACTCTTCCACTTTATTATATTAGTATAGATATAACTAAATTAAACATTCCGTGCAACCTATTAAATATATTTTTGTTAATCATATTATAAACTTATACCGTCTGGCCTAATTATCTTTTTGACGGTTTTGATAATTAAGTTAACAGTTATAAGGCTTTATCTATACTATAATGTAATATCCCAACAACACATAAATGTAAAAAATCGACGATAAAAAAGCGGAGATCTAACGGTTTCCAAGTTCCATAGCTGTTCCTTTAATTGTAGCTGTAGGAAAGTAGGTTCTTCAATTCATTTAAAAAATCAATTTGTTACTTTCTTTGATATCGGTTTTCTAACTAGGCAATTTTTAATGGTTAATAAATATTTACGTTAATTTGTAATTAAAGGAGTCAATTTTTTTATCGTAATTTATTGATAATTAAAACTTACCAAGTTAGAAATCTTATATTAAAGGAAGTAACATAATTAACACTAATAACTCAAGAACTATACTTAATAGGTTTATTCGAGAAATTTGGAATTCTAAGAGTTCAAGGGAAGTTTGTTAAACATAGAAAAAGATGGTTTTAGAAGGACTTTTCGTGTTGCCTTGATTACATAAGTAGATGTAGTGTCCCAATCAACAGCACTAGTGTTTCCCTTTAGCAACTACATTCGCGAGCAACCAAATCGACTCATCCTCTAACTCCGTATACATGTACATTGGTTTTACTAAAAATATACAAGATATTTATAAAAACAATATATGTCTATTGAAAGTTTAAAACTTAAGCTTTCATTAAACATCAACATCTTAAGAAATTGAGAACTAAGTGATCCATTACGCATTAATACGGCGTATGAGGAAATTTGTTCATGACGCTACGCGCAACATGCCACCTCTATAAAAGCTCGCAACTGGCTTACCTTATCAGTCACTAATTAAAAGTTGACCGGTAAATGGTAAATTGCATTAATTGTTACCCCGACACCATAGATACCACACCTGAAGAAATGGCTCAAGTTGTTGCCTTGTTGCAACAAGGGCTCGGTCAGCGAGAAGTCACTTGAGCCAGCTTCACCCAGCTTCACTTGAGCCAGCCCGAATGTACAGACGATTTTAAAAGACTGGTGCCTTCTATCAGAGAGCAAGAACCAGCCGTCACCGGTGTACTTCTGAGAGAGACGACCGTTTTATTGTTTCGATCTCGCTGCGCAATCAGCACAGAACAGGTTTTGACGTACAGCAAGAATTGAGACGTGTTCGAAGGAAGGCTCTTAGCGAGTGGATAGTAAGGACATGCTTAAAGGAAACCAACCTGTCTCCAAAAAGGCCTGCGGCGGGCTCTATATTGACAGCAGGCCACCGGCAAGTGCGTCTTCTATGCTCGAGAGCAATTTAATTAGGACGTTGCACATTAGCGGTCAATTGCATCCTGCATGATGTGAGCTGGTATCTCTTTGGAGGAAAAACCGAGCCCGTTTTCGTGCCTGGAGGAGGCAGAGGAGGTTGGCTAACAGCAGATCAATACATCACCTTTATTCTCCAGGATCACGTTTTTACCTACTTAGGATTTGTCGGTGAAGATTTCATCTTAATGCACGATAATGCTCGATGTCACACATCACGTATTACTCGGCAGTTTCTTAACGAAGTCGAAATACGCACAATGGACAGGCCTGTACTCAGTGCAGATATGATCCTATCGAGCATTTATGCGACAAGCTCAAACGAAGAAAGCAAGAAATCCAGTCTTTTCGAGTGTAGAAGAATTTAAGGCAGCATTATTAGAGGAATGGAACAGGATTCCTCAAGACACCGTCAAAAAATGTATAAGGTCGATGAGGAACCGACTGCAAGCTGTGATTAAGGCTAGGGGGGTAATATAAATAATTGCCTTAATAAATTTTATCTAAAGTTTTTGTTTTATTTGTAAAATGCCTAACAACATATACAACACCTTATCCCCAATTCCCATTTTTCCTACATTTATGTTCAATCATCATTATTTTAAAAAAAACATCGGATATTGATATTTATGATATCTGATTAAGCTAGGTTTCAAGCTTTCAAATGACATATTGTTTTCATAAAAATATCTTGTTTATTTTTAGTAAAATCAATGTATGTATGCGGAGGTAGAGGTTGAGGTCATTTGGTTGCTCGCGAGTGTAATTTACTTTTGTGTATTTATGGCTCCTAACGTAGAAGCTGTAGCTATGACAGTGCCGTATTTCTTTTTTATACGACTTACCAGCAATGGCCTACCGCAGAGGCTTACCTGTGCAGGTGTACCTACGCAGGTCGATTGTACGTCGTCCGTAGCGTGTATGGACACATATACACACGCACGGGTTCACAGTACGATTAGCGCCAATCGCCTGCACAGGCCACCAATACACGCTCTCCGGTCTACCCGCGCAGGCACACCTGTACAGGTAGACTTCTCAGTTGGACTGTAGCGTGAATGGCCGGCGTTATGCTGCAGCTTTCATATCGTAAAATTATTGTTGGAGCTATGTAAATATAATTTATTAAAATTTGTTCCTTTTGTTTCAGATTTAAATACCGAATCGCCGAAACACGAACCGAAACGAATACGATAATTATATACAAAATAAAATATTTATATATTTTGTTAAATCTAGTCAAATTGTTCACAATATATTATATTCAAATAGTAATTAATTTAAAATGAAATAAGACTGTGTTACTAGTGTTAATAAGCGTAATTTAGTGAGTGTTGTTATTTCCATTTTACATAAGTTGTTAAGTGAAGATGCAAATTTTGAAAGCTAGGTACGCGTTCCGCGCGACCGCTACACAGTTTCAAGCATGGAGTACGGCTAGAACACGAAACTCATCTACGGTACGTACAATAATAAAATATAGTAATGTAATGTATTAGGAGTGACCTGCAGTTTTCCCCGTTTTAAATTTTGAAGTCTTTTATTTATAGTGGGTGGTGGTGAGCACCAAAACCAAAGGCGACTTCTGACTACTGATAATATTGGCAATTCATTTGGGTAGATAGATATACACTGACTATATTCAAAAACCAAAAGGGTCGCTTTAACGCGTTTAACACCATGTGTATGGTGGTCGCGACCCATTCTGATGCCGGTTCCTACCACCCCGTTTAATTACTGAATATACACCCGATTGATCCCGGAACGGGACACGCTTAAGCGTGCAACTACGGCGGATTTTTCTCCTGATTAGACATTCCTAAAAGGGTGAACCAACGATCTGGTGAAGGATGTGGAAACTCGCTGGATGCGAACAGCGCAGTACCAGTCGTTGTGGATATCCCCAATAGTGGACGTAATTCGGCTGATAATCACTTCACTGGTAGCGTGTTCGGGCACCGCATCGCTAGACATGGGTTTGAATTTTATTATATAATAACGTTGAATATTCGATGATAAAACTATAGCATGGTGGTAAGGCAACTTGTATTGCTTACCATTTACCACCCTCAAGTTGTAAATCTATCACCAAACACCTATAGGTGTGTTTTGGCATCTGTATTTAATAAATGGTAATAATGTTAATAATTGTTTAATACTAGATGAGATTGTGGCTAAGCTAGACCTATAAAGATTGAAAAAAAAAACTACGCTCCTTAGAGTTATAAGTTATATAGACTGACGCTTGACAACTTTGGAGATTTACTCCTAAATTTTTAGAGCAATATTTTATAACCTAAATATGTTGATGATTTTGTATCACTTGGCCGATATTTGAATTTTCAAGGGCTAAAATATGATTCACATTTTGTTTTAATGTTACTTTATTTTCCGATGTTACATTCATAAGATATTTTTATTTGAGGAATAACTTTGGCAGTTTATGTTTTGGCAGATAATGTATGGTCCTGTTAAAATGAAAACTGCAAACCTGTCAAAATTTAAAAATTATTCCATGAATAAAGTTATCTGACGATTGAGAAATCGGCCCTAATTGATTATATTTAAATATTTTTGTAGAAATAAGTTTATAAATTAATATTTTAATTAAATAATATGTTTATTTAAATAATATAGATATATTTTGATGTTCTCTATCTGCTCCCTTTTGTGTTAAAGATAACCATTTGTCGAATGTCCATATATTAATCGACTTATGAAGATCTTTATCTGGTCTTACATCATATTACATTGTTTTATGGGTATTAAAACAAGATAATGAAATTATTTTTTCATGTTATTCAATTGTAAAGTTTTATCTCTATAACAGTTTACAATATTACACCTACTAAAGGTACATTAGATAATCCCTCGGTTCTTTATGTGAAAATTTTAATATGTGAGAATACTTTCTTCAATATATATTATTTAAAAATAATAATAACTATAAAATATATGTTTTAACTCTAACTCTTGCCTACTAGCTATGCTGGGCGTATTTTGTTTTTTCCTGTAGCACTTCTAGAATCAATTTTTTTTTTCAAATGTTTCATATAAATTCGTCAAGTAGATTTTAAGTAGAATGAGTTCTTAATATGCATGTATAACAAATCCATACAAAGAATTTTATTGTGCTGCTTATCGTTCGAGTTACGAGTTCGATTCCAGGCTTATTTATTTAAGGATTTTCAATATTTAAGGAAATTACAGATTATATCGAAAAATAATCAATAATTATAGGTATTTAACTCTTGAATGCTTGTTTTTTCCATTAAAATATTGTAATTGATATTTTTATTTCAACACTGTACATTTTAAACCATTATGTATTACGCGTAACGTAATGTCACGTTACGCAAATGTTTCCCTACCATGACCAAAAAAGTTACTAAAACTAATTGATCTAGAAAATTTTCACTAGCTAATTTTAAGTCGATAATTTAACTGGTGAAATAAAATGAATATGCCGAATTTTTCAAAAAAATAATTAAAAAATAATTTTCAGATAAATGATTATTATTCCTACAGTTTTGATGTGCCTATCAGTTTCAGATAAGACTTGATCATAAAGCATTTAATCACGATGCAATCATTCTTTCTACGCCATTTATTCACGTGCTTCATGACGTCGAATCCTAACGGGATGATCAACTTGTATACATAATTTATCACAAACGTCAATGACCTCACTGTACAGAATAAAATTATCTGCTCACTCACTTTTAGTGCCCCAAGCCCAGTGAAGCTGTAAAAGCCGTATGAGGCTTCAGGGACCATATGCCTAACAGTGCAGTCAGATCGAAAAAAAAATACGTGTGTGGCCGGCTTAAAGAAGCGATTTTCAAACTTTTTACTACTACGACTCCCTGATTATTTTTAAATTAAAATTTTGAAAAATACAAATATACTGTACTGTTGTTATGTTACGATATGTTTTTTTTTTATTTGTTTGCGATGAATATGCGATTTATTTTTTATTAAAAAAATTTGCCACAGTCCCTGGTAATATTTCGTGTCTGAGCTTTCAGTGAAGAAAAACCTCGTGATGAATCTATAGCATGGTGGTACGGCATTTTCTAATGCCCGTCAGGCTAGTTAGCAACCTTAAGTTTAAAATGTATAGCTGATAAGCATTCAGTTCCAGCCGCTACGCTTAAGGGTCACTGATCTAATTTTAACATATGTTTTTTGTTCAAACATTAATCCTGTGAAAGTAAAAAATCAGATATGTTTGCGTGAATACCTTTTACAAAGCGATGGTTTAAAAAAAAATGAACCAACTCGCTATGAATCTGTTGTGAATCTTCAATAAAATATTTCCGTCGCTATTTATTGATGAACTCGGATTTACGTTACCTTATCAAGTAAATAAATACTACTCGAGTGATATGATAAGATGCGTACTATCACGGTATTACCACTGCATTATCATAAATGCTATCCGTTTAATTCTGACGTATCATTATTAGTGATGTGACTAATATAGAAAGCGAAACCGAATTATACTATTTTAAAAACGATAATATAATAGAACCACTACAAACGCTTTTTTTACGCGGAACCCTGTTTTTTCTAAAATGAAAGTAGACTAAGTTACTTCTGATAACATCAGCTATCTATCTGTCAGTGAAAGTCCTGTCAAAATCGGTATTGAAGATTAGCCGGAACAAACAGATAGACAACAATTTAAAATAAAAAAAGGTGTGTGTGCGATTCACACACGATAGAAGTGAAACTTCATTTTAAAAGACTTTTTCTATTTTATTTAAACAGTGTGTAATATACATACACACCGACATTTACTCTCTCGCTCTGGCTCACACAAAAAGGAGAGACCGATAATGTGCGTTAAACGTTTAACGCTTAACATTTAACGTTTAACACTTGGAAGTCGCATAAGAAGTTTCACTTCAAAAATGTTTTTTTTTTGTCAAAAGTACCTTTGGTATATACTTTGATATGCATTTAGTAAAAAGCTGCTATTTTTACATTACAAAGAGACACCTCAATTTTATTATTTGTAATTTGAATAGAAGATATCTACTAGCTAATTGATAATAGTCATACACAAAAATAATATCACGTTGTATCTAAGATTATTAGGTATATACAGTTGTGATCATATAATTAAGAACGATTTGAAGTTCAGTGAAGAAGATTCCAGAATTTTCTAAGTGAAAACGTCTTTAGCCGCGTTGAGCATTTTTTGGTGAGGGAAAATCATATGGCATTTAGTAAAAAGCTGTTATTTTGTGATTACAAACAGACACTTCAATTTTATTATATGTATAGGTTAATAATAGGTTTCCTGTTTTAAATAGCATTTTTATTGAAACGCTTTTTTCAAATTATTAGTAAATTCGAAATAAAGATAACTTTGATTTTCAAATCGACTTGTCTAACATCTTGTGTATTAGTGAAAAAATCGTATCAGTAGCTCCGGATAAACATAATCACATTAATCACAAACTTAACCTTTTTATACTAGCAGTCTATAGATAATCTCATTCAATGGAAACAGCCCGAATACAAGGACAATCTTACATCCTATTGACAGTTCGAAACCGAAACTCGTACATCACTAGTTGATAATAATGCAACGTTATAGTAAATATTTTACAGAGGTAAACGATTATCTCACCGAGTAATCTATTAATTTATATCACACTTTAAAAATTGTAAAAGGCTTATGTTACCTTTGTTCGAGTATTTAGATAAAGCATAATGTACTTTGGACCACTTCTTACATGCATTTCATGTTGATGACTTTAACAATCGTTATCGTAAGAAATAAAAAACAATCCACTTGTATACTTTTATTAGGAATACTTGTAGGTTTTCATTTCTTCTACATTATAGTCTACCCTCTATTAGCCACAGGCCTCTTTTTTAAGCTATGAAACGTATGCATCAATAGAACTCTCTAGTTCTATCTAGCAAAAGGAATGAGAAATTACATTATCTAAGGAGAATGTAGGCAGATGTCAATTGATATCATGTTAACAAAATATTACAATTGTATCAATAAAACAGAAAAGCAATTGTTATTTACAAAATTTTAAAACTCATTTTCAGTTGTTTTTTTTTATAAGACTAATTAAAAATACTTTATTCAATGTAGGCCCTAAGAAGGCATTTATGAATGTTAAGACACTACCGCCGTGGCCGGTTCGGAAAACATACCTGTCATCGAGAAGAATCTGCAAGAAACTCGATCTGGTGTTTCTTTGCTTGTGTATTTTTTTTAAATACAACTAAAATGGCTACTTAGCATACAATCCGCCTAATGGTAATCGGCTACCGTAGCCTATGAACGCTTGAACCCCCTGCCTCAAGGAGCTCTAGAAACCCTAATCACCACAGAAATACAACACAAGTTTATTTGGCTGCGATCTTCTGTAGAGTGAAGGTATTCCACCAGTAGACTGCCCAAAGTAGAGAGAAATCGCCAAACAAATTTCTCTGTGCCCTACCTTAATAATGTGTACAGTTAATAATGATATTATTTTAAGTGGATATACAGAGAGGGAGTTATTTTCAGACATCACTATCATTCACGTAATGATCCACACTGTAATTACCTATTGATAGTAAAAATTTGTTTATCATGGTCCTTAAACTTTTTGCCTCCCAAATCGATAATTTGCTTATGAACCTAACACTATTACTTCAAAAACTTTTATTGGATTTACTTAGTCTGAAATGATTTAAGCACCTTATTATGTTGATTTTCGGTAATATTTCATTGTTATATATACATATAATAATATACTAATTTCTTTCCAGGACTCAAAGATCGTAGAATACAAACCTATTAGAAGCGTTCTGGTCGCTAATCGTGGCGAGATCGCAATCCGCGTGTTCCGAGCATGCACCGAATTAGGTATCCGATCCGTCGCTGTTTACAGCGAGCAAGACAAACTACAAATGCACAGGTATGATGTGATTATTTTGATATGATAATTACTATCAGATTTTAGTGTACCGGCACACCTCTATTGATAATGGTAGAAGAGGGTAGTCACTAGAAACTGGCCTCTCTAACGAAGACACTATAACGTATCAGTCGGCTCTAGACGTTAGAACAAACAAGGGAGTTTTTGTGGCAACTCAAAATGCATTTTTCTAGTTATTATTTAGAATCCACTTCAATTATGTACAAGACCAAACTACACCATATAAAATATCACCAATCTATACTATATAAAATATAGTATTTGATTGATTCTTTGTCTCTTTGTTTGTTTAAACACGCCAATCTCTGAAACTACCAGTCGGATTCGATTTTTTTTTTGTATATGATAGCCAGATATACGAGGAAATAGTATAGGCTATTTGAATCGATAAGTCGCGATATAGGCGACTTAATTCCAATTTGATGGTAGACCATTTTTTTCTTCACGTTTGTATAGTTACATCATCCTTCCAGTTAAAAATCTATCGCTAGTACCTATTTATGTGTTTCCGCAGACGCCCTTGAGAGGCAACGCTTATTAGACTTAGCGTGTTACCAACCCCGACTACGTCACTTAACAACAGATGCGATTGTGGTTAACTGTTATTCTGTAAAACAGTAAAAAACTGTTTAAGTCGTAGTTTGATATGATACCTTTTTCAAACATATTTAAACATAAGTTTTTCAAATTTTATTCGAATGTATTAAAATATTTTAATTCCAAGTAAAAAACTTTTTCTCTTGTAGACAAAAAGCCGACGAATCGTACATCGTCGGCAAGGGTCTCCCACCAGTGGATGCTTACCTGAGCATTCCAGAGATTATACGCGTGGCGAAGGAAAATGATGTCGACGCAGTACATCCCGGCTACGGGCTGTTGTCTGAAAGGTAATAATTTGTTTTTCCGTCCTTCATATTCTAGTAGATCGGTAAACTATATTCAAGTATTTAGACAATAATAAGAAAATATAACGCATCCAATATTTTACATCCAACTTCATCAGAACTCAGTGTTATTGTACAGTCGAACAATAGCGTATCATAGTGCTTTCTAGATAAGTTTTAAGTAAGTTAGATTTGGCTACACATTAATAAGCTTAAAGATATTTTAAAATACTTTGAAGTAAAATAATCCTAAAAGATCCATCAATGGAAACTAACAAAGATATTTATTCCTTAGTTGGATAAGCCCAATGATGTGTTCATAAAACTTCAGTTTTGATCTACAAGCAGATGATTGCCAATTACCTAGAAAGTAACTAAAAGAAGAAATAATATTTTTTTAAATTCTACTAATGATTGCAGTTTTTACCAAAATTAATATACTTAGTTGAAAATTTAGATCTACTAATAGATCGTCGTCCGATTGGTCGGCCCAGGTACCGCTGGTGTGTCAGCTTTCAAACCGATAATCGGCAAAAAACATCTGGGATCGGGATAAGTGGTATCCTCTCGTTTCAGAAGCCAAAATCCTTTTCGGATCATTGAGCGGACATTTTTGTTAGTTAAGTTACTTCACCACTTACCCCTACCTCACGCTAGTTACCTCCAGCGATGATTTTAATTTTTACTGAATTAGTTCCCTATGGTATCGACGAATATTTTAAGTGACTCAAAAATATTTTATTAATTCTGCAGGGCAGACTTTGCCCAGGCGATCCAAAACGCTGGGCTTCGCTTTATCGGTCCCTCGCCAAAGGTGGTACAACAAATGGGTGATAAAGTCGCTGCCAGAAAAGCCGCAATTGATGCTCGTAAGTTACTTAAATACTTATTAGAATTTGCTTAACGTAATTAGAAATAAAGAAAACCTTCATCTTCATGGGCCAAAAATGAATGAAACGAATAAACGTCATTTTTTAATTTGTATTGAGGATATGTAATGTTTGTAGGTATGAAGCAATGATGGCTCAGTGGTAGCGTGCACGAGTTCGCGCCGATTGACGTGAGTTCTAATCCCTGCAATCAGCCTGAAATTTGGGTGAAGGAAAACATCGCGAGGAAACCATAGCATGGTGGTAGAGATTTTTCTGATGCCCGCAATGGCTAGCTACCACCCTCAAGTTTAAAATCTGTCGCCAAGCACCAATAGGTGTGTTCCGGCAGCTGCACCTGAGAGCCAGTCTTATATTAGGTTTAGCGTGTTATCATCTTGGGTCACAACGTCACTTAACAGCAGGTGAAATTGTGGCCACTACGCCAAACCTATAACGATAAAAAATATGCATGTTTAACAAAATGATTAATAAATAGCGTGTAAATGAAAATCATTTTTGTTTTTTCTTGCTTTCGAGGCTAGTAACATTAAAAATTTCATGGCCGACGTTAATTAAAATAAATATTCTTAAATCACGGGTGTTTATGTATTCAAGGAAGATTGTATGGTTTTTTTTTTGTTCGTCTTGTTTGATAAGCGTTTATGAGGGTAAATAAAAGACTTTTTTGTCATTAACGAGCATTAATATTGTTGCCACCATATTTATCGCCATGATAGCGGAATGATCACGCGATCGTCATGTGATATTTATTTGCCCATATTTTTGTACCTAATTAGTTTTGTCGTTAATTTATAACATACAATTATCTTGTTATATTACGAGATATTATATATATATATATATATATATATATATATATATTATGGTGATAAATAATTATTTAAGGAATATAAATCATGTCAGAAGTGAAATAATGTTGATTACAATGATTTTATATAATACCTAGTTAATTTTTTTATTCTATTCTATTAAGTTATTCTAGAGAGTTTTAGGCGAGATCTTGGCCTCTCACGTTTTGGTATTTATTATTATTCATGAACTTACGTTATTTGGCCCTAAATTATGTAATATCGGTGGCATTTTACGTGATAGACTTTATGTTCAATTGAGGTGAATTATAAATAATACTAACTGTGCCCGCGGCTTCGCTAGCGTGGACTACACACAGCGCCATCTACCGAGTGCAATTGTGAACCTAAACCACCCAGAGACCCACGCAAATACACACAAAAAATTTCATCAAAATCGGTCAGTTTAGGAGTTCAGTCACATACAAGCTTACCGAAGAATAATATATATACATATATAAAGATCTAGCAGCTTTAATTTTAAGTTTTCACAATAACTCCAGGGAGAGGTACCATCTTGTTAAAGCGTTGATTGACCTCTGAAGATTAGAAGAAAACTATTCTATCGGACACGACCGCTACGTGACATTGGCATCATTGTGTATGCACGTTGCCCTAAGACGAAGAAGTTATTATAATTTGGTATTTTTAACAAATTTAATTACAGATAGAGTATAATAATCATATATTTAGCATAGTAATATATAATTATAATAATTATTTGTAAAATAACTAATTTATATTATCTATCGTCAATCATTGGTAAAGGTTTTTTTTATTTGGATTCAGAATTAAAATAACCATAATATAGTTGTAATAGGTATGTGAACACATTGAACATGTAAAAACTAATAAGATTAATACCACAGAGGTGCCGATCGTCCCCGGTACTGACGGACCCGTGACTAGCAAAGAAGAAGCATTGGAATTCTGCAAACAACATGGCCTACCAGTTATATTCAAGGTATTCCTTTCATAATTTTGTCGAAGATTCCTAAAATAATTCAAAAATACTTATATAATCGACTATTTTACCCACACTCTGACATATTATTATAAATCTGAACTAATTAAAATAAATATCACAATTGTATCTAAGATTATTCGGCGCAACGGGAAACGTGATTACATTCTCAAAAATCTTTTGTTTTTATGAAATTTAAATTGGATTTTAAAAATAGAAACTCAAAAGGTATATATCTCCGAATAAGATAGACGGAATCGCGTGTCGTGGGGCCAATGAAGGTTTCTTATTTTTGTAGTTTTTTGAAGTGAAACTTCTTATACGACTTCCAAGCGTTAAACGTTAAACGTTTAACGCACATTACCGGTCACTCCTCTTTGTGTGAGCCAGAGCGAGAGAGCAATATATTATCGGTTTCTCCTCTTTGTGTGAGCCAGAGCGAGAGAGTAAATGTCGGTGTGTATGTATATTGCACACTGTTTAAATAAAATAGAAAATGTCTTTTAAAATGAAGTTTCACTTCTATCGTGTGTGAATCGCACACACACCTTTTTTTTGTAAGTAGTTCGCGATATATAGACATTTTATAGTTTCCTGAATGATGTAACGATAATAGTAATTTATCCGGTATGTTGAATAATACAAAATATTTAAAATAATATGATTCAAGTAATTGGAACGTAAAATTTAACGGTAGTACAAAACTACAAAAGTGAAGTGGGAAACATTATTTTCAAATTTGACATTAGTGATTGTCAGTTTACAACGTGAGATTAAAAAAAATTTGCTGAGAATACAAGGAAATGTACCAATATAATATGGTCGAATATCTTAAATACATTGAAAAAACCGCGTTATCTTAGGATTTGAACCGGAATAACCGAGCCATATAGAAACAAAAACAGAAATGTTCAATTTCACTAAAAAAGATGTTGACATTATCTTATGCATTTTTAATTATCTTAATTGCAAAATTGGACATTGTTTTTTTTTCTATACTTATGCCTCAATTGTTGTCGTGGCTTGTGAAGTTAAACCATTTTCAATCCGATAGTAAACAACCTTTTAAGAATTGTTTAAACGCTTAGTAACAATTTTATAATCACTTATTACAAGATAACACTCAACTATGTTTATTCATTGAACGATGACGTCTCTTTTTCTGTATGGCCCTTCCAATCATGTGAAAAATTTTAATTTTTGAAAGTTTTCTTCCAGATTTGTACTGTTTTAGACTTCTCAAACTGACTATAGTGGTAGACTTAAGGGCCCTGGAGCCATTATAGGCTTTGACAGCTTAACCGGGCTTGGATGCGAGTGCGGAAGGCTCTCAGCCGCGAAAGCTAGGTACTCGGCGATTCCAGCTATAGTTTTTGTGTGTCAGGCTGCGTACGGCGGCGGCGGTCGCGGAATGCGCGTCGTTCGTGAGATGGACGAGGTCGAGTCGGCATTCGAACGAGCTTCTTCGGAAGCGCTCGGCGCCTTCGGCAACGGGTCTATGTTCATCGAACGCTTTATCGAGAGACCGCGACATATCGAAGTTCAACTCTTAGGTATGTTGTATTTATAGATAACATTTTATTTTATTGTACCACTGCAAAATAACGAAATCACATAGGTAGGTTAGCATAGTACATTCCAAAAACAGTAGCGACCACCGGGAGATCGAGTATTCATTATCAGTCGCCGCTGTCATGCCATAGACTACGTAAATAGGAAGTGATCCCGAAATGCGACGCACATAAGCTGAATCACGATGACGGGCTTTTCACCATATGAAAGAATAGAGTGGAAGAATTATTCCTACTCTCTCTGTCAAAATACATTTGTTTTTTCGTTCTGACTACACTGTTAGCTAGTTGACCATAAAACCTCAGACGACTTTTACAGTTTCACTGGGCTTGGGCGTCACATATGTAGTATTTTCTCCAATCACGGTACCATGAGTTAGAAGTTGAGAGAGTTAAGAAGTAATACTTCAAACGAGCGAGTCGTCTTTTTTTATAGAATGTTACTAGTAGCAAACAAGCATGCAGTCCACCAGATTTTAAGTGATCACTGCAGCTTATAGCTATATAAGCTACCTCAAAGGGACTGCAGTCATGATGCTACCCTGATTTCCGAAAATAACGTATCCTCCGCTTTCTAAACACATTTACTGTCAATCGTTCTCCTTGTATCAAGGCTCAGTAGCGTGCTAGTCAAATAAGCTACACCTGAGGACTGAGTTTAAGCACCTTGTGCCCTGTTTTGTGTTACTAACACCATTCGGACCGAATCACAGCTGCGCGAACACTGCTCCTTTACGGCAGAAAGAGAAGCATAATTAAATGAAAAGAATGAAAATAGTAGGGTAATGCTGTGTGCAGGTGACAAAGCCGGTAATGTCGTGCATCTATACGAGCGTGACTGTTCGGTCCAAAGGCGCCATCAGAAAGTCGTCGAGATTGCACCCGCACCGAAATTGGACCCCGCGGTAAGAATCTATGTATATAAACATGTACTACTGTTCGTTGGTAAGCATATCATTTCAGAACGGCTGAACCGATTTGACTTCTTTATGTTAGTAATAGTCCAAATAAGGTTAGGTCCGAATTAGAGAAAAAATAGAGCTTTTCCGACGGCCTTGCTCGCATCATAATTGAGCCCCATCTTTTTACTTTCTAACTGAATTGCTAAATACCAATTTTCATAGATCTATCTTCATAAATGATGGATTTTAATACAAATTTTCATCCCCTTTTTCACAACCTTAGAGGTTGAATTTCCAAAAATCCTTCCTTAGTACTCAACTACAGTGTAAATGGACCCGCAAATTTTTACGGTTCTAGCCCCAGTGGTTTTGGCTGTGCGTTAATTGATGAGTCAGCCAGTCATTTTCCAGGGTTATACGTCACAACTCACATAGCTCGTTCACGACACTACACCTATAGTTATAGGCCTGAGCCGAGTGTTGATTTATTTAAATTTTACATTATCTCCCAAACTATTCGGCCAAATAACATTCTATAAAGGGCAAAGTTTACCTAGATAAAATTGTTTTGATGATGAAGTAACTTTCGTTCATAAGGATTAATATGCCTTTAATGACTTTTTAGTTTTTAATAAAACTTTTTCACAAAATACCTTATTGTGGCTTATGTATAAGAGATAGGCATATGGCAGACTATTTTTTAGATGTACTAAGAAGCAATATTTTTGTAGAACATTGTATTTGCGTATCACTAACCATTACGCCAGCGCACGCGGATAAAGCAGTTAGAGCACGCTATTTATTACGACTTACTTAACAAAAATCAATATTTAAGGCTGGCCGAGAGGCCTAATGCTACCAGCTTATACTATTCCTCGTGACTCTAGCTATCATATACAATAAGAATTTTTCGAATCTCACTGGAAGTTTCAGAGATTAGCGTGTTTAAACAGACAAAAAACTCTTCTGCTTTATTATATTATTATAGCTAAAAGAGATTATAAGCTACCCGAAATTTTGGAAAATTCTGAAATAACTGGATTTGCTTTTTTATACTGGAGTTTTTTTTAAACCTCAAGATCATAACTCAAGATTCGTATGGTCTTTTTGATTTGTTTTCCTTTTTGTTTCGTCTGATGTGGTCCTGGAAAAGTTTTCAGAGGTCGAATTCTTGATTGCTAGAACGAAAAAAACAACGCCTACGGGACCTTCTAGTTATTTCATATTGTTTTAATTATATATGAATCTGCTTACTATTTTTTTATTATAAATCAAAGAAAATTAAATAAGAACCGTATTTACAGATACGACAAAAGATGGTGGACTGCGCGGTGCATTTGGCGAAATCCGTGGGTTACGAAAACGCCGGTACCGTAGAGTTCCTTTTGGATGACAAAGGAAATTTCTACTTTATCGAAGTCAACGCGAGGTCTGTTAAATACAAAATACACACGATGTCGATAATATCGTACTCAAAATCAACTCTCAGTACACGCGATAGAATTAAAACTTGATTACCCATGAAAAGACTTTGTATTTTTTTATACCTTACTTGATTTCATTGTCATCCATACACTTGTCTCATTTTATCGCGCTCATCTGTCTCTCTCATATTAAACTGTAGTTATTTGTTTTTCTCTTTCACTCTTTGGCCAAGTACTTATTTTCCGTCCTTCTTGCTTCAGAAATGTCGCATTGCAAAAACGTTGCATATGAAATGTTCGACTAAAATTCTATTTTTGAATTTTAGTTTGATGGCATTTCATTAAAAAAAAGAACTATTTCAGATTACAAGTGGAGCACACAATAACGGAAGAAGTGACCGGTATCGATCTCGTGCAATCGCAGATTCGTATCGCCGAGGGCATGACCCTGCCGGAGTTGGGACTCACCCAGGACAATATCAAGGCTCAGGGCTGCGCGATACAGTGCCGAGTCACCACTGAAGACCCCGCGAACAACTTCCAACCCAGCACCGGGAGAATCGAGGTGTTCAGGTAAATGACCAACTCTATAACCCAGTGAACACGTGACCCTACATTCAAATCATATCTGTTGTCAAAATTTTTGATTTTAAAAGTTTCTTTGATACTGTATGTTATAGTAATTATAGTACTAGTAATAAGTATGAGGTATCCAATGTCCGACGTATAATATATGAATTGTAGATCCGGCGAAGGTATGGGAATCCGTTTGGATTCCGCTTCGACATACGCCGGTGCGGTCATATCGCCTTATTACGACTCACTGCTTGTCAAAGTAAGTACTTCATTATTAAAAATACTCGTAGCTATTCGTATCCTAATTAATTTGTCAATAATTAATTGAATCGGCCATTTCAAAAGCCTCATAAGTCACACAATTAGATTGTTTCAGGGTTAGATAAAAACTGTATCGTTCACAAATAAACGACTTTTAAAGGACTTTTTGGGCTCAGTATGGTATTTGACTTTAAAAAATTAAGTAATAATCTTCACAATTTATCAAAAACTGTTCTTCATTTATCTTGTTTTAGCAAGAAACAGGGTTAGTTGTATATAACAATCCAATCGTATTAATAATATTTTTTATTGCATATTACACTTGAACATTAACTTTTTAACATGCCACGTTTTAATATACATAATCATATTCTCCATTATTCTCATCTAGATTACATTTTTAGTTGGTCAGTTAAATATGTTCTGATAAAATTGCATAACTCTTCCAGAATACTGTCCAGAATTCGTTTAAAATCATCTAATTTTTTACTATTAATGGGCATTTTCAGATCATTAGCCTTAGGCCGATGGAAATTAAATAGAAGTTGTGAGTGTTTCATTAGTATGAATGATGTTTAACGAAGATAACAATGCATTCCTCGGATACGATAGTAACTTTATTATCTGAATCATACTGATAAATCATATATGCTGAACGCGCGAATGTATTTTTTCTTGTTCTATTGAAACATGTTTTTGTATACGATTCAGTTGACAAACATGTTTTTTTTGTATAAATTTGGCCACTATTTATTTAAAGTCACATTTTCACTGTTTCAACTGTTTGACTATAAATATTGAGATTTTTGATATGACCAATTCAATTTTATACTAACTTAAATTTCATGCAATGAAATTTTAAAAACACTGTATGAAATTTTTAACTGGATTATTTTATGTACCTTGTACGTATTTTTAAAATTTTTATCAAATTTTAATTTGTAATCTTATATAATATCTGATATTAGTAATGAATAATTAATATCTGATTAAGCCAGTAATTAGGTAATAACTTTTTTATGGCTTCTGCCTAGGTAGGTAATTTTACCAATATCAAGTGTAACAAATACACGTTTTTTAGGGTTTAGTAGGCAAATGATTGATGCACAGTAGACTAACCAAAGAACAATACACATAACGACACAAATTTAATTCAACCTTCACCAATACAAGTGACAAATATTGAATTACTCCAGAAATGTAAATTCAACCAACATAAGTTCTCATGTAACGTGAAACATTTACTATCAAGTAGATTTGCATGGGGTAGGGTATTTTCTAATGGCCGCCTGGCTAGCTACCACCCTCAAATTGAAAAACTGTCGCCAAACACCAATAGGTGTGTTCCGGCAGCTGCACTTGAGAGCCAGTCTTCCACTAGGTTTAGCGTGTTACCATCTTCAGCCACATCGTCACTTAACATCAGGTCAAATTGCGGCCACTACGCCAAACCTACAACGATAAAAAAAGATTTCAGTCTGTTGTATGGCATTTATTATGTAAGATTATTATTATTTAGGTAATATCACACGCCCACGATCTCCCATCGTCCGCCGCTAAGATGAACCGAGCGCTGCGAGAGTTCCGTATCCGCGGCGTAAAGACGAACATACCGTTCCTGCTAAACGTACTTGAGAACCAGAAATTCTTAAACGGTATGTTTGCCTTCAATTTAACTTTATTACAAGTTTTAAGAAAGGTAGGGCACACTGTATTCTGTTCTCGTCTCCCGTTGTGAGTGGGGTTGCCAGAGCTCCTTGGGGAAGTGGGGTTCAAAGTCTGCAACGCGCTACTTATTCGATACTTATGGTGTTGAAAACATCCATCAGGCTGGACGTGAGCTTGTTGCCTTAGATGTATACAATTATTTTTTTATCTTATTCTCATTTTTCCCATATCCTTATGGTATGGGTACTGGAATTAGTTCCCTATATTATTTAATCTCTAGTTAGAAACAGCTACCGAGGTTACAGTGTTACGCATATGCATTAATATTTTGAAGTGAAGAATTGCAAATGCAATGTTTTATATGCAGCGTTTTGTAACGCAATGTTTCTGACGCAAAATATACGCGTAAAGAACTGAAAGAGAAAAACAAAGAAGTAGAATGAAGTATTGAAAGAGATGGAATAAGACATGTGTGCGCATGCGTGTTATCAAACAACAAAGACGAATAAAGTAAATTAGAAAAAGATTACACTCACTTTGGGTAACCTTAAATAGTTTTTGCAAAGATTTTAACACTCCCAATAGAAAGATGATTACTGAAGCATATTTTATTAAATAAAACTGTTCCTTTAAATTCGTTTAACATTATATTACAGCAAATTTACTAAGACAACATTAAAACTGTCTTAAAATTGCACTAAATTACATTCAAAGTTACAGTTAACGTTCGGTAACTTTTAATATCAATATTTATCCATTTTCATTTATTATTTATAATTTTAGAATTTCGGTAAGATTGTATTACATATTTCTATTGTTTAAATAATAATCTGTCAAAATTACTACATCAAAGAAAAGGCAGATAAAATGAAATTATCTAGACAATCTTTTTTTCATTATATCTAAAACGTAGACAGTTGATGTTCCGATTTACGCATTTTCAACACTCATACAATTATATTTTAATGTAATAAATTAATACATCTTTTACCCATATTTGTTCAAAGTTAGAACATAATTCCCATAATTACCCAAAATGACTGTATTGATTAATTAATAAAATAATGTATAAGTATGTTAAACGGTTATTAATTATCTTATAATTTGAAATAAAATCTCCTACGCGTGTACCAAGTTTCAAGCGATCTTGGTTTTTGTCTATTCACTGTTCACTAGATGGAGCAAGGATCACGTAGTCGGCTCTATGCGTGCGATGCGTCTTAATAAATATTAACGTCGCAAAGCGGTCAAAAGAACTTTAAACGTGCTGGGTGGTACGATACGGTAACACCATACAACCAGGTGTAACATCCGCTATTGTGAAGCTCTTTTGCGAGATCACCAGTAGTGATCTGTATGCGACCGCCATGCACGTTTGTGATAAATCCGTCACAGCCAGATCAACCGATCAACCAATGTATTTACATCTGGCGAGCTTGCAGGCGGCCATGAAATCGACGACCGGTTATGGATTATCGATTTTTCTATGGTCGCCGATGTTTGTACATTATACTATGCTTACCTTCAGGCACGGTGCTGACACTCTGCCTTGCTACTATTTAAAAAAAACAATAATATTTTAATATCGCAGGCTCTGTGGATACGTATTTCATCGACGAGAATCCCCAGCTGTTTATGTTCAAAGCGTCACAGAACAGAGCTCAGAAGATCCTGAACTACCTCGGATATGTGCTTGTGAACGGTCCCGCTACTCCTCTCGGGACCAACACCCCTCCCGCTAGCGTGAAGCCTTACATCCCACCAGTGCCGTTGGGTAAGCCGCAAAACATCGATAAAATTTAGGAAATTTCCATTTGTCATTGCCACAGATGATCAGGTGGTAGAGAAAAAATTGCAAATAATACACAAAAAATGGCATTGAGTTTCTTAATGGTTCTTAAAAATTTGCAATCAATTGGATATTGATATAAATATTTAGTTTGTCCATTAATCTGGTATGTCATAATTTTTGTTGGACAGTAAGTAGGCCGACAAATAGTATTTTTTGGAGTTTACTCGTTAAGAAACGATATAATACGCACAGTATGAAAAAATATGAGGAGTGAAATTGAAAGTACAATATCACGCAAACAATTTTTAACCTTAGTGGTATTTAAATAAGATTGAGATTTATTCAACTGGTTTTCGTCTGTTACGAATGCCGCCAAACGCGAATCGACCGTTGAAATGAGCGGGAACGTCGCGCGGGGTAAATTATTTTTTTGCATTAATTCTATATCCTAATAGATGCCTTTATTTGCTCTTCTTGCCGATTGTATATATTCTAAATTTCTTGAGGAGTAAACTGCAATCACGTGTCAGAGCTAACACACACACAATTTTAAATTAACTAATATAACATTCATTCATTCGTTATGTTTATAGAAATCAGGACTTACAAAAAACGATATGAAAATCGTATTGTATTATTTATGAAGGATGAAATTTTTCTTTTCTAAATATTATTGTTTATTATGTTCACAGTCCGCTCTGGATATGGTAGGTTTAAATTGATATCTATGTATAATTGTTTATCAATAAATATCACGTAGCTATGCAAGCAGTTTTGTTCAGCTTTGCTTTTTAATTTTGAGACACTCTACTTATCCCAACAAGCATAAGTCGTTATGATTTCGTTTTAATAATTTGAATATTATTTCTTACTATAATACTATTTATATATTTATGCTCGGAAATTTCATACTTCATAAAACAAGAATCGCTTTATGTTGTTAACTATACCTTACTCATACTAGTTGTCTATAAATATATATTATATTCATAATTATTTATATAATCTGAATTCATGGCATTAGTTAGTTTAGTGCACACCATTGAATGCGCAGCGCATAGAGCACTGTCATCATCATGACTAAAACAATATTTTTCAGACCTATCCCCAGAGGCTATTAAAAGACAGGAACTAACCGGTGAAAATACAGGTAAGCTTATATTTAAGACTCCAACCACCTACTAATTAACTGTTGTAATCTATTTTGCGGTAATTAGACATTTTATCTTATACCTATAATTATGATCATTAGGTATACCTATACCCGGTGATAGATGATAGAAATTTCTGTTTATACCATAGCTAGATGTGTTCCACTGTTTCACACGTGTTAAATTTATTCGACTAACTACAAGGTGCCGTACTTGCCTACAACTTGCCAGAAAGCTTGACATTCATAGTTACTACTCCGCTCCTTAGGTTCATATCGTGAAGTTATATAGCCTATACTATTACTCATGAATATGTCTATTATATACAAAAAAAAAATGAATTAGACTGCTATGTTCCATAGATTTGCGCATTTAATAAAAAAAACAAATAATCAAACAAATAACTCTTCAGCTTTATTATATTAGTATAGATAAGTTTTAAAATACATATTTACTAAGAGTTCGGTTCATTTTATGTTCAGTTGAACCGAAGTTCTGCCGAACTTCAGTATCTAGTTATTTCTAAAGGGGAAATAAAAATGGTACAATAGTTTGTTTTGTAGACGAAATAAAGTGAGGAATTAATTGAACAAATCTTCGGTATCAAATAAAACGAATATTTTATTCCAATGCCCAATGAAATGACGATTATATAGAGAAAGTCTTCACTAACTCATCAAACAGTAATACTTTCTTAAAATTTTTAATATATAATTACTGCGAAGGCTTCTGGAATTTGCATAGAATACGGGACATTGATTTTTTACTTGCAGAAAAACATTATATGCTGGTAATAATAGTGCTAAAGTTGTTGGTTAACAAGCAGGCGGTGTTGATACAATATCGTTCAAGTCGACGATAGATAAGTATCACGACTTTACTCTATCGTGTGAATTGGATATTGTAGTTGCTTGGCCTCTTTTTATGTTTACTTCTGAGATGGTTCGGTATGCAGAAGAACTTCGGCTTCGGTAAGATTTCGCACCGAACATTCGGCCGAAGTTGGGCTTCTATTCACTTGATTCTTACGGTGCGAGTTGTGTATTAGGGACTTTGAGCGCTTAGTACGCGTTACCCTCGATATAACATTGTATCAATTTATACCGATTGATAGAGTAGCGTCAACAAAATTGACAACAATTGATCGCAAGTCACGCACACATAAACGCAAAATCACCGAATTAATAAATAGTCGCCGAGATTAAATTCTGTCACACAACCTGTACGATATATTCACAACGTAAATAGTTATAAATACAAATACTTTCAATCAATTTCAAATTAAGCACATCATAAATAAGCTTTCCAATTTCAAAATCGAATCCAAATCAATTGTTAAATAATAAATACGTCATCATTAAAAAAAAATACGTGTTGTATAATATACGAGTCCGGTCTTACAATAACTAATTACAAAAAAGTAACAGCTCTTAAACTTGTAAATTTTCAGATGTATTACAACCGTTAGTTGACCACTTCACGTAATAATTTCATCGTAAACCCATTCATTCATAGCGAAACTACATATAACAGAAATCTAATATCTATTGTTATTGTCCATTTTCTGGTTGTGGTTTGGTTGCTGCCTTGATATTTGCGCAGTAAAAACGATTTAACGCGTTTGCGTAAATATAATACATTACTTACATATTATTGTGGGTTATATACCAAACCTCTAATAGTGGTTCTGTGGTTCGTTGTCCCCGGGTTTCCTTTAAATCCGGCCCTGAAGTTCTGAAGAAATTTCTTAGCGTGTACTAAATATCGAATACCAATAATTTCCAACTATGCACATTCCTCAACATCCAGCTGTTCAACCACCGAAAGGCTACAAGCAGATTCTCAACGAGGGCGGTCCAGAGGCGTTCGCCAAAGCAGTCAGGAATCACAAAGGTCTACTGTTGATGGACACGACATACAGAGACGCGCACCAGTCGCTGCTCGCAACTCGAGTGCGGACTCACGACTTAGTCGCCGTGTCGCCGTACGTCGCTCATAACTTTAGCAATCTCTACTCGCTGGAGAACTGGGGCGGCGCTACCTTCGATGTCGCTTTGAGGTAACATTACAAACTATTTAATAAAGATTTTTTTTATTGTAACAATCCGTCATCAATCGTCTTAATAAATTAAACTATATTATAGAATTCTTGTATGCAGGTGCTATATATATTGATCCATCCCGAAACGCTATACGCCGTACTTATGTCCAGTTTCTGAGGTACTTTTAACTGTTGTTCAATAACTTTTAGAAGCAATGATGGGTCAGTGGTGTTGTTTACGACCACCGCGTCGTTTGACGAACAGTGAGCCTGAGTTTACGGTGAATGAAAACGTTGTACTGAAACCATAGCGTTGATGGTAGGCCATTTCTTAAAGTCCGCTTGGCTAGCTGCCGTCCTTGCGTTGAAAATCTGTATTACCAAGTACGTATAGGTGTGTCCCGGCAGCTGCACTTGAGAGCCAGTTCGCCACTTAAAGTCATGTGTAAATGCGGACAACGATAAAACCTGTGAAGAATAAAAAAAGGTGTGTGTGCGATTCACACACGATAGAAGTGAAACTTCACTTTAAAAGATATTTTATATTTTATTTAAACAGTATGCAATATACATACACACCGACATTTGCTCTCTCGCTCTGGCTCACCACACAAAGAGGAGAGACCGATAATATATTGCTCTCTCGCTCTGGCTCACACAAAGAGGAGAGACCGATAATGTGCGTTAAACGTTTAACGCGTTGAAAGTCGCATAAGAAGTTTCACTTCAAAAAGCTAAGATCTTCAAGAAACCGGGCATTAGTGCGTTAGAAAGCTTGTTTTTCCCGTATATAAGGCGTGTCGTAGCTTCCCGCTGGAAAAGAGAACAATTGCCCGCAGGTTCCTACACGAGTGCCCGTGGGAGCGTCTCCGCGACATGAGGAGGCTGATACCCAACATCCCGTTCCAGATGTTGCTCCGCGGCGCCAACGCTGTCGGTTACACGAACTATCCTGACAATGCTGTATTCAAGTTCTGTGATATGGCTGTAAGTGCTTCTTTAATTAATTAATTAATGTAAAAGATACTTAATCACGCAAAACGACTAAATGGATTTTGGGGAAATTTGGCACACAGATAGTTTATAACCTGGATTAACACATGAGATACTTTTCATCCCGGTAAATGACATATATTTCACTAGCTGTATACCCCACGGCTTAAAAAAAAAATAGCGTATAATTTAAAAGAAATCACTGATGATGATTTATAATACTTCAGTTTAAACAATATATCACGAACTTCTTTATATGTACTAAGGAGCTAAATTTTTGTAGAACATTGTATTTACATGTCACTAACCATTACGCCAGCGCACACGGATAAAGCAGTTAGGGTGCGCAATTTATTCCGACTTAATTAACAAAAATCCATATTTAAGGCTAGCTGAGAGGTGTAGCCTAATGCTAGTAGTCCTGCTATTCCTCGTGAATCTGGCTATTATATAAAAAAAAGAGTTTTGCTAATCCCACTGGTAGTTTCAGAGATTAGCGTGTTTAAACAAACAAACCAAAAACTCTTCCGCTTTATTATATTAGTATAGATTTCTCTCTGTATTCAATTCTGAAGTCCACGCAGACGATGTAGCGGGCAGAAGCTAGTAATTACTCATTGTTTAATGAGACATGGATATATAGCTTTATTTATAGTAGAGCGGTACAAGCACAGTCAAACCCAAACAACGATAACCACCGAGAGATCAATCCAACACTATACTTGATTATCATAAGGAGGATTGCATGACATATGTCAAATGGTAATTTTAGAGATGTAGCATAATTTAAATTAGATGTTGATTTTACGATTATCGATCCTTTTTTAGAACTAAATATAATCGATAATACGATTACGCTTTGAATCAATTTAAAGAGTGTGAAAGCATAAATGAAATAACAAAAATAAATTATAACGATAATTGAAATCGCAATTGGGAACACTTGAATGCCTGACTCCAAACAACATGATTAATTCTTCCAGTTAATGTTCTTCCTTGCGTGTTGCTGCAGTAAAAATGTAGGAATTATGTAAATATACTTTTTTATATAAAATTAAATATATTCGATTGATTTTCGATTCGTACGATTAATTTTCGATTCCTTGGTTTTATTATTTTAGTCTACTTTAGTTTTAAGTACCATAGAAAGTAATACTGCAAGTAGTAAGAAAAAAAAACGATAATTCACAAAAATAATTGTACAGTGGAAGTTATTTAGGATTTTGTCGTGCGAAATGTTTTTATAACATTTATCAGTATGAAATTATTTTTTAATGTTAATTGGTTAGCCGAAATGCATGTTTAGGCATGTTAGGATGTTATGCATGCATTAGGCTATGTCATAATTTGCACGACGTAACACTTTACGTTCTGTGTGTCATGCAAGCTTTCTTATGATGAACAAGGTATAGTTGTCGTAGTAGCTACCAGCCTCTCGGTTGCTTAGACACAATGCCTAATCCAGAAACGCGTCAAACCAATTATCACCAATTCGACCCAGTAGGGTACAGACACCTAACACCCAGCTTGCTTATTAAATATACACCCTTTGATCCCGGAACTGGTCATGCATGTCTTGTCTTGTATGGTTGAGATACTATGATAATGAATTTAATATGCTAACTTTATCCTCCCAATATATTCTTGATAATTTATTGTATATTCGTAAAAACTTTGACAAGATTGGTTTTGTCAATGACCAGCACAGTTTTAATACTCGAAGTAGACATAAATCAGTCGTACCGTTATTTAGACTTAGTAAGACTAATAAAAGTTTTTTAGGTAATAGTGTTAGGCTCCATAATAAGACCACGACGTACATTACTGATTTGCCATCAATGAGTTCGAAGACCATGTCAAGCGGGTTTTACTGTCCAAAGATTATTGTTATAGGATAATTAGGTGGATCATTATGTGAATAATAGTGATGTCTGGAAGTGACTCCCTCTCTGTGCATCCACTAATTTATAAATACGATTATTAACTATAAATATGATTTATGCCCGATCGAGTTTCTTGCTTTTTTTTTTTTTTTTTTTTTTTTTTTTCGAACTGACTACACTGTTAGCCTGAGGGGCCCTGGAGCCTTTACGGCTTTTACAGCTTTACCGGGCTTGGGGGCGAGCGCTTAGGGCACTCAGCCACGAAAGCTAAGCAACAACATCCGAGGGTGCCAAAGTGGCCGGACCTCGGCTCGGACTGTTGCGCGTATGCAATTAAGTCGCGATCTGACTAATTCCCTATCCGTAATTCGATCTAAACTAACTATACATATATACATGTTTCTGCCCCCTGGGAGGAGGGAAGGAACATGTGTATGTGTATTTAGTGGTCTGAAAATTTTTGTCTATTCTAACTAGGCAAAAAAAGAAAAAAAAGGTCCCTTACAGAACCTATGTACCTATGTGTGTTGTGCATGTGTGTATAATGCAGTGTCATGTATGGCTGTGAAAGCTAGTGATTGTGCAGTCACTTGTATCGCGCGAGCGGCTGCTTGGCTCAAGGGCTCCATGCCGATGGATCGGACCTAGGCTTGAGTTGCCGCAGAGGAGGGCGGTCGTGGCGGGTGTGCAGGAGCGAAGTTAACCGTACGTCCCCTGCGGAGGGAACGGTGGTTTCGCGGGCGTGGGCGCGAGCACGCATATGTTGCGGGAGCGGACGCGTAGTAATTATTAGCTTTCTCGATGTCGTCGTCGGGATCGACAAAGAGATTTCGCGGACGGCGTTTATAACGTTTGGCAACGGGGATCGAGTTGTCTGGGACGTAGTTCACGGTGGATTTTACGAGCGGGTTGGGGTGATTCGAAGCGCTATCGAAGTATCTCCTGGTGAGATATTTCACATAGGCTTCTATCGAGGGAAGCCTCATGTCCCTGTGGAGGTCCATGTTCCTAACGAAGGCTGGAGGGTCAAGCAGGCGACGGAGAAACCGATTTTGGACTCTTTGCATGCGGACAAAGTTATGTTTGGACATATGTGCGAACGCTGCGCAGCTATATGTCAAGATCGGACGGACGCACATCTTGTATAGTGTAAGCTTATGTCTTAAGGACATTTTGCTTACCGAACTGAGCAGGGGTCGCAAGCGGGAAAGGATCCAGACGGCCCTATTCCGGACTATAGTAACGTGTGCGTTGAAGTTAAGCTTCGAGTCGAGGGTGACACCCAGATATTTTGTCTTGGTGGCCCAAGGGATATTTCTACCGAATAATGTTAGAGGTCCTACCGTGCGTGGTAGTTTACATGTATGCGGTTCGAACATAATCGCGGCGCTCTTTACCGGATTAATAGCTATTCGCCACGTTCGAAACCACTCCCCGAGAGTGGTTACGGCACGTTGGACTGCGCAGGCGAGATTTTTTCTGTGTCTGTTTGACGCGTATATGACTGTGTCGTCAGCGTAGAGCCCTACCTCGACCCCGGGGGGCTTCGGGAGGTCGCTGACGTACAGATTGAAAAGGCAAGGCGCCAGAATGGAACCTTGCGGGACGCCTGAGCGTATAGGGTGGGCGGTAGATAGTACTCCTTCCACTCGGTAGTGAAAGGTGCGGTCGCGTAGAAAATCATGAACTAGGTGAACTAACCTATCCGGGACTTCTAAATGGTGAAGCTTGTGGACCAGTCCGGCGTGCCAGACCTTATCGAAGGCCTTGGCTACGTCGAAAAAGACCGCAAGCGTGCGGACGGGAGCGATATTGCTCTTGGCGAAGTTACTCGTGATGTGCTCCGTGAGGCGGTGCACTTGATGTGTACACGAGTGACGGGCGCGAAAACCGAATTGTTCGGGCGGGTATAAATTCTTGTCGTCTATAACGACCTTGAGACGGTTCAGAAGGATCCGCTCATAGAGTTTCCCTAGAGTGTTTAGGAGACTGATCGGGCGATAGCTATCGGGAAGCGAAGCTTTTTTGCCGGGCTTGCGAATACCTATAACTATAGCTTTTTTCCAGACGGCTGGAAAATAGCAGTGGGCTATGGCTGCATTGAAGATGCAGACCAAAAGAGCTATGAGGTGATCAGGAAGAAGTTTGAGTACTTCATTCCTGATACCATCAGGACCGGGAGATTTCCTAGGCTTAAGGCCTTTAATGATAGAACAGACCTCATCTGGCGTGACCGGGGTTAACGTTTCCGCGGGGGGAATCAGCGTGAGTTCCTGAACGGCGGTCTCGATAGTTTCGATGTGGGCAGTGTCTACGTTGTCGCAGTTTGGGGAGCACTGGCTCTCCAAGCTTGCGGCAAGGCATTCTGCCTTATCGTCGCTGTCGAACGCGAGTGGGAGATCGGGGCCCCTTTCGAGGGGCGGCATCTGGGCGGAAGCTTCTAACTTCAGAGAGCGGGCGAGGTTCCAGTAAGCCAGATGGGACGGCTTGAGACTCTCTAAGAGGTTATCCCACCGGTGACCTCTGTACTCTCCGATGCGAGTTCTAACCTCTCTCTGAAGTTGTCGTAACCTACGGGTGTTATCCCTCGTCGGATAAGAGTCATGTGCACGTGTCGCGGCGTTCTTTTCCGTGATTAACGCTCGTAAGCCGGGGGGGAGTATAAACGGCGTTCGTTCGCCGCTTGCACCTCTCTCGAGGCCTCCCTTACACCGGTTTGGAGGTAGTCGACCAGGGAATCGATGGCTAAATCGGCGTCTGCAGTTGACTCCAATACGTCGGGGGATCCTAGCTAGGCTGGACGGGGTCGCGTTGTCGGATAAGTAGCGATTTAAGATCGCGTAGTCAACTATTTTGACTTTTGGCGGGCTGGGGTCGAACGGTTGCCCGAGTTGTAAGATAACCGGGCGGTGGTCGGAGTCTAGTTCGTGTACGACTTCTATAAGTCGTAACCGAAGTGAGACACCTTTGAGGAGGGCTATGTCAAGTACTGTCGGTTGACAGTTGTCTTGAAAGTGCGTGGGCTCTAGCGGTGCTATGACGTCAAAGCCGAGCACGTCGCATAGTAGTTCTAGTATAACCCCGTTACGGGTGTTGCGCGGGTTGTTGAAAAGGGTGTGACCGCTATTGAGGTCGCCTGCTATTATGACTGATTGATCGAGTGAAAAAAGCGCCTCCAGATCGGACTGAAGGAGTCTTTTATTCGGGGAGAGATATGCAGAGACAAGCGTGATTGACGGATGGCCAGTCATGCCTATTCTACAGACGGACACTTCCATATTGGTAAGTGCGGGAGGGTCTATTGGCATGCAATAGAGGGAACGCTTGTAGTAGATGAGCGTGCCGGTTTCTTGCCGGTTCCTCTCGATGATAGGGGATGTTTTCCGAACCGGTCCGGTAGTAGGGTTTGACGTTTATAAGAGCCTTCTTAGGTTCTAAATTGAATAAAGTATTTTTTTTTTATTTTACCTCTTTCCATATTTATAAAAATGCTGATTTTTCTCTATCCCTCAGGTGCAAGCCGGTATGGATGTATTCCGTGTGTTCGACTCTCTAAACTATCTCCCCAACTTGATCCTGGGCATGGAAGCGGCCGGCAAAGCTGGTGGCGTCGTCGAAGCCGCCATCTCTTACACCGGAGACGTTTCAGATCCGAATAAAACTAAATACGACCTGAAATACTACTTGAACCTGGCGGATGAACTTGTCAAAGCCGGTACTCATGTCTTAGCGATTAAGGACATGGCTGGCTTATTGAAGCCTCAAGCGGCTAAGTACGATTCATATTTTCTTATGAGCGTTTTTAATTTTTATTACATGTTCTATTGCTTTAAGAGAAGGTGAAATTAGCGTGCGAATTGTTAATCGCATTTTTGGAAAAATATTGGAAATAAACATTAGTACGCGATTTCATCATAACATACACCTTGATTAAGTATGTAGTTATAGATATGGATTGCTTTATTAAATTTTGCTCATAATCAGCATATTTTTGAAAACTAGAGTTTGAATTATGGGGTTTTTTATTATTACTGTAATTCATAAGCAAATATAATTTGATCCCATATGAACTATCAAGATTTTAGAGAAGAAATTGTTTTTTTTTGTTTTTATTATTCATGATGTTCCAGATGTCAACTTTGATATGTTATTATCGCTCGAACGAATTCGGTTGAAATGGCCGTGCACTGTTATTTTTTATTTTATGACTTAAAAAAAATATTATTTTGATTACGGCAATAATACTCAGAAGTGAAGAGAGATAATATTAAAATTGGAATAAGATAGAATCAATAACTTATCTACGTTTATAAATCTATAGTTTTGTCTGTGCAATAGAGATGAGCGTTTATATTCGACAAATATCATTGTTAGAAAATGTCGATGTATCATGGTGGCTTTTTTTTTGGGATGTTACTTCAACGTTGACAAAGACAGTTGGCTACGCTATTGATTTATACACTATTTTAATTTTTGTCCGTTTGTATGTCTGAATTTTACTCGAAACCTGCTTAATCGATTTAATTAAATCTTATACACAGGGAATGTATGTCATTCTACAATTATTAGTCTATAAAAATGATCAATAATATTATTAGAATACTAAAAAGAATACACTTAAAAAAATATGTATGTCAGCTCCAACACACGACTGGAGTTTACTCGTCAAGAACTGTCTTGGAATTTAGAATATATACAGTTGGCCTGAAGATTAAATAAAGGCATCTCTAAGATTATATACCTAATGAATGCAAAAAAAAATAATTAGTCCCGTGCGACATTCCCGCTTAATTCAACGGTCGATTCGCGTTTGGCGGCATTCGCAGCAGACGAAAATAGTTGTATAAATGTCAACCTTATGCGAATACCTCTAAGGTTAAAAATTGTTTGCGTGATGTTGCACTTTCAATTTCACTCCTCATATTTTTTCATACCGTGCGCCTTATATCGTTTCTTAAGGAGTAAACTCCAAAACAGTTTTGTAAATGTAAAGGTTGCTGATAAAGGCGATACGCGACCGGCACCCGGACGTGCCGATACACGTGCACACGCACGACACGTCCGGCGCCGGCGTCGCCGCCATGCTCGCGTGCGCGGAGGCCGGCGCGGACGTGGTCGACGCCGCCGTCGACTCCATGTCCGGCCTCACCAGCCAGCCCAGCATGGGTGCGCTAGTCGCCTCGCTGCAAGGCACACCCTTCGATACAAGTCAGTATCTGCTTTTTTTTTAGCAAGCCCGGTAAAACTGTAAAAGCCGCAAAGGCTCCAGGGAGCTTAAGGCTAACACTATAGTCAGATCAAAAAAAAAAAAAAATTTTAAATATACTTTATAGGCTTAGCGTTTAACCACAACCTCACCTCAAGCTCTCAAATGCAGCTCTAAAGGCATAGTATTAAAACATTAAGACCGGCAATACTCGCACGCGAACTGAAGCCATTTCAAGTTGGTCGTTAAAGGCTCCATAAGTCCCTCGGCGTGTCAGTGCTAAAATGAATTCACAGTGTAAACACCTCAAGCAGTTTTGACTTCATATGAGTTACTAAGCTGTGAAGCTAAGCTAAGCTAAGCTAGTTTTTTTCTACATAATGCGTGCTGAAGCTCAAAGTATGTTTCAATGTTGTGTGCATTTTACACAAATTAGCCGAGATCACGCATGGCCATTGTTCTTTAGACGAGCTATTATTCTGTCATATTCAATCACTCCCAGCTATTTTTTCGATTTATAGCTTAGTTCTTTTCTTTTCTTTCTATAGCTGGGTACCTATGTTCGTTCTTTTTACGTTTAAAAATTGGTCTCATAGCGCCCAAAAAGTAGCAGTCGATCTCCACGCTGGCAATTTTCCGGTCTTATTCAATCACGCTGATCTCTCTCTTTTAAAGCATCCTTGGTTATCTTTCTCCCTCTGTCTAAATACCTGTTTCCGTCCTTTTTGCCGACTGAAAAGTCGCATCCAAAAAAGTTTTTAAATCGAAGTGTACATCATAGAATGAAGAAAACCATTCGGCATCCGAAATGCAACTAGATTTCTAATATTAAATTTCGACTTACAAAACAATACATAAGAATGGGTTTATACCCCCCCCCCTCCTCTCCTCTCTGAAATCTTACGCAATTATGAATGGCCCCTTACGACCCCGCAATGTATTCAAGCAGTTGCATAATTGTTGATAGACATACCGTTGCAAACGGTATCGGAGTACTCGGCGTACTGGGAACAGGCGCGCACGCTGTACGGCCCGTTCGAGTGTACGGCGACCATGAAGTCGGGTAACGCGGACGTGTACCTGAACGAGATCCCCGGCGGCCAGTACACCAACCTGCAGTTCCAGGCGTTCTCGCTGGGCCTCGGGAACCAGTTCGAGGAAGTCAAGAAAGCTTACAGGTACTACTGCTACTGCTAAAGATACTCGATTTGTGTTTGTTAAGTGTCTGTTTGTAATGTCACAATAAAAGCTTTTCACCAAATGCTATGAGAGTATACACGGTACCTATAACAAAAAACCCATCTTGTCTATCTGTTCCGAGTAATCTCCGATTTTGACGGAACTTTCACTGGCAGATAGCTGACGTTGGAAGAAATAACTTAGGGTACTTTGTATAAATTTACTTTATATACTTTACTTTAAATAATAGGTTAGATAGTTCGTCGATAGGTTAGACCAACCTATGAAATTGGCGTTTTATATAGAAAAAACCAACATTTTTTTAAATGAAAGTGTAATTTCCTTAGTCGTAGTATTATCCATTATTGTCGATGTACTTTTGCCATTTTAATGGAAGGTCACTGATGTTCCTGCTTTAGAATTCCTGGAGACGGGAATCGATTGGCTCTTTAAAGGCGTTTTAAACGCCTCATTGATTAGATTTTTTTTTCATGCAACAAACTATCCAAATTCGGGAATAAATGGAAATCAGCAAGAACAAGGCCTGGCGAGTATGGTGGATGACGGACAGCTTCCAGTCGTAACTGCTGTAATTTTGAAACAGTTCTTTATGAGATTGCTGTTGTGAGGGAGGAGTTGACTTGAAGAATTGAAAAATCTCTGTTGTTTGACAATGAGCTGGTCCGTCATTATTTGCCGTTCTTCACAGTACACCTCTGCCGTAATTGTTAGGCCAGGTCCCAGGATGCTGTAATGATCAATGCAGCGCAGGTCCACCATACACTTACCAAGTAGCTTATTTTGAGGACATGATTTGACCGCCTTCCCTGTATCCAACTAGTGCAGCCGACATTTTAGATTATCTTACAGGACCCACTTTTCATAAAAAGTGTTAATCCGATTCAGAATCCCTTCATTTGTGTGTCGATGTGTTCGATGTCACAGAAACAGCGATATCAAAGAAAAATCAAACGACGGGAAAATAAATAAAAAACTCATTTTTAAAAGGAAATGCTTTAGCTATATGATAACATTAATATGACTTTAGAATTTTAAGTACAATGCAAATTATCGATATTCCCACTAATCAGCACTAAAAATCGGCAATTTCATAGGCAAAGACCTAATATGTTACTGACAAAAAATATTATTATAAGAAATACACAATATAATTATGAATATTGTTTTACATTATTTTCTAGAGAGGCGAATCTCCTTCTAGGCGACATCATTAAAGTGACCCCATCGTCGAAAGTGGTCGGTGACTTGGCGCAATTCATGGTACAGAACAAGCTTACAGCTAAGGATATCGAATCACGCGCCGAAGAGCTCTCCTTCCCCAAGTCTGTGGTTGAGTTCCTCCAGGGCGCTATTGGCATCCCTTACGGAGGATTCCCAGAACCACTCAGGTTTGTATATGACACCACTTTTTATTTATTTATTTTTATGATAACCTCTCTTCTTAGACTTTCTCCTCCTTTAATCCCTATATTCTGTGCCACTAATCGTCTTAAAAAACTTACAATTCGTTGCTCTTTCGGAATATCCCACTTCTGAAACACAAAACATATCGAAAAATTGATCTAATATATATTCCAACTGATTATTATTATATGGTCGTCCTGTTATGGAACTAGTAGTAGACCAATTATTTATGAAAGTATGAACTTAATTGTACTCAGTTTGAAGCTACTGGATACAAATATGTAGACATAAATGAATAAGTTGTTTGAATGGAATCCAGATAAAGCTAACAAGATTGATAGTTCATTCAAGTATATGCTACCTTATGGGCCTCGGCTTCAGGTCCATAAATGATGGCCCAGACCAAACATTCGATCGGAGCAGGTATCCAATTCGATCGTTGAAATTCTCGTAAAGTATAACAGACCTTAAAAGTCTTGTGACTTGAACTTTGCTTGAAAGCCTAACTATATCCAAGCCGCCTGTATAAAATTATATATTTCCTATATCATCATCAACATCAACCTACAGCAGTCCACTGCTGGACATAGGCCTCCCCTAATGAGCGCCATAGCGCCCTGTCTTCAGCTTGCCGCATCCAGCATCTGCTTACAGTCTTAATTTATCAGTCTTTATTTCCTTTATACATCACTAAAATAGGTAACCTGATTCCAAATTTTGTTCTTTTAAATCTGAAGCGTTTGAGAGTAATAGCCCTTCAATTAATGTTAAGATAATGAAATCTAAATATCGCATTCGTCTAACAAACACCTGTCATGTTGCTTATGGTTGGACTTAGGAATTTGGTGCCGTCCTATAAAAATACGCGGAATGACATGCAATGACATGAAACACATCAAGAGAGAAAACTCATGTATTAAATACTAATTTTTTAATTGTGGTAACAGCCGTTTCCATTATAATAACAGTTGGTAGGAAGTCGATCACTTGCTACCTACATTTATATTTCCTTTAAATGCATGACAATTTTCAGATCGAAAGTTCTTAAAGACATGCCGAGGATAGAAGGACGTCCCGGTGCTGAACTGCCTCCCTTGGACTTTGATAAACTGAAAAAAGATCTCACAGAAACATACCCAGAGGCAAGTGTCTTTATATTACTATAGGGACTTATTCTTCACTTCTGATTATATTGTTTTTGAAGTGAAACTTCTTATGCGACTTCCAATCGTTAAACGTTTAACGTTTAACGCACATTATCGGTCACTCCTCTTTGTGTGAGCCAGAGCGAGAGAGTAAATGTCGGTGTGTATGTATATTGTACACTGTTTAAATAAAATAGAAAATGTCTTTTAAAATGAAGTTTCACTTCTATCTAACTAAATAAAATAAATAAATAGCTGAATAACTAACTAACTAAATAAATAACACAAGTTCAATTTAGTTAAACTCCGTACATTTTTGTTAGGTCAATGACTATGACGTCATGTCTGCCGCAATGTACCCACAAGTGGCGAACGATTTCTTCCGCATCCGCGATAAATATGGACCCGTAAAGCATTTGGACACGAAGACCTTCCTTGTTGGACCCACGGTAAGTGATTAATGCGATATTATTTGAATCATTTTTTTATATTTATAGAACTTGTAAAATATTACATAGATTTGAGGTAATGTAAAACCGAAGTTTCGGTTCCAACCAACTCCGGGCACAGTTTCGGTTTCGGCCTAAACTTCGGCCGCACCGAAACTCAGTGTTTCTGAATTGTCACGCATCGTTCGGCTAACTTCATATGTAGAGTAACTGCTTTTCTTAGCGTACAATATTTTTTTGTTATAAATAATACAATTAATTAGTAATCTAATAATACCATAACGTTTTTTTTAATAAGTACTTTATTATCGTACAAACTATAGATTATTTAAGATAAATTAATATTAGGAAAACCGTGAAAAATAAATTTATAATAGAGTTTGTACTTTATATATTATTATCAAAGTGTTGATTTTTGACTAAGTTTATTTAAAAGATTATGTAAGTCTTTAATATGTTTATTACTTTTGTTTATGATAAATTATTAATATAACATATAAAAAGAGTTCGTTTTGATACATACTTTAATTATTGTTTTCTGTTTCATTTAACACGAGTTAATTATTGTCAGTATATGTGCAAAAAATAATAACAACTATTACACTTAATTTCAGTATATATTAGAAATTTGAACAAGTCCTTAATAAATTTCGATTTCGGCCGTAACTGAGGCCTAGACCGAAGTTTCGGTTTCGGCTGAAAATCCTGTTTCGGTCGTACGCTAATTTAAAGGATCCTTGGATCTTGACAGACAGACAAATGATTAATGAATAATGCTAGAACATGTTCATATCGATAAATTAAATTTAAAATGAAAATACCGATTTTATAATCCGAAAAAATTGACTAACAAAATTATGTAAAAGCAGACAAAAGATATGTATCGTTTTTTTAAATAATATTCCTACATAGGTGGGAGAAACAATAGAAGTGAAGATTGAGAGAGGCAAGACTCTTGACATCAGGACAGTGGCCGTGTCCGAGGACATGACCGCGGCTGGGGAGAGAGAAGTCTTCTTCGAACTGAACGGACAACTGCGGTCCGTGTTCATACGAGACGAGAACGCTAGCAAGGTAACTCTACTCGATTCTATTTGAAACTAAAGTATCTATTTCTATTACTATAACTATTACGTCATAAAACATTAAAACTGTTTAATATTAAATATTTTTAAGTATCCCTTCCCAAGTGATGATCCCAATAAAATCATGAATTTTACGTTCCCCAGCATTTTTTGAAGTGGGTTAAAAAATAATGTATGTACATACATTTGTAGGTGTATCTAAATATTTATAAATACATGTTTTCGCTCTTGTAATTCACGGCATTAAAAGTAATCATTTTAAAATACTAGCTGTTTACTATAATTGTTTAGATTATTTTAATAAATAAAGTATAATTTTACTTAACATTATTTAGCATTCCTTAACATTAACATACCATAAAATTATAAAAGCCGTCGATCGAGCGCAGGCAAAACACTAGAAACTACCTTTCAAGCTAGAAACACTTACCCGATTTACATGTTTTTAAAATATAATTCATATATATGTTATCTGACCAGATCATAGGATATATTTTGTTACACAAAATAACGTACGAAATAAGAAATGACGATAATGGTGAATCAATTCAGAAATAAGATGCTATTGGGGCGCTTAAATGGCTTACGCTGAGTAAACCAAAGAGATATATCAAATTAATGTATCACGTAATTGTTAGCATAGATAGGATATGCTTAAAAAACGGAAGTCAAAAATGCTTATTTTGGGTGATTTTTAGAAGATAGCTATATGCTATCGCTGACTTGTTGTATATCTTTTTAAGATCTACAAGTATGTGGAACATTAATTTGATATATCTCGTATGATTAACGCAGCGTAAGCTATTTAAACGCCCCAAATGCGCCTTTTTTCCCGAGTTGATTCACCATTATCGTCACTGCTTATTTCGTATCTTACAAAATATATCTTATAACCTATCCAGATAACATAGCTAATAATTAAAATAAAATAAAAACATATAATAAATCGGATAAGTGGTTTTCGCGCGAAAATAAAGTAAACGAACAGACAGAGAGACGTTGAGTTTTACAATATATATAGATTAAATTCAGGGAGAGGACGGTTTCTTCAGGTTTGAAGTACATATTGTTTGACGCAATTATAAATAATCAAACAATTGTACGTTATTGTTTTAAGGAAATGAAAATCCACCCTAAAGCTGTGAAAGGCAATAAGGACCAAGTCGGCGCACCGATGCCAGGAACCGTACTTAGTAAGTGTCATTATTCACATTATAATATATAAGCCTAAAATTTTATTTTCGTGCACAGATGTTTTTTCCATTTTTATAAAAGATTTAATAAGGCAAGTTTCAAAAATAAATATTTTAAAAGCAGCTGATTATGGAATTTCATAAAGGGAGCGTTCAAGTATTACGTAACGCAGTTTTTGGAGATTTCAACTTTCCCCCTCCCCCCAGTAACGCACCGTAACGTTTTCCCCCCTCCCCTAGTAAAACGTTACATAACTACCACCAAGTGACCATTTTTACCTAAATGTCACAATTATGTCATAAAAAACTCTACGCGACCGTTCAGAAGGGTTAAAAAAATGTTACGTAACAAGTAGTTCAAAACCTCCCTCCCGCCCCTGTAACGCATCGTAACGTTTCAGATGACCCCCGGCCTCCCCCAAATTCGTTACGTAATACTTGAACGCCCCCAAACTCAACCAATCCGATATATCTTCATCAAAATTAATGATTAAATTTAAATCTTATGTTTTGAGTTATAGACTCTAGTTTTCGTTAAATCAACTAAAATTTAGATGACGCCATTTTTTAGCAATGTGTTTAATGTGGTAGCTTATTTACTTGATAAAATGTGAAAAATATTCGATTAGGTCAGCTTGTCTGTAAAGTATTCTACGATCTCGATAATCATATTATTTTTGAATAGCTATCAAAGTGAGGGAAGGTGATAAGGTAGAGAAAGGGCAACCGATAGCCGTGCTCTCCGCTATGAAGATGGAGATGATCGTGCAGGCGCCGCGCGCGGGACTCATCAAGTCAGTCGACATCACCAACGGACAAAAACTTGAAGGAGATGACCTCATCTGCACTATCGAATAAATCGATATATAACTAACTAGTTTCAGCTCTTAGTATAACTGCATTTTTTTTCAGGCATATTTCTAGGTTTCTAGCTTCTCACACGGAGAAGAGTGAGAAATGAATCTGTAACTACAGTGAAAGTACTACCATTTTTAAAGCAATTTCTAAAATTTTCAATATCGATACAAAAGCAAATAATATCGAAGAGAAAATGTATTATATAAGTGCAATGAAATTGCTAGACTATATATTTTCTATATTTGTTGCTATTTTATTAATATTTTCCAAAGTAAAATCACTATGCTATGAGCGTATATTTTAATACTGTAACATTATTATTGTGATACGAGAAAAAACTTATCGATATTATTGAAGTCGAATATTCTGTACAGACAATTATTTATTGCGGGGAGCGCACTTAATAGCCAGTATATTTTGCTTCATGGTTATTTCACTATAAAATAAAAGTTAATTTCGCTATGCAAAATTGAAACAATAGATGTTAAGAACGTCGCCTTAACTTCGCCATTATACTCATTCTCAAGTAGTCTATGGCGCTGCATTATGCGAATGTAAACCCTACGCGGTTGAAAAAATAATTATTTCACTATGGCGCCTCACAACGGCCGCTCGTACTAACCTACTATCGATTATTCCTCTTCATTGTTGACCGCGTACGTCAATGCGCCGTGACGTCACCGCCCGGGGGAATCCCCCCTGCATCTAGAAATCAGTAGAGCTGGAGAATGGGAAACGTCAAATATTACCAACTGTTGAGAAAACAGGAAAACTACTAAATTCGGGTACCATATTTCCGAAATCTAATTATTTTTAAATAAATGAAACCGTTAATAATACATATTATTAATTGATTAAATATCGTTATTGATGATTTTTTAATAGTTTTATTACGTTAATAGTTTTGTTAAATATTTATATACTCTTAAGTCACCTTCAGAAAAGCGATATTATTATTATTATCATCTTATCAGCCATAGTATATTAGGCATGAGTGTTTTAGGTTAACATATTATATTAAAAATATATACTAAATTTAAATTTATACAAAATTCTGTTTCTCATAAATGACATGTGATAAAAGACACAACAATTGTTATAAATATATACATCACGATACAAAGATCGATATTTTAGATATAAGCCTAAGTTTGGAAACTAAGGAAGATCGAATAGTGTTTGTTTAAAAACTTATAAATTGTAAATAGATAGTTCCTTGGGATTTTACAGGGCAATAGGGAATGGTATATGTGTAGTGTATAGAACGAATATTTGAGAAATTGTCTTATATATTACAATTCTTCACTTAACTAAGTTATAATAATTAATTACGTTGTTTTGAAAAAAATCTAGTGTTAATTTGAAATATTTCTTATTTCTCACAAATGGATGAAACAAAAAGGCATTGAGGCTGCTGTTTATAAAATATATTAAAAAATTCGTGACTTCTAGAATATTGCACAGAACTTCGATCTATACATTTTCGAGTGTAATTAAAAACGGAATACATATTATACGAAATATACTAAACCCGCTTCAGTTGTTTTGGTTGATCGGATATGTAGTATCTGTATGCGAATATTCTTCTTAATTTGACCTTGAACACGTGTCCTTAGTTTGACATGACACATGATGTGTCATATTTACATAAATTTTACACGAATAATTTGTGGCTGATGTTACTTTCCCGTAGTACCTACATAAATATCTTTGTTATGAAACAAGAATAAAAAAATATTTGTATACGTGGCTTTCTTAACATTATATTTTTTTTAGATACAAGACTTTTACTGTTACCTCACAATTTGGTAACATTTATTTTGGCTGTATTATAGTTATATGTTGAATAGTTATCGATTTTGAATTGATCTTGCCTTCAGAGCGTTACAAATAAACGCTAAATAGATATGTACCTCCATAGCTCATGTACGTTTGCATACGAAATAATATTTTACGCAGTTTTGTTTTTGGTACGAATATTGATATGAAATTAAAGAAAATTAAAAAAAGAAAGAAATTAAAGAAAAAAAAGGAAAAATCTTTTTTTTGTATAATTTTTATTCTTGCTGTTTTGAAAATATTTTTTTATATATACATCACTTTTTTTTGTATGTCCAGATTTATAGCATTAAGTCGTATTTACTTAGGAATGTAACTTGTTTTTTTTTAATATGTCGGTGCTCATTTGTTATTTTTAAACATTGTTAATCTTTTGCATTGTGTTTATATATTTTTTCAGTAAATCTTTTATTAGAAGAATCTTGTTTTTAATTCTGTATTTTTTACGTAGTAAGTACGCCATACGGTTTTGTTTTTACAGAATAAGTTATCTCTTGATGACACGAAATTCATCGAAAGTTGTTTATTTGCATTGATGATAAAACGGTCTGCCTATATGAACCCACTACTATGCTGTGGATATTACTGTTTTCCTTTTCCTAAAATTCGAGACTCATTGTCAAAACTACAAGCGAGAAGTGTACTAATTTTTATTTGTCTCTGGTCTCCACTATATCCCGATCTATGGTCTCTACTATATCCCGATCTATGGTCTCCACTATATACCGAACTATGATCTCCATCTTGTACGTATCCAACACGTTACATCATCTTATGTAGATACTTAAGTAGCGGCTTTATTAAACGTACGTCAAAGCTGAATTGGTGTAAAAATGTAAAATTATACACATTTTCTTATTTTATCATGTATTCTTTAAATCAAATTTATTTTACAAATTAGTTATTTACATAACATTGTAAAGACTATACAATTTCAAAATCATCAAATCAGTATCGTCTGCAGTCTATTAAGAATAATTATTAACATAGATACGTCGATGTAATTGATTATATACAAAATCGCGATAAAGACGAACATGATCTATGTTCAAAAATGTAAATTCTTATTCAAAATAATATAAAAAATAGGTTATTTTTATAATAACTAAATATCTAACGTTACATCAGTTCGTATTTGTAAGTCTTAATTACAAGACAAAGTAATTTTTCACAACGTAAAAATGATATCAAGCAACCACTCCGCTCAATGAACGAAATTATGACCAACAATGTATTTTCACTGGCAATTTCATATTTCGATAAACAAATGTTCAAATATTCTGTTTTATATTTGAGTTTTATCATAATTCTCAAGGATTTTTAAAACAAAAATATTTCTGTAAGTTTTGGCAACTTATGAGAATATTCCTAGAAACATTTTTTCTCTAAACTACAAGTTTATAGTTCGGCCGCTGAGAGAATGTGTCCCTGAAATCTGTCACAACAGATGACTGTTTCAAGCGTAACAAAATGGCGGCCCATCATTTGAGGTTGGCAGTTTTTACCAGAAATATAAAAGCATAAACATTTTTAATTTTCATTTTTCTCTGACCTAAATAGGCTTTATTGCTTGTACAAAATGTACGCAAACTTTTATATTTCTGGTAAACAAATGGCAACCCCAAATAGCAGGATGGGCTGCCATTTTGTGACGCTAAAACAGTCGTCTGTTGTGACAGACGTCAGGAACGCATTCAGCGGCCGAACTGTAGAATAATGACCCAATGGCAATTTGTAAGGTTCGTAATGCTCGCTCGGCTCACACGCTTTCAGTATTCAAAACTGAACCCAAGGTGGCGTAAAGTGTGGGCGCCGTCGCTCACCACCTATGGCGTATCGCTTCGAAAGTTTAATATATTCATATAGCAGAAGTACCACGCAAATTCTGCGATACCCGCGCCTAGTAATGTGAGCAATTAGAGTTGGCACTAAAAAAGGTCTCCCATCTGAGAATCCCACACATAGGTAGAGTAGGCCTCCCAAAACTATTTTACCCATTTTTTTGTTCGATCTGACTATACTGTTAGTCTTAGGGGCCCTGGAGCCTTACGGCTTTTACAGCTTCAACGGTCTTGGCGAGCGCTTAAGGCTTTCAGCCACGAAAGCAACGCTACAAGCTCCAACGGAGCCAAAGTGGCCGAACCTCAGCTTGGACTGTTGCCGCGATTGCAATTAAGTCGCGATCAACTAATTCCCTATCCGTAATTCGATCTAAACTAACTATACATATACACATGTATCTTTCCTCTGGGAGGATGGAAGAAATATTTGTGTAATTTGGTCAAAACTAACTAGCGAAAAAAAGGTCCCTTACAGAATCTAAGTACCTGAGTGAATTTTACCCACAACAAATTTCGATCTTGCCTTGCCACCGCCTAATCCAGCCTAACCATCTAGTCGCGGGTTATTCTTGTTCAGTTGAATTTGTAACGAGTTTCTAACGGGTCTATTTACGAATGGAATAGTTGCAAAATTGCCACTGATATGTGCGTACTTACATATGGTATTAAATCGGAATGAGGTAACCACCCAATTCGATAGTCCAATTTGAGCTTAAACCAAACATTATTCCTACATTTTAAACAATCAGTAATAATATAATCAGAAAATATAAAAACCTTATATTAACATTAAAAACAATGAGCAAATTAAGAGATATGTTAAAATAATTATGACGATATGCAATAAGAATTTTCATTAAACATATGTAGAGTATTACGGCCATGCTGCAACGTTTTCATTACTCGTATTGCAAAAACTTATTAGAAATTATCATTGCTATGTTTACTTATACAGGGATTTTTTTTTAACATTAACGAGCTAGCCTGCTGGCCTTGTCAAAGATAAAAATTTGATGTTACAACAATGAATTACCTGTAAGTGAAATCGTCAAAATTTACTGGTAATAGTTGTTAATAAATTTCGAACCGTTACCAATCCAACAGCCATCGAGGACCAGTCTCTAGACATCCAACTTATCATGACATTTTTCAAAACACCTTCAGATATATTAAATTTCATTAATAATCTTTTATGAGCATACATCTCTATGACTATGCCTTTATAATACATACTAGTAATGACTAATAAGAACCCAAACACCTAGCGTATCCCAAATGGTCTAATAAATATTTTTTACATACACTTATAAAACAATCACTTCATTATTGTTTTGTAATACACTTTTGCACAATTTCTATATGGATTTTGTTTGAACAAGTCCACTGATAACCGTAATATAACATTGAAAGTCACTTCACCTACATATTATTCACAATTAATCAATATCACCAGGATGAAGTAGAGATTTATCAATGAGCGTGTGCGAGAACGTGTCGATCAAACTTTGTGCCACTCCTATTGGCTCCTTTTTAGCTCTTAAATCTTGAGTTTCATCCAAATCGTTGATGGAATGAACTGAATTTTGATCACTCAAACTTAGGCTCGTGTCGGTTTCGTCACCGTAACAACGTCTCTTGTGGTCAGATGGGAAATTATGATAGGAATGTTCGACACGGATAGCTTGCATTGTGTTACTGTAATACAAAAACAATTTATTTGTGGCACTGTGTATATCACAATCCTCACTCACCCCTTTACACATGCAATTAATCAAGAATCATTTGTATGCTTCTTATGGGGTGTGTATAATAAACAAGTAGTAGGAAAACTTTAAGGTTTTCATTTTATTTCCATGCCCTTTTCTTTATTAGTTCATAAAACTTGTTTACTATATCATAGTAATTTAATTAAAGAAAAATCAAAATCAGTTCAGCTTACTAAACAGTTATATTTAACCAGTAAGTGCTTGTAGTTTTCAAATTTATTTGTTTTAAGTTTTTGAATCTATTATATACTCTTAATAGCTTCAGTCAGCAGCTTGCTCTGTTGTAAAGGTTCCAAATACCCAACAAGTAGGGGTCAGCTGGAAAATTTTAAAGTTTCTGTTTTACTTCTTGCATCATATAAAGAATCTGATTAAGGTATAGTTTTAAAACTTTTTGACCAAAAACTAATGATTTAGAGCTTATATGGGAAAGTTACTTTACAAATAAAGAACACTCTAGCATACATATTAATGTAAATGAAATGTGAATGTTTAAAAAATGAGTAGATTACCTTACCTGGTCTTCCTTAAAACAGGACGACCCATTTCAACTTGCAATTCTAAAGAATATAACTTTGCCAATGATTCCAGTTTCTCCTTTTCCTCTGGATCATGGAAACTCGGTAACTTTAATTCAGTCTGGCAAGAATCTTGAAGAAACCTAGATAGCTGCTCATTAGCGGCACTAAGAATTAGGAAGCTGGGTCTTTCTTCTCGTATTCGACGGCACCCAGCTCTAATTTCCCTTACTTCAGCAACGACAGCATTTCCCATTGAATGTTCACTATAGTAATGGTCACTTTGTGGCGATTTCTCACTTAAGTTTAGGTCACTCGACGACGTCTTCTGTAAAGTGAAATTTGTGCGCGGTCCCTGATTGAACGACTCATCTTGCGCCGCCGATTTCTCCTGAAACGCCTGAAACGAGTGAAAAAATGTCTCATCTGCATTCTGGCCTGAAAGCCCGGCATTTTTTATATCACTGAAGCTTGAGAATGATGAATGTGGTTGTAAAATATCCCTGTTCTCTTTGCTGATAGTCTCTTCATTTACATCAACAACAGTCTTTGAATCTGACATTATTTCGTCATCATCATTATCAGAATCAACTTTTGCTCTTTTCTTTTTGAATCTGTTCTTGCAACTTGTCCAACCACTTTTAATGAGCAATTTTTCCTTTTTCAACCTTTTTGGTGGTGGCATATTGCTGATTGATTTGGATGAGTTGTTATTAATCGATTTTGATGTTTTGAAAGTTAAACTCTTGTTAAATACTTTGAGCTCTTCAATACCTGGCCAGTCTGTGAGTTCATCATCACCTTCTCTGTCGCTATCGTTAGTTATAACACCATCTGAGTCACTGCTGCTTAAAGAACTGGATTCATTTCCAGCACAATCCATACCACTGTTTGAGTCATCAAATTGAAGTGGATTTCTTAAACAATTAGGTGGATGAGTTTTGTTCAACATTTTGAGTTTTCTATGATACTTGATGTCGAAATTGTTCTTCCCTGAACTTACGGAAGGATTGAAAAAAGGTGGCAGATTTGTTGTAATTTTGTAACCAGACAATGTTGGAGTGCCATTTTTAGATGTGTTTTTATAGACAAAGTTGAAACTGGAACTGCCTGGTAGAGATGGTGTGTCAGTGAATGAAGACTGCTTAGTACTTTCCACATTTTGGGATTTGAGAACAATTTTTCCCGGTTGCAAGAGGGATTCCTTCCTATTCTTATCTGTATCATATTTTTTGTACTTAAAATCATTTTTGAAAAATGAAGATTTCGATGAACAGCCACCACTGAATGACCTCTCTCTCATTTCGCACATATCTTTATCTCTATGTGACCATTTTCTTTTTCCACAAAAGGCATTCCTAAAAATGTACAGTTATAAATACAAGTTATAAAGTTAAATATTAATGAAATAAGAGTAAATAATTAACCTTTCTGATTTGAGCAAAGTTTTATGTTTATTTGCATATATTGCTGGCGATGTCTCCTCACCTTGAAGCATGATAGCTGCTGGCAGTGAATTAGGCTGGAAATAATAAGGTTGTTTTGATTATTTACATGACTTTCTTTATTCCCTTTATAACATAATTTTTCAAGGGTAATTATTTTAAAATTTTATTTACTGCCAAAAGGGGCATTCAAGTATTACGTAACACAATTTTTGAAGACTTGAACCTTCCTCCACCCATGTAACGTGCCTTAACATAGCATAATATAGGCAATTTTCGAGTTTTCATACATTTTATATTGTAATTAACGTGAACGAATCCATGGGTGCTTGCTAGCATAAAATAAAAACTATAAATTTTTCATGTTACACATGTCATATAAAAAGGATTAAACCAAATCGTACATATTTTTCAGCTCAATATACGACTGAACTTATGCTTTTTCATAGAGGCTAAGGAGAAATGATAAAATTACAATGTAAAATAAATAAAGGACAGCCTACTTATCTGTACTAATATAATAAACTGAAGAGTTTTCATGTTTGTTAAATGCACTAATTTCTGGAAATACCGGTCGGATTTGAAAAAATATTTTTGTATATGATAGCCAGATTCATGGTGAATAATATGGTATATAACTTTACGTTACGACTCTAAGGAGCATAGCAGTAATTATGAATGTAATGCAATCAGACAAGTACGGAAAGTAGAAAACGATAGGGCTAAACGGCCGAGTTGGCGGCAGTGCTGTTGACAGCTAGTTAAATAAACTAAATACGGGTGAATCCTGTGGGGCACAGGTAGTGAGTAGTAATATACTAAAATCCCATGGAATTTCAAAAGCATATTCACATCAACAAAATCAGGGGCACCAATTAACCTACTAATATTATAAATGTGAGAGTTTGTATGTTTGTTACTCAATCACGCAAAAACAGTTGCACGGATTTGGATGAAATTTGGAATACAGATAGTTTATAAACCTGGATTAACACATACAATACTTTTTATATCCCTAAATAACATGTTTTTCATTTATCCTCTGGACCCAAAGAATTCAAGGTCAGAAGCTAATAGTAAATAAATTTCATTTTAATTCTTTTGGAATTTGATTTTTATAGACCAACAACAGGTTATTTCAATTATGACAAGAAATTGTATCCCTTACTTATAACATAAATTGGATAGATCTCCTATCAACTTAAAAGAAACACTAAAGTTTTGTTAACTTTGTAAATATTCCATCAAAATAAAAACAAATTACTTAATTTAGGCCCCAAGAAGGCATTTATGAACTTCAAACACTACATACTATTGTATTTGTTGTTTAAAAAATTGTATTTATGAACATCGAACACTACATACTATTGTTATGTATTGTTTAATAAATTGTATTAAACTTTTTGAAGAATATTTGTTAATGTAATTTTCAAACGATTTGTATTAAATTCTTTTTAAATAAGGTTGTACAAAAAAAAACAACCTACCTCTGTTGTAAGACTCAATATTTCAATTGGAGGTGTGCGTTTTCCATCTGTGTACTCCACTGGCATTTTTTTATATTTCCGTTTTCTTCTTGCATTAGCAGGCCTTGTCGGGGAAAAGTTCTCATTGAATGAATCCGATTCAAAATTACCAATTTGGCAATAGTGCCTAGATTTGAGGCTGGTTGATTTATGAAGATTGAGATGTGGATCATCAGAGTCTGAGAGAGGCTGAGTAATGAGAGGAGCCTGTGGTGGACTACTAGAACTTGCATCTTCAACAAGACTCACAGATACTGAGGCTGCTGAAAGAAAATAATAAAGAATTATTATAAATTTTAAAAACTTATTAATACAAGCATATATGTTCAGTAAGCAGTCTAAAATAAATTATATATGATAGATATCACTGCCATAGAGGGAAAATGAGATAAGAAATAAAATCAGGTTCATACAAATGTAAAAATTCGAAACAAACATTCAGAAACTTGAGAGAATTTAGTTGTAAGTCTACATACTCTTTATGGTTGAAACCTCTTTGCCTACCTTACAAAAGTGAACTTTTGAAATCATAGCATGTTGGTAGTGCTTTTTCTAATGCCTACCTGACTAGCTATCACCCTCAAGTTGAAAATCTGTGACCAAGTACCTATAGGTGTGTTCTGACAGCTGCACTTGAGAGGCAGATCCCTACTAGGCTTAGCGTGCTACATCGCACAGCTACAAGCTAAACCTACAAAGAAAATATTAAAAAAGTGCTCTAACAGTAAAAACAAATTAAGTCTTAATTCAATGGTATGTAATATAATGTTGAGTCGAAAGAAAAGACAAATTTAAGATTTCATGTTTACAAACTCCATAAATACAATATTGAAACGTAAACAACATCTTACGTAGATTTCCAGTTGAACGAGTGCGTCGTCGGAGTCCTATCTTCCTCCGCTCCTGTCGACCACAGTTGCTCTCCTCCAAAGCCAGATTTAAATCATGCGAGAGTCGTTCCATTCTATCTAATAACACCCAAATGATTCCATTGTAACTGCGCACGAAAATCTAGAACTTACTATGTCACCGATGCACTTTGTATGTAATACTCACTAGACTGACCCAATTCTCATTGCCCTTTCACGTGCGACGCAATTTTCACTTTAAACTATTTAAAATTATAGTTAAATAAAAACAACAATAATGTTTTACAAATAATAAATTCATTCAACAACTTCGTGATTTTGAAAATACATTATTATTGAAGAAATGAAGATTATACAAGCAATGACAAGTCGTTGCTTTCACTGTGATTTCAAAGTTTTTTAGTAGGTTCCATATAAGTAAAAGCAACACATAATATGCATAATTCGCACGAAATCTCACAAGATTTACTTATTATACTTTTTTGTGGTGATTATTTGTCAAAAAAGAAAACAAAGTGACATTCTAAAAACATAGTCTAAAAATATAATTCTATAACAAATTTAGTCGATTTTAATCGAATCCAGAATAGTACATATAGTTTTGACTTTTTATCATACTAAGGTCAAAAATATTTTATTTAAAATGATAACATTGTTTTAAGAAACCTTAATTTGTGTGAAATAATTATAATTGTTTAATAATTCAATTGTAGAATTAAAATGCAAACGTACCTACAAACGGTGTACAACGCACTGAATATTGCAAAATGAGAAAGCAATGTTTTAACTTATGTTATAGAATTTATAGATAGACTTAGGCAGAAACATATAAAAAGTATTCGGTATTTATATTCATGGTATACTATTATCGTGTCATATCATGCGTATAATCGTGCTTTAAATTCAGTGCTACGTTTATCAACATTTGTTGTCAAACCAGAGAACAGTGCTGAACCTTTACACTTTAACCTGGAACGAACTATAATTTATAATAAAACGCCGCGCGTCGCTGCGACGCTACATCTGTCAATTTTTGCGCCAATTTCGTTATTTTTGTTTGGTAGTTTTCTATGGTATTTCATGTGGGACAAGTACATTTTCCATAGTTCTTCTGAAATATACTAAACATTTAGGTAAGTTTTATGATTTAAAATGAGTTGAGCAATAAAATATTCTTGTTATGATTAGGTATTTTTGTTCATGTTCCGGAGAATAGATATGCTTCTATCCAACAAATACAGAAATTTAGAGGGTCGTTACTAACAAGTAATATAATCAAGTAATTTTGATAACGTGCAACCAAAGTTTTGTCAGTTAATTAAAGTTTATGCAAAGACTTTTTACACAGAAGTGAAAATTGGGTATGTACCTACTCAATCAATTTAAATTGTGACGTGTTTATGTCGGTTTGAATGCAATAGTTTTCCCAAGATAGTGACACGCTAAATCTAGTGGGAAAAAACTGGCTCTCAAGTGTAGCCGCCAGAGCACACCAATAGGTGCTTGGCGACACATTTTCAACTTGAGGGTGGTCACTAGCAAGACTGGCATTTGAAAATTCCTTACCACCATGATATAATTTCATCACGATGTTTTATTGCACCAAAAGCTGTGGCTCATTGTAGTAATTCAAACTCCGTGTCTGTAAACTCTACCACTGACCCATCATTTCTTCTTTGATTAACATGATTTTATAGATCACAATATAAATCATGTATATATATTCTAAATATATTTTTTCACATGTTCATAGTACTTATATTAAAATATGTCAATGTTATTAAACACCAACAACTCCTAGCAAGTATGGATGGAGCAGTGACTCCAGAAGGAGGACGTCGAACTCGAGCAGCTCTCGTCGAAATTCCTGGCTTCTTGGATCGCCTTCGTGTCACTCCCTTGCAGCCTGTCACCAATATTAGGGAGCTATCACCAGCTTTACCTCCTGGATATCTTAGCCCAGTGCCATCTCCTGATGAGTTACTTATACAGCAGAGAGGTAAAAAATATACATTTTAACTAATTTTTAGGAACTGTCTTACATATTTAGAGGCAAACATCCTAGTAGAAATTTAAACTTTTGAGAACTAATGTATGTATGTATATGTTCTAATAATGTAATAGAATTAATAGCAAAATTTAAACCCACCATTATCTTGTTACCTACAATTAATAATATAGAACAGGTATTCACTTGAGAAGAGACCTTTGACCTATAGTGGGATATTTCTAGGGTGCTAATATTTATTTTCTGTGTTAAATTTATTTGACTAATTTTCCACAATGCTGCCTCCAAGGCACCCGTGTGGCTAACTGTTGTACTGACTTCCAGTACTTGCCTACAGTTTGCAGGATTGCTCGGCGTTCATTGCTACTACTCTGGTAGTAGTCTTCTAGGATCGTAGTGTGAAGTTATATATGCTCCTTCCTCATGTAGACTTTCTTCGCATATAGACCTTCCTCAATAAAGAGGCAACTTAATTTTTACTTTTTATATCTGCCTGGAATTTCCAGTCATTAGCTTGTTCTCATAGCTAATAATATTAGTTTTAATAATAATAATTGTAGGATCTTAGCAAAATTTCACTAATGTTCAGTGTAAATAAGTAACGAAGCTGAAAAGTTTCTATAGTTGATTTGACAGAATTTTATTGGAAGATTTTTTTACTGTTATGAATCTTTACATATTGAGTTCTCTATAACATTAGCTTAAGTGGCTTGTTTATTAATCGTTCTATTATTTTAAATTATGTTTAGTTTACATAGGAACTAGGTAAACAAATATGGAAATAAATATAAAATAATGGAACCTTTTATGAAAAATAATAATTTTTTGAAGTGTCTTATTATTTCTATTAAAATTTTATATATACTTTTAATAATTTCTACTTTTTTGCAATTTCAGGACGAAAGCGATTACCAGCAACATGGTCTCCTGACATTGATTTAAAGCGAAACTCATCTTTCCATTCCACAATACGCACTCCACCAAAAGAAACTCCCAACCGCCTCTCACCTAAATTAGGCGTCACCTTACGATCTACACCCAGAAAACGACTTCTACTAGGCGATTGTGAACGTATTAAATTGACTCCTGAAAAAATTGACTTCAGTAATATACCGACACCACAAAAATTTAAAGTTCTCAGCCCCTTAAAACACACTCCACCAGTAAAGCGTTCTAGAATCGTGAAGACTTTGGACAAAGAGTATAAAGGTCCTATCGACGTTGCTTTGAAAGGTCTAAGCCCGAGTCAGTTGATTCATATCATCAAAGATATCACATACAAACATCCTGAAGTGGAGGAGGATCTCAGAAAAAATATGCCAGTTCCTGATTTAAAACCTATTGAAGAGAAATTGAGCTATTTGACATCAAATATTTTTAAAAGCCTCCCCACTTCACGTCTTACGTCGAAGACAGATTCACCGGCATATTCGAGAGTGGCTACACATTTAACGGTTTTTAAAAAATGCTTGATTGAACAAGGAAAGCTATTAATAGAATCTCAGCACTGGGAGTCTGTAATCCATTATGTTTTTCTCGCTTGGAGCTATGTAAAAGCCACTCCACTTTGGGATAATCAACCTCATAACGCTGTAAGGAAGCAGTGCTACAAAGCTCTATCGAATTTTTGCTTAACTGCCTTAAAAAAAGCGGGATTCGACAAGGATTTCTTGGAATATGTCCACGATAAGTTGCAGTGCATGGTATCTGACAGTGAAGATATTCAATCATCTTTAAAATATGTTCACGGGCAATTGGGAGATTTCTAGATGGTTTTCTAGACACTTTTTCCATACTCAAACTATGATGATTGATTTTTTTAATTAATATATGGATTAAAAAAAATGTCTACGAAAATGAAGTTTTCAGCAAGTTTCTTCAACTCTTCATGAAGTGTTTTTATTTTGAGGTGATTAAAAGTGATACCATATTATAAAATATTAAAAAAAAAACTACTTACATTGATAAAAATCATTATCAATGTTTCTGAATCTGAATTCACACATTCTCTATACATATGTGTAAAATTGGCCCATGATATGAAATTAATTGAAAATTGAAAAAAAAAAATTGTTTTATATTCAATTATAGTCTATTTAGGAAGGTTAGATTATTCTTGTCCTTCTAGTAACAATTAGTAGGTTTTAACAATATGTGGAATAATAAATCCTTTTAATTGCTTCATTTCAAATAATAAAATATAATTTTGAAGGTTTATACTCCATCTTATATCCCAGTAAATGAAATTTTATAATGTGCCTTTAAAATGACGCTTTTATGGTGTTGATTCTAAATAATATTATTATAAAGTTGTAAAATTTTTATATATAAGAATTACGACTTTTATTTTTTATGAGAATTTTTAAGTTTTTAATTTTTTTTTTTATAATTTCATCAATGCAAATAGTATACACAAGTTTCGTCTATTGATTCATTATAATGATTGTATTACTGTCATTATTAATTATGTTAACTGGAACTAATTGATAATTTCCAGTTATGTGTCTGAAACGTTATTTCTCAGTATACAACATTTCAGATTATTTATCCTTATTTTTGTAAATAAGCAACTTCAAATAAAAATTTAGGTTAACTTCAAAAATACACAAGTTAGTGCTGAGCCGGAATAATAAAAGAAGGGTTTATCTATTAATAATCTTGAATTTTTGACATTACCTTAATTTTTGTCTTCCATAACGTTATGGAATGCTTGTGAAGTAATGTTTGATTCTTTTAAACTGATCTTAAAATACCAAAACGTGTTAAGTTTCTAAGGAGTTATTATTAGTTTTGAGTAGTTTAGTTAAGTTCTGATCTTAGTGTCCGATCTATTATTCTTTGGTTGTTAAAATAAGTTAGTTTTATGTTCTTGAACTTAGACCACTTCTATTATTATTACTACATTATTTGCAGAATAAACCGTATATTTTTTTTAGCAAATTTAAAAATATCTACAATTAATAAAAATATTTTCCTAGAAATATCTACTTTATTCATAGTATTTGTATATGTTGTGTTATTACCAATAATAATAAAAAAAAAAACTAAAAAATATATGCAAAGAAATACAACACAATAAAAATCAGGTAGGTCCCTACACGAGGTTTGTTATTACTCGAGTCCGGAGAAGGCGAATTATGTTTTAAGCTGTGTTGTTAATGTAATTTTCAATATTTCTAATAATATCTGTGTAACAATAGTGTTTTGATAATAATAATACGTTAAAATTGTGCCTTACTATTTGCTATGTCAACTTATTTTGTATCTGACGAGATATCATTATAGATATATTCCTTTTAGTTGTTAGTATCGTGTGTTTTGAACTAAATAAATTGTATGTTTTGTAGTTTTATTTATTTATTTTACAAAAACCAACCTCGGATTTACGGTTCGTTAATTTCAGATTAAAGACATTTGAGATTTCTAAATGCGACGCGGCGGGGGTTCCCCTATCAGAGTACTCACGTGAGCATTATGCACACGTTTAAAAATCAACTTACGGTTCGTTGAAAAACCAGCTTAATCCAAGTTGCTTCAAAAATCAACGTATGTACCTACTATGTATGCGTTCCAAAATAAAATTAACGATCGTTAGTATAATGTATCCTGAACATTGGGAGATTTACTTGAATTAGTAACAGAAAACTGAAGCATATAAATTTGGCGCCTCCTTAAATTGTCACTTCGACCACGTACCTCTCGGTTTGCAGAACCACTCTAAATATATCCATGGATGGTAACAAGGTTATCAAGATATTTTGTCCTTTACAATATCAACGTAACAAAGCATTACATATTTTCAAGAAAAACTATTTTTATAATAAAATTAATAATTACAGGTGAATCACGGTATGCTCGAACAACATCAAAACCTAAAAAAGTATGAAAAAAAACAAGCATAAATACATACCTAATCTATTCTAACCCAATAATAAAATTGAAATGTCTGTTTGTAATGTCAAAATAATAGCATTTTAATAAATGCATACGAAAGTATACCTATATAATGGTACTTATAACAAAAAACCACTTTTTTTTTTAATTTTTATCTGTCCGTTTATTCCGGCTAATCTCCGAAACGGTTGGACCGATTTTGAAGGGACTTTCACTAGCAGATAGCTGAAGTTATAAGGAGTATCTTATTTTACAAAAAAAAATTAGGGTTCTACACAAATACAAATAAATCGGAAAAACTAGCACAATTCGCGCGTGTGCCCGATCGACGGCATTCTGTAATCCAAACGAGTACAATATTATAAAAAGATAGATAGAGAAAAAGAGTGATAATTTTAACAGGAGAAATTTACAAGTAAATACCAACTAAAACAAAGTAACATTCTCATCCTAGTGAACACAGATTTATACTTATGTAATGATAAAAACAACACATTTTTTTTGTATAAATATCTGCAGAGATAAAAATGACAAATAATAATAAACACGCTAACAAACAAAATTCATCAAACGGAACTTGAGTAGGTAACATTTAATTTAAAAATTATAATAACAATAACATAATTAAGCAAATTCTGCACACTTAATAACCAACTAATTGCATGTTATTGTTCTCTTTAGATGCTGTTTACTCAAATTTCCAATGGAGGTATGTATGTACCTACCTACCTAATATTACTAGGATTATTTCAATCATTAACTAATTACTGTAACTTACTACCTAATACAGTAATTAGCATAATTAAAATAATATAGATTTACGTGTATATATAGTTTTAATTCCAATTTAGTTCCTATCATTCGCAATTAGCATTGCCAATAGTTAAGAACTAAGTCGTTCTGATAGTCACAATCAAACCAATTTTACAAAATAAATATGAATAATTACGTAATTTTTGATTATATTAAAGTATTTAATTCAAGAAAGGATCAACAATTAAAAGGTAATTTTTTTTTTATTTATGCAAAAATTATGGTTTTGGTTATTTGGTTTTTGCGAGCATCTCTAATAATATACATAAATCACGCCTCTTTCCCAATTGGGTAGGCAGAGACCATGTGCTTCCACTTTGTACGATCCTGGCATACATCTTTCGCTTTCTTAACAATATATAATAATATATATCTATTTAATTAATAATTATATATTATAATAGCTGTGCCCCACGGTTTCACCTGTTTTAAATTTATCCGACCATCTCTCCGCCCGTGTAGCTTATCGTTATTGTACCCACTTCATTACCTACAGCTTTCCTGATGCATGACGTTCACGGTTATTGCCTTCCTTAATAAATAGGATAAACACTATATAGGAACAGTATTTTCTTAGGTCAAAGCCTATCATTGAAAAAGTTTCGCCCTGAGAATTATTTATTGTAAGGGCAAAAGATAATTTTACCCACTGCGTTATATACAGGGCTATGGTATTTTTCTAGTGTTTTGTGTAGATAATATTTTTATTATAAATTTATTATATAATTTGAATGGAATGCTCGTTGAATCATTCAAAAAGTAATCTACAGGGCACAGCTACTGAAACAGTCTTGAATACGAAGTAACTTGACGTAAACATTATTTTATTTTGCCTATGTATTAAACCGTCATCTGACTTCATTAGAGCTTACACTCTTTTCAGTATCCTAGTGATGTTATTGCTTCTTCAATTTTCAGATGGTCAAACAGCTCTATGGAGCCCCGACGTGGAAATGATTTCGCCGATTAAATCTTACAAAAAAACTCCGATTCCCAAACGGCTCACCTTTAATATAGATTCAGAAAACGAATGTTGTGATCCAGACTCTGTAGAACATGGGAAATTAAATTACTGGAGCTGTAAATCTGATGGTCGGTTGGAAGTAGAACTTACTATAAAACTTTCATTAGAAGAACCCGAACAACCGATAGTAGCCACGCCGAAGCTACGGAAGTCTAATAAAGAAGTTATTTCAGTGGTGAGAAGATTAAATTTCGATATTCCCGAAGAGTACGAGCTGTCTTTAAAATCTACCAGCGTAACTGATTTGAATCAAGATATAATCGAAGAGACGTCCGTTTGAATGCAAATGAAGTGATTAATTATAAGCGGGTTTAAAATTTGTCGACAAGAACCGTGTGTTTCAAGACGTGTACTTGAAAGTTTGGGCGTAGCCAGAAGTTTTGCCACTGCAGGAGGGGGCAGGCAAGGCAAAACTTTTCTTAAGTACTAGCTTGATAATATTATTTATTTTCCTCGTTTTCTGATATAAGGGTAAGAGATTCGACAATTCGTAATGAGACCCATAGTTTAATAAAAAACTACTTCACCTCTGCTGCTATTGAACTCATGGCTTGAGATTTTTTCACACTTAATTATGAAAATGTTAGGACCCTGTCGTAGGCGTTTACGCGTGTTAGCGCTCAGCATCTGAAACACTGGACACGGTAGCGTGCGTTAAGTCTGAACAGGGACTAATAGTAAATAAAAATGTATGAAAGGATAACTTGTATTTTAATTGTAAATATTCGTTGTTTTTGTCAAATAAATGATTGGACGTTTTTTTGCTTTTTTTTTGTGACATAATATTAAACCTATTTGTTTCAAACGGAAAACTTTATAGTTAAATAGAATGGTTGTAATAATTATAATTTATAGGCTGCACTGTGCAGCTTATATGATAAGCATAAAATTTCCTACTAAGTATAGTTATATTCATTTTGGGTTAGTAACATATATCTACTACGTACAACATTTAGCTGAAACAACACTGTTAGCCGAAAGAGTCCTGAAGCCTCAGATGGATTTTACAGCTTTACAGTAGCGAGCGCTTAAGATACTGAAACGCGAAAGTGTGGCAACAAGCCCCAAGGTTGGCATAGTGGCCGAACCTCGGCTTGGACTGTTGCCGTAGTTATAAATAAGACACGAACTGGCTAATTCCCTATCCGTAATTCGATCTAAACTAACTAGACATATATAGGTACACGTTTTTTCCTTTGGGAGTAGGGAAGAAACATGCGTATATGTATTTAGTAATCTATCAATTTGGGTCTACCCTAACCCTTAAACCCTAAAAAAGCTCCCTTACAGAATTTATGTTGAGTGGTGTGTAATGAGTGTATGTTTTTTTAAGTGTCTATGCAACACCTCGAACACACATCAGGGTCATTTTTATGTATATTATTTCAATTTGTTGCCTTTTTTATATTTCCCTTTTTTAAATTATTCCCATTTTATATATTCCCATATTTCTAAATTTATTGCATCGTTTAAAATTATTTACTTATTATTATAGATGTACATTTGTTTGTTTATTTATTTAGCGGCTACAATTCCGTCAATTTTCGTCAATATTATTGCGTCATTAACCTACATTTTTAAATGTCTAATGTAAGTGTAACATATAATTTGTAAGAGTGTATAATTTGTAAAAAATTATAATTTGTAAATATATAGAATGTATGTACAGTAAAAATTGGATTAATTCAATTGAATTAATATAATTGTATTATTTAATTATAACTAGGCTATATTTATATTTGACTAGATATAGACTTTTTTATGTATGAAATAATTTGTTTCATATTCTGGATGTTATTCATCGTTATATTATTTTGTAAATTGTTTGAATAAATTTGTCTTAGTTTTAATAAATCATCTATAATTTAAATATTTTATTTATAATTTTTATTTTTAAGAATAATTAATAATAATTATATTATTATATAAATAAAATGTTTCATATTGTAAAATGTTTAAAAAAACAAATTGTTCAGCCAGTTTAAGTTTATTATTAAATATTTTTTTCTTTATTTCATTTATTTATGTAATAATTTGTTTTATATTCTTGATGTTTTTCATTGTTATATTGTTTTGTAAACTGTTTGAACAAATTTGTCTTAGTTTTTAATTAACAACATTTGTTTTTACGAGTAAATAAAATGTTTCATTCCTTTTTAAAAACCCTTTCGAATCTACACGTACAAAAAATGTTTCATTTTATCCATCCGTTTATTGGACTTTTTGCCATGTTGTATGCATTATGTGTTGTATTATTTTATATATTTTATAAAATATATCAAATAAATCTGTAATAGTGATTTTAATAAAATTACTTGGTGCTTCGATGATACGTAGCCTATACTATATAATTTACAAAATACAAATTACTATCAGATCTCAGATCTTATATGTTTGATGAAAATAATGTACTTTAAGTCATCATTGATGATTTCATGGGGAAATTTGATAGTCGCATTGTTGATATATGTACTAAAGGCAAAGCTAATCATAGAAACTTGAATGTATTTGTATATTACATAGATTTATTTTCATTAATTTAAAGAGATATTTCTTTAAATTCAAGTTACATTATTTATTTTTAAAATCTTCGAGATACAACGTAAATAATATATTTAGTAAGTCAAATATCATCAGACGATACAAAATTCATTGAAGATGCTTATCATGATGCAACAACTAAAGAAACACATGGATATTTAATGGTAGATCTTATATAAAACAAATGTAATATGTGTCGTATTAAAATAAAATAAAAAAAATACAGAGATAGTTAAACAGTTTATATTTCTATCATATAAAGATAATGCAGCGTAGCCTAAAGACATAAAAATATACTGAATACACTACACACTCAAATTCTAAATATTGAAAAGCGCTGTTAAAATCGTGTGATAGGAAGAAATAAATTGCATTTGTGAATGTGTTTATTGGACTGGTCCCTGCCAGTGTGCAAGGTCGAAGCACGGATACGGCCAATTGTAGCATGTATAAAAGGTGATTAATGTTACACCGGGCCGGTATAGCAGAAAGTACTTATACCTACTAGTTCTAAATGTTTTGCCGTGTCCCGGCCGGCGCCCGGCCCGGTGTACCTAATATGAATGATCCTTGTTCGATGTTCAGGTTTTGTGGAGTTGTAGGGCTGGTTTATTACGATATAGAGTCCATATACTATACTTATAGATATAGTATATTATATCTTATAAACGTTAATCTTTAGTGTGAAATAATACAATGTACGTGTGATCGCAAAGACGTCCGAGAGGAAGACGTCTCGTGGGTTGAAGGCACGTAAAAAATTATAAAATTGTTAGGTTCGAGTAAGTCGTAACACCCATGTGATTACAGTGAACAATGGCTCTGGCATATACTGGCAGCAATATTACTGGTTTTCATTAAATTGTTTTTTTTTTAGCCGACTGTTTTGTGCCTACTTGTAGCGCGTATAAAGATCGTGTATTCAAGTGAATCATTTTAGTCATTAGTCGATCAGCAGTCGCGTAGCTGTCGAAACAATATACAGTTAATTTTCACTTACCGAGAATTGAAACTACGAGTATATCGCAATGTCGAATATTGAGTTCACGGTGAACGGGAAATTGTGTAAAGGTAAGATATCCATATAAAAATTATTTAAGTAAACTTAAATTAACTTAATAATATACTTATCTCTTGAAAGAATCATGTTTCTAGTAAAAGTTTTACATGTGAAAGGATAAAGATAGGATAAGTAATTAAAGTGTCAATAATGTAAAAAAACACAAGGATAGACGAGGGATTTTATGAAAAAATAACTGATATCGTAAAATACTCCTTTCGCCAATTCAAAAATCGAACTTTCCCTTTGAATAATATTACATTGTCTAATAAATTCATTAAATACATATTTTGTTTAATTTAAAGTCTTGTACATAATATACTTAATAATAAACCATTACGAAATTTTACTGAAACGAGGCTGTTTGATAACGTTTACCTAATAGATACCTCATTGTTTTTAGAGTTTAATTATTTTAATGACGTTAAAAATCTTATAAAATATTGAAATATATAAACTCAACAAATATTATCATTCAAATTATACTAACTGTTGGAAAGATAAATCAAGGTCATTTTAAATTAATATTAATTAAATAATAAATTAAAATTAATATTAATAATAAAGCGGAAGAGTTTTTTGTTTGTTTGTTTAAACACGCTGGAACTACCAGTCGGATTCAAAAATTCCTTTTGTATGTGATTGCCATATTCACGGGGAATAATAGTATTGGATATCTAGAATTAGGCTAGACCTCTCAGCTAGCCTTTAATATTGATTTTTGTTAAGTGAGTCAGACGAAAGCGCGCACCCGACCAGCTATATCCGCGTGCGCTGGCGTAATGGTTAGTTATGCGTAAGTGTACATGTAACATGTACATGTCATGTACAATGTGCTACGAAAATATTGCTCCTTAGTGCATCTAAGAAAAAATCCGTGATACTATGTGCCTATCTCTTATATATAAGCCATACACAATAAGGTACTTTGTGACAAAAACTCATTAAAATTTAAAAGTGATTTATGAGCATTATTATTGGGTATGGCATATTAATCCTTATGAACGAAAGTTACTTCATCATCAAGAAAATTTTATGTAGATAAACTTTGCCCTTCATGTCATGTTATTTGGACAAATAGTTTGGGAGATAATTTAAAATTAAAATTAGTCTATACTCGGCTCGGACATATGACTATAGATGTAGTGGTGCGAACGAGCTGTGTGAGGTGTGATCCATAATTCTGGCCGCCCGATAAAAATATTGTCTAGACTGAAGTATTATAAACCATCAACCTTCTTTTAAATTATACGCGGGTGAAACCGCGGGCACAGCTAGTATGATAATAATAATGATGATTGCCCGCTACATGCTATGATCTATTTTATGCTTGTGAAATAAAATATGAATAAATTATGCCATAGTTAATAATAAAATCAGTTAGTTTTTTATGTCCAGGATATTTGCAGCCGTACTAATATGTTTTAAACTAATGCAACATTTTCTGTATTAAGTTACCTCAAAAAGTCAGCCAAGGTGATATGAATAAAAATTGTAGTTTACTTTAAAAGTTCGAAACAATACAAAATAAACAATAACTTATAACTTTAGTAATAGCAATTTTTACTCTTTATTAATACGGTTCGATTTCCTTTTCTTATTACGTTGTCGCCTCTAGTACGGAGCTGTGCACCTCTTGCACCTCAGCTCCGAGATGTTTCAGCCCTGATTCTGTCTGTTACTAATGAAACCACTATTAATACTTAATCTACATTGATGTAATCTTCTAGAAGTTGACTGATTTTCAATGATGCGGTTTGAAGTACCTACGCAATTCTATACATTGCCAAATACTCGACAGCAAAGGAGACGCTTTGTAGTCTTTAAGAAAATCTATAAAAAGTAAATCTTAAAATTCTTCACCAAAATAGCATGGGGACATTTGGGAAACTCCTCATAGCTGGAAAGGACACATAGTATCCCTGATCTGCGTTAAGGGTGTCGTTAAAGAACTTAAAAAAAACATTCACGACACAATTATTTTGTTACGTCATCACGCAGAAAGTCAATAAAACCCTCACGCCCACGCCCGCGAAACTACCGTTCCCTCCGCAGGGGACGTACGGTTAACTTCGCTCCCGCACACCCGCCACGACCGCCCTCTTCTGCGGCAACTGAAGCTTAGGTCCGATCCATCGGCATGGAGCCCTTGAGACAAGCAGCCGCTCGCGCGATACAAGTGACTCTACAATCACTAGCTTTCACAGCCATACATGACACTGCATTATACACACATGCACAACACACATAGGTACATAGGTTCTGTAAGGGACCTTTTTTTGCCTAGTTAGAGTAGACAAAAATTTCAGACACTAAATACACATACACATGTTCCTTCCCTCCTCCCAGGGGGCAGAAACATGTATATATGTATAGTTAGTTTAGATCGAATTACGTATAGGGAATTAGTCAGATCGCGACTTAATTGCATACGCGCAACAGTCCGAGCCGAGGTCCGGCCACTTTGGCACCCTCGGATGTTGTTGCTTAGCTTTCGTGGCTGAGTGCCCTAAGCGCTCGCCCCCAAGCCCGGTAAAGCTGTAAAAGCCGTAAAGGCTCCAGGGCCCCTCAGGCTAACAGTGTAATCAGTTCGAAAAAAAAAAAATCAATAAAACTTTTTTGCTTATGGTGATATTAAAATCAATTCATTTTCTCGACACGGATTTCAAGAATCAAAATGTTAATTAAAAACCCTCGCAGCGCGGCGTCTCTAATATTTTTATATTTAGGTATATTATATTCGTCGTATTTTGAATACCTGACAGGATCTGTTATCTCGTTGCAGTGAGACATAATTTCTTTTTAAATAATGGCATAGACACGATTCTCTGACAAATATGATATTTATTTATTAATATTGATATATGTATTGTATTGATGTATGTACAGTTTTTTATTGTGAAATAAATTAACGTAAATTCGACCTATAAAAGGGCCCAGAATTATATAGTAGGTTCATTTTACAGTTATATCTACAGTCTATTGGAGTTATAATTTTTAAGGAATCGCAAATGTCCTTTTAAAATGAAATTAAAACCAAATTGTCAAGTCTACTTTGTAACATGGTACTCGCAAGTAGATTTTAATCAATTTCATCCTTCAAAAATAGACACTACCTTATTTAATTTAGGCCCTTAGAAAGTATATTTATAAGTATCAAAACACTCAGTTATGTCTTAGTGGTAGCGTGTACCCTGCAATGAGCCTTAACTTTCGGTAAAAGAAAACATCGTGATGAAACTATAGCATGGTGGTTAGGTTTTTTCTATTGCCCGCCTGGTTTGCCACCACCCTCAAGCCTCACCCTCGCCAAGCACCAATGTATTCCAGCAGCTGCACTTGATAGCCAGTCTTCCACTAGGCTTAGCGTGTTGCCATCTTGGGCCACATTGTCACTTATAAGACCAGGTGAGATTGTGGCCATAACGACAAACTTATAAACGAAAAAAAAACATCGGGTCGGAAAACATTCCAGTCAACGAGAAGAGTCAGCAAGGAACTCAATTGGGATAAACAATATTACCTTTTTTTGGGATTTAAAAAAATATAAATGTTGTTTTAAATATAAATGATACCGAACAATATTTTGTGCTTGTTGAAATATTCTATAAGCAGCTTAAGCATATTTTTTCTCTAAAATCTTACTAATCGGAGCCACTACAGAAGTTGCTCTATAACTTCCACGATTAATAATTCTTCAGCCTGATTTAAACAACGGAATATGTAAATAAACAATTAGCGACTAAACTACTAATACAAATATTCCCCAAATATCTGTTTGTGATGATGATGTAATATTTTTTGGTTATCTCTAGAGGTCTATTTGTAAAATAATCTTAATAACGGATATCTTTGAACTTTTTGAGATAATATGTGATCTTTCGCCGTTTAGATTAAACGAAAAATCATTTTTTCTTTTATTTTGCCAGTTTATTATTATATTCCAAACTATCTTGGTTGGTTAGGAGATCTATTTCTAGAACTTTATTACCTAAAAAATTCACTTTTATAGCTACAAAACATTTAAATTACATAAACGTCCCCACTTGCCCAATATATAAAAAGCATTTTTTCCCTAAAATGAATAAACTATTGGGGTTAATTTTTAGTAAATTCATTGTTATCGGTGTTAAACAAACTAACGTGGTAGGAAGTGGAATTTATGTTATTAAAAATTTTCTGGGGTAAAATCAATTCGACGATATAATGAAGCGACCTAATCTACTTCTTTTTAGGGTTCCGAAGTCAAAAGGAACCCTGATAGTTTCGGTATGTCCGTTGTCTGTCCGCGGCTCAGCTCAGAGATTTTCAGTAATAGAAAGCTGTAATTTGGTATGGGTATACATATTAATCACGCCGACAAAGAAATAAAATAAAATCTTAATAATAAAATTGTTTAAGATATCTCCCCTACACATAATACGGGAATGATTTTTTTCTCGTCTATCACATCGTGTGGGGTGTCGTTGGATAGGTGGTTCAAAAATATTGTGTGTCTGTGAAAACTATTTTTCGATTCAAGGATCCGTTTGTGAAACATTAAGTTAAAAGTTTTTGTCATCATGGATACGTTAAAAATTCGAGTAATTATGGAATATGAGTACCATCGTGGCAGTAACGCGGCACAAGCGGCACGCAACATCAACGACGTTTACGGAGCTAACACTAAAAACCAATGCACCACCTGTTATTGGTTTGCTCGCCTCCGTTCTGGGAATTTCGACCTGAAAAATGAACCTCGCGGTCGTCCGAAGACTTTGGTCGACAATGACGAATCAAAGGCGATCGTGGAAGCTGATGATACACAATCTACGTCTGAATTAGCAGCAGCTTTCGACGTTAGCGTCAAAACAATATTGGTCCATTTGCGTCAAATTGGCAAGGTAAAAAAGCTTGACAAATGGGTGCCCCACGAACTCAATGATCGCCAGCGCGAAGTACGCGTCGAGACGTGCCTTGCACTGCTCAACAGACACACAAATGAAGGAATTTTGAACCGCATTGATACCTGCGATGAAAAATGGATTTTGTTTGATAACCGCAACCGCTCAGCAAGTTGGTTGGATCCTGGTTCAGCACCTAAACAATGCCCTAAATGAAAACTTACCCCTAGAAAAGTGATGGTCACTGTTTGGTGGTCTAGCGCCGGTGTGATTCATCACAGCTTCTTAACAAACGGGGTGAGTATTACTGCAGATGTGTACTGTGAAGAACTGAACACAATGATGGAGAAGCTGGCACATCTCCAACCAGCATTGGTCAATCGCTCGTCTCCGCTGCTCCTGCACGACAACGTGCGACCTCATACTGCACAACAGACGGTCTCCAAGTTGCAAGAACTGGGGTTGGAAGTTCTCCGTCATCCGCCCTACTCACCAGACTTTGCGCCTACAGACTACTACTTTTTCCAGAATTTGGAAAACTCCTTGGCGGGAAAAAAATTCAATACCCGAGAGGCAGTACAAAATGCCTTTGAAGAATTTGTTGCCTCCCGTCCAGCTAATTTCTTTAAGAAGGGCATCAATAAACTGCCACTGCGCTGGCAAAGATGCATTGATTGCATGGGTGATTACTTCGATTAATACAAATAAAAAATACATGAAAAAACATCGTTTAAATTTTTTCATACAAAACGGCTATTTCATAGGTAAAGACCTAATATTTGAAAAGCAAAATAAAAAAGACCACAATCCTAGCTTTTATTTATGTACAAACTATACCTTAAGAGCCCTGAAGGCTTTTATAGCTTCACCGGGCTTGAGGGAAGCGCTGAAGCCACTCAGCCGGCAAAGCGTAGTAACAAGCGCAAGAGTACCAAAGTAGCCGAACCTCAGCTTGGGCTGTTGGCATCGTGATCTGTCTAATTCCCTATCCGTAATTCGATCTAACTAACCATACATCTATAGATGTTTCTGCCTTCTGGGAGAAAGGAAGAAACATGCGTATATGTATATGGTAATCAGTCAATTTTGGTCTAAATTAACCAGAAGAAAAGGTCCCTTACAGAATTTCAGAACCTATGTACTGTATGTATGAATGAATCGTGTGATTGTTTGAAGTGCAGTGTAATGATTGTATGTTAATAGCCAGTGAATGCAGTTACACTGTATCGCGTGAGCGGCTGTGGCTTAAGGGCTCCATGCCAGAGAACGGAATTAGGCTTGAGATGCCGCAGGAGAGGTTAGTCTTGTGGGTGTGTGGGATCAAATTTAACCGCCCGCCCCCTGCGGAGGGAAAGGTGGATTTACGCGCGTGGGCACGAGCATGATTGGTTTTTAAGAACGGTGGAGTAGCACGCGTTAGATCCCTCGATATGTTATGTTATGTGGGCTTCATCTGTCCGCACTTAGACTCTTGATAGGCGCAGATATTCCAACCGGCTATTTCAGCCCAACTCCAACCAGAAGCGCAGAAGCCTCCTGGGGTATTCACAGGCTTCTCGAAATGACCTCGGGTTTTTGAGGATTTTTGTCCGTTGGGTTGTGACTTCCACGCATTTCAGGATTACATGGGTGGCGGTTTCTTTTCCTTCCATGCATGCACTGCACATGGAGCATTGCAGTGACACCTAGAACATAAAGATTTTTGTTAAGTGAACAATGTTATAGTGCCCACTATAACAAGTAGAAGATCACATCTATTACGACTAAGTAGTCGCCGCGACATTTGCAGTGTTCACCCTCGACTGTCTACAGTCACTGACCGTTGTACTTGATCTTTATGTAATTTCATTTTTCTTCGACGCAGCCAAGAGCGAATTTGACGGAACGGCAGAGGCACTATGAGTAGAGGACCTACCCGCAGACTGCTCGAACCTCTCTTTACCAGTTCATCTGCTGCGTCATTACCCAGTGATCCGGTGTGTCCCTTAGGGTTACTTTGTTGTTAGTTTAACTCTTTCTAGTGCATTGTGACACTTGTTGATAAGCCCAGAGAAGTGCATCTTACTATTTAGGGTTCGTAAAAATGCAGTGCTGTCAGAGAAAATTCTTATGTTTTGATTTTCTACTTTCCTTTTCAGCACCGCGTTTGCCGCCTCAGTAATGGCTACGTATTCACATTGGAAGATATAACTGTGTGGTCCTGGTAGTTTAATATTTTAATGATTAAGTCACAGGAAAACACCCGTCATCGGGATCGGTGAAAATGTTCCGCGGCCGGCATTGCCTTGGGGTGTCTGGCGGCGGCTACCATTAACGGGTTTCGGATAATTCGACGCTGTGTCGAAATAGGTTTATGCGGGGAATTTATCGTACGATTTGATCGAAGGAAGTTCCATATCTCTATAGAGGTCTTCGTTCCGAACGAACCGTGGGGTACCGAATAACTTTCTACATAAGAATCTGTTTTGTAATTTTTGCATGTAGAATAAGTTCGGTTTAGACATATGTGGGAATGCGGCGCAACTATACGTTAGGATCGGACGGACACATGTTACATATAGTCCTAACTAAGGCCAGTCAATAATAGGTTACTAAGTTACTAGTCCTGGCGTACTGCCAACCACATCTTTTATCGTACAGCAACAAACCAGCGAAACAACTGCTACTTTGTTACACAAATAGAAAATGTTAACAAGTTCTGAATTAATTAATTATCTCTTAGCACTAACGAATTTATTTATAACGCTATGTTTATATATATTGAAAATATCTACTTACTATTTATCTACATTGAAATTCATGAAAAATTATGATAGTTTTAGTAATTACTTTTCGCAGTGGGTTCGGACATTCCCTGTTATATGTCGCTCAATGCGTATCTTCGATATGTTTGCGGTTTAACGGGCACTAAGAAGATGTGTCGTGAAGGTGGCTGCGGAGCCTGCATCGTCACCGTACGTGCTAAAAGGTTTCCAAGTGGAAAAATAGAAACCTTTTCGGTGAATTCAGTAAGTTTTGAAGCTTAAATTTTATAATCAAAATCATTTGTACTCCAGTCTTCAACGTTTACAAGTACAGAGATAAAGAGTTCGGTTCCTAATTTATTTGTACTTAGTCTGTATTGATGCTTGTAGATGTCAATATAATTATACAATACAAGGTAAAAATCTCTACATTATGAATTTGTTATTTTACATTAATAGGAAAACTTATAACGAAAAGAAACAATATTAAAAATAAACTCGAAAAAGAAGACCAAATACAAGTTTTCAAAATTATAAACAAGAAAAGAAAGAGTCGGCCACGAAGAGAAATACAAATACAAATTACTGAGAAGGACTCTGCATAAACTGTCTTATATAAGACACACATGTACTAAATACTCGTATGTCTTGTCGATATCTACTGTATTCAATATAACATAATATTTATAGAAATTCAACGCTAATCCATATAAAGCTACTTTTTTTTAAAATGCGTAATGGCAGTTAATACCTAATAAATATTTTAGTCGCGTTACTACGAAACCATTACTTGATCGTTCCGATTTGTTCTCAATGTTTGTTCGCACAGAAAAGCTCGAACTTATTGTGGGATTCAAATCAATACGGCATCCGAACGCGTTGAACGACTTCATAATACGTTGTTGAAATCTCATAAAAAAATTTGTATATATGTTCTATGGTGATATTTTAATACTTAGTTAACACCTTATTTTATATTTTCTTAGTGTCTAGTCCTCGTATTTTCTTGTCACGGTTGGGAGATAACTACTATCGAAGGCATTGGAAACAGATTAGACGGGTATAGCGACATACAGAAGCGTCTCGCTTCATTCAATGGGTCGCAATGCGGCTATTGCTCTCCCGGATGGATCATGAATATGAACAGGTTTGTAGAAACATAGTTTAGTCATTCATACAACGTCCACCAGTTACAGTGGCACTAGATAAGTGTGTAAGATAATAGGGATGCTCAAACATATTGAACGTGATCTACCACAGAATATTTAGATAACAAGTGGTCGATTGTGAACCTACCAACACCATGTAAGATGATCGGTGTTCTAGCCGATAGCGATGTTTAGATTCCATTATTTCTATTTCTGAAAATGCTGACTAGCACAATTAAGTTACTATAACTAAAGAGCTATAATATGTCTTTCAAACGGCGTCAAAATTAAAAACCAAAAAAGATATTAAATGAGTCGTTGTATGAAATAGTCGCGATTGACACGAAAAATTCTCGGGATCGACTTTTTGAACATCCCTGGCATATCAAGACTTATTCGAGCTCTCCTTTCCCGTCCACAATAATATCACAGGTCTACGAAGCCATGGTTGCATTGTAGCCTCTATCTCGGCGCAAACAAAGACGAATGGAAATTTTTGTTATATTATCAAAAGTTACAATTATCTCCGGACCTGCGGGCCTCTCTCTTTCCTATGACTCCTTCGATAAACGCAAGAATAGGCATTTCAGTAGCTAATATAATCTCGTATGTCAATTGACATCGCTGTTATTGTAATACGCCGTACTTATTACCATCAATTACTCTGTAATCATTGTGTAAATAAGCAAAATAGGCTTGATTAAACGTTCTAGTTTGGCTCTTGCTTACAAAACGAAATCTCTGTATTGACCTATTGATATGCAGTGTGTTCACTTGGTAGTAATGTTACTAAAATATAGATTATAATATATACACCGGTAATTTTAGGGCAACATAAACAAGGTCGATAGTTTTTGTGACTAAAATTGCCTGCTGGCTTTTATTTCGTTTTATTTTAAAATTAATTACTTAAAATTGAGATAACAATTGCCTTTTTCATTGTCATCCTTTATGCGATTGTTTTAATTTTATTCGAGATTACATAATTTCGAGAGAATTTTCTGCAATTATTATTTTATGGTTCTGACCCCTTCTATGCGGCGTTAAATTTTCAGTTATGTATGTATATCTGTATATAAAGCTAATCTTTAACGCACACTTCTTCACTCTCCACACATTAAATTCACTTGCATTTCAGTATCCAAGAATTATACTAAACTCTCCGATAGCATTTAGTTTCTTGGATTTTTTTTCATTTTATAATTTTTGTCTTGTAAACGAATCCAACAAACAAAAAATTGCAATTAATTCTCTTCACATAAAACTTATTGACACAGCTTGAAAGACAAGAACCTCACCATGCTCGAGTTAGAGAAATCTTTTGGATGCAACACCTGCCGCTGCACCGGCTTCAGATCTATAATGGATGCTATGAAATCCTTCGCGATCGATGCTTCGCCAGAACTTTGCCAGAAAGTTAAAGATATCGAAGAAGTAAGCACTTGCACTAAAGGGTGTCAACGCAAATGTTCCATTAGAAGTGAGGACAGTGATTGGAGTATTATTGAAGATACTGAACCAACTGAAAGCGTAATTGCTTTAGATTTCGGAAAGCATAAATTCTACAAGGTCCATGATCAATCTGATATCTTTGAAATATTTAAAAAACATGGTGTTGATTCTTATATGCTGGTAGATGGGAACACGGGCAAAGGTGAGAACTTGTTGTATTAATTTCTATAGAAATAAAATCCAATGTTAGTATTTGTGTATGTAATATACAGTGTAACGCCTGCATAACTCTTAGATTCTACTGTCTTTTCATACTGACAAATATTGTAGTTATAAAGACTGAGTTAAATGCAGAAGAATGTATAGAAAATGAGAAGACGGATCTACAGTCAAGTTAATAACTTCTAGCAGAAAAATGTAAATTGTTGAACAAATATTTATGAATTCAGTTAAGTATTCATGACAAATATTTTCTTTTCAGGTATCGTAGAGACTTTCGAGTATCCCAAAATTCTAATAGACATAAGTGCAGTAAAATCTCTAAAGGAGTACATGATTGATCAAAATTTGATTCTTGGAGCTAACATTTCACTTGAAGACTGCATAACAATATTCAAGACGGTTTCTAAAGTTAACAGTGATTTCACTTATTTGGTTGAGTTTGTTAAACATTTTGAACTAATTGCTCATATACCTGTGAGAAAGGTAAAAAAATATTTTAAAGACTACAAAGTTTGGGAACAAGTTATGCTTTTAAACCCGTTCTGGTTTATATCTACCACAAATAGCTAAACATTATTAAAAAATAGTAATTTAATCTGTTAATTGATGGCGATGGTTTAAATCTTTAAACCCTCTATTAGTATTTAGATTTGATCCTGTCATGTTGTAATTTGGATGTCTAATGAAAACATCTTGAGAAATGTTGCATATTATTAAGAAATCTCAAAAACGTATAGCAAAGACTCAAAGATATCACTATAATCATCATTAATAAGTGACTTCCATAGTTTTATTTTTAATTATTAATCAATGGCATATATTTTTGGGCAGATAATTGTCAAAAATCTTATTTTCTATTTGAGCTGTCTAAATATATAAAACCCAGATAAAGTGTCTCTACAGTTGCACTGAATAAAAGTGTTCTCATTCCAGATTGGCTCAATAGCAGGTAACTTAATGTACAAACGTGCATATCCTGATTACCAATCAGACGTCTTCCTTCTCTTTGAGTGTGTCGGTGCTATTATTACTGTTTGTAAGTAATTTATATCGAATTCAGAATAACAGAAGATACAAATAAAAATTTGTTATATGAATGTATTTTTTTAACAAAAGGTACAAGGAATAATCAAACGGTAACGATGACTTTACAAAACTTCCTGAAATACAACATGCAAGGATGCGTAATGAAGAGCGTAGAGCTACCGCCGCTTTCTGCCCAATCATATTTACTCAGAAGTTACAAAGTAAGAAATTAAATATGCTTTCTGTAAAATTAACAACTATGACATATGAAGTCATGAGCAATGGCATAGGCAAACATGAGCATAGGTAATACTATAAAGAAATAATATGAGGAAGAAGCTAATCTCATCCAGTTACTAAAATTATTTGTACTGCAATTTTAAGTAGAACGTTTCACCTTAAAAGAAAGTTGCTCTCACTAAATGTGTTCTGCCAACAATTATTTGACTAAAACCCTTCCAGATAATGCCACGGAATCAGAACGCGTTAGCGATAGTAAATGCAGCTTTCCTGGTCAAACTCGACAACAATAAGAAAGTGAAAGATGCAAGTATAGTATACGGTAATATCAATCCAAATTTTGTACACGCAACTCTCACGGAATTATATTTGAAGGAGAAGTATCTATTCGATAATAAAACACTGCAAGGAGCAATTCGAGTATTAAATAATGAACTTATACCAAACGATAATCCACCTGAACAATCTCCAAGCTGCAGAAAGAAATTGGCAATTGGTTTGTTTTATAAGGTGTGTATTACAACAGTAAATATTTTTAAACGTTTTTTTATAACTCTGGTAAATAGCGCTTAATAGTATATTATATATTTTATATGTGGGTTTGTGACAGAATGTTGATAACAAATAAATATCTTCAAGGTATACATTAATATAAATCAATCAATCTCTGTCTTTGATCTATTATATATTAATGCGAAACCTCCTAGGAGTTTATTAGTAATAAAATACTAGGCTGGAGTTAGGTTAGTATATTCTGTGGACGATGATTTGGACGGTGCGGTATTCCCGCGTTCTCTGAGCTGATATACCAAGCTAAGTATTTATATTATTTTGTAAGATATTTCTGATAGTTCTTGGTTCTTTTATTATTTTAATGTTAAGCATTATTGCATTAAGGTTTAAAACAACAACCTCAGAGTTTCTTGCCAATTCTTCTCTAAGAGAATGTGTCTTCCGAACTGGTTGTGGCGTAATTTGAGATATTGAATACCTTTTTCACGTTGCATCATTTATATACTTTAACTTAAGAAGTAACCTATATATACAATAAAATTAAAAGTCTAACCAGCTCATAAATAATAATAAATGTTCCTTTTTTATTGTAAAAGTAATTATTATAAGAGGTTTTATTCAACGCGTTATTTGTAATATAATTTGTTTGTAATTTCCGGTCATTTTCAATATTATTATATAAAAAGTTTCCAACTATACAATTATAGTTTATTGACATTTTTATGATATTTAATGATCGTAAAATTGGACGGGTTTCAGAAATTAATAGCTTATAAAAATGAATTATCATAATAAATAATAATACTCATAAGACAGAGTATTGCTTGAAATATATTTGTGCTTAAAGATTCTCCATTCTTTGTTTTGTATGAAAGAGCATTCGCTTTAAACTTTAATGGAATTATTCTAAGCCCATAAAAAATATTTTTAGGATCATCTTCATAATATTGAAAATGACCATATTTGAACAGTAATATGAATATCGGATCCTAAGGATGTATAACGAAGTAGGTACAGAGGACGAACTAATGATGTAAAAACACGATTTGAACATTGACCAGTTTGGATAGGTAAACTTTACGTCAGGTCTCACGAGTATTACGTATCTTTAATTACTTTTACAGGAGTCGCTGATGAATAGCATGAATTTAAACTGTTAAAATATAGGTGTTTGCATTTAAGAATCTTGTTAGGATGATGCGAAGATGCTGTATGGCCTAGAAGTGCTATCTCATTAGCGACTCTTCTGATTTGAATGTAAAAAGGATAAGGTAAAATGGGACTAATATGTTCGATAGAATAAATCCCTAAAACAAAAAAATGCAGATATAGTAATTTTGTTGGTATTGTTTAACAATGAGTTGTTTATTTTTTCACAGTTCCTACTTAATATATGTCCCAGCGACTGCTGTGATACCTTATATCGTACTGGAGGCGACCTTCTCACGCGACCAGTATCTCAAGGTACACAGGATTACCAAACAAATCCTACACTTTACCCTATCAATCAGCCCGTACAGAAGTTAGAGGCCATGATTCAGTGTTCCGGAGAAGCTAAATATACAAATGATTTACCAGCACAGCCTGGTGAAGTTTTTGCGGCCTTCGTGCTTTCTACTATACACGGTGGGAATGTAGACAAAATTTACAAGGAAGAAATACTGGTAATTATAATTTTACAGGACGACTTATATACTAGTTAAAATGGTACAAAGTTAAGTTATACTATTAAAAAAAATGTGTGTACTTATTTATATACGAACGTAAAAAGTTTACTTTTTAATTCATAGCTATGCTATCAGGCCAGGATATAGGATATATTTTGTAAGATAAAATAACATACGAAATAAGTAGTGACGATAATCGTGAATCAATTCGGAAAAAATACACATTTGGGATGATTAAATGGTGTACGACGAGTAAACAATACGAGATTATCAAATTAATGTTTTACATAGTTGTAGATCTTAAAAAGACATACAAAAAGTCGGCGATAGCATATATTTGTCTTCTGAAGATCACCCACAAGAAGCATTTTTGGCTTCCGTCTTTTGAGCGAGCGTACGTGCGCTCGACCGAAGGCATTCTGTAGTAAACGCGAGAGTAGCCTCGGGCATAGCTAGTCAATAACAATGAAGAAAATTCATTTTACTGGCTTATTAAATGTTAAATCAAAATAGTGTTATATAGGATGGAAAAAAACGAATGGGACATGGAGGAAATGTACATTAAATATTGAAGATAACAAATTTTACTTAAGGGAACATTCTTTTGTTTTTAAAAATAAGGCTTTTCCTGTGGCGGGAATAGAACCAACTAAAAATTCAAAAAACTGACATTCAGTATGTTATTGTGCCAATCGATAAGTGCCTATGATAAGGATAAAATCTCTCTAATAAATATTGTATCTCACAATTCAAGAAGACCATGAAATTTAACTATAACCTAACCTAGCCTATTTACTTAAAAAAATTAAAAGACATCAATTTTTTTAGAACTTCACGATTAAAGTACCTAAATAAAAAATAATGTAAAAAGTGTAACAATCAGCTAAATTGTTTTTAAATGATTAAAGATAATCTACATTATTATTCCTTTGAACGTTTCTTTATTAGACGAAATATTATGACAAAATTTAAACATATGTAATAACGTTTACATTTTCCACATACGATAACCTCTTGTTTTTTAATTAACAATTTTAATGTCTGTAATTTAAACGTTACATTTAAATGACCAGCATGATCCCCAGATCTTACGCCTTTGGGTTTTTTTATATGGTCCTGGTATAAAGTTCTATGAGACTGAAAAAGAGTTAAGGATTGAAGTTGAAGATGTTATTATGAACTTTCATCCCAAACATATTACAGTATCATCATCATAATTAATAACTGAAAAGATTAAATCTGTATACTATCTGTTTAAATAACATCTTATTTCAGTAATAACTTGCATATTCAATGGAACTGTATCTAGGTTAGTTCGATATGTACTAATTGTTAAATGTCATGGTCTTCTTGAATTGTGAGATACAATGTTTATTCCAGAGATTTTATCCTGTTTTTTTATAATAGCTCAGCGCATTGACTGTTCTGTCCCTGATGGTAAGCACAGTACAATCCAAATACAACGGTTCCACTCTATAATAATTTATTGTAACGTAATTATTTAAAAAATATGTCACTAAAATGCATTGACATTATTGTGTATAATTCATGGCCAACTTCATAATGTCGCCAATCCGTCACATGACGAGCGCACAGCTCTCAATGTTACCCTTTCTTAAACGCACCAAAGAAGTACAAATTCAATAATAGTAGGTTGACACGTGACAAGCTATACGCTCTTATACGGTTAATACGAGAATACAAAAGGAGAGAAACTCGTTTGTTCCTTAGAATTACTTTATTTGTTGTTATTATAAAGTGTCGAAACACGTGACTGTTGAACAAATGAATATTTAATATTTATTTGTCGTTTAATAAACGAAAAAAAGAAACATTTTTCTCACAACTGTATCAATAATAACCATATCCCTACATCGGAACAGTTTCGTGATTCTGTATAAATGAATATCGTCAAGTGATGGTTTTAGAAATTAAACAAGCTTACTATTCGATCGGTCACGAGATCCACACCATAGGAATGAATTTTGTATGATTAGCATAATTGTCAATTCTATGTGTAGGTGTTTAATACAATGTATCTATATGAGCTGTTTGGTTACCATACAAAGCAACAAGCTACGTGCATTATTGTGGTCCTTATTTTGATATTTTTTTAACTTTTATGCCCCCCGATGAACACGTTAAGGTGAGAGGTGCTTTTCCATATACAGTTGATATATTAATAAAGTCAGATGCTGTCATGGTTACTTTATTTATGTTGATACGCGATTCCGCTGACATGATTTTCGTGCTGGGTATCGTTTGGTTTTATACACCGGGTTTGTATATGAACAAATTATTAGCTGCTAAAGGTACAAGAGTGCTATTCACCTATATACCTCCAGTATTGACTGTATTGGCTGGAGATACTTTCGTACTACAATGACTGTTAAATTTTACCTTAGGCATGAGACATACTTGCATATACATATATTATACCCGTTCTTCTTAGTCTAGATCAAAATTGATAGATTACTAAATACATATACACTTGTCTCTTCCCCTCCTCCCAGAGGATAGAGACAGGTATATATGCATAGTTAGTATAGTTCGAGTTTTAAGGCATTTGTCAGATCGCGACTTAATTGCAATCACTGCAACAGTCCGAGCCGAGGTCGGCCACTTTGGCACCCTCGGAACTAGTTGCATTGCTTTCGTGGCTGAGCGCCTTAAGCGCTCGCCCCCAAACCCGGATGAAGCTGTAAAAGCCATTTGAGGCTTCAGGACCCTTATGGCCAACAGCTTAGTAATTTCGAAAAAAAAATTGTGCGTGTATCGCCGAATACTCGGTACAAATACCAGGTATCAAAATACCACTAAGTATTGTATATAGGTGGGTGTACTCTAGCTAGGTAATCTTCATCTATGAATTATGTATACCTATACAATGGATTCCGTTTTAATATAATGTATCTCTCTGTTGAGATAAGTGTTTGAAGTGAAATCTTTCTTTGCTTATCTCTATCAGCTAAGGTAAACGCGACAAAAAGTGAAGGCCAGTTGTTTACGTAATCACTTCAAAATTACAACTGACATGCAAAATCAAATCATTGTCGACGCACGCATAAACATCAATACCCGGTCTTCAAGGTGCGGGTATTGTTAGTCCAGTCATTTAAGCTTAAATTAGGTAAGAATCTCGGAATTCGAGATACCCAGCTGTAAGTCTGTAAATACTTGTATATTGACACCCTAAAAGTTGTCTCAAAACCTAAATATGGTAGGGTGTACGCAACTATTAAATTGCAAGGTCAAAGGTCACAAAAATCGGTTTTTTGCGCTTTTTTTGTAAATATCTCATTTCCTATGGGTTTTTTGTTAATTGTATTTATCATCAATATTGTAGAATACAAAATTCTCTACAAATTTTGTTCATACATTTTTTTTTAATACGGTGAACCGTTTTCGAGATAGAGGGCGGAGAGGGCGTGGTCACAGGATCACTTCAGGTCAACCGGTGCCTCCGGTCGAAAACGCGACATATATAGTTGATGAACTATCGATAAATCAATGATTATAAATATTTGTAAATTTTTATTAACTATTATATTATATTTTATCATTTTCAAAGTGAGAAAAAATGAGTCAAATATAACTTACGACTGAGTTATTTCGTTAGGTACATAACGATATTGCTCGATATCATTCAGATACCAAATTGACATAAGAGTAGTCACTGGGTCCAAGAGTGTGTTATAAATAAAAAGTAAATAATATATATTATTTTTTTGTATTTATTATTATTAAGTAATTAATTTAATTGTCCTAATTAAATAGGTACACTTTGCCTCTTTTCAGTTTAAGTTTCCTGTATAAATAACGTGGGATTTTATGTATTGAATAATTAATTTTTTATGTTAAAAAATTTCATATATCAGAGTTCAACCTTATAATTAGTGTTGTTGTAGTAGGTATTTCTTAGAATCTTGCAGTTTTTTAGGAATAATTTTTAAACCATTCTCAGAAAAAACATGAATGAATATAAATATGTTTAATCTAGAATAAAAATCTAAAATTATAATAAAGTTGAACTCTGCCAAATTTCAAGCGTATCAAACGATTAATTACTTTGGGTAGAATAAATATTTTATTTAAAAAGTAAAAATATATAGAACTAACGTGGTCCAATTCTGCTAAAGGACCGTCCTAATTGTGCATACTTTAGAATAAAATAGCCGTAAGATAGTAATGAGATAAAAAAACATGAACTTCGGTGCCTATTTTCACTTACTTACATTGTCACAAACAGATAAACTAATTTTCATATCACATCAGTATACCAAGGGAAGTGATGAAAACCAAGAATTTTTATTTACAGAAAATTAGCGGTGTTATTGCCATTTATACAGCTGAAGACATTCCCGGTGTTAACTCTTTTATTCTCCCGGGCTTGCCACTGGAAGTCGAGAATGAAGAGGTCTTAGCTACAGACATTAAATTCTTCGGCCAACCAATAGCAATACTGGTTGCAGAAAACGAAGAACTCGCTGCAACCGTAGCTAAAAAAGTTAGAGTAACTTATAAAAATGTCAAATCAGATCCTCCAGTTTTAACAATCGACGAAGCTAAAAAAGATATTTCTAGATGCGTTGATGGTGATGGATCCATTGCACCAACAAAAAGAGGAACTAATATCACGAATGTTATAAAGGGTGTTTATGAAATAGAAGGACAGTATCATTATTATATGGAACCGCTTTCTACCGTGGTGATCCCAGTCGATAATGGATATGAGGTGCACGACTCGTCACAATGGATGGATTTAACACAAACTGCTGTAGCCAGATGTTTAAACATTAATGAAAGCAAGTACGTGCGACTTTTTATATGTAATTCATGAATTTGTTTTTGTATAGTAAATAAGAGACTATCTAACCGAGTTATCTGCTTGGGCGCTAATTTAGTGGGGTGCCAAGTTTATATGTTTGAGAAAGTATTTGTTTCACTATAGCGCATCCCGGACATGTCGTTTTATAAATGCTTATTTGATTTTTGAATGCATGCTAAGTTGATTTTTAAACGCGTACATTGTATTTATTATATGTATTTCTGCTAGGAAAATTCTTTACACATCTAGAAATGATAAATTCCAAAGGAAACTACCAAATTTTTACTGTGGTTCAGAAAAATCGTAGATCCGAGGCTAACATTAAATGTGGATTGGTTTTGTCTAATGAAGAATGCTAGAACATAAGTTTGTTAATTTGGTACTGTTTTATTTATTAGGGTAGTAGTGAAAGTGTCTCGTTTAGGCGGTGGCTTCGGTGGTAAAATAAGTCGTAACGGGCAAGTAGCTGCGGCGTGCGCTTTAGCTGCTTGTAAATTAAACAGGCCCTGCAGATTTATACTACCGCTACAGACTAACCTCGCTATTGCCGGAAAAAGGTTGCCGACCCAATGCACCTATGAGGTAATTTATTAATCATTTTAATAAAAAAAAACTTATAAAAAATTCAAATAATTATATAATTGTAAAAAAACTGGTGATCGTTACACGTAGCAATAGATTTTAGGACGCTATCTATTTTTTTTTTAAAGATATGTTGTATTTGTTAATACAATATTACGTTTTAGTATTATATTAGTTAACTGTAATATTACGTTTTGTTTAAGTGTACTTAAGTGGCAGTGGGCGGGCCACGTAGCTCGTAGAACGGATGGCCGATGGAATCAAAGAGTTCTCGAGTGGCGGCCACGTACCGGAAGACGCAGCGTGATCACTGCGTCACAGCGGCCAATCGTACAGCGGCCACAAGGTGATCCGACGACCTGGTAAAGGTTGTGGGAAGCCGCTGGATGCGGGCAGCACAGGACCGGTCGTTGTGGCAATCATTGGGGGAGGCCTATGTCCAGCAGTGGATGTCTTTCGGCTGAAATGATGATGATGATGATTACGTTTTGTTTTGATTTGTTATGCCATGCAAGACTTTTTGTTATTCTAGGTTGGTACAGATGATGATGGTAAAATTCAATATCTAGAAGCAACTATGATGCAAGACGAAGGATGCTCTCCGAATGACAATATTACTTCGTTCACCGGTTCATCATTTCCCAACTGTTACGATTCTTCGACTTTCACTCTGAAAATAGTTATAGTTCTGACAGATACGGCATCAAACACTTACGCGCGAGCGCCAGGTAGCTTGTCTATAGTAGAACTCGTTTAATTTATTATCAAATCGCATTAAAAATATCCAAAATTTTTATTATGATAAACCTGAACTTGCAAAACTGTAGCAAAACCAAAAGTAACCATAGGTAAGCAAAAGTCTTATCTACGCTTGCACAAAGGATTATCTGCAGTCGACTTTGCAAAAAAAAAAAAATGCTTAAGCACAATCGCATGAGTCATAAATTGGACTTAAAAAAATTTGAAATAACACAAATATAATTTCCTAAATATATAAATTACTGATATCTGGATAAATTTGAATTTATAATAAAATATTATAAAACTCAAGAGATTTCTGTTTATTTGAGCATGCTAATCTCTGCAACTAACAGACTGATTTATAAAATTATTTTTTGCATATTATATTCTATTTATTGCGGGATTCCATACAGGGTTTTAGGTAACCGCTGCCAAAAACGAAGGCAGACGATAGTACGAATTATGCCCATGATGATGGGTCAGAAAAAAAAAAACGATCCCGATGAAAAATATAACATCTTTTTACAAATCTTTATTATTTAGAGATTTTTTTGTTTTCTTTTTCGGTAGCGGTTCCCTAATACCCGTTATAATTTCACGCTACGACCCTAAAAAGTGGAGTAATGAACGTCAAGATACCTGGAAAGCTGTAGGCAAATACGGGAAGTGAGATCAACAATAGACGACACGGGTGAGTTGACGGCGGCGCGGTGTAGAGTTGATCGAATAACTTTAACACGGGTGAAAACGTGGGGCATAGCTTGTTTATAAATAAAATGCCAATAAATGACATTACCCTTTCTATAAAGATATCTTGTTAAACAGGTACTTGTGAAGGAATCGCATCTATAGAACATATCATGAACCACATTGCATTCACGGTAAAAAAAGATCCATTGGCTGTGCGTTTAGCAAACTTAAAAAGTAGCGCCGGTGATTTAAAAGAAATGATAGAGACCTTAAAAACTAAAGTAGATTATGATAGCCGTGCACTTGAAATATCGCAATTCAATGCAACCAACAGGTGGATGAAAAAAGCAATAAACATCAACGTTATGGATTTCCCTGTAATTTATTATGGAAACTTTACAGTTTTGGTATCAGTTTACCGAGACGGTACAGTTACTATCACCACTGGTGGTATTGAAATGGGTCAAGGAGCAAATACAAAGATTGCTCAAGTATGTGCTCGAGAATTTGGTATACCCTTAAACTACATACATGTTATAAGTCACTATTCTTTTGTTGCTGCAAATAATGGTTTTTCCGGGGCAAGTATTACCACTGAGAGCATATGCTACGCTGCCATTAAGGCATGTGGAGTTATAAATAATAGAATACATGCATTGAGAGCTCGTGTGGGTGAAGAAGCTACCTGGGAAGAATTAGTGAAGAAAGCAGCTGAAGAAGAAATTGAATTAACTGCAAGTTATATGATGACTGATAAAGAAAAAGATTTAAGTGGTTACAGCGCTTATGCTGTTTCGATTATAGAACTACAGATGTGTGTGTTAACTGGAAGATTCGAGTTGGTGAGAGTTGATATATTAGAGGATGTCGGAGTAAGCATTAATCCTGCTTTAGATGTCGGCCAGGTGAAGGTCTTTTTATTAACTTAAAACAATTAAAAAAAATCAAACCAAGACAAAACATAGCTAGTAATTATAATTATACAGATTTGAGATCTATTTTGACAGATATTTGAGGTTTTCCTAAAGAAAGCACGCTGTGTGCGTGCATACATAAATATATAAACATTTGCCAAGTGCGTGTTGGGCCACGTACAGTGTAGCGTTCCGTAGTTGCCCGTCACAATATGCAGACTTAAAAAATGGAGCTTTAACTAGTTTTCAATGGTATTTGTACGAAATTACTTCTCCAAGTAAATTTTATAAGTTGATTAACTATTACTCGTTAACTAGTAAAGCCTAATTAACTCTGTTAGTTTTCCTTTTAACTTCATTATACACGGTGAAATTCATTAGATGTACAAACTTGGCCATGATTATTGTAATCACATATACTACCAATCTACGTATGTCAAATAATTTAATGACGATTTTATAAAATTTTAAAAAATCAAAAAAATAGGCGCGGCCTGACTAAAGTTAGCTTGGCTTTGAACTTCCCTTTTCGGGTGCGCCGAAGCAGTTAGCGGTAAAACATGGAACGCCACCGCGCCGCTGAGTACACGACGCGCTGCGTAACATGAAAAGCCGCGTATTTGCTTTACTGCACCACCGCGCGCCCTGTACCTACCCGCTTATTGTTTGTTTTAATAAATTGACCCAGTCACCCAATTAGTCGGTCTCATTAATCATATTGATAGTAGGCCTACGACATAATATAAATATATCAAGATTGTAAATCCAATAAAATATCATTGTGTATTAAAGTAGCACTTAAAAGCTTAATATTTCGCAAGCGGATCCCTGAATCGAAAAATAGTTTTCACACAACCTCAATATTTTTGAACGACCTACCTAACGATACCGCACCCGAGAGGATAGACAAGAAAAAAGAAATTCATTCCTACTTTACGTGTAGGAGACGTACCTACCCAAAACATTTTTTTTAAGATTTTTGTTTACCACTTTGTCGGCGTGTTTCCATTCCAATTTACAGTTTTCTAGTACTAAGAATCTCTGAGATATGCTGCGAATAGACAGACGGACATAACGAAGCTGTAAGTGTTCCTTTTTGATTTCAGAACCCTAAAAAACATAGGCTCATATTGAATTGTTTAATAGATAATAGAATTAATTTACTTACCGTTAAAGTTATTCTGTTTTGGGTGTATTAGTTCTGTTATGCCTGAAAGTTCCCAATTCTTTTATTTCTCAGGTGGAAGGTGCATTCATACAAGGACTTGGTTATTTCACTTGCGAGAAACTTGTTCATGATAAAACAACTGGTAAACTTCTGACTAACCGGTCCCTCAAGTATCACGTACCGTTATGTCTGGATATTCCGATCAACTACAATGTCTACTTCAGGTTCAATTCCAAGAATCCTAATGGAGTATTGGGATCAAAGAGTAAGTGACAGATGTTTCAAAACAATATACGATAAACTAATTTTTTCTGTTATTCATATTTTATTAATAAAGTCAGATTTTATATTTCCGCTTTATTTCAAATAACTTAAAACTAATTAGCCATGTGTGCTATTGTTCCTAGTGTTCTTATATGTAATACCAATAATATTAAAACTCCTTCTCGATTCGGGAATATCTGGCTTTGTTATATGTTTTTCTTTAAGTTGCTCTTTTATGTTTTTGGTATTTATAGGTAACTTATAATATCATATAGGTTCTACTGTTTTTTACGTCGTAAGTCTCGCGTTTTACTTTTTTTAGTACCTTTATGTCGGTATGTCCGTCCTGTGACGTCACCGAACGGCTCCATCGGAGGCATGTACAACCAGCATTATACTGAGCTAGTGCAGTTTTATAGCAACTGGCATTCTTGACTTTTGGTACTTAGTCGGTAGTTGCAATAATATATTTAAAATGTCTGCGGTATCAAATGTTTTTCTTACAAATGATTCTTTCTTTCATTTATTAGTCTCCAACAAAAATAATAAAAAATACCTACTTATAAGCTAACAACATAAAGTAGTATTTTTTGTGTTTCATTGTAAATAGTATGTTGTATATAAATTATTACGTAGACTAAAATATAACTTCAAGTTTCATTTGACTTACAGCTTGTGGAGAGATGGGTATATGTACGGCCCACGGTGTGACCCTTGCTCTGCGCGAATGCATCATGGCATCGAGAAAAGATTCTGGCTATGTTGACACTGAATGGTTAAATATAGGTAACAACACCGCTTGTTTTAAAATATCAATAACCGAATTAATATTTTATATATGTTATAGGCAATGTATGAAATGCCGGTATTCTATAGAATGCCTAAGAGTACCCGGCAATGTATGAAATACATCTCCGATTCATTTCGAATATTACGTTTGAGTTTTTGGCGGAATCACAAAGTGTCATGTTATTGAGACAAACACATACGTCTGTGGATTTAGTTTGCGAGAAAATGAGATAGAATATACACGGTTAATGCAAGTCCTGATTTTCACGACTATATTCGTCGTCGAATTGGCCTAGCGGTGTGACGACCAGACTTGTACGTACTGTTGTATTAAAGTATGTACGTCATTTATGCAGAATGCCTAGGCAATGTATTAAATATGAATCTATGCTAGCTTCAAACATTCTATAGAATGCCTGTATTCTATACATTGCATATACATATACATTAAATAACGTCTGCTTGTACGCCTTAATTTTCGAAATTTCCGAACGGAATTAGTTCAGTTTCCATCTATGGATAGACTGATTTTGATCATTAATGAAATAACTGCAGGAGTATCGATAACTCTTCTCGAAGTACAACAATGTAGGGGTAAAAATACATTGAAATACATTGACTATGATACATTGTACTTTGGCATGGTAATTAGTCCCGTGTTTCGGGAAGAGGCTTTTTTTCCAAGAGTGGGATATTTATACGTTGGTGTTGCATGCGGTTTTCGAGAAGCCAAAAAAAACTAATTTTACATACACCAAGTTGCTGGTAACAACTAGTTAATGAAATAATCTATACATGTAATAGGTAGGTATTGTTTTAGTTAATTCTTCGTGTATTGGTGTTTGCACAATTCATTTAAATAAAGTTTATTTTTTTTCCTTTGCAGCTCTGCCGTACGATACAGAAGTTATATTAGGCGCGCTAGACGTCAAACTCGAAGAATTTATTTTTTCACATTAACTTTTATGTAGGTTTTCGTACCTTAAATATAATTGTATTATATAAATAAGTATTGTTTTCTTGAATAATTTCGTTGGAACTATATTAAAATTAAAAAAAAACAACTTAATAATGATAAGAATTAGATACTATGGTGTTTAAAAATAATGTAAAGTTTAGTTGTTACGCTTGTGCCGTTGGTTGTTGTTAATTTAAAGTGTCGAATATTGCAACTATATTTACAAATTATTTTTTATGTGTATCTAAATATGTTTTGCATGTGTGTTTAGAGATCTAATAAACTGTAGATAAATGAAGTTGATAAAATATATGTTTACTTGTTGTCTACATATTACGAATACGAACAAAATTCGCTTGTCGTTTCACTGACCATCTTAACATATTTTTGTACACGGGGAGCTTATAACATTAGTCAATTGATAGGTTATAAGAATTTTCAATAATCTTTTTTGAAATTGTAAATAATAATATGTTTTTAATTAGTTCTTAGCCGATTTTGATGAAAATGTGTACACAGGAATTATATATCATTTCTTAATTGATAGGCTACCTATATGAATTGTTAATAATTAAGAGTAAAAGTAAAATTACGGTATAAATAGCCACTGTCTACCAAACACGTCACCAGCGGCACCCGCTAGTCTATATATATAAAAGTGAAATACCACTTATACCGAGATCTCCGAAACTATCAATCAAATCATTTTTCATCAAAAAAGGGTGATAAATAGGGGTTGAAAGTTGGTTATGTAAAAATGTAATTTATGTATGACTATTGTCTTATAATTATGCAAAAAATCAATTTAAATAAAGACTTCCGACTTGTATTATTAATGCAGTTGATATAAAACAATGAAATATGATTTACTACAAATCTAATAATCTAAACTAATATTATAAAGAGGACAGATTTGAATGTTTGTTTGCATTGAATAGGCTCTGAAACTACTTGACCGATTTGAAAAATTCTTTTACCATTAGAATCCTACATTATATCTGTTGAACATAGGCGATATAATATTTTCAAAATAGTTAGGGATCCGTATGAAAACTTCGATAATGTAACCCAACGTGTGAAAAAAATATCATTATATCGCGTACGCTGCGAAAATTATTGACAATAGAGTACGCCGCGACGCCGCGTACGGTCGCCGCTGTCATGCCGGCCTGCTTAAATGTCTCTTCACGTTACGCTTGAAGGACCCGATATCATAAGAAGGAGGTATTTATAATTTTTTATTCCTTAGGTATTTTATTAGGTTGTCCTCTAGGTAACGGACAATCTGGGTGTTGATGATCCGTTCCATGATTTTGCACAACACTGAGGTTACGGCAATTGGTAATGACGTGGTGACGTAATCCGTCCTCTTCTTGGGGATCGGTTGCACATTAGCCTCTCTCTAAACCCGAGGCACGACACCAGAGAGGTAGGACAGGCGGTAAAGGCGCGTCAACACTGGAGACAACTCAGCTGCACATTTTTTAAGAACAACCGCTGGGATACCGTCCGGACCACTGGACTTCCGAACATCGAGCGATCGCAATTCTCTAAGCACGTCACATTGCCTAAATTGTAACTCAGATATTATGACACCGCAACTGGGAATTATAGGCGGTTGTGCGTTGCGATCATCGAGCCGGGAATTAGCCGCAAAGAGATTAGCAAGTAAAGTTGCTTTTTCTTGCGGCTCGTGAGCCAGTGATCCATCAGAGTACCTCAGCGGGGGTAATGCTGGACGACTGTCTGAAATATTAGAAATATACAAGCTCACGCTAGAGAATCGAGCTCTGAGCGTTCCTAACGCCTTCGGGGTCAGAGAGAAAGACAACAGACGTCTACGACTAGAGTTCGCAATCGAGTTTTAGCTCACAGTAACAGATCGGCTTTCAGATACGATCTACAGATTGATTATGCTCAAAAGTCTTCCGTCCAAATCGGAGTCATGAATAATATACGCTCTAAGTGTTCTGCCAAAATCCACAATACTTGCAGATATATTTCATTCCAGACGCAGATCAGCTATCGCTGCAGTCAAACATAGCTCCAACGCTAAAAAAATATTTAATTAACGAACTACAGACCGCACTCAATAGCCACAATGTTTACAAACGAAGTTTTAAGCAAAACTTAGAACGTAACTCTTCGGATAGTTTAAAGTTTGTTATTCACTCCGACCGCCCACCTCAGACAGCACATCCGGGTAGATATAATGCTCCAGCTGTAAATGAGGTAGCCGTTTTCTTAGTTGACGAAGAAAAAGATCCCAGAGATATAGTGCTGCACATTAGAGATGGGCAGCTTAAATAGGTCTCTGAGTAACACCGATCCTATGATCCACTACAGTATCCCTTAATGTTTTTGATTTAATGTTCGTAATGGGAGAAGATGGTTATTATTTGACCATTCCTTAGCAAGATACAGCGAGTACCAAAACTGACGTGCAGCAATTTTTTGCATTTAGGTTGATGGTTAGAGCTAATTGTTTTAATCCACTACATTGTTACAGGAACTTATTTAGTCAATATATTGTCGATATGATGGCAAAAATGAGATGAGAAAGATAGAATTACATATGCCGTAATCAACAGAGACTGAGGGCCGATGAATACATTCATCTCAGAGACGCTCTAAATCAAGACGCAAATGTTGACCCATCAAATATCGGTCAACGCGTAATCTAGCCATTTTCGTACGCAGTTTCTCCGCATTATCTGCATGGAAAAACCCAAGATGCGATGACTTATGTCCGAAACTATGGGAGACCAGACTTATTTGTTACTTTTATATGTAATCCCCAATGGCCTGAAATTAAAGGGGAACTATTATCTGGTCAGCGGTCTTTCATAATATCAAGGGTATTTCATTTAAAGATGAAGAAATTTATAAAATTCTTCACCAAAAATGAAATATTCGGCAAAGTGAAATGTTATATGGCAAGTGTGGAGTGACAGAAGCGAGGTTTACCACACTGTCATTTGCAGTTTTGGCTAAACTGAAAAATCCAGCCAGACGAAATTGATAGTGTCATATTTGCGAACTGCCCAACCAACAAAACGACCCGATATTGTACGATATCGAACTAAAAATATGGCGCAAGGTCCATGCGGTGAGCATAACTTAACAGCACCATGTATGAAAAACGGTATCTGTACAAAAAGTACCCTCGACATTTCGTCAACCATACCCAAACCAGAGAGGACGGATATCCAGTTTAACGTCGGTGTGACGCCGAAAATGGAGGACAGAGCGCTACGCTAAATATCAGAGTAACTAGGTTCAATATAGATAATAGATGGATTGTACCTTATTCTCCACTATTGTGTAGGACATTTAACGCTCACATAAATGTGGAGTATTGCCACTCAGTTCAAGCCATCAAATACATTTGTAAATATATCAATATATCTGGATCTGACAACGCTACTTTTAGCGTCAGAAACCCAATTGATGAAGTGGAAAATTACGTGAATGGCCGGTACATAAGTAAATCCGAAGCTGCCTGGCGAATATTAGAATTTCTGATACACGAGCGGTATCCTACAGTCTTGCAGTTAGCTGTCCTCTTAGAAAACGGCCAAAGGGTATATTTTACTCCAGAAACGGCTGAAAAAGTGGCCAAAACCCACGTAAAACTACTTTGCTGACTTTCTTTGAGACGTATAATGGAGATGAATTCGCAAAGACATATACCACGAAGTCCCGCAATACTACACATGGACCAATAATAAATTCACAAGAAGAAGGCGTGGTGAGGACGTATTTGGCCATCCAGGCATAAAAAAAGATGGGGCTTTAGGAAGAGTCTACGGTGCACATCCTTCTCAATCAGAATGTTTCTATCTTAGGATGTTGCTACATCACGTACGCGGTCCAACCTCATTCGAATACTTAAATACCGTTAACAATGTTCTCAAAGAGACCTATCAAGTAGCTTGCCGTGACAGAGGCTTGCTACAAAACGATGACCATTGGGAAAATACTCTGAGAGAAGCATCGCTTTTGCTATGTCCAGTACAAACTGAGAAAGTTGTTTTTGGCCATACTTTTATTTTGTCAGCCTTCAGAACCATTGAGATTATGGGACAATTTCAAATACGATTTATGTGAAGATAACACAGAATCAGACAGCAAAATTAAGACTTCGCCTTACCATACAGTGTGGACATATATAACGAAGGTTTGATACAAATGGAAAATAAACTATTGCAATTAAATGATAAAAGTCTAGGTGATTTTGGATTACCATCTTCAGTTCATACAGAAAACAGTGTTACAAATATAATAGCACATCACTATAATACAAATAATTTGACTGCTTTTATCAATATAAAATTAGTCCTAGAACAAAGACATGCTTTTGAGACTATATAGTCCATAGCGTGAATAATAACAAGACTTTTTTTTTTGATGCACCAGTTGGTACTGGAATGACGTTTCTTGCAAATTTGATACTTGCTAAGATAAGACAATCAGGGAAGTTAGCAATAGCAGTTGCTTCGTCAGGAATCGCTGCGACTCTCTTAAACGATGGAAAAACTGCTCATTCTACTTTTAAGCTTCCACTATCCGTAAATGTTGAACAACAATCTACATGTTCTATCCACAAAAATGGGCTTCTTGGTAAATTAAAACAAGACACCTCATTGATTATGTGGGATAAATGCAACATGAGCCATAGAACACATATAGATGCCGTGGAAAGAACCTTAAAAGATCTTAGCAACTCCTTTGTTCTCAAGGGCGGGATTACTTTTGTATTTTCTGGAGATTTCCGACAAACTCTTCCCGTTATTAATAGAGGTAAGCAAGTAAATATCATCAAAGCATGCTTGAAATCGTCTTCTTTATGGACTTTGATTGAAAATTTAAAATTATGGATGAATTTATGACAACGAAGATTTAACATGTTGCAACTGTAAAAAACAGTACCATTTTAATTGTGTTGGCATCAGGGAAACAATTTTCCGAAAAATGACTTGAAGTCCTCATGGCGGGGACCTTGCTGTAATAAACTAAACTCCGATAAAGAAATTATAGAGAGTGAGTCAACAAAGGGGGTGGAAGCTATTTCGTTAAATGATATACAAAATCTTCTTAAGTCAGGATTGGATAATATATTAAAGCAACAAAAAAAAGAACTCAAAGATTTTAAAGCAGACATGATGGCTAAAATCGATGGTTCGTTATCGTCACTCGATTTAAAGGTAGAGAAAGCTTTGAAACTAATTTCAAATTTGACTGATAATTGCGACCTTCTAACCGCCTCGATATCTCCACTTCAAGAGAGTGTTAAATATTTATCAGAACAGCAGGACACCTTCCAAAAGACAATCAAAAATATTGAACAAAAAATGGAAAAGTTAGAAAACGAGAATAATTTACTCAAAGGTAAGATAAATATTTTAGACTCGGTTAAAAATGATCTGAATGAAGTAGAACAACGTGCTAGATTTAATAATGTGGAAATTTATGGAATTCCCGAGAGAAATACAGAAAATCTTACCCATATTGTACAATCCATAGCAAAATTTCTTCAAGTAGAGATGACCAATGAAGATATACTCTTTGCAACGCGTATCATACCACGTAATAATACTGTGACAAAACCCAAATCAGTGATTGTAAAGTTCAAGACTATTATGAAGAAAGATCAGCTACTGACTCAGGCCCGTAAAAATAGAGGTTTATCTAGTAAAAACATAGGGATTCCTAGCGAGGAACGACAAATATATATAAATGAACATCTTACGCGTCAAAACAAAGAACTACTAAATAAAACCAGGGTTGCCTGTAAAGAATTGGGGTTTCGTTATGTATGAACACGAAATACAAAAATTTATGTAAGGAGGAACGACAACTTCCCTGCCGTTCAGATTCACAACGAAGTGCACCTGAAAAATCTACGGCATCCAAGATTCTTGTCAACCTGCAGTGTCATGCAATCACTAGAAGACCAGTCCTTCATGATAAATTGTTATGGTTTTACTAGTAATTTGTACACAAGCATACTAATTTTAATTTCAATGTTATTACTAATTAACTGTTTAACTAACACACTTCACGTCAATCACGCTTGTCTCTGCATATCTCTCCCCGAGTAAAAGACTCCTTCAGTCCGACCTGGAGGCGCTCCTCTCACTCGGACAATCCGTCATAATAGCAGGCGACCTCAATAGCGGTCACACTCACTTCAACAACTCGCGTAACACCCCTAACGGGGTTATACTTGATCTGCTATGCGATGTGCTCGGCTTTGACGTTATAGCCCCGCTAGAACCCACGCACTTTCAAGATAACTGTCACCCGACAGTACTTGACATAGCCCTCCTCAAAGGTGTCTCGCTTCGGTTACGACTTATAGAAGTCGTACACGAACTAGACTCCGATCACCGCCCGGTTATTTTACAACTCGGGCAACCGTTCGACCCCAGTCCGCCAAAAGTCAAAGTAGTTGACTACGCGATCTTAAATCGCTACCTAACGGATAACGCGACCCCGTCCAGCTTAGCTAGGATCCCCGACGTATTAGAGTCAACAGCAGACGCCGACTTAGCGATCGATTCCCTGGTCGACTACCTCCAAACCGGTGTAAGGGAGGCCTCGAGTGAGGTGCAAGCGGCGAACGATCGCCGCTTTATACTCCCCCCCGGCTTACGAGCGTTAATCACGGAAAAGAACGCCGCGACACGTGCACACGATTCTTATCCAACGAGGGATAACACCCGTAGGTTACGACGACTTCAGAGAGAGGTCAGAACTCGCATCGGCGAGTTCAGAGGCCACCGGTGGGATAACCTCTTAGAGGGTCTCAAGCCGTCCCATCTGGCTTACTGGAACCTCGCCCGCTCTCTGAAGTTAGAAGCTTCCGCCCAGATGCCGCCCCTCGAAAGGGGCCCCGATCTCCCACTCGCGTTCGATAGCGACGATAAGGCAGAATGCCTTGCCGCAAGTTTGGAGAGTCAGTGCTCCCCAAACTGCGACAACGTAGACACTGCCCACATCGAAACTATCGAGACCGCCGTTCAGGAACTCACGTTGATTCCCCCCGCGGAAACGTTAACCCTGGTCACGCCAGATGAGGTCTGTTCTATCATCAAAGGCCTTAAGCCTAGGAAATCTCCCGGTCCTGATGGTATCAGGAATGAAGTACTCAAACTTCTTCCTGATCACCTCATAGCTCTTTTGGTCTGCATCTTCAATGCAGCCATAGCCCACTGCTATTTTCCAGCCGTCTGGAAAAAAGCTATAGTTATAGGTATTCGCAAGCCCGGCAAAAAAGCTTCGCTTCCCGAAAGCTATCGCCCGATCAGTCTCCTAAACACCCTAGGGAAACTCTATGAGCGGATCCTTCTGAACCGTCTCAAGGTCGTTATAGACGACAAGAATTTATACCCGCCCGAACAATTCGGTTTTCGCGCCCGTCACTCGTGTACACATCAAGTGCACCGCCTCACGGAGCACATCACGAGTAACTTCGCCAAGAGCAATATTGCTCCCGCCCGTACGCTTGCGGTCTTTTTCGACGTAGCTAAGGCCTTTGATAAGGTCTGGCACGCCGGACTGGTCCACAAGCTACATCAATTAGAAGTCCCGGATAGGTTAGTTCATCTAGTTCACGATTTTCTACGCGACCGCACCTTCCACTACCGAGTGGAAGGAGTACTATCTACCGCCCACCCTATACGCTCAGGCGTCCCGCAAGGTTCCATTCTGGCGCCTTGCCTTTTCAATCTGTACGTCAGCGACCTCCCGAAGCCCCCCGGGGTCGAGGTAGGGCTCTACGCTGACGACACAGTCATATATGCGTCAAACAGACACAGAAAAAATCTCGCCTGCGCAGTCCAACGTGCCGTAACCACTCTCGGGGAGTGGTTTCGAACGTGGCGAATAGCTATTAATCCGGTAAAGAGCGCCGCGATTATGTTCGAACCGCATACATGTAAACTACCACGCACGGTAGGACCCCTCTCATTATTCGGTAGGAATATCCCTTGGGCCACCAAGACTAAATATCTGGGTGTCACCCTCGACTCGAAGCTTAACTTCAACGCACACGTTACTATAGTCCGGAATAGGGCCGTCTGGATCCTTTCCCGCTTGCGGCCCCTGCTCAGTTCGGTAAGCAAAATGTCCTTAAGACATAAGCTTACACTATACAAGATGTGCGTTCGTCCGATCTTGACATATAGCTGCGCAGCGTTCGCACATATGTCCAAACATAACTTTGTCCGCATGCAAAGAGTCCAAAATCGGTTTCTTCGTCGCCTGCTTGACCCTCCAGCCTTCGTTAGGAACATGGACCTCCACAGGGACATGAGGCTTCCCTCGATAGAAGCCTATGTGAAATATCTCACCAGGAGATACTTCGATAGCGCTTCGAATCACCCCAACCCGCTCGTAAAATCCACCGTGAACTACGTCCCAGGCAACTCGATCCCCGTTGCCAAACGTTATAAACGCCGTCCGCGAAATCTCTTTGTCGATCCCGACGACGACATCGAGAAAGCTAATAATTACTACGCGTCCGCTCCCGCAACATATGCGTGCTCGCGCCCACGCTCGCGAAACCACCGTTCCCTCCGCAGGGGACGTACGGTTAACTTCGCTCCCGCACACCCGCCACGACCGCCCTCCTCTGCGGCAACTCAAGCCTAGGTCCGATCCATCGGCATGGAGCCCTTGAGCCAAGCAGCCGCTCGCGCGATACAAGTGACTGTACAATCACTAGCTTTCACAGCCATACATGACACTGCATTATACACACATGCACAACACACATAGGTACATAGGTTCTGTAAGGGACCTTTTTTTTTCTTTTTTTGCCTAGTTAGAGTAGACAAAAATTTCAGACCACTAAATACACATACACATGTTCCTTCCCTCCTCCCAGGGGGCAGAAACATGTATATATGTATAGTTAGTTTAGATCGAATTACGGATAGGGAATTAGTCAGATCGCGACTTAATTGCATACGCGCAACAGTCCGAGCCGAGGTCCGGCCACTTTGGCACCCTCGGATGTTGTTGCTTAGCTTTCGTGGCTGAGTGCCCTAAGCGCTCGCCCCCAAGCCCGGTAAAGCTGTAAAAGCCGTAAAGGCTCCAGGGCCCCTCAGGCTAACAGTGTAGTCAGTTCGAAAAAAAAAAAAAAAAAAAAAAAAAACTAACACACTTGCTACACAATACATAATACATACGCAATACATAAATTACAACAACAGAAACATAACACACAACACACAAACTTTTTTTTCCTGTATTAAGAAATATTTTTTTACTATCATGATATTTGCGACCGAACTTAAATTTAACACAACGAATTTTAACATAACAGTTATCTATTTGATAAAATGAAACTAAATAAGCTTACCGTATTCTTTCAAAATGCCCGTAGCATTAGAGGTAAAACCGTAGAATTTCGACTAGGTCTTTTAAACCACGAATATGATATTATAGCTATTTGCGAAACATGGTTGATAGATGGCGTCAACGATGCTGAGGTATCAGATGCACGATACGATGTACATCGTCGAGATCGTTCCATTAATCCTTGTAAATCAAGAACAGGAAATTCGAAGCAGGTTGGCGGGGGAGTTATGCTGCTGGTGCGGCGTGAATTAAATGCACAACGTGTTTATCCACAATGCAATGACAACAGTGGCACTTGCGAGTTCTTACATTTAAAAATTGAAGCCCGTGCTCTATGGAGCGAATGTAATCTCCACATTATCTGTGCTTACTTGCCAGGAAGGGGTTCATCTAGAGACAGTCTTTTATCACCAAATATCACCATAGAACATATTTTTATGAGATTTCAACAACGTATTATGAAGTCGTTCAACGCGTTCGGATGCTGTATTGATTTGAATCCCACAATAAGTTCGAGCTTTTCGGTGCGAAAAAACATCGAGAACAAATCGGGACGATCAAGAAACGGTCTCGTAGTAACGCGACTAAAATATTTATTAGGTATTAAGTGCCATTGCGTATTTAAAAAAAAGTACCTTTATATGGGTTTAGTCAGATCGCGACTTAATTGCATACGCGCAACAGTGCGAGCCGAGGTTCGGCCACTTTGGCACCCTCGGATGTTGTTGCAAAGCTTTCGTGGCTGAGTGCCTTAAGCGCTTGCCCCCAAGCCCGGTAATGGATTACCGCCCAAGCCCAATTATATGGATTAGCGTTGAATTTATATAAATGTTATGTTATATTGAATACAGTAGATATCAACAAGACATACGAGTATTTATTACAAGTGCGTCTTATATAAGACAGTTTATGCAGAGTCCTTCTCAGTAATATGAATTTGTATTTCTTTTCGTGGCCGACTCTTTCTTTTCTTGTTTATAATTGTGAAAACTTGTATTTGGTCTTCTTGTTCGAGTTTATTTTTAATATTGTTTCTTTTCGTTATAAGTTTTCCTATCAATGTAAAATAATAAATACATAATGTAGAGATTTTTACCCTGTATTGTATAATTATATTGACATATACAAGCATCAATACAGACTAAGTACGAATAAATTAGGAACCGAACTCTTTATCTCCGTACTTATAAACGTTGAAAACTGGAGTATACATGATTTTTATTATAACATTTAAGCTTCAAAACTTACTGAATTAACAGAAAAGGTTTCTATTTTTCCACTTGGAAACCTTTTAGCACGTACGGTAACGATGCAGGCTCCACAGCCACCTTCACGACACATCGCCTTAGTGCCCGTTAAACCGCAAACATATCGAAGATACGCATTGAGCGACATATAACAGGGAATGTCCGAACCCACTGCGAAAAGCAATAACTAAAACTATCATAATTTTTCAAAAATTTAAATGTTAGGTAATACAGGATTTCCTGAAGCCCTGAAGAGTAAGATGCACGACCCTGGGTTCATTAACGAGTGAACTTCCTTCCTTCATTCCAGAAGGCAGAACCATGTATATATGTATAGTTAGTTAAATCGATTTACGGATAGGGAATTAGACAGATCACGATGCCAACAGCCCAAACTGTGGTTCGGGTACTTTGGCATTCTTGCGCTTGTTGCCATGCTTTCGCGGTATATAGATGTTTGACCGTATGCCGGCCGGTGACCGGCTTAGTGTAACATGAATAATCCTTTAGGGAAGGGCCTTTAAGTTGTTTTCAATGGAATTTGTAGGAAATTACTTCCCCAAATACATTTTATAAGTTAACCAGATGTGCCCCGCGGTTTCTCCCGCGTATTTTTTAAAAGAACTCGCTCATTGATTATTTATATGACTTCAGTATAGACAATATTTTTATCGGGCCAGAGTTATGCGTCACAATTCGCACGACTCGTTCGCTCCACTACACCTATAGTCATAGATCCGAGCCGAATGTTGAATTATTTTCATTTTCCATTATCTCCCAAAGTATTTTTCCAAATAACGTGATATGAAGGGCAAAGTTTATCTACATAAAATTTTCTTGATGACGAAGTAACTTTCGTTCGTAAGGATTATTATGCCATGCCTAATAATAATGTTCATAAATCACTTTTCAATTTAAAAATAATAATATATAAAATAAAATAATAATTTAAATATATAAGCCACAATAAGTTTTTTTTTTAAATTGAAAAGTGATTTATGAACATTATTATTAGGCATGGCATAATAATCCTTACGAACGAAAGTTACTTCGTCATCAAGAAAATTTTATGTAGATAAACTTTGCCCTTCATATCACGTTATTTGGAAAAATACTTTGGGAGATAATGGAAAATGAAAATAATTCAACATTCGGCTCGGATCTATGACTATAGGTGTAGTGGAGCGAACGAGTCGTGCGAATTGTGACGCATAACTCTGGCCCGATAAAAATATTGTCTATACTGAAGTCATATAAATAATCAATGAGCGAGTTCTTTTAAAAAATACGCGGGAGAAACCGCGGGGCACATCTGGTTAACTTATAAAATGTATTTGGGGAAGTAATTTCCTACAAATTCCATTGAAAACAACTTAAAGGCCCTTCCCTAAAGGATTATTCATGTTACACTAAGCCGGTCACCGGCCGGCATACGGTCAAACATCTATATACCGCGAAAGCATGGCAACAAGCGCAAGAATGCCAAAGTACCCGAACCACAGTTTGGGCTGTTGGCATCGTGATCTGTCTAATTCCCTATCCGTAAATCGATTTAACTAACTATACATATATACATGGTTCTGCCTTCTGGAATGAAGGAAGGAAGTTCACTCGTTAATGAACCCAGGGTCGTGCATCTTACTCTTCAGGGCTTCAGGAAATCCTGTATTACCTAACATTTAAATTTTTGAAAAATTATGATAGTTTTAGTTATTGCTTTTCGCAGTGGGTTCGGACATTCCCTGTTATATGTCGCTCAATGCGTATCTTCGATATGTTTGCGGTTTAACGGGCACTAAGGCGATGTGTCGTGAAGGTGGCTGTGGAGCCTGCATCGTTACCGTACGTGCTAAAAGGTTTCCAAGTGGAAAAATAGAAACCTTTTCTGTTAATTCAGTAAGTTTTGAAGCTTAAATGTTATAATAAAAATCATGTATACTCCAGTTTTCAACGTTTATAAGTACGGAGATAAAGAGTTCGGTTCCTAATTTATTCGTACTTAGTCTGTATTGATGCTTGTATATGTCAATATAATTATACAATACAGGGTAAAAATCTCTACATTATGTATTTATTATTTTACATTGATAGGAAAACTTATAACGAAAAGAAACAATATTAAAAATAAACTCGAACAAGAAGACCAAATACAAGTTTTCACAATTATAAACAAGAAAAGAAAGAGTCGGCCACGAAAAGAAATACAAATTCATATTACTGAGAAGGACTCTGCATAAACTGTCTTATATAAGACGCACTTGTAATAAATACTCGTATGTCTTGTTGATATCTACTGTATTCAATATAACATAACATTTATATAAATTCAACGCTAATCCATATAATTGGGCTTGGGCGGTAATCCATTACCGGGCTTGGGGGCAAGCGCTTAAGGCACTCAGCCACGAAAGCTTTGCAACAACATCCGAGGGTGCCAAAGTGGCCGAACCTCGGCTCGCACTGTTGCGCGTATGCAATTAAGTCGCGATCTGACTAAACCCATATAAAGGTACTTTTTTTTAAATACGCAATGGCACTTAATACCTAATAAATATTTTAGTCGCGTTACTACGAGACCGTTTCTTGATCGTCCCGATTTGTTCTCGATGTTTTTTCGCACCGAAAAGCTCGAACTTATTGTGGGATTCAAATCAATACAGCATCCGAACGCGTTGAACGACTTCATAATACGTTGTTGAAATCTCATAAAAATATGTTCTATGGTGATATTTTAATACTTAGTTACTTACCACCTTATTTTACATTTTCATAGTGTCTAGTCCTCGTATTTTCTTGCCACGGTTGGGAGATAACTACTATCGAAGGCATTGGAAACAGATTAGACGGGTATAGCGACATACAGAAGCGTCTCGCTTCATTCAATGGGTCGCAATGCGGCTATTGCTCTCCCGGATGGATCATGAATATGAACAGGTTTGTGGAGTCATAGCTTAGTCATTCATACAACGTCCGCCATTACAGTGGCCACTCGATAAGTGTGTAAGGTAATAGGGATACTCAAACATTTTGAAGGTGATCTACCACAGAATATTTAGATAACAAGTGGTCGATTGTGAACCTACCAACACCATGTAAGATGATCGGTGTTCTAGCCGATAGCGATGTTTAGATTCGGTTATTTCTATTTCAGAAAATGCTAGCACAATTAAGTTACTGCTAACTGAAGAGCTATAATATGTCTTTCAAACGGCGACAGATATAAAAAGCTAAAAAAGATATTACACGAGTCGATGTATGAGTGATCACCGCCGCGAGAATTTAACGGTGAAGTAGTCGCGATCGACTATGGGGGGGTACTAATTCTCGGGGTCGACTTTTTGAGCATCCCTGGCTTATAAAGAGTTATTTGAGTTCTCCTTTCCCGTCCACAATAATGTCACAGGTCTAAGAAACCATAGTTGCATTGTAGCCTCTATCTCGGCGCAAACAAAGACGAACGCAAATTTTTGCTAGATTGTGAAACGTTATGTATAATTATCTCCGGACCTGCGGGCCTCTCTCTTTCCTATGACTCCTTTGATAAACGCAAGAATAGGCATTTCAGTAGCTAATATAATCTCGTATGTCAATTGACATCGCTGTTATTGGACTACGCCGTACTTATTACCATCAATTACTCTGTAATCATAGTATTGAATAAGCAAAATGGGCGTGATTAAACGTTCTAGTTTGGCTCTTGCTTATTAAACGAAATCTGTGTATTGCATGCTGTATGCAATTTGTCCACTTAATGCTATTAGAATTTAAATATAGAATAATTATATTCTAAAATTACCGGTGTGGGTATATTAATACGCACACCGGTAATTTTAGCGAAACAGCCGATAATTTTTAAATTAATTACTTAAAATCGAGATAACAATTGAACCTTTATGCGAATGTTTTAATTTTATTCGAGATTACATAATTTCGAGCGAATTTTCCACAATAATTAATTAATTTTGTAATTTTTATCTTGTAAACGAATCCAATAAAAAATTGCAATTGATTGTCTTCACCTATAAATATCCGTCCATGATTAACGTACTGTGAAACCTTATTCACACAAAACTTATTGACACAGCTTGAAAGATAAGAACCTCACCATGCTCGAGTTAGAGAAATCTTTTGGGTGCAACACCTGCCGCTGCACCGGCTTCAGATCTATAATGGATGCTATGAAATCCTTCGCGATCGATGCTTCGCCAGAACTTTGCCAGGAAGTTAAAGACATCGAAGAAGTAAGCACTTGCACTAAAGGATGTCAACGCAAATGTTCCATTAAAAGTGAGGACAGTGATTGGAGAATTATTGAAGATACTGAAAAAACTGAAAGCGTAATTGCCTTAGATTTCGGAGAGCATAAATTCTACAAGGTCCATGATCAATCTGATATCTTTGACATATTAAGAAAACATGGGATTGATTCTTATATGCTGGTAGATGGGAACACTGGCAAAGGTGAGAACTTGTTGTATTAATTTCTATAGAATAAAATCCAATGTTAATATTTGTGTATGTAATATACAGTGTAACGCCTGCATAACTTTGAGATTCTACTGTCTTTTCATACTGACAAATATTGCTGTTATAAAGACTGAGTTAAATGCAGAAGAATACATAGCAAATTGAAAGATGGATCTAGAGTCAGGTTAATAACTTCTAGCAGAAAAATGTAAATTGTTGAACATATATTTAAGAATTCACTTAAGTTTTCACGACAAGTATTATCTTTTCAGGTATCGTAGAAACTTTCGAGTATCCCAAAATTCTAATAGACATAAGTGCAGTCAAATCTCTAAAGGAGTACATGATTGATCAAAATCTGATTCTTGGAGCTAACATTTCACTTCAAGACTGTATAACAATATTCAAGACGGTTTCTAAAGTTAACAGTGATTTCACTTATTTGGTCGAGTTTGTTAAACATTTTGAACTAATTGCTCATATACCTGTTAGAAAGGTAAAAAAATATTTTATTGACTACAAAGTTTTGGCATAAGTTAAGGATAAATAATAGCTTATAATCAGTGCTGGCTTATATATACCGCAAATAACATTATTAACAAATAGGAATTTAATCTGTTATATTGATGGCTATGGTTTAAAACTTTAAATCTTCTATTAGCATTTAGATTTGGTCCTGTCGTGTTGTAATTTGGATGTCTAATGGAAACATCTTGAGAATTTTTGCAAATTATTAACATATCTCAAAGAACTATAGCAAAGACTCAAAGAAATCACTACAATCATCATTAATAGGTGACTTCCATACTTTTATTTTTAACAATAAATCTATAGCATACATTTTCGAGCAGATAATTTTCAAAAATCTTATTTTCTATTTGAGGTGTCTAAATTTAGAAAAAGCGGATAAAGTGTATCTACAGTGGCACTGAATAAAATTGTTTTCATTCCAGATTGGCTCAATAGCAGGTAACTTAATGTACAAACGTGCATATCCTGATTACCAATCAGACGTCTTCCTTCTCTTTGAGTGTGTCGGTGCTATTATTACTGTTCGTAAGTAATTTATATCGATTTTAGAATAACAGAATAATTTTAAACAAAACTTTGTTATATGAATGTATTTTTTAACATAAGGTACATGGAATAAACAAACGGTAACGATGACTTTACAAAACTTCCTGAAATACAACATGCAAGGATGTGTGATGAAGAGCGTAGAGCTACCGCCGCTTTCTGCCCAATCATATTTACTCAGAAGTTACAAAGTAAGAAGTGAAATATGCCTTCTGTAAAATAAACAACTATAACATATGAACTCATGAGCAATGGCATAGGCAAACATGAGTATAGGTAATACTATAAAGAGAAAACACGAGGAAGAAACTAATCTCATCCATTTACTAAAATTATTCGTAGTGCAATTTTAAGTAGAACGTTTTCCCTTAACAGAAAGTTGCTCTCACTAAATGTGTTCTGCCATCAATTATTTGACTAAAACCCTTCCAGATAATGCCACGGAATCAGAACGCGTTAGCGATAGTAAATGCAGCTTTCCTGGTCAAACTCGACAACAATAAGAAAGTGGAAGATGTAAGCATAGTATACGGTAATATCAATCCAAATTTTGTACACGCAACTATCACGGAATCGTATTTGAAAGAGAAGTATCTATTCGATAACAAAACACTGCAAGGAGCAATTCGAGTATTAAATAATGAACTTATACCAAACGATAATCCACCTGAACAATCTCCAAGCTGCAGAAAGAAATTGGCTATTGGTTTGTTTTATAAGGTGTGTATTACAAAAGTAAATATTTTTAAACGTTTTTGTTCTAACTCGGTTAAGTGATTGATTGGTTTGAAACAGCAACCTGTAGTGTGGACAATTGTGTTGTTATAAATTCCGAAAATATATATTAAAAGGATAATGAAATGAAAAATAATAATAATTTGTATGTGTATTCCGCAGGCATTAAACAATTAAAGTGAAATTTAAAATGCAGAATACTTTTAATTATAACCTATTAAATTTACTAAACTTTCACTGTAAAGATAGTCCACGTTTATGCATCATCTGAACCAAAGCTGCTAGTAAAAATCCATCTTGAGATGCTTGTGTGTAGGTATGAATTCGGCAAACAAGCATTAGTTATCCATTCCGTTCCCTTTTCTTCAGCTGCATCACCAAGCCAGCATTAATGAAAGCGTCCGCCAGGTTTTCCATTAGTTTAATAATAACTCTAGACTCTTGACAATTTTGGATGAATAATTTCAAATCCTTCGAATACCAATTACAATGCAAGGGGTCTCTTGCAGTAACAAAATAGCTTTCTGTTTGGACTCCAGATTGATAAGAGTGACTTCAAATAAATATACAATTAGAAATGTAAAATAAAATTATAAAAATATTTTAATTGACTGCACATGTTTAGCCGGTAGATCGGTACGTCACAATCAATCAGGTCTCATTTCAATTATTTTCTAGTCGTTCTAATTTTTGAATTCAAAAAGATTTTACAGCCATTGAGTACAATCTTTGTATACGAGTATATAAATATTGCAACGCAAAAGAAGTTCGTCTTACAATATCTTAATATAATAAATGACCTAAAGATAAGATGCTTTCGGAAAGCAACCGAAAACACAATAAATGAAGTAATGAGGAAAGAACAAAGGTGAAATTAATATAAATAATTAAAAGATAAAGGTGATTGATAAACAATCATTACAAACCTTAGAGTTTCTTGCCAGTTCTTCTCTAAGAGAAAATGCCTTCCGAACTGGTTGTAGCGTTATTTGAAATATTGAATATTGATACTAAATCAATTAAGTTGTATCATTTAAATACTTTAACTTAAAAAGTAACCCATATATACAATAAAATTAAAAGTCTAACACGCTCATAAATAATAATAATTGTTTCTTTTTTATTTTTTTTTATAAAAAGAGTTTTTGATTATTATTTATTTTCACTTATAACATTTTTACAATCATTTTAGTTAAAGTCATCCTATTAAACCTGTGAGGATTGTCTTAGTATGCCATGGCCTGAGGTTTTATTGAACGCGTTGTTTGTAATTTCCGGACATTTTCAGCATAATTTTATAAGAAGTTTCCAACTATACAAGTATAGTTTATTAAATTTTTTATTATCTTTAATGATCATAGAGTTGTACGGGTTTTAGACATTAATAGCTAAAAAATGCATTATCATAATAAATAATTATTCTCATAAGACAGAGTATTGCTTGAGATATTGTTACGACTAGAAGAAAAAGAAAATTTCCAGGACCGTCCGTAAACATAGTGAATTTATCATAATGCAGTCGTGTGACGTATAATCTTAGGTTCAACGACACACACATAGAAAGTCTTATCGCTAAAACTGTCAGAAAACAATGGGCCATAAATTAAACGTTCCCCTCGTTTTAAAAAGCGATGACGTAAGTTGTTTACAAGATGTTAGGAGTTCCTGGACCTTCCAGAGATTTCAGGATCGAGTCATTTAGATATATAAGGGAGCTGAGTTGCGAGACGCGGCAGTAAAAGCCGTTCGAGGCTCCTGGGCCCTTATGGCTAACAGTATAGTCAGATCGAAAAAAAAAAAAAAAAAGAGACGCGGCAGTTAATAATTCGAAAGCGAAGCGACAACAAGAAGCGAAATAAGAGAGAAACAAACAGTGTTATTCTACAAGTGCCTACAAGGTTATTCTGTGAGAATATTCGGTGAACGATTTATGTGTTTTGTTTTGTTATTGTGTTTTATTTTATTTGTACTAGCTGAGTACGAATAAATTACTTTTGAGTAACACTACGGCATCTTATTACCCACGAACGTAACAATATATTTGTGCTTAAAGATTCTCCATTCTTTGTTTTGTATGAAAGAGCATTCAGGTTAAACTTTGATGGAATTATTGTAAGCCCATAAAAATTTTTTTAGGATCATCTTCATATTATTGAATATGACCATATTTGAAAAGTAATATGAATATGGGATCCTAAGGATACATAACGAAGTAGGTACAGAGGACGAACTAATGATGTAAACAACACGGTTTGAACATTAACGAGTTTGTAAAAACTTCACATTAGGTCTTAAGAGTATTACGTGTCTTTAACTACTTTTAGAGGGTCGAAAGGGAGTCACTGATGAATAGCATGAAATTAAACTGTTAAAATATAGGTGGTTGTCACAGAAATTCAGAATCCTGTTCGGATGATGTTGTATGACCTAGTAGTGCTATGTCATCAGCGACTCTTCTGATTTGAATCTAAAAAGGATAGGGTAAAATGGGACTAATATGTTCGATAGAATAAATCCCTAAAACTAAATGGATAATAAAATACAGATATAGTAATTTTGTTGGTCTTATTTAACAATGATTTGTTAATTTTTTCACAGTTCCTACTTAATATATGTCCTAGCGACTCCTGTGATACCATATATCGTACTGGAGGCGACCTTCTCACGCGGCCGGTCTCTCAAGGTACACAGGTTTATCAAACAGATTCCACACTTTACCCTATCAATCAGCCCGTACAGAAGTTAGAGGCCATGATTCAGTGTTCCGGAGAAGCTAAGTATACAAATGATTTACCAGCACAGCCTGGTGAAGTTTTTGCGACCTTCGTGCTTTCTACTATACACGGTGGGAATGTAGACAAAATTTACAAGGAAGAAATACTGGTAATTAAAATTTTACAGGACGACTTATAAACTAGTTTTGATAAAATGGTACAAAGTTAATTTATACTATTACAAAAAATGTGTGTACTTATTTATGTACGAACGTAAAAAGTTTACTTGTTTAGTTAAAAAAAAAACAAAAATAACTCTATCTAAATTTATTACCCCGCGTGACTACAACATGATGAAGTTAATCATCTATATCTATACATATTATCAAACTCAACGTCTTTTTGTCTCTCTGTATGTTATGTTGTTTTCCCACGAAATCCGCTTATGCGATTTACATGAGTTTTTTTTTTAATTCATAGCTATGTTATTAGGCCAGGTCATCATCATCATTCATCATTTCAGCCGAAAGACGTCCACTGCTGGACATAGGCCTCTCCCAAAGATCGCCACAACGACCGGTCTTGTGCTGCCCGCATCCAGCGGCTTCCCGCAACCTTTACCAGGTCGTCGGACCACCTTGTGGCGGGTCTGCCCACGCTGTCTTCCGGTACGTGGCCGCCACTCGAGAACTCTTTGACCCCATCGGCCATCCGCTCTACGAGCTACCCACTAGCCACTTAAGTGTAGCTATTCTTCGGGCTATGTCGGTGACTTTGGTTCTCCTGCGGATCTCCTCATTTCTGATTCCATCACGCAGAGAAACTCCGAGCATAGCCCTCTCCATTGCCCTTTGAGTGACTTTGAGCTTTCTTATGAGGCCCATAGTTAGCGACCACGTCTCAGCACCATATGTAATCACTGGCAACACACACTGGTCAAAGACTTTCGTCTTGAGACACTGCGGTATCTTGGACGAGAATATGTTACGTAGCTTCCCGAACGCTGCCCAGCCGAGTCGGATTCGACGATGGACCTCTTTCTCGAAATTGGATCTACCTAACTGGATTGTGTGTCCCAGGTAAACATAATCTTCAACAATTTCAAACGTATAGTCTCTGATCTTCACGGGAGTTGGCGCTACATGGACGTTCGACATAATCTTCGTCTTGTCCATGTTCATTCTAAGACCAACTCGTTCAGAGGCTTTACTGAGGTCATCGAGCATCGCACGTAGGTCCTCCATGGTCTCAGCCAAGACTACTATGTCGTCGGCGAACCGAAGGTGGGTGATGTACTCGCCGTTTATGTTGATGCCTAGTACTTCCCAGTCCAGAGCCTTGAAAACATCTTCCAGTGCAGCGGTAAACGTTTAGGAGGGATAACATGTCCTTGTCTGACTCCCCGCTGCAGCAGGATAGGTTTCGAGTTCTGATCCTGCAGTCGAACTGACATAGTGTCGTTTTCATACAAACACTTCAACACTTCGATATACCGGTAGTCAACTTGGCACCGCTGGAGAGACTGTAGTATAGCCCAATCAATCGAATCGAAGGCTTTCTCGTAGTCCACAAACGCTAAACAAAGAGGTAGGTTACACTCTTCAGGCCAGGTACTAGGATATATTTTGTAAGATAAAGTAACATACGAAATAAGTGACGATAACCGTGAATCATGTTGGAAAAAAATACGCATTTGGGAGGATTAAATGGCTTACGACGAGTAAACCATATGAGATATATCAAATTAATGTTTTACATAATTGTAGATTTTAAAAAGACATACAAAAAAATCGGAGATAGCATATATTTGTCTTCTGAGGATCACCCACAATCACAATTTTTGTTTTCCGTCTTTTGAGCAGAAGAATCACGATTTGCACGTGCGCTCGACCGAAGGTATTCTGTAGTATACGCGAGAGTAGCCGCGGGCACAGCCAGTCAATATTAATAAAGAAAATTCATTTTACTGGCTTATTAAATTTTAAATCAAAATAGTGTTATACAAGTGGAAAAAACGTATGACACCTGGAGGAAAAGAAGATTAAATATTAGAGATAGCAAATTTTACTTAAAAGAAATATTTTGTTTTAATAATATGTAATAATATTTTTTTGTATTTATTATTAATAAGTGATTAATTTAATTGAATAACTTAAATAGTTATACTTGCCTGTTTCCAATTTAAGTTCCCTGTATAAATAACATGGGATTTTAAGTATTGAATAAAAAAAAAAAAAAAAAACCAACAGCAGAGTTCAACTTTATAATAGCAGGTATTTCTTAGAATCTTGCAGTTTTTTAGGTATTATAATTTTTAAACCATTTTCAGAAAACACGCACGAGTATAAATATGTTTAATCTAGTATAAAAATCTAAAACTATAATAAATTTGAACTCTGCCAAGTTTCAAGCGTTTCAAACGATTAATTACTTTGGACGGAATAAATTATTTAAGAAGTAAAAATATATAGTACTAACGTGGTAATACTGTCCAATTCTGCTAAAGGACCATCCTAATTGTGAATAGTTTAGAATTAAATAACCGTAAGATTGTAATGAGATAAAAAACATGCACTTCGGTGCCTACTTTTACTTAGTTATATTGTTACAAATAGATAAACTAATTTTCATATCACGTCAGTATACCAAGAGAAGTGATGAAAACCAAGAATTTTTATTTACAGAAAATTAGCGGAGTTATTGCCATTTATACAGCTGAAGACATTCCTGGTGTTAACTCTTTTATTCTCCCGGGCTTGCGACTGGAAGTCGAGAATGAAGAGGTCTTAGCTACAGACATTAAATTCTTCGGCCAACCAATAGCAATACTGGTTGCAGAAAACGAAGAACTAGCTGCAGCCGTAGCTAAAAAAGTTAGAGTAACTTATAAAAATGTCAAATCAGATCCTCCAGTTGTAACAATCGACGAAGCTAAAAAAGATAGTTTGAGATGCATTGATGGTGATGGATCCATTGCACCAACAGATAGAGGAACCAATATCACGAATGTTATAAAGGGTGTTTATGAAATAGAAGGACAGTATCATTATTATATGGAACCGCTTTCTACCGTGGTGGTCCCAGTCGATAATGGATATGAGGTGCACGACTCATCACAATGGATGGAATTGACACAAACTGCTGTAGCCAGATGTTTAAACATTAATGAAAGCAAGTACGTGTGACTTTGTATATATAATTGATGGATTTGTTTTTGTATAGTTTTTCTTATAAGAGACTATGTAACTGGGTTATCTGCTTAGGCGCTAATTTAGTAGGGCGCCAAGTTTATATGTTTGAGAAATAACTTGTTTCACTAAAGATCATAAGATTCACGACATGTCGTATTTTAAATGCTTATTTGACTTATGAATGTATGCTAAGTTAATTTTTAAACACGTACATTGTGTATTTATTATATGCATTTCTGCTAGGGAAATTCTTTACACCTCTAGAAACGATAAATTCCAAATGGAAATTGCCAAGTTTTTACTACGGTTCAGAAAAATCGTAGATTCGAGGCTAATATTAAATGTGGATTGATTTTGTCTAATGACGAATGATATAACATAAGTTTGCTAATTTAGTACTGTTTTATTTATTAGGGTAGTAGTGAAAGTGTCTCGTTTAGGCGGTGGGTTCGGTGGTAAAATAAGCCGAAGCGGGCAAGTAGCTGCGGCGTGCGCTTTAGCTGCTTATAAATTAAACAGGCCCTGCAGATTTATACTACCGCTACAGACTAACCTCACTATTGCCGGAAAAAGATTGCCGACCCAATGCACATATGAGGTAATTTATTATTCATTTTAATTTAAAAAATGAAATGTTCATATAACTAAATTAAATAATTATATAATTGTAAAAAAAAACTGGTGATCGTTACACGTGCAGCAATAGATTTTAGGGAACTATCTAATTTTTTTAAAAGAAACATTAGATTTAACTGTAATATTTCGTTTTGTTTTTATTTATTATGCCATACAAGATTTATTGTTATTCTAGGTTGGTACAGATGATGATGGTAAAATTCAATATCTCGAAGCAACTATGACACAAGACAAAGGATGCTCTCCGAATGACAATATTACTTTGTTCACCGGTTCATCATTTCCCAACTGTTACGATCCATCGACTTTCAATCTGAAAACAGTTATAGTTCTGACAGATACGCCAGCTAACACTTTCGCGCGGGCGCCAGGTAGCTTGTCTATAGTAGAACTCATTTAATATATCATCAAATCGCATTAAAATTCCAAATTTTTTATTATGATAAATCTGAACTTACTTAGCAAAACCAAAAGTATCCAAAGGTAAGCAAAAGTCTTATCTACGCTTGCACAGTAGATTATCAGCAGTCGACTTTGCAAAAAAAAAATGATATGTGGGTAATTTTAAATTTATAATAAAATATTATAAAACTCAAGAGATTGTTGTTTATTTGAACATGCTAATCTCTGCAACTAACAGCCAGATTTATAAAATAATTTATTGCTATTTATTGCGGAATTCCATACAGGGTATTAGGTAACCGCTGCCAAAAACGAGGCAGACGATAGTACTAATGATGTCTATGATGATGGGTCAGAAAAACACTACGATCCCGATGAAAAATGTAACATCTTTATTATTTATAGATTTTTCGTTTTCTTTTTCGGGAGCGGTTCCCTAATACCCGTTATAACTTCACGCTACGACCCTAAAAAGTGGAGTATTGAACGTCAAGCAAGAAAGCTGTAGGCAAATACGGGAAGTGAGATCAGACTACACGGGTGAGTTGACGGCGGCGCGGTGTAGAGTTGACTGAATAAATTTAACACGGGTGAAAACGTGGGGCATAGCTAGTTTATAAATAAAATGTCAATAAATGGCATTACCCTTTCTATAAAGCTATCTTGTTAAACAGGTACTTGTGAAGGAATCGCATCTATAGAACACATCATGAACCACATTGCATTCACGGTAAAAAACGATCCATTGGCTGTGCGTTTAGCAAACTTGAAAAGTGACGCTGGTGATTTAAAAGAAATGATAGAGACCCTAAAAACTAAAGTAGATTATGATAGCCGTGCACTTGAAATATCGCAATTCAATGCAACCAACAGGTGGATGAAAAAAGCAATAAACATTAACGTTATGGAATTCCCTGTATTTTATTATGGAAACTTTACAGTTTTTGTATCAGTTTACCGAGACGGTACAGTTACTATCACCACTGGTGGTATTGAAATGGGTCAAGGAGCAAATACAAAGGTTGTTCAAGTATGTGCTCGAGAATTTGGTATACCCTTAAACTACATACATGTTATAAGTCACTATTCTTTTGTTGCTGCAAATAATGGTTTTTCCGCGGCAAGTATTACCACTGAGAGCATATGCTACGCTGCCATTAAGGCATGTGGAGTTATAAATAATAGAATACATGCATTGAGAGCTCGTGTGGGTGAAAAAGCTACCTGGGAAGAATTAGTGAAGAAAGCAGCTGAAGAAGAAATTGAATTAACTGCAAGTTATATGATGACTGATAAAGAAAAAGATTTAAGTAGTTACAGTGCTTATGCTGTTTCGATTATAGAACTACAGATGTGTGTGTTAACTGGAAGATCCCAGTTGGTGCGAGTTGATATATTAGAGGATGTCGGAGTAAGCATTAATCCTGCTTTAGATGTCGGCCAGGTGATGGTCTTTTTATTAACTTAAAACAATTTAAAAAAAATCAAACCAAGACAAAACATAGGTAGTAATTATAGTTATACAGATTTGAGATCTATTTTGACAGAGATTTGAGGTTTTCCTAAAGAAAGCACGCTGTGTGCGTGCATACATAAATATATAAACATTTGCCAAGTGCGTGTTGGGCCACGAACAGTGTAGGGTTCCGTAGTTGCCCGTCACAATATGCAGACTTAATGGAGCTTTAACTAATTTTCAATGATATTTGTACGAAATTACTTCTCCAAGTAAATTTTATAAGTTGATTAAGTATTACTCGTTTACTAGTAAAGCCTAATTAACTCTGTTAGTTTTCCTTTTAACTTAATTATACACGGTGAAATTTCATTAGATGTACAAACTTGGCCATGATTATTGTAATCACATATAGTTGTAGTGTATATAATCACATATATTGTATCACCTACTACCAATCTACGTATGTCAAATAATTTAAGGACGATTTTATAAAATTTTGAAAAAATCAAATAAGTAGGCGCGGCCTGACTAAAGTTAGCTTGGCTTTGAACTTCCCTTTTCGGGTGCGCCGAAGCAGTTAGCGGTAAAACATGGAACGCCACCGCGCCGCTGAGTACACGACGCGCTGCGTAACATGAAAACCTGCTTATTTGCTTTACTGCACCACCGCGCGCCCTGTACCTACCCGCTCATTGTTTGTTTTAGTAAATTGACCCAGTCACCCAATTAGTCGTTCTCATTAATCATATTGATAGAAGGCCTACGACATAATATAAATATCAATATTGTAAATCCTATGAAATTTCACCGTGTATATATACTCCTACCATGATTTTTTTCACATATCCATAACAACCATGGGGCACACTTCACTTTAACAAAAACTAGCACTTTAAAGCTTAATATTTCGCAAACGGATCCGTGAATCGAACAATAGTTTTCACACACCCGCAATATTTTTGAACGACCTACCTAACGATACCGCACCCGAGAGGATAGACAAGAAAAAAGAAATTCATTCCTACTTTACGTGTAGGAGAGGTACCTAACCAAAACATTTTTTTTAAGATTTTAGTTCACCACTTTTTCAGTGTGATTTCATTCCAAATTACAGCTTTCTAGTACTAAAAATCTCTGAGATAAGCCGCGGATAGACAGACGGACATAACGAAGCTATGAGTGTTCCTTTTTGACTTCAGAACCCTAAAAAACATAGCCTCATATTGAATTGTTTAGATAATATAATTAATTTACTTACCTTTAAAGTTATTTTGTTTTGGATGTATTAGTTCTGTTATGCCTGAAAGTTTTCCCAATTCCTTTATATTTCAGGTGGAAGGTGCATTCATACAAGGAGTTGGTTATTTCACTTGCGAGAAACTTGTTTATGATACAACAACTGGTAAACTTCTGACTAACCGGTCCCTCAAGTATCACGTACCGTTATGTCTGGATATTCCGATCAACTACAATGTCTACTTCAGGTTCAATTCCAAGAACCCTAATGGAGTATTGGGATCAAAGAGTAAGTGACAGATGTTTCAAAACAATATACGATAAACTTATTTTTTCTGTTATTCATATTTTATTAATAAAGTCAGATTTTATATTTCCACTTTATTTCAAATAACTTAAAACTAATTAGCCATGTGCGCTATTGTTCCTAGTGTTCTTATATGTAATACCAATAATATTAAAACTCCTTCTCGATTCGGGAATATCTGGCTTTGTTATATGTTTTTCTTTAAGTTGCTCTTTTATGTTTTTGGTATTTATAGATAACTTATAATACCATATAGGTTCTACTGTTTTTTACGTCGTAAGTCTCGCGATTTTTTTTGGCTCGCGGTATGTCCGTCCTGTGACGTCACCGAACGGCTCCTTCGGAGGCATATACTTAGCTGTTATACTGAGCTTGTGCAGTTTTATAGCAACTGGCATTTTTGACTTTTGTTACTTAGTAGGTAGTTGCAATAATATATTTAAAGTGTCTGCGGTATCAAATGTTTTTCTTACAAATGATTCTTTCTTTCATTTATTAGTCTCAAACAAAAACTAATACAAAATACCTACTTATAAGCTAACAACAAAAATTAGTATTTTTTGTATTTCATTGTAAATTGTATGTTGTATGTATATAAATTATTACGTAGACTAAAATATAACTTCAAGTTTCATTTGACTTACAGCTTGTGGAGAGATGGGTATATGTACGGCCCACGGTGTGACCCTCGCTCTGCGCGAATGCATCATGGCATCGAGAAAAGATTCTGGCTATGTTGACACTGAATGGTTAAATATAGGTAACAATACCGCTCGTTTTAATATCAATATCCGAATTGTATATCTTTTAGGCAATGTATGAAATGCCGGTATTCTATAGAATGCCCAAGAGTACCCGGCAATGTATGAAATACATCTCCAATTCATTTCGAATATCACATTTGAGTTTTCGGCGGGATCTCAAAGTGTCATGTGATTGAGACAAACACATACGTCTATAGGATTTAACTTGCGAAAGAATGAGAGAGAATATACACGGTTAATGCAAGTCCTGATTTTCACGACTATATTCGTCGTCGAATTGGCCTAGCGGTGTAACGACCAGACTTGTACGTATGAACTAACGACTTGAACTATGTTTTTTTTTTTTTTTTTTTATAATAGCTCGGCACATTAACTGTACTGTACCTGATGGTAAGCACACTACAATCCAAACACAACAACGACCACCAAGAGATCGCAATCCATCGGTGGTCGCCGCTGTCATGCCGGCCTGCTTAAATATCTCTTCACGTTACGCTTGAAGGACCCGATGTCATAAGAAGGAGGGAACACACCGGCTGGGAGACCGTTCCACAGCTTCACGGTACGACAGAGATAAGACAAAGCGAACTTTTTAGTTCGTGCCGAGATGGAAGTTACCGTAAAACTGTGATTCCGAAGCCCAGCGCGTGTGGTTCTGTTATGGAAAGGAGAGGAGGGAATTAGATGAAACAGCTCTTCAGAACACTCACCATGATACAGACGGTAAAACACACTTAGCGAGGCGATGTTCCTGCGAAGCTGAAGTGGCTCGATGCAATGGGTAACGTCTGCATCATTAACAATGCGAACAGCCCGTCTCTGTAACCTATCCAGGGCATCGAGGAGGTACTTTGCGGATCCATCCCAAAGGTGCGAACAGTATTCCATACACGGCCGAACTTGTGCCTTGTAAAGAAGGTACAGTTGACCGGGCGTGAAAAACCGTCGCACCCTGTTCAGGATCCCTAGTCTCCGAGATGTAGTGGAGATGACACTCCCGATGTAATCCCTGGAGTTGAGGTCGCTGCGAATATCCACACCTAGGATATTGAGGCTGTCACGCATTGCTAGTGAGACGTTCTGAAGAGTGGGGAGGGGAGAAAACGGAGACTTTTTTGAGGAAAACGCGCACATCTGAGTTTTCTTGGCATTGAACTCAACCAAGTTACTTGCTCCCCATGTAGAAACACGTTGCAAGCATTGGTTAAGTTCAATGACAAGTTCCTCCCGTCTCTTTTCTGTTTCTTCCCGACCACATGAAGGCTTGCTATAATAGCACCCATGAATGGTGCTGTCATCTGCATAGCAATGAGTATGACCTAAAGGTAACATATCATTGATATGCAGAAGAAACAGAGTGGGCGAAAGCACAGAGCCTTGAGGAACTTCAGCGTTTATCGACATGAACTGCGAATCACATCCTTCCACAAGGACACGAATTCTGCGTTCATGTAGAAAGCCGGAGATCCAGTTGCAGAGGTTGTCGGGAAGTCCATACGCCGGAAGTTTAGAGAGAAGACCACGGTGCCAGACCCTATCAAAAGCCTTAGCTATGTCAAGACTGATCGCCAGAGCCTCGCCATGCTTATCAATTGCCTCCCCCCAGCGGTGCAGTACATATGCCAGAAGATCACCCGTAGATCGATTCTGGCGAAAGCCATATTGACGATCATCAATCAAAGAGTGATCCTCTAGGTAACAGACAAGCTGGGTGTTGATGATCCGTTCCATGATCTTGCACAACACTGAGGTTACGGCAATTGGACGGTAATTGACAGGGTCAGATCGATCCCCCTTCTTGGGGATCGGTTGCACATTAGCCTCTCTCCAAACCCGAGGCACGACACCAGAGAGGTAGGACTGGCGGTAAAGGCGCGTCAATACTGGAGACAACTCAGCTGCACATTTTTTAAGTACAACCGCTGGGATACCGTCCGGACCACTGGACTTCCGAACATCGAGCGATCGCAATTCTCTAAGCACGTCACATTGCCTAAATCGTAACTCAGACATTGTGACACCGCAACTGGGAATTATAGGCGGTTGTGCGTTGCGATCATCGAGCCGGGAATTAGCTGCAAAGAGATTGGCAAGTAAAGTTGCTTTCTCTTGCGGCTCGTGAGCCAGTGATCCATCAGAGTACCTCAGCGGGGGCAATGCTGGACGACAGAAATATTAGCTTGCACGGCTTTGGCCAGACTCCAGTAAACTCGACTATTAGCCGGTTGACCTATGAGATCATGACCTATCCGTGCAATGCGCTCGGCATCCGCTCTAATGTAGGCCTTACAGGCCTTGGTGGCAGAGTTGTACGCTGATTTTAGGGACTTTATATTGGGATCCTTGTGTGCGCGACCCCTGGCCCAATCACGATACGCAACTTGCTTAAACTTGCTTGTACATCATTTATGCAGAATGCCTAGGCAATGTATGAAATATGAATCATTTCATACACTGCCTGCTAGCTTCTAACATTCTATAGAATGCCGGTATTCTATACATTGCCTATAACATATACATTAAATAACGTCTGCTTGTACGCCTTAATTTTCGAAATTTCCGAACGGAATTAGTTCAGTTTCCATCTATGGATAGACTGATTTTGATCATTATTGAAATAACTGTAGGGGTATCTATAACTCTTCTCGAAGTACAACAATGTAGGGTTAAAATACATTGACTATGATACATTGTACTTTGTCATGGTAATTAGTCCCGTTTTTCGGAAAGTAGGCTTTTTTTCCAAGAGTGGGATATTTATACGTTGGTGTTGCATGCAGTTTTCGAGAAGCCAAAAAACTAATTTTACATACACCAAGTTGCTGGTAACAACTAGTTAATGAAATAATCTATACATGTAATAGGTAGGTATTGTTTTAGTTAATTCTTCGCGTATTGGTGTTTGCATAATTTCATTTAAATAAATTTTATTTTTTTCCTTTGCAGCTCTGCCGTACGATACAGAAGTTATATTAGGCGCGTTAGACGTCAAACTCGAAGAATTTATTTTTTCACATTAAATTTTATGTAGGTATTCATTGACAATGTTTGTTAATTAAATATAAATTTTACTAAATAAATAAGTATTGTTTTCTTGAATAATTTCTTTGGAACTATATTAAAATTACAAAAAAAAACTTAATAATGATAAGAATTAGATATTATGGTATTTTTAAAATAATGAAAAGTTTAGTTGTTACGCTTGTGCCGTTGGTTGTTGTTATTTTAAAATATCGAATATTGTTGATTATTGCAACTGTATATGCAAATTATTTTCTTATGTGTATCTAAATATGTTTTGTATGTGTGTTTAGAGATCTAATAAACTGTAGATAAATGAAGTTGATAAAATATATGTTTACTTATTGTCTATTACGAATACGAACAAAATTCGCTTGTTGTTTCACTGACCATCTAAACATATTTTTGTACACGGGAAGCTTATAATATTAGTCAATTGCTAGTTTATAAGAATATTCAATAATCTTTTTTGAAATTGTAAATAATAATATGTTTTTAATTAATTCGTAACCGATTTTGATGAAAATTTGTACACAGGAATTATATGTCTTTTCTTAATTGATAGGCTACCTATATGAATTGTTAATAATAAGATTAAAGTAAAATTACGAGATATAAATAGCTATTGTGTAACAAACACGTGCGGAGCCGCGGACGCCCGCTAGTCTATATGTATAAAAGTGAAATACCACTCATTACGAGATCTCTCAAACTATAGGTCAGACTGACTTAAAATTTAGCCTAGTTACACCTTTCGCGACGTAGACGCTCACTAACGACAGATTTTGGAAAATTCAACCTCTAAGGATGTAAAATATGGGCTGAAAGTTTGAAATTTTGTTCCTACTTAGACTCTTTACTAAAAATAATGAAACACGCGTGTATCAGGATTTATCAAAATTCATCAAAAATGGGTGTATAAATAGGAGTTGAAAGTTTGTTATGTGAAAAAAAAAATTATGTACGACTATTGTCTTATAGTAATGCAAAAAATCAATTCAAATAAATCTTCGGACTTGTATTATTAATGCACTTGATGTAAAACAATGAAATATGATTTACTACAAATTTATAATAAACCAAAATATTGCAAGTTTTACATAAAAATAAAACTTGTATTATTGAGCATTGACGATGCACAGCATCTGTGAGAGGGCGTTGTATACTTCCGCTTGTTTTCCACCAATCACAGCGCTTTAAACTGATGACCTTGTGCTCTGCAGCGCCATCTACTGAGTTTAAGTCACAGGAGGCCGGTGGGGGCATTTAATCAGTCATAGCAGTCTCTCATCAGGAGCTTTGAAATGGATGCTGTGCATCGTCAATGCTCAATAACTCCTGGTGACGCGATAACGACGCTATGTGAAGTGGATGTAATTAGTATTATTAAGCTGTAATCACACAGAAATAATTTAAACTAGTCACACGATGACACTAGTAAAATAATTATATTATAGTAAATATTATTGGTAATAAATCCAATACTTAAATTTATCATCGTAATAATAAGTTATACGAGATAAAAATAACCAAGTACTTTTTAAATTATTGAATTTTTCTTAAGAGTTGTATTTTTGTTACACCAGCAACTATGGCTAAGAATATGAAATCCCGATACCATTTTAAAAAAGACAACCGATTCCAAAGTACTCAGTTAACTCAATCTCAACCCAGTTTTTATCCAGATACCAACAAGAGTTCACTAAGCAGCTTGTGTCTTAGCTTTCATAGTAATAAAAGACTAACTATTACACTCGGCCAAGTTTGTGTGGCCATGATACCAGTTTTCACTGGCAGGATTCCGGAGAATATGAATATTATTTATTCTAAGATATTGAAACTCCATAGCCTCTGTCTAAGCCTGAGTCAGCTTTACATAGAGATGGGAATCAAAATGACAAGCATCGTTGTAGAGGTTTTAGAACGCCTCCAATAAAACTAGGCAGTGTAGTCGTCGGCCTGAAGCCAAGAGCAGAATGCAAGCCTACATGACGCCTTATGTCCTTCGCGGTGGATTATCCTAAAACAACCTCAGACAACCATGGCACTTGGACACCAAATTGACAATTTCTCTGCTCTAAATTACGAAGGGAAATTGCTTTTACACTTGTTTAACTAAGAAAAATTTGAATTAAAGCTTTTGCTATTACGACTCTCCCGCGAGTACATAATGTTAAGCTAAAAATTTGAATTAAAGCTTTTGCCATTACGACTCTCCCGCGAGACGTTATTTGCGGGTTTGATCGGTTTGTAATGCCTTCACTCCGAGTAATAAGCCGACATCCTGGATGGGCTGTGTGACGTCGACTATCCTTCTAACGTAATTTCTTCATAACTATTTGTATGGAAGCGAACGAATGTTTTCCGAGAATCCAAATAAAGAAATTTTGTCCTCGGCGCTGGCTACTCAGCTGCTTGCTTTCCTCGTGAGAATCTATCCGTGATGAGATAGTAGATATCAAAGAGATCATGTCTAGATGCTTGGGATTAGTGACAATGTCCGCCTTCTTTGCGAATATATAATACGGATTATTCCATTTGGGATTAGTGACGATGTCTGCCTTCTTTGCGAATATATAATACAGATTATTCCATTGACTGCCTAGAAAATCTGTCTCTGTCAAGTGACGATGTCCACCTTCTTTGCGAATATAATACGGATTATTCCATTGACTGCCTAGAAAATCTGTCTCTGTCAACGGTAGACTTTTCAGGCCCAATTATCTGCTGACCTGGCTTCAATACTGACTTCACGTGAATGACAGTACATCTCAATATATACCAATATATACAAACATCATATACAAACATCACCAGTTAGATGAAAGTCGTCCTGAACTCATGTACTCCACACCTGAGCTTGAAGTAACGAGTGTGACCAGATACGACGAAAATCGTCCAGAACAGTAGCACTACCTCAAAGTTCTTTGGAGTACAAAGCCAACGACGGGCCAGTCACCTTAGTAACACAAGGTGTGTTGAAAGTATGTATGAAATAAATTGAGCTAAACGATCCACTCTGTCCTCCGAGGGAATTGAGGGATCTGAAAGTGCCCGATTAGTGTTGTATATCTTTGACCTGGTTCAGCAGGGTCTTAAAGAGCCAATGTTTTAGTCAAAAACATGTCATAAAGAAACTGTGCTTCGAGTTTCTGTCAGTCAGTAACCTCAAGAACATCATGTACTTAGAGTGTTCAGCAGGGTCTTAAAAAGCCAATGCTCTTGACAAAAATATGCTCGTAAAATGACTGGGCTCCGAGTTGTTGCCAGTCGTCAAGATCAGACTGGGCTCCGAGTTGCTGCCAGTCGTCAACATCAGACTGGGCTCCGAGTTGCTGCCAGTCGTCAACATCAGACTGGGCTCCGAGTTGCTGCCCGTCGTCGACATCATCGTTCACACCATTGTTCTTGCATTCTTATCTTTTGTGACATATCAGAGTCTGAGCAGTCTGCCGCTTTCCCCAATACGCTTTCGGAATGACTGTCGTAAAATTTAAAATTTGAAGCTAATGACGATTATTAATTGGATGATGTTTCATTAAGCTGACACTTGGTTGAACTTGGAGGGTGAATGGCAGACACATTCCCAAGATAATCTTGAGAAGGGCCTACGGAGCCTACAGCGTCTGCCACTGTCCAGGATACGCTCGGGGACAGCCCTCGTAAGTTTTGTACTGAAGCCACTGCTTAATTCAATTGTCTCTGTTACTTAAGGTTGAGTATAGAGGGTAAATAAACGCATTCTCGTAATAATCTCGAGAAAGGCCTATGGAGCCTACAGCGTCTGCCACTGTCCAGGATACTCTCGGGGACAGCCCTCGTGAAAATTTGAAACCGCTGATGGTAATTGATCAGACTGTTTCACAAGGCAAAACTTGAGGGCGAATGCAGACATTCCCGTGAAAATTAGAAGGGCTTATGAGGCCTGCAGCTCTGCCACTGTTCCCGATACGCTCGGGTACAGTCCTCGTAAAATTCGGGTTGAAGCTGCTGATAAAGACCCATTTTAATTAGACTGTGTTTTAGAATGAGACGAGAAGCTTGGGCTTAGGGGGTGAATGGCAGGCGCATTCGCGTGATACGAGAAGGCCTGCAGGGTCTGCCACTGTCACCAATACTGCTCGCCCTCCCTTCTCTTCGCCAAGAAGAAAATACTGGTTTATAAACTTTGTTTGAGAATACATTTTTCAGTTTCAAACCACTGGATCCAACTATCTACTCCACCAGTATCAAGAGTGTAAGCTTCATACAAAAGAGTGAAAGCTTCATACAATTTTCCCCTCGAACACACATTTTATTTCATTGTGGCCCGATCCCGGTGGCACTGCCATGCCGGGACGACCCGTGACATGAAGTGGGGTAAGCCCCGAACATCTAGTCAGTTTACAAAAATGTTAGTATAATATTCTGGTGCCGCGACACAAGAACTTCAGATCGGAATCTAGAGCAGTAAAGTAATACTGTAAAGTAAAAGTAAAGCAATAGCGGCTCTTTGTCGAAGATAAAATTAAAACTTGCGCGGATTTTACGCAAATCCTCACACAAATCAATCACGATACGCTCCTTGCGGTTTTTAAGGTGTTGTGACCGTATGTTACATATCGCGTTCATAATTCCGTACATAAATTTTACGCAAATCTTCACACAAATCGATCAGGATACGCTCCTTGCAGTTTTAAAGGTGTTGTGACCGTATGTTACATATCGTGTGCATAATTACGTACATAAAATAAATATGGGGTTTTTCTTCATATGCACACGCGACCATTTCATTCCAGTTAAGCATAACTTGTACGACGTTTAAAAACTAATATACACATATGCAAATATGGATGAAAGATTTCAGTACTAAATGAAATAAATATGGGTTAAATCCCCATATTTACAGGACCACTTAATTCCAAACTAAACAGCGCTTGTACTATGGTTACTTGTATGTAAGTATGGTTGTTTGTACTGTGGTTAGTACTATGATAATAACGGCTGATATACACATATGAGTGCATGATTTCATTACTAAAAGTATGGGCGTGTGTCCCCACATTTATAAACGACCACTTTAATTCTAAACTAAGTAAAGCTTTGGATGTACACATATATATTATATGGTATTTAACACCCAGACAACTAATAATTATGTTCAAATGTAAAGGTCATATGCGGGGATCGAACCCGCGACCTCTCGGCTCAATAGTAAAGCTTACTAATACTGCGCCATGAGAGGTCTGTGACTACTACGTGAAATTTCGAATAAGGAGAGAAATCTCAAATATACTCTTACCATAATAATACTGTTTTGGCGATAACATCGTACCAGAAGAAACATTACAGGTTAAAAATTATTAAAAAATTTACTCCAGGTCTACGAAACCGAGTATTATTTTCAGTATCGGATACTGAATGTATATCCAAGATAGACCCGATATGCAATCATTCCAAACGCTTTGAGCGTTCAGGATCAAACAGAGGTATTCTAATGGCTTTTAATGTACTCATGAATTAAAAGACGCGATTGTAAAGGAAAGGTCTCAATAGTAACTGCAGTAAGCCGCTTTTAACCCGGTGCCAGATGGCACGCGTATTGGAGACCCTCCGATTTTAAAGCGCATAAATTATTACACATTGTTTTTGTAATAAAATATCCTCGCCCCGTAATGAGGGTAAGTAAACTAGTAAATGAAACTAGACTCACCGCGTCTTCTCCATGTGTAAGTAAACTAGTGATTGAAACTAGACTCACCGCATCTTCTCCAAGTTACCTCGCTATCCGAAAAATTTAGGAACAACGATGACCGAGTTAAGATGTACTTGACGAGCCCAAAGCGTCGCCTGTCGGGCGCGACAGTGCTAAACCGGTGTTAAATCGCTGCGTGCGCACTAACATTCATATCGCTTGTACTAAACACTCGTTACTTGCACTATTTTATTTAACTTTTTTAAACGAACAACAAAAAAAAAAAAAAACCCAAGTGGTTTTTAAACTTCGGCGAATACAGAACCACGTAGGTCTGTAGACGTGTTGCTCGTTCGGGAAGTAACGACGCTATGACTGATTAAATGCCCCCACCGGTGACTTAAACTCTTAAACTTAAACTCAGTAGATGGCGCTGCAGAGCACAAGGTCATCAGTTTAAAGCGCTGTGATTGGTGGAAAACAAGCGGAAGTATACAACGCCCTCTCACAGATGCTGTGCATCGTCACATGCCGATAATAATTAATTTATCGATTAATTGATCAATTACAATAATGACCTGTCATGAAATCGGTTATAAAGAAATTACGTAGAATTAATTACATATTAGTCATAATAATTTATAATATATCTAAAAACATCTTACGATCATTTATTATGTAATTAATACATTGACTTAATTATTATTGCTGAAGTAATACAGTACTACTTTACATCAACAGTTGGCGCTTAACGGATGCATATATTTCATTTCTCAATTGATAGACTATATGAATTGTCAATAATATAAGTAAAATAAAATTATGGAATGTAAATAATGACTGCGTAACGAACGGCTGCGGAGTGTCTGGCACTCCGCTAGTATATATTATAAATGCGAAAGCCACTCTTCAAACCTCTTAACCGATCGCTATTAAATTTAGCTATTAAAGGGCTCCACGAAGCAAAAAAATCATAGGTAACTTTTATGTCATCATTTATGAAAACAGAAAATTGATTTTTTTTTTTGTTAATGTTTAGATAATAGCTTTTTTTAATGTTATTTAATACTATAATAAAAATATTTTATGTGTTATATTTTCAGCGGCAGTGCTATGGTTGCAAACCGTTATTTTACTATAATTCGAATCTGCGTAATATATTGAAGAAATATATAGTATGCAAAAATACTATATTTTCAACACCCAAATCTTTTATTTACAAATAAACGCTTCTTTACATTAACTTATAACTGGTGCGAAAGCATGTGTCCCAACTCATCGTGTTATAAGTATTTTTTCCGAATTGTTTCATCATTATCGTAACTGTTTATTTCGTATGTTAGTTTATGTAACAAAATATATTCTATAACCTAGTCAGATAACATATCTATTAATGAAAGAAATCATGAAGAAAATCATGTAAATCGGATTAGTAGTTTTCGCATGAAAGGAACATAAAAGGACAGACAGACAGAGAGACGTTGAGTTATGTATAGATTGATATATTAATATCAATTCTTAGCTAGGTACATCAGCTCAGAGAACGCGGAAGCACCGCACCATCCAATCATCGTTCACAGATTCTACGAGAACTAACTTCCCTCAAGTCTAATATTTCCATAATAAAATATACTCCAAGGAGGTTTCGCATTGAAATATTCCCTGTCGTATCACGGATCCGGCCAGGTGTAACATGAATAATCCTTAAGTCTGCATATTGTGACGGGAAAAACTGCGCATGCCCGACACGCACTTGGCAAATTTTTACGTTATAAAATTGTTAGGTTCGTGGAAATCGAAACACCCATCTGACTACAGTGAATAATGGCTCATTTAGTATATAAATATTATTGTTTTGTTTTTATAGCTGACTGTTTCGTATCTACATACAGCGCGTATAAAGATCGTGTATTCAAGTGAATCATTTTAGTCACTAGTCGACCACCAGTCGCGTAGCTGTTGAGACAATATACATTTAATTTTTACTTACTGAGAATCGAAACTATATCGCAATGTCGAATATAGAGTTCACGGTGAACGGGAAATTGTGTAAAGGTAAGATTTCCATGTAAAAATTATTTAAGGAAATTTAAATGAACCTAATAATATACTTATCTCTTGAAAAATCCTGTTTCTAGTAAAAGTTTTACATATAAAAGGATGAAGAAACCATAAGTTATCATGTAAAAAAACACAAGGATGAACGAGGAATTGTGTGAAAAAATAACTGATATCGTAAAATACTCCTTTCGCCAATTCAAAAATCTTACTTATCCTTTGAATAATATTACATTAACTGATAAGTTCATTAAATACATATTTTTTTTTAATTTAAAGTCTTGTACATAATATACTTAATAATAAACCATGAAGAAATTTTACTGAACCAAGGTTGTTTGATAACGTTTACCTAATAGATACCTCATTGTTTTTCAACTTTAATTATTTTAATAACGTTAAATATCCTATAAAATATTGAAATATATACACTCAACAAATATTATCATTCAAATTATATTAACTGTTGGAAAGATAAATCAAGGTCATTTTAAATTACCTAATCTATATTAATATAATAAAGCGGAAGAGTTTTTTGTTTGTTTGTTTAAACACGCTAATCTCTGGAACAACAAAAATTCCTTTTGTATGTGATTGCCATATTCTCGGGGAATAATAGTATAGGCTATCTAGAATTAAGCTAGACCTCTCAGCTAGCTTTTAATATTGATTTTTGTTAAGCGAGTCAGACGAAACCGCGCAACCGACCTGCTTTATCCGCGTGCGCTGGCGTAATGGTTAGTTATGCGTAAATAAAATGTTCTACAAAAATATGCCTATCTCATATATATAAGCCACAATAAAGTATTATGTTTTTTTTTTTAAATTGAAAAGTGAATTATGAACATTATTATTAGGCATGGCATAATAATCCTTACGAACGAAAGCTACTTCGTTATCAAGAAAATTTTATGTAGATAAACTTTGCCCTTCATAACATGTTATTTGGAAAAATAGTTTGGGAGATAATGTGAAATTAAAATAAGTCGACACTCGGCTCGGACCCATGACTATAGATGTATTCGTGCGAACGAGCTGTGTAAGGTGTGACGCATAACCCTGGCCGGCTGATAAAAAAATGTCTATACTGAAGTATTATAAACCATCAACCTTCTTTTAAATTATACGCGGGTGAAACCGCGGGCACAGCTAGTATAATAATGAGAATGATGATTGCCCGCTACATACTATGCTGTATTTTATGCTTGTAAAATCAATTATGCCATAGTTAATAATCATATCAGATAGTTTTATTATATCCAGGGTATCTGCAGTCGTACTTATATCCTTGCTTATTCAAAAAAAAAAAATATTATATATATTTCAATTTTATTATAATGTTATATAAATATCATTTTCTACATTAAGTTACCTCAAAAAGTCAAACAAAATGATATAAATAAAAATTGTACTTTACTTTAAAAGTACAAAACAATACACAATAGATAATAACGTAACTTTAGTAATAGCATTCTTTACTCTTTATTAAAACGGTTCGATTAATTTTTTTATTATGTTGTCGCCTCTAGAATGGCGCTGTGCACCTCTTGCACCTCAGCTTAAGTACGTTTCGGCCCTGATTCTGTCTTTTACTAATGAAACCACGATTAATACTAAATCTACATTGTTGTAATCTTCTAGAAGTGAACTGATTTGCAATGATGCAGTTTGAAGTACCTACGCAATTCTATATATTGACAAATACTCGATATAATTATTTTGTTACGGCATCACGCATAAACACGATTATGCTTCTTTTTGTTTATAGCGATATTAAAATTAGTTCATTTTTCTCGACGCGGATTACTCAAAATATTAATTGAAAAACGAATAGACAGATGACACCACCTTATTCGTGAGTAGTGCTGGCCTTATGGAGGAATTACTTCTCATAATGGAGTGCGTGAGCCTTACGTTTGGATTAAAGTTAAACCGATCTAAGACAAAAATGATGATCGTGGATCGCGTCAACAACAACTCGCCCGAAGTGATACAGATCGCGAACTGCGACGTGGTCCAGACCTACGTTTACCTTGGGGCTTTGATCTCAAACAACGGTGGGTGCGTAGATGAAGTGGAACGGCGTATGGCCATAACCAGAGCTGCGATGGGGAGGCTGATTAAAGTATGGAGGAATCGCAACATTACAAAAGCCACCAAAATCAGGCTCCTGCGAACCCTTGTATTCCCCATCCTTCTTTACGCGGCAGAGACGTGGACAGTGCGTGAATTGGAAAAGGGGAATATAGATGCTCTGGAGATATGGTGCTGGCGGAAGATGCTCGGAATATCGTGGACGGAGTTTCGCACCAATGTGTCCATACTCCATGAGCTCAGCATTGTACAGCGTCTATCGGCCGTAGTACAGTCGCGCATACTACAGTACTTCGGACATGTGTCTAGGCGGGATAACGACTCCATAGAACGGCTGGTCGTGCAGGGAAGAGTGGAGAGAACTAGATCGCGCGGCAGGTCACCTATGCGCTGGAATGACCAAGTAAAATCCGCAGTAGGAGGCCGTGTATCTGACTGCGCCCGACAGTCTACAAACAGAGATAGATGGCGGGAGATCTTGCGGAGAGCTGTGTCTGCCTCTATCACCGACGTGGACGCCTCTATGTGACCACGACCGCTCTGCCAAGAGCGAAACGACAGAGAAGAAAGAAGAAGACACGATTCGACAATCCAAGTGAGCATGATGTCTGTTTATTTGGCGTTTCCCGCAGTGGCAGTTTGTGATAATGATGTTATATATTTTGGTTATCTCTAGAGGTCTATTTGTACAATAATCTTAAAAACGGATATCTTTGAACTTTTTGAGATAATATGTGATCTTTCGCCGTTTAGATTAAACGAAATATCATTTTCTCTTTTATTATATTGCAAACTTAAACTTAACTTGAAGTTAAAAAGAAAACTATCAGAGGTAAGTAGACTTTACAGGTTAACGAGTAATAGTCAATCTATACTAATATAATAAAGCGGAAGAGATTTTTTGTTTGTTAAACATTCAAATCTCTGAAACTAAGCAGTCGGATTCGAAAAAATATTTTTCTCAGATTCATGAGGAATAGTATAGGCTACTAGCTTTAGGCTACGCTTCTAAGCTGGCATTAAATATTTATTGTTATTAAGTAGGTAAGTCGGAAGGAACAGCGCACCCGAACTGGTTTATCCGCGTGCGCTGGCGTAATGATTAGTGATACGGAAATACAATGTTCTACAAAAGTATTGCTCCTTAGTTCATAAAAAAAAAAACTGCGATACCATATGCCTATCTCTTATACATAAGTCACAATAAGATATTTTGCGACAAAAATTTATAAGCATTATTATTAGGCATGACATATTAATTCTTACGTACGAAAGTTATTTCATCATCAAGACAGTTTTATACAGATAAACTTTGTCCTGTATAGCATGTTATTTGGACGCTAGTTTGGGCGATAATGGAAGATTCAACATTCGGTTCGAATCTATGACCATAGGTGTAGTGGAAAGAATGAGTCGTGTAAATTGTGGCCCATAACCCTGGCACGATACTTTTTTTAAATTGTTTTAACATTTTTTTTTTTGTTTACAATTATTATCTTTTTTTATGGATTTTTAGAATAGACAGATGTGCAATAGTTCAACATACATGTGGGAAAATGATTAATCATTACGTTTAAACGATTGGTTATTTGTACAGTATCCTCCAAGGACAATGGTCCTTCATCCAACATATAGAGCTATATATATTACCTTACACAATGTACCACACATTCTACATTAATGTACCTATTTGTATGCTGGATACCTGAGCATGGTATTATTTTTATTGAATCGGGTTATTATATTTTTAATGGTACGCCATCTAACATGTTATTTTGTTACTGCAGCCTATAGATACTTTACAAACAAAATAAAAAAGACTACAATCCTAACTTTTATTTTTATACACCGGGCTTGAGGGTAGCGCTGAAGCCACTCAGCCGCGAAACCGTGGCAACAAGCGCAAGGGTGCCCAAGTAGCCGAACCTCAGCTTGGGCTGTTGGCATCACGATCTATCTAATTCGCTATCCTTAATTCGATCTAACTAACTATACATATATACATGTTTCTGCTTTCTGGGAGGTGTCCCTTAGGATTACTTTGTTCTTAGTTGTAACCCTTTCCAGTGCGTTGTGACACTCGTTGATAAGCCCAGAGTCGTGCACTGTGTCGAAATAGGTTAATGCGAGGAATTTAACGTACGATTTGATCGAAGGAAGTTCAATATCTCTATAGAGGTCTTCGTTCCGAACGAACCATGGGGCATCGACTAAATTTCTACATAAGAACCGGTTTTGCAATTTTTGCATGTGGTAAAAGTTCGATTTAGACATATGTGCGAATGCGGCGCAACTATACGTTAGGATCGGAACGAAACATGTTACATATAGTCCTAACTAAGGCCAGTCAATAATAGGTTACTAAGTTACTAGTCCTGGCGTACTGCCAACCACATCTTTTATCGTACAGCAACAAACCAGCGAAATAACTGCTACTTTTTTCTCAAATAGAAAATGTTAACAAAGTCTGAAGTAATTAATTATCTCTTAGCACACACGAAGTTATTTATAAGTCCAAGTTTAAAAATATTTACTTACAAATTTAGCTAATTAAATTGTTATTATTTTGAAATCCTTTATTACCTTACATTGAAATTTATGAAAAATTATGATATTTTTAGTTATTGTATTTTCGCAGTGGGTTCGGACATTCCCTGTTATATGTCGCTCAATGCATATCTTCGATATGTTTGCGGTTTAACGGGCACTAAGGCGATGTGTCGTGAAGGTGGCTGTGGGTCCTGCATCGTTACCGTACGTGCTAAAAGGTTTCCAAGTGGAAAAATAGAAACCTTTTCTGTCAATTCTGTAAGTTTTGAAGCTTGAATATAATAAAAACCATGCGTACTTCAGTTTTCAACGTTTATAAGTACGGAGATAAAGAGTTCGATTCCTAATTTATTTGTACTTAGTCTGTATTTGTGCTTGTATATGTCAATATAATTATACAATACAGGGTAAAATCTCTACATTATGTATTTGTTATTTTACATTAATAGGAAAACTTAAAAACTAAAAGAAACAATAGTAAAAATAAACTCGAAAAAGAAGACCAAATACAAGTTTTCACAATTATAAACAAGAAAAGAAAGAGTCGGCCACGAAGAGAAATACATATACATATTACTGAGAAGGACTCTGCATAAACTGTCTTATACAAGACACACTTGTACTAAATACTCGTATGTCTTGTTGATATCTACTGGATTCAATATAACATAATATTTATATAAATTCAACGCTAATCCATATAACGGTATATTGGCGATAAAAACATGGAAAAAGTTACTTTTTTTTAAATACGTATTGGCAGTTGTTAATACCTGCTAAATATTTTAGTCGCGTTACAACGAGACCGTTTCTCGATCGTCCCGATTTCTTCTCGATGTTATTTGCACCGAAAAGCTCGAACTTATTGTGGGATTCAAATCAATACAGCATCGAACGCGTTGAGCGACTTCATAATACGTTGTTGAAATCTTATAAAAATATTGTATATATGTTCTATGGTGATGTTTTAATACTTAGTTAACACCTTATTTTATATTTTCATAGTGTCTAGTCCTCGTATTTTCTTGCCACGGTTGGGAGATAACTACTATCGAAGGCATTGGAAACAGATTAGACGGGTATAGCGACATACAGAAGCGTCTCGCTTCATTCAATGGGTCGCAATGCGGCTATTGCTCTCCCGGATGGATCATGAATATGAACAGGTTTGTAGAAACATAGTTTAGTCATTCATACAACGTCCACCAGTTACAGTGGCACTAGATAAGTGTGTAAGATAATAGGGATGCTCAAACATATTGAACGTGATCTACCACAGAATATTTAGATAACACGTGGTCGATTGTGAACCTACCAACACCATGTAAGATGATCGGTGTTCTAGCCGATAGCGATGTTTAGATTCCATTATTTCCATTTCTGAAAATGCTGACTAGCACAATTAAGTTACTGTTAACTTAAGAGTTATAACATGTCGTCCAAACGGCGACAGATATAAAAAGCTAAAAAAGTGAAAGTGAAGTAGTTGCGATTGACTCGAAAAATTATTGGGATCGACTTTTTGAGCATCCCTGGCATATAAAGACTTGTTCAAGCTCTCCTTTACCGTCCACAATAATATCACAGGTCTACGAAACCATAGTTGCATTGAAGCCTCCATCTCGGCGCAAACAAAACAAAACAAAAACAAACAATTTTTGCCACATTGTGAAACGTTACAATTATCTCCGGACCTGCGGGCCTCTCTCTTTCCTATTTCCTAGGCATTTCAGTAGCTAATATAGTCTCATATGTCAATTGACATCGCTGTTATTGGAATACGTCGTTGAATAAGCAAAATAGGCTTGATTAAACGTTCTAGTTTGGCTCTTGCTTACAAAACGAAATCTCTGTATTGGCCTCTTGATATGCAGTGTATTCATTTGGTTGTAATGTTATTAAAATACAGAATATAATACGACTATGTGCACCGGTAATTTTAGCGAAACATAAACAAGGTCGATAGTTTTTGTGACTAAAATATCCGGCTGGCTTTTATTTCGTTTTATTTTAAAATTAATTACTTAAAATTGAGATAACAATTGAACATCATCCTTTATGCGATTGTTTTAATTTTATTCGAGATTACATAATTTCGAGCGAATTTTCTGCAATTATTATTTTATGGTTCTGGCCCCTTCTATGCGGCGTTAAATTTTCAGGTATGTATATCTGTATATAAAGCTAATCTTTAATGCACACTTCTTCACTCTCCACACATTAAATTCACTTGCATTTTAGTATCCAAGAATTATACTAAACTCTCCGTTCGCATTTAGTTTCTTGGATTTTTTTTAAATTTTATAATTTTTGTCTTGTAAACGAATCCAACAAACAAAAAATTGCAATTAATTCTCTTCACATAAAACTTATTGACACAGCTTGAACGACAAGAACCTCACCATGCTCGAGTTAGAGAAATCTTTTGGGTGCAACACCTGCCGCTGCACCGGCTTCAGATCTATAATGGATGCTATGAAATCCTTCGCGACCGATGCTTCGCCAGAACTTTGCCAGAAAGTTAAAGACATCGAAGAAGTAAGCACTTGCACTAAAGGATGTCAACGCAAATGTTCCATTAAAAGTGAGGACAGTGATTGGAGTATTATTGAAGATACTGAAAAAACTGAAAGCGTAATTGCCTTAGATTTCGGAGAGCATAAATTCTACAAGGTCCATGATCAATCTGATATCTTTGACATATTTAAAAAACATGGTGTTGATTCTTATATGCTGGTAGATGGGAACACTGGCAAAGGTGAGAACTTGTTGTATTAATTTCTATAGAAATAAAATCCAATGTTAGTATTTGTGTATGTAATATACAGTGTAACGCCTGCATAACTTTGAGATTCCATTGTCTTTTCATACTGACAAATATTGTAGTTATAAAAACTGAGTGAAATGCAGAAGAATACATAAAAAATGGGAAGACGGATCTACAGTCAGGTTAATAACTCCTAGAAAATGTAAATTATTGAACAAATATTTAAGAATTCAGTTAAGTTTTCATGACAAGTATTATCTTTTCAGGTATCGTAGAGACTTTCGAGTATCCCAAAATTCTTATAGACATAAGTGCAGTAAAATCTCTAAAGGAGTACATGATTGATCAAAATCTGATTCTTGGAGCTAACATTTCACTTCAAGACTGTATAACAATATTCAAGACGGTTTCTAAAGTTAACAGTGATTTCACTTATTTGGTCGAGTTTGTTAAACATTTTGAACAAATTGCTCATATACCTGTTAGAAAGGTAAAAAAATATTTTATTGACTACAAAGTTTTGGCATAAGTTAAGGATAAATAGTAGCTTATAACCAGTGCTGGCTTATATATACCGCAAATAACATTATTAACAAATAGGAATTTGGTCTCTTATATTGATGGCAATGGTTTAAAACATCAAACCTTCTATTAGTTTTTAGATATTGTCCTGTCATGTTGTAATTTGGATGACTAATGAAAACATCTTGATAAGTGTTTTATATTATTAACATATTTCAAAAAACTATATAACAAAGACTCAAAGTTGTTACTATAAACATAAATATAAGTCATTAATAGTAGACTTACATAGTTTTATTTTTAATTATAAATCTATAGCATACATTTTCGGGCAAATAATTTTCAAAAATCTTATTTCTATTTGAGCTGTCTAAATTTATAAAAAGCAGATAAATTGTATCCACAGTTTCACTGAATAAAATTGTTTTCATTCCAGATTGCCTCAATAGCAGGTAACTTAATGTACAAACGTGCATATCCTAATTACCAATCAGACGTTTTCCTTCTCTTTGAGTGTGTCGGTGCTATTATGACTGTTCGTAAGTAATTTATATCGATTTCAGAATAACAGAATAATTTCAAACAAAAATTTGTTATATGAATCTATTTTTTAACATAAGGTACATGGAATAATCAAACGGTAACGATGAGTTTACAAAACTTCCTGAAATACAACATGCAAGGATGCGTGATGAAGAGCGTAGAGCTACCGCCGCTTTCAGCCCAATCATATTTACTCAGAAGTTACAAAGTAAGAAATGAAATATGCTTTCTGTAAAATTTACAACTATGAAATATGAAGTCATGAGCAATGGCATAGGCAAACATGAGCATAGGTAATACTATAAAGAATTAATATGAGGAAGAAGCTAATCTCATGCAGTTACTAAAATTATTTGTACTGCAATTTTAAGTAGAACGTTTCACCTTAAAATAAAGTTGATATCACTAAATGTGTTCTGCCATCAATTATTTGAATAAAACTCTTCCAGATAATGCCACGGAACCAGAACGCATTAGCGATAGTAAATGCAGCTTTCCTGGTCAAACTCGACAAAAATAAGAAAGTAGAACATGCAAGTATAGTATACGGTAATATCAATCCAAATTTTGTACACGCAACTCTCACGGAATCATATTTGAAGGAGAAGTATCTATTCGATAACAAAACACTGCAAGGAGCAATTCGAGTATTAAATAATGAACTTATACCAAACGATAATCCACCTGAACAATCTCCAAGCTGCAGGAAGAAATTGGCTATTGGTTTGTTTTATAAGGTGAGTATTACAACAGTAAATATTTCTAAACATTTTTGTTATAACTCGATATCAGTGATTGGTTTAAAACAGCAACCTTAGCGTTTCTTGTTAGTTCTTCTCTAAGAAAAAGTACCTTCCGAAATGGTTGTAGCGTTATTTGGAATATTGAATATAATACATCAGTTACGTTGTATCCTTTAGATACTTTAACTTAAGAAGTAATTATAGTTTAGTATATATACACAATAAAATTAAAAATCTAACACGCTCATAAATAATAATAATTGTTTCTTTTTTATTGTAAAAAGTAATTATTTTATTATTATTTATTTTTACTATTAAAATTTTTACAATTAGTTTAGTTAAAGGCATCCTATCCTATTAAACCTCTAAAGATTGTCTTAGTATGTGCCATGACCTGAGGTTTATTAGGTTATTCAATGCGTTGTTTGTAATATAATTTGTTTGTAATTTCAGGACATTTTCAGCATAATTATATAAGAAGTTACCAACTATACAAGTATAGTTTATTCAAATTTTATTTTAAAAGATTATTAAAAAATTGAATTATCATAATAAAAAAATATTCTCATAAGAAAGAGTTGCTTGAAATATATATGTGCTTAAATATTCTCCATTCCTTGTTTTGTATGAAAGAGCATTCGCTTTAAATTTTGATGGAATTATTCTAAGCCCATAAAATAGTTTTAAGATCGTCTTTATAATATTGAAAATGACTATATTTGAACAGTACCTAATATGAATATCTGATCGTAAGGAAGTAGGTACAATACTTACAATACAATAGGTAAACAACATAATTTGAACATTGACAAATTTGGATAGGTAAACTTTACGTCAGGTCTCACGAGTATTAAGTGTCTTTAACTACTTTTACAGGATCGAAAGGGAATCGCTGATGAATAGCATGAATTTAAACTGTTAAAATATAGGTGTTTGTCATAGCATTTCAGAATCTTGTTCGGATGATGCCAAGATGCTGTATGACCTAGTAGTGCTATCTCATCAGCGACTCTTCTGATTTGAATCTAAAAAGGATAGGGTAAGATGGGACTAATATACTCGATGGAATAAAACCTTAAAACAAAAAAAAATACATGGAAAATAAAAGGCAAATATAGTAATTTTGTTGGTATTGTCTAATATTGTTTAACAATGATTTGTTTATTTTCACAGTTCCTACTTAATATATGTCCCAGAGACTCCTGTGATACCATATATCGTACTGGAGGCGACCTTCTCACGCGGCCGGTATCTCAAGGTACACAGGATTACCAAACAGATCCCACACTTTACCCTATCAATCAGCCCATACAGAAGTTAGAGGCCATGATTCAGTGTTCCGGAGAAGCTAAGTATACAAATGATTTACCAGCACAGCCTGGTCAGGTCTTTGCAGCCTTCGTGCTTTCTACTATACACGGTGGGAATGTAGACAAAATTTACAAGGAAGAAATACTGGTAATTATAATTTTACAGGACGACTTATATACTAGTTTTGATAAAATGGTATAAAGATAAGTTATACTATTAAAAATGGTGTGTACTTATTTATATACGAACGTAAAAAGTTTTCTTATTTAGCGTAACAAACCAAAAATAACTATTAATTTTATCCTGCGTGCCAACAACATGATGAAGTTAGTCATCTATATCTTTACATATTATAAAACTCAACTTCTTTCTGTCTGTCTGTACGTTTATGCTCTTTTCACGCGAAAACCGCTTATAAGATTTACATGATGTTTTGTTTAAATTCATAGCCATATTATCTGGCCAGGTTATAGGATATATTTTGTAAGATAAAGTAACAACCGAAATAAGTAGTGAAGATAATCGTGAATCAATTCGGAAATATCGGATTTGGGACGCTTAAATGGCTTACGGTGAGTAAACCATACGAGATATATAAAATTAATGTTTACTAGAGTATTGTAGATCTTAAAATGAAATACAAAAAAGTCAGCGATAGCATATATTTATATTCTGAGGATCACCGACAATAAGCATTTTTGTCTTCTATCTTTTGAGCGGGGGCATCACGATGCGCACGTGCTTCGGCATTCTGTAGTCCACGCGAGAGTAGCCGCGGGCATAGCTAGTCAATAGTAATGTCATTTTACTCGCTTATTTTAAATCAAAATAGTGTCATACCGGATCGAAAAAATGTATGGGACATGGATGAAAAGTATATTAAATATTGAAGATAGTGGCTTTACTTGTGCCGGGAATCGAACCAACTAAAAATGCAAAAAACCGATATTTAGTATATTATTGTGCCAAGCGATAGAGTCTATTATAAAGTCTATTTATATAAGTTTGGCACTACTCGTCAGCAGATTGGGACGGAATACGGGATTACTTTGCATTCATTCCTTGGTGTTAGCATTGCTTTGATGGGAAAGATCCTTCAACGATTGCCGAAGCGGTTGCAGACGAGATTGGAATCGCAATGTGATATTATATTCCGTCTTCCGATATCGTCTGTAATCGCAAAGGATACTTTTGGTACAATCGCGATTACGCTGTTGATAACAAGCCGCGTATCGTGATTGGGCCAGGGGTCTCACAAACAAGGATCCTAATATTAAGTCCCTTAAATCAGCGTACAACTCTGCCACCAAGGCCTGTAAGAGGACCTACATTAGAGCGGATGCCCAGCCCACGGATAGGTCATGATCTCGTAGGTCAACCGGCTAACAGTCGAGTCTACTGGAGTCTGGCCAAAGCCGTGCAAGCTAATTTATGTTGTCCAGCATTGCCCCCGCTGAAGTACTCTGTTGGATCACTGGCTCACGAGCCGCAAGATAACATTACTAGCTAATATTTCCCAGTTGCGGTGTCACAATGCCCAAGTTACGATTCAGGCAATGTGACGTGCTTCGAGAATTCCAGTGATCCGGACGGTATCCCAGCGGTTGTACTTAAAATATATGCAGCTGAGTTGTCTCCAGTGTTGACGCGCCTTTACTGCCATTATGAAAAAACTGATAAGTTCAATGATCTCAAAGTTATGTCTTCCTCTGTGATATTGTACTGATGTAAAATATTCGGCCCTCTCCTCCTTAAAGGCATGGTCCGCCGAGGTGACCTCGGGAGGAGGTAGGTTGTTGGCGGTGTCGCTTGACATCGCTAACGCCTTCAACAGTCTGCCGCATGGTGTCATACGAGAGGCACTCCGGTATTACGGAGTTGGAGTTGGAGGCGGCTGTTGGAGGACTACCTCCAAGGTAGGGAGGTCGTATTCGCGGACGGCCAGGGTTGTGTGATCCGGCGCTACGACGGTTGCGGGGTTCCACAGGGGTCGGTGTTAGGGCCGCTCCTGTAGAATATGGGCTACGACTGGGTACTCCGCGTAGCGCTCCCTTCGGGGATGCGCATTATATGCTACGCGGACGATACCCTAGTCGTAGCCCAGGGCGGGACTTGGCCAGAGGTGGCGCGCCTGGCTACGGAGGGTGTGGCCCTCGTAGTCGGCCGCATAGAGCTATTGGGCCTCAGAGTGGCGGTCGAGAAAACCGAGGCTCTGCTGCTCCACGGGCCTCGTTGCGGGCCGCCTCCTGGGGCCCATATAATTATTGAAGGGTACAGGGTCCAGGTTGGGACCCAGATGAAGTATCTTGGCCTCACCCTGGACGGGAGATGGCGGTTCGAGTCCCACTTTAAGGGACTCGGACCGCGGATAGTGGGAGCGGCGGCGGCTCTCGGCCGGCTCCTTCCGAATACGGGAGGGCCGGGTGCGAGCTGCCGACGCCTTTATGCGGGGGTCGTGCGGAGCATGGCCGTCTACGCCCTTAGCGCCCATAACAAGCGAGTGCTGCGTACAGCGCAGCGTGTTGTGGCGTTAAGGGTGATCCGGGGATACCGAACGGTGTCCGCGGGGGCGGCCTGTGTGCTCGCCGGCTCCCCGCCGTGGGAGCTGGAAGCGGAGATGCTCGCCACCGTGTATCAGTTCACAGTGGCGAGGAAGGAAATAGGAGAGCCACCAGCTCCCACAGAGTTTACAAAAATTAGATGGGAGGGGCAGGCAGAGGTGCTGCGGCGATGGAAGGAGGACCTGGCGGATCATGAATATGAACAGGTTTGTAGAAACATAGTTTAGTCATTCATACAACGTCCACCAGTTACAGTGGCACTAGATAAGTGTGTAAGATAATAGGGATGCTCAAACATATTGAACGTGATCTACCACAGAATATTTAGATAACACGTGGTCGATTGTGAACCTACCAACACCATGTAAGATGATCGGTGTTCTAGCCGATAGCGATGTTTAGATTCCATTATTTCCATTTCTGAAAATGCTGACTAGCACAATTAAGTTACTGTTAACTTAAGAGTTATAACATGTCGTCCAAACGGCGACAGATATAAAAAGCTAAAAAAGTGAAAGTGAAGTAGTTGCGATTGACTCGAAAAATTATTGGGATCGACTTTTTGAGCATCCCTGGCATATAAAGACTTGTTCAAGCTCTCCTTTACCGTCCACAATAATATCACAGGTCTACGAAACCATAGTTGCATTGAAGCCTCCATCTCGGCGCAAACAAAACAAAACAAAAACAAACAATTTTTGCCACATTGTGAAACGTTACAATTATCTCCGGACCTGCGGGCCTCTCTCTTTCCTATTTCCTAGGCATTTCAGTAGCTAATATAGTCTCATATGTCAATTGACATCGCTGTTATTGGAATACGTCGTTGAATAAGCAAAATAGGCTTGATTAAACGTTCTAGTTTGGCTCTTGCTTACAAAACGAAATCTCTGTATTGGCCTCTTGATATGCAGTGTATTCATTTGGTTGTAATGTTATTAAAATACAGAATATAATACGACTATGTGCACCGGTAATTTTAGCGAAACATAAACAAGGTCGATAGTTTTTGTGACTAAAATATCCGGCTGGCTTTTATTTCGTTTTATTTTAAAATTAATTACTTAAAATTGAGATAACAATTGAACATCATCCTTTATGCGATTGTTTTAATTTTATTCGAGATTACATAATTTCGAGCGAATTTTCTGCAATTATTATTTTATGGTTCTGGCCCCTTCTATGCGGCGTTAAATTTTCAGGTATGTATATCTGTATATAAAGCTAATCTTTAATGCACACTTCTTCACTCTCCACACATTAAATTCACTTGCATTTTAGTATCCAAGAATTATACTAAACTCTCCGTTCGCATTTAGTTTCTTGGATTTTTTTTAAATTTTATAATTTTTGTCTTGTAAACGAATCCAACAAACAAAAAATTGCAATTAATTCTCTTCACATAAAACTTATTGACACAGCTTGAACGACAAGAACCTCACCATGCTCGAGTTAGAGAAATCTTTTGGGTGCAACACCTGCCGCTGCACCGGCTTCAGATCTATAATGGATGCTATGAAATCCTTCGCGACCGATGCTTCGCCAGAACTTTGCCAGAAAGTTAAAGACATCGAAGAAGTAAGCACTTGCACTAAAGGATGTCAACGCAAATGTTCCATTAAAAGTGAGGACAGTGATTGGAGTATTATTGAAGATACTGAAAAAACTGAAAGCGTAATTGCCTTAGATTTCGGAGAGCATAAATTCTACAAGGTCCATGATCAATCTGATATCTTTGACATATTTAAAAAACATGGTGTTGATTCTTATATGCTGGTAGATGGGAACACTGGCAAAGGTGAGAACTTGTTGTATTAATTTCTATAGAAATAAAATCCAATGTTAGTATTTGTGTATGTAATATACAGTGTAACGCCTGCATAACTTTGAGATTCCATTGTCTTTTCATACTGACAAATATTGTAGTTATAAAAACTGAGTGAAATGCAGAAGAATACATAAAAAATGGGAAGACGGATCTACAGTCAGGTTAATAACTCCTAGAAAATGTAAATTATTGAACAAATATTTAAGAATTCAGTTAAGTTTTCATGACAAGTATTATCTTTTCAGGTATCGTAGAGACTTTCGAGTATCCCAAAATTCTTATAGACATAAGTGCAGTAAAATCTCTAAAGGAGTACATGATTGATCAAAATCTGATTCTTGGAGCTAACATTTCACTTCAAGACTGTATAACAATATTCAAGACGGTTTCTAAAGTTAACAGTGATTTCACTTATTTGGTCGAGTTTGTTAAACATTTTGAACAAATTGCTCATATACCTGTTAGAAAGGTAAAAAAATATTTTATTGACTACAAAGTTTTGGCATAAGTTAAGGATAAATAGTAGCTTATAACCAGTGCTGGCTTATATATACCGCAAATAACATTATTAACAAATAGGAATTTGGTCTCTTATATTGATGGCAATGGTTTAAAACATCAAACCTTCTATTAGTTTTTAGATATTGTCCTGTCATGTTGTAATTTGGATGACTAATGAAAACATCTTGATAAGTGTTTTATATTATTAACATATTTCAAAAAACTATATAACAAAGACTCAAAGTTGTTACTATAAACATAAATATAAGTCATTAATAGTAGACTTACATAGTTTTATTTTTAATTATAAATCTATAGCATACATTTTCGGGCAAATAATTTTCAAAAATCTTATTTCTATTTGAGCTGTCTAAATTTATAAAAAGCAGATAAATTGTATCCACAGTTTCACTGAATAAAATTGTTTTCATTCCAGATTGCCTCAATAGCAGGTAACTTAATGTACAAACGTGCATATCCTAATTACCAATCAGACGTTTTCCTTCTCTTTGAGTGTGTCGGTGCTATTATGACTGTTCGTAAGTAATTTATATCGATTTCAGAATAACAGAATAATTTCAAACAAAAATTTGTTATATGAATCTATTTTTTAACATAAGGTACATGGAATAATCAAACGGTAACGATGAGTTTACAAAACTTCCTGAAATACAACATGCAAGGATGCGTGATGAAGAGCGTAGAGCTACCGCCGCTTTCAGCCCAATCATATTTACTCAGAAGTTACAAAGTAAGAAATGAAATATGCTTTCTGTAAAATTTACAACTATGAAATATGAAGTCATGAGCAATGGCATAGGCAAACATGAGCATAGGTAATACTATAAAGAATTAATATGAGGAAGAAGCTAATCTCATGCAGTTACTAAAATTATTTGTACTGCAATTTTAAGTAGAACGTTTCACCTTAAAATAAAGTTGATATCACTAAATGTGTTCTGCCATCAATTATTTGAATAAAACTCTTCCAGATAATGCCACGGAACCAGAACGCATTAGCGATAGTAAATGCAGCTTTCCTGGTCAAACTCGACAAAAATAAGAAAGTAGAACATGCAAGTATAGTATACGGTAATATCAATCCAAATTTTGTACACGCAACTCTCACGGAATCATATTTGAAGGAGAAGTATCTATTCGATAACAAAACACTGCAAGGAGCAATTCGAGTATTAAATAATGAACTTATACCAAACGATAATCCACCTGAACAATCTCCAAGCTGCAGGAAGAAATTGGCTATTGGTTTGTTTTATAAGGTGAGTATTACAACAGTAAATATTTCTAAACATTTTTGTTATAACTCGATATCAGTGATTGGTTTAAAACAGCAACCTTAGCGTTTCTTGTTAGTTCTTCTCTAAGAAAAAGTACCTTCCGAAATGGTTGTAGCGTTATTTGGAATATTGAATATAATACATCAGTTACGTTGTATCCTTTAGATACTTTAACTTAAGAAGTAATTATAGTTTAGTATATATACACAATAAAATTAAAAATCTAACACGCTCATAAATAATAATAATTGTTTCTTTTTTATTGTAAAAAGTAATTATTTTATTATTATTTATTTTTACTATTAAAATTTTTACAATTAGTTTAGTTAAAGGCATCCTATCCTATTAAACCTCTAAAGATTGTCTTAGTATGTGCCATGACCTGAGGTTTATTAGGTTATTCAATGCGTTGTTTGTAATATAATTTGTTTGTAATTTCAGGACATTTTCAGCATAATTATATAAGAAGTTACCAACTATACAAGTATAGTTTATTCAAATTTTATTTTAAAAGATTATTAAAAAATTGAATTATCATAATAAAAAAATATTCTCATAAGAAAGAGTTGCTTGAAATATATATGTGCTTAAATATTCTCCATTCCTTGTTTTGTATGAAAGAGCATTCGCTTTAAATTTTGATGGAATTATTCTAAGCCCATAAAATAGTTTTAAGATCGTCTTTATAATATTGAAAATGACTATATTTGAACAGTACCTAATATGAATATCTGATCGTAAGGAAGTAGGTACAATACTTACAATACAATAGGTAAACAACATAATTTGAACATTGACAAATTTGGATAGGTAAACTTTACGTCAGGTCTCACGAGTATTAAGTGTCTTTAACTACTTTTACAGGATCGAAAGGGAATCGCTGATGAATAGCATGAATTTAAACTGTTAAAATATAGGTGTTTGTCATAGCATTTCAGAATCTTGTTCGGATGATGCCAAGATGCTGTATGACCTAGTAGTGCTATCTCATCAGCGACTCTTCTGATTTGAATCTAAAAAGGATAGGGTAAGATGGGACTAATATACTCGATGGAATAAAACCTTAAAACAAAAAAAAATACATGGAAAATAAAAGGCAAATATAGTAATTTTGTTGGTATTGTCTAATATTGTTTAACAATGATTTGTTTATTTTCACAGTTCCTACTTAATATATGTCCCAGAGACTCCTGTGATACCATATATCGTACTGGAGGCGACCTTCTCACGCGGCCGGTATCTCAAGGTACACAGGATTACCAAACAGATCCCACACTTTACCCTATCAATCAGCCCATACAGAAGTTAGAGGCCATGATTCAGTGTTCCGGAGAAGCTAAGTATACAAATGATTTACCAGCACAGCCTGGTCAGGTCTTTGCAGCCTTCGTGCTTTCTACTATACACGGTGGGAATGTAGACAAAATTTACAAGGAAGAAATACTGGTAATTATAATTTTACAGGACGACTTATATACTAGTTTTGATAAAATGGTATAAAGATAAGTTATACTATTAAAAATGGTGTGTACTTATTTATATACGAACGTAAAAAGTTTTCTTATTTAGCGTAACAAACCAAAAATAACTATTAATTTTATCCTGCGTGCCAACAACATGATGAAGTTAGTCATCTATATCTTTACATATTATAAAACTCAACTTCTTTCTGTCTGTCTGTACGTTTATGCTCTTTTCACGCGAAAACCGCTTATAAGATTTACATGATGTTTTGTTTAAATTCATAGCCATATTATCTGGCCAGGTTATAGGATATATTTTGTAAGATAAAGTAACAACCGAAATAAGTAGTGAAGATAATCGTGAATCAATTCGGAAATATCGGATTTGGGACGCTTAAATGGCTTACGGTGAGTAAACCATACGAGATATATAAAATTAATGTTTACTAGAGTATTGTAGATCTTAAAATGAAATACAAAAAAGTCAGCGATAGCATATATTTATATTCTGAGGATCACCGACAATAAGCATTTTTGTCTTCTATCTTTTGAGCGGGGGCATCACGATGCGCACGTGCTTCGGCATTCTGTAGTCCACGCGAGAGTAGCCGCGGGCATAGCTAGTCAATAGTAATGTCATTTTACTCGCTTATTTTAAATCAAAATAGTGTCATACCGGATCGAAAAAATGTATGGGACATGGATGAAAAGTATATTAAATATTGAAGATAGTGGCTTTACTTGTGCCGGGAATCGAACCAACTAAAAATGCAAAAAACCGATATTTAGTATATTATTGTGCCAAGCGATAGAGTCTATTATAAAGTCTATTTATATAAGTTTGGCACTACTCGTCAGCAGATTGGGACGGAATACGGGATTACTTTGCATTCATTCCTTGGTGTTAGCATTGCTTTGATGGGAAAGATCCTTCAACGATTGCCGAAGCGGTTGCAGACGAGATTGGAATCGCAATGTGATATTATATTCCGTCTTCCGATATCGTCTGTAATCGCAAAGGATACTTTTGGTACAATCGCGATTACGCTGTTGATAACAAGCCGCGTATCGTGATTGGGCCAGGGGTCTCACAAACAAGGATCCTAATATTAAGTCCCTTAAATCAGCGTACAACTCTGCCACCAAGGCCTGTAAGAGGACCTACATTAGAGCGGATGCCCAGCCCACGGATAGGTCATGATCTCGTAGGTCAACCGGCTAACAGTCGAGTCTACTGGAGTCTGGCCAAAGCCGTGCAAGCTAATTTATGTTGTCCAGCATTGCCCCCGCTGAAGTACTCTGTTGGATCACTGGCTCACGAGCCGCAAGATAACATTACTAGCTAATATTTCCCAGTTGCGGTGTCACAATGCCCAAGTTACGATTCAGGCAATGTGACGTGCTTCGAGAATTCCAGTGATCCGGACGGTATCCCAGCGGTTGTACTTAAAATATATGCAGCTGAGTTGTCTCCAGTGTTGACGCGCCTTTACTGCCATTATGAAAAAACTGATAAGTTCAATGATCTCAAAGTTATGTCTTCCTCTGTGATATTGTACTGATGTAAAATATTCGGCCCTCTCCTCCTTAAAGGCATGGTCCGCCGAGGTGACCTCGGGAGGAGGTAGGTTGTTGGCGGTGTCGCTTGACATCGCTAACGCCTTCAACAGTCTGCCGCATGGTGTCATACGAGAGGCACTCCGGTATTACGGAGTTGGAGTTGGAGGCGGCTGTTGGAGGACTACCTCCAAGGTAGGGAGGTCGTATTCGCGGACGGCCAGGGTTGTGTGATCCGGCGCTACGACGGTTGCGGGGTTCCACAGGGGTCGGTGTTAGGGCCGCTCCTGTAGAATATGGGCTACGACTGGGTACTCCGCGTAGCGCTCCCTTCGGGGATGCGCATTATATGCTACGCGGACGATACCCTAGTCGTAGCCCAGGGCGGGACTTGGCCAGAGGTGGCGCGCCTGGCTACGGAGGGTGTGGCCCTCGTAGTCGGCCGCATAGAGCTATTGGGCCTCAGAGTGGCGGTCGAGAAAACCGAGGCTCTGCTGCTCCACGGGCCTCGTTGCGGGCCGCCTCCTGGGGCCCATATAATTATTGAAGGGTACAGGGTCCAGGTTGGGACCCAGATGAAGTATCTTGGCCTCACCCTGGACGGGAGATGGCGGTTCGAGTCCCACTTTAAGGGACTCGGACCGCGGATAGTGGGAGCGGCGGCGGCTCTCGGCCGGCTCCTTCCGAATACGGGAGGGCCGGGTGCGAGCTGCCGACGCCTTTATGCGGGGGTCGTGCGGAGCATGGCCGTCTACGCCCTTAGCGCCCATAACAAGCGAGTGCTGCGTACAGCGCAGCGTGTTGTGGCGTTAAGGGTGATCCGGGGATACCGAACGGTGTCCGCGGGGGCGGCCTGTGTGCTCGCCGGCTCCCCGCCGTGGGAGCTGGAAGCGGAGATGCTCGCCACCGTGTATCAGTTCACAGTGGCGAGGAAGGAAATAGGAGAGCCACCAGCTCCCACAGAGTTTACAAAAATTAGATGGGAGGGGCAGGCAGAGGTGCTGCGGCGATGGAAGGAGGACCTGGCGGATGCGCGCTATGGCCGTTATACTATAGACGCCGTCCGCCCGGTCCTCGAAAGGTGGTGTGCCAGGGAGCAGGGCTCCCTGACGTTTAGGCTTGTGCAGGTGCTGTCCGGACATGGTTGCTTCGGATGGTACCTGCACCGAATAGCTCGTAGGGAGCCCACAACTGCATGCCATGAGTGCGGTGCTGTGGAGGATAGGGCGCAGCACACTCTCTCTGAGTGTGCTGCGTGGGATGGTCAGCGCCGCGCTCTGGCTGCGGTGGTGGGAGAGGACCTCTCGCTGCCGAGTGTGGTGAAAGCCATGCTCGACAGTGGGGGGTCATGGACTGCGATGGTCGCCTTCTGCGAGAATTTAATCTCCTCTTAGCGGCCCTCTCCGAAACAGACGAGCGGGTTGTAGGAGGAGGCGATTTGCTCGCCTTCTCCCGCCGCCCTAGCCGAACCAGGGAGGACGGGTCGGGGGGCCCGTCTTTCCATTGCACTGGTTCGGCGGACGGGGAAGACAGTTAGGACCGAACTGTCTCCCGTTAATGCCGGGGGCCGGGCAATTTGCTTAGCTAGCCTCCGGGGAGACGCGGTAGTATGCTTCCAGCGGTCCCTTGTCGCCTCGTTAAGGCGGCGGATAAAAAAAATATGTAATATTAATATCATAATGTTACGTAACAAAAGATAACACAAATAAGGATAATAGTTTCTTACCGTCACATAACTAACAAGTGACATTTTTACGTGCCACGGACATGTAATAAAATCAGAATATTGTATAAATATATGTCAATTAATTACGTATGTCTGATATAACTGCTAATCACATCGATATACAACTGAGAAGGTGCTTTTCTATATACAGTTGATATATTAATAAAGTCAGATGTTTTCATGGTTATTTTATTTATGTTGATACGAGATTCCGCTGACATGATTTTCGTGCTGGGTATCGTTTGGTTTTATACACCGGGAATAAGGGTAAAGGTATGTTTATATGAACAAATTATTAGCTGCTACAAGAGTGCTATTCACCTTCCGAAATACCTCCAGTATTTACTGTTGGCTCCAGCCATCCAAATAGTAATAATTATATGTAATATTTTTTTTGCATTTATTATTATTAAGTGATTAATTTAATTGTCTTAATAAAATAGTTACACTTGCATATTTTCAATTTAAATTCCCAGTATAAATAACATGGGATTTTAGGTATTGAATAATTAGTTTTAATTTAAAAAGAAATCCAACAGCTGAGTTCAACTTTATAATAGGTATTTCTTAGAATCTTGCAGTTTTTTAGGTATAATAATTTTTAAACCAATTTCAGAAAAAACATGAACGAATGCGATTAATCTAGAATAAAAATATAAAACTATGATAAATTTGAACTCTGGCAAGTTTCAAGCGTTTCAATCGATTAATTACTTTGGACGGAATAAATAATTAATAAATTATTTAAAAAGTAAAAATATATAGTACTAACGTGGTAATACTGTCCAATTCTGCTAAAGGACCGTCCTAATTGTGCATAGTTTAGAATAAAATAGCCGTAAGATAGTAATGAGATAAAAAAACATGCACTTCGGTGCCTACTTTTAATTAGATAAACTAATTTTCATATCACGTCAGTATCCCAAGAGAAGTGATGAAAACCAAGAATTTTTATTTACAGAAAATTAGCGGAGTTATTGCCATTTATACAGCTGAAGACATTCCCGGTGTTAACTCTTTTATTCTCCCGGGCTTGCGAAAGGAAGTCGAGAATGAAGAGGTCTTAGCTACAGACATTAAATTTTTCGGCCAACCAATAGCAATACTGGTTGCAGAAAACGAAGAACTCGCTGCAACCGTAGCTAAAAAAGTTAGAGTAACTTATAAAAATGTCAAATCAGATCCTCCAGTTTTAACAATCGAAGAAGCTAAAAAACATAGTTTGAGATGCGTTGATGGAGATGGATCCATTGCACCAACAGACAGAGGAACCAATATCACGAATGTTATTAAGGGTGTATATGAAATAGAAGGACAGTATCATTATTATATGGAACCGCTTTCTACTGTGGTGATCCCAGTCGATAACGGATATGAGGTGCACGACTCATCACAATGGATGGAATTGACACAAACTGCTGTAGCCAGATGTTTAAACATTAATGAAAGCAAGTGCGTGTGACTTTTTATATATAATTGATGGATTTGTTTTTGTATAGTTTTTCTTATAAGAGACTATGTAACTGGGTTATCTGCTTGGGCGTTAATTTAGTGGGGCGCCAAGTTTATATGTTTGAGAAAGAACTTGTTTCACTAAAGATCATAAGATTCACGACAAGTCGTATTATAAATGCTTATTTGACTTTTGAATGTATGCTAAGTTGATTTTTAAACACGTACATTGTATTTATTATATGTATTTCTGCTAGGGAAATTATTTATACATCTAGAAATGATAAATTCCAAAGGGAACTGCCAAGTTTTTACTCCGGTTTAGAAAATCCGTTCCGATCCGAGGCTAACATTAAATGTGGATTGGTTTTTTGTAATGATGATTGATATAACATAAGTTTGTTAATTTAGTACTGTTTTATTTATTAGGGTAGTAGTGAAAGTGTCTCGTTTAGGCGGTGGCTTCGGTGGTAAAATAAGTCGTAACGGGCAAGTAGCTGCGGCGTGCGCTTTAGCTGCTTGTAAATTAAACAGGCCCTGCAGATTTATACTACCGCTACAGACTAACCTCACTATTGCCGGAAAAAGGGTGCCGACCCAATGCACATATGAGGTAATTTATTATTCAATTTTTCCATTTAAAACATGAAATGTTATTATAAGTAATTTAAATAATTAAGTATATAATTGTAAAAAAACTAGCGATCGTTACAGGCAGCAATAGATTTTAAGAAACTATCTAATTTAAAAAAAATGTTGTGTTAACTGTAATATTACATTTTGTTTTGATTTGTTATGCCATATAAGACTTATTGTTATTTTAGGTTGGTACAGATGATGATGGTAAAATTCAATATCTCGAAGCAACTATGACGCAAGACGAAGGATGCTCTCCGAATGAGAATATTACTTGGGTCACCAGTTCATCATTTCCTAACTGTTACGATTCTTCGACTTTTACTCTGAAAACAGCTACAGTTATGACAGATACAGCATCTAACACTTACGCGCGGGCACCAGGTAGCTTGTCTATACTAGAACTCGTTTATTTATCATCAAATCGCATTAAAAAACTCCAAAATTTTATTATGATAAATCTGAACTTACTTGGCAAAACTGTAGCAAAATCAACAAAGAAATCAAAAGTCTTATCTGCACTTGCACAGTGGATTATCTGCAGTCGACTTTGCAAAAAAAAAGCTTAAGCACAGTTGTATAAGTCATAAATTGGACTTAAAAACATTACAAATTACACAAATATAATTTCCTAAATATATAAATTACTGATATGTGGGTAATTTTGCAGATTTTGAATTTATAATAAAATATTATAAAACTCAAGAGATTGTTGTTTATTTGAAGATGCTAATCTCTGCAACTAACAGACAGATATGTAAAATATTTTTTTGCATTTTATATTTATATTTTATATTCTATTTATTGCCGAAGTCCATACAGGGTATCAGGGAACCGCTATCATTTTTTATTCATCATTTATATACATTATAATTTTTTCATCGGGACCGATTTTTTTCCTGATCCCATCATCATAAGTATCATCAGTATTAACTATCGTCTGCCTTCGTTTTCGGTAGCGGTTCCCTAATACCCGTTATAACTTCACGCTACGACCCTAAAAAGTTGAGGAATTAACGTCAAGATACCTGGAAAGCTGTAGGCAAATGTGTGCAAAAAAAAAGTGAGATCAGACTACACGGGTGAGTTGAAGGCGGCGCGGTGTAGAGTTTACTGAATAACTTTAACACGGGTGAAAACGTGGGCCATAGCTAGTTTATAAATAAAATGTCAATAAATGGCATTACCCTTTCTATAAAGATATCTTGTTAAACAGGTACTTGTGAAGGAATCGCATCTATAGAACACATCATGAACCACATTGCATTCGCGGTAAAAAAAGATCCATTGGCTGTGCGTCTCGCAAACTTCAAAAGTAACGCCGGTGATTTAAAAGAAATGATAGAGACCTTAAAAACTAAGGTAGATTATGATAGCCGTGCACTTGAAATATCGCAATTCAATGCAACCAACAGGTGGATGAAAAAAGTAATAAACATTAACGTTATGGAACATCCTGTAATGTATTATGGAAACTTTACAGTTTTGGTATCAGTTTATCGAGATGGTACAGTTACTATCACCACTGGTGGTATTGAAATGGGTCAAGGAGCAAATACAAAGGTTGCTCAAGCATGTGCTCGAGAATTTGGTATACCCTTAAACTACATACATGTTATAAGTCACTACTCTTTTGTTGCTGCAAATAATGGTTATGCCGGGGCAAGTATTACCAGTGAGAGCATATGCTACGCTGCCATTAAGGCATGTGGAGTAATAAATAACAGAATAAATGCATTGAGAGCACGTGTGGGTGAAGAAGCTACCTGGGAAGAATTAGTGAAGAAAGCTGCTGAAGAAGAAATTGAATTAACGGCAAGTTATATGATGACTGATAAAGAAAAAGATTTAAGTGGTTACAGCGCTTATGCTGTTTCGATTATAGAAGTACAGATGTGTGTTTTAACTTGAAGATTCCAGTTGGTGAGAGTTGATATATTAGAGGATGTCGGAGTAAGCATTAATCCTGCTTTAGATGTCGGCCAGGTGAGACTTTTTATTAACTTAAAACAATTAAAAAAAAAACAAACCAAGACAAAACATAAGTAGTAATTGTAATTGTACAGATTTGAGATCTATTTTGATAGAGATCCGAGGTTTTCGTAAAGAAAACACACACATATATACATATTATATATTCATATAAACATTTGCCAAGTGCGTGTTTGGCCACGAACAGTGTAGGGTTCCGTAATTGCCCGTCACAATATGCAGACCTAGAAAAGGGAGCTTTAAGTAATTTTCAATAGTATGTGTACGAAATTACTTCTCCAAGTACATTTTATAAGTTGATTGACTATTACTCGTTAACTAGTAGAGCCCAATTACCTCTGATAGTTTTCCTTTTAACTTCATTTTACACGGTGAAATTTCATTAGATGTACAAACTTGGCCATGATTATTGTAATCACATAAAGTACCAATCTACATATGTCAAATAATTAAAGACGATTTTATAAAATTTTAAAAAATCAAATAAATAGGCGCGGCCTGACTAAAGTTAGCTTGGCTTTGAACTTCCCTTTTCGGGTGCGCCGAAGCAGTTAGCGGTAAAACATGGAACGCCACCGCGCCGCTGAGTACACGACGCGCTGCGTAACATGAAAAGCTGCGTATTTGCTTTACTACACCACCGCGCGGCCTGTACCTACCCGCTCATTTTTTGTTTCAGTAAATTAACCCAGTCACCCAATTAGTCGTTCTCATTATTCATATTGATAGAAGGTCTATGACCTAATATAAATATATCAAGATTGTAAATCCAATGAAATTTCACCGGTTATATACTATTACCATGATATATTCTCTCTAACAAAAACTAGCACAATAACAACAAGCTTAATATTTCGCAAACGGATCCGTGAATCGAAAAATAGTTTTCACACACCCGCAATATTTTTAACGATCTATCCAACGATACCCCACACGATGAGATAGACGAGAAAAAAGCGTAGGAAGGACTCTACCCTAAAATATTTTTTTTAGATTTTACTTTACAACTTGGTCGGCGTGATTCCATTACAAATTACAGCTTTATCTAAGAATCTCTGAAATAAGCCGCGGATAGATAGACGGACATAACGAAGCTATAAGTGTTCCTTTTTGACTTCAGAACCCTAAAAAACATAGGCTCATATTGAATGGTGAAATGATAATATAATTAATTTACTTACCTTTAAAGTTATTTTGTTTTGGGTGTATTAGTTCTGTTATGCCTGAAAGTTTTCCCAATTTCTTTATATTTCAGGTGGAAGGTGCATTCATACAAGGAGTTGGTTATTTCACTTGCGAGAAACTTGTTTATGATAAAACAACTGGTAAACTTCTAACTAACCGGTCCCTCAAGTATCACGTACCGTTATGTCTGGATATTCCGATCATCTACAATATGTACTTCAGGTTCAATTCCAAGAATCCTAATGGAGTATTGGGATCAAAGAGTAAGTGACAGATGTTTCAAAACAATATACGATAAACTTATTTTTTCTGTTATTCATATTTTATTAATAAAGTCAGATTTTATATTTTCGCTTTATTTCAAATAACTTAAAACTAACTAGCCATGTGTGCTATTGTTCCTAATGTTCTTATATGTAATACCAATAATATTAAAACTCCTTCTCGATTCGGGAATATCTGGCTTTGTTATATGTTTTTCTTTAAGTTTCTCTTTTATGTTTTTGGTATTTATAGAAAACTTATAATATCATATAGGTACTACTGCTTTTTACGTCGTAAGTCTCGCGTTTTTACTTTTTTAGTACCTTTATGTCGGTATGTCCGTCCTGTGACGTCACCGAACGGCTCCATCGGAGGCATATACAACCAGCATTATACTGAGCTAGTGCAGTTTTATAGCAACTGGCATTTTTGACTTTTGGTACTTAGTAGGTAGTTGCAATAATATATTTAAAATGTCTGTGGTATCAAATGTTTTTCTTACAAATGATTCTTTGTTTCATTTATTAGTCTCAAACAAGAAAAAAAAGGATGTACCTACTTATAAGCTAACAACAAAAAGTAGTATTTTTTTGTGTTTCATTGTAAATTCTATATAAATTATTGCGTAGACTAAAATATAGCTTGTAATTTTCATTTGCCCTTCAGCTTGTGGAGAGATGGGTATATGTACGGCCCACGGTGTGACCCTCGCTCTGCGCGAATGCATCATGGCATCGAGAAAAGATTCTGGCTATGTTGACACTGAATGGTTAAATATAGGTATTAATACCGCTCGTTTTATTTATTTATTTATTTGGACCGCAAGTGGTCAGTGTGATTACAGAAATAATATTAATATGAAAAAGAAAATACACTTAGCCTTTTAATCGCTTTAATAACAATAACCAATTAATATTTTGTATATCTTTTATGCAATGTATGAAATGCCGGCATTTTATAGAATACCTAAGAGTACCCGGCAATGTATAAAATAAAGAAAATTATTACATACTTTGCCTAGGCATTCTGTAGAATGCCAAATGGTATTGAGGCAAAGTATGAAATACATTGCCGATTCATTTCGTAGAGTGCGTTTGCGTGGGAGTTTTGGCGGGATCTCAAAATGTCAAGTGATTGAGACAAACACATACAGCTATAATTTAGCTTGCGAGAGAATGAGATAGCATATAGACAGTTAATACATGTACTTCTGATTTTCATGATGTATGTATGAGATGTATTTCATACCTTACCTAAATAGCATTTGGCATTCTATAGAATGCCTAGGCAATGTATGAAATATGAATCATTTCATACATTGCCTGCTAGCTTCAGGAATTCTACAGAATACCGGTATTCTTTCTATATATTGCCTTTAAACATTAAACAACGCCTTAATTTTCTAAATTCCCAAACGGATTTAGTTCAGTTTCCATCTATAGATAGACTGATTTTGATAATTAATGAAAGAACGGTAGGAGTATCTATAACTATTCTCGAAGTACAACAATGTAGGGGTAAAAATACAGAAGTCTAGATTTTTCCGACTTTGAAGACGCTATGATACATCGTACTTTGTCGTGGTAATTAGTCCCGTGCTTCGGGAAGAGCCTTTTTTTGCTCAGCAGTGGGATATTTATACGTTGGTGTTATTACATGCGGTTTTAGAGAAGCCAAAAAAAACCTAATTATTCATACACCAAGTTGCGGGTAACAACTAGTTAATTAAATAATCTATACATGTAATAGGTGGTATTGTTTTAGTTAATTCTTCGTGTATTGGTGTTTGGTATAATTTCATTTAAAAAAAAGTTTATTTTCCTTTGCAGCTGTGCCGTACGAAACAGAAGTTATATTAGGCGCGCTAGACGTCAAACTCGAAGAATTTATTTTTTCACAATAATTTTTATGTAGGTATTCATTGACAATGTTTGTTAATTAAATATAAATTTTACTGTATAAATAAGTATTGTTTTCGTAAATTTGGAACTATATTAAAATTACAAAAAGAAATCTTAATAATGATAAGAATTAGGTACTATGGTGTTTAAAAATAATGTAAAGTTTAGTTGTTACGCTTGTGCTGTTGGTTGTTGTTAATTTAAAATATCGAATATTGCAACTATATATACAATTTCTTGTTTTTATTTTTATCTAAATAATTTTGTATGTGTGTTCAAAAATCTAATGAACTGTAGTTAAATGAAGTTGATAAAAATATATGTTTACTTTTTGTCTATTACGAATACGAACAAAATTTGCTTGTTGTTTCACTGACTATCTAAATATTTTTTGTACACGGGAAGCTTATATCATTGCTCAATTGATAGGCTATAAAAATTTTCAACAATATTTTTTAAAATTGTAAATAATAATATGTTTTTATTTAATTCTTAACCGATTTTGATGAAAATTTGTACACAGGAAGTATAATTATGTCATTTCTTAATTGATAGGCTACCTATATGAATTGTTAATAATAAGATTAAAGTAAAATAGCGGGATAAATAGCGAATGTGTAACAAACATGTGCAGAGACCAGGGCGCCCGCTAGTCTATATATATAAAAGTGAAATACCACTCATCACTATATCTCCGAAACTATAGGTCCGATTGACTTGAGTTAGTTACTCCTTTCGCGACGTAGACGCTCACTAACAACGGATTTTGGAAAACCCAACCTCTAAGGATGTAAAATATGAGTTGAAAGTTTGTGAAAAACATTGTCTGTTGAGTTGAAATTTTGTTCCTACTTAGAATCTTTAATAAAAATAATGAAACACGCGTGTACCAGAATTTATCAAAATTCATTAAAAAAGGGTATGAATAGGAGTTGAAAGTTTGTTATGTAAAACAAATAATTATGTATGACTATTGTCTTATAATTATGCAAAAAAACAATTCAAATAAAATCTTCCGACTTGTATTATTAATGCAATTGATGTAAAATAATGACATATGATTTACTACAAATTTATAATAAACCAAAATAATTAATTTATCGAGTAATTGATCAATTACAATAATAGACAGGTCATGAAACCGGTTATAATGAAATTAAGTAGAATTCATTACATATTAGTCATACAAACTTATAATATGTCTAAAAACATTTTACGATAATTTATTATGTAATTAATACATTGTTATAATTATTATTTCTGAAGTACTACTTTACATCAATAGATGGCGCTTAACTATGTCATTTCTCAATTGATAGACTATATGAATTGTGAATACGAGTAATATGAGTAAAATAAAATTATGGAATGTAAATAATGACTGCGTAACAAGCGGCTGCGGAGTCTCTGGCACTCCGCTAGTATACAGGGTGTCCCAGAACTCAACGTCAAGCCGAAACGGGGTGACAGGATTGATTGTAACCATCATGAGAAAAATCAGAAAAAAAATCTATCCCATGCAGTTTGGAAATTATGGGCATTTAAGTAAAACCTAGAAATTTGGTCAAACTGTAACCATTTTTCGGTTATTGTGGTTAATTTTTATGATTTTTGTTCATTTAAACTTTGGAACCGTAACCCTAAATAACATTTCTAGAACCACAGGCAAAAATAATGACACAACTGCCCCAAGTTTTCTAGAATTAAGACTATTTGTTAAAGTATGAATTTAAAATTTTCAAAATTTGTCAACTTTGAAAGGCCCTCCTTTAAAAAAATGTACTAAAGTGCCTTGGCAAGTGACATTAAAAGTTCGCGCATTTAATCAAGATTGTAAAATGATACAATACTTGTTAGTTTCATACTAAAAAAAAACTAGTAAAAAAATAAAAACCTCGAGTAACCCGATTTTTGCTCGAGGTTTTTATTTTTTTAATAGTTTTTTAAAAGAGAGAAGCCAAAGTTGCCGGGATGTAATCAACACAAGCGAATACGGAAAGGTGCGCAGTAGACGAATGAGCGAAACATACTAACTGGTGTCAGACGCATCTCCGTCTCATGCGTGGCGTCACTATCTGTCTCGGTTGCTCATGGCAAACATGTCCACTATCCATCACTCTCATCATTTTGCCGTAAAATTAAGAACCTACCTAGAGCTTGTGCAAATAAAAAACCTTTGAACTGAGTAAAATGGGTTAGCAAAAATCGGGTTACTCGAGGTTTTTATTTTTTTACTAGTTTTTTTTTAGTATGAAACTAACAAGTATTGTATCATTTTACAATCTTGATTAAATGCGCGAACTTTTAATGTCACTTGCCAAGGCACTTTAGTACATTTTTTTTAAAGGAGGGCCTTTCAAAGTTGACAATTTTTGAAAATTTTAAATTCATACTTTAACAAATAGTCTTAATTCTAGAAAACTTGGGGCAGTTGTGTCATTATTTTTGCCTGTGGTTCTAGAAATGTTATTTAGGGTTACGGTTCCAAAGTTTAAATGAACAAAAATCATAAAAATTAACCACAATAACCGAAAAATGGTTACAGTTTGACCAAATTTCTAGGTTTTACTTAAATGCCCATAATTTCCAAACTGCATGGGATAGATTTTTTTTCTGATTTTTCTCATGATGGTTACAATCAATCCTGTCACCCCGTTTCGGCTTGACGTTGAGTTTTGGGACATCCTGTATATTATAAATGCGAAAGCCACTCTGTGTCTGTGACTCTTTGTTATCATTTTACGATTAAACCTCTTAACCGATCGCTATTAAATTTGGCTATTAAAGGTCTCCAAGAAACAAAAAAATCATAGTTAAATTATTACCTTTATGTCATCATTTCTGAAAACGGAAATTTGAAAAATATTTTTTAGTTAAAAACTGTAAGTAAACCTTTTTGAAAAATAGATATAAAGTATTTTACCCAACGGTGCTTTATTCATTCTAATGTCCAATAGTCTAATAATTAAAAAAAAATTAAATGATATTTAATACTATAATAAAAGTATTTTATGTGTTATATTTTCAGCGGCAGTGCTAGGGTTGCCAACCGTTATTATACTATATTTCGAATCTGCGTACTATATACGGTTGAAGAAATATATATAGTATACAAAAATACTATATTTGGAACACCGAAATCCAACAAACAAATCTTTTATATACAAATAAACGCTCTTTTACGTTAACTTATAACTGGTGCGAAAGCATGTGTCCGAACTCATCGTGTTATAATATTTTCTCCGAATTGATTGATCATTATCGTTACTGTTTATTTCGTATGTTACTTTATGTAACAAAATATATTCTATAACCTGGTCAGATAACATATGTATTAATGAAATCATGTAAATCGGATTAGTAGTTTTCGCGTGAAAGGAACATAAAAGGACAGACAGACAGAGAGATGTTGAGTTTTATAATATGTATATATACATATATATTAATATAAATACTTAGCTAGGTACATTAGCTCAGAGAACGCGGAAGCACCGCACCATCCAATCATCGTTCACAGATTCTACTAACTAACTTCCCTCCAGTCTAATATTTTCTTAATAATAATATACTCCAAAGAGGTTTCGAATTGACATATTCTCTGTCGTGGCACGGATCCGGCCAGGTGTTACATGAATAATTTTTAAGTCTGCATATTGTGACAGGCAATTACGAAACCCAAAACTGCGCGTGGCCTAGAAAGTGGGAAAGAACCTAGGCTCAAGTCGCTGCAGGAGAGGGCGGTTGAGACATGTGTGCGGGAGTGAAGTTAGCCGCCCGGCCCTTTCGGAGCGAGCGGTGATTACGCGGGCGTGGGCGCAAACACGCTTGGTTGTTGGAGACGGGCGGGAAAGTCGCGTTCGCTTCCTTGATTTTATCGTCGGAATCTGATAGAATATCGCGCGGGCGTCTATATTTATTAGTCATCCGGATGTCTGGATTCGGTCGAGTCGTGGCTGCCACCACTAGTTGGTTCGAATGGTTCGACGCTTTTTCAAAATAATTATTTGAAAGAGACTTTATAAATGATTCGATCGAAGGTATTTCTATATCTTTATGGAGATCTACATTCCGAACGAACCAAGGGGCACCGACCGCCCTTCTGAGAAAGCGTTTCTGAACTACTTGTAATTTATTGAGGGTGAGTTTACATACGTGAGCAAGTGAGCAAAGACGGAGGAACTATAAGGGGGATCGGTCTGAGACTGCCGCGTCTCGCAACTCAGCTCCCTTATATATGATTCGATCCCGAAATATCTGGAAGGTCCCTGAACTCTTAACATGTTGTAAATAACTTACGTCATCGCTTTTAAAACGAGGGGAACGTTTTTTTATAGCTCATTGTTTGTTGACAATTTTAGCGATAAGACTTTCTATGTGTGTGTCGTTGAACCTAAGATTATACGTCACACGACTGCACTATGATAAATACACGATCTTTCCGGACGATCCTTGAAATTTCAAGAAAGGTGATTATTTTTCTATTTTCTTTTTCTTCAAACCGTAACAATATGAATATTTTTGTTTTTCATTCAAATGTTTTTTTTTTTTAAGTGAAACTTCTTATGCGATAATGTGCGTTAAACGTTTAACGCACATTATCGGTCTCTCCTCATTGTGTGAGCCAGAGCGAGAGAGCAATATATTATCGGTCTCTCCTCTTTATGTGAGCCAGAGCGAGAGAGCAAATGTCGGTGTGTATGCACCGCAAATATTGCACACTGTTTAAATAAAATATCTTTTAAAATGAAGTTTCACTTCTATCGTGTGTGAATCGCACCACACACACCTTTTTTTCATAGCTGACTGTTTTGTGTCAACATACAGCACGTATAAAAATCGTGTATTCAAGTGAATCTTTTTAATCACTAGTAGATCACCAGTCGCATAGCTGTTGAGACAATATACATTTAATTTTGACTTACTGAGAATCGAAACTATATCGCAATGTCGAATATTGAGTTCACGGTGAACGGGAAATTTTGTAAAGGTAAGATTTCCATATAAAAATTATTTAAGTAAATTTAAATGAACCTAATAATATACTTATCTCTTAAAAAATCCTGTTTCTAGTAAAAGTTTTACATATAAAAGGATGAAGATACCATAAGTTATCATGTAAAAAAACACAAGGATGAACGAGGAATTTTGTGAAAAAATAACTGATATCGTAAAATACTCCTTTCGCCAATTCAAAAATCTTACTTACCCTTTGAATAATATTACATTATTTTATATACTTAAAAATTTTAATTTAATGTCTTGTACATAATATACATAATAATAAACCCTGAAGAAATTTTACTGAACCAAAGTAGTTTGATAACGTTTACCTAATAGATTATCTCTATCCTTTACATAGTATAAAACAAAGTAGCGTCACTCTGTCCGTTCCTATGTATGAATAAATCTTTAAAACTACGCAACGGATTTTGAAGCGGTTTTTTTTAATTGATAGAGTGATTCAAGAGGAAGGTTTATATGTATAATACATGCATAATATTGTAGAGAAACACTGATACATTTAGAGGTTTCTAATGTGATGTCGTAAATAAACACATTTTTTGCGCTTACATTGCAAACGCTGGCTGAACCCCACTAGGTCCGATCCATCGGCATGGAGCCCTTGAGCCAAGCAGCCGCTCGCGCGATACAAGTGACTGTACAATCACTAACTTTCACAGCCATACATGACACTGCATTATACACACATGCACAACACACAGGTACATAGGTTCTGTAAGGAACCTTTTTTTTCTTTTTTTGCCTAGTTAGATTAGACAAAAAAAATTCAGACCACTAAATACACATACACGTGTTCCTTCCCTCCTCCCAGGGGGCAGAAACATGTATATATGTATAGTTAGTTTAGATCGAATGATAGGGATTTAGTCAGATCGCGACTTAATTGCATACGCGCAATAGTCCGAGCCGAGGTTCGGCCACTTTGGCACCCTCGGATGTTGTTGCTTAGCTTTCGTGGCTGAGTGCCCTAAGCGCTCGCCCCCAAGCCCGGTAAAGCTGTAAAAGCCGTAAAGGCTTCAGGGCCCTTAAGGCTAACAGTCAGTTCGAAAAAAAAAAAAAAAAAAAAAAAAAAAAAAAAAAAAAAAAAAAAAAAAAAAAAAACTGAACCCCACGAGATAAATCAAAATAGTGTACTACAGTATTGTACACCCTAAAAATGTCAACAAAAAAGTCTGCGATAGTATATTTCTATCTCTTAAGGATAACCCACAATAACCATTTTTTATCCTTTCCAATTAACGGGAAAATATGGCTTATTTACGAAGTGATTCTAAGCAATACAGCATTCATCCTTATCCAATTAAGTACCTTAAATACATTGTCCTTTTAATATACATCAATATAGCCCTTTACAGCATGTATTTTTAAATGAATATTCCCGAAGATATTATAGATTTAAAATGTAGGGAAGTGCGGCGGTACCGGCCCTATATACCATGGTCAATTATATGTCGCTCTTTCAAGAGTGACCTCTAAACAAAACATGTTTGTATTGTCTAATGACAAAAAAGCTGTATACGTTGTTTAAGGACATTCTGTAGTAGGTAGGTATATTTAGTATCAGCATTGCACCCGTGCGAAGCCGGGGCGGGTCGCTAGTATATATATATATATATATATCTCTATATATCGTATACCTAATATATTAACAGATTGTTTTTAGAGTTAAATTGTTTTAGTAAAGTTAAAGTTAAAGTTTAAATATTGAAACATAGCTTGTTGTTATAGTTAATTGTAGAGATGTACACGGTTCGACAATCCAAGTGAGCATGATGTCTGTTTATTTGGCGTTTCCCTCAGTGGCCTCCAACCTCCCTTATATAGCCAGCCCAAGCCTCGCATGTCTGATGTTATCGCTGCCCGTAGGTGACCTAGTGATTGATTTTAAACGTCCACATGATCCGATAATCTCCAGCCAGAATGATCTTCTCTTCGGGTTCCTACTTAGTAGGTAGCCTCGAAGAATCTTAGGATCCAATATTAATGGAGGTCTTCACGATACGAGGGCTCGAGCTAGAACCATCCTTCAAGCTATTTTTTTTTCGTACTGACCACACTATTAGCTATAAGAGCCCTGAGCCTCAGACGGCTTTTACAGTTTCACTGGGCTTGGGGGCGAGCGCTGAAGGCCGCGAAAGCTAGGCAACAAACTCCAAGAGTGCCAAATTGGCCGAACCTCGGCTTGGGCTGTTATCGATCATGCGAAAAAGTAGCGATCTAACAAGTTCTATCCATAGAAATTTGAGCTAACTAACTATCCTGCCTTCTGGGAAGAAGGAAGGAACATGTGTATATTGTAATTAGTGATTTGGAATTTTTTGTCTAAAATAACTAGAAAAAAGAAGGTCCCTTACAGAACCTATGTTCCTGAGTGGTGTGCATGTGTGTTTAGGGATGCAGAGTAATCACTGTATGTTGGTAGCTAGTGCATGCAGTGTCACTGTATCGCGCGAGAGGCTGCTTGACTCAAGGACTCCATGCCGACATACTTCATGCCCGTCGTTGTCATATGGTTGCGTTGATCACAGGGCACATCTGTTGCGAGCGCGCGGCGTCACTAATATCTTTCTATTTATTTTATATTCGCCGTATTTTGAATACCTGAGAGGAACGTTATATCGTTGTCTCGGTTATCGTTCTCGGTTATCATGAGACATGATTTCTTTTTAAATAATGACTTAGACACGATTCTCTGACAAATATGATATTTATTTACATCTATAAATATTGAAGTATGTATAGTTTTTTATGGTGATTTTTTTTATCGTAGTAGGTGTGGCGTAGATTATAGCAATCTCACCTGATGTTAAGTGACGATGCGGCCCAAGATGATAACACGCTAAACCTAGTCGAAGACTGGCTCTCAAGTGCAGCTGTCGGAACACACCTATTGGCGCTTGGCGACAGATTTTCAACTTGAGGGTGGTAGCTAGCCAGGCGGACATTAGAAAATGCCCTACCACCATGCTATGGTTTCCTCACGATGTTTTCCTTCACCGAAAGCTCAGGCCTATTTGTAGGGATTCGAACTCACGTCAATTGACGCGAAGTCGTACACGCTACCTCTGCGCCATCATCGCTTCAAAAAATTAACGTTAATTCGTCCTATAAAAGGGTCCAGAAAATTATATAGCAGGTTCTTTTTACTGTTATATTTACAATCAGTCTGTTGGAGTTTAAATTTCTAAAAATAAAATAAAACCAAATTGTCAAGACTTGTTTGTAACATTAGTACTCGCAAGTAGATTTTAATCAATTTCAACTCTCAAATATCAAAATTACTTTATTCAATTTAGGCCCTTAGAAAGTATATTAATGAATATCAAAACACTCAGTTGTCTTAGTGGTAGAGTGTACGGATATCACTTCGATTGACGTGAGTTCGAATCCCTGCAATGAGCCTGAGCTTTCGGTGAAGGAAAAAATCGTGAGGAAACCATAGCATGGTGGTAGGGCTTTTTAATGCCTGCCTGGCTAGCTACCACCCTCAAGCCTCACCCTCGCCAAGCACCAATGTATTCCGGCAGCTGCACTTGATAGCCAGTCTTCAACTAAGCTTAGCGTGTTGCCATCTAGGACCACATCGTCACTTATAGGACCAGGTGAGATTATGGCCATAATGTCAAACTTATAATCGACAAAAAGAACCCATCGGGTTGGAAAACATTCCACTCAACGAGGAGAGCCAGCAAGAAACTGAATTGGGATTATCAATATTTCCATTTAATGGGATTTTTTTAAATATAAGTATCGTTTCAAAAAGAAATGTAGCCGTAATATTATGTGTTTGTTGAAATATTCTAGAAGTATATTTTTTCTCTCAATTTTTTCTAATCGAAAGAACTGCAGAAGTTGCTCTATAACTTTCACGATTAATTCTTCAGCCTGATTTAAACAACGGAATATGCAAATCATCATCATCAACCTATAATAGTCCACTGCTGGACATAGGCCTCCCCTAATGAGCGCCATAGCGCTCTGTCTTCAGCTTGCCGCATCCATAATATGCAAATAAACTGATGCAAATATGCGACTGAACTACTTTATACAATAAAAAATTATTGAAAATTGAAAAGTGATTTATGAGCATTATTCATATATGTCATATATTAATCCTTACGAACGAAAGTTATTTCATCATCAAGACAGTTTTATGAAGATAAACTTTGTCCTTTATAGAAATTTATTTGGACGCATAGTTTGGGCGATAATGGAAGATTCAACATTCGGCTCGGATCTATGACTATAGGTGTAGTGGAAAGAATAAGTCGTGTGAATTGTGACTCATAATCCTGGCCCGATACTTTTTTTAAATTGTTTGTACATTTTTTTTTTGTTTACAATTATTATCATTTTTAATGGATTTTCATGTGGGAAAATTATTAATCATTACGTTTAAACGATTGGTTATTTCTACAGTATACTCCAAGGTCATTGTCCTTCATCCAACATATACCTACATATATTACCTTCCACAATTTACCACACATTCCACATCAATGTACTTATTTTTATGCTGGTTAACATGTTATATTGTTACTGCAGCCTATAGATATTTTACAAACAAAATAAAAAAGAACACAATCCTAACTTATATTTTTATACAAACTATACTGTTAGCCTTAAGGCTTTTACAGCTTCACCGGGCTTGAGGGTAGCGCTGAAGCCACTCAGCCGCGAAAGCGTGGCAACAAGCGCAAGGGTGCCAAAGTAGCCGAACCTTAACTTGGGCTGTTGGAATCACGATCTATCTAATTCGCTATCCGTAATTCGATTTAACTAACTATACATATATACATGTTTCTGCTTTCTGGGAGATGTCCCTTAGGGTTACTTTGTTGTTAGTTGTAACCCTTTCTAGTGCGTTGTGACACTCGTTGATAAGCCCAGAGTCGTGCATCTTATTCTCCAGGGCTCGTAAAACTGCAGTGCTGTCGGGGATAATTCTTATGTTTTAATTCTCTACTTTCCTGTTCAGCACCGCGTTTGCCGCCTCAGTAATGGCTTCACATTCACATTGGAAGATGGAACTGTGTGGTCACAGTGCTATTGATATTTTAATGATTAAGTCACAGGAAAACACCTGTCATCGGGATCGGTGAAAATGTTTCGCTATCGGCATTGCCTTGGGGTGTCTGGGACTGGGGTAAATTTTGCGGCGGCTACCACTAACGGATTCGGATAATTCGACACTGTGTCGAAATAGGTTGATGCGAGGAATTTCACGTACGATTTGATCGGAGGAAGTTCAATATCTCTATAGAGGTCTTCGTTCCGAACGAACCATGGGGCATCGACTAAATTTCTACATAAGAATCTGTTTTGCAATTTTTGCATGTGGTAAAAGTTCGATTTAGACATATCTGCGAATGCGGCGCAACTATACGTTAGGATCGGACGGAAACATGTTACATATAGTCCTAACTAAGGCCAGACAATAATAGGTTACTACTACGTTACTAGTCGTGGCGTACTGCCAACCAAATCTTTTATCGTAGAGCAACAAACCAGCGAAATAACTGCTACTTTGTTGCACAAATAGAAAATGTTAACAAAGTCTGAAGTAATTAATTATCTCTTAGCACACACGAATTTATTTATAACGCCATGTTTATAAATATTCAAAAATATCTACTTACTAATTTAACTAATTGAATTTTTATTATTTAGAAATTCTTTATTACCTTACATTGATTTTTTTTTTAAATTATGATAGTTTTAGTTATTGATTTTCGCAGTGGGTTCGGACATTCCCTGGTATATGTCGCTCAATGCGTATCTTCGATATGTTTGCGGTTTAACGGGCACTAAGGCGATGTGTCGTGAAGGTGGCTGTGGATCCTGCATCGTTACCGTACGTGCTAAAAGGTTTCCAAGTGGAAAAATAGAAACCTTTTCTGTCAATTCGGTAAGTTTTGAAGCTTGAATGTTATAATAAAAACCACGCGTACTCCAGTTTTCAACGTTTATAAGTACGGAGATAAAGAGTTCGGTTCCTAATTTATTCGTACTTAGTCTGTATTGATGTTTGTATATGTCAATATAATTATACAATACAGGGTAAAAATCTCTACATTGGAATCGTTATTTTACATTAATAGGAAAACTTAAAAACTAAAAGAAACAATAGTAAAAATAAACTCGAAAAAGAAGACCAAATACAACTTTGCACAATTATAAACAAGAAAAGAAAGAGTCGGCCACGAAGAGAAATACAAATACATATTACTGAGAAGGACTCTGCATAAACTGTCTTATCTTATCTTAGAACATACACTTGTACTAAATTGTCTTATATAAGACAAACATGTACTAAGCACGTATGCACCAAAACGTATGTCAACACTATCATAAAATACGCAATTGCAGTTAATATCTACCTAATATTTGATTAGCGTTACTACAAGGCCGTTGCTCGACCTTCCTGATTTGTTCTCGATGTTTTTCGCACCGAAAAGCGAATATTATTGTGGGATTCAAATCTGTACAGCATTCGAACGCACTGAGCGACTTCATAATACGTTGTTAAAATTTCATAAAAATATTGTTTGTATGTTCTATAGTGATATTTTAATACTTAGTTACTTACCACCTTATTTTATATTTTCATAGTGTCTAGTCCTCGTATTTTCTTGCCACGGTTGGGAGATAACTACTATCGAAGGCATTGGAAACAGATTAGACGGGTATAGCGACATACAGAAGCGTCTCGCTTCATTCAATGGGTCGCAATGCGGCTATTGCTCTCCCGGATGGATCATGAATATGAACAGGTTTGTAGAAACATAGTTTAGTCATTCTTACAACGTCCACCATTACAGTGGCATTACAGTAGATAAGTGTGTAAGATAATAGGAATGCTCAATATTGAAGGTGATCTACCACAAAATATATACATAACAAGTGGTCGACTGTGAACCTACCAACACAATGTAAGATGAACGGTGTTCAAGCCGATAGCGATGTTTAGATTCGATTATTTCTATTTCTGAAAATGCTGACTAGCACAATTAAAGTAAATTTTTGAAGCGATGATGGCGCAGTGGTAGCGTGAACGACTTCACGTCGATTGACGTGAGTTCGAATCCCTACAATGAGCCTGAGCTTTCGGTGAAGGAAAACATCGTGAGGAAACCATAGAATGGTGGTAGGGCATTTTCTAATGTCCGCCTGGCTAGCTACCACCCTCAAGTTGAAAATCTGCCGCCAAGCACCAATAGGTGTGTTCCGGCAGCTGCACTTGAGAGCCAGTCTTCCACTAGGTTTAGCGTGTTTCCATCTTGGGCCACATCGTCACTTAACATCAGGTGAGATTGTGGCTACTACGCCAAAACCTATAACGATAAAAATATAAATAAAAAAAAATTAAGTTACTATTAACTGAAGAGCTATATGTTTTTTAAACGGTGAAAGATATAAAAAGCAAGAAAAGATATTACATGAGTCGTTGTATGAGTGATCACCGCCGCGAGAATTTTAAGGTGAAGTAGACGCGATTGACTCGAAAAATTCTCGGGATCGACTTTTTTAACATCCCTGGAATATAAAGAGTTGTTCGAGCTCTCCCTGCCCGTCCACAATAATATCATACTACGTCTATATCTATACATCTACGTCATACATACGTCTACGAAGCCACGGTTGCATTGTAGCCTCTATCTCGGCGCAAACAAAGGCGAACGCAAATTTTTGTTACATTGTCAAAAGTTACAATTATCTCCGGACCTGCGGGCCTGTCTCTTACCTATGACTCCTTCGATAAGCGCAAGAATATGCATTTCAGTAGCTAATATAATCTCGTATGTCAATTGTCATCGCTGTTATTGTTATCGCTGTTATTGTTTTTTTCGAACTGACTACACTGTTAGCCTGAGGGGCCCTGGAGCTTTTACGGCTTTTACAGCTTTACCGGGCTTGGGGGCGAGCGCTTAGGGCACTCAGCCACGAAAGCTAAGCAACAACATCCGAGGGTGCCAAATTGGCCGGACCTCGGCTCGGACTGTTGCGCGTATGTAATTAAGTCGCGATCTGACTAATTCCCTATCCGTAATTCGATCTAAACTAACTATACATATATACATGTTTCTGCCCCCTGGGAGGAGGGAAGGAGAACATGTGTATGTGTATTTAGTGGTCTGAAATTTTTGTCTAATCTAACTAGGCAAAAAAAGAAAAAAAAAAGGTCCCTTACAGAACCTATGTACCTATGTGTGTTGTGCATGTGTGTATAATGCAGTGTCATGTATGGCTGTGAAAGCTAGTGATTGTAGAGTCACTTGTATCGCGCGAGCGGCTGCTTGTCTCAAGGGCTCCATGCCGATGGATCGGACCTAGGCTTGAGTTGCCGCAGAGGAGGGCGGTCGTGGCGGGTGTGCGGGCGCGAAGTTAACTGTGCGTCCCCTGCGAAGGGAACGGTGGTTTCGCGGGCGTGGGCGCGAGCACGCATATGTTGCGGGAGCGGACGCGTAGTAATTATTAGCTTTCTCGATGTCGTCGTCGGGATCGACAAAGAGATTTCGCGGACGGCGTTTGTAACGTTGGACAACGGGTATCGAGTGGTTAGGCGTGTAGTTCACAAAGGACTTTACAAGCGGGTTGGGATGATTCGAAGCGCTATCGAAGTATCTCCTAGCGAGATATTTCACATAGGCTTCTAACGAGGGAAGCTTCATGACCCTGTGTAAGTCCATGTTCCTAACGAAGGCTGGATGGTCAAGCAGGCGACGGAGGAATCGATTTTGTACTCTTTGCAAGCGGGCAAAGTTGTGTTTCGACATATGTGCGAACGCGGCGCAACTATATGTCAAGATCGGACGGACGCACATCTTGTACAGTGTAAGCTTATGTTTTAAGGACATTTTGCTTACCGAACTGAGCAAGGGTCGTAAACGGGAAAGGACCCAAATGGCCCTATTCCGGACTCTAGTGACGTGTGGGTTGAAGTTAAGCTTCGAGTCAAGGATGACACCCAGATATTTGGTCTTGGTGGCCCAAGGGATATTTCTACCGAATAATGTGAGAGGTCCTACCGTGCGTGGTAATCTACATGTAGTCGGTTCGAACATAATCGCGGCGCTCTTAACCGGATTAACAGCTATACGCCACGTTCGAAACCACTCTCCGAGAGTGGTTACGGCGCGTTGTATTTTATGAGCGAGAAAAGATCTGTTCCTATTTGACGCGTATATGACTGTCAGCGTAGAGCCCTACCTCGACCTCGGGGGGTTTCGGGAGGTCGCTGACGTACAAATTGAGTAAGCAAGGTGCCAGAATGGAGCCTTGCGGGACGCCTGAACGAATGGGACGCGCGGTGGAGAGTACTCCTTCCACTCGGTAGTGGAAGGAGCGGTCTGTTAGATAATCGCGGACTATGTGGACTAACCTATCCGGGACTTCTAGATGATTTAACTTGTGGACTAGTCCGGCGTGTCAGACCTTATCGAAGGCCTTGGCTACGTCGAAAAAGACCGCAAGCGTGCGGGCGGGAGCAATATTGCTCTTGGCGAAGTTACTCTTGATGTGCTCCGTGAGGCGGTGCACTTGATGTGTGCACGAGTGACGGGCGCGAAAACCGAATTGTTCGGGCGGGTATAAATTCTTGTCGTCTATAACGACCTCGAGACGGTTCAGGAGGATCCGCTCGTAGAGTTTCCCTAGGGTATTTAAAAGACTGATCGGGCGATAGCTATCGGGAAGCGATGCTTTTTTGCCGGGCTTACGAATACCTCGCTGTTATTGGAATACGCCGTACTTATTACCATCAAGTACTGTAATCATCGTGTTGAATAAGTAAAATAGGCTTGATTAAAAGTTCTAGTTTGGCTCTGTAGTGACCTATTGATATACAGTATGTTCATTTGGTTGTAATGTTATTAAAATATATAATGTAATATATACACCGGTAATTTAAACGAAACATAAACAAGGTCGATAGTTTTTGTGACAAAAAATTCCGGCTGGTTTTTATTTCGCTTTATTTTAAAATTAATTACTTAAGATTGACATAACAATTAAACATTATCCTTTATGCGATTGTTTTAATTTTATTCGAGATAACATAGTTTCGAGCTGATTTTCTGCAATTATTATTTTATGGTTCTGGTCCCTTCTATACGGCGTTAAATTTCCAACTGTGTATGTCTGTATATAAAGCAAATCTTTAATGCACACTTCTTCACTCTCCACACATTAAATTCACTTGCATTTCAGTATCCAAGAATTATACTAAACTCTCCGATAGCATTTAGTTTCTTGGAATTTTTTATTCTAGAATTTTTGTCTTGTAAACGAATCCAACAAACAAAAAATTGCAATTAATTCTCTTCACCTATACATATTCGTCTGTGATTAAGGTACTGTGAACCCTATAACACATAAAACTTATCGACACAGCTTGAAAGACAAGAACCTCACCATGCTCGAGTTAGAGAAATCTTTTGGGTGCAACACCTGCCGCTGCACCGGCTTCAGATCTATAATGGATGCTATAAAATCCTTCGCGATCGATGCTTCGCCAGAACTTTGCCAGAAAGTTAAAGACATCGAAGAAGTAAGCATTTGCACTAAAGGGTGTCAACGCAAATGTTCCATTAAAAGTGAGGACAGTGATTGGAGTGTTATTGAAGATACTGAAAAAACTGAAAGCGTAATTGCCTTAGATTTCGGAGAGCATAAATTCTACAAGGTCTATGATCAATCTGATATCTTTGACATATTTAAACAACATGGAGTTGATTCTTATATGCTGGTAGATGGGAACACTGGCAAAGGTGAGAACTTGTAGTATTAATTTGTATAGAAATAAAATACAATGTTAGTATTTGTGTATGTAATATACAATGTAACGCCTGCATAACTTCTTTACATACTGACAAAAATTGTGGTTATAAAGACTGAGCTAAATGCAGAAGAATACATAGAAAATTGAATGACGGACCTAGAGTCAGGTTCTACTCCTAGTAGAAAATTGTATATTGTTGAACAAATAATTATTTAAGAATTCATTTAAGTTTTCACGACAAGTATTATCTTTTCAGGTATCGTAGAGACTTTCGAGTATCCCAAAATTCTAATAGACATAAGTGCAGTAAAATCTCTAAAGGAGTACATTATTGATCAAAATTTGATTCTTGGAGCTAACATTTCACTTGAAGACTGTATAACAATATTCAAGACGGTTTCTAAAGTTAACAGTGATTTCACTTATTTGGTTGAGTTTGTTAAACATTTTGAAGTAATTGCTCATCTACCTGTGAGAAAGGTAAAAAAATATTTTATTAACTACAAAGTTTTGGAACAAGTTAAGGATAAATAGTAGCTTTTAATCAGTGCTGGTTTATATCTACCGCCAATAACTAAACATTATTTAAAAATAGGAATTTAATCTGTTATATTGATGGCGACGGTTTAGAACTTTAAACCTTCTATTAGTAGGTATTTAGATTTGGTCCTGTCGTGTTGTAATTTGTATGTCTAATGAAAACATCTTGAGAAATGATGCATATTATTAACAAATCTTAAAAAATTATAGCAAAGACTCAAAGATATCACTATAATCATAATTAATAAGTGACTTCCATCGTTTTATTTTTAACTATTAATCAATGGCATACATTTTCAGAACGATAATTTTCAAAAATCTTATTTTTTATTTGAACTGTCTAAATTTACAAAAAGCAGATAAAGTGTATCTACAGTTGCACTGAATAAAAGTGTTTTCATTCCAGATTGGCTCAATAGCAGGTAACTTAATGTATAAGCGTGCATATCCTGATTACCAATCAGACGTCTTCGTTCTCTTTGAGTGTGTCGGTGCTATTATGACTGTTCGTAAGTAATATATATCAATTTCAGAATAACAGAATAATTTCAAACAAAAATTTGTTATATGAATGTATTTTTTAACATAAGGTACATGGAATAATCAAACGGTAACGATGACTTTACAAAACTTCCTGAAATACAACATGCAAGGATGCGTGATGAAGAGCGTAGAGCTACCGCCGCTTTCAGCCCAATCATATTTACTCAGAAGTTACAAAGTAAGAAATGAAATATGCTTTCTGTAAAATTAACAACTATGAAATATGAAGTCCTGAGCAATGGCATAGGCAAACATGACCATAGGTAATACTATAAAGAATAAATATGAGGAAGAAGCTAATCTCATGCAGTTACTAAAATTATTTGTACTGCAATTTTAAGTAGAACGTTTCAACTTAAAAGAAAGTTGCTTTCACTAAATGTGTTCTACCAACAATTATTTGACTAAAACCCTTCCAGATAATGCCACGGAATCAGAACGCGTTAGCGATAGTAAATGCAGCTTTCCTGGTCAAACTCGATAAAAATAAGAAAGTAGAAGATGCAAGTATAGTATACGGTAATATCAATCCAAATTTTGTACACGCAACTCTCACGCAATCATATTTGAAAGAGAAGTATCTATTCGATAACAAAACACTGCAAGGAGCAATTCGAGTATTAAATAATGAACTTATACCAAACGATAATCCACCTGAACAATCTCCAAGCTGCAGGAAGAAATTGGCTATTGGTTTGTTTTATAAGGTGAGTATTACAACAGTAAATATTTTTAAACATTTTTGTTATAACTCGATATCAGTGATTGGTTTAAAACAGCAACCTTAGCGGTTCTTGCTAGTTCTTCTCTAAGAAAAAGTACCTTCCGAACTGGTTGTAGCGTTATTTGGGATATTGAATATAATACATCAGTTACGTTGTATCCTTTAGATACTTTAACTTAAGAAGTAACTATAGTTTAGTATATATACACAATAAAATTAAAAATCCAACACGCTCATAAATAATAATAATTGTTTCTTTTTTATTGTAAAAAGTAATTATTTTATTATTATTTTTACTATTAAATTTTTTACAATTAGTTTAGTTAAAGGCATCCTATCATATTAAACCTCTAGAGATTGTCTTAGTATGTGCTATGACCTGAGGTTTTATTCAACGCGTTGCTTGTAATATAATTTGTTTGTAATTTCAGGACATTTTCAGCATAATTATATAAGAAGTTACCAACTATACAAGTATAGTTTATTCAAATTTTTATGATCTTTAATGATCATAAAAATGTAAGCGTTTCAGAAATTAAAATCTTAAAAAAATTAATTATCATTATAAATAATTATTCTCATAAGACAGAGTATTGCTTGAAATATATTTAGGGAATATATTTGTGCTTAAATATTCTCGATTCCTTGTTTTGTATGAAAGAGCATTCGCTTTAAACCTTCATGGAATTATTCTAAGCCCATAAAAAAAAAAAAAACATTTTTAAGATTGCCTTCATAATATTGAAAATGACCATATTTGAACAGTACCTAATATGAATATCTGATTGTAAGGAAGTAGGTACAATACTTACAATACAATAGCTAAACAACACGATTTGAACATTGACGAGTTTGGATAAGTAAACTTTACTTTACGACTATTACGTGCCTTTAACTACTTTCACAGGATCGCTGGACGGGAGTCGCTGATGAATAGCATGAATTTAAACTGTTAATATATATAGGTGTTTGTCGTAGCATTTCAGAATCTTGTTCGGATGATGCCAAGATGCTGTATGACCTAGTAGTGCTATCTCATCAGCGACTCTTCTGATTTGAATCTAAAAAGGATAGGGTAAGATGGTACTAATATGTTCGATAGAATAAACCCTTTACACAAAAAAAAAACATTTAAAATAAAATGCAGATATTGTAATTTTGTTGGTCTTGTTTAACAATGATTTGTTTATTTTTTCACAGTTCCTACTTAATATATGTCCCAGCGACTGCTGTGATGCCTTATATCGTAGTGGAGGCGACCTTCTCACGCGGCCGGTATCTCAAGGTACACAGGTTTACCAAACAGATTCCACACTTTACCCTATCAATCAGCCCGTACAGAAGTTAGAAGCCATGATTCAGTGTTCCGGAGAAGCTAAGTATACAAATGATTTACCAGCACAGCCTGGTCAGGTCTTTGCTGCCTTCGTGCTTTCTACTATACACGCTGGGAATGTAGACAAAATTTTCAAGGAAGAAATACTGGTAATTATAATTTTACAGGACGACGTATATACTAGTGTTGATAAAATGGTATAAAGATAAGTTATACTATTAAAAAATTGTGTGTACTTATTTATATACGAACGTAAAAAGTTTTCTTATTTAGCGTAACAAAATAAAAATAACTTGTAATTTTATCCTGCGTGCCAACAACATTATGAAGTTAGTCATCTATATCTTTACATATTATAAAACTCAACGTCTTTCTGTCTGTCTGTACGTTTATGCTCTTTTCACGCGAAAACCCCTTACCCGATTTATATAAGTTGTTTTTAATTCATAGCTATGTTATAACCTGGCCTGGTTATAGGATATATTTAGTAAAAAGTATGTATAAAGTAACATACGAAATAAGTAGTGACGATAATCGTGAATCAATTCGGAAATATACGCATTTGGGACGCTTACATGGCTTACGATGAGTAAACCATATGAGATATATAAAATTAATGTTTACTAGAGTATTGTAGATCTTAAAATGAAATACAAAAAAGTCAGCGATAGCATATATTTATCTTCTGAGGATCACCCACAATAAGCAATTTAGTCTTCTATCTTTTGAGCGGAGCATCACGATGCGCACGTGCTTCGGCATTCTGTAGTCCACGCGAGAGTAGCCACGGGCACAGCTAGTCAATAGTAATAAAGAAAACTCATTTTACTGGCTTATTTTAAATCAAAATAGTGTCATACCGGATCGAAAAAATGTATGGGACATGGAGGAAAAGTACATTAAATATTGAAGATAGTGGCTTTACCTGTGCCGGGAATCGAACCAACTAAAAATGCAAAAAACCGATATTTAGTATATTATTGTGCCAATCGATAGAGTCTATTATAAGGTATATTTATATAAGTTTGGCACTACTCGTCAGCAGATTGGGACGGAATGCGGGATTATTTTGCATTCATTCCTTGGTGGTAGGTAGCATTGCTTTGATGGGAAAGATCCTTCAGCGATTGCCGAAGCGGTTGCAGACGCGATTGGAATCGCAATGGGATATTATATTCCGTCTTCCGATATCGTCTGTAATCGCAAAGGATACTTTTGGTACAATCGCGTTTGCGCTGATGATATAAGTCAGAAGCAAGCTGCGTATCCGTGATTGAGCTAGGGGTCGCGCAAACAAGGAACCTAATATTAAGCCCCTTAAATCAGCGTACAACTCTGCCACCAAGGCCTGTCAGAGGCATTGCCCGGATATGTCATGATCTCGTAGGTCAACCGGCTAACAGTCGAGTCTACTGGAGTCTGGCCAAAGCCGTGCAAGCTTATTTCTGTCATCCAGCATTGCCCCCGCTGAAGCACTTTGATGGATCACTGGCTCACGAGCCGCAAGAGAAAGCGACATTACCAGCTAATATTTCCCAGTTGCGGTGTCACAATGTCCGAGTTGCGATTCAGGCAATGTGACGTGCTTAGAGAATTTTGAAAGTTTCGATGTTCGAAAGTCCAGTGATCCGGACGGTATCCCAGCGGTTGTACTTAAAAAAACGTGCAGCTGAGTTGTCTCCAGTGTTGACGCGCCTTTACCGCCTGTCCTACCTCTCGCCCGATGTTACACGTTACCTTACTTTAACATCATAAATCGGTCGCTCGTGGGTCACAGCATTTTTATATACTTAATTATGACAAAACTGATAAGTTCAATGATCCCGAAGTTATGTCTTCCTCTGTGATATTGTACTGATGTAAAATATTATTTTATTGTAATATCAGGTCAGTTTCTGTTAGGTTACGTTTACCTGTACGTAACAAAAGATAACACAAATCAGGATAATAATTTCTTACCGTCACATAACTAACAAGTGACATTTTTACGTGCCACGGACATGTAATAAAAGCAGAATATTGTATAAAAATATGTCAATTTATTACGTATGCCTGATATAACAGCGAATCATATCGATACATAACTGAGAAGGTGCTTTACTATATACAGTATCAACTGTATTAATAAAGTTAGATGTTTTCATGTTTACTTTATTGAAGTGAAACTTCTTATGCGACTTCCAAGCACATTATCGGTCTCTCCTCTTTGTGTGAGCCAGAGCGAGAGAGTAAATGTCGGTGTGTATGTATATTGCACACTGTTTAAATAAAATAGAAAATGTCTTTAAAAATGAAGTTTCACATCAATCGTGTGTGAATCGCAAACACACCTTTTTTTGAAGTGAAACTTCTTATTCGACTTCCAAGCGTTAAACGTTAAACGTAACGTTAACGTGGTAATACTGTCCAATTCTGTTAAAGGACCATCCTAATTGTGAATAGTTTAGAATTTAATAGCCGTAAGATTGTAATGAGATAAAAAACATGCACTTCGGTGCCTACTTTCACTTAGTTATATTGTCACAAATAGATAAACTAATTTTCATATCACGTCAGTATACCAAGAGAAGTGATTAAAACCAAGAATTTTGATTTACAGAAAATTAGCGGAGTTATTGCCATTTATACAGCTGAAGACATTCCCGGTGTTAACTCTTTTATTCTCCCGGGCTTGCGAAAGGAATACGAGAATGAAGAGGTCTTAGCTACAGACATTAAATTTTTCGGCCAACCAATAGCAATACTGGTTGCAGAAAACGAAGAACTAGCTGCAGCCGTAGCTAAAAAAGTTAGAGTAACTTATAAAAATGTCAAAGCAGATCCTCCAGTTTTAACAATCGACGAAGCTAAAAAAGATAGTTCGAGATGCGTTGATGGTGAGGGATCCATTACACCAACAGATAGAGGAACTAATATCACGAATGTTATAAAGGGTGTATATGAAATAGAAGGACAGTATCATTATTATATGGAACCGCTTTCTACTGTGGTGATCCCAGTCGATAATGGATATGAGGTGCACGACTCATCACAATGGTTGGAATTGACACAAACTGCTGTAGCCAGATGTTTAAACATTAATGAAAGCAAGTGCGTGTAACTTTTTATATATAATTGATGGATTTGTTTTTCTATAGTTTTTCTTATAAGAGACTATGTAACCGAGTTATCTGCTTGGGCGCTAATTTAGTGGGGTGCCAAGTTTATATGTTTGAGAAAGCATTTGTTTCACTATAGCGAATCCAGGACACATCGTAATTTAAATGATTATTTGATTTTTGAATGTATGCTAAGTTGATTTTTAAACACGTACATTGTATTTATTATATGTATTTCTGCTAGGATAATTATTTATACATCTAGAAATAATAAATTCCAAAGGGAACTGCCAAGTTTTTACTCCGGTTCAGAAAATCCGTTCCGATCCGAGGCTAACATTAAATGTGGATTGGTTTTGTGTAACGATGAATGCTATAACATAAGTTTGTTAATATGGTACTGTTTTATTTATTAGGGTAGTAGTGAAAGTGTCTCGTTTAGGCGGTGGGTTCGGTGGTAAAATAAGTCGTAACGGGCAAGTAGCTGCGGCGTGCGCTATAGCTGCTTGTAAATTAAACAGGCCCTGCAGATTTATACTACCGCTACAGACTAACCTCACTATTGCCGGAAAAAGGGTGCCGACCCAATGCACATATGGTAATTTATTATTCAATTTTTCCATTTAAAACATGAAATGTTATTATAAGTAATTTAAATAATTAAGTATATAATTGTAAAAAAGCTAGCGATCGTTACAGGCAGCAATAGATTTTAGGAAATTATCTAATTTGAAAAAGAAATGTTGTTTTAACTGTAATATTACATTTTGTTTTGATTTGTTATGCCATACAAGACTTATTGTTATTCAAGGTTGGTACAGATGATGATGGTAAAATTCAATATCTCGAAGCAACTATGACGCAAGATGAAGGATGCTCTCTGAATGAGAATATTACTTGGGTCATCAATTCAACATTTCCTAACTGTTACGATTCTTCGACTTTTGCTCTGAAAACAGCTATAGTTCTGACAGATACAGCATCTAACACTTACGCGCGGGCGCCAGGTAACTAGCATTAAAAACCTCCAAAATTTTATTACGATAAATCTGAACTTACATGGCAAAACTGTAGCAAAACCAAAAAGTAAGCAAAAATCTGCAGTCGGCTTTGCAAAAAAAGCTTAAGCACAGTCTTATAAGTCATAAATTGGACTTAAAAACATTTCAAATTACACAAATATAATTTCCTAAATATATAAATTACTGATATGTGGGTAATTTTGCAGATTTTGAATTTATAATAATATATTATAAAACTCAAGAGATTGTTGTTTATTTGAAGATGCTAATCTCTGCAACTAACAGACAGATATGTAAAATATTTTTTTGCATTTTATATTTATATTTTATATTCTATTTATTGCCGAAGTCCATACAGGGTATCAGGGAACCGCTACCGAAAACGAAGACAGACGATAGTTAGTACTTACGACGATAGATGATACTTATGATGATGGGTCAGGAAAAAATTCGGTCCCGATTTAAAAAAAAATAATTAACATCTTTTCACAAATCTGTATTTACATTATTCACGCTCCATCATGTTAGTACAGCTAAATGAAACGATAAAATCATAAAAAAAGGTTTTACTTACTAAAAAAACCAACAGTGAAACACAAAATCAAATTATAAACAAAATCATTTACCTAATACCCGTTATAACTTCACGCTACGACCCGAAAAAGTGGAGTAATGAACGTCAAGCAACCTGGAAAGCTGTAGGCAAATACGGGAAGTGAGATCAGACTACACGGGTGAGTTGATGGCGGCGCGGTGTAGAGTTGACTGAATAAATTTAACACGGGTGAAAACGTGGGGCATAGCTAGTTTATAAATAAAATCTCAATAAATGGCATTACCCTTTCTATAAAGATGTCTTGTTAATAAACAGGTACTTGCGAAGGAATCGCATCTATAGAACACATCATGAACCACATTGCATTCACGGTAAAAAAAGATCCATTGGCTGTGCGTTACGCAAACATGAAAAGTAGCGCCAGTGATTTAAAAGAAATGATACAGACCTTAAAAACTAAAGTAGATTATGATAGCCGTGCACTTGGAATATCGCAATTCAATGCAACCAACAGGTGGATGAAAAAAGCAATAAACATTAATATTATGGAACATCCTGTATTTTATTATGGAAACTTTACAGTTTTGGTATCAGTTTACCGAGATGGTACAGTTACTATCACCACTGGTGGTATTGAAATGGGTCAAGGAGCAAATACAAAGATTGCTCAAGTATGTGCTCGAGAATTTGGTATACCCTTAAACTACATACATGTTATAAGTAACTACTCTTTTGTTGCTGCAAATAATGGTTATTCCGGGGCAAGTATTACCAGTGAGAGCATATGCTACGCTGCCATTAAGGCATGTGGAGTTATAAATAACAGAATACATGCATTGAAAGCTCGTGTGGGGGTGAAGAAGCTACCTGGGAAGAATTAGTGAAGAAAGCAGCTGAAGACGAAATTGAATTAACGGCAAGTTATATGATGACTGATACAGAAAAAGATTTAAGTAGTTACAGCGCTTATGCTGTTTCGATTATAGAAGTACAGATGTGTGTTTTAACTGGAAGATTCCAGTTGGTGAGAGTTGATATATTAGAGGATGTCGGAGTAAGCATTAATCCTGCTTTAGATGTCGGCCAGGTGAGACTTTTTATTAACTTAAAACAATTAAAAAAAATCAAACCAAGACAAAACATAAGTAGTAATTGTAATTGTAATTGTACAGATTTGAGAGCTATTTTGATAGAGATTTGAGGTTTTCCTAAAGAAAACACACGCACACATACATACATATATACTTATATAAACATTTGCCAATGCGTGTTAGGCCACGCACAGTGTAGGGTACCGTAGTTGCCTGTCACAATATGCAGACTTAGAAAAGGAGGGCTTTAAGTAATTTTCAATGGTATTTATACGAAATTACTTCTCCAATTACATTTTATAAATTGATTGACTATTACTCGTTAACTAGTAGAGCCCAATTAACTCTGTTAGTTTTCCTTTTAACTTTACACGGTGAAATTTCATTAGATGTACAAACGTGGCCATGATTATTGTAATCACATATACTACCAATCTACGTATGTCAAATAATTTAAAGATTTTATAAAATTTCAAAAATCAAAAAAATAGGCGCGGCCTGACTAAAGTTAGCTTGGCTTTGAACTTCCCTTTTCGGGTGCGCCGAAGCTGTTAGCGGTAAAACATGGAACGCCACCGCGCCGCTGAGTACACGACGCGCTGCGTAACATGAAAAGCTGCGTATTTGCTTTACTGCACCACCGCGCGCCCTGTACCTACCAGCTCATTGTTTGTTTCAGTAAATTAACCCAGTCACCCAATTAGTCGGTCTCATTAATCATATTGATAGAAGGTCTATGACATAATATAAATATATCAAGATTGTAAATCCAATGAAATTTCACCGGTTATATACTATTACCATGATATTTTCTCTCTAACAAAAACTAGCACAATAACAATAAGCTTAATATTTCGCAAACGGATCCGTGAATCGAAAAATAGTTTTCATACACCCGCAATATTTTTGAACGATCTATCCAACGATACCCCACACGATGAGCAAGACGAGAGAGACGAGAAAAAAGCAATTCATTCTCACTTTACGTGTAGGAGGGACTCTACCCTAAACATATTTTTTTAGATTTTACTTTTCAACTTTTATTACATTTACAATACATACTACAATTAAAACAACAAACATATTACAATTTTTTACATTTTACTTTACTTTACCGGCGTGATTCCATTCCAAATTACAGCTTTCTAGTACTAATCTCTGAGATAAGCCGCGGATAGACAGACGGACATAACGAAGCTATAAGTGTTCCTTTTTGACTTCAGAACCCTAAAAAACATAGGCTCATATTGAATTGTTTAGATAATATAATTAATTTACTTACCTTTAAAGTTATTTTGTTTTGGGTGTATTAGTTCTGTTATGCCTGAAGGTTTTCCCAATTCCTTTATATTTCAGGTGGAAGGTGCATTCATACAAGGTGTTGGTTATTTCACTTGCGAGAAACTTGTTAATGATAAAACAACTGGTAAACTTCTGACTAACCGGTCCCTCAAGTATCACGTACCGTTATGTCTGGATATTCCGATCATCTACAATATGTACTTCAGGTTCAATTCCAAGAACCCTAATGGAGTACTGGGATCAAAGGGTAAGTGATAGGTGTTTCAAAAAAATATACGATAAACTTATTTTTTCTGTTATTTATATTTTATTAATAAAGTCAGATTTTATATTTTCAAATAACTTAAAACTAACTAGCCATGTGTGCTATTGTTCCTAATGTTCTTATATGTAATACCAATAATATTAAAACTCCTTCTCGATTCGGGAATATCTGGCTTTGTTATATGTTTTTCTTTAAGTTGCTCTTTTATGTTTTTGGTATTTATAGATAACTTATAATACAATATAGGTTCTACTGTTTTTTACGTCGTAAGTCCCGCGATTTTTTTTTAGTACCTTTATGTCGGTATGTCCGTCCTGTGACGTCACCGAACGGCTCCTTCGGAGGCATATACAACCAGCATTATACTGAGCTAGTGCAGTTTTATAGCAACTGGCATTCTTGACTTTTGGTACTTAGTAGGTAGTTGTAATAATATATTAGGTCTTTATGTTGTTCATGTATTTTTTATTTATATTAATCGAAGTAATTACCCATGCATTCAATGCATCTTTGCCCATGCTCTTCTTAAAGAAATCAGCTGGACGGGAGGCAACAAATTCTTCAAAGGCATTTTGTACTGCCTCTCGGGTATTGAATTTTTCTTAGAAAGTGAAGTGTCTGTGGTATCAAATGTTTTTCTTACAAATTACTCTTTCTTTCATTTATTTGTCTTAGACAACTTAATCCTGACAATTAAAAATAATGATAATACCTACTTACAAGCTAACAACATAAAGTAGTATTTTTTGTGTTTCATTGTAAATTGCATATTGTATATAAATTATTACGTAGACTAAAATGTGACTTTAAGTTTCATTTGACTTACAGCTTGTGGAGAGATGGGTATATGTACGACCCACGGTGTGACCCTCGCTCTGCGCGAATGCATCATGGCATCGAGAAAAGATTCTGGCTATGTTGACACTGAATGGTTAAATATAGGTAACAATACCGCTTGCTTTAATATCAATATCCGAATTAATACTTTGTATATGTTATAGGCAATGTATGAAATGCCGGTATTCTATAGAATGCCTCTATATACTCTTAGGAGTACCCGGCAATGTATGAAATACATCTCCGATTCATTTCGAATATCACGTGGGAGTTTTTGGCGGGATCTCAAAGTGTCATGTTATTGAGACAAACACATACGTCTATAGGATTTAGCTTGCGAGAGAATGAGATAGAATATACACGGTTAATGCAAGTCCTGATTTTCACGACTATATTCGTCGTCGAATTGTCCTAGCGGTGTAACGACCAGACTTGTACGTACTGTTGTATTGAGGTATGCACGTCATTTATGCAGAATGCCTAGGCAATGTATGAAATATGAATCATTTCATACACTGCCTGCTAGCTTCAAACATTCTATAGAATGCCTGTATTCTATACATTGCATTAAATAACGTCTGCTTGTACGCCTTAATTTTCGAAATTTCCGAACGGATTTGGTTCAGTTGCCATCTATGGATAGACTGATTTTGATCATAATGAAATAACTGTAGGAGTATCTATAACTCTTCTCGAAGTACAACAATGTACGGGTAAAATACATTGAAATACATTGACTATGATACATTGTACTTTGGCATGGTAATTAGTCCCGTGTTTCGGGAAGAGGCTTTTTTGCCCAACAGTGGGATATTTATACGTTGATGTTATTACATGCGGTTTTCGAGAAGCCAAAAAACCTAACTTTACACATACCAAGTTGCGGGTAACAACTAGTTAATTAAATAATCTATACATGTAATAGGTAGGTATTGTTTTAGTTAATTCTTTGCATATTGGCGTTTGCATAGTCTCATTTAAATAAAGTTTTTTTTTTTGCAGCCGTGCCGTACGAAACACAAGTTATATTAGGCGCGTTAGACGTCAAACTGGAAGAATTTCTTTTTACACATTAATTTATATGTAGGTTTGCAATTGCAAGAATTGGCAATTTTTATTAATTTAATATAAATTTTACTATTTAAGTAATTTTTTCTTTGGAACTATATTGAATAAAAAAAACTTAATAATGATAGGAATTAGGTACTATGGTGTTTAAAAATAATGTAAAATTTAGTTGTAACGCTTGTACTGTTGGTTGTTGTTATTTTAAAATATCGAATATTGTTGATTATTGCAACTGTATATGCAAATTCTTGTTTTTATGTCTAATTCTATGTGTGTGTTTTTACTGATATAATCGACTGTAGAATAGTAGAAGTTGATAAAAATAAATGTATACTTATTGTTTATTACGAATACGAACAAAATTTGCTTGTTGTTTCACTGACCATCTAAATATATTTTTTTACACAAGGAGCTTATATCATTATTCAATTGATGGGCTGAAATTGTAAACAAAATATGTTTTCAATTAATACTTAAACGATTTTGATGAAAATCTGTACACAGGAAGTATATGACATTTCTTAATTAATAGGCTATATATTATTGTTAATAATATGAGTAAAATAAAATTATGGAATGTAAATATTGACTGCGTAACAAACGGCAGCGGAGTCTCTGGTACTCCGCTAGTATATAAATGCGAAAGCCACTCTGTGTCTGTGACTCTTTGTTATCATTTTACGACCAAACCTCTTAACCGATCGCCATTAAATTTGGCATAGAGCTAGCCTAAGAGCTAGTACGAAAAACATGCAGGCGAAATAGCGACAAAAAGGAAGTTGACAAGAAAAAATTTAAAACGTGTCATAAATCAAACATATTTTACATCTATATATCAAAATCAAAAAATACTCTATTCAGTTTAGGCCCTAAGAAAGCATTTATGAACGTCAAATATTACCACTAGTTCGGAAAACATCCCAGTCACCGAGAAGAACCGGCAAGAAAAACTCGACCGGGCTTATTTTTTTCTTACTTAATATATTTTTTTCCAACTGTATAAATAATATTTACAGTCAATACTCATATTATCATATTTATAAATTAGTGGATGCACAGAGAGGGAGTCACTTCCAGACATCATCTGTAGTAAATGATAATAATAACAATTTACTGATGTTCGTTATCTACACAATTTATTGGATCTCTCCTATACAAAAATATATTTCCGTGTGACATGTCTTTTTCCTTTTTTAAAACGACAATCATTAACATAGAGTTTTAGACTAAGTAGATATTATTACTTATATATTTTACAATCCACAACACTATCATTCACATAATGATTCACTCTATAATACCTTTAATGATACATACATATATATATATACTATATGAATACTAGCGACCCGCCCCGGTTTCGCACGGGTGCAATGCTGATACTAAATGTACCTACCTACTAAAGAATGTCCTTATAAACGTTTACAGTTTTTTTGTCATTAGACAATACAAACATGGTATTTAAAAAATAAAAAATGGTTATTGTGGGTTATCCTTAAGAGATAGATATATATCATCGCGGACTTTTTTGTTGACCTTTTTAAGGTGTACAATACTGTAGTACATTATTTTGATTTATCTTTTTTTTATCGTTATAGGTTTGGCGTAGTGGTCACAATCTCATCTGATGTTAAGTGACGATATGGCCCAAGATGGTAACACGCTAAACCTAGTGGAAGACTTAAAACAAAAACATATTTTTAAAACGTTTAATTAGCATTACTTACGCTCCATCATGTTAGTACAGCTTAATGAAGCGATAGTTTCATAAAAACACAATACTTTACTAAAAAAAAATCAGCAATGAAACACACATTTCAAACAGCTGATGCTCGGTTCAACGAACGTCCGGGCGCCGTAAGGGCCCTGAAGCCTCAGACGGATACCCTTCATCCGGGCTCGGGGGCGAGCGCTTAATAGCCCTGGAGATCACATGCATTTTTGGCAAGTCATTTTATAAAACCTGGAATAGTATTTATATTCGTTACTTTACGCTGTACTGAAAATGACAATGCAATTCTGGTACCTGTTTAGCGGTGGTTAAGGCGACGCTCAGCATCTTGAAAGGTAAACAATGACATAGTTATTTTATAAAAACTGATAGTATATTTTCAACATTTTTATACTATTTTAAGTCCAAAAACACAATTCTGGCAGGTTATATCGCAAATCATACCGGCGAATTTTTAAAATTGGAAATTTTTAAAGTTTTTTTTTTTAATTAGCTCCTTATGAAATGTTAATATACATATTAATAAATATTATAAAATTAGTCTGGCACCTATTTGTCGGTATTAACATCGTCTGGCAAGTTAGTTAAGGTCCGCGCGTCATTAGACGCATTAGAAGCTTTACAAGAATGTGAGCTCGACCGACGGCATTCTGTAGTCCTCGCGAGCGATGCCGCGGGCACAGGCAATACAAAATAAATGAAAGACACTAGTAGAACAAACTCACTATTCAAGTGTTCTCAGTCGCAGTTATATTTAGTGAAACAAATCCGTATACTGCTATGTTTGTATTTGCAGTCTCTGTGGTTTACACTACTCTGTGGTCCTGCGGTAGTCCTCTTTTTAATAGTCGATGTTGTTCATAGATCGTAGCAATATCTAATATTTAATTATTATTACAAAACACTTAAATTAAGCGGTCATACGCATAAACTAGTCGCAAAATGTAAGGTATAGCAACTTATTTGATCTGGAAAGTTTTAGTATCATAATTATATAAACTATTATAGATCTAAGGCTACGTTCAGATGTAATGTGAATGAAAACGCGTTAACGTGTGATAGAATTTCGAAGGTGTTCAGATGATGAGAGCTAAAGTGCGCATTTTCATGCGGTTGTTTGTCTCACAGTGTATTTCGGTGAAGTTTAGAAAATATACGTAGAAGACAATTTTGTGGATGATGGAAAAAGAAAACATGAAGTCCACTGAATTAAAAAAAAAAAAATACACCCATCAAGTTTTTTTATATCATTATATTTGACACTGAGAGATAATACCTCTCACTCAACAGCAAACGGACGTTATTTATCTATCAAAGCGCGATTATCGGCGTCTAAAAAACTTTTCCTGAGAGACGCGCTGACGCCAACTAATATGCGTGATCATGTGATCGGTTTATGTCAATATGATGAAAGTCCAAGCGCATAATTTCAAAATGCACTTTTGTTTATTATCATCTGAACGCAATTAAAGGATTTACAAAAAAGTAAAAAACTTTTTTCTTCATACATGTTTATTCGCGCATCGTCAAACAAAAAAAAGTTATTATAAATACAATAAACCGTTAGGCCCAAGAACGAAAGTCTTTGAAATAGGCCCCTCGTCTAACAAAAACACAATTCGTCACTTAAATAAACCAATTTAATCAATAATGAGTGAATACAAACGTATAAACAACCAATCACGAAAAACGAAAAATAAATTATTAATTCCTTAATCGGTTTTATACATTAAAATAATCATTAAACACAAACAATAATTCGTCAATTCTTAATTGTAATAGTAAAATTAATAGTATATACTTACAATATTATTACCAGTTGAGTGTTATGCAATAAATGCTATTCAATTAGTGTATTTACTAAATGGCGGACTATACAATAATTATTTTACTAAAAAATGCGCAAATACGGACTTTCGTAACAATAATGTTAATGGAACGTTATATTAATGAGCTCTTACACAATTCAATAAAAATTGATAGATGAAAACAATAATTACATGACAAACGATAAACCAATCGATAGTTTTCATTTGCAAGAAATTAGAGACAACTCCGAAAACAGTCGAAAATCGAAACGAATATTATTGAACAGTACGAAACCAACGGATACTGCTATCGCTTTCTGTTAAATCGGTCGACTAATAAAAGCTCGTAGTATTAATGCCCCATACGCACGAACGGTTTTAAAACGCGCGTAAAAAAAATGTTCCCACGAGCATATCGTAAACCGGTTGTTTATGTTCATATGAAAACGCCATTTTAACACAATACCTCGTGTTCATTTAATTAATGCGCGTTGTAAAATCGTCCGTCGGTACTGTAGGTACCTAATTCGTAGTCGAAAACCTAAGTTTCGTAGTTTCGCTAGTATTTGTCTACTGCTTAGGTCTACCGCGAGTCGATTACATACTTTTTAATTCTATATTTCCAACACGAACAATTTATTTCTCAGTCTTCTTTTAAATTGTATTCTTAAACTGAGAAAAAATTTCGCTACAAATGCTCGCAATTTGTGGAAGTTTAGGACATTTGGTATCTTTTATTGAATAACGTTCAGGTTGTGTTATTCTAAATATTTTACTGTTGGCCGTATATTATCGTTGTGGTTAGCGCATCAACTAGTATATACAGTCGCGAATTTTAGTCTGTGATGATTTTAACAACCTTGTAAGCAAATCGGCCAAGACTATATACGAAATATCATTTTTTAATGAGTGACTCTTTACTTTCTTTTGTCTATTTTATACATACACTATAGTTTACAAAACTACCTCTAGTTGCCTTTTTAAATGTAGTTCTGTACAATTTGCGCCTGTCGCAGAGTTTGTTGACATACAATAAAGAAGTTTCGGAGTAATATTGTAATTTTACAAAAATTGTAATTTTACAAATCATAAACCCATCCTTAATATGTATATAAGAAATGTAGCTTTACAAATAATAAGCCACTTCACAAATATGTAAGCTTTAAAAAATCGACATTAAGGATATTTACACTTGTAAATTTGTAAAGAAGTCAAATGTAAAGCTTCTTTATTGTATGAAAACATGAATGGATTAAATCATAATCAAGTTGGTAACTAGTAGAAATATATCTATCAGGGATAAATTAGTACAAAAGTGTATCTAATAGTCAGGTAAGGGTTCCGTGATGTGTTAAAGACTAGAAAAAATTATAAATCTTGAATTTCAACATAGAAAAAAAGAGCATCTAATTTCTTAAAGAAAATGTGATGTATTATTATTACATTATTAATTATCAGTAAAATAAAAAATAGTTTTACATGTACATCAAACACGGAAACCCCAAAAATATACACAATATTTACATACAGCAAATATCACGAAATGTAAACACATTATAGAGAAGTTGATTGATGATTTTAAATGCATATAATAACGACGCGCACTTCAAAAAGTATAACCATAGATGGCGAAATAGGTAGAGTATATTTACCTAAAGTTCGAGTAAGGAAGTAACATGGAGTGGATACTACTTGCCTCAGAATTCCGGAATGAATATAGTAAAATTTTTGCTTTCAAGATTTTATTTGCCTATTTATAAATAAACAAAGCACAGAATCCTAAAAACCTAAATAATTTGTTACGAATGTATTCAAAGTGTAATTAAATCTCGAGGTACAAACGTCAGTACCATCATTCCAAGATTTCAGAGAGATACAATAACCACTCGTAGTTTAGGTAAATATACTCTACTTATTTCGCCATCTATGATTATAACATGCAACTTCTCTAAGACGGACTATCTAGAGAAGCGCACTAATCTATTGAGCACAAGACAGGAGTTGTATGTGAAGTTTGATGACGAATATCATTAGGTAATATCAATGAATTTATTATCACTTTATCCATATAAGCAGTTTTAAATTATGTATAGTTCTAATCAACACCTCGTTTATTTAATTTCGATCTTAAATTTTACGATCAGTCCAGTAATTATGTTTAACCTTTGATTAATACTTAATTTTACATTGTGATGTAATGAGATTTTATAGTTTTGTTTCCGTTTAAGAAAACTACTTTACTTTGAGATTCAATCCTCATAAGGGCCTCATATTATTGTTACGGTACCCATTTCTGGTTTTTTAATAATTACAAATATATATACATATTATACCATGAAAAAATTATTATTATAAAAGTAATTATGCAAATTGTCATTACCTAGTGCAGAGTTAAATAAAAGTACTTTCAAAGTCTTGTTTCATATATTTACAAAGTGATTTAAAAAAAGTTGGAAGCTATCATGTCACAGAAAATTTGGCATTTTTTGTATAAAAAGGTGTTTGAATGTAAAAAAAATTGTAACGTTACAAATTAATGAAAAACACACTTTTTTTCTTTGTAATAAATCAATAGAAAGACTCAAAATTAATTTTTAGAATCGATTATATTCTATTGATTAACGCATTACAGCGTTACTTTTATCGACATAAAGTACGATTTGAAAATTTGTTTGTGAAATATTATGACCAGAGTTTTAAATTGCTCTCATAATCATAAAAAAATTGAAGTTATTTTTATATGCGATCACAAGCAGAGCTAATTTCATATTATTTATCTACAATCGTTGTTTATCAAGTACATCACATTTATTAACCCCAGAATTTACAAATTCATCTATATGTATAAAAAACGTCATCTATTCATAATTTAAATATCGATAAACCTACTACTAAATGCATATTTACTCCACACTCTATCCATTAAAAATAAACGTTCATCCGAAAGTCAATTAACGCTGATAAAAAAAATACAAACTATAAAAAAATGGGCTGAGATTGTTTGACGCTACAAAATATGAGGTATATAGTTTTATTCATTTCGTTAAAAGATTTTTTTTTGGTGGAATGCTGTATAGTTTCAATATCGATTTCTAAACGTTCTAGATGTACTTAAGTAGATGATTAAAATTAGTCAGACATTTTTTTCTATTAAGAAACAAACCCTCTATTTAAACAAGCTGTACAAGAATTAATGTTACGATAATTTTAACCATCAGTCAGAAGAGTAAGTACGTCGGGACACATGACTGTTTTAAAAATATTAATTTAAAATATTTTTTTACATTGAAAGTTTTTTGTGATAATGCAGCTCAGCTGAATGAATAATTCGAGAAATTTTAGTAGTCAGTCTTTTCAATAAGTGTATATGAATGTTTTTGTAAAATCAAGATCTCATGATCACTTACAGTTTTTTTAAGCATGTTCAAATAATGCGTCTCAGAGTTGTATTCTAAAAAAAGGACGATGAAACAACTACGTAACATGTAGCCAAGTGAAATAAAAAAAATATCTTTAATTTCATATTAAAAATCGAAATAACAGACTGTTAACATACGAGAGACACTTTATTCGGTTCCGATGCGTTTTCTGAGTTTAAATTATAATCCCGCAAAGTAAATTGACAATCGCTAATGTCAAACATTTTTAATGTTGCCATATAAATGTTTCCAGTGTTTTACTACGGTACCGATTATTTAAATCATAATATTTTAAAGAATGAATTGGGGATTTTTATTTATACTTTTAAATATTTTGTATCATTCAATATACGGTACTTATAACAGATAAACAATTTAAATAAATATGTCTGGGGCTGTATGTTCCAGGTAATCTCTATAACGGTTGGATCGATTTTGATGGACTTTTACTGGCGGATAGCTAATGTCATAAGGAGAAATTTAGGCTACTTTTATTTTAGATTCTTTAACCCTCGCGAGCCAAGCCGCGGGCAGAGCTAGTCATTACATAATTCAGAAAACTATAAAATATACACGGCAATCTACTTAAAAAAAAATCTTAACTTGGACCATGGCGGTCGCGTTTTGTCTACCTTATTCAGCTTGGGATTGGTGGACATCACTATTTCTGAAATATAATTTTACTCCACGGAAATAAAAAACGGACATTATCATACAGTGTAATGCGATAGAAAACTTCAGACATATTTGTAAAACAGTCAAGCGCCGCGCGTCGAGTCCCCGAACAATTCCTAGCGCACCTATAGTCCATTGAGAGTCGTCCGATGCGATCACGCAACCCCGGAGTCCTGGGTGTGGGTTCTCTTCTTCTCGGGCCGGTGGTGGTCCGGCGTCGACTTGAGTATGTCCGGCTGTCCGTGCGAGAGGTGCGGCTGCGCGGACGCGTGCGAGCTGAGCGTGAGCGTCGCGTTACCCGACCCGAGCGTGCCGGTGGTCGCGTGCGAGTTGAGCGTGTTGTGCCCGGTCGCGTGCGAGTTGAGCGTGTTGTGCGCGGTCGCGTGGTGCGCGTGCTGCGACGTGCTAACGTGCGGGAGGGTGGAGGGGCTCGAGTGGGGGAGGGTCGACGCCGGTTTCCGGATCGACCGGTGGCTACCGTTACGCGTTAGCGAGTTCATTTGCGGCGTTCCCGTCCCGCCCGATCGTAGTAACGCGTTCTTATAGTCCGCTATCAGGTGGGTTAGCTCTACCATCTGAAATAGTATTATCGATGATTTGATTAAATCACTCGGAACTTCAAATTCGTAGAAAAAAATTACGCGTGGCTGTGCCGTATATTTTACGTCAGACGCTCGGACACTTATGTTCCCGACAACGTTTACTCTATAATATGGTGTTTATGGCTATCACTGGGTTGATGTTGGGCAACTCTTTCCAATCGTATAACATTTATATATTTTGATTTTGCTTTTTGACGAGTAAAAGCCGACTATGTATTAAGGTGCCCTAACTTTAACACCATATACATTCACAATAACTATTTCACACTAGTGACGTAGCTTCTGCGAGTCATAATTTATACAAAATTAAGTAACGCAGCGAATTACCTGTGAAAAATGTACGCGATGCGACACAGTACTTACTCGAGTGGTATAATTAAATTTGGGTGTAAATAATAAATACATAGCTGCAATACTAAATTGTACCTCCCGATTTTGTTATCATTAGTTACTGTGATAGTACTGTAATGTGCAGAGATACTGTGATCAAGTAGTACGGTCCGCAATACAGAGTACACTGGTTACTAACCTTTGGCTTATTGAGACTTATCAGCATTTTATGAACCGGGCTGGCTGCGTCCTCGCCGTCTATTAGCATCATCAGATCATCCTGAAATGTAAGGATGATCAAGCGCGAGTCGGACTCTCACTTCGAGGGTTCCGTTACCCGATTTTTATTACTTATTGTTTTCACTCAGTTTGACGTTTTTATGTATTGCCGTTCTTACTATAGAGCGAAAAATATATCGGAAACCAACTTAAAATATATATATAATGGTATAACGGGCAATTAAGGTTTAGCAATACGGGTCCTTTTCTGAGAATGGAACCCTAAAAATCGGAAAAAGCGGTTACTTTTGCATATACAATACCCATACACAAATTTATAGACTATGTCCTTAAATACGGAACAACACTGTATTTTAGTATTAGATTGTAAGTGTAATCAGAATATAATCGGCACTGACCTGTAAACCGCCAAACAATCCTATGGAAGTGAGCGCGTACCGCCCTATCACGGACATAGAGGCGAGCTCCAGAACGGTGACCCCCTCTTCTGATACTGCGAGCCAAGCCATAGACAAATCTGGCTGTTTTATCTGTAATAACAATTAATTATGTTACAATCCGTTTAAAACATGCACCGTTTTCGAAAACTCTAATTTGTAAAATAAGGCGGCAAAGTTGCGCAGATCACGCACACATTGAAACATTATTGTTCTGGTTACTTAAGCCAACAAACAGTTTCCAAAAATAGCCAGCTTAAACATTCCTACCCTTCTTTTAAAAAGTTATCGGTATGTCATAGAGCAATCAAGGTAACTCTCAAAATGTTGACCTCTCGTTTTTATCAAATTATATAAGCATGCTTATATATCATCTGGTTTTAACATTCTGACGATTACAAGTGACAAAATTATTGCAACTAATGATAATGATAAATAACTTATTATAAACAAAATTATTGCAACTAATGATAAAGACGTTTTTTGGGCTAAGACTACCACTGAGAACACTTAAAATAGTTTGTTTTTCTTTTTTGGTAAGAATAAGCATTTAGATTGCCAACGAGTGTAATAATTATATAATAAATTTAATAAATCTTTTTAAGTCAAGCTAATCGTAAACGGTTTATAGAAACTTCAATGTAATAGACTTATTAGAGTTATACCAAGCGTCTGGTTGAAGGAGATTTGATTGATTGATAGGAAGTAGAGTTACCCTCGCTTGGAATAGCGTCGCTCCGAAGAAAGGCCATTTCCTTGTGCAGTTGAGGTATATCCGAACACAGTCGGCTGTACTCCTGCCTTTCAGTGCTATCCATTTAGCTCTAAGCTTTTCCTCTAAATCTCTGTAAAATGGAGTATTACGATATTTTTAACCAACAAACATGTGTGAGACTTCTACTCACACTTCACAAAAAGCAAGTATTATTCAATTGTTCAAAATAGAAACAAAATTGAAAAATTTTATTTTTCGATTACCTGCCTCTTAGTATGTATTTAAATAATAAATCGATAGTGTGGATTTTATTTTCACCAAACCTTTGTCCTTTTCAATATAGGTAGTTACTAGGTTGAACAAAGAAAGGTCGCAGGTTCTAATAGCTAATAATGGAAAGCTACTTCACCTCATATACTGAGATCAAGAACTACTCCACGAAACCTTTCCTATCTGATTTGGTTCTTACACATTCTAGAGTATTGCATATTTATCGGATAGGGCGTGGTGCATGATTTCTTAACCCAGAGGCGATGTAAAATTGGTTGCTATTCATTCAAGTCAGAGAACCACGGTATTAGAAAAGGGATCTTTATATTTTACTGTCAACTGTCAGTGTCAGTAAGTTCTGAAGTAAAATGTGTATTTTTCACAATTCACATTGGCAAAATTGCCTACGAAGGCAAAAACTATAAGTAAAAAACGCATACAAAATATATATTTGTATGTAGTGAATAAATATTAAATAATTAATTCACACCAAAGTAGTATACTATGCGTTTCAAATGAGAAAATGATCGCGCCCGCGTAACGTCACTCGCTACTTGTCAAAACTGTACGGCCAGCAACAAAAACATTTGAAAAGTGTTATATAATAATAATATTTTTATTACAAAAACAAAATTAATAATTCTTTTACAGCTTATATTTTGTTGTTGTTGTACTTTTTCGTATTAAAAAAAAGAAAAGTAATACAAACAATTCTTGTAAAAAAAAACGGTCTGTTTTTAAATAAATTAACTTGTATTCTATAAATTTGTAACCGGTCCCGTGAAATACAATTTACCCGTGTAATTGTTTTTCCGACTGTACATTTCGTACTGGAATTGCATGCGAAATACAACATAAGATGGCGGTTTGAAAACGCATTGTATACAAAATAGTCGCATCTGGTTCAGAATTTAACTTATAAGATTATGGATATAATTTGATGGAGGAGGTGTGTTCGTTCCCGGTTACCTTAGTTCGTCGTTGGTGAGTCCGGCGCGGTACCTGTAGGGGTAGAACCTGTGCGCCAGGGGCTGGCTGTGCTGGTTGTTCGCGGGGGAGTACTCCCCCTGGTCGAGCTGCGCCATCAGCGCGCCCAGCTCCGCGGCCAGCTCCCGGCTCACGGGGAACCGGCCCGCAACCACTGTTGGTTTTAACACACATATTCCTCTTGGCAAAACCATTACCGACAAACTTTTCTATATTCTCTATAAGTCTTTAATTTGGACACAATCTCACCTGATGTTAAGTGATGATGTGGCCCAAAATTGTAACACGCTAAGCCTAAACTGAACTAAATTAGCTCTCAAGTGCAGCTGCCGGAACGCATCTATACACATGCGTCCATAGTTTTATACTTTCCTTGAGTGATTTTCGTTTCACTATGGTTTGTATACAATGGAAGTAAGGAATTCAGCATGTATTATACCGTGTTAGTGGCAAACTCAGTTACGAGTCCGTATCACGATTTTTTTGGCTTCTATACTTATCGGTGTAAATGAATCCATAATTACCTTGTTGATTAACTTGGTAACACAGTAGAAGCCTCTCCTTATCCGTCTCCGTTCGAACAGAATTCTTAAAATACAGCCGATTTCTATACGTGAGTCGAATAACACGCGAGTTCTCGAACTTTCCGGAGCCTTTTTCTCTGAGGGCCGTTTCCCATTTCGATATGACATCACAGAGCTGGAAAAAGGATTTTTCGCATAACTGAATGAAAACTACTGAAAGGAGAATATCGGACAAAACGTATACATCATTTTTCTTCCACACACTTGGGTTATGTAGCAATCTTACTACAAGACTAACCTTTTTATCCGGTTTAATGTGATGTTCCATATCTTTCTCTATGGGATCGTCACTAAACAAGGCGAATCCTGACGACGCAGACTCCCTGCACCCGAGCTCCGTGCTTAACGTTGATAGGAACTCCTCCACTGTCGTCGAACCGTCGAAGCTTATGACCTAACAATAAAATTACATAAATTAATATTACACAATATAAATTTCATAAAAACCTGCAAAAATGCTTAACAAGTGTATGCAAAACAAAAATCATCTATGACGTAATATTCTGTTTTGTTAAAAAACGTTCAATGTCCAATGTATTGTTTTTAAATTCTGTTAAAACCGCAATAATTTATGTCATAATCTGACATAATTAATAGAAGACCTCGTCGTAAAACAACTAGCTGTGGTTGCACGAAATTTCCATTAAGTTTTAATGCTGCCATTATAAATTTAATCCTCCATTAAACACTTAAATATAGTAACATCTATTTAATAGGTCTTGTATAATGAACAATTAAAATTAAATTAAATCTATTAAAAGTGTCATTATCTCACTTTTTCGTTGCAAGAATCTTTAAACGCCATTAGAGAAGCAAAAAGCATTCTTCAACATCACTTTCATCTCTATCATCGTCAGATGAAGAAATTATCTACCGTAACCTACCAAATAGATTTGATATATGAAATAAATATGATGATACAGAATTTATGTTTATATTCAGGTTACTTAAGCAAACTGCACAACAAATTCTCAATAAGATTCCACTTTTGTTCTTCCTAACCTAGAAACTAGTTCTTTACTGAAGCTCATTACTGCCATTATCGAGTGAATATAGTATCCTGTCATATGATGATTTCAGTATCCTAACAAGATGGTGGCTCCCTTTTTAGAACTTTCTTGGGAGTTTTTGTGGCTTATGTTTGACGTCATATTAGATCATAAATTGATTTCTATTTCTCATTAACAAGCTTTCATATACAATTATCATCTATACATATTATAATAAAATTCAACGTCTCTCTGTCCGTTTATGATCTTTTCACGCGAACACCATATATCCGATTTAGACGTTTTTTTTTCATAGATTTGTTATCTGACAAGGTTATAGGATACATTTTGTAAGATAAATAATATATGAAATAAGCAGTGACGATAATGATGTATCAATTCGAAAAAAAGACGCATTTGGAGAGCTTAAATGGCTTACGCTGAGTAAACCATGAGAGATATATCAAATTAATGTTCTACATAATTGTAGATCTTAAAAATACCTACAAAAAAGTAAGCGATAGCATATATCTATTTTTAAACGATCACCTACCATGAGCATTTTTGTTTTTAAAATAACCGGCGGGCAACCGCCGTAAGTTGGAGCGGGGACAGTAAGATTCGCACGTGCGCTCGACCGAAAGCATTCTATAATCCACGTAAGCAAAGCCATGGTCCCAGCTAGTATTTAGTAAAATTAAACGTTATAATTTTCGCGAAATTTATCGCTATTATCGATAAAATATCAAATTTATGATTACACCACGCGTCAACACTTACCTGGTAAGTGTTATTGAGCATGTGGACCGGTATCGCGTGCGGGAGGCAATGGTGGTAAGGGTTCTTCAATAGAATAGATAGCACTTCCATTCGCGAGGGTTTGTCTTCGCGGCCACCGTTGCGTATCGTACGTTCCAGCGCACGCGCACAATACGCAGCGTATTTGCCACACTCTGTTCTGAAATTATATATGTCATATATTAGAAAACCACGTCATTTATTAAGAGATTATACTATTATTATAGAGGTAATGTTTGTTTGTTTGTACTTAAACTGCCTAACGGTTTATGAAAGTTTTTAATAAGTTACGTGACAGTGATCTAAGTGACACAGGCGAATGCCACGCTGGCGAGACACATCCGTGACTGAGAAAGGGATGCTTAGATGGTTATGGTATGTAGAGAGAATAAATGAAAGAAGAATGACTAGACAGATTTATAAGATTAGTGTGAATGGGAACGCTCGAAGAGAAGGGCCTAGACTAACGTTCCACGATCAAACCCGAGACGTTCTGAAAGTCAGGTCAAGAGTACTCTAATCCGACGAGCATGCATGAAAAGATTGATGAATGTTAAAGAAGCGAAAGATGTATGTCAGGATCGTAGCAAGTGGAATGACGTGGTCTCTGCCCACCCCGCTGGGAAAGAGGTGTGATTTATGTATGTATGTATGTAGTACCTGATAGTATAACTTCTGAACTACTTGAGTGGTTAAGGTTATATTTTCACATATCATTTGTTCTATCAAGGCGATGGTTCACAGCTATGCAAAGATCCTATAGTTGCCGCTATTGTCGTTTTTAACAAATTCTACCAACTTACCACATTCACGACTAAAAAACAAAATCATACAATTTGTATCGAATAGACCATCCATAAGGACATAGCAATATCTTTGGAGTCAGACAGTTTAAGCATAAATTAAATAACTTACTTGGAATCAGCGTGCCTGCTGAGATGTAGTTTCAGGTACCAAAGCAAGCGATTGTTCCTCGGGACAAAGAGGCTCACTGCCAAAGCGAGTAACTGCCAGCCTTGGACGAAACTGTACGTGGGCGGGTTGCTTTTACAGTCGACTGGCAGCAGCGGAGCCTGAAATTAAATCTTTATCGTTATATATAAATAAATAATAATAGATTTAATTCAATACACTTTGCGAGCGACTGCGTCTTGTTTTAAATCAATAAAATGTACGATACACGTGCGAATGTACGTGCAATTCACCTGTTGTTACTGTCACTGCAGTTCATATATATTAATAACCAACCTCAAAAGACTGTAATCCTAAGGTCAGTCGATAATAGTTTGCTACTCAGAGAGGTACTAACTTCCACGCTTTGTATGTCTTAGCAAACACACTCTTCAGACCGTAACACAACAGCCGCTGCTTTGCAGCAGAAATACTTCCGAAAAGGAACCCAGCATAGTTTAAAATCTGTGCTTGTTCTCCCGCTGTTCTTTCTCTTTTATATCGTAGCACGGCAAAACGACAGCACTGTAACTGATGGTGAGCACAGTGCAATCCCATAACATCAGCGACAACCGTGGGATCTACCTACTTTCCATCGTCAGACGTGACTGTCTTGCCAGCCTGATCAAATGTCTCATCACGTTTGAAAGTGACCATGTTGTAGGAAGGAATGAACACATTGGCCAGGAGACAGTTCCACAGTTTCACAGTACGGAAAACATAAAACGTATGTTTTAGTCTATTCGGTGTACTGTAGTTTTATATAATATGCCTTAGCTTATATTTACCTATTATTTACTTAACTTTTGCCTTTTAGCCATATAATTTCAACTGGAGTCATAACTGAGGAAAAAAATGGTCCATCTGTTTAACAAATAGTATTACAACAAATAACAATTATAAGTCTGAAGCAAGTACCAGCTAAATGACAGTTTTTTTTTAGATACCATTTAAATAATATGTTTTACTTTTGCCTTTCTCATATGTTTTACACTATAATAATTATGCATGTAAAAATATAATTTTATACAGTGAAAATAAATTTATTGTCTACAAAAGTTACACTTATTTGACCGACTTGAACTCATTGCTTTACTATAAACTTTTAAGTAGAAACTTTTAAGGTTTCGTTCACACATCCTGACACATTATGACAAGAAAAAAACATCTTTACCTTCACCTCCCTTTAATAGATTAATAAAATATTTTTTCAATGTAGTATTAAAAATATAATTTCATTATGTGTGAACATGACGTAACCATAGTGGAGCGAATGAAACAATACAAGATCAAAATAATAAAAAAAGTGCGTATTACAACAAGCGCCATTTTGATTGGTATTTCAAGAATTGTCGAAAATGTATATCGACTCACAATATAGCTACCAGGTTTTCCCCTTCTATTTTATTTAACTCGAACACTTTCATATTTATTATAGCCATATTTTCCAATTTAACCTTAGTACAAAAACAATAACTTTCTACTCAGATACTGCATCAAGTAATGTTTTTAATCGCGTAGGGTGTACAGTGTATACCTAAGTTAATGTATTTTTATCCCTCGCCCTGACGCAAGCAGAGGTGTGTATTGTATAATATGTAATACACGGTTTAACGTGTGTATTTTGTATCTGTCTGAAGCTGTTTGAAGATTATCAATTCTTTTCTAGTTGATGAATGGATGTGAGCACCTTCTAAAGGTCTGATCGAGTCGAAATTTGGTATTCTGTTAGTTAAATGACATTAGAACAACATGGTAACCTTGACCTGTTGCTGCAGCAGCATCTAGAATTTGCAGGATATTCAAATCATCACCAATTTGCAGCACAGTTATTCGTGTTTTGGCTCGGAGAACATTTCCTCAGTGAACATGTTACTTGTGTTGGGAATTTCTAACATTTTTAAATTTATCTTGTTGATAAAATTATATTCCGGGACATCATATTCTATTTTGGAGTCTCAAGACCGCGTGTTGGTTCATATCCTGTTCTATTAACCAACTTGTGTGTCATCTTAAATATAGCGATGTTACTATGTCGAATTTGTCGTTTGTATAAAACCAGAAATAATCACTAATTATACTAAATATTGTCTGTGGTTATCCACTAAATATAAAATGACTTTAACGCGTGTTATTTCGTAAATAAATCTGTCAAACGAGGATGTACGCTTCTTAGTCACGCTTGTTTTCTAGTCGCTACGAAATTTTTTACGCTGTCTTATATTTGACAGTTGTTCAGACTCTATAAGGCCAGTTTTTCTATTCAAGCCCGGTGAAGCTGTAAAAGCCGTCAGAGGCTCCAGGGCCCCTAAAGCTACAGTCAGTACAAAAATAAAAAAACATATTTTTTTTTCAAACAGTACGTCCCGATAACAGTTTCATGCAGTGCAGGCGGCGCTACAGAATTTGTGCAGAATTTAGAAGTAAATAGTAAGTTAGCGTTCGCTACACACATTTTTATAAGTTAGTTTACGTATAATCAAATAAATTGGAATAATTAATGTATTATTTTATACTTATAAGTATATAGAAAATATATTCGTTTTATCTAGACGATGGATCATAGATTCAATTATATATTTATCGGCCGAAATGTCTCAGGTTGACAATATAGTTTGGTTTAATACCAAAAAATAAAATTTACTAAATCTGAATTCGATAGTAGACACTGTAGTCGGGTGGCTACTGGTAAGAACGTAACAACGGCTGCCCCCCATAGACACAGCCCCATTTATTACATATTTTCTACATATCGGTTCTTCAAGAGGCGAGTGAAGAGGTTTTTAAATGTTCGGCAACGCGATTCTGATGCATCTGGTATCGAGGCTTCGGTGACCGCTTACCATCAGGCGGACCGGACGCTTATGTGCCTCCATCGTGGTATAAAAAAATATGTAAAGTGTGCATATAAATCGTTTTTTTTTTCTAAATCAATACTAATTACATTTAGAAACGATATCTCATAATATATTCGGCATCTACAGAAAACTGTCTATATTACATAAAAAAATTGCAAAATGTAATTCCGCATCTGGCAAGCCTAGTTTAGGTTACCTGCACAGAAGATGGCGAGCCGGCGGCATGCGGGGGCAGCTCGCTCTTGTTGTCCGCGCCCACTGAGGAGGCGCCAGTGTCGCAAGTGAACAGCGACTGAGTCGCGCACAGTAGCAGTTGCTGTACAAATGAAATGTTGGTGTTCGGACAGTTCGTGGGGGGCTTAAGCTACTGTGGAACGGATCGGACAGTGTTGCTAGTGTGAATCGTGTTTGGTAGTTTAAGGTAATTGTGCAATATTATAACAACATATGCACGAAAAGGTATGTCTGTGTCTATTATTATTACCTACACAACATTTGCATTTAATTATTAATTGAAGTAGAAATATATTTATATACTATTTAATTTAGGTATAATTTTAAAATTGAGATTGCTGGCAAATCTAATAATTTGAAGTATTTTTTCGTTATACACAATAATTTAAAGGTGTTCATTTCTTTGAATAAATAAATAAATATCTTTAGATAATTTCTTAAATATTGCATAAAAAATTCTTCTCTTAAATAGCTTTTTTTTAAATGTGTAATTTGGTATTACAATTATATTTATTGTGCAATGCAAGGATTATTTACTACTGCATAAATTTCATATAAAAAAATTGATTGATATATGTCAAAAATCAGTGTAGTTTATTAATATGTATTTAAAACATCAATTTATTAATATGTATTTAAAACAGCAATTTATTAATATGTATTTAAAACAGCAATTTAAACCATAATGTTAGTGCTAGTGCTGTACCGGTAATGTGATTGTGCTATTTAACACTAGGCACCCCGTGTCGAGTTCATCACTCTCCATATAATTATTTATTTACACGCTTCTTTAACACCAATGATAAAATGTACAGTGTCACTGATTATATATCTATTTAATTATTTATTTTTTCTTATTTAAACTTGTACGGCTGCATAATAGAGTTGTTAATTTTGAATTGATTGATTAACTTTTGCACTTTTTTCTGTTCAGTTTAATCTCAAGTATTTATTAAAGTATAGTTTTCAAAAATGGTGGTCGCTTTTCCGAAAAACAAATGATAATTATTTGGTAATTTTTTTTTTTAGTAAGTGCAGGCGCCACATTTTGTGAAAAATACATACGAATGTATGGGATTGGATTATACAAAAAAATGTATGGCCCATGAAATAATTTAATATCAAAAAATTACACCATTCAAGTAAATATTTAAGTACATATTTCCTAATATTAAATTATATGGCGATGAAGATTGTTTTTATTTTATCCACCAGCCATAGCTAATATGTGATAATGCAGTATGAACGTAGACTTCATTTTCAAAATAAGAGTGTGAAGCCCAGACACATATTAGTACACTTTACTAGAGCAATTATAGTAGGTAGATGTACTCGTAATTCATGACAATTGAGAAGGGCTTGCTACATTCAAGTGAGTACGTAGAAAAACTTTTTGTAGAGACAGTTTTTTACTAAATATAATGCCAATATAAAGTTGTTCTAAACATTACATAATGGAATCACGCCGTATAAACCTATATATTATGCAACCATACTTATATATTTAAATTACGCATAAAACTTACCTTTGAAAACAACTACCATCACACTATATTTATATGTTTTATATAAGGGTATCATTCTAAAATATCTTGCAACATCCCAATACAAAGAAGTTCCAACAGTGCCAAGAGAAACACTAGCTATGATAGTATATGAATGAATAAAAAAATAACATTCCCTAAATCTAGATCTAGATGAGGGGGAAAAACATTCTTGGGTATGAAAAAAAAAATCGGGGAAAATATTACACCAACATTCCATTTGAAATATCATAACATACCGCTAATTTTCGTTGTGGCAACATTTATTGTTCCGACATCGACCATTTTGATAGTTTAATGTTGCCAAAACTTTGACGATCAAATTGGAATATAGATTCGACTTATATTTTGTTGAATAATATACACAAACCTTACCTACAATTTTGTTTGAAATATTAAACCATATCTTAAAATGAAGCCAATATTTTCCCTATACACAATTCCAAATTGATCAACCACGACAACTGAAGCTCTGTTTTTATATATAGCAACACACAAAGCTAATACATAACAATAATAAAATGGTTTGTTAGTGTATATTTACAATTCTAAAACGCTAAAATATATATGATTTTATAAGCTCTAATTACATAATGTGTTTAATAGCAGCTCCCATATATTTATGCGTTTATATACAAGACGTGTAACTCGTATGTACCTTACACGTGTAACGTGTTTTTTTAATATAATGAAAAGTATAGACGTTCTTTCTTTCTTTCTTTCTTTCTTTGTTTAACTAGTTCACAGAACAAATATGGAATAGTCTCTTTGCCTTCGAATCATGAGATTTTTTTGTACATGTTTATTACAACAAATAGTTTTAATATTTGATAAAATAAATATCAATCTGTAGACACGGAAATTTGTATTTGTATAGACGTTCTTTCTTTCTTTCTTTGTTTGTTTAACTGTTTCACAGAACAAACATCGAATAGTCTCTTTGTCTTCGAACCATGACTTTTTTGTACATGTTTATTACAACAAATAATTTTAATATTTGATAAAATAAATATCAAACAGTAGACACGGAAATTTGTATTTGTATATAGACATTCTTTCTTTCTTTATTTGTTTAACTGTTTCACAGAACAAACATCGAATAGTCTCTTTGTCTTCTAATCATGACGTTTTTTGTACATGTTTATTACAACAAATAATTTTAATATTTGATAAAATAATTATCAAATAGTAGACACGGAAATTTGCATTTGTAAGAAATCTATCTATTAATCCACTTGGTAACATATATTTATTTGTATATTATGAATAGAAGACAATTTCAAAATAATGTAAATAATATTTTCAAATAAATCGTTTTATTGGAAAATTAAGGACAATCGAAAAAATATTTTTGGTAACAAAAAATTAACTACAAAGTTAAAACTTCAATTTATGAGCACATTATTAAACTAAACTACGGTGATATGAACATTTAGTGATTATAATCGTGATTTTTAATAATAAAATGATGTAATCACATATGAGAAAAGCATTGAAGCGTTTCGCCCGAAGCTAAGCTTTTGCTAGTAAAAAGAAAATCTTAACATTTTGTACATTTAACTCTTTGGGAGTCAGTTTCTATCAAAATTGATACTTGATTCTGATATACTACATCGAAAGCCATGCTACGATATATTTATGTGATTACTATTATTTCATGTTAGCAACACAAAATTATAGTAATGACAACCAAACATATAATCATCAGGTATAAAAGATGTGTTCCTAATTTGCAAGCAGTACAAATGTACAATGTACAAAAAAAAAACACATTTATATTAATATTTTCAAAAATGTGATAATATCATACGTAATGAGAACACATCATTTATAACATACAAGAGTATACATTTAATACTACAAAAATTTTTTTGTTAAAATTTTATTTTATTGATAAAAAAATATATTTCAAAATTCCAACTCTTGTATGAGTTATGAAGATGGCTTCATATGATAAAGCGAAACTGTATGGAAAACTATTGAAACCACCTTAAAGTCCATGTAACGCTGTCTGATTGACATAATAATACTAAACATATACACGTTATTCATTTGTAAATATAAATGAACGTTTAGCCTAATCGATATAAAAATATTTTCAGCTAAATGTTCTTAATAAGGAACTTCTTGTTATTTTGAATATAGTATTGAAATTCAAAATTGTAGTCACTTTAAAAACATTAACTGCATATAATTTTCTTTATTTATTTTTTAAATAATAATAGGCTGATAAGACAGATAATAATTTATCAAATTTTCTTTATTATTTATATTATACAAGTTTGACCAGCTGTCTCGTGCGATTAGTTCGTACATTAGAGAATCTACACAATCTAACTAAGAGCTATATTATTAGACGGCGATTCTTTTTTTTTTTTAAGAAAACATTAATTTTAAACTTTTTGTCCATTTTTCACCAATAGCCGGGAACATAAACCACAAATATATGTTTCAATCATTAATTATGATGAATAATTATGGGAGATACAACAAAGATGGAGATGCGACAAATAATATATATGGATATAACATTTTCAAAAGTACGAGCAAATATATTTTTTTCCTTTAAATTAAAATTGGTTACAGTACTTAGCATGACAATGTCAATCAAACGACGTTACCGAAATACGTCATCGTGAAAAATAAAAGTAGTGTAGGCAACTTACATTCTTAAGCTTAGCAGCTTTAAGGTTTATTTGTGCGTGGCGTCGCGCGGGCGGCGTTACCTGCACGGCGTGCTTGGTGTGCGTGTGCGGCGTCGTCTGGCGCGCGAGCGCCGCGCACACCTCGTCCTGCAGCTCGGACACCTCGAGGCACTGCTGGAGCGCGTTCTGAGCGAGCACCACGTGGTAGTCGATACCGGCCTGCTCCACGCACACCGACATGAACAGCTGCACGCACTGTACCCGACACATTACACCTATCACTGTACTACGTTCATCATAACATCATAATTATATTATATTTAAAAAATCAAATGAAAGTAGCTCTAATTGTTAAGTAAATAGTATATACAGTTATGCACCAAGACACAACTTTACGCGTTCACCGCTTAAAAAACCCCATTTACTGTGGCCCAACAATTCTAGGACAAGCTCCTGACCATCTCGAAGAGTATTAGTATTTTGAGTGTCAACATCTCCAGCGACGTCCAGTTCCGGAGACACTTGGAAGACAAGGTCAATCTGGCATCCAAAAAGCTCGTTGTGCTGAACAGAACTAAGCGGTGCTCCTCTCCGGAGCAAAGACTGCAGTCAAAGCGCAAGTTCGACCCCAAATGGAATACTGCTGTCATTTCTCGACAGGAGCACCTAGATACCAGTTTGGTCCATTTGACTCGGCAAAGACGAGCTGTGAGAATCGTTGACGATCCCAACTTCACTAACGATACCGAACCCCTAAGTTTGAGGAGAGACCTTGCCTCCTTGTGCGTGTTATATAATGGGTAGTGTTCTGAGGAATTGTTCGACATGATGCCAACGGCTACTTTCCACCATCGCATCGATCGCCATCGGCAGAGACTTCATCCTCACACTTTGGAACCTAAATGGTCGCGAACAGTCCGGTTCCAGAGTAATTCCCTTCTGCGAACGCTCCGCATGTGGAATGAGCTCCCTCCCTGATGAGGTTTTCCCAGGGGACTACAGTATGGGGCTATTCAATAAGGGAGCAAATAGGTTTTTAAAGGGTCGGCAACGCGCATGCGATGCTTTTGTTGTTGCAAGCGTCCATAGGCTGCGGTGACCGCTTACCATCAAGCGGACCGCACGCTTGTTTACCACCACCGTGGTATAAAAAAATATACACCTACTTACACACACAACATACCCATACATAAACACACACACCTTTAACTGATTTCTTTAATTTATTTTAATTTTTCAAATATTAATATTAAGTATTAACTATATACACATGTAATTTAAATTAGTTAAAAATAAAAATTAGTTAATGGCTAAATTATCTATACATATAAAAGTGTCTGTTTATAATGACAAAATAACAGGTTAGTACTAATTGCATAAAGTATGCACGATACCTATAACAAAATAACAATTTTTAATTTTTTTATCAGCCGTCTGTTTGTTCCGGTTCGATTGATAGGTTTTTTGTCTACTTCAGCTTTAAGAACATATAGCGTAAATGTAACATATATATATATATATATATATATATATATATATATATATATATCAATAGAGTATACTAAATAGATGTATTTTTTAAATAAGATTACCTTAAACAATTTCAGTGCTTCAGCCTGCAAAGCTTCAGAGTTGAGCGAGGTGAGCGGTGACGTCAGGTTCTCCTTAGAATACAACAATGTCGGATGCCTCCACAGGACGCAGTCTGTGAAACCAAGAATTCATTTCCTATAATCGTGAAAATAACAAAAATTGTAACAACTGATGCTTGACAATGAAATGTTAACGCGTATTTCTTGTTGGAAAACCTATAAAATAAATAAATTTGATCGAAACTTTTGATGTGAAATATCTAATGGCGCGATTTGACGGCAAAATTAAATCACTGTCATTATTAGCTGTAAATATTGTTTGAGCAGTCGAAAAAATTAAAAAAAAAAAAGTCCGAGCGAGTTACTTGCCACTTCTTCTCGATGACAGGGATTGACGTACACAAGTACCTTCTTGGGGCCTAAATTGAACAAAGTATATTTTTTTATTTTGTAAAACGGGACGTCGGTACGTGCTATTCAACCAGACTCGTGTCTGGTCGGCTCTTTCCGACTCAGCGATCCCCTCTCAACATTATACTGAACGCTTCTCTATCGACTACACACATTCACCACTTAACGTGTGTATGTATCAGCGTGGTTTCTTATGCTAACCTTTATAAGTTATTCGTGCATATCAATGAATTTAACAATACTGTCAAACAAAATTTAAACTTATTAAAATATATTTCTTTTGGCAATAATTTCATATAAAAAAATAATAACGTTGTGATCTTATTTTATAAAATAACTATCAGTCTTTTTTTGGATTTTATTATTTATTCATATAAACATCTGCCAGGCGTCACATTTTTATTGGCACATTTGTATTTGTAGTATATAATTAAATGTCTATACAATTTATTAATATATTTTATTGTTTTATAATACACACTTGGGTCTCCGTCTGTCTCCATGAGTTTCTGTACGAGTTGCTCGAAGTGAGTCCCCTGGCTGAGACCGCCGCCGCTCACGACGGTCAAGTGGTAAAGCCACGAGTCCTTGTCCGCTTTGCTCTCGAACAGTAGATACGTTGGGCCCTGGATAGTCAACCGACATAAACATTGCAACGGGAGAAAGGAGAAGCGATGTGCTCTAATACTATACTCTAATATTGTTAATTACTATTATAATTAACCTCAATCGTCTATGTTTACTGGCTAATAGGTTAAAAATTAGCTTGTGATAATATTTTACAAAATTTAATAGTTTTTAATTATTTGTATTATAATGTAAAAATCCGAACTTAACCCAGAGTTGTAGCATGTAAATGTTAGAATAAGATTTATATAACGAACAGAGTTTTGTGGCATGATAAAATAAGAAAATAAAAATGTTAGAGTAAGAAGAAAAAAGAGAAGGTCAGCTTTCGATAGAGTAAGTTAGATCTTACATTATTTTTTAAATATAGCTTTGGGTTATTGGGGCTAACTCCTTGCAGAAGGATGGGCTATTTTTAAAATTTATTTATGAGACACAAGTTCCCCGATTATGTTAGGGGTGTCGTAGGGACTATAAAAAAAAACTATACAGGATAATTTGCATTGTTCTAGATTAATTATAATCGGTTAAATTCACTCGGAATATAACAAAAATTCAAAGAAGCTAATGTGATAACGTTTTCAATACAATTTAATACTCCTAATAATGCTTCTTCAAAGTTAGGTTGCATTTTAATATGTTCAATAACAAATTTATAATAAATACAGCATATAATTATTTTAATATATTAATATGGCGTCAGTAATGTAATGTCTCTTCAAGCTTCAGAAAGAAGCTTCAAAGAAGAAAAATATCGTGATGAAACCCTACATGGTTTCATGGTACATAAGCTCGCATGGCTAAGTATCACATTCATGGTGAAAATCTGTAACCAAACACATGTGTGTTTCGCCAGCTGTAACTAAGAAACAGTTCATTTATGCTTATGCCTTGATTACACGTACCGAGTAGAATGACGAGACAATGCTCTCGGCCGAGTACTCGTTAGGCGTAAAATGCCTTTTCAAAAAGAACCGTCCTTAACCTTCCTACGTTAACACTTTCAATTCATCCGGTCAGTTTCATTGTGCGCCTTCTAACCGTACTTTAAAACGAAATATGGTTTTGCGAGCCATATTCGCTTCCATTCCAGAAGCTGACTGGGTTCGCCGTTGACGGGTAAGTGAAAGAGGACATTATCATCATTAGGTGTAAACACATCACCGAGTGTTCGGTCGATGAGCGAGACAGTCTCACTCAGATCCAATTCTGCTTATTAGGCCAATACCTACTCCAGCGCTACCCGGCAGTTTCGCTAGCCCGCTCGTCAGTAGTGTTGGTTTTTCGAGTGAGCGATTAATCTATAGACAATCGATTGTTTTTCAATACGGAATATGTGTCATATTCTCAAGGTTCACGTCCTGTAATAAATTTACGAGCAAACAAAAGGTCATCCCGTGTTTGTAATCACAATCAAGAATAGATCGTTTTATTTTAACAATTGATTATTCGATTGTGCTAATAACTATCGATCAATCGATTTTTATTCGATGTTTTACGAACACTACTCGTGAACACACACTCGTGGTGCGTACTCACAACTCCGTACTCCCTTCACTGTTCAGTGTTTGTTTACGATCAATTGTCTCACTAATATATAGATACAACGTAATGCATCGAAACTGAACTGGCTACTGAGTCGGTACAAAGTTAGTAAATATGTATGTGTTAAACACTCACTCGCCCGTATAAATCTCTAGGCCTAATGACATTTTGCTGTCCCGCCACTGTACTCGATACGTGTAGTCAAGGCATTATAGTGTTACCACCATCTTAGGCTACATCGTCACTTATTGCATTGTTTCTATGTTTCTGGTAATTTTTATTATTCACCTCTAATACTTTCTCAGTTTTAAGTTTCTCTTTCGTCTATATTTAACATACATGCTTATTTAGATCTCGCAATTCACAAATATATAATTTCAACTAATTCATGCATAATACTACAAATTTCAATATGTTTGGAAACCATTGATCTCCATGACTAATTAATAACCATTAACCTGCATGCTACTATTTCTATTCAAGTTAATTTCAACAATTTACTATCATTATATCAATCATATTATTTCTCAAAGGTGTTTTTTTCCTTGCAACGCCATATCACCGTTAATTTCTATCAAAGTTCATTATTCATATGTCATTTTAAAGCTTATGTTGCCCGCTAGCGACAAATCACAGAAAAATATTAAAAAAACATTGTTTTGATTTAAAAATAGTTTCATTATACTTTGTTAATCATAAGAAACGATGCATGAAATGTCCTTAGAACGTAAATTGTTAGGTCGTGCATAACCTAAAAACATATATTTCGACTATCAATAATTAGTATAAGAAAATGATACTGATAAAAGTTATAAAAACATATTGCACAACAAAATACATAATACAATGATTTCATTAATATTCGTTTTTTTTTCTTTATAGGCGCAACGTTACTTTCTGTGGTACTTAAAACTAGAATTGACCAAAATGATAAAATCCCAAATTACTCGTATGATACTAAAAGTACTCGAAATAATCAAAGCAGTTGTATATTTAATATACTTTTTTTTTTTAATTTCGAAAAAAAAACTATTTACGTAATTTCTACATTTTTACTGCAGCAACACACAACGAAGAATATGGACTGGAAGAATTAATCTTGTTATTTAGCGTCAGGCATTCAATAATTCAAGTGTTCCGGATTGCGATCTCAAATGTTGTTATAGTTTATTTTTGTTATTTAATTTACACAGCTTACACACTCCTCAATTGATTTAAAGCGTAATCGTATTATTGATCATATTTAGCTATAAAAGAGAATTGATAATCGTAAAATTAACCTCCAATTTAAGTTATACTACATCTCAAAAATAAATATTTGACATATGTCATGCAAGCCTTTTTATGATGAACAAGGTATAGGAATGCGCCGCGCCATCTATTAACAATATATTTAACTAACATGACAGCTGGTAGGTACATTGATTACATTTTATAATGTGCGAATTATTCGCACGGGTCAGCTGATATAAAAAAAATAACTTCACAATTATATCATACCTCAAAAATAACTTTTTCAACACATTTGCTCAAAAAATGCATTTCTGAAGCCTGTAGTTATACCTTGCTCGAATGTTAAAAATTACGCACCATACAATGGAGCGGATACCAAGAAATTTCACATTACGAGAATAAATAAGCTGAACCTTGGAAGCAGTTTTTATCAATACCTTTGTCTCATTTTAATACTATAGAGAAAACGAGACGAAAGATGTAGTTCTAATTTTCACCACGCGAACGTGACGTCATTTGCAAGTGCGCGGCATTGCCATGTTAGAAACTACAAAGATTGTTGCGACATTCGACTGATATTTATAAACAAAATAATAATACGAGGTCACGCGAGGAATCCGATATTAATATGGAATCTACTCCACCTGATATCTTGTATGAGGAGCAAATTGCAGTTAAAATTTGCAAGAGTAGTGAGTGACCTATCTGTATAATTTCTTATTTGCTATTAAAAATAATCTAATGAAAAAGTTTGTTTCATTATCTATTGTATTGTTTTCTCGCAAATGTGTTGAAAAACGTTGTATGACACGCGTGCGGAATTGCTTTTTACAAACGAGTAGACGATGTATGAATGTACGAGTACGATACCGCACTAGTATCATAAATAACTATTATAGATACTAGTTAAACTGTTTTTGTTTTCTTTTGATACTTCACATTTTTAATGCTCGCTTCAACTTGATTGATTAATATTGATAGTATTGCAAATATATCGTCAAATAATTAAAATTTCCTCTTATCAGATAAACAATTAATGCAATCATTATACAGCATACCCAAAATGTGAAAGGCATGCAGAAATGTATGTAGCGACTGACCCCAGTTACCTGGTGCTGTGGGTAGATGGCCACAGTGAGGTGATTCCTCGCATCGTCGTTCTTCTCTTCGGAGTCGGAATCGGAGACGTGTTCGACATCCTCGACGCGCGCGTCCCGCATATTTATTTGACCGGTCGGGTTCTAGAACAATCGACATACGACTTTTGACATGAACTAAAAAACTTATATGTGTCTTGGTTGCGCCGACTGTGAAGCTGTGGAACTATCTCCCGACTAGTAAGTTCCCTCCTTCTTGCAACATGGAGTCCTTCAAACATAACATGCAAAGACATTGACCTGGCGGGATCTTGAGCTGCCACGTTGTGGTTTTTATTTTTAATTCATTAAATTAGGCTCTTTGGCCCTATAATATTATGTAATATTGGTGGCATTTTAAAGTGTTTTTTTTATTATATCGTCCCAGAATTTTTCGTTCATCTATCGCATGTCGCATTACATTACATTGTCGCTAATAAAATCGGATTTTATGCCGTGCAGTCAAGGATTATAATAATAAATTCGGAACACTGTATATGTTAATGTGTGTCATTAAAGAAGTATGTCACATGTCTTCAATAATTTGTATTTTTATTTTTTTCGTGATATAGTTTGGTTATTGTGCATTCGTGAAGTGGATTGTAAATATTAACTGGAAGCATGTATTTTGAGATGTCACAAAACCTCCCTAGATAGTTCTAAAAAGACCATCACCATCTTGTTGGAACAACTTTGAATATAAAAAATACTACGAAGACAAACACATTGACACTGCAATGACAGCGTCGATAGGCGAAAGATTGTCGGTCTGATCGTACTGTGCTTACTATCAGGAACAGTGACGTTACTTCGCGATTTCCAATAAAAATACTTATGAAGATTATAGACAAAGACAGACAGACAGAAAGTAATAAAAAGTTAATGTACAAAATGTTGAAGTTTACACTTATTATTATAATGTTTTTTCTTTATTTTACGTAACTATAAAGCATGACACTGACCTGATCTCCGGGGGATTTGAAATAGAGGAACATCTTCCCTATGAGAACGCACCAGCTCTTCTTCGCGTGACCGTTCTTGACTTTTGTCAGCCAGCCCTGGATAGTGGGTTTGTTGTCTTCCTTGCTGAGTAGCAGCTTCGTCGCGTTGCGTCTCTGAACGTTCTAGAGACAATCAAAAACTTTATTATAAACAATTCTATATTTCGGCAAAATAGTTACCTGGAATTTCAAAATGACATCAATAGCCGAAAATACTATTATTTTCACAATTTAAGTTAAAATTTTCTTTCGTTAAGTCAAATCGGTTAATGTGTTTTTTTTTTATATTTACTATCATTTTAGAGATTTTAAAAGCTTTGGGAGTTAATAGATACTATAATATTTAGAGTCCTCGGTTTTAATAAAACAAACGTCCCCACGGTTTCACACGTGATAAAGTTGGGCCAACTCTCCACAGCGTCGCCGCCGTAGTTCCTACTTTCCGTACAAATTACTTGTCCTGACTGACTGACTGACTGACTGATTTATCAAAGCAGAGCCTAAATTGTTGGCCGTGAAATTTTTATACGGGTTCCTTTTACACAGTTGATGAACACTAAGGAATTCTTGGAAATTCAACCATTAAAATGATGAAAAAGGGGGTGTAAGCTTTAAGAAAATCCGTAACTTTTGAAGATAGATCTATGAAAACTGGTATTTAGCAATTCAGTTAGAAAAAAAAAGTCGTGATTCCTAGTTTTTCCAACGACATCTATTAGCCGAAAGCAGTACCGACGAATGCTTACATAATAAATTAAATTCATGTTTTTTTTTATTTCATCACAATCTGTCAAATTTTTATACTATGTTACACGTACGAAGCCGGGACGGGTAGCTTGCTTTAAAATGCAAAAATATTATTTTTTCAAATTTTCTAGTAATTTAAACAAACAAAAAACAATCTCTTGAGCCTCATATTAGCATAGATTTAGAATTATCTCTAGTTGTTGATAAAAACCTTCGTTTAAATCGCCATTAGATAAAAACGGTATTGACACTATATTTACCTGCAACACTCTTATCCAATCCTCCATAGTGGCCGTACTGTCAGCCGTGAGGTAGTAAGTTCGACTCCCAGTGAATATCTCGAAGGTAGCGGCACCTTCGTTTCGTGATATCTTGCACGCTTCACCGAGACCGATCTGGCCTTGCGGTTTGCGGTTCACTTCCGATTGGGATTTCCAATACGAGAGAGTACCGTTTTTCAAAACGAACCTGAAGAAACCGAATTACATTTATACTAGACACCATAAAAAAAACTTTTTCTCCGCCCCCTTTTTACCTACTTCGCAAGAGCAAAGCCAAAGTAAAAATGGCTAAAAAATCTATATAAATAAAAATGAAATGCTGTCTGTACGATAACCCCATCACTTGAGAATGACACAACCGATTCGGTTATTTTTTTTTTTTAAACGTTAGTAATAATCTGAATATAAGGTTTTTAGGGAAAGAAAAATCTGGAGAGTTACCCGGATTCAGGTGTGAGCCGAGTTGGATATTCAAACAAAAGTTCAGATCACGCTAATTATTGTTCGTATCAAAATATTCACATTCAAGGTACACGTTAAACAGAATCTATTATTAATGTGTATTGCTAGGTACCGACACAGACCTTATTACAGTATACATGCGTTTGTCTAGACTTCTACAACTGCACTGATAAACAAATGTACTCTGTGAACCGGACTGTCTAATCTTTAATAACTAACATTATTGTAGAACGGTGAACGATTAATGACACATGACAACTTCATTTCCATAACGTACCCTTTATAGATAAGCATGTGTGTGTCCCTACACCGGAAAATTTTGGAAAAGCTGAGTTTGCTGTTTTCTATTTGGATTTTTTATGAACTCGAGACCATAACTCACGATTGGCAGACGATGGATATGCGCAATTCTTATTTTGTTTGGTTCGTTATGGTTCTGGAAAAGTTTTCAGGATCAAAATCGTGAAAGGTAGCGCCGTGGTTGAGTTATTGGCTAATTGGAAAGTGCAAGATAAAGGTCTGTAGGGCCAGCTAGTATAATATAAATATGTCATTTCGAAGCTAATCTATAGCCATTTCTGCTATAGCTTTGCACCTGTGAAATATGGTGATTAAGAAGACAGTGTCATACGAGTACAAAAATGACGTAGAGTGATTATAAAAAAATGGTATTAAGCTCTATCTATATCTTAAATAGATAGTTCGCGCTTGCTTAAAAAGGATTTTAACTAATCAAATATATTAGACTAACAACCCCGCTCGTGACTTCGTCTGCGTAAATTACAGTACAAAATTTAATAAGTATAAAAATAGCCTATATCACTGAAGGATAATAAAAAATGAAATAATTTTTAGAATCATATAAGTAGTTCCGTGGGTTGTCACCTATAAACAAACAAATTTACCTCTTTATTTAATATGAGTATAGAAAAATTGTTGTTTATTTGTTTGTACTATATGCCCTGCTATATCATTCAGTAAATTTCTATGAAACTCTGATCAGAGCAGACACACGAAGGTTTCTGAGTTAGTACAACGGGAAGTCACCAGTAACGAACTCGCGGGCAAATGTTAGTAGAACAAAAATCGTTTCTGGGAGTGAGGAAACTAAGTGATGTCTGATATATTTCATCGACGGTTATAGTAATTTGGATATCGCTCACCATCTCTTCCTCCAAGTCTTCAGCTTCCCACCGAGCTTGGCGAGATGTCCGCTCTTCTCCAGCGCGTCGTGTCGCCGCGGCGAATCCGCCGGGGCGGGGACAGCGCCGTGCGTACTGTGCGTGCTGTGCGTACCGTGCGTACTGTGCGTGCCGTGCGTACTGTGCGTACCGTGCGCACTTTGCGTACCGTGCACACTGTGCGTCTGCGTACAGTGCGTCTGCGTGCCGTGCGTTTGCGGGCGCGACAACGAGCCCAGCGACGCGGACGGACACGCCGACCCCGACGTAGTCTCGCAGGAGACCGCGTCCGGCGGGATCGCGTAGTCGTCCGACATACCAGATTCGAACGACGTATCTGTGAGAAACCATTTCTCATATATATTCTCGATGTTCCGACTGCTTCGACAAAGTATCGATCGACGTAAGTTCGAATCCTAAAATAAACCTGATCTTTTAGTAAAGGAAAACATCGTGATACAACGAAGCATAATGACTGAGCATTTTCTAATATCTATTAGTGTAACTACCATCATGTATACTGCGTTTTTTAATCACACGGAGTAAATTGACAATCACTAATGTCAAACTTGAATATAATGTTGCCACGTTTATTTTTATAGTGTTGTGCTACCGTATAATTTACGGTACAATTATTTGAATCTTAACATTTTAAATACTCGATTGACTGTTTTTATTTAATAATTTTAATGTTTTTTATTACTCAACATACCCGATAATTTACTATTATCATTACACAAAAAAGTAAAGTATAATACGTATACAGCGCAAAAATTACAAAAAAAAAAATCAAAAAAAGAACGCCCACAAAAGACGTGATTTTGTCTGCTTTATTCGGAAAACATATTTGGAGGGTTCTATGTTTAAAAAAAAACTTATAGTTCAGATTGGTGACACCACTATTTTATAAACACAATAAACTAGCAACACATGAAATGTCATTTTACTCTGTGGGAATAAAAACGCAGTATAGTTACAAATCTGCCACTTAGCTCCCTACGACAGCTACACTTGAGAATAATTTATCTTCTAGGCTTAACATGTTACCACTTATGCCACACCGACACGTCACTTCATATCAAGTGAGATTGTGTGATCAGAAGTTAAACCTTGTGCTTTTAAAGAAACAAACTATAAAATAAACGTGCTTTTTTGTTTTGATACACACCTGCAGATACTTGTGAATATCGATATCAAAAGACATTAATGTTTTTTTTTTTTCACAGAATAAGTTCTTGTACATCGACAAAGATGAGGAAATATAAAAAAATCTTACTAACCTCTAGTCTTACTCTGTTTACTAGGTGATCCACTACTTGATCTCTTCGCCGGACTGAGACTGGAACTGGTCTTGACACTTTTCGATGGACTACTCGCACTGAGGCTCGTGTCTGAGGAACTGCACTGGCCGTTGGCACTGTTTGTTAGCACTAGAGCGTGCCCGCATGTTTGTTGAATGGAAGCCGGCAGTATGCTGGTCATATTGATGTTATTGATTGGTTGATGGGAGGTTTGTCCACCTGGATTTGTTATTACATCATAAAAACTAAATGTTTAAATCTTTAAATACTAGTCTCATTTATAATTTGCTACTGAGAAAGTGCAGGTGACAACTGAATAGGTTACGTTTACACAATGCTTAATATTTTTGTATACTGTAATACAATATATTTATTTTATTACGTACGCTGACTTCACTGAAATACGGTGACAGCTCGCCAAAATGGAGACGTTTAAATCACCCTAATCTCATTGCAATTTTAAAAGATTTATTTTGATGTTAAATATATATTTTTTTATCAGTGTTTTATTTTTTTCGACTATGTACCAACGTAAATAATTAATTAAAAATATAAAAATAATTAATGCATATTCCCTATTCTTCTTCACCCGTGTAGCCTATCGTTGTCCTTACTTCCTGTACCTGCCTACAGCTTGCTAGATTAGATTGTACTCCCTATGGTCGTAAAGGAAGTTAGTTATATAGCCTTATACCCTTCCTAAATAAATAGGCTTATAAAATGTACAAAAAAAATAATCAAATCCGACTGGAAGTTACAGTGATTAGTGCGTTCAAACAAACAACCTAAATATTTTGTTGATTGTTATTTATAATGTCGTTTCTCACCATACGGATTGTTGACTAGTTGATGATGTGGTGTGTTGTGGACAGTCACTCCCATAGACTCCTCGCCATCTGAAGAGTCATCTGATGAGTCGCCCGTAAACGGCATTGCCCTAATCTGACTTGCACGCTATAAAAATATATAAAAGGCGTTGTATTACAACCAATTTTTGCAGTAAATCATAGTTTAATAATACACGGTGATTAAAAATTTAATGGTGAGACTGGCAAAAATTCATTTCTCTCTTCCTTAAATTTGGTTCTTTGGATATTAAACCGTTTTTACCCTTTGGCAAAAACCGTATTAAAATTGCTGAGACAAATAACGGACGAGTACATTCTAAAGTCAGTCCAAGTACTAGCTTCAGCTTGTTAACGTCTTCGACTGCACTGGTTGTGATCAAACATTATCACTAGATACCAATTATTACGTAACAGTTACAATCAAACAAACAAAAAACTATGTTTACCCCTTTAACAGTGGCGTAGACAGGGACGGATATGTCCTGGTAGCTGGTCGACTCGTGCATTGGCCTCGGGCATGGCGGGGGACTCAGCTCCTCCTCGACTGATTGTTGGAGCCCATCATCAGCCACCTGATATCACCAGAATTTGGTAAATGATTTCCGAGAAACAATCAAATTTTATTTCAAATATAACTATAAACCGGGAATGTATTTGTACAGTTACACAGTTACCGTCACAAATGGTGAGCACAACAACTAAATGGATATTAGTAGATTCTAGGGTATGCTAACGAACGTGAAGGAACAAGTACACTGTTATTTTTTTATAATTACAATCGTAGTATGAGTAAAATTACAAAACTCGGATAGGACTCGGACTCGCATATAATTATAATTTTTTTTCGATAATAAATAGTCATATCACGTCACTATTGTAATGTGTCAAAACGGCCAACACAGCGTGCCGCAACTGTACATCACGTAAAATACCGCCATAATTAAATAATACTGGGCCAAATAACAAAAGTTTATTAATTCAAATAAAAACTACCACATGACAGATCAAGATCCAGGAAAAATATCAAAACTATATCCAATAAATGGAAAAGGTTACCTGGTATATCTTGGCCTCCCAGCTGGGAAACCTGTGCAGGGGAGGCGTCGGCGGTCGCGGGTGATCTGAGGCGCAACTCTCGCCGGTCGAGGAGCCGCCGCGACTGTTCCCCTGTACCACTACGTTGACGGCGCCTTGCCACGCGGGCGTTCGTTCTACACACAGACAAACAATTATTTACCAATCCACAACATAACACATCATCACTACTCACCTGATGCCTCACTGTACCTGATGGTAGTAAGTACAGTACAATTCAAAAACAACAACGCTTAATCAAGATACAGCGAGACTGTCTTTCGACGCCCTTTGGTCGACGCTTTCACACCATAAATTGTATTGTACCACACTATATGAAATGCGGGCGCCGTGCAGTTATTCTTAATTTTATTGAAGTGAAACTTCTTATGCGACTTCCAACAAGGTTGCGTTAAACGTTTAACGCTACTATGGAGGGGGTATGAAAGCACATTATCGGTCTCTCCTCTTTGTGTGAGCCAGAGCGAGAGAGCAAATTACATACTATTTTATATTATCGGTCCCTCCTCTTTGTGGGAGCCACACAGTTGTTGTGAGCACACTGTTTAATACTTGCTTGTATTTCAGCATTTAACGTGTGTTAGTATATGTGAAAAGTACGTGAGCTAATACTACTGTACACTGTTACGGCTTTGTATTACAGCTTTTTAGTAAGAAGTCTTATGTAACATATGTTAAATAAAATATAAAATATCTTTTAAAATGAAGTTTCACTTCTATCGTGTGTGGATCGCACACATACCTTTTTTCCATGAATTCAATTTTCATTTTTATTCGAGGAAACCCCGCGCTTCTCAAAAGGCAACATAAAAATTATATTTTTCGCTCGAAATTGAATTGCTGATGATACTAAAACGCGATAAACCACTGTGAAGGGTTTATCATCATGTTTATAGTGGTCGCGACCCTGTCCAGCTGACATATTTTGACCGCGTGGAACTATCGCGCATATATGTACACTCAGTGTGAATAAATCATTGTTGGAGAATAACATTAATATATCTATCGATATAAATAAAAATGAAATGTTGTTCGTTGGTAAGCGTATCACTTGAGTGCGGCACATTTAGTAATATTTAATTTCGTAAATTTAGTAGTAAATTTTATACACCGATGCAAAATGCATTGTATTCGTATACTAGCTAGCTGATGGGATTTCTCATCGACAAATTTCAGAAATCAACCTATGAAGCACAGGGATTGAATTTTCAAATATCCTTGTAGGTACACAGTTAAGGTATTCGAATACAATTTTGCAGAATTACATTAATGTTCACTTGCGCCACCCGTGACACCCGTGACACGGGGAAACGCCAGTTGTATCTAGCAACATTTTATGACCACGCGCGTTTGTACTCTAATTATAACTGTGTTAAATCCACCAATATTAGTTGTGCCGCTTAAGGAATAAATCTGTCGAATATTTCCTACATTCGATTACGCCAAATAAGCATTGAACTAAATATCCCGATAGCTTACATCTTACTTAGTACTCGCCTACATTATATGAGGAACAACTGTAGAAAATTTCATGGTTCCAAGACCCATCAGTTTAAGATACATGTTGTCTGTTAGCCTTAAAATTATTATTAAGTGTATAATTACCTCTACTAGGTGTATAAATCTCAGCGTAGTCATGCGTCGTGTCTCCGTCAGTCGACGTGTTTGGAGTCGTTGGTAACACAACAAGATTCTCAACAGCTGACTGAAATAACAAAAAATTCGATAACATTCTTTTCATTTTATTTACGGTACGGTACGTCACAGCAAAAATTCTCTCTACTTGGGCCAGACCGACTCTTTAAATACTCCCCCACCCTGCAGAAGATCGCAGTCAATATGGTGGTAAGATATTTTCTATTATTCGTCAATCTAGTGGCCACACTTAAGTATCTTCTGGAAGATATATTTACTGAAAAAACCTTCTTCAAGATCCACAAGCGTGCAGAATCCTAAGTTATGTTAGCGTTAAAAGAGGTAGAATACAGAGAAATCTTTTTGGAAACTTTTCTTTACTTGGAGCAGTCCGACGGGTAAAATACCTCCACCCTATAGCAGATCGCAGCCAAATAACCTTGGGCGCAAATAAGAGCTTTTTGTGGAAGGGCAATTCAAGGTCAGCAACGCCCTAGTGATGCCTCTGGTGTTACAAGCGCCCATAGCCATAGGCTACGGTAACCGCTTAACTTCAAGCGGGCAAAACGCATACTTACAGCCAAATCGTCGGCCAACAAGCTGGCTGTTGTCCTCTCGTCCATTGTCCGGTTCATAGTGGTAATTGCCGCTGCGTTGGCAGTATTAACGTTATTCGCTATGTTGGTAGCACCGATTGACAGGTTCCGCCTATGTCGCACCGGCGTACTGTAGTGTGGCTCCGATGAGGTTATCGGTAGCTAGTGTAAAAAAAATCTGCATTATAATATTTGTAGGGTAGTCAAAATCGACGGCATATTACATTTTCACATTAAATTTTTTCAATTCAATTTAGTGAACAATTATGTGGATTAAAAAAAACATAATACCATAAATGTAAGATAATTTTCATTTTACTACAAAAAAATATAACGAGTCCTTCACTTGATTATAAAGGCAAACATGTATTTGGTAGGTTTAGTTAACCAAAGATTCAAAAACTTCAAACGTGTTTACAAACTCGATCTTAACTTATTGTCTTTTAGAGGCGTTACCTATTAATAATTCATTTAAAAAGTAAATTCTAACAAGACTACTAAGCTACTTTTGCAAAAATTACAAGTTTATATGTGTTTTCTTAAAGTCTACCCTTTATAACCCACAACAAAATTAACAGAATTTAAAATAACATTCATATTTCGCAGTTATTGTAAATATTAGGTCTTTACCTATGAAATTGCCGTTTTGTATGAAAAAATTTAAACGATGTTTTTTCATGTATTTTTATTTGTATTAATCGAAGTAATCACCCAAACAATCAATGCATCTTTGCCAGCGCAGTGGCAGTTTATTGATCAATTCTTAGAGATTGATCCTTCTTAGAGAAATCAGCTGGACGGGAGGCAACAAATTCTTCAAAGGCATTTTGTACTGCCTCTCGGGTATTTAATTTTTTTTCCGCCAAGGAGTTATCCAAATTCTAGAAAAAGTAGTAGTCTGTAAGCGCAAGGTCTGGTGAGTAGGGCGGATGACGGAGAACTTCCAACCCCAGTTCTTGCAACTTGGAGACTGTCTGTTGTGCAGTATGAGGTCGCGCGTTGTCGTGCAAGAGCAGCGGAGACGAGCGATTGACCAATGCTGGTTGGAGATGTGCCAGCTTCTCCATCATTGTGTTCAGTTCTTCACAGTACACATCTGCAGTAATGCTCACCCCGTTTGTTAAGAAGCTGTGATGAATCACACCGGCGCTAGACCACCAAACAGTGACCATCACTTTTCTAGGGGTAAGTTTTCGTTTAGGGCATTGTTTAGGTGCTGAACCAGGATCTAACCAACTTGCTGAGCGCTTGCGGTTATCAAACAGAATCCATTTTTCATCGCAGGTAACAATGCGGTTCAAAATTCCTTCATTTGTGTGTCTGTTGAGCAGTGCAAGGCACGTCTCGACGCGTACTTCCGCTGGCGATCATTGAGTTCGTGGGCACCCATTTGTCAAGCTTTTTTACCTTGCCAATTTGACGCAAATGGACCAATATTATTTTGGCGCTAACGTCGAAAGCTGCTGCTAATTCAGCCGTAGATTGTTTATCATCAGCTTCCACAATCGCCTTTAATTCGTCATTGTCGACCAAAGTCTTCGGACGACCGCGAGGTTCATTTTTCAGGTCGAAATTCCCAGAACGGAAGCGAGCAAACCAATAACAGGTGGTGCGTTGGTTTGTAGTGTTAGCTCCATAAACGTCGTTGATGTTGCGTGCTGCTTGTGCCGCGTGACTGCCACGACGGTACTCATATTCCATAATTACTCGAATTTTTAACGTATCCATGATGATAAAAAAGATTCAAATGCGATGAAAATGTAACACTAATCAATAAACAAATGACTACTTTGGAAAAATAATTCCATGTTTTTAAAATAAAATTAATATGAAATTTGTATTCAAACAAAAAAAAACATTATTTTGATATGAAATGGCCAGTACTGCAGAACGGCAATTTCATAGGTAAAGATCTATTATTTGAATCGGTTCAAAGTTAGAATATAATTTCTTATCAATATATATTACATTAAATCATTTCAGTATAAAAAAGAAAGGAGCCAACGATGTTACCAATTAAATTAAAAGTACAAAAGATCTAAAAACTTTCTTTTTCCGTGTCGTTTAACCTGAACCATGGACATCACAAGTGCAAAGCGATAGTAGAAATTGCCAATAGCCTCGTAACGTAAAAATCGTATTATCTACCAGTCATAATCTAAATTTGCCATTTTGAAGCCAATATTATGGTATTTTTGTTCTTGCGAAATACGTAATTAGGAGGTGAATTATCAACGTACTGTTCGTAGCATTCCAGGCTTTATGATTCGAATATCACTTATTCGAATATACCTAAAATCTATGAGTTACTTGAGATCCAAAGATTATGTTGTCACAAAAGTTTTATCAAGTGTTTATTAGTAAATCAATTATTATATATCTATTAGAAGAAAAAAGAAAATTATTGAAGCTGCATTTAGCTTGGACAACAGGAGCCCAAGTCTGCTATTTCACATTTAAGAGTATATATCATTGTCATTATATCGACACTCTCTACTGATATTATATCGAAATAGTAACATTCTACCATGGATACAGTGTTGCTAATCGATACTACCATTAGTTGACAATACTTGTTAATACTATTTTTTCTGTTAAATCTGTCACCATCTCGACTGTCGCCATTTCAACTGTCGCCATCTCGATTATCGCCATATCGACTGTCGTCATGTCGACTGTCACTATCTCGATTGTCGCAGTCTCGACTATGGGCATTTCGACTGTCACTATCTCGATTGTCATCACTTCAAATAATCGACATTTTATAAATTCGATGACGTTGATGACGAAATTTTATATTAATTTTATGAAATATGCAAGCAATCGTACTAGAAAAGCTGTTGTTGTTCAATGGCTACTCAATAATCAAACCACCATAGAAGTACGATTGATAAATCTGTCAAATATTTAAGAGAATACCATTTTACCTGCTATCGAGTTGCTATCGAAATATAATTGAGACGTGATAGTAGAGTAGAATACCAAATGAATCAGTGGTTTTCCGATACAATGGTAAACAAATAGAATAGCAAATGGTGACCAAATGTCTATTGAGATACTATATTAAAACACTATTTTGTTAGCAGACTTGGGCTCCAGTTATCATGTTTACTAATATATATGATTTGATGATAGTACGGTGAATTATGAAACGAATAGTGCAAAGTAATCAAATCGAATGAAATTATAACTGTAGGGTCTATTATAACGCTACGATGTGCTCTAATAAAAAGAAACTGAACAAATGTGCGCAAAATAAATCATATTATAGCGCCATAAAGGCAACGTGACTCTATCGTCTACCTGTGGCCCTTCAAGGCTCTCTGATCGACGTCTGTTCGTAGCTATAAGACTGGACGTGGCTCTAGGCGAGCCGTCATCAGTCCTCACTTCAAGGGAGAGACTTGCACGGGTTGGTAGGAACTGTTGAGTTAATAGTGTAAACCAATTTGTATATGGCCAATAATTTCAAGAATGATATTGAAGAAAAAGAGTTCTTGAATAATCTTTTAAACTGAATTTTAGAGGAGTAATTTAATGAAATATATAGCTTATATTCGAAACTTGGCTACAATTTATATATGATATTAGCGTTGCCCCGCGTCTCTGTACGCATTTATTACGTAGTAATTATTTTCATCCCGAAATTTTATGTTAATATGTTATTGACAATTCGTTTAGCCTATCAATAGAGGAACGACAGGTAGGTACTTCTCATGTACAGTTTTCATCAAAATCTGTGTTTTTTTAAACGATTTCTTAAAGTATTATTGACAATTCTTATTACCTATCAATTATAGAATAACATATAGTTCCAGTGACAAAATCGTTTAACAAACAATGAAATTTTATTTTTTGTATTTTTTTATGATAAAAATACTTAAGGCTTAATTAAATGTTAATGATCAGTATCCTTTGAAGAGGATGTCTATCGGGAAGTATATAAAAAAATTATGTGTACAAATAGAACAACAGATTTAATAATATAGATAAATATAATAATACTATGCTATGCTATAAAATGTAGAAAAATCTCACAAAGAGTTATCCAGCTCCAAGCTAAGTTTAGATTGTATTATGATAAAGAAACAAGTAACAAACATCAATCTTTTTTTTTTGTACGCAAATAGAACTTGTGACCTTTCAGCTCAAAGGTAGAACTATTACCACTGTACTATGAAACCTGTACACCAGTATGATGGATCTTATAATTTGTTATCAACAAAGTAATGTTTGTACAATCATGTTTTATTCAAACATATTGATATGCAGATATTATAAGAAGCTGGCAGAATATTTATTCAAATGAATCTATAGCAACCAATGAAGGTATGAGTAGATATTAATTGTTGTAGGGGCAAGAAAATACAATAATTATGCCTTATTCTAACTATCATGATTGATTAATGAAACAACTTTCAGATTGTTTATAAGAACATGATTCAATGGATACTTGATTGTTTTTTTAATGAATATTTAAATTAACAGTGTCAATTAAAAGGTAAATATTGCATAATAGATTTTTATCCAGTCTTCGGAAGTATTCAAGCTGCGTATTTCCTTAATATATATGCAAGGAATTTTTAAAATTATTTAAGAGCATAATATGATAATTATTAATTGTAATAAATAAAAACTAAAATATTACTTGTGATCTACAATTAAGATTCCTAATCTTTATTTTTAAAATCACAAACATAAGGAACACTCAAGAATAAAATTTATAGTTGAATTTTCATTGTTTTTGAATTTAATATTACATTTATATAATGATTACCAATTACAATAAGGCTCAAGAATAATTTTAGTTACAATTACAATACTGTAAACAAGTGTGTTTTTACCTTTATAAATAATAAAAAAAGTATATAAAATCACATGTTATCATTAATTAATCATAAACACAGAATTAAAGCGGGATTTGAATTCATTGCATGATACAAATTAAGATATTTTCAAAGCTTGTGTAAAGCTGTGTAAATGAATGTTCACTCTATTGTTAAGTGATGATATTGGAATTAATATTAAATAACTTACAGTACTATTCCTAGTACCCTGAGCAGCAATGTGATTTCGGAGTAGCTCTAGCTGTTGATTGCACTTATCATTCTGTTCCCTGAGCAATTGGTTTTGCTGTTCCAGCTCCCGAAGTTTATTTGTGACCCACTCTTTGATTCGAGCTGCTTTTGCTTCCACCTGCTTAGCGTCCTGGAGTCTTAGTTGCTTCTGTAATATTCGATTTTTTTATTTGAAAATGATATTCAAGAAAGAATTTTACTATTCTAAAGTTACTTTTACGTTCATAAATCTTTGAAGACTTTCAGTATGTAATTTTATTTTAAATATTTATTGAAATATAATAAAACTGTTAGGGTAATATTTAGGTAACTAAGAGTAGAATTTATACATCTATTGTAAAAATAATTAGAAAAACAATTTATATAAATGTACACTTGGCCTCAACTTTAAAAATGTTAATAGAGACTTAAATCCATGTTTCATGTGAAAATATAAGAGTAAAAATATAATTATTCAGTCTCAAATAATAATATAAAAATATATGTAACAAGTACATATATAATTTTATACTAATTACTATTTACACACAGTTACAGCTTGACGCATGGCTGAATGCAATTGATAAAAAAAATAAGACTGGAATTAATTTCTCTTAAAAAAGAAAAAAACGTGAAGGATCCTACCAATTTTTTTTAATAATATTTTTAAAATAAGTATTTTTTTAATGATAACTACCTTGAAATTCAAATATTTCTTTACCTGCATAGTGTCCCGCTGTGTTTTATATCACGTTTATATGACATAAACTAAATTTACAATAGCGTTTGTTAAATTTCAATTTCATATGTTACTAATTAAATATGAAACGGTAAAAATCATTGGTTCATTCATTAATATTATTTAATGCTTAGGGATTGTTTTGAAAATATTACGTGAATAAACAAAACAAAAACGTAATATGTCAACATCACTTGCCAGTTGCCAGATAACTATTCGCCACAAATGTCATAATGACGTCCTGTTATAAGCAGAATACTAGAATACAGAATAGGAACCAGTTTTTTTTTTTAATTATTGTTTAATATGAAATCAAGCCGAACACATGAAGCCGAAGAAGACATACACTCTGTACTCGAAAGTGGCAGAAATAATCCTTGATAAAGAGAACTGGGTTGCCAGGATTTCATAAAGCTTTTTGTCGTAATAATAGAAATGATGAACTACTTAAGGTGTAGGTAGGTACCTATACTTGATTTTAAGTTATTATATGTAAATACCTGTTCTTCGATTTGACCTTCTAAGCGCGAGATGGCTTTGGGAGCACCGTCAGTGCCCGCTGGCCACTCGCATAACCGCTGCTCCATCGCGCGGACCTGAAAAAAGGAACACAGAAACTTAATGACAGTTCTCTTTTCTGTTCGTCTTTAATTTAGGATTAATTTTACTATGAACGTATGATCTTTCTGACCTGTGCTAACAATGGCCATAAACCCTAGAATAGCTCAACGTACGTTTAGTACCTGGTCATGAATATATAATCTATAGTTTTTGAAGATGTTACAAAGTTATTTTATAATAGTCTGAAGAGTAAGTGATTCAAAGTAATGTAATCGATGACAAGACGTAACGGTTCATTTATTCTTTTTTTTAATCCTGGCATTCCAGTCCTATTCAAGTACTATTACTGGCATTTTTAGGTGCGACTGCGAAGAGAACCACTTCGGTTTCACGAAATGGTTCATTAATTTCAAGACACTTGCAAAGTCTCGATCGAAATAATAAAATGTATGTTGTAATCATACAGTTATTACTTAAAAGAAAATACGTTATGTACACTACAGATCACAATCGGCTTTAAACAATATTCTAAACACATAAGCGTCAAAGCGACTTATGTTAAACCGTTGCAATAAGCTAAGCCACAACAGGAGGTGTACCGGACCGGTAGGCGGTAAACCGCACGATTTGAAACCGGCCCTCCGTGTCGCAACACTAACACCGTATTATGTACTTGTGTCACACATTCATAACATGACTACATGACCCTACCGGTAACCGCATTGTACTGAGAAGTGATGTTAGATTAGATTACATAAGCTATAATATTCAATGTTATAGTAGAAATCAGTAGGAAACAAGCACTGAAATTCATTACCAAAGTGGGACAACCTAATAATGACGGATAACTATTAACAAACTTTCGACGATCACTATTCCTTTATCTGCCTATGTGTTCAAGAGCATCACGTTAAATTTGTATTTATAAAAATGTATGCTGATAAAAAAATGTACTTGCCCGTACTTTTTGTAAATTTAATATAGTCATAGAGTAATAAAGTCCTAGTAATTATATGCTTATAGCACTTGTGGAATCATAAGAAACGTTTAAAAAAGTTAAAATATAGTTTAAGTTAAATCTGTTTAAAATTATATACAAATCCATACAAAGATTTTTATATATTAGTACCTATAGAGGTATAAATATGAAACAAATTATCAAATAAAAAGACTACTAACATTAAAAAAAGGTGTGTGTGCGATTCACATACGATAGAAGTGAAACTTCATTTTAAAAGATATTTTCTATTTTATTTAAACTTTGTGCAATACACACCGACATTTGCTCTCTCGCTCTGGCTCACACAAAGAGGAGAGACCAATAATGAGCGTTAAACGTTTAACATTTAACGTTTAACGCTTGGAAGTCACATAAGAAGTTTCACTTCAAAAAAATTATTCGATTATGTAGGTCGTTCCATTTTACGTATAAAATATTATAAATAGTGGGGGGAGGCGATCAAGTACGCAAGAAAACCTTCAATGATTTTAGATCCTCCCCCCTAAGTAAGCAAATTGTGAACTCCCCCCTTCCCCAAATGATAAGTAATTTTTTTTTACTTTTACTATATTTATTTTTTAAGTTGTCCTAGTGTGGCGGGAATTCGCCGAACTGAACATCCGTACATTTAAGAAAACTATATGTACTTAAATTAAATTATACATATTGTTTTGAAAAAAAAAAAAAAAAAACAATCTTATAAAGCTTTGTCTTGCTTAAGAGAAAATTATATCTCCCAGCCTACGTATGTACCTAATAATTTAACTCCTCCTTATATAGGTATTAAGATGGACCTTGTTAGTATTTGATAGCCTAGCGGGAAAATACATTGTTATCCATTGTATGGAAATTCTTAGATCAAATTAATTGCTATTAAAGAGAATAAGATACGTGTTGAATATTTACTGTTACCATAGGATTCATTTTCTCGCTAAAGTTAACTATTCTACATAATGTTACACTACTCTACGTCACCAGCCACGTCGAGACGACTACAAAAACAAATATAATAGACAGCAACGTAAAACAGCGATATCGCCAACGAATACCGTACCTGCATTAGGATATTATGTTTTATTATCTCTACCAAAGTAGAAAAAATATTTTTCTTATTTTTTTAAGTTTATGAAGTGTATGTAATATGGTGACAACATACTTTTGAAACCTCCGGCTATGATGATCTTGCGAAAACGAAACGAAAACTGTTTAGTAATTTTATGTGATATTCAAACATACGGAAGCTCGACGACACTGCTTTTTTGAAGGATATATTTTTTACTATAACTGACCTTTCCAATTAAAGAAATTTTTTTTTATCTGATTAGTTCATAAGTACAGTGCGTTTAAGAATATAAGCAATCCAACTTTACAATATTATTATAGATTAACTGTACCGCGGTTTCAACCCCGTTAAATTAGGATTACATATGCCTGTTTCATAAAAATGATACACGTACTTGCTGCCTACAACTTGTCAGATTGGTTGAAGCGTGAACTTATAAAATCTTCTTCAATAAGCAGGTTATCCTTATACAAAAATATATTTTTAAATCAGAATGGTAGCTGAGCAGACCCGTGTCGGGGGTGCAAAGGGTGCAGTGCACCCGGCCATCAACTTAATAGGGCGGCAAAATAAAAAAAAAGGAAATTGAGACATGCATGTAAGTAAAAAATGCTATTACTAAAGTTATGGCTAGTAAGTCTTTTTAAAGTTTGCAAGCATGTAATATATCGAGAAAATTGTAAAAACAATTTTACGGTTAACATTACTTAGGTATATAGCTTAAAAGGGCGGCAACTGACAGGTTTAGTACATCAGATTAGCGCGTTCAAACATTAAAAAAATCTCCAAATTTATTATATTAGTATTATAGAAAAAAGTTAATCTTGATTCAGTACACAATAAGGTATAAAATCGTAGATTTATAAAATATACTTACAAATGTCCAAGTAAAGTTTACTGAACGACATTTCGACGGCTTCACTTTTCAGCATTTCCACGCTGAATCATCAATAATTTAGTTTATAGTCCACAATCCACATCAAACACGATGTAACTACACGGTATCCGGTGATTTCAACTTGTAACACGTTACACGTATGTGTTTTAACGACCTCACAGTCCAGTCTGGCGATCGTGACTTCAAATTGAAATGTTATTTTAATGTCAGTTGTTTAGTTTAGATTTACATACTAGAATTAACTAGAAAATAATTTTTCATTGAATGGCATAAACATACATTAATTAAAAGATGATAAAATTATTATATTTTCTCGAGTTTATCCAGAGTAAAATTTTCAATCACATATTTATAATATGGCTAGTGTATATAAATCCTAATAATTAACGAAAACATTTACGTTATACTTTTTGCTAAAACGATTCTCAAATTTGTAAACTATCATATAACCAGTTACAGTTACCAGAATCCACGTAACAGAAAATAAAATGCTAAAAAACTTTTAAAGTGTTTACCATAAGGTTTACAAAAATATATTATATATACAAAAATAATTTAAAAATGGAAGGGTACAATTTACCACAGAATGATAAAAACAGCTGTCAGTCTGAAACATCCCATACAAATTACAATAAGCAAGTCGTGAACAAAGGAAGGTGAACCATCAGACGAACGATACGACACAGGAATAGCTCGCATTAATCACAACAGCGGTAATTTGCCTGACTCACGACACGAGGGGACGCCACGAATATCGGGAACTTTCTAAATCCGGCAACACTCAGCCGGTGAAGAAAAATAAGCAATAGTTAGCACTTAACGCGAAGCGGGGAGCATTCATAAAGTGTCAATAGAAATAATCTATTCATGCTTCACAGAGTTACATATGAAAATAAACAGTAAAGTTTACTTTTACAAGCGCATTCTCGTAATTATAGATGCATAGACTAAGTTCTTCTTTCGAATATAGAGGATAATGTGTTACAAGAACAAATAAAAAATTAACAGTTCAAAACATTAATGGCGGAAAAGAAAAAAATTAAAAATTAGTATTGTTGTTTTTTTCTGTCTATGTTCGCAATTTCGCCAATGGCAAGTATGATAAATACACGTTTTGGAGTTTAGTTATCAAGTTATTGTATCAATTATATGACATTTATTAGCAGAATGCGTCAAATTAAAGTCAGCAATGAGTTGTTCAACTCAAAACTTCCTTATTTATTTAGCACCAGCAAGCAGTTAATTCGGAAATTGCTTTGTTACGAAACATGTAATAAAAGGAAGCTGTTAAATTGATCTTAATTGTTCGGTATTTTTACATTTTCTTACTATTTTACGTGTGTTCCCACAACATAAATAACTAAAGATAAAATATCACAATAAACGTTAAACATGTGGAATATGTTAAATATGTGGAAATTAAAGTCACCAAAACTTTATTTGGTATTTTAAAAATAAACTTCGACAGAACGAATACTTCAGCCAAACCGGATGTTGTTTTTTTTATTATCGCTACTTAAATCCTTTTATTGTAATAAATAGAATGCTTAAAATAAATGTTGCTTGATAAATGAAAACCTTGCGAGACATTATATCAATATAATTTTGTCGACTGGTATTTGGACTCCAAAATATATTAATATATTTTGTCTCTCAATACCAATGAGTTTCGCGGGGTTATTTTTCATATTTCCAATAAAAAAGATACCTGGAAACTATAAATAAATAGTTAAAGAATTACACCAAATTTAAAAGTAGTAGTTGTGGGTCTTCCATTTATGGTTTTTGTGTTCCTGTGTTTGTTAGCGAGTTCTTATTAAAAGTATGACGTTCCAAATGTTACTTAGATATACCTGATAGATATTTTAGAGAAATATTTGAAATAGACATTACGCATTACATTGTTAGTTCATTTGTCTAATATCATTACCCTGTAGATATTACATCACAAAGAAAAGTACTTCAATAAGCTCACGATGTAGGTAATGATATTTTCAATCGCCAAAAATAAAATGCTTACTGCATGTAAAATCTGAATCTGAAAACTTAAACAAGAAACGTATAAAGAAAAATGGAGAAGAAAATGGAAACTTATATTCAGTTATGTCTTAAGCATTCTTAAGGAAGCAAATTAACACTGTAACCTCTATTAAAAAAAAAGAAAATTTAATACCTAGCTACGCTTGGTTAACCTATTTATGATAACTACTTATAATTGATATAATATGTTTCGTATTTTAAATACGTTTACAGTATGACCATCCCCATATATTTTCAGATTTTTTAAAATATATTTCTAAAAGAGAGCTTACATTTGTATCTTCTTGGTAAATAGGATCCTAAACTACGTCTCTGCAACTGTTTAAAAGAAAGAAATTACAGTTCGTAATGAACTACACAGAGCGCTACGGACGTGCATTAAGACGAAAAAACTGAAGCAGTTTGTATTGTTTCCCCGTAGCATTAAATAAGTAAGAAGTATAATTTGTTTAAGTAATTTAAACATCGGTACATTGGTAATCTTCTATGTATATTTCAAAATGTAAACTTTAATTTATAATTTAAATACATTTTGTATAAGATACATTTCCTTTTTCAGCACTATATGTCAAACATGAACAGTACAGGATGTTAGTAGTATGCTGTTTAAAGGCTTGTTATTCGATTACAAAACAATCCACCCAACAAATGTTACTGATGATTATTGAATAATTGCATTATAAAACATAATAAAAACATAAATAGAATCATCATTTTTTTATAGGATTAGTAGATTTTTAGATATTAGTAGTTATTAGTAGTGTCTTAAAAACCGATGGATTAGTTATTCATAAAATAAGATTATTCATTTATTACTTCTTACTAATTCAATCTCGATAACATTGCAAGCAGTAGATATTCTGAACATCAGCGTTGTTAGAAAAAACGGATGTGGAACAGATATCCATAATATGGTATTCAAGTTGAAGTACGATACTGTTTGTTATTAGAAATCTTAAATACATTCAAAGCTGTAAATATTCAATTATAGATTTTTAACTTAGGAAGAAACCCTTTAACATACACAGTTATAATTAAATATCACTTTAAATTAATCAATCGCGATACAAAATTACACCCATAACTTTAATTTTCTTCAATGTAATTATACATAATTATATTCCACTGGTTAACAACTTCATGTAACGTTACGAACCTGAAGATTTTTCACAAAAATCGGGTAAAGTGATTGAAAACTTGTTTGTTACCATAAACGTTGCTCGATCAATGTGTGACGCGGTCCATTTGCCGCTGAGAATAGATCAAAGTGGTCACCGTGTAGTGATCGGGAGCTCGGATGTGAGACATCCGGACTTCCAGGTATTTAGGTCGAAGGGGCATTGTTAGTTACAAAATTGGTAAGTTACGGCGTAGGCGGTAATTGTTGCGAAGAACAGTCTGTTCTTTTATTTAAAAGGAATCCAATTATTTATTTTACTCCAATTAAGTTGAATCAGGCAGTTTAAAATTAGTTCCTACATATTATATTGCTATCATAGAAGGGGTTTTCATAGTATCTTTTAAACTGACTTTTATTACGATATTGCATAATAAAAGTAGTTACAAATTATTTGAAGAAGACAAGTAGAAAATGTAGGGTACATGAAACAGGGACAACAATGGGTTTATTATCATAAATAGTGGGCATTTAGATACACTAAGGGAGATACATATGGATTAATATTATAATTGTGTTGTAAATAATCGTAACTGGCCATGTTAACTGGCCACGTTAACTGGCCACATAAAAAGTAAGAAGTTGTTTCAAATATTACGTGTTTCAATTTAAATACAGTTTCTTGTTTTATTTTCCTATATAAAAATACATGTGTCTTTAGTCCTTCTATATTATATTTTAATGTAAAGATATTTATAAAGTATTCTTCCTATCTTACAATCACAAACAACAATTTGTGCCATACCTAGCAACAACTAGATACATGAAATAGAAATTAATTTACATCATTCATTATTTTGGTCCTTTTAATATTTAAGATGCTCTAAATAATATGTAAGGATAATGTATACATAAGAAACTGCATTTGAAAAGATTCTTTACCAGACAATAGTTCATTCGATAGCAAAGATGAAACAATTTGAGTAAACTAACTAAACAAGGTTGTGAAAGTTGGTTTTAAATAATTAATTTCTGAAATTTCGTTTCCTCTTACGTCGAACATAGAGATTTTACGAAAACATGTAATAATACTATGCAGTGTAAGTTATATTACATTGTAAATTATTTAATGATTAAGAACCAAGAAAATATTAATAAAATAACTAAAATGTCTGAAGTAAAAAGACAGCGAATTAGTTAATGAATTAGTTGAAGAGCGGGTCCCCATAATGGAGATTTTTGACAATACTACTACGTATGCCACAGTTGTAAATTAGTGCATCGTGTTGAAGCGTGGAAACCACCAATCACACAGATAACGCTTAAGAGAGCAGTTACCGAAGAAATGGTTAAAAAAGTAGAAAATAATTGTTTTAGCAAATCTTTGTATAAATGGTACGTTGTATTGCTGAAGAAGATCTCAAATAGGTCGTGTGCATAAAAACGTGATGAAAAACATATAAACGCCTTGGGCACCGAGAATGCCTGCCCATGTGCAGAAACAAATAAGACTGAATATTTCCAAACGCTCTTTGAAATTGATGCAACAATATTTTAATCGTTTTGGCAGTGTTTTACAACAATGCCCAAAACATGGTGTCACCATTATCACCCCGAAACGAAATAACAATTAAAAGACCATCATCTCTAACTCTTAATAAATGTAAGGGGAGCCTTTCCGCTAGTAAGATCAAGGAGCTCTCTTTTTTGGGATAGTCAAATGGTAGTAATGATTGAATATCTTGGTCATAGGAGCTACGGCTACGGGCCATGTTATACGCAGAACAAAGAAAAAATGTACACTGAAATCTACCAAAACGGGGAGGGAGAGCCAAACTCACAAGATTATTGTCTTGTTTCATCAGGATAGTGCCCCAGCTCACAAGCCTACCGTTGCGATGGTTACAATGCGAAATGCTGGCTTTGAAATACTCGAGCCTCTTTCATATGCACCAGACCTTGCCCCCTAGTAATTTCTGTATATTTCTGAGAGAACAGCGATTTGACGATGATGAAGCAGTAGTCACAGCAGTACTACTAGTAATTTCTATTTGATCAGACTGAAGAGTTCTTTAGGAACGGAATTTTAAGCATAAAAAATCTATCCAAGTTTATTACACTAAAAGGTAACTACTATATCGAAAAATAAACAGGCCCCTGGTATGCTGTTTTCTAATCGCCCCAGTAGGGAAGTTTGACGTCATTAAACCATCAACATAATGCTTTCTTCTAATTACGTGTATAATAATGTACTAATTTCTATATCACATATAAATATCATTATTACATCATTGTGGGTTTTTCAAATAAAATATTTAAATGTACGTAGGTATACGTTTGTAATTTTTATTCTATTTTCTCCTTGAAAAAGCATTTGTTTGACACCTATTATACTGAGTAAATTATATTAGTCCATCTTGTAAGAATCTATTTGGATGTTTGTAAAGCAAAATATTTAAAATGTAATACATACTAGCTGTACCCGCGGTCCCACTTGCGTTTAATACAGAATGCCGTCGGTCGAGCGTGCTGACCCCATTCAAAAGACGGAAGACAAAAATGTTTATTATGAGTGATTCTTAGAAGACAGACATAAGCTATCGCTGATTTTCTTGTAGATCTTTTTAAGATCTACAATCATATTCTACAATAATTTGATATATCTCGTATGGTTTACTCAACGTAAGGCATTTAAGCACCCCAGGCGTCTATTTTTCCGCACCAATTCACCATTATCTTTGCATCTTTTATTGTATGTTACCTACTTATCTTACAAAATTTAGCCTATAACCTGGCCAGATAATATAGCTATGAACTACAAAAAACATGTAATTCGGGTAAGTACTTTTCAGAGAGACGTTGAGTTAGTAGAGTAGAGAGTATAGAAGATACATAGTCTCATATTATCTCATGTATCTTATAATCACTCGGGCAAAATATTAGTAGCGTATTACGTGGTTTCATTTTTCATTATATCTAATTCAACATTTTAATCACGAATATTATATTTCTATAAGTCACTACTCCGCTGGCTCATTGACCTTAAATTGAGTCATGGCCTCAGAGCGCTTAAGCTTATTAAGCTATTAAATGTAACTATAACTACCATATTAAACTATATTAAAATTAATATACTTTCTATCGTGCAGTTTTAATCAGTAACAAGATAGCCTACGAAGTTTTACTAGCAACTTTTATTTAAAACCCGGAGAACTTACTCAAACATATCAAGTTCTAATTAACTTTCTAACTAAGTACATAGGGTACGGGGAACTTCTCTGACATTCTCTGACATACTGTCATTATTAATTACTATATATCTGGATTAATGATTTATTACATTCTGAAAAATTTAATTCATAGAACATTAATTCGTTTGGTTGTAATACCTAAGTAGCAATTCTTAATAAATGTAAAAGTAATTAAGTAAGAAATATTGTATTCAGGTACTAATTTACTTTCCAAGTTTGTCTATAACTAGCTGTGCCCGCGAGTACTCTCGCGTGGACTACATAATGCCGTCGGTCGAGCGCACGCGCGAGTCGTGTTGCCCCCGCTCAAAAGACGGAAGAAAATAATTATTGTGGGTGATCCTAAGAAGATAGATATATATGCTATTGCTGACTTTTTTGTAGGACTTTAAAATATTTACAATTATATAGAACATTAATTTGACATATCTCGTATGGTTTACTCAGCGCAAGCGATATAAGCAACCCAAGAGCGTCTTTTTTCCGAATTGATTACCATTATAGCTTCTGCTTATTTCGTTTATTACTTTATCTTACATAAAATATCCTATAATCTGGTCAGATAACGTAGTTATGAATTAAGATAAAACACATGTAAATCGGATAAGTGGTTTTCGCGTGAAAAGAACATAAACGGTCAGACAGATAGTAAGACATGTTTTTTATTTCAAGATCAGTGACTTAACTCGGTCGCCCAGATATTATTTTATTAATTACAGTAAAACTTTATTATAATTCTTTTTTGCTATAGCGGACGCCGTAATTGGATATAGTTAAATGTACCTATGCATTAAATATATCAATTAGAGATTTTTCAAACTATATATTTGATAATGAAACTAAATAAATACAAGATTTTTCAAAGAAATCAAACAAAAACTACAATAACAATTACAACACCTTCATAATTTGTTTCAAACATTAATAAAGATTATTATATGTAATATACGAGTATATAACCGACAGTAAATGTCGTTATTTACTAATTAATAAATAAATTGAATCAATTTTAATTTGCCAAATCTTTAAAAGAAGCCCAGGCCTATTTATTTTTTATTCTACTTTCTGACATGACATTGATTGGGACAATGGGAAAGAAAATATGAAGAAAATAACACTCTTTTATATGGGTGATGTTGTTATACTTTTGACTTGGATGAAAATAAATACGGAATAAAAATAAAGACCAAGATATAGAGTGTTTGTTAAATAGGTACATATTAACTCTCTCTTCACTTGAAGAGTTTCATGTTGTACGGTATATCGACGTTGACGTTGACGTTAACATGACGTAGGGAGCTTTAAGAAAATTAAACGACGGCAACTAATAATTCACCAAGTCAGATTCTAATCGTGAACATAAAATAGATAATGAAATACGATGGCTAAATTATCTAAATATCCATCGGAACGTGACGGGCTTTTGCTATTAATTGAATGGAGGTTGTATTAATTAGAATAATTTATTTTGTATCTTTGCCTACAGACTTTCAATAAGGGTCAAAATCTACTGAAAATATATATAATATTATTAAGTATCTAATATACATACTGTTTTTTATAGAACTCTTATACAAATTGTTTTAATTTAAAAATTCAACTTTAGTAAAAAAACTCTCTATTTTATTTATTATGATATAATTAACTAAAATATACATTAATATAAATTAACTTTGATTTATATAAAAAAAATAATAATAATACATTTGTACAATAATAATACAAGTGAATTTTAATTACACTCAGTTTGGGTAACTATCAGTAGTTTTTGCAAAGTTTTCAAAAATCCCAATAGAATGATAATTACTGAATCTTTTTTATTGAATAAAAAATGTTCGATTAAATTCATTTATCACTACAGTACAGCAAATTTAATAGTATATAAAATTAAAAGTACACTAAAAGTCATATTCAAAGTTTAAAATGAATTTTAAGTAACTTTGAATGGGAATACTAATTCGAAGTATTCGAAGATTGTATTAGATATTTCTATTCTTTAAATACAATCTATCAAAATTACTACATCAAGGAAAAGGCGGATAAAAATAACTGAACAATCCTTTTTTCTTCTATTTCAAAGTTATATAGATGATGTTTCAATCTACGCATTTTCAACACTCGTGCAATTATATTTGTCGTGTAATTTATACATATAATAATTAAAGTGTCTGTTTGTAGTTTCAAAATCACAGTTTTTTACTAAATGCATATGTATATATATATATATATATATACATATGCATTTATAACCTATGTATATATAACCTAACCTAACCTATACACGGAAAATCAATTTTTAAAATGTTTGTCAGTCTGTCTGTTTGTTACGGGTAATCTCCGAAACGGTTCGACCGATTTTGACGGGACTTTCACTGGCAGATAGCTGATGTTATAAGGAATAACTTGTATTTAGGAAAAGCAATTTGTGTTATGCACGAAAAAAAAAAAAAAACCTGTTTTAGTAGACCACGCGAGTGGAGTCACAGGCTCAGCTAGTAAATTAATAAATAGTTCACCCATTATCTTTCATTACCCAAAATTACTGTACTAATAATTCTAATCAAATCACAAATCACGAATCACTTTAATATCACTGTTTTGTCATATTATAAGTATATTTTCCATGACTACGTACTTTTAAAAATGTACGTTATTTGCGTGTTTACTGAAAAATGTTACGGTTTATACAAAATAAATAATTGAGAATTATTCAAAAGAAATATAAATTACAAAATATTTTGCCATATAACATTTAAAAAAAAACGAATTCCAAATACATCCTAAAATTCCTAAATACAGTCATAAAAATCCGAATCAATAAAGGTCACTATACACTGTCACTCGAATGGCAACGATCCCAGCGGAATGACCATTTAGGCGAACGGTTTATTTTATAATTGGAATCCGGCACGCGACGTGCGCGCTCCACGCGGCGCGGAAGCGTTCTAAGTACTAAACTAACCGAACCGAGGATATCCTACTCCTACAGGACGTGATGCGTTTGTATTATAAGGATCGATATTTACATAGTTCTTTTAATATGCATCCATTCAGTTGTTAACTGTATCGTAATCACGTTCCAAATCGTATGGAATTAATTTTTGAATGACTGATAATCATATCGGATGTTTTTCATTTAAATAATCTGCATAAATTTACGATATTTCACAGCTTTTGTATTGGGTTATAAACAGTACAGAAGTTTTTCACTTTAAAATGTTAAGTCATTTCAAATGTGTTTAGAAAATTCTATGAATATGTATAATCAAAAATATTAAACAGTAAAAAGTACTTCAGCGATATAATGAACACGGCAGCGCTTAGCATATGTGATAAGGTGTATAAATATTTAAATCTCGAAGCGATAAAAATATTAAAAGATATTCACATTAATATTTTTCTTTCGACTCTACATCTGTTCACCTAACGAGGCAAGTGTCAAACTATGACCAGTTCCGCTGTCACCTGTCTATTTTTAAAGTCATTTTATAAATACCGGTGACTGATTCAAGTTCTTTGACTCTTTTATAAAGAGTACCGACTCAGATGGCGAGCGAACGACGCGACGTGCACATAAATAAGTTTATGTATCGGACGATAATTTTATATGTGTGTTCTAATCTTTATTTACGAGCACAAGTATTAATTATACAATTATATAGTATTGTTTGTAAGTCGTCCTTGCCAGTATTTTAAGAATATGTATAAAGTTCCGCATAAAATGTTTTGTCTGTAAGTAAAAAGAGAGAAAAAACCTAAGCGACCGACACGTGGGAAAATTTGGAGAATATCATCCTGATATTTCTTGTGATAAATGTTAAAGACGTCAAGCTGGGTGTTGATGATGTTAAGTGACTATATTTGTTACAAGAACTGGGAATTAAATGTTATAATAGGAGTGAAACAAATGAGCACATGTATTTACCATGTACATATGTATATTATTGTTATTGTGTAGAATATGTTAAAATCTCGAATACCTAGAAATATGCATAACAAAATCTACAATACTCTCCGACTGATTATAGGATATCGGTAATGCAAAAAAGAAAAATGATTCGTGAACATATTAACAAAAAATATTTTATAATCCGTCATATTACAATTTGAAGTATTAACGTAAGGATTGAGCGATGTTACATTTTATAAATATCCGAGAAATAATGAAGTATGAAAACAAAGAGAGTTAAAATCTTATTAATAGCGCATGACGTAAAACTATTGCTGGTAATAGAATTTCATCGCTACTTATTACTCACATGAAATATTGTTGTAATCTGTAAAGAGATGCGGTGAATAGAGATATTATCTATAAACAAAATTGTATAAGCGAAATAATAGTTAGTGAAAAAACTAATAATACTTTACTTGCTGATCTGTGCCAATATTTCTAATAATATAATCTAACTAGCAGCTCTCGTGTTACTTAAAACAGATTGTTAATATATGGCGCCTTGAATATTTTTTGTTTAGCAGAAGGCATTCGTAATGAAAAAGTTGATAGTTGATAGAAAGTAAACATTGATTTTAAACTGGGTCTATTTTTTGTCAATAGCTGGGATCATAAGCTCTTTAATGATGTTTGAATAATTAATTTTGACGAAAAATTAACCGAGATATGGCGTTGTCAAGCAAAACCACCTTTGAGAAATAATATATTTGATTAAAACACATTTTTAGAACAAAATTCAGCGTTTATTCTAACTTTAATTAAGATAAGACTGAATTGAATAGAAATGTTATATAAACGCTATCATGATTGTATGTCTATGTACAGTATAAAATCAAAAAGTATCATTCAGGGTATAGTATGCAGTTGCTTACTACGTCTATGTAGGACACAATATTTTAGACATTGGGTGGAGTCAACAGCGATCATCTCACACGGCTATTTAATTCAATACTCCAAACTAAAGGCTTTAGTATATTACTTTTAAACAGGAGATACACAAATAATAAAACAGTACAATAAATTGATCATAAGAAAGTAATTATAAATATAAATAAAAAAAATTAATAACATAGGGTCGGCACAACATGTTTTTCTCTTCCACTCTGCTCCATTAACTATCATCTCAGTATCATCATCAGGTTTTCTACACTTGAATAGATTTCAAGCACGAATGGTCACCGCAGCCTTTACAGGACACGGGTACTATAACAAACATCTTTTTAATCTAAGTGTTGCTGAAAGCCCCCTGTGTCGAGCGTGTATGTATGGGCGCAGAAAAGACAGCCAAACACGTACTCTTGGAGTGCAAAGAGTTAGCTCAATACCGGGTACCTTGGCACGCCAAGGACTTTTCCAGAAGTCTTTAAGAACATCGGGCGACTGGTGGATTTCCGGGAAGAATTGGGCTGGCACGATTAAAGTCGACCAGCATCGCGCAAAATAGGCGCACATAGACGTCGAGTTGCGGAAATTTAGCCCGTGTAAACCTGTATCATATCAGTATTAACCTTTTTATACGCATATCATTCCTCACACAGTCCATCTATACCTTCTTCGGTCTTCCTCTACTCATATATCCATCCACCTTCTTACTTAACATTCTTCTTATGATTATATAAGTATCTTATGATATTTTATTTCTCTAAAAACGCATGAAACTATAAGTGAGTTTTATATATTACCATGAATACATTAGCGAGACCGTGTCACCGTAGAGATTATGTGTCATACATGTATTTTATATTTAATCTCTGACTTAATGGTCTTGTTACAGCGTGTTAATATGTAAAGTGGAGGGCGTGAAAAATGATTTATGTTGTACGTATCATGTTCAACCGAAGTTAAGGGAGATTTGCCTTTTCGCGCAAATAGACTTCAATATTTCATTAAACATTTTCCTTTTAATTAAAGTTTCATTTTGACATTTCTTCTTCTTCACACCTCGCTGAATTATTTGTGTTGGTTTTTTTTTCCGCAAATTTTTCAGAATTTTTGCCGATTACAAGAATGCAGTAAATCGCGTAATTGCAAACATATCCGTTGAAAACCTGTTTAAATTTTGATTATTATCTATTATTTAGCTTAATTTTGAATTTATTTTCGCACTACTACATATGTATCTACTCTTATAAAACTTCAATCGATTACTGTTGTTTCAGATAGCTTTATAAATCTAAGAATTTCAAATGGTATTATAGAAAATTATCAACATTAATAAGTTTAAAAATGGAAGACATTATAATGACTATGGAAGGTCGTCTTCATGGCACCACGTCGCGACATTGTGTACACCGTAGATATAGGAAAGTCGTGACGTATCTTGGAAAGTCTCCAGTTATCCTGGGACTACTCTCTCGCTTATATATATATATATATATATATATATATATATATATATATATATATATATATGCATACATAACATTCAGTGCCAAATATGGATTGAAAGTCTAGAAAGAAATAAGAAAGCCTCTTCTCGTCTGTTTTTTTTTTTGTTTCTACATTTTGTGAATATTACGCCGTATTTTCTTGTATGACGTATTGCCATAAATCTTTTTTTTGTTATAAGTAGGCGTAGTGTCCATAATCTTGCCTGATGTTAAGTGACGATGTGGCCCAAGATGTACACGCTAAACCTACTGGAAGACTGGCTCTCAAGTGTAGCTGCCGGAACATACCTATTGTTGCTTGGCGGCAGATTTTCAACTTGAGAGTGTTAGCTAGCCAGAAATGAGATTTTATGACCAAATTATTGAAACGGTATTATTTGTTTGTATATTATTATAGCAATATAAAAATATATCATTATGTTCGTTTGTGTTAAAAGGGCGTAAAATTCTTTAAAAGATATTACATGAATTTTTGGCGGGATTTTAAGCTAAGTAAATAAAAATAATAACAAAGAACGTATTTTGAGCTTTCATAGAAACTCCCTGGAAAGTTCGAGCAAGAATACTACCATTCTGCTAAAGCGTTGTTTGAATTTTGAAGAATGGAAAAAGATTATATCCACGTGACATTGACAAAATTGTGTATAAATAAATAAATACACATTGCCACAAAAAGAACACCTGTTTAAAAATGGCTACAATCGTAAAGAACCAGTATTTTTATTTAAATCACAGAAAAATATTTCTGTCATACTAAAAATTTTACACGTAAATTTAAATATATAAAATAAATTAATCATATGAATGCTGGGACATTCTTGTAATGCTATTTACGTAAAACAAGGATTTACGATATTAGCCCTTTTAACACCAGACTACAGTAATACGTTTAGTTGCAAATAAATACTGATATATTATTTTATGAAAAGTAATATTTTTATTTTGCACCTCTGTTCTATAAAATTATTGTGTACTCGTATAGAAGCACTTTGCGTATTTTAAGCAAAAGTATTTTGCCAAATTAACAGCATATAAGAATTTTAACAGATATTTTATTAAGACTAAATTGTCGTAAAGTAAATCTAGAGGAGAACTGACTATCAAGTGCAGCTATCGGAACACACCTATTATAGGCGCTTAATGATAGATTTCAATTTGAGTGTGGTAGCTAGCCAGCTTGACAAAACCCTAATGCATGTCCAGTTGCCAATTGTCAACTGTTCGTGGAATTATTTTTTGAGTTCGAAGTTGACTAAAATATTAAAATAAATAAGATATTATAAATCTTTGTTAAGAAATGACAGAACAGAAGCGATTATTCTATAGAATTTCCTGATATTCCATGTTTTATTTAAATGGAAAACTTTGTCGTTATTATTGTCCAAAAAAATATTTTCAATATTCACATACGCATCATCCATCATTGCCCTTCTAAGGTCAGGGTTGACACGAACTGGATTCTATCCAAAACTACATTTAGCATAAAAAGATTTGCTTAACTAGGCCGTGACTTCTTGATCTCGATTCTAACTTCTATAAATTGACTTTTGAAATAATAAGTTTGATATGAAAATTTGTTTACATTTATAGAAAATTAAAAAAAAAAACTGTTGGGAGTAAAGACATATATCTACACATATTAAGGCTTGTAACTATATAAAATAAACACGTGGATGCGTGTACATATGTACGCGCGTTAGAAGTTATTCTTCTTTGAATAGTCACACTCGATACTATTACTGTGACTATCTTCACCACGATTAAACAAGAGGATTAAGCAGACAACTTCATAGTATAAACTTTTTTTACAATATACGCGTGCATTATTAAAATTAACATTCATATATTTTTTTCATTACGTGCCACTTAGAAGTATCTACTACCTTACATAATAATTTCTTGGTACGGTAATGCTTGGAAACTTTATATATTTTTAATAATATATATTTATATGTATGTATATAATACACTAACAAAATACTTGCAACCTCTAGTTTATCAAGTACCGCAAAAAATTATCTACAAATACAAAGACATAAATAGATAATATTAAATTTTAGTATAGCAGTTCTAACACCTGGCAATTTTTCACCTCACCTCACAATATTTCTGTAAGATCCCAGGTCTTTCGTTTAAGGTTAAGAATGTACATATATTAGACAATTTCCCATATAACATCTATTGTTATTATGTTTGTCTTCTCGTCCCTATGTTCATTTTGCGTCTTATTATACAATATTGAAAACAGAAATATCGACCAGTGACTCAAAGTTACATTTATATAGGGTCTGTTGCACCCCTGCATGGCTCACTGACTCATATGTGGGGAACGGTCACCTATAAAATATTGTACTGAGTTTTCCACTCTATTACTAAGAAATAAAGTAGCATTTTACTAAATGATACGTGAACTGTGAAACTGTTTGCGATTTCACTTGCTTTTATTATGAACATAAGGCGGTCAAATATTGGCCCATTAAGTTGATTAAAAGTATAACCGCTGATTAGACATAAAGCCAATTTTATATGTGACTGCGATTTTTTCTTTCCTTTTCCTTCTTTATAACCTTATTCCACAAATAGGGTCGACACAAATGTTTTCCTCTTCAACTTTTCTCTATCAACTGTCATCTCATTGTTAGCACCCTTTATATGCATATCATTCCTCATACAATCCATCCAAACTTTACTCGGTCTTCCTCTACTCCTATATCAGTCCACGTTCATAAATTATAATATGGAGGTATTTATTTAACACAATGATGATTTGATAAGTCATAAGATATTCTAGGAATAAACTTTAACTATTCGAATTTATAAAGAATATTTCAACGATAGCATCTAACTTACAAAAAGTCGAACATGGAACATGGAATTAATTCCAATAGAATTGAAAATAAAAAATATACATGTGATATTTGCTAATAATATGATAATGATGAACTTCACTTCCATTAACACAAAATACAACTAAATAAAAAAATATACAATCAATAGAATTATCATATGTAAAGAATTATTATTAGTGTATTTGACGTATATGTATTTTTTATGTATGCCATTTACTACGTTAATCTGTTAATAATTCTTGTTATCCATCCATCCATTTTATTTTCCAATTTTTTAAATAATTTACATCTTAAATTAATGTCATAGAATTGTGTTATTTGTGCAAATACGGCATGCCGAGTATTTCCAGTTTAATGTACTGACACTACTGAAGATCGAAGTAATTTGCATTAAATCAAGATTTTTAAAAGTATCCTTAATGTTGGTACCAATATCAAAAGTTAGTATGACAATATTGAAGAATCCGTAACAAACCAAGCAGACGTAAATGAATTCAAGTTCGCTTTAAATTAAAAAAAAATTTTTGGGCACTAAAGGATTTATTTATCATTTGTTGGTCATTTGAATACAATTCAATATATTCATGCCTTGCTCTATAAATATGGTAAATCTCAGATCATTGTGAGAATTAGATACAACACCTGACACTAATAATATATTATGTATCTGAAGTTACAGTTACAAGACGCGATGCAAAAAGTTAATTTCATACTCATTATAAAGTACGCTTATTTTGGTACCATACTTGATTTCGATTACTGGCGTTGCTTCATTTCATGTACTGTACGTAATGGCAAATTGTATTTTTACTAACTACAAATCTGCCCAGTGATCCAAAATGCTCTTGGCCTCGGCAACGAAAGCACGCCAGTTGTCCCGATCCTGCGCAGTTTCTTGCCAGTTGTTAGTTTGAAGCTAACTGAGATCCGCCTCTACAGTATCACGACATCAATACGTGGGCTGGCCAACTCGGTGCTTACAAGTATGTACTTTCTTTTTTTGCGAATATTTCCGTTTGTTGGATCCTAGCTTTAGGAGCACAACGATTATGGGGAGTATTTTATATGTATATTCTTATTTGGAGAAGTTAGATTATCTTTCTATCGTTACGCGCAATTTTAACATGACTTATAATACTTTGACTATTTATTTTAGTTCGAATTCGTTTTAAAAATTTGATAACGTTTTTCCTACTTTATTTTATTTGGTTAACGCTTTTTTAATATCGAGACGATTGCAGCCAATAACTTTATTGGAACAGACATAGTATGACCAATTTATATTTATTACAGATACCATTATACACGTAATAGATTTATTATATTATGTGTACATACACGTGCATAGTTGAAATTTTATTTAACTATGGATAACTTAAAAAATCTATATTTCAACCACGCTTTTTACTTTAATAAAAGTAAAACATAATCGTTCTAACTATATACTCATACAAAATACATTCAGCAAATTTCCACAAAAACCTTTCTATAACAATAATCGTAGTTATGGGTTTAAATAAAGTAACTGAACATTGTGGACCATCCTTGCTCACGCATGAGCGACGTTTACGAAGTCATAATGCGAGCTTTCAACCAATTGGAGCGTCCACCCACGTAGTATGGCGGCGCCTGCTCGGCGACCATGCTTCCAGTAAAGATGTGGAAAGCAATTTGTTAACCGCCTCTGGAATGGTTACAAACCTACTATGAAGATTATTCAATAAAGAATGTTTAAGAGTTTTAATGATAATCGCATATTTAAAACTGGAAAACGAATCCGTAATACATTGAAAAAGAATTGTATTTCGAATGTTGTGGCATTAATAACTAAAGCAATGTATGCATTAAAATACGGAATAGGAACTGAGTTAAAGAGGAATGATGCAATAAAGGATATCAAATCAAAACGTGGATTGCCGATTGCTCTGTAAAACGAGATTTTGTCTATAAGTTCTTTTATTTTATATTTATAGAACACAAACTCATGGTGACGATGCAGCTGAAGATCATGTAAGGCCAAGAAAAAAGTCGTCCTTTAAGTGAGACAAACAAAACACATCGATAATAGGCGACAAATCTTCAAGTTGAAGACGGCACTAACTAGACGGGCGAGCATTAGAAGACTATCATACTGTAAATTCATGAAGATGTTTTTTTAGCGTCATGTCCCTTATTTAGCTTTTTTTTTGCTTTTCACATATTTTTTTGTATGCTGGGTTAAAGACATCTTTTATGATCACTGTTATTTTGTAATCGTACTATACAAGTAAACAATTGTATTTTATACTACCTACTCAGACGCAAATGCAAACTTATTGAAAAATTGAGATAAAACAGTAAAAATATTACTACATATTCCGCACTCAGTAAAAGGACTTGCGATATATGTAAAACATAAAAATATGACTTCTGAGAATAAACATGCCTTATGTAGCAAGACCAAATTCTCGAAGTATAGTATACAAAAGTTTTTTTAGTCACAATCGAATTTTACTATGAGCGAGCTTACTGTAAACTTAGTATTAGGCCTGAATAAATAATACCTATATTTTGTAACATTTCATTAATTAATGGACGGAGTATCAGAGCGTATAATTCAGGTCGACACAACATTACAATTTACAGAGTTCAATAACTATTGATTGTTCTCTCTTTAATTGGATATTATTGAATGATACTTTCCAATTATTAGATTTGTTTTTAATCATGTATATTTACGACGATAATATTAAACTTAACACGCGATATTTTTGAAGATTTACGTAATATGTACGTACATAAACGTTGAAACAAATTCGAACATATCTATTTTACGTAGACATGTTCGAATTTGTTTCAAGTGACGCGTCATAAATGCTCTTGTAAACAGACTATATAGTGCTATTAATAATTTGTATACTTAAGGAATAGGAGTTATGGGCTACACTAATTTTTAATAATAATATTATATAACTACTGACTGATTGGAATCATCAAGACTGAGACGAAAATTCCGACACGAAAAAAACGCAATTATTTCGACTGCTGTAGAATGACGTAGGCACGCAATACGAAACGATTTGAATAAATGCGTCAAAGGGGTGCGGTAAAATACGGAATGAAATTTCTTAGGGAAGAACCTCGAAATTTGTAGTTACGGATATCAAAACTTGTATTTGTGATATTATAATCGACAAAAAAAAATCATATTATTAGGAATATCGACCTAGGCTTTAAATATCAGGCGATATTACATAAAATTTTAATTTAATACATAAAGTTATTAAACGTCGAACACAGGGAATATAACACTGGGGAGTAAACGAGTGGCTGGTAGTCTAAAGATAGATGTGTTGTTTGCTTACAGGTAATATTATTGTCCAAACTTTCTTACTGTTTCATTTCGTCTGTTATAATATGTAATTCAAAAGTAGTTTCATAATTAAAGTTAGTGTATGGTTGGACTAAAACAGCTTCTTATTGCTTGATCTGTTGTTTTGAACATAAAATATAGACAGAGATTACATATTATAAATAATGTTTGTATCCCCTTTTGTCTATGAATATATCACAAATATATTAGTGGAATGAGAAAAATTATATTACCAAAAAATACAGACAGCTAGGCCATTTTTTTTAAGATATACTTTTCGTTCGGCGCGGTTAGTAGAGAGTAAAATTTAAAGCTGCGCCCGCACATCATGTGATAGATATGCTACATGATAAAATTCGCAATCAATGATAATAATGTGACTTCTTAATTATGTAGAAAAATATTGTGTCAATATAATCTTTATTAGGAACTGCCCTACCACTATACCATGGATTCAGCACGATATTTTCTTTCACCGAAAGCTCACGCTCATTTTAGGGATTCGAACTCGCGTCGTTCGTCTACCACTGAGCAATCATTGCTTCAAAATGCCAGGCTGTTTTTACAATACAATACACATGAGTATGGTCTAATATATTATACGTTATACTCTTCTATGAAAAATGCATATAGAAATGCGTTAAAAAGCAATGAGGAAATTTGGTCACAGTACAAAACTTCAGTGGTAGGTACTTACAAGAAAAAGGTTGTTAAAACTACCGAGGTGAGAACGCATGCATGAAAGTCCTTAGTGTAAAATGGGAGTCGGGAGTAGGGACACGGACACGGTACGTTTGTTGTAAACCGTGAAATATGATGTCTACACCCAAATTCACGCCCATTACTGTTTACATGAAGCCGGAACGTTTGTTTAATGTTTGGCAACCAGAAGTGTATGCTTAAAATATGAAACTGAAATCTCTTTTAGTAAGCTTAATATTTATTAACTAGCGGTGCACTGCGGCTCCGCCCGCGTTTATTACTTCAGTAATGAGTTTCGTCTAGTAATTTTATTTTTACTCATATTAATGAAAATTCTTATCGCCTGTCAATTTTGGAATGATTATAATTCCCGTGTACAAAATAAAGTATGAATATTATTTATTTTTTTCTATATTTTTTATATCCCATCAATTATAAATTGACTTATACTTCCCATGATAAAAAAATCATCAAAATCGGTTAATAATTATAAATAAAAGATTATTTTTTGGGATTTTTCTTTTCGATTTCTAAAAATAATATTGAAAATTCTTATAGCCTGTCAATTAAAAAATGCCATAACCTTCCCGTGTACAAAATTCCACAAGAATCGATCACGCCTTTTTTGAGTTTAATCCGGACATACGAACAGCTACACAAAAAAAAATAAAGGCACAAGTATTCGTGATCATGTGATCAAGGTGCTTTATATTGCATGTCTATCGGGAAATTTAGAAAAGAACTTACATATACAGAAAGAACTACATATTTATTAATATAGATATCTTTTGCTTTTATGATTACATGTAAAATATGTTTTTTTTTGTTTTTTTTTGTTATAGGTTTGACGTAGTGGCCACAATCTCACCTGATGTTAAGTGTCGATGTGGCCCAAGATGATAACACGCTAAACCTAGTGGAAGACTGGCTCTCAAGTGCAGCTGCCGGAACACACCTATTGGTTCTTGGCGACAGATTTTCAACTTGAGGGTGGTAGCTAGCCAGACGGGCTAATAGAAAAAGCTCTACCACCATGCTATGGTTTCCTCGCGATGTTTTCCTTCACCGAAACGAACGTCAATCGACGCGAAGTCGTACACGCTACCAATGAGCCATCATTGCTTCATGTATATTTAGATTATTGCGATTATTTTTATTTTTATTATATTTGATATTGTTGTAGTATTCAAATTACTTAAGCGAGAACTGTTACTTTGTAACAAATAAAAAAAATGTTCAAAAAACATCTCAAACTTAATCTTGTTCGAAAGCTCTGCATATTGTTTATGTTTAACATTTTAATACGAATTTTATAACATACGTTATCTAATTCAATTTAATATATGTGTGCAAGGAAAATAATCCTGTAATTGTGAATAAATCTCATATAGACGGCTAAAAACCAAATGCTTTAAGATTGTTTAGTTTCTTGTTGAAGAACACATAAATAAATCAAAACAGGACTAAAACGTATTTATAAAGTAATAGTTTCATATTCATTTAACTGTATCAAACAGAAACACTTCAAGAATTATTAATCCACCATTGAATGATGATAAAAAAAACAAAGACACTCCGCCACAGATGAGCCGTCAAAAAGAGCAAACCGCTACGAGCGGAGTTACGGTCTGGCGAGCGTCCAAATGCAGCACCGCAGCCGCGGCCACAAGCCTCGCCTGAGATATGACTCGAGATATGTTTGGACATCATTACTGCACTATTGTCGACCTGAACTACATGGAAATATATCATAATAAAATATAATTTGTGTCTACTACACGAACTAGAGGTAATAATTTTTTTATATTTTCTCTATTATATTTTTCACGATTTTAAAGTTAAAATTAGTGCTGACATGTCCTGCCGGTCCACAATTATAAAATCAAAGTACAGTGAAGTTTAATATTGAGATATGTCTTACCTGTGCTGAAAAATAGTCACGTCTAGATTCTTATAAAGCGTTATAACCCCTTGCTGAGTGCTAAGACACCTTGTCCGACTTATCGCGTCCACCATACATCAAGTTACATTTGTATCACTCACCATAAACAAATAAATAATAAATTCTTTATTTTAGTCACTCATAATACATAGCATCAGTGTAGCTCTGGTTTCTTAACTAGGTTAGCCTGTATTTCAGAAACCAGGACTTCCCATTTAGATGATACAATTCTAACGGAGTTGACTTATAATAAAGGTTAAGCTGATTGTTAAAAATAAAACAAACAAACAAAAATAAAGGTGAAAAATCACGAAAAACAAAAAAAGGAAAAAATTAACATCTTAAAAGAAGTTAAAAATAATTTTAATTTTATGGGCGTTTATTTATTAAATGAGATTGGTGGGTGGGTGAGTGAGTGTGTGTGTGTGTGTGTTGTGTATGCTTGTTGACAATGGTTGTGTGAATAATCATAGTTGCTAGACTACTTGACTAATCATTTTTAGTAGTCGTAGTCGTATTTGTCAAGCCATTCAACAATAACAGTTTTTGTTTGGTGATTGCTCTCTTTTGGTTTGTTACGTTTCGGGATCAGCTATAATAGGAATAGCTATAATATGGAAAAAATTAAACGCATGTACAGACAGGATTATAGATTTATTAATATAAATAGTAGATATAGCTAAGCATCATTTTCTCAAAGTGACATTCACGGAGATCATAGCACAGACAGCATCGAATATAAGGTGTGACGGACAAGACAGTGACCGAATATAGATAGGTCGTGAGACGGTAGGTATAAAGGAAACGTGTCTGGGAGGCGTTTCCTGTGACATTTTCGTACGTGATTTCCTGACACACAGGTCCGTGGGCGGACGTTTTATGTTACGTAATGACACGTGTGATTTGTTCGATGCTTTCGATCGGGGATTCTGCTTATTTGTGAATTTCGATAAGCAATGAAATGAATCTGAGAAGTTTATTAGTTTTTTTTTTAAAGGAGGACAATTAGAATTTCTTTAAATGACATAAAGTCATAAAGTTAAAGAAAATGTGTAGATCACAGTAAATTTGTGTATTTCATAATGGTAATAGTCAATTTGTGCTTTGCTTTGCTGCTTCAGATAGAGTTATTATTATTAATTTATTCGCTAACCCCGCAGATGTTGTCTTGTCCTATACAACAGCTAATAATTCGACTACAGCTATCCCTAATTCTTTGTTCCCAAAAATCTTTCATAGATCATAATGAACAAAACAAAATAACATGAGTTATGCTCTGGGATTGAAACAAAAATCTGACAGAAAAAAACGTTCAGGTTATCTCGAATTTGAAATCTTTCCCGACAGTTTTTATATGATAACACGAATATTTTAAAACAAAAAAATAGTCAATAGGTCAAGCCATTCTCAAGTGATGAGCTTACACACTAAGCACATTTCATTTTTATTTATATAGATTTCATAAAATTCACAGCTTTGACATGGTAACATATAAACTGTATCTATAAGCAGACCATTCACCCTATTCAGATTTTTTATTATATAACAGATATAGTATAATAATAATAACACGATACTGTATGTGGGTGTATTTTAGGAATAGCAACAGACGGCCCAGTATAATATTAGTTGATTAATAGTTGATAAATCAGCCTTAAACATCCATACCGCATGTTTATTGGAATTCTTGTTGAGTATTGAGTTAAGATTATAATCATAAATCTGATACTCTCTGGATGCCAAATGAAAATAAGTGTATTCTACGTGCTGATTCGTGGCCCATTTGTAATAAACACATTATATACACATCAGTATATTTTTACATATCTAAATTGTTTTTAGTTTTTATTTTATCTATACTGATAAACCTTTAGTTATGTCATTTATCCATCATTTCTATCCTTCACTGATCTAACATCGGTTTATATAAGATACGGATCAATGTGACATAAAAAAAAAGTTGTGTGCGTGGATTTACTCCAGAACGGCTAAACCGATTTTGGTGAAATTTGTCAGTAAAATGAGTAAAAACAAAATTATGAGAGGTAATTAATTAATCTATACATATAATAACGGTTCAAGTGTCTCTGTTTGTCAGTTTATGTTCTTTTCACGCGTAATCCACTTATCCGAAATACATGTTTTTTATTTTAATTCTCAGCTATGTTATCTGGCCGGGTTATAGGATATATTTTGTAACATAAAGTAAAATAGGAGCTTTTGGGACTCTTAAATGGTTTATGCTGAGTAAACCATAAGAGATATATTAAATAAATGTTCTACGTAATAGTAAATCTTAAAAGGTCCTACCAAAAGTAAGCGATAGCATATGTCTATCTTCTAAAGACCACCCACAATAAGCATTTTTGTCTTTAAAATAACCGGCGGGCGACCGCGCCGAAAGTTAGAGCGGGGGCAGTACAATTCGCGCATGCGCTCGAAGTACAGTAACTCGAACTACAGTATTCTATAGTTCACGCGAGCGGAGCCGCGGGCACAGCTAGTAAGTAATAAACACGTGGGCAACCTCGGTGTGGCGTACCAAAAGTTTTTGTTTTTAATTTAAGCACGTGTATATTTTTAATTAATTTCAGTTTATATGTAACACATCAAATATCTTTTCTTAATTTCGTTCACATTTAAAACCCAATTATCATATTCCATAAGTTCATGAGCCGCTGTAATAATGAAGTTATTCGTACCACTACAACGCTAGTTGCAACAAAAAAAAATATACGTGCCTACAGTTTTAGTTAACACTATGGCATTATATTACAAAAACAAATAAAACAGCCGAGAGAGTGGTTAAACTAAATCAAACAACTGAATCAATCAAATTAAACCAGATAGTCCTAGGTCGTAAGTCGTAACCGGTTGAATACCAGAAATGGTTTCGTTTTTACGAAGACATCAGCGAATGTTTACAAGCACGGCTCAAGATTACCGTGGAAAATTTATTTCGAGTACCTACGAGAGAAAATAATAAAAAATGTATTAAACCCGGCAGATGGGCGCGATGGCCCGGAGTTCGGAGTCGCGGATGCACGTTCTCAAATATATGTAAATCTACACAATGCGTCATGCAACATGCGAACATGTTATGAATTATGAGTATTCACTCGTTGAGGTTAGCGATGTTTGTGTCTAAGGTTAACATTTATTTATTATGGCTCACCAACATAACATAGCATTACACATTTTTAATAAAACACTATTCATATAATTAAATGCCTTTATATATTTAGAGGTGGACACGGCATGCTCTCATACCACACACTAAAGAAATAATTTAAGAAATACATTTAAATTAACTAATTTAATTTAACTAATGAAATACATTTAAAATCTGTCACAAAGCGCCTATAGGTATGTTCCGGCAGCTGCACTTCAGAGACAGATTCCCCACTAGGCTTAGCGTGCAAGATGGTAGCACAAAACGTCATTTAACATTAGGTGAGAATGTGGTTAAAAGTTAAATGTATAAAGTACAATAAAATTACATTGCTATAGAAAAGTTATAAAAGTGGATGCGTTAGAACTTATACACATTACATCGAGTGTGACTATGTTCACCACAATAAAACAATACGTTAGCAAGCACTTCATAATGTAGTTTTGTTGATACAATATGCGCACGCATTGTGAAAATTCACTCTCACCATTTATTCATAACACGCCTAAAGAAGTACGAGTATTATAATTTAAAATTCAGTATAGATGCCGCTTTCCAATAAATTTTATTCAGCTTATCATTAAACTAAGTAGCGATCAATTTAACAAAATTACGAATAATAAAAATGCGTCCGTTCACAATTGGAAGGTCTCTTTGGGTGAAAACGATAAAACTTACCTACACGTACATTCCGTCCCTGAGGGCACGATATTTACAACAACAACCATTTTCGGGAACTACTGTCGATTCGCTTATAAAGAACGCTATTCTTAAATATATTTTTTGTATTAGATTATGGGAAATCGAGCTGACTCCATATTGATTAATCTACATCTCGAATTGATTTATTTGTGTTATTTTAATCCTTATTTAAAAAAAAAAAACTTTTTTTTCGAACTTACTATACTGTTAGCCCTAGGGGCCCTGGAGCCTTTACGGCTTTTACAGCTTCACCGGGCTTGGGGGCAAGCGCTTAGGGCACTCAGCCACGAAAGCTAAGCAACAACATCCGAGGGTGCCAAAGTGGCCGAACCTCGGCTCGGACTGTTGCGCGTATGTAATTAAGTCGCGATCTGACTAATTCCCTATCCGTAATTCAATCTAAACTAACTATACATATATACATGTTTCTTCCCCCTGGGAGGACGGAAGGAACATGTGTATGTGTATTTAGTGGTCTGAATTTTTTTATCTAAACTAACTAGGCAAAACAAGAAAAAAAAAGGTCCCTTACAGAACCTATGTACCTGTGTGTGTAAAAAAATACTATGTTTTATAATGTTTTTTTTTTTTTTTTTTCGAACTGACTACACTGTTAGCCTGAGGGGCCCTGGAGCCTTTACGGCTTTTACAGCTTTACCGGGCTTGGGGGCGAGCGCTTAGGGCACTCAGCCACGAAAGCTAAGCAACAACATCCGAGGGTGCCAAAGTGGCCGGACCTCGGCTCGGACTGTTGCGCGTATGCAATTAAGTCGCGATCTGACTAATTCCCTATCCGTAATTCGATCTAAACTAACTATACATATATACATGTTTCTGCCCCCTGGGAGGAGGGAAGGAACATGTGTATGTGTATTGTTTTATAATGTGTACTAACAGTAAATTCAAAGGGTTAAACCATTTTCTAAAATAAATACAAAAATATTAATTCACTCCATATAAAGTGTTATTTCTTTAATGAAATACAAACGTTACAAATTATTGTATGTTATAAATTAAACATAACAGATGCAATAATAAATAATGGCAACATTTCCAATCAAAAACAATTTTATAAAGAGGATCATTAATAAAAACAAAATAGTGGATATGACGTTATACAAGTCACTCTGTAATCCTAAAGATGCATATCAGCATGCCCAAGAATAGTTAGTGTGAATATAAAAGTAATTTAATATCGACTAGTTAATCTAGTAGGGTTTTCAAAAAGGAGAAGTTGGGTCCAGAGGCGGTACAGCTTTGTGCGCCGGTTAGCTTTATGGTAAATAGAAATGGTAGACAGCAGAGCAGTTTCTTAGTGCTCTCAAACAGAATTTACTTTAACTGAAGACATGTATATAGTATACCGAACATTCTGATATTTCCTGTTTATACTATCAACTGTTGTCAAAGACGCCTTTAGTGTTTCGAAGGTCAAAAAGGCATAAAAGTATAACATATGCGTATATTCAGGCAGTTCCAAAATGGAAATTGTACTTAAACATTTTCTGTAGATTTATATGACTATTACAATAAAATATATAAGCAATTTTTCGTATTTGACACCTTTTCTCTAAGACTTTTGTGTGAGACTATGACTTAGGTAATACTTTTGTACCATTTTTTTAGAATTGACCTTCGGTGTTGTTTGTCAAAATACACAGACTTAATTTTGTAACCTAATGTAAAATTAAATCTAAATAATTTGCACTAAAAATTCAATTTGGAACCAGCTCGTAACATTGACAGTTTGCAGAACAACAAACTATTCCAAAGTAAGTTATTGGATTTTGTAATAGCATTTATTGCATAAATATTATTCATCCTTAGATACTACTCAAGTGGGTGGAGTAGAACCGTCATAACATAACTTGGTTTTGTACTTCTTACTTATTATAAAACAAAGTCTCCCGCCGCTTCTTTTTGTCTGTCTGAACGCGATAAACTCAAAAACTAACGAACGGATTTTCATACGGTTTTCATCAATAGACGGAGTGATTAATTAGAAACGTTAAAATGTATAATTCATTAGGTTTTTTTTGTTGACTTAAATATGACGATGAATGTTGAAAATGTCAGAAAAAATCATGCCTACTGGGAGCTTTGTTGTTATTAATCTGTAATACCGTATTGTTTCTGTTCATTATAGTTGTATTCTGCTGGTCTTTCAGACAAAGATTTAATAATTTGCACTACAATACCTCTTAAATGACCCACTTAAATGACATCAATTACCTACAAAAAGGGCTCCAAAGCAGTAGCTGTGTTACTATTAATAATTGTGTCCGTTACTCGCTAACTATTTGATAGATTGACTTATAAAATTGATATTATATCGACGGAGGAACGTCAAACTGATAAACGTGTAGTTATTGTCAATTAATTATCTTTACCGCCGTCGACACGTTGCTAACTTTCTAGTAAAAATACAGACCGTGGGTAGAGGTACCTACCTAATGGAAATGCTTCTAAACTTCGGAGTAACAAAATAAACTAATATCGAAATAAAATTTGTTTAATGAAGTATTTTACTTAATCGGTCTAAAACAAACTTCGAACTAATGTCAATCTCATGATTTTTCTTTAAACATAATAATACAAACAGAATGATAGCGATCTGTGATCATTTTAAAATTTTAATGTCGTACACAAAATCCATCATGCTATGTTCTTTTACAGAAAGTCTGGATATCCTTATCGTTTTTCTCCAGCATGGGACAGACAGAGCCGTGCGAATCTAGAAACTAATCCAGCGACTCTGCACTACGCCATCTGTCTGGCTGGGGTTAATGCTCTCCAGGATTCATACTTCATTACCACTACTACTGAACTTTATTCGTGAGACAATTTTATATAAATTATTTTTTTTATTATCAAGTAGGTAATAATATAATACCAGCCTGGAGTCTCCCATTGCTGGGTAAAGAGGCCTCTTCCCGGAAGGCAACGGCTTAATCATTATACCAGCCCACGACGTCTTGGCGATTTCCAACGACGACAAATCTACAGCTCTATATTTATCACACATACAGTGGTACTACAAGAACATTATATCTCAAGCGTTCAGGTTTCCTCACGATGTTTTCCTTCACCGTCAGCCGATACTGTTACCAATCTAAATGAGTAAATTTACACGAGTTCCGAAAAATTCGTTAGTAATAGGTCCTTACATATGAAAATAATATTTTATATGGAAAAAGTAAAACGAAAAATAATTATAATATTATACATTTAATCAATCGCAGTATGTACTATTATTATCTATGCACTTTCACCATTTTATAGGTAGTTCATTGAAAATTCAGCAATGAAAATATTGTGGGAGCGAGAATTAATAAAATTTTTGAAGGCGGTTTGGACAGCCTCATCGGAATTGAATTTTTTTCCAGGCTAGAAATTGTCCGAATTCCGAAAAAAGTGCTAATCTGTTGAAGCAAGGTCCTGGGAGTATGGTGGGTGTCGAAGACATTCCAACCACAGTTCATCTAATTTAGCGAACGTCTGTCGTGAAGTAGGGACTAGCGTTGTCCTGAAGCAGCAGTGGGCTAACGAGATTGACCAGTCTCGGTTGTTTAACGGCTAGCTTTTTTTCCATCATGGTTTGCAATTGTTGACAATAAAGATCGGGCGTTGTCGTCTGGCCAGATCTTAAGAAGCTGTAGTATTTAACACCAGAACTGGGCCACCAAACACTCGCCAGTACCTTTTTCTGAGTCAACTTTCGTTTAGGACAGGATTTGGCTGGTTCTCCTGTATTCGACCACTGTGATGAGCATTTTCGATTGTGATAAAGGATCCATTTTTCGTCACAAATAACAATACGATTTAAAATTCCCTCGTTATTGTGACGGTTGAGTAACGTAATGCAGCACTCAATGTGTGTTTCTTGTTTTGCTTCAGTCAATTCATGTGGTACCTATTTCTCGAGCATTTTCACTTTTCCAATTAGTTTCAAGTGAATTAAAATTGTTTTATCATTCACACCGAAGCCTCTCGCTAACTGTGAAGTGGTTTGCGATGGATCCGCTTCCACGATCACCTTTAATTCTTCATTATCGACTAGAGTCTCCGGCTGTCCACGGGGTTTGTTTCGTATGTCAAAATTTCCAAAACGATAACGTTGGAACCAAAATGGAAACCGTGCTTTCTTTTACATTAGCTTCACCATACACATCATTAATCCTTCGAGCTGTTTCTGCAACGCCGATGCCACGGTGGAACTTATATTCATAAATAACGCGATATTTTAAATTATCCATTTTGTGAAACGAAAGATGAATGATGATAAATGAAAGAAAAATCAAATGTTGCGAAAACAAATGAAATACTATATTCAAAACACAAACACACAAGCCCAAATTTAAAATAAATTTGTATTTGGAATTCATAACCAAACGCCAGATATTTGAGATCAAAGTGGCCAGTTTAACAAAACGCCAATTTCATATGTAAGGACCTAATAAATACCGAGTTTCGAAAGTGCGGACATCGAAATTACATTTCAACCGTATATGCCATATATGCGTTATTTAAGAAATTCATAAACCAGAGTGTTGCGTCTTGTAGTCAACTAAATACTTAATTTTACCTTTGTTTTTCATCAAGTTGATTCCTATTAGATAGCTCTGATTCACACGAAAGTTTACAAGAGATGAAAAGTGCGAGTTACAGCATGTCAAATCTATATGTGACTTTGAGCGGAACGAATCAAAGTAAACGAACCTTATTCCGTTCGAGATTACCAGATAAAACAAAATCAGAACGTGTAAACGATCGGTAATAAGTTGAATAAAACGAGACCAAAAATGGAATACACTAGTATGCATGTTATTTTGTTAATTTATTTGTTATAAGAGTTACGATCCAGGTACTATACACGCAACCACAATTAAACACATCTACTAAACATTAAATTACATTTTAAAAACCTTATATTTCGCAAAATTAGACAGGGTCTTCTTTGGTCACTATTTGTAGGCCAATAGCACGACATACGAATGTCTACTATGTTCTTTCTCTTTCGATTTACCGATCTATGGTTGTAACCATAATTTCGTTGTTTTTTTACATTTATGATAATCCGATTTTGATAGCTGAATATAACAAAGTTGAGAAGTGAAAAGCGAGTGTGTTTTTGTGGTATCTTAGTTCACACAATAGACTAATATATGATTTTATACTAAGTAAATATATGTTGAGAACATTTGCGAGTCACGATAAATATGTACTTATTTTTTAAAGGCTAAATATATAATACACTATCATACAAAATAATTTCGTGGAGTTACTTAATCTCGACTGTACTACGCTATTCTGCTTATAATTTAAAAAGAAATTGAACATAGAACATCTATATGTATTTCATAAATAAATAAAAGAAAAACGACTATAAATAAAATAATGTAAAGTTCTTTGTTTAAATCCTTCTCTGGACTAAACATTGTTTCGGTACTTTGGCTAAGAATACTCAATAAATAAATTCGCTTGTACGTTCTTAACACAATAATGTTAAAGGAATATAGGGTGTAATGGTAACATGCTTAATGTACACTGGGAAATGGCTATCAAATACAACTGAAATACTGCTTTGGAAGTGATTTTGAACTGAAACTTTCCAGGCGGTCACTGTGAAATACTCTACAATATTACTTTAATATAAAAAAGCTAAAGAGTTTTTTGGTGGTTGTTTAAAAGCGCTAATCTCTGGAACTACCAGTCGGATTCGTTTTGTATATGATAGTCAAAGATTCATGAGGAATAGTATAGGCTACCTAGCATTAGGCTACATTTCACGGCTAGCCTTAAATAATGATTTTTGTTAAGTATGTCGGAAGAAACTGCTTTCTTGAACTGCTATATCCGTGTGCGCTGGGATATTGGTAAGTGATACGTGTATGGGAGGTATTTTGTGACAGTTCGATTGAAAATTGAAAGTGATTTATGAGTTATTATTAAGCATGGCATATTAGTTCTTACTTACGAAAGTTAAGATAATTTTATGAAGATAAACTTTGCCCTTTATAGTATTTTATTTGGACGCATAATTTGGCTGATAATGGAAAATTATAATAATTACACACTCTGCTCGAGTCTTTGAGTATAGCAGCAGTGGCGAGAACAAGCCGTGTGACATGTGACGCATAACCATGGCTGCCCGATAAAAATATTGTCTATACTGAAGTATTATAAATAATCAATCAGCAATTTCTTTTAAATTATACACGGGTGTAACCGCGGGTCATAGCTAGTACTCTATAATTATGCATATTGTACACTTCATAGTTTCAATATATTACAGTAAGTTGAAAAATATAATATTTATTATCCATCCAACAATGTTTTTTTTTGTTTTCTTATTTACTAGTTCCTGAATTGAAACCAGAACAATAATATATAATGTATATTGCTATGAACCGTAGCTTGTATCGTTTCTTTTTAGTTCGCGAAAATTAGGTCTCTCTTTTTCTTTTCAAGTTATATAACCACCTTGTCATTCATGACTCCGACATTTCGACTTGCCGATTTTTTTATGAGTATTAATTTGTTTTAAAGTCACGAATACCTACTATGTATGTTTAGGTTAAAATCATAAATTATGGAAGTCTACACGAATACGGTATGATTTGTATTCACGTTTGAGCCACGACACCGGCATTTAATATTGATAGTACGGTAAAGTCCAAAGATGGCGGGAAACCCACCACGCTTGCGTACTACGAAACAGCTGAGTGGCGACTGGCATCCATATTGTTTCTGTATATCGTGTACTGTAATTTCAATACTTTATTCGTTCGAATTTTTACACATAAATGTTTTTTATACAATCGAAAAACTAGTAACAATTAAACATTTTTCCAACTTATATCATTCCGTTTTCATAGCATACATGACGTGTTGAGGAGTTATATTTCTTAGGTATTACATAAAAATTATATTCTCTGGTCTGTCAAATGAGAAGTATAGAGATTTATCAAGGTCAAAAAAGTAAAAAAAATGATGAATCAAGACTCGTCAAAAGTATGTAAAAAAGACTTTGTGATAAGGAATATTACTACCTACAATCATATTAAAATTATGTATGTATATGTTATAAAAAAATGTAATTGTACGTAGTTTATAAGTCCAGAATTTATTCTAATAACGTACTACGTAATTATAAGAGATATAAGATATATATAAAACAAGGGAAATACATTTTAACAAACATTATAATAAGCACACTATTGATAATCAAAGTATTCTATTACTATAACTTTTAATTAGTACCATAGAGTTGCCTACTTATTAATAAAAAATGTAGTTAGGTACTCACCGGTGATTGCTATGAATTAGACGGGTCTGTTTTCTTCATAGATTGCCCACGTTTTTCAGCAAATTCCGCACTCAGTCTATGAGCCTTCAGTGTATTAGGTTTAGACATATTAACACTATCACTAACCCGATTATTTCGAAATTGACCTTAGATTAGCCGAAAACAAATACTATTCTTGAAAAAAAAATCACAATAAAGCTAATACTACATTCGTTGTCACATTTAGGCCTAAGCGAGTATTTATCACAATGAACACGACCGTTTAAAACATGTTTTAAGCCATCAAAGACGCTGTTCTCTTATCTAGAACACAAATAAATTAATAAAGAGCTTCTATTGATCAAAGTATTTCTATACAATCGTCCGTATGTTTTCTTTGCACGTAAATAAAACCTATCCTGAGTTGTTTACAACTATACGTAAACACTTGATGATTTAATATTATTAAGACGGATTCAATTTAAGTTTCGTATTTTATTTTATATTTTAATAAACGAAGAGAAATTTGTTATGTATATATACAGGTATGGGACGAAGTTGACGCGTGTCGTAGCTTGGTTTATAAACGTGAAGTTAGTTGCGTAACACAGCGCATGCGTGAAAGGGTAGTCGAAGTGGTCCATTGTTGCCAGAACCAGACTTTTGATATAAAAAAACGAATTCTATAAATCGAATACTCCATTGACACGCTCTAAGGTTTTGTTGCACTGCAATAGAGTAAGTTTTGCTTTGGTTTACGGGTGAATTGAAAAGGCACATAGTTAGGGTGAGCACCGCAATGGCCGAGGGTAGTAGATCTAGAGGGTTATTATGTCATCGTTTACTTGTGATTTTTATAGATGAATTTGTTTCGGTCATATACATTTTCGAGATCTTCAACTCAAATCACTTTGATTATTTCCTATGACATAAACTGACTCAAGTATTTTACACAGTTTTATGTTAAAGGGTAAAGTAATGTAAACCATACAACATTTACTTGATTTTTGAAGTATCTAGGTATGTTAGAATACTAATTTTTATCTATATATCTCAGTAGATGTAGGTAGTTAGTTAGTAGTATTCTAGGTCTAGGATAGTAAGTAATGACTATTTCTTTAATTTAATCCTAATATGTAAGTTTGTAAGATATATAAAACATAATATAATATAATTTATAATTTTATATACAGTGGGTATCGGTTATAACGGCGATTAAGGGACCACTATAATGCCGTCGCTATATCCGGAAGTCGCTATATACATAGGTAGATAAAAAGAAACAGAAGCAAGAAAGAAAACAATATTTATTGCCCGACAAAACAGCCGCGCCGTGTGCATATAATCGACTAATTCCTAGATTTAACTTTACCTATCTGAAGATCTATAAACAAAAGCGTATTATTACAACTGCCGAGCATCTGTGAATATAAATAAAAGATAAGAAAGCTTTATGATTGCAGAATGAACCTTTATTTGTTTGTTTGTTGAGTTGTTCGTCGCCGGTCGTTATATCTATCTGCAAGGGATGTCGAGGAACCTGTTTACAAATAGTTCATTGAAACTGGTCGCTATAGCCGAAGAAGTCACTATAGCCAAATTATTTCCCTCTAAAAGTGTAACTTAAATTCAAAGAATTAAAGTGTTACGTCCCCGTCAGTTGATAGTGCAACCAATTTAATTAGTAAGTGCACGTGAATTCGGAAAAATTCGTTGGTACATGCCGGAGTTCGAACCTGCGGACATCGAATCGATTTTCCGCACAACTAAACCAAATTGAAGCAATGATGGCTCAGTGGTAGCGTGTACGAAATCACGTCGATTGACTTGAGTTCGAATCCCTGCAATGAGCCTGAGTTTTCGGTGAAGGAAAACATCGTGAGGAAACCATAGCATGGTGGTAGGGCTTTTTGTAATGCCCGTCTGGCTACTGCCCTCAAGTTGAAAATCTGTCGCCAAACACCAATAGGTGTGTTCCGGCAGCTGAACTTAAGAGCCAGTCTTCCACTAGGTTCAGCGTGTTATGTATGTGGACGTCACTTAACATCAGGTGAGATCGTGCCCACTACGCCAAACCTACAACGATAAAAAAAATGTTATGTTGTGCACGCACGCAGTGGCACTAGTGTACAATTATCCCCAAAACTTAAATATTACCTGTTATTTTAATAAGATTATTGCACCACTATCGACAGCCCTTAAATATATATGATGCACCAGATGCATTATACAAGATGTACCAGAATATTCATTACAAAAAAATAATTATTAATGTTCAAATGACGATAATAACTAATAACTTAATAAAAGTACAAATAATTTAATAAAGAAGCACTGGATGAGTAGCAAAAGCGGTGTGATGTGAGTCATAATCCCTACAATTCATAAAATCGATAACGTTCATCCCGACGACGACGGAGCCAATGCACTTGTGTGCGCCGCCTCGTATTTCACATAGTAAGGACAGGAAAAAAAAAGTTTTTAGTTAATGTTGTAAATTGTATGTATGGCTATGAATTATTAAAAGTGTGTGAATAGGATAATGACTTATGTTCCAAGTCCTAGTCGAAATAGATTGATTACAAATTTAGTTGGCGCTAACGGGTATCGAATCTATTTTTTTATATAATAAATTTGGTATAAAATCTAAGAAGCGACCGTAATTTTCCAATATAATGATGAATTAAAATGAAGGAAACCGTGGTGGTTAAATAGTTAGACTATGATAAGTAAAATATCGATCCGGAATCCGCATTTTAGTTTTAGACGGACTAACGTAAGTTAGTGTTTAGACATATAAATTATGTTTCGAAAACGTTCCTCTTTATGTTTTTTTTTGCTTTCCGTATTTTTCATCCCCTAGATATGAACCCCTGTATGTAACCCTCGTCTCTTAGTTGTCAGCATGTATTCAGACAAATGTTGCAAATAACTGTTACGACTTGGCGGCTCACTAAAATCACGTAAATTAAATACAAATATGATCAACTAGCTGTGCCCTGCGGTTGCACCCGTGAATAATTTAAAAGAAATCGCTGATTGATGGTTTATAATACTTCACTATAGAAAATATTTTGTTCGGCGGCTAGGGTTACGCGACACACGGCTCGTTCACGCTACTACTATTATAGTCATAGACCCGAGCCGAGGGGTGAATTATTTTAATTTTACATTATCTCCCAAACTATTCGTCCAAATAACATGCTATAAAGGGCAAAATTTATCTACATAAACTTGTCTTCATGATGAAGTAATTAAGGATTAATATGTCATGCCTAATAGTAATGCTTATAAATGACTTTTAAATTTTCAATAAATAAGTTTTTTTAAATGCACTAAGGAGTAATATTTTTCTAGAACATTATATTTACGTATCACTAACCATTACGCCAGCGCACGCGGATAAAGCAGTTAGAGAGCGCTGTTTATTCCGACTTACTTAACAAAAATCAATATTTAAGACTAGCTGAGAGGTGTATCCTAATGCTGGACAGCCTATACAATTTCTCGCGAATCTAGTTATAATATACAAAAATATTTTTTCGAATTCGACATGTAGTTTCAGAGATTAGCGTGTTTAAACAAAGGAACAAAAACACCCTTCTGCTTTATTATATTATTAGTATAGACATAGTTTGATTACATTATGTTATTACTAGATGTAGAAAATAATTATGATCCGTTTTAATATATATTTATGCTTTTTCTTGTTCATACCCTTATCCCACCTAATTTGTAGTGATGTGAAGTGGTTAAATTTATCAGAACCGGTCTTTACCGATTACTTAAAGAAAAAACATTTTTGTCGGTTTTATTTCCTTATTATTTAAAAAGCCAAAAAATTTACAAACCTAGGGTAGTAATGACACGGTTTTTTTTATTATTAATTTTATTCAGTCAAGTCATCGTTTTGGTTAATAAAACATACTTGATTAAGAACGTTATCTAGAAGTCTGTTTCTTCTGGATTATAACAAATATCCTTCTGTTGAGAACATGCTCTCTGAAGACACAGACGCCCACTAGGCTTAGCGTGTCATCATCTTCAGCCACATCGTCACTTAACATCAGGTGATTGCTCAGCTCTTATGTGGATAATATCGGTTAATATCTAAATAAAATATTACTAGCGTATTCTCACATAGCCATTGATTAATTTTAAGATTTGGATTTACATTAAATTTCGTGATTGAACTACTGACTTTAAATTTAGGATTGTATTGTTTCGTAATTTGTATTTGGATAAAAAGAGTAAAACTGAGGAATACCGTTAGGTGAGACTTGCTGCTGAAGGAGAAACAAAAAAAATACGAACCCAAGAATAGATAGTAGAATAGTAGGGAATGATGTATTAGATTAAATTCACAGCGTAGACGTATGGCAGAATATCGGTCGATCGAAAGTAGTGAAGAACATGAGGCACGGCTGACTGCTAACCGTGATTACCACGCTATCTCAGTAATCGGTGATGTTGAATTTAGTACACTTACATATCTGTCTTTTATCGCTGTTTTTCATACACGAAATTCCAAGCGAACGAAGTCGCAGGCACAGCTAGTTAAATATATACTTATAAGATTAAAAAGATATTCTATTTTATGTCAGCTGTTATAACTCTCACGTATATCATAAAATTGTATCAATTTATTAACCAAAACAAACGGACGCTGGACCCATGTCAGGCGGCAAGCGTGACACAGCGGACATACTATGGATTAATGGGATCTTCGCAGAACCGTGCTGACTTGCACATTTCTTGTGTGGAACGGAAACTTTATTAGTTAAAGTACTACTTACATTATGAAAGAGTTTTATACTGTTATGATAGTTTTACATACAGTTCAAATTGTTCGTTATTTTTTTAAATTATGCATGGTGTTTAATTGTATTACGTAAATTTATCTATATACATATAAAAGCGAAATTACACTCATCACGAAATCTCTGAAACTATAAGTCCGATTGCCTTGAAATTTAGCATAGTTACTCCTTTCACGACGTAGACGCTCATTATTAAAATAAATTCAACATCTAATGGTTTAAAATAGGGGTTGAAAGTTTGTTTGGTAAAAATAACTGTCTTACACACATAATATGTCTATTGATCTGAAATTTAGCACGCATACTCTTCAAATTCATCATTTAAGGGTGTAGATAGGGTTGAAACTTTTTATGGTGAAAAATACATTTAATAAGTCTTTTAGAAATCGTAAAAAAATATTATTATTACATTATTCTTAGCCGATTCCGATTAAAATTCATTTGACAGGAAGCATACGTCATTTCATAATTGAACTGCTATAAATATCTTCATAAACTATTAACATTTAGGAATCTTAGCTCTCAAAAGATTTTGATGAAACTTTGTACACAGGAAGAATAATATGTCATTTCACAATTGGTAGACTATATGCATTGTCAATATTATTTGTATAAATAATTGCTATGTAATAAACGTGTGCGAAACCGAAGGCGCACCTCTAGTATTTAATAATAAAGGATTTGTCATTATCCTATACCTAAAAAGGTTACAATCGTCTAAAAAATATCTCTTACTTGCCATATAATGTTTAATTATATGTAATTGTTTTTTTTTACAATTTAAGTTATTAATTTGCTTTTATGTTGTGTGATTACTTACTCTATACTATCTAAAAATTTAAATGCAGATAGTACCTATAGTATTAATTTGCAATACTTTCTTCTCTAAGCTTTGCTTAAAAGAGCCTTAACATGACAGCGCTTTCGTATGAAAATAGAGAACTACCGAAATACGAGACGTGAAAAATGTACATGTAAAAAATTGTTTGATTAATTTGATCTTGTTTTTTTTTTATAAAGCAATTTAAATTTTGCATAAAAGTAGCGCTATGAATAAAGTTTGAGTTCAACCCTTACAACTAAACTCACTTAAAAAGTTGCTAATGTATAACAGAATATGTATAGGCAAGATAAAATAACTCTTATTTTACACGTTGTTATTTTATTTTACAGACTGCAGTCAAGAGTAGAATAACCTATCCAAAAGCTAAAATAATTCAGTTTTGTAAGTTGCACTCTCTTTAAATGTTTGTATATTATAACAAGGTAAATAAAAAAATAAAAATCGACACAATTCATTGAGACCATTCTAATGAGCTCAAACAGGATATTTCTGCCGTAAGTTGGTGAACAGACAGGTATCCAGGTGATTCAGCAGCAAAAGCTTAATGTACCCATATTCTTTTAATATCAAGAAGCAACAGAATAGAACATTTCGACACGATCAGACCTATGAAAGTTGCTCACATCCATTTATCAACTATAAAAGAGCTGATAATCTTTAAATGGCTGAACAGATTTATTGGATCACAGCTAAGAACACGAGAGTCACCTTTCAAACAAAATAAAAACTACCATACTGCCACAGACAGACACACAGATACACACGTTAAACTTATAACACCCCTGTCGGGTGTTAATAATGTAATTGTTGTATGGCCGTAATAAAGTTGAAAGTCAACCTCATTTCTTACAGGGTGCTGTCAATATAAACAGCGGATTCCGTTACCCCAATTAATTTTTAAAGGTTTCATTTTGTTTTTTTATTTTGTTGGCTTCTATGATGCTATAACCGTTACTATGACAACGGAAATTAAAAATATACATTTGCCTCAACTTCTTAAAGATTTCGAATGTTATTTTTACAAGAGAATTCTATCACTTAATATTAATCAAATGTCAGGTAATTTTTAATATTTTCTATGCATTAAATTATGATTTATATAAGCATTAACTAATTTAATATTATATAGTTACCTTGTCTTCCGCTTCTTCTGCCCTTCCTTCGGCTTCCAGCACCCGTTGTTCCAGCTCCGTGAGCTGAAAGGAAAATATAAAATTAAAAAAATTGTACATCTTCTCAATATACTAAAATATTACTAGCGCCACCTCGTAGCAATAGTAAAGAAACACGTGCTCTAGTGTTATACAAAAATGTCTGCTAAAACATTGTAGCTACGGAGCTACTTGTTAACTAGTAACGTAGTTCCGCCACCACCCGATAGATGGCTGTGACTCGTTTCGTATTATCGAACCACGTGTTTCCAGGGCTGTTTGCATATATTATAAGTAGTCCTATTTTTTATGGGAGGCTGTAGGTAAGGTATTATTGTTATGTAAGAGAGAGTTTGTGCGGTTTCTGAGGCACGGCGGGCCGCGGGGCGGATTGGTTCGTGAAAGGGGTGTATTCTAGCGACATGTTATAGCTGTGATATATGGAAGCACGACACGTGTTAGAGTGTGTTTGAAAGGTTTATATTACTGTTAGGAAAGGAATATATCTTTGCAAATATGGATATATTTTCTGTATAGGTAGAGGTGTACATTTTATTTGTAAATACGTCACTTCCTGTTAACGACGTCATCCAGTGTTACCTACGTACTCGTGAGAAAATTAAAAACTATATTATATGTATATTTAATTTATAGTTTTCTGTATAATCAGCTTTAGTAAGTAAATACTTTCTACTGATATTTGTCGTCATGTCATTCTGCTAAAATACTTCTTCACGCCTATACAAAAGATTATAATAGAAATGAGAGAACACGATGTCCGGGATGTGGTGAAATTTCAGTTATAAGGGAACGATAAATAAACATACAGAATAGGGATATATATTAGGTAACAGAATTAGGTATGATGAACTAACATGGTACTAAAAGAGATAGCTCAAACAATATATTACATATTGTCCTCGGAAATGAGTATGGAACGTTTTCAGTTTAGCATAGATTAACCAAATCAGATGCGATACCTATATTATTTTTTGTACACACACTTTGTTGACACAAATCAAAGGCATTATTCCTGCTCAGCTGAAGCGGCTCGATGTATTTGGTAATGTCTGCATCATTAACAATGCGGACAGTCTTTGCAACCTGTCCAGAGCATCAAGCAGGTATTTTGCGGATCCATCCCAGAGATACGAACAGTATTCCATACACAGTCGAACTTGTGCCTTGTAAAGAAGACAATAGAAGATGAATTATGATGATCGCAGCGATTACAAAGTAGGGCAAGCGTCAAGACAAAATCCGAAGCCGAAGTCTTGGTTAAATCTATAAACGAAGCGAACGGTCGTTCGTGAGTAATGGTTTTAAAAGTATCTCGTCAGGAGTGTTACAAAAATAGAAATGGTGTCCGTGTGCAAAGTCGATAATCATATGTTCATGAGAGTTTCTCCTTTTACTGCCACTACACTGGTTGCTATCTATTGAAAACGCCCCCTACAACACAACGAGAGGTACAAATGCTACTGAGAAAGAAATCTAACCATCCACCCAGATCATTTGCGATTGGCTCTACATAAATCGAGGCTATAAATAGTATGGTAGCATCGCAATACTGTGCAAAACCGAATGCACTTAAGATGTGTGTTCCTTCTTTGACGAAGATACACGCCTATACAATGTAAACAATCTACTTACAAGCTGCCATGTTAGTTAAATACATTTTCGTTAGGAATACCATATTTTAGTAGTTTTTTTTTTTTTTAATATCTGTAATAAGTAATATTTAAGGGATGGAAAATGCATTTCAATAAGAAATTTTAGTATTTTTTTATCAAGGATAATAATTTTAAACTATTAGTCATGATTCTTTTGATGAAGAATTAACGAAGATATGGAAGCCAAGAAAAAAACTCTTTTGAGAATATGATCGTCTCGCTTCAAACGGCCCTGTTATAACATAGTCAACGCCAAACATAGTTCTCTTGTTACGAGGCAAGCTAACGAACAGATGAATAAAAACACGCCACGGATTGCAATGCGGCCGTCAAAGGAAAACCTAGCGGAATACGCGATAAATCAAATTCTATCGGGCTTTTTATTTGATAGCAAGGATTTTCTCGTTCCAAATAACATTCTTTCATTGCTTACAATATACATGTAGTAATGACAGTATTTAATTTGGATCGAGCGCAATACAATATCGATATTTGGCATCGCAATGATATGGAAAGACATAGATATTCCCGAATCTGTTATTTATAACTGCTAATATTATAAAGCAGAAGAAATTGATTTTGTTTGTTTGTTTGTTTGAATGTGTTAATCTCTGGAACTACCAGTTAGATCTGCAAAATCCTTTTTAAATTTTATAGCCTATTTAATGGAAAAGATTATGTAACTTCAGAGACAACCACCTTAAGGAGTGGAGCAGTAACAATGAACGTTGAGCAATCTGGCAAGGCTTAGTCAAGTATTGGAAGTGAGACCAAAGATTGGCTACACGAGTGCATGGTGACGGCACGCTGTAGATTTGGTCGAATAAATTTAAGTAATATAATTTTCTCCGTGATTTTATATGGACACGGGCCTTATTATGCAAAAAAATTATAAAATAAAATATGACGAAAATGCAGAATATGAAATAATATACGTCAAAATCTACTGAAAACGATGTATATTGTTAAATCACTCTTGACAACAGAAATTCAAAGACGAAAATTGACTTTTGCAAACGCGTTTTAAAAGTTATAGGTAGTTATTTTAATAGTAACATCAAGTGTGACTATCTTCATTCATTACAATGACACAACTTCATAGTGTAAAATCTTTGTTTTAATGTGCGCGTGCATCGTAAAAATTCACTGTCATTATTATTTTATAACGTCCTAAAGGAGCATAACTTCAAAAACCATTCACACGCGGAGAGGTACCTTTTATTATAGAAAATAGTCTTCGTCTAGGTTTCGTATCCGAACAGTCTTAAAGGTTTAGTAGTAATTCTGCTAATTCGCAGCTCATCCATCTTCACTATAAAATCCATATCAATATATGATAAAGAATATATTCTACAATAAAATGCCCGAGGGACAGAATTCAGACAATATGCCTTGTCGTTAACTATATATCAAAGTTCCTAACTGCAACAACACGTTTCTATACAGGCTGTAACGCGATCAACTCCATGTTTATAGGCACCAATAGATGAGGCAACAGACGTGACACTACCCCGGGTCACATCACATATCATAGCCGAATCGACGTAACGAACGGCCAGAATATAAGACGTCTCGTTTCAAAACATTTTGTTAACATTTGTTTCACACCAGCGGCTCAATGTTATTCGGTCGGAATGTATTTATCGCGCAATAATATGACACATCTGGGTCAAAGCCTCCGACAAGTCTTCTTGTAGAGTTATGTCAGTTTTATTGACATTTGTTGTGAATTTATATGGGTTTGTTCATGTCTTCCCTGTTTAGTATTATTTACATTGAATAATTAAACAGAAAGTAGGAACAAATTAAATATTGAATTATGGTCATAACAATAATGGTGCAAACCGTGTAAATTATACAAAATAAATAATACTAATTTATTTTTTACGTAAAACGTTTCTTTTTTTTTTTTTTAATAATAGCTCGGCACATTGACTGCCCTGTTTCCGATGGTAAGCACAATACAATCCAAATACAACGGCGACCACCGAGAAATTGAAATCCATCGACGGTCTCCGCTGTCATCCCGGCCTACATAAATATCTATTCACGTTATGCTTGAAGGACCCGATGTGATAAGAAGGAGGGAACACATTGGCCGGAAGATGGTTCCGCAGTTTCACGGTACTACAAAGGGCGTGAAAAACCGTCGCACCCTGTTCAGGATTCCGAGTCTCCGAGATGTAGTAGAGATGACACTCCCGATTTACCTAGATAGTTTATAAGATAGCTGTTTGTGTTTTTTTAAGAAACAGAGTGAAGTAAGGTCACTCAAATAATTTAATATTACTTTTAACAAAATAAACAGATATCAGGATATCACTAATTTATGTTAGGTATAAGTTAAACTTTCTTTTAATCGTAAACGTAATTTGTATTGATCTTATATTCCTAAACATTCATGAACTGACTATGATAATTTTATTCATTTTAAAATAAAAATATATAAAACTTGTATCTATCCTTAAAGATCTTCTCACATACATAAGAAATCTGAAAGCAATTTAACAGTACCGCAGTACATAAGCCTCCTTTCGTGTTTCAAAATAATTCGACGGCACTCGTTCAATATCAACATGTTCGAACTTGATTTAATGCATGACCGATCCGGTTTAATGCTGTTTGATGTTGAGACTTTCACGTAAATGTAAGTTTGGAGTCAAGAGTTCCATCCCTTTCGTATTTCATCATGCAAAAAATTACCTGGTGTATGTATATCATCATATTTTCTAGCGAGCGTACGTTAGAACATTTAAATTTGGGAAATGGGACGTCGGTTGTGGAACAGATTCTATTTATTTACAAGCAACCACTTGCGTCTTCGTACGCCTTAATAACAATAATATTGTAAAACTTAATAACAATAAAATCATCAATTTGAACGTAGATTTCGTGCAAAAAACGTGCAAGAAACTTAACCTCTTTATAAAAGCAATTTAGAAGTAGATATAGAATAAGAGTTGGTTTCTTTTTAATTAGTTAATAAGTTTATCATCAATACCTTGCAATATCTCTTATCAATAAACTCCAGAGATATTTTTTAAAATTGAATATATGAGAAGGACTTTTAATGATTTAACAGTGGAAAACCATGATAAATTACCACTGACATCTATTTTGTTGTTCGTTAAAACCCAACAACAAAATGTAGTCAAATTCATGGAAGAGTAACTGCTCTGATCCGTTCTAGATATCAGTAGCTGAGTAATTTTTTTTATATAGCATAATGGTAAAGTGTCTACACTGTGCCTGATGGTAAGCACAATAACAATCCAAAGACTCCGGCCATCACCGCGAGATCGGCAATTCATCGCTGTTCTCATTATTATGCAGTCCTGCAAACTGCTGTGATGAAGATGATAATTCTGAAACTCTCCGGTAACTGGAGAAGTACTATAAGTAGAAGTAGAGTTAATTATTCAGTTGAATGAAACAGAAAATCTTGGTAATATTGTAACCGTACCGATACCTCGGTTCAGTCGGACAACCCGAGCCGAAACTCCAATCCGTTTCAATTTTCTGCATCGGGTGACGGGCTAAAGGTTTGAACTGTGAATTGGCGGATTTTCCACTGGACCAACCACCTTTGAGGCTGTTCCGCGGCACGGAACTAACACGCGGACTGTTTATTTACTTGAACTAAACGTGGCTCCGAGAGTGTGAATAGGTTTTTTTTCTCAGATTATTTTATTAAAATATTCCATAATTTTTCAAGTTATCAAGAATTGCAAACGATGTTTTATTACAGAAAATTTACAGAATAAGTTTTCAGTTGACCAGAAAATTTCTTGCCACAACTAATTATCAAGATATTAGATAGATGCCAGTTATTAGCTCCATCATGACAAAACTTTTCATAAATGCTATATTTAATATTACGATATTATATTATTAACTAAATTTGTAATTCATTTTTGCCCGGCTAGGTCTTCCTAATTAATTTTCTATATGACGAATATAATAAGGTAATTCCTCAAATTTTAATGGCTATGTACATTGTATTACTATTTTTTGTGAAATATGACCACATTTTTGAATTGTAAATTAGCGTTGTTGGTATTTCTGCCAATACGAAATTAATAAAAATAATTAATTACAAAGTAAATACTAAATTTAATGCAATCTCATATGTAGCATTGAACAAAAATAATATTTTAAGTTAGTATCTAGAATAATTTACAAAATATTCGTCTAAATTTGTTAACTGGGTGTGTATGTTGTTTTGTTATTGTACTATCCTAATCTCTTAATGGACAGTGAAATCAACTGTTTCTCAATAATATAATTATGGGGGTTAGACCGGCGGCGATAAACCAATTCCGGATTTCACAGCTAAATAATTATGCTTACCTATCCATCAATTATAATAGATTAATCAAGAACAATAATCTGTATCATAAACAGTATTGTATTATATTATTTACTGTATTAGCGTGATTATAACGCCACGTGTTTGATTTAATTCATTAATTAAATGCCCTGATCAGGATTTAGTATTTTGATAATAGTATCTAAAATTTATAAAGGTGGAATCCATAAACAGCTGTAAGTAGGGTATTCGTAAATATTTGATTTTACGCTGTCATCTTATTTTTAAGAATTCATTTATCGTTCAGAGACCGCGAGAATTAGACGTGCGCTGTGTTGTGAACAATTATTATTTTGCCTGCTGCCCCGCTCTCATTGTAACGATAAAAATAAATATTGTGTATTTAATGAAATAATCTTGTAGTATTTTATTTTAATTATGATTATTTTTATCAATATTTATTATCAAGGAAAAATGTCTTGACATGTCTTTCTTGTAATACTTTGGAATAGTTTAAGAATGTAAATAAATTTAATTTTTATCATATATTTTATGTGCTTTAATATTTACTTATAATTACGAGAAACGTGCTGACTGTAAACTATCATGAAAGTCCCTTACTTATTTGTGGTGTACATATCACTTCAATTCACTTTTCCTATCGAGAAAGAATCTGGAAAAGATAGACCTGACTAGACATCATAAGTTGGGCTCAATGATATTTGAGGACAGGGTTTTCCGCAAGTTTAATAATTGCAAACATGAATTTAATATTTTTAATATTACAATAAAATAAACCACAGTAACAGCTCATTTCCTTAGCAAATACGAAAAGTTCAGTCAAAAATCGTGAATGGCTGTTTTAGTCACCGCCGTGGGATACGAAACTTTTTTATACTTACGAAATCTTCGAAACAGTTTTGATCGCTTTTATTTTTATTTTACGGGTACTCTGAGACCGAGTTTCTCGGCAGCTTTAAAACTGGTGAAACTTCGTGATTAAGTTACGTAAAAAAGTAATTGATCTATTTGCAGAGTCGGAATGTTTTTTTATTGAATATTCATTGATATTATTTCGAATTTAATTTTTATATCAAATACTAACCTTTGTCAGCGGCTTTGCTTGCGACATAGTTGAGTTAAATCCTATTATATGTTTTTGACTAATAGATGTCGTTACTTGTAATAGGTCGATACATATGAAATTAACGTTTTATATGGAAACAGAAAACAATAAATATTATAAAATTATATATAATTGATTTTTTTCCTTGACGGAATTATCCAAATTCCGAAAAAAGTGGTAATTTGTTGGAACAAGGTCCGGGGAGTATGGTGGGTGTCGGAGACATTCCAACCGCAGTTCCACTAATTTATACTTCCCGTATACAATTATCATGAAACTCCGGAGTTTTTTTTATAGGATTCCTAATAGTAAGTATTATTGAAAATTCTTATAGCCATATCATTTGACAAATGCCTTAAGCTTTCCGTGTATAATTAAGCCGTTTTTAGTCAAATCTGTACATACAAACAGACAGACAAAATTTATTATCGTCATATTCGTGATCAGCGTTTATAATAAACACAGCTAGCCAGCTGTGACCTACGGTTTAAGTTTATTCATCCATCTCTTCACCCGGCTGCCGCCAGTACACCTGAGTAGCCTATCTTTGTTATTAATTCCCGTACTTGCCTAAAGCTTGTCAGATAGCTTGACGTTCAGTGTTACTGCTACCGGTCCTTAAGGTAGCATGAAGGTCTATATATACACTTATGTAACATTCCCCAATAAAAATATGTAAAAAGAGTTTTTCAAATCTGACAGGTTGTTACAGTGATTAGCGCGTTCAAACAACCAATCCCTACTGTAGCATTATTATATTAGTATATATGCATAGCTTAGGTACCATAATAAAAGCTTTACTTAGTTTGGGATTAACTAGCCGTGTGTGAAATTTCGTAAATAAAATTGCTTACAATAATTACTGAAAAGCAAATAAAATACCTACTGAAGTAAATAAGTTTTGTAGAGGATAAATTGTAAGCGAATGGAGCGCAGTGGTATGCGAAGCGAGTTTGACCGTCGAAGCGACAGTAGACACATATCGCGTTTAATTAGACGGAACTAAGAAAGTCCGACTGCTCCACGGTACTCTAGTATCCAGCCGGGCGGTGAATTTATATTACAACGTTCAAATGTATAAAATACTAGTAACCGCCCGCGACTCCTTTCGCATTAATAACAATATAACATTTTATAAGAATAAAATATAGCCTTAACCACCGGGAAACGTAGCTTTATATCAATAATAAAATATTTTACTATAGTGTCAGTATTACCTCCAACAATTGAGCAAACTTAATCTCTTTATAATAATAGTATAAGATTAGGGGTCACCAAATGGCGGACCGCAGTTTGGGTCCGGACCGCCGAACTATTTTTTGCGGACCTTAACAGAAACAACATTAAACTTTTTTAATTTACGTGAGAAGATCGAAGAACATATAATAAAAAAAACATGTGGTATTTTTTATTTGACCCGCGCTTTATCTACATACTGGCAGCAAGAACTAGAAGAGTACTATGCAAAAAGCTATCAAAATAAAAAATAAAACGATATGTAAAATTATCGCTGAATATTCAATTGAAATTGTTCAATATAAAGTGGTTAAACAAAGGATACGCTTTAAAAAGATTTTTTAAATTTTAGAAAGTTTCAAGACTTCAGCAATTGCTTAATAGAGTATTGTAAACGAAAAAGTATAGTATATGTAGCTACTATTACTTTCTTCTCAAACATTTTTATACATATCAATGACCTAAACCTTAAAGCTTCAAGAAAAAGGAAAGTTCGTATGGGAACTTCTGTCGAAGTGAGAAGTTTTTCATGAATAGTTGAGCTTATAAAATAATAATAAAAATGTTAATAAAACTATAATTTTACATTAAATTGTCACATCAGGCCTGGTCAGGCAATTGAACATCAGGCTTGACTTATTATAATTTTAAGTACATAAAAATAAAGCAAACAATACAATTGATTGAAAGTTTCTGTAACTTCTACGCCCATTATGAAAATTGGCAAGGATTATCTACACAATAATAGCTATAATAAGAAAAAAATTAAAGTGTATTGTGGTTGTAAAGTGTATAATTCAAGTGTCAAAATTTAAAATACATATTTTTATATTTTTTCTTAATATTCGAAATTGCAGTTAAAAAGCTCATAAAAAGAAGTATAAATTCCACTGCATAATTTATATTATTGTAACTTTTTAAAACTGATTAATGTGATTAGAAATATTACTTATCTGCGGGTTAGTCAAAACTTCAAAGTCCTTTAACTCGGTAACCAGAGTTAAAACTGTAAAAATATTTTGTATTTGGGTCGAGGACATAATTATGTAGGGATAACATAATCAACTACTACTACTAAAATCGGAAACTTCACCATTTTTTTTCTGTTCACTTCACGTGGCATACCCCACTACATTTACACTAGGTTACATTTTTTACTGTCATAAATACAGTAGTAATTCAATAGTAACAATTTAATATAATATTAACGTTTCCGGTTAAACCCTTTAATGATATCACGTTTAATAAAGTTGAGGGTAAGCACAAACAGCTATATCGTATGGCATAGGAACTTTAGAAAATGTCTTTAGTTCCGGTAACACCTGCGCTCGCGTAATGACTCTTTGATATTAGCTTTTATTTTATTATCTACTTTGGAAATAATGACTCGTGAACCGCAACGATATGTAGCACATGACACCACCAAGTCCTGAAAACCTGGAGAGGTCGTTGAATTTCATGCTGATTACTTTATTCTAGGACATATAAGAAATCCAATATCCTATATCAATTTAAAAGCACCTGTGAATGTGAAAAATGTAATCGGAATATTTCTTTTTTATATAAAAAAAACATATTTAAAACAACCTTTTATTTATAAACTTTCAAATTAAAAAGAAAATAATAATTTTCAATTAATTCAAAATTTCAATTCATTAATTTTAAAGTTACAGGAGAAGTGTATCTTTGGACAATGATTAGAGGCGCAAGCAGTAGTACTAAATGAACATAAAATTAAAACTTTTTTAATTTGTAATTTTTCTTTAAAAGCTTGAGGCTTCAGTTTAAATGGCATGACGGTTTACGGATCAAGCTTTTAAAGAAATATTTAAAAAATGATAAGTTCTAAGTTTATGTAAATTGTATTGGCCACCATCTAGAGATGTACTTCATGCTTGGAAGGGCGATCTTCTTTGACTTGGTCCCTAAAAGATATTGATTTGGAACCTTACATCCTGATGCAACCCAAATAAAACACAGGCCAAACCTACACACAACAATTCGTAATTGTCTAACAGATACTTTTATAGGGAAAAAGGATTAAGGTCATTTGTCATCAAGAAGTTCTAGTGTCGATCGCCCGGCTCCATCTTCAGACTCTTATCATCATGTGTAAAATGGAATACACTCGTGAGGACAAAACAATCGAGCCCAACCCGACTGTCTTTGCAGTTTCCATCAGGGAGTTCCATTGGCAATCTTCCGGCTCCATCTTCAGATCTTCGTTATTATGTGTAATAGAATGTACTCGTGGCAACAAAATAAACTACCCCAAATTCGACTGTCCTACTATTTGCCATCAAGGAGTTCCAGTCCCTACATCCCGACTCCATCATCAGATCACCTCCATGGTACCATGATATTGTACTGTCATGCAAATGTTCAATGTTAAAACCATACATTGTTACTTACATACGAACGTTGCAAGTTAAATAAAAGCTTGTAAAACGAGAACCCTCAACAATGGAGTACTTATGTTTTCCTCTTTTTATTTAACCTTGACAATAAATCGGATTTTTATTGTTATTAAGTGGATAATAGTTTCGTTTTACAAAGTTAATGTTTTCTGATGATTCAGTAAACTTAAATGGTTTTGGGAATTATATGACATCTCAGAATTTATGTGCCATATACACGATATTTAATATCGAACTCAAATTATATACCGTTGAATAAATAATAACAAAGTGTATACAATGTGGCGCTAAAATGGCGACATTAAATGAACTCACGTGTCCGGTTACGCATGTTCAGATTTTATAAATATTTTATTTTGATTTAACGTTATTATTTTCTAAATTATCCTTTTGAAGGATAAACACTGTGCATAAACACTGGACCGTACAGGTCATCCACGTACCGTACAGGTCATCCGCCGAGGTTATGGAATCTAACCATGCACCAATCAAATCAATACGTAAAGAAATACTATTTATTAGAATGAGATACTTGACACTTCTGCGCATTGCGGGAAAGAGGCGTTGCTGCTCCACCTATGGTATTTACTGGTAAAATAGCATCATGAATAAATCGGTTGGTTACATAGACTGATGCGAATTTGGTTACCTTATTTATTATTTAGTTCAATCGAAAATTTTAACGGACTATTCTATTTTTATGATTACACTAGCCCAACTCGTGTATCTAATTAATGTCGCCATTATAGCACCACGTTGTATAAATTAAAAAATTGTATAGTGTGTCGTTTTGCCGTACACCCACCCAGTCATCTGTGTACTATTATCTGGCAAATTACTTGATACAAATATGCATCCATAAATGTAAAATTATTTAAATAATTACCTTCAAATTAACTCAATTACGAGTAAATTTGCGAAAAAAATCAATGAATTTCTAAAACATTCTTCGAAATGACAATATTGCAGCGCTAAAAAAAAACATTTTAAAACGTGCGCAGAAGTTATCTGTGCAAATTAAATTGAAGGAGTTTATAAATCGAGTTTTCTTCCCTCGACCTAAAGAACGACGGAAAATATTTTTCATATTTGCCTTATGAAAATTAGATTTCCGTTTGACTTTAAAAATGTAAACGTTCATTAATGACTATTGTGTTATTTAACTAAATTGTTTACGTTTATTTGTATACAAAAATATAACAATACTTTTTGTGCATGGCTTATTATATTTAGATATTAACTTCACCTTAGAATAATATTTCAATGATAAATAATATGGTAAACATTTTTTTTGTCACCAAAGTTTTTTTTCGTCACTAATATGTACCTATCCCCTAATTCTAATTATGTATCTCTTAATTATAATATCTGTTCCCAACAAATATTTCTGTATTTATTTATTGGTATAAATTAGTTCGTTCTGTCATAAAAATAAAAATATGAAATAGCTTTTTTCTTAATTTTTATATTATACCTAATCTTGGTTAAGTTAGGTTGTAACCAGAATCAAGTCAGCCAATGAAAATTCAAATTTTTAGGTAACCGTTTTGATATTGTTTGGGGATTTGATTTTGGTGACAAATTATTACTTTTGGAACAAAACTTAGTAATTAGGTCATAAAACGTGCATTTATTTGGCGATAGTTAAAATCATATCCAAATAATATGAACGTCTTAATTTCCCAGGACTGGGCAATGGCCTCTTCACTTAAATACAACATAGTTAAGCTGGATATCAATGGTAAACCACCATAACTTAAACTTTTTGATTGTTATTAACAATAATTTAATCAATATACAAGATTGTTAAGGCAGGTTTTATTAGAATAAAATTGAATTGGCGTTTTAATTTTTTTGCAATAATTTATGAAAAACAAGATAGTTTCCTACGAAATGTATGGGACAAGTTTGTTGTGATTTCTGCCATTTTTAGTATTCTAATCTCAGTAGGTCCTATAATGTTTATTAATAAGAAATAGTATCGATTGTCATAAAAAGTTTTGTTTAAATTGACCATTTTCTTGCTGACAAGACTGTATACAGGTAAACATGTCAAAGTTCAGGACAATCTCTTAAGAAAGTTTACCTTTAGCTACAATGGTTAAGGTACCTGCCCTTACTGACCCGTCCAAAAAATCCATCATGATCATTTACGATGTGTGATATATCTTAGGAAAGGAGAGAATATATCCTTTTTGTGCATGTAATTTAAATAATTTGGTTAACTTGCTGAAATCATAAAAAAATAACATAATAAAATAAACTTTTAAAACGTTACATACATACTTTTAATATCCCAACATACTTTCTAAAAGAGACTTTGTAATTGAAATTGAATATTTTTATATCATACGTGATGCGTACAATTTGTGAATAACAATACAGTATAGCCTGAAACAGACAGGCAACATCTTTGCATGATTGATGTTCACTGGAACGCTTCATAGCAGTAGGGTTGATGCTCAACTTAACTTGTCATAATTTATTTGAGATTGTTTAAATTAATTTGTATTTAACCAAAAAAGTATACTTTTTTGCACTGATAACAGTTAATCAATTATGCTTTCATAAACTATATTTTGACAAAAACTTGAGTATTTGGTTTGCAATTATTAAAGGCAAAACAACAAGATTAAGAAAGAAAATTAAAACATAATATTGGTTTAATAATAATTTTCCTTAAGGTCGTAACACTCTTCACAGAGTGGCCATGGTTGTCGTGATATCAAAAATAAGCTAGATACCTACCACATCGGTACTTATAGGTAGGTACAAATCTTCGTTCTTCGTTTATTTAGTTGCACTTTGCCTGCTTTTAAATGAAATAATTATATATATATATTCCTCGTACAATAAACGTTTATGATAAGGACGTGCTAAAAATAGTGTTACACATATGAAATAAATTTATTGCATTGAATAACGCTGATGAAATTTAATATTTATCTACGTAACAGCCCTAAAGTAGTGTTAACAAAAGCGGCAACCAACGGGCGCTTTTAATAAATTATTCTGCGGAACCCGCTTCCAGCTTTCAGTACCGTTTCGAGTACGTATCCATTTAAAATGTCTCCTTTACTGTATTTCTTTAGAACTGATTTGTGATAAAGCGAGCTAAACAGTACTGAAACGACGAATAACAACTCTTTTAAATGATTGAAGATTTTGTATTACCTTTATCATTGTTCCGTTTTTTATAGTATTCTTTGATAATTGATATCTGTCTTAGGGATGATTGAAATTACGTTTAGGCCAGTGCACGGATGGAACACGGTCAAACATCTATAGTTATACCTTTGTGTGAAGTAATTAATGTTAGACCTGGCCGGTGTACCACAAGTTACTTCATACAAAATTATACTATAGATGTTTTTGACGGTGCCCCGGCCCGGTGTACTATGAATCATTCTTTATACTGATACTCAATATAAATATCGTACTATCCAAAGTTGTGGGGACCGTCCAAAGAGAACGATATATTATCGGCCTACAAAAACTGTAGTAACCAGGCAATAGACATAAACTCCGGTTATTTTCGTAATTTGACGAGTGAACCAATAAGCTGGATTTTTTAAAATATTATTTATTGGTAAAATCCACAATTCTGCCAACGTTACGTGACCAGAATATCTTTCTAATAAATATTCTTGTAATCTTCAAACATAGTGCCAACAATTGGCGGCTCCCTTATTAAAAATGTCCAAAATGTTTTGAGGCAACTTGAAATACACACATTCCTGGTTAATAGAATTTTGACTTGACTTCTGCACAATAAGCAAACTACATCACGTAAAATGCCGCCAAAATTGCAATATATAGGACCAATAACATACATTTATGAACATATATTATTGATTAGTTAGATACCGTCGGCGTACTATAAAAAGCGGCAATAATAAAAGTACGCCGAATCGGCCTACTCGAATCTGCGTCATACCGACAATACTGTCACGTTAACAAGCTTCATTTCAAATATTCACAACACACTACGATATTAAGTTTTCGTATTATAGGAGCTATTGTTTGTAGATAGTGTGTTACAAGTATGTAGTTGAAGCGCAGCGGATACATTATTCTATGTTTATAAATTAAAAAAAAGCTTATTAAAAAACACATGACAATTCAAGTCTTCGCCAAAAACTCCCATATTGTGTATAAGTATACTAAAAATAAAAAAGTGTAATAGACAAAATTGATTTCAAATGACAAGATATTCCAACAAAAACAAATCGTAACTCATACCCAATAACATATTTCTTCTTCTTTTTCCTAACTTAACAACCGGTCTTCTTTATTGAAGACCATTACTGGCATTACCGAGTGTATATAGTTTCCAGTCTCATGACGATTTGTTTATCCTAAAAATATGGCTCTCTGTTAGAACTTCCTAGGGAGTTTTTGTGGCATCTCAGAATTCATGATCCATGTTATTATTAATATTATTAATACGCGTTTATTAGCTTCAGACGTATATATATGTTATTATGTTAGTATGTAACGGAATTTTTGAACATGATATTGACCCCCTTCAAAACGTTAACGGATTAACTCGAAATTTGGCATACTTATTAAGGACCGATTTAATCAATTTTTAAAAAAACAAAAAAATACGCTTTTATATAAAATCCAACTAAAAAATAAAAAATAAATTTTTAAAAATTTGAATTAAGAATAGTGTATATAAGAAAAAAATATTTTTTATTGTAAAAAAAGCGTGGTAATTTATTTTTTAATTGGATTTTATATAAAAGCGTATTTTTTTAGTTTTTTGAACTAATATTTATTTTCAATTCACTTCACTTGTGCACATTAACCAAACTTTATTATGCAAAACGCCACCTGTATTACACAATATAGGGTCAAATAACACAAATTTATGAATAAAAAAAGGTGTGTGTGCGATTCACACGCGATAGAAGTGAAAATTCATTTTAAAAGATATTTTATATTTTATTTAAACAGTGTGCAATATACATGCACACCGACATTTGCTCTCTCGCTCTGGCTCACACAAAGAGGAGAGACCGATAATATATTGCTCTCTCGGTCTGGCTCACACAAAGAGGAGAGAACGATAATGTGCGTTAAACGTTAACGTTTAACGCGTTGGAAGTAGCATAAGAAGTTTCACTTCAAAAAAAACCCGCCAATAACTCCAATAACATATTTAAAATGTCACTGGACATGAAACCGCGATATGAACTACAAATAACTGCACATATTCCAAAATTGAAAACTATCTAAAACCCATTCGGCGACAGTACTGTCACTGGCAGTTAGCGAAATAAAGAAAAAATTTAGCAGTCCGTCAATCAACAGCATGGACGCAATCCATCAACGTGTCACTACGGATACAAATAAAATATACTTACAGAAGGTACATTTACATTTATTATAATAAATCTGGAGTTTTGTCAGCACATGTATTTTCTTTTTTCAAATTTCCCAATAGACCTCTTTTATAAAGGACACTGATAACGAATATGATATTAAAAAGTTTTTTTTCTGGCAGTCTGCCTGTTTGTTTGTATGAAGGGGTTTTAACTCAAAAACGGTTTGACCGATTTTGGTGACACTTTGTAAACAGGAAGCTTATGTCATTCCTCAATTAATAGGCTATAAGAATTTTCACTTCTCTTTCAAGTTTTCATCAATTAATGATATGATTAATTGATAGTCTATACATAAATTGTCAATAATATGAAGAAAAATTAAATTACGAGACGAAAATAATTACTGCGTAAAAAACGCGTGCGGAGCCGCGGGACACCACTAGTTTACTAAATGTGCCTATAGATAATTATTATATATAATTAAAACGTGACAATTTTTGACAATGTAAATCCCCTTTTCAGATGGTTTTTTAAAAGGCTTCATTGATACAAATTGAAAGAATAGTTAATAAACTAAAAATAACAATAAAACTATATAATATTCTGATCATTCTGACAATTTTCGTGGCGCAGTTACAGTAAGCCCTACTATTGAGCCGAAAGGGCACAGGTTCGATCCCCGCCCATAACTGATTTTTGTGTGATGAGCACAATTGTCAGTTTTATGGCTGGGTGTGAAATATATGTATGGTATATCAGCTGTTTAGTCACCATCATACAAGCTATGCTTAGTATGAAATTGTGTGGCCGTATTTATTTACTACCTATATTTTCTTTTTTGGTTGAAACCTGTATTCAGTATGAAGAAAAGGTTTATGAAATTAGCAATACCTTATTTATTTATATTAAAAATTAAATAGTTTATGCTTTGTCTTTTGCAAAATAACTGTTATGACGTTATAAAAAAAAGAATTTAAAAACTTGCACATTTTAAGAGAAATTATATTATTTCGAAATTAATACAATGGCTCTTACATAGAACGTCAAATAACAATTACAAATTAACTTTAACAATACAACAACAATTACAATACTCTAGTAACGACATCCATGGTGATTTTTAGATCCAAACAATTTTCTCGATTTTTGTACCTTCTGAGCACAACTTTTTGTTTGTAATATCAAATTCAAATTTTAATTTAAAGTTTTACTCTATGGCATCTGGAGAATGGAATTAAAGTAACTTTGTTGATCGTACATTTATCATAATAACGTCAAAGTTTATCAATTAGTCATCAAATTTAACTTCAAGCGTAGATACATCTGCAAAGTCCCCGGCACTGAAGGCAGATATACTATCGAATGCTGGAAAGTTGTTTAAATTATATTACCACACTAGCTGTGTCCGCGGCTCCACTCGAAAGGTTTTTTATTTTTTGTGCGGAACCCTAATTATTTTTCTAAATTAATAGTAGCCTTATAGCTTAATACATCAGCTATCTGCCAGTGAAAGTGCCGTCAAAATCGGTCCAACCATTCCGGAGATTACCCGGAACAAACAGACAGACAACAATTTTAAAAATTGTTTTTTTGTTATTTGTGCCGTGTATACTTTCATATGCATTTAGTAAAAAAACTGTTATTTTGACATTACAAACAGACATTTCAATTTTATTATATGTATAGATATAGATTATTTAACATAAAAAATATTTTTTTTACTAATGCCGGAGATTACCCGGAACAAACAGACAGACAGACAATAATTTTAAAAATTGTTTTTTTGTTATTGTATTATATATAGATATAGATTATTTAACATAAAATAATACAAATCTGTATTTTTTTTCACTATGTCCAAACTGTAATAAAGCAATGTTGGCTCAGTGGGAGCATGAACGGACACCACCTCCATCGACGTGAGTTCGATACCTTACAATGAGCGTGAGCTTTCGGTGAAGGAAAACATCGTCATGAAACACCATAGCATAATGGTAGGGCATTTTCTAATACCCGCCTGGCTAGCTACCATCCACAGTCAAGGTGAAAATCTGCCGCCAAGCATTAAATTATGCAATTTTCATTCGTTTTTTTTTTTCGAACTGTTAGCCTTAAGGGCTCAGGAGCCTCGAACGGCTTTTACAAAAGGATGCATTTGGGGCGCCTAATGGCTTACGCTGAATAAACCATACGAGATATATAAAATTAATGTACTACGTAATTGTAGATCCTAAAAATCCTACAAAAAAGTCGGCAATAGCATAGCATATATCTATCATTTAAGGATCACCCACAATAAGCATTTTGATCTTCCATCTTTTGAGCGGGGGCAACATGATTCGCGCGTGCGCTTGACCGATGACATTCTGTAGTCCACGCGAGCGGAGCCGCGGGCACAACTTGTCTTATTATATTGGATATACTAACGACATAATACGAGGTAAAATAACTCTTAATAATTATTTTAACATAGTATTACTGTAGTAAAATATGGAATATTAATGTAATATTTTTTTTTTCTTAAAACGTGCTAATCTCTGGAACTATTAGTCGGATCCGAAAAAATATTTTCGTAAATGATAGCCAGATTCATGACGAATAGAATAGGCTATATAACTTCACGCTATCACCCTAAGGAACGGGGCAGTAACTATCAACGCCAAGCAATCTGGGAGGCAAGAACGCTACATGGGTGCGTTGGCGGTTGCGTGCGTCGCGAGGATGGTTCGATTAAATTTTCAGATAGTCACATATTGCGTCCAGCCCTTGACAAGCTCGTTACTTAATTTCTGCTACTCACCACTGCTCAATTATTTAATTCTTTCTACCATCATTAAACATATTTCATTATTATGTCAGTATACTAATGAGATAATATTGGTTAAATATTGATAGCTATAACAAAACATTTTGTATTTGATATTTTAGATTCATTATTTAAAGGATGAATTACTATTAAAATACATTTAGCATAAAATTATGGTAATATTAGAATTGTCGGTAAATGACGTAGATGAAGGACTAACATCCGTTAGTATTTCTATATATTATTAGTAAAAATTGTTTTTATGGCAACGCTATATCTCCTTTTTTATATTAGCTCGGCACAATGACGGTACTGTGTCTGATGGTAAGCACAGTACAATACAAACTCAGCGGCGACCACCAAGAGATCAAAATCCATCGGCGGTCGCATCTTTCATGCCGCCCTTCATTCTTCATCAAAATTAATCGTTCGAAAAACATTTTAAATCTTATGTTCCCCACTATTCGCGCAAAATAGACAAATAGATTAATGATTTCATAAAAAAGGTAATTAATTTTTCATTAGGAATGCCATCTGTTGATAGCATTAAGTCATCTATTAACAATATGTTATACAGACAGACAGGCTACGGAATCACTGCCCTTCAGTAATCCCAAGATCTCCTTTTTACCTTGAATAGATGTCAACCACGAATGGTCACCGAAGCCTTAACAGGACACTATAACAAACATCTTTTTAATCTAGGTCTTGCTGAAAGTCCCCTGAGCCGAGCGTGCATGCGAGTAGAAGATACAGCCAAACACGTAATGTTGGAGTACGCCAAGGACTCTTTCGTAGGTCTTTAACAACATCTGGCGACTGGTGGACTTCCTGAAAGAATTGGGCTGGTACGATTAAAGACGACCAGTATCACGTACAATAGGCGCACATAGACATTAAGCTGCGGAAATTTAGCCCGTGTAAACCTGATAACTGAACTATTATAACAGCAGTTCACTGTTTAAGTTCTATAAAGTGCTAAATATTCACACTATTCAGTTAGTACTTTTTTTAATTAAAAATGTATTTGTAGGTAACATCAAGAGCGAACTCAATATAAGCAGAGTGGAGTGTTCTCTGGATTTATGTGTTAACGTGTAATGAGGCTTGAAGTTAAGTGATCTCTCTCTCTTAGTGGCAATAGTTTTAACGCAAGCTTCTCTGTAGCTTTTAGCTACTTAAGTGTACGGTTCAAGTTATAAACTCATTCCAATTTAACAAACACAAAGATACTATGTTTTTAAAGTGACACTTTTACTTGCTTCTTTCGGGTGGTCTATTACTTACCATTAATAGTAGTACATACTAATAAGTTTGTTATAGTGTTCGCACGCTAACATAACGACTGTAATTTTCGATGGATACTCATCTCTTGGAAATCGCCGTTTTGCTTGGACTTTACAAAAATGATAATATTAAATAGCTGTTAAAGCCGAATTTAAACTGTTCAACTGCTTCCTTTATAAAGTATAACGTAATTCATACAAGTTTCATTATTTAACCCTTTTCAAAGCGAATAATCAACAATTTGCAGTCAAGTACAGTGAGATCGCCTAATTAATTTGAAACAAAGAGTCCCGAGTCCTGATCTCAGATTACAAGAGGTATTATTTATAGTTTGTTTAAAAATTATGATAAAAACAAAAGATGGTATGTTGTAACATACATGGTTCTAATATTTTTGAAGATTTGCTTAATTAACATTTTATGTTCTTGATAATAAAGTTTATTTTAAAGGGTTTTAGAATATTGACAAGTTTATTTACATTGAAGGCGAAAAATTGGTGAATTAACTAGCTAATAAATTAGTAATAGAAATATTAATTTATACATTTTTTAGTTTACTACAAATCGTTTCCGCTTCTAACTTGAAATTTCATTTGAACAACTTAATAGCGTTCTATGAATTTGTAGTAGTAATATTTTAGGGGAAAATTGGAATTTAAAAATATGATATCGGAAAAATTTCCTTTTAAAAGTGGTGTCTAAGAGTTATATTTGAAATACATTTATATACTTATATATAGTGGCAAGAAAAAGATATTAGCTCACTTACAAATGACTTTTCGGTTAGATTAAGGGAAATGATTTTGTGTGTGCACAAATTTGATTTATGAGATTAAGAATTAATCAATTTTGTAAACAAGAAGTTTATCCAGTATTAATTATTGTATGTTATTTGATTTTGTATAATATTAGTGAAATCGCTCACCGACGCTAGTTACTAAAAATAAACGAAAAAAATACAAAATTCCTAAAGTTAAAATAAAAACAGCATGAAGGTGAATTTAGGATTGTTATTCCAACGTTGGCAGTACTATACCGCGACAATTTATTCACTGAGAGACTTATCTCCACGAGATATTTTTTACCCTGAGGTTGTGTTTAAAAAATCGCGTGTGCTTATTTTTTTGTTCGTTTATCTGTGACCATTTGTCCGAGCTCGAAACTCATTTGCATTTCAACTAAAACTAAAATACGCCACTATAATTTTTTGTGGTGTATACCATCTAATAGATTGATAAAATACTTGATATATACTTTTAAATATATTAACTTAACAGAAACGATCATAAATCATTTACATAAAATTAAATCAATAATCTAAACATATTTTAAAACTCAACGTCTATCTGTCTGTCCGTTTATGTTCACCCACAATAAGCATTATTGAAGAAGCACAATTCGCTCGTGCGTTCGACCGACAGCATTCTGTAGTTCACGGGAGCGGAGCTGCGGGCACAACCAGTATTAATATAAATTACCAATAATTAATTAAATATTTAGAATAGAAATAAAATGCAACATCATAATTATTAATTTTACAAATTTAAACATGTCACATTTAAATATTATAAATGGATTATAATTGGATATAATATCGACCCATCAGGAAGTATGTGAGTCCAAGATAAAATTTACATTATACGTGCAAAATGTATTCACGTAAAGCGGAAGCGCACAAGTGCCATTGTGACCTACTTTCCAACTAATTCATTTTCTTGGGGAGCCAGAGCCCCAGTAGGTTCGTTGAAGAATAAACCGTTTCGCCATAGAGTGATTCACACATAAAAATATACAAGATGTTAAAAAAATTAAATGTCCCTTTTATAAGGATGTTTTACTTTAAGATGCAGTCTTATAGTGTTGTAGTGATTTATAGTTAAATGTTAATGTTAAGTATATAATTAGTGGTTACAAACTGTATATACCCTTGTATATACCCTGTATATACTGTATATACCCTAATATTTGTGTAAACATAAAAAAAATCGAACAACTATATTGCAAATAATGAAGAAAACAATTAAGTATTTATAATTTTATAAAAATAGAATTATTTACTATTTTCTAAACAAGCGTGTTTAACAGAAAACGGCAAAGTCGAGCTCGCAAAAATATTAAAACGGGTATAGTTTAATGTTAAATATATTTTTAATACCTCAGCTGAGTGATATTTTGCTGTTTATTGTTTTAGAATTTTATTTTTTATTTTATTTGTTTAGTGTTGTTTTTGTTTGATTTGCCGTGGACTAATAAGATGAGTGATTTGTGTGTTTGTAAGATGAGTGATTTGTGTGTTTGTAAGATGAGTGATTTGTGCGTTTTCTTAGAAGTAATTGTTCGAGACGAGTGTCAATGTCATAATTACACTGCAGAATCATACAGTGCAGTGTATAGAGCGCCAAGTATCACTTTACCATACGTTAGGTTTACATGCATTATATCTTTTATTTGTTACAAATGCATCCAGATATAATCTTATTTCATTTTGATAATTAATTACAACGCGAAATAACTAATACTCAATGTAAATGTTTTCTAGAAACACGTGAAATCCAGTGTATCTATACAAATTAAGAGTGTAGATTAGAAAGACAAAATAAATATCATCTTTGTGTCTATAAAAATCACGTTAACCTAACTTAGCTTAAGCATGGATATTACCGGAAAAAATCTTCGCCGAAATCCGGCTAAAAGCGGTATAATCCGGTCGGATCCAGAAAGTGCCGACATGGCATAGGCGGGGCGCGTCGCTCGCTCGCCCATGACAAATGGTCAGCCGGGATGATGCTATTGACAGTAATGGCGGTCGGAGTGCTTAATGTAACCTCGGGGTGTTCGCACACTCACCAGCTTGTGTCATGACATTCGGGAACAAATGACTGTTGAAAGTGACTTATAAAACAATAAACAGAATGCGTTTTACATAACTTGTTATGTTATGATTTGAATATTCAACCAGGATTATTACACTAAATTTCCTATTCAAAACTAACATCAAATAACGAAATATGAATCAATCAAAAAACCGACATTTAATCTAACGTTATAAAGCTAAAGATATTGTTTGTTAGTTAATCTCTAATCGCTAATCTCTGAAACTACCAGTCAGACTTATTTATTGAGGAAGGTTTAAAGCTATATAACTTCACGCTACGACTTTAAGGAGCGGTGCAGTAACCATAAAAGTCAAGCAATCTGGCAAGCCGTATGCAAGTATGGGAAGTGATAACAGCGATAGGCTAAACCAGGTGCGTCGGCGGCGCAGTGCTGAGTTGGGCGAATGAATTTAACACGAGTGAAACTGTGTGGCACAGTTAGTCAGTAACGATTGCGAAAAGCATTCTTCTTTTTAAAATCGCTTGAAATATTTTCTTTCCGTTGCGAGAAATATAAGAATAACGGAAACACAAGCAATATAGCCACCCTGGATCATTTCGTGCGCTGTTGAGTTGATGTACTGTTTTACGTTTCGATTTAAAGAAACTGTTGAACTAATCAACTTTGATTATAAAATTTTTTATTAAATCGGCAACTACAGCATTGTCTCGCATTTAAAATGTCTATTCTGATATGTTTAATAAACTATTAATTGGTTATATGCACTGGATTACCTACAAGTAGCTCTCCTCTGGTATTATTGAGAGAGAGCCCAGTGGTTGTAAACACAATACTACTGGTTGTTTGTTGTCTAAACTTCGATCATGGCATGAATTTAATAAGGACTAAATTAATACACAGTAGGTGCTTCACCATTTCTTTTAATAGACCTTCGGTTGTAATTATAAGCGTTAATATTTATAGACATGAAAGATATTTGTAATACACGTAATAAAAATTTATTTACGAGATGTTATTCAATTAACTACTTTTTTACATAAACAATTTCGACGATTTTACATACCTTAAGAAAAAAAAAGCTGATTTGTACTTTCTAATTTAAAGGTCAATTTATGTATGTAATCTGTAATAAGACATGTCATCAAATTTGTCATAAAACTTTTAGTTATATTTGCTGTAAAAAAAAACAACAACAACATATTACCCTATCGCAAACAAGTGGCCGCAAATATTTCCCAACAGCTCTCGACCGTTCACCGGCAGTTAACTCGCGCAATATAAAACCCTGAAGTGTACCAACCTACCGACACAGGTGTCGGAGCGTTGAACAGTTCTGAAAGCCGTAGAAGTGGCCTGTTACTTACTTCTTAGAAGTTCCACGATTTACGATGTAATACTTGTTAAGAGTTTCATGATAAAATGATCTGTTATTTAAAGTTAAATTAATAAAATTGATTAAGGATATTAACAATGGTTGTTACAAGAACCGGCTTCCTCTACCAACCCTTCATATTAAATAAGATACTATTTAATATATACATAATGTGACTATGTGATTATGAAATTCGTACTATTGACTGTACTATTGACCCGCACTATTGGCTGATGCGATAGCAGCAGGTGTGCTCGGTAACCGCAACAGCAAGCAACAACCGGCTTGAAGACATTCTTCCTGAGTTATTGGATCAGGAAGACCTCAGTTAATAAGTCGACTACAATAAACACTGTTTCTGGGTCATCACGTCTCGCTGCCTATCTCGCTATGTATTACACCATAACATTGGCCTGAATATGATAGATAGATGGATGGATTTTTTTTTTCTAAAGGATTATTTTTATTTTTTAATAAGGAATTGAATAGATAGTGATGGTATATTCTACAATATATAACAACATATTCTTACAATTATATTATTATTATTAATGCATCAAATATTTTCATAGATACTAATAGCAAATGTAAAAAAAAGAAGGTTAAAGCAATGACGGTTCAGTGGTAGCGTATACGACTTCGCGTCGATTGACGTGAGTTCGAATCCTTGCAATGAGCCTGAGCTTTTGGTGAAGGAAAACATCGTGAGGAAACCATAGCATGGTGGTAGGGCTTTTTCTAATGTCCGCCTGGCTAGCTACCACCCTCAAGTTGAAAATCTGTCGCCAAGCACCAATAGGTGTGTTCCGGCAGCTGCACTTGAGAGCCTGTCTTCCACTAGGTTTAGCGTGTTATCATCTTGGGCCACATCTTCACATCAGGTGAGATTGTGGCCACTACGCCAAAATCTATAAAGATAAAAAAAAATTATACATTATATAGTTTTATTAATAAGGATAGGATAGGATAGTTTTATTAAGGATACCTATGATTGAAATGTCGGTGATAATGGTCAAAAACGCAACATACAATGGTACTGGCCGATAATAATCAATACAGCTTCTAATTAATTAATTACCCACAAGAATACAGTGGAACCAGCAGCGAAGCGCAACATGCAAATCGAGAACAGCTCCAAACACAGTCATTTCTGATTAACATTAACAATGAATGGTCCCGTGTTTTATACTAATTATGCATTACAGAAAATGTATACTTTAGTCAGTTTTGATTAACTTGACACTAATGACTAAAAGGGAAATCAATGAAATGGATTTTTTTTCTTAAAGTTTTATAATGAACGTAGTTTTTTGGTGAAGAAAAACCTAGGCGTTAGGGTATTTTCTACTCTTTATATAGCTAATTACCGCTGTAGCCAACAAGACATAATCATCTTTTATTCTAAGTCGAATTTTCAGTCACATCGAAAGAGAAGAGACTATTTTGTTTAAATAACTAAAATAAATGTTCATATATATGTCTGTATGTCTCTAATCTAGTCAAATAACTGCATATAAACAAGTTTTATTTTGGTAAATAATGGTAAAAGACAATTTTAGAAAATGTAACTTACGCCAACTGTACCCGAAAGAACAAAGGCGATATGTTTCAAACGCGCAAATGCAGGTGCTACAAACACCTATGTCTCTTTCCATTCATCTAATTTTCTGCAACAAATCTTACGTTATAAAATGTCTAGGAAACGGTTCGCGACTGCAGAAAGAATTAGAAATAAAATATTATTTATATCTAAAACGTGCTAAGTTTAGGTTAAGACGTAGAATTTTAATAACACGCCAGATACTAGATTATATCGTGAACATATTTTTAATGTATGAATATAGAAGATTAGGTACAAAAATGTGCCAGGAGAATTTAATATTTTAAACTTGAATTGCGGTGATTTTGGTTGATGCCTTTTATGTTATATTTTTTATATGGATTGGACATACCTAATTAAATAAATTAATTTAAAAAAACTGTATTTTCTTTAAATTTTCATTTATATGGTTTTTTATATTTATTTAAATTAGTGTTACCACAATATTATATAACACAATATATCACACATTCTTTAAATACTACTTGTAAGATTTACATATTTATTATAAACAACGTGTTGTTTTTAGGTGTTTTTATTTTGTATTTTATGTTTCGGTTTTGTATTTTTATATGTTTATATATATATATATATATATATTGTTGGAAAAAATATTGAGTGTTAAAACATTTTATTATCGGTTAAAGACTAACGTGAATACGCAGTAAAACGTGATCTTATGGGACGATGTAGTCAAAGATGATAACAGGCTAAGCCTAGAAGAGGAGGTAACTCAACCGCGGATGCCGATAGACAATGATCGAAGCTTAAGGGCAGATTTTTTACTTGTATATAGTAGCTAGCCAGTCGAGCACTAGAAGATACATAGAAGATAGAAGATACCAGTGGATCTTCTAGTAAACAGTAGAAGTAAGTAAGATATTTATGTTCCTCCATCTCATTAGAGGGCAGTTAATTTATTCAAAAAATATATATTTATGTCTTATTTTTTATTTATACGTATTTGGCCAGAATCTCACGTCATGCTAAGTGAAGATGTTGCATAAGGTAGTAAACACGCTAAGCGTAGAAGGGGCATATCTCAGAGCACACCTGTGGGTGCTAAGTTTTATAGCATTTTATAGGTCATTAGAAAATGTCCTACCACTACTATACTATGTATACCTTTTTGGGATAACTTTACTAGTCTTTATAATATAGTAACAGTATTAATTACATTGACACATTCTTGCCAAAGCTCTAAAGTCACAATTCATATTATTTTTCTAAATTGCAATAAAGATAAAGAAATTCGATAATATAATAAAAAAATCAAGCCGAATAGAGTTCCTACACTTTCAAGGAAAGTTCAGTCTCTTTGCGGCATTCAAACCCGTATACGTCGATGAGTTGTCCGAGCGTACTACCACAGATCTATCTTCGATTTACCATCTCAAATTCTACCCTTCAAATCTGTCCATTCGTTATACTAATTCGGGTAGCCTCTGTATTCGACCATCACGTTCCAAGCGTTAATATTTAATATTCAAAGTTAATATCAAAAGGGATCCTTGATTCATATTCTTAACATGCTCAATTCTACGTGTGATGTTTTATATTTAAGTACGTTTTTTCGATGTCTGACCTCTAAAAAATATAACACATAACAACGTGAAAAATTCACGAATTTCAGTACAATTCTTCATATAAAAACTAGATCTGAGTGCCAATGAGCTTAATCTTACGGGACGAGAAAATTTATGTTCTTTTTTTATTTATTATTTACCAATTCAGTTGAAGTATTTTTCCTTAGTTGTGCCATAACTAATATATGCCGTATCTTTAGCATTTTTGTCCTACCGGTTGGTAAAGTTTTTTTTTTTAATAAATGATTCTACAGCTTTTACTATCTCTTACTAGCGACTATACATTTCTTTTGACGTTAAGTGGTCTTTGTATTTTTTGAGCATCTACAATTGCCTGCGGTGAATACAGTTTGCTGAGCTCCTCGGGGAAGGTGGATTCATGGTCGGCAACGCGCTAGTAATACCTATGGTGTTACAAGCGTCTCTAGGCTATGGTAGCCGCTTACCATCAGGCGGTCCGAGCACTTGTTTACCCCATTAGTTGTATTAAAAAAAAAAACCTTAAATAAAGTGAAAACAGTGACATACAAAGATGGACGAAGTTGAATCGTCAATGTGCAAGCCGGAACAAGAATAAGCGGGGCTTGATGGCTAAACAAATTCTAGTACTATCAAATTTCTTTAATAATAATTATGATAATATCAGCCTGTAAGTGTCCCACTGCTGGGCAAAGGCTTCTTCCCAAGGGAAGGTGTGGACTTAATCACAATACGATGTTTTCTTTCACCGTCAGCCGATACTGTTACCAATTTGAATTAGTAAATGTACGATAATTATAAAAAAAGATCGTTGGTACATGCCGGGGTTCGAACCTGTGGACATCGAATCTATATTCCGCCTGTCTAAACCACTAGACCACTTTAGATATTATATATTACAATATAACTGTTTTTTTTTATTCAAATAGTAGCCGTGCCCCAAGGTTTCGCCCGTGTTTAACCAACTTCCCACCGCGCCCTCGCCAACGCACCCGTGTTCGTATCGTTGTTATCACTTCCCGCACTTGTCTACAGCTTTCAAGATTATTTCACGTTCATGGTTACTGCTCCGCTCCTTAGGGTTATATATATAAGTTATATATCATATAATCTTTCCCAATAAATAAGCATTTTTTTTCAAATACGACAAGTACTTCCAGAGGTTAGCACGTTCACACAAAAAAAAACACAATTTCTTGGTATAGATAAATTTGCAGCGTAAATATTTACATTCGGCAGAGAAAAATATAGTAAATTTAAAATAAAAATGAACAAAAAATCCCGGCTGTGAATTAGAATTGAATCGAGGGCTGCTAGCACCAAGCGGCATCCCCGGGCAAACGGGAGATTATTCACCTATGAATTTTTCATCGCAACCTGACGGAGGACATGTAAACCTTTTATATACACATTTGCTTAGGATTAAACGGGAAAAGGTGATGCAAGTTTTTGCGGCGAAACATCCAAATAAACCTATTTACACTTTAGTATACAAGATATATGCTATATATTGCAGTGACACGAGATTTTTATTAAAGTTTTGCTAATGATGACTTACTAATAAATGAAATAACACCAGCAAGCATCAAGAGATGAATGTCAAAAGTTGATAAAATGGGACACGCCGCAAGTAGTTATCGTGACTTGTTTTTCTATTTTTCATCGTCAATACGCATAATTGTCGTTTCACATTGAACAAAAACAAATGGACAAAAACAACGAATAAAGAGTTTGTCTGCTGTTAGTGTTGTCAAAGAGTTAAATTTTGCATCGCCAATGGAATTTCGTGTTTGGAGACACTGAAAATGTTACAGAAGACTTACTGTTACTATACAGAAGACTATATGTTGAATCGACTTTATCAAAAATACGTACTTATGAGTGGTACAAAACGTTCAAAAGCGGTCGAGATATATTGGAAGATTTGCCTCGCTCTGGTAGGCCATCAACGTCTTCAACTGAAGTTAACATCGTAAAAGTGAAGGAAATAGTGACTGAAAATCCTAATTCAAGTTTGAGAGAGATAGCCGCTGAACTGTCTGTCTCACGAGTCGACCTGTATTATTTTAAATAATCACTTCGGTATGAAACATGTCGCCGCTCGGCTAGTCCCAAAAGACCTGAATTTTCTCCAATAATTCAATCGCGTAAGAGTCACTGAGGACATACTAGATCGAGTCAATTTCGACTAATTCATGAAATGCATTGTTACTGGTGACGAGACGTGGGTTTAAAAGTTTGATATGCAAACTAGTCACCGAGCTTCGGAGTGGCACCTTACAACTGAACCGAAACCGAAAAAACCACGCCAAAATCGTACAAAAGTCAAAGTCATGTTGACTGTTTTCTTTGACTGTCGCGGTGTTGTCTACTCAGAATTCTTACCGGAAGGCCAAACGGTAAATAAAGTATATTATTTGAGCGTTATGTGGCGTTTAAAAGAGCCAATTCGACGAGAAAGTCCAGATTTGTGGAAAGAAAATTCTTGGATTTTGCACCACGATAATGCGCCTTCGCACAAGGCCATCATTGTGAACGAATTTTTGACCAAAAACTCAACAAATACCATCGAGCAACCACCTTATTCACCAGATAGGGAGTCCAGCCGACTTCTTTCTTTTTCCACTTTACCATTTTTTGGCACCCGTTTTCATTCAGGAACATAAAGGAGAATTCGTGACGAGAACTAAACTCAATTCCGGAAAAATGTTTTGATGATTAGATTATTCGTTGGCGTAAGTGTATTGTTTCTGAAGGAGCATACTTCGAAGGCGATAAAATAAATAAATTTGGATGAATAACTAACATTTTGTGGATTATTGATCATTTTCCGGTACTTTTTTGACAGAGTAGTACTCGTATTGTCTATATTTAAGTATTATAAGTTAGCAATCAGCGATTTCTTTTAAATTATACGCGGGTGGAACCGCGGAGCACAGCTAATCATATCATAAAAATTCTTTAAAGTACATACAATTATCTCTACGAATCATAAAAATAAATAACGTATAAACAAATTAATGATTTATGTTATGATCATAGTGTTTAATGTAATTATAACATGTTTGTTCTACGAAATGGCCGGTACGAAATTAAAAAAAATATCTTAAAGGCAAATAATCAACAGCCAAGGCAAGAAATTATAAGTGGTATTTAGCCGTCCAACACGCGATATGAAAACTTTTACTTGTTTTTACAACGGCGGCTTTTACTGACGGTCGTTTATTATAAACTTTATTGTGGCATAAAGCGTATAATGATGGCGTATTTTTATAACCAGATGCAGTAAAACACGTTTTATGGTGGCGATAGCGTCGTTATTGAACTGTTTTAGCCAGGATTTTCCATTAGGCCAACTGAACGCGGTATTCCTGAAATATGTCTTAAGCCGTTCTCTTAAAAGTAAATATATCTAAAAAAAATATATCTAAAATGTTTTATTTACGTATAAGGAAAACATCAGAGAGTAATCTTTTGATTTCATCGTCTGCGTCATCGGGATTTTCTCCGCTTTTCTTCGGAGGCGATAAGCAATAAATTTGACCATAAAAATGACAATTTTAATGGAATAAAGTTGCTACCTTTTTTCTATTTGATATACTATTTTGTGCAAGTATATAACATATTTTAAAAACATTTTCAATTAACTGGGTGATCACCATACTCCAGATGAAACAGTCGCCATTTTGGCAAGTGTCACGCTCCGGGATAAGCCGGTGTATTTCTTTAATAGTTATAGGATTAGCGTTGCGGCCACAATCTCACCTGATCTTAAGTAAAGATGAGGCCCACAATGATAGCACGCTAAGCCTAGTGGAAGACTAACTCTTAAATACTGCCGGAATACATCGATGTGCTTGGCGATAGATTTTCAACTTGAAGGCTAGCCAGGCGAGTAATAGAAAAATCTCTACTACCGTGCTATGGTTTTATCACGATGTTTTCCATCACCGAAAGTTCAGACTCATTGCAGGGATTCGAACTCACGTCTATCGACGCGATGTCCTTACAAGCTACCACTGAGCCATTATTGCTTTAAAGTTATTACCTATTCAAGCTGGAGTGGTAGGGATCTATACCCGACTGGGTCGCGACCACTGTGCACATTACGATAAACACGTCACAGTGACTCTTGTACGCTTTGAGATCACCCAGGCGATAGATTGCTATTCCCTCGGCGGTCACCATAGTTTTTGGATACCGCCAGGTATAATGACGTCACTTTGCAGACCTACAATAAAAAAAAAACATTTCCAGTAAATAATCATTCCATGAACAACAAAGGAAGTCATCGGAACGAGAGACTTAATGTTTGTTGAAGAGTTTCAAAGTCTGAAAGACTGAGTTTCAAAGAAATTTATTTTCAGGGAGTAGGTGGGATTTTCCCAGTGCAACTTCTGTGTGCAGCGAATGCTCAATAGACTTATATCTTTATTAACGCAGTTCAGAGCGGGATCGTACCGCCGGCGCGACGCAACGGTCCGTGGGAAATCTACGCTTTTGTTATGTAAATGCCAAAGGAATGTCCCGGATTTAGGTCAGATATTTGAATAAAAAATTTGTCATTTGTCAAGTTTTTTATATCGCTATTTTTGGAGGTTTCGTTAGATGTGAAAAGATTTTATTTTAACGATTTGCTGTATATAAAACATACTTTGATAATCCGGTTACATAATCATAACATTATAATAAATATGTATATATACTTACATTTTTTAAATGGAGATAGGGATAGTGTTACTTAAATTAAACATTTAAAAACATATACATCTATTTTTCATTCTTCTATGTTTAACCCTGTATTTTTGTTTCTACCTTAGTGCTGGGTTTTTAGAGTCATCGATTATATTTACGTATAAACTTAAGAATTTGTATTTTTATACTTGGAACTTAAATACACGTGCAATTTATAAATAAATATTAAAAAAAAACAATACACTATATTCAGTATACTGGCTTGTACTATTCTTTGTTAACTATGAAATTTTAGTGAATATATAATGATTTCAATAATTTAAATGAGAAAATTCCAGAATTTTCCCTCCTCCAACTTGAGCACACGAAACTTTTTTTTATCTAAAATTTTGTATTTAGGTAATCCTAATTATTTTCCGAGTTTACTCAGATACATGGATGTTTTTAAGTTATACCCTTTTTTGGCGCGTTTATCAAAGGATAAAACAGAGAGTTGCGCGCGTTTCGTGTGACGTACGAGATGATGAAGTTAGCCATCATTTTACTGACATTTTTTCTAATTGTGTAAAAATTTGCTTCATCATTTTGTTGGTACCCGAGATAAAAAAATTGTGTTACTTTTGTTTTGCTGCAAAAAAGTAAAACTTCTTACAAAGGTCGTTCGTCTAGGTATTACATAAATTTGTACACAATTGTACTTCAGTTGATACTCGCTTTATAAACCACCACTTATAATATAAATAAAAGCAACTTCAGTTAAGAACATCTGGCAGCCAATCAGTTGCCACTTAACTCAGCACAATTCCACAAATACACCCCACATCGATGGCGTTGTTTCGGCAAATCCCATAAAGGTGTCACAAAAGGCACTCACGGGCGACGTGTGTTCAAGTAAATTCAATAATAACCTTCAACGTGGACGTAAAAAGAGCTTATAAAGTGGTATGGGAGAAAGCCCTTTAATGAAATAAACGGGGTTTGCGGAGCACACTGCACGAACATAGATTGTTCAAATTTTCAAACGTGCGTTGTTAATGTTATGTAATTTAATTATTAGCCAGCTTTTACACGCAGTTTTGCTTGCTTTTAATTACAATATAACAGAGTAAGAAACCTTTACATGGGACAGTTTTAACGTGGATGCAATGATAGCTGAAGCAGTGATTGCTGTGGGTCAATCGACGTGATTTCGAATTCCTGTAGTGAGCTTGAACTTTCGGTAAATGAAAACATCGTGATAAAACCACACCATATTGGTAGGTTATTTTCTAATGGCCGCCTGACTAACTGCCACCCTTATCACCAAGCACCTACAGGTGTAAGTTGCACTTGAGAACGAGTTCCTCCACTAGGCTTAGCGTGCCACTATCTTGGGCCATACTTATAATTAGGAGAGATTGTGACCAAACGTTAAACCTGTGATATATTTAAAAAAAACTCACCGACAAGATAGATCAATTGTCAACGGTTTTAATAAAACATTTTAACTAGGAATAATTACTATACAGCAACTAAAGTATTAAAGAAGTGAACAAACGATTTCACAATTTCACGGTACGTTAAAAACTTTGTCGAGGTTAATCGTAGTATGTAAAATGTAAATGTACCTCCGTGGACAAGCTTGCGCTGTTTTATTACAAAGGGGAGAGTAGAGAACGAAATGCATTACAGGTGAATGTTGCGTCGAGATATAACATGAATATATTCAAAATAAACTTAAAGCCCTTTTAATTAATAAATCGTACTAAGGGAAGAACACCAGTAGTTGACCACTAACGTGCTAAAGGCAATGAACTAAGAGTTTGGGGCATATTTATAAATTTATTCCACATTAATTAGTCAGTACTGTCATGTAGCCATCTATTTGTGTTAACTATGAATCCGCCACTATCTTTATATACAACAGGGCTGTCAGTTGTTTGAAGAGTGACGCGCCGAAAATTGGTTATTTGTTTTTTCTTAAGAATTTTCGTAAGGGTGGCAATTTATTTGAAATTGATTAATACTGACTTATTAACCTTATAGATGTTAAATGATTTTATTTTCATATTTTTGTAGGATTTGTTAAGGTACTGTAATATTTTATAAAACTAAATTTTTATTGTTGAGCCGATTTGCGTCGTGGTCCTTACTGACTCAAATTTATCTTGATTTTTAATAAATTAACCGGAGCAGTCAACTTTTAATGAAATTATATACGGATTAAATTTCCTGATTATTAACTAGTGTAAAAAAGGGACTAACCTAAAATTAATCCCGACCATTACCAAGATTCTTGTTCTGCTTCTGGCGAAAAATGCTCTGATAGCAAATTTGTAGTATTTTTTCAAAAATAAATTTTACTTTGGAAAAGTGACCTATATATAGTTAATATATAGCTATATACTAGCTAACCCGTGCGAATATTTCACACATTATCGATATAGAATGTAAATAATCTAACAATTGACGTGTTAGTTAAACAACATCCATCAACAGATGGCATGTCTAGTGCAAAAACGCTTTTTATAAAAATATGTTTAATATTTTTTAGGGAAAACTTTAATTTTAAACTATTTCTTTATGTTTGGTAAATCGTGGGGAGTATAAGCTTTAAAATTATGTTGGAATAATCACGTATAGACCCATGATAAGTAATAATAGCTCATATAGCGAAGCCAAAAAGCTCAACGATATGAACGTATTTGTTGTTCCAGAGTTAAATTCTTTCACTAAAGTTTTTTTTCTGACAAGGTCCGATATTTTATATTACAAATAAAATGCATTTTTTTTTTGTAGTTTACCTGTTGACTTAACTACCGTAACCGTTACCTTACCTTCACCTTAACGACGTAATTCTATTCAAAATTCTAAGTTGGATGATCAACTACTGATGCAAAATATGGTCAACTGCGAGGTAGATTTTCATGTTTGTTAGATGGTCAAGTACTAAGTGAATATCTTAAAACTGTTCAATTTTATTTTTCCGTTAATCAATTAATATTTTAGTAATAAAAAGTAATCGTATTTAATTAACATAGATCTGCAAGTTTAACAAAATATTCAGCTATTTAAATCCGATAAAAATAAAGAGTAAGTATTTAAAAAGTAACTTACGTGCCCTTAAGGGGTCCACTACTGGTTCTCTTAACTTATTCACTCAAATAATTTATGAATGACATAACCATATAGAATAATTCTGACGTAAATAAATAGTATAGCCTACATATACATTACCGGTCCGGTACCTTTCCTATATAATATCCATAAAATATAAATAAAGTAAGGTACTAAACATTTGACATGATTAAATAAATGAACTCGATATAAGTTTAAAAAATAAAACCTGACAGAAAATGTGCTGATTAAGTCCTTTCTTTAGATAACAACACAGGACATTACAAAAATATTATTTTTAATACAGGATTTTACAATGACATACATTTTACCGATAAACAAGAACGCTCATAGAACTAATTTATTCAAATACTGATAAACAACATGGCGATCGTTCCTATAGACTTTACATCGCAGAAGCGACACGACTTTTTACCTACTATGCTTCATTAGAATTCATACTTTATTTCATATTTTATTATTAGTTAAATAAATAAAAGTAGTAAAGACAATGAATTCTTATGCGTTTATTTAAGCTCAAATAGGCACATCGTCATATTTTCTGAACTTTGACAAATATTAGTTGATGTTATATTATGTATTAAAAATAAATAACACAAACTGGTCATAAAACAGTTAAACAAATTAAAACAATTTCTATAAACACAACGTCAAGTCTGTGTTCACTCACATATTTTTATCTACAAGCGATTTGGTAATGGAACATCTGCATGTTAGTCTTTGATTGTATATGGCGTGGAATATAATAAATAAATAAATGTTTTTTCTATTGTAATATTACGATATTATTACCTATTTATTCTCTTGAACAACAAATAATTTTACTTACTTGACTACTGAATTAGTATTTACGTCCAGATTCACGCTTTGAATCGTATTATCCGAATTATCGTAGTATTAGCATAGCTTCGAACGCACCCACACTGCATAAATGTCGTAGCCTTTCTAAAGTATGCTGCACAGTTTGACGTGCAGTTCACTCGAACAGAAGGAATGTTCGGAACGCCAAATCTAGTACTTAGTACATATATATCGATGGAATATTATGTCCTCTACAGGCCACTGTTGAATTCAGTGTAACGTCACATCACCTATTATATAATCAGCAAACGGTCAAGACGCTTCTAACGATACCTCAGTTGTCAAATTATGATAGGTTATTTAAAAGATTTGCGTAAACACACACAAACATACATGAATGCATAGCCTGATGAAATTATAAACCTTCTTTTGGCATCGTCATAGTCTGGGAAAAAAAATATGACAAAGAAATCTTATTATCTATAAATAACAAAAAATATTTAAACGTAGAAATAACATTGTTTTGGAAAACAAATGTGAAGATTAGTTATGTCCATTGTATAAGGATAAATAAATGAGCATTTATAATGCAGTTTAAAACATTATAGATAGGTGAAAAGGTCATTACTGATAACCTTTTTATTGGAAAATCTAAAATTGATAACGTACAAAGGTGTTGGAGACTATAGCGTCTTAGTGACAAATATTTATTATATTACCAAAATAACTTCTCAAAACCCATTTCGTTCGTGGTTAGTACCTGTAAGAAAGTAAATAATTATTAATACAGAAATATAACGCAATTTAATATAAGTACGTAATTATTTACAATATCTACATAAGAAAGTTACGTTTGCACTAAAATTAATTGGTAAAATTATGATTATTCAAACTAATGGATTAATATATAATACATATTAATTAATATGTACTAGCAACCCGCTTCGGCTTCGAACGGGTAGCAGAGTTATACATATAACTTTATTTACGCGGCGCACGTCATTAAAGGTCCCAGTCGGCATGATTTTTTCTGACATCTTCAATAATCATCGTCATATTTCAGCCAATTTATACAAAACCTAAATGACTTATACACCTAAACCTTCATCATAAATCACTTCGTCCATTGATGAAAACGGTATCAAAATACAATTGGTAGTTATTGAGCTTATCGCGTTCAGATAGACAAACGCGGCGCGAGACTTTGTTTTATAACATGTAGTAATATGTAAAGTAATAAACAATATTCTGTATACTTAGAACTTAATAATGACTTTAATTGAAATCAAGTTTATTTAATTTTGTATTGATTTAAGGTGGCCAATGTTGAAACCATTTCTTACAATGAATATAGAGGAGTTGCAATCAAGAAGGACCTTTCAGTCTATGAATAATATGTATGGTGTTATTGTTGACCTGAACTATTAAATAATGAGCTCTCTAAATTTGTGTATTTCATTATTTTTCTTCTATAATAAAAGTTCAAAAATCGTTTAAATTTATAAAGTCAAACATTGACCAGTAATTGAATATCATCCACCAGCAAGCTGTGCCAAGCTGTAATTGAATACACTCTGATTGGCCAGTTCGTATCACGTTCGATGACGTCACGTCCGGTCCGTCACTGGACAATTTCCAGTCCAATTTCCTATGCAGTCATATGTCATTTCAGATACGACATTTAATTTGAACGGACGTCTTGTTCTATCGTGTTACTGATTTCTCGAAACTGAATACATTATTTCTCAAATAGTACACTAGTTTTTTTGTGACAACATTTCTATAAACGAAGCCTTTGTCGTTAAGTGGCAGCGCAACTGGGAACAGTATTAAAACACGTAGAATCGAATCCTCCTACCTTGTACCTACTTGAACATTTATTGTGTTGCAGTAACTGCATCAAGAACCATTTCTAGGCTTAATTTGTTAACATTATCGACAATATCGATGCTTATCATCGGGTGCTGTTGTGGTTAGAAGTTTCTAAGCTTAAAATGCTACCTTAAAAAAATCTATCACCATAAAATAGTTTTGAATTGTGATGTTAAGCACATACTTAATTAATGGTATTTATTTTTTGTTTTGATATTCACATACTATATACTCATTACACGAAATATATTCATTAATCACATGGTTATAGTAACATCTACTCTATGATAATCATTTGACAAATCACGCTTCAACATTAAATGTATTTAATGTCTTAACCAACTTAAAAAAAAGAGGTTATGTACAATAACAATTAACAACCTATTCCAAACTTCAACATTTTATTTTTATTAAAAAATCAGAAAATAAATCATCGTTTTTATGAATAAAAAATATCTATAAAATATGTAAAACCGTAAGTTTCTCTTGGAAAATTTAATCACTCGAGACGGAGCCTTTGTGATGGGGAATATTAAAACTTCTTTATTTAAGCGTCATTATTCGTTCCGTGTCGATAAATTAATTTAATTTCACTCTGGAAACTTTATTATTAAGCTGAAGTTCTATAACTTCGTGGAGTCGAACGTAAGTCAGAAATCTTACGTAAATTCAACAAAATTAATTGTAGAGGTGATTATGTTTTGGAAATTGATTTATTGTGTGTCCCTTTACGTAAACGTTGGACCTATATACTGTTATATTTAACGTTTATAATCGTGGATAATAAATAATAATAAAAAAATGCCAGGTGCGTGTCTGGTCACGCGTAGTGTAGGTTTCCGTAATTGTCCGTCACAATATGCAGACTTAAGGATGCTTATGTTATACCGGGCCAGGGCTGGGCCGGGCTCTGGTCGGGACATGGTCAAACATTTATAGTATACTTTTGTATGACCTCGGCCGGCCCCGGGCCGGTGTCGCATAACTTACTTAATACAAACGTATACTATAGATGTTTGACCGTGTCCCAGCTAGCGCCCGGCTTGATGTAACATGAATCATCCTTTAGAGAGGGGTCTCAAGGTAATTTTCAATGGATTTTTTACGAAATTACTTCTTCAATTAAATTGTATAGGTTGATTAATTTTCTAATTTTATTAACAATTATTCGTTACAAGTTGAAGCCTACTTACCTCTGATATTTTCCTTTTAACTTCATTATGTGATTACCATGATTTTTTTTCACATACTCAAAACAGCCATTTAGCTGGCAGAGGGTGCGACACTCGATTCTGACAAAAATTAGCACTTGAAAGCTTAATTTTATAAGTTGATTGATTAATACTCGTTACAAGTACACTTACCTCTGATATTTTTCTTTAACTTCATTATATATACTACTATAATGAATTTTTTCACATGTCCAAAAACAACCATTTAGCTGGCAGTGGGGGAGGGTTACTCTTGACTAACAAATTTAAAAACTTTAAAGCTGAACATTTCGGAAACGAAACCTTGCGGATGTACCCTAAACAATTAGAGTTAAGATTATCACTTTGTCGGCGTGATGAATATGCATATCCAAACCAAATTACAGCTCTCTAGTACTATGAATCTCTGAACTAAGCCGCTGACAGACAGACGGACATACCGAAACTATAAGAATTATTTTTGACATCGGAACCCTAAAAATATCTTTATTATTGTCGTTACGAATTTTAAGTTGTAAGTTATCAAAAACAAATAATAATTTAAAGTAATATTATCAGTTTTATAATCTAAAGATAAACTAGTTTCAAAGTACATTATAAACATCATTTAATGGCATTTTTGTACATTCACCATTCTGCCAACGTCACGTGAACAGAATATTTTTCTAATTATTCTTTAGATGTTCAAACATAGCTCTAACAAGGTGGCGGCTTCCTTGTTAAAATTGTCCAGGGAGTTTTTGTTGCAACTTACAATGCATGTTTTTAGTTATTATTTTTAATCCACTACACTTGTGCACAATAATCTGACTACGTCACGAAAAATGCTCCCCAAATTACATAGTATATGGCCAAATAACATGACATGACGAATAAAAATAAAAATCACCACATGACCGGACAAGATGCGGCCAAAAACTCTCAATCAAACAATTATAGACTTGAATAAAAAACGAAAATTGCCTTCATTATTTAGCGTTCGATTCCCGCTAAGTAAAAGCTGTCTACACATAGTGAATCGGTTCCTTAACCCTACATAGATTCGCGGATCTCGAACCGTGAACGATGAAGTAATTTAAAATAGAACATTAATGCAAAACCGAAACATTAAAATTTCTATCAAAACAGGCAGTTAATTAACCCTGTCAATGCACGCGGGACACATCCGACCCCGGCTTCGGCATTGCAATTTCCGTAATAATCTCCGCGGAGTCAGGCGCTTCGGTTTTCTCCGACTTTGTTACGCAAATACACGGGATCTTTAGAATAAGGGATTAATTAACTGTTCTATGACACGGATGATGTAAATGACAAACGCGTATAAGCGTTTTTTTTTCTAATTTAGAATTTCTTTTAGTATCATTAGATTTGTTTTATTAATTTTGTTTGGAATATTGATTTTAATGAGACGTGTTTGTGAAGTAAGTTTGTCTACACAACTGAAACTTAATAATAAAATAATTGAGGAGGAATAGTATAGGCTATTTAGCATTAGTCTACACCTCTCAACAAACCTTAAATATTGATTTTTGTTAAGTAAGTGGGAAGAAATAGCCCTCCCTTACTGTTTTATCCGCGTGCGCTAGCGTAATGGTTAGTGATACGTAAATACAATGTTCTACAAAAATATGACTCCTTAGTACATCTAAAAAAGTCCGCGACACCATTTGTCTATCTTTTATACATAAGCCATAAAAAGGTATTTTGTAACAAAGTTTTCTTGAAAATTGATTTCTGAGCATTATTATGACTATCATGGCATATTAATCCTTAAGAACGAAAGTTACTTCATTATTAAGATAATTTTATGTAGATAAACTTTGCATTTTATAGCATGTTAATTAGACGAACATTTTGGGAGATAATGTAAAATTAAGAAAAAAGGTGTGTGCGATTCACACACGATAGAAGTGAAACTTCATTTTAAAAGACATTTTCTATTTTATTTAAACAGTGTACAATATACATACACACCGATATTTACTCTCTCGCTCTGGCTCACACAAAGAGGAGAGACCGATGTGCGTTAAACGTTTAACGTTTAACGCTTGGAAGTCGCATAAGAAGTTTCACTTCAATAATTCAACACTCGGCTCGGGTCTATGACTATAGGTGTAGTGGAGCGAACGAGCCTTGTGAGTTGTGAAGTATAAATCATTAATCAGCGATTTCTTTTAAATTAGACGCGGGTGAAACCGCGTCGCACAACAAGTTATATACAAGCGAAATACCACTCAATCAATCATCACGAGATCTCTTAACAGGCCCGATTGACTTGAAATTTAGCATAGTCACTCCTTTCGCGTTGTACACACGTAGTCACTAAGAACGGATTTTACGAAAGTCCTATCCAAAGTTTTAACGCGGGTGAAACCGTGAGTCACAGATAGTAGCAATGTAATTTCCATTTTTCATATTTCGTTACTGAGATAAGTAGATACTATACAACTTGAACATCATAAAAAATAAAATAAATGCACTGTTAAAAATAACTTCAATACTATACTTGATATCCTAAAATTATTGTATGATCAAAGAGTATTTCCTTGAAGGGCTCAAATTGAGTTGCAGTGTACACACCGGCCTCAGTTAAAATGTTTTTCTTCTTTCTCTTTACTTCGCTATATTTTATTCAATTTATATGTGAGTTCAAAGCGCTAGAAGTGTATTTTATAAGAGTGAAATTGTTTATTTTGCATGTAAATTGGACTTACTTTTTAGTTAGTTTTAATAAATTAGAGTTGCATAAGGTTATGCATGGATTTTTAAAAGTGGATTTCTTTTACGAAGTGTAGGTGTATGATGTTTTTAATACATTTTTATGAGAGGGAAAGGGATGAAAATTAATACGTGGCTCCCGCTGGTTTGCAAGTTAAAATACTTACATTATTATGTACTTGTGTGTAAGCTTACGGGTACAAATAAAGAAACACATATTTTGAAAACTAAAAAAACTAGTTAAAGGGGTGAATAAATTAAATAATACTTATATAATTAAAAATAAATTATGATATAATTATATCATTATATGACTAATGATTAAAATAATCTTAAATAATAGATTAATAATTTCACGCAGAGTCGCTTAAATAAGCTAGTATGTAATCCTGAAACATACCTGAAGATAATTCAAGACCTTCAATGTAAAATGTACTATAAGTTCTAGTAACTAGATTTTTATTTAAATATACTGCTTCTTGTTCCCAATTTGTAAAATGTTGAGCGATTTTTAGCTTCTCTTAGGGCGGGTGCTACAGAAAAGTATAGTGACTTGCTTCTTTACAAACGGACACAATTTTCAGCAATAAAAAAACCGACGAATAAAAAAACTTCAAAGATTGATAGTAAAGTTATTGATAGGTATGAATTATTTTCAGCTATATTCAGTTCATAGTTTATGTATGATATTTATCAAGTTATTAAGTTAAGTTATTTCATAACCCGAGACCCTTAAAAAGCAGGGGCGAAATATTGCCTGTAAAAGTCACGGTTAGTACCTTAATTTTGGAGCGTAACTTTTTTATTACAAAAATTTATTTTGACACTGAAATTCAAGAAGAATTTTCCACGTAATTTATACACTTTACGACGAGAAAATATACGAAGTAGACATTATTTTCTTTCATGAGTATTTTTACTATATTTATTTGGCTGTGAGAGATATTTAAAGGAAATATTTGGTGATTAAGCTCATTATTAAATGAGTGTCATATGCTTGGGCTTAGATTCTACAGTCTAACCATCTTCTGTTTAGTAAATCATAATACCTTACATACTAAAAAACAGTTATTTTACAGTCAATAAAAAATATTAATGTTATCTATACCTATATAAAAATGGATGTTGGTATTTGTGTGATTGATTACCATAAAAGTTGGTAGATCTAAGTGTTTTTTGCATGGAGAAGGCTTTATGCTCTCCCTGAAATGGTGGCGCTGAAGTTGAGTTTTTGACTATTGAAATGGTCCAGTTACTTTTCAATAATACATTTGAAAGAAACAGCCAAGGAGTAAAAATTGTGCAGTATTTTAATATGCTTTTGTTTGTTTGTGAAAATTTTAATAAATGTATTTGTTTTTCTTTAGGTATTTACCCGTAAACAAAATATATACTTCAATTAACCAGGGCCAATCTTAATAAGTAACAATGTTAATTATAATAACAATGGTGAGTTTACGGTTAACCAATCAAAGGTGAAGCTTAACCGGTAACTGGGTAAGACCGGAGCGCGACGCGGCGCAATCGGCTGCGCTAGTAAGCGGGCTGAAGTCGTGCCGCGCATAACATTACCGATGAAGCTTCAGCGAACGGTTCTTCCGATTTCCTCACTAACGTACTATTACTTTCGACGATATTCAAATGTGTTCCGATGTTAATTGTGTGGGTGCTATACGAGTTCATTTAGCTTCTGTTTACTGTTTGCTTGAAGTGTCATATTATGTAAGTAAGCTGTGCCCGCGGGTCCACTCGCGTTGACTACAGAATTCTGCCAGTCGAGTGCACACGCGAGTTATGCTGCTTGAAAAATGCTTATTTAAGGTGATCCTTAAAAGATAGACATACGCTATCTCTGACGTTTTGTAGGTCTTTTTAAGATCTACAGTTATGTAGATATTACTATACTATATACATATATTATGTATATATTTCTTATGGTTTATTGAGCGGCGACCGCCGATGAAATTCGCTCTCTCGAACCTTCACGCTAGGATCCTAAGGCACGGAGCAGTAACATTTAACGTCAAGCAATTCGGAAAAGTGTAGGCAAGTACGGGAAGTGAGAAAACAGCGATAGGCTAGACGGGTGCGTTGACAGCGGCGCGGTGAAGAGTTGGTCGAATCAATTTATCACAGGTTAAGCCGTGAGGCTCAGCTAGTTATATTAATAAAGCGATGATTATTAGAGACTAATCCTATAAAAGAAAAATAATGTTGAGAGAATTCAGTAGATATAATATTGTAAGGGTCTTAGTAAAAGTGAAAAAAATACAATTCTCGAAATCTCAGGAATCGTCTGAAATATACCCGAAAAAACGTGTATTTAGTCATAGGTTCGACGAAGTACACGTACAAAGCCTTATCACGTTGACTGTTAACAAACAACGGGCTATAAATCAAACGTTTCCCACCTTTTAAAAACGATGACCTAAGCTGTTTACAACATGTTTAAAAGTACACACACCTTCTAGAGATTTCGTGATCCTCTCATTTGGGTATATACGCGAGTCGTATCGCGAGCCACAACAGTTCTAATTTCGAAAGCGAAGTGGAAGCAACAAGCGATATAAAAGGAGACATACAAGAGATATAAAAGAGGACCATGCAAGTGATTCTACAAGTACATTCAAGGAGCGATTTGTAAGTTTGTGTTTTAAATTTCATTTTGTTTTTCAGTACGAATAAATTGTTTACGTGAAATATAACGGCATTTCACTACCCACGGGTATAAAAATATTAATCCTAACATTGCTTTTAAATTACTTAAAGTATCAATAGCATTTTTTTTTCTCAAAAGTTTACAATGGTCTTTTTACTTTTATACCTCTCAAATATATCATATAGTATTTAAAGCAAAGTATGAAGGTATATAAATGGACCACCTAACCATTCGTTAGGCATATGATGGCAACCGGGTCGGGCGCTGACTGGCAACAAAGATAAGTGCTCTCTGCTTCGCTAATAGGAGCTAAGCGTTAATAAATCAATACTTGTACCAAAATATGGGAGTCATTACCTTCGTGCCAGAACAACTGGCTGGATACAGTACACATTCGGATGGATATTTGAGGGTTCAATTTTTTATGTTACCAAAGAACAAAAATGTTGAATTCACGGTTCTTCTTTTTCGGATTAAAATAAATCGATATAAGTAAATTAAACGAAAATAATTTTCATTACAGCCTAACCCTATAGAGATGGGCTTAAAATATATAAATATACTAGTTGTGACCGCGGCTCCGGACGTGTTTATTACGTAGTATTTTTAATGGTTTGTAGGTTTAGTGTTATAGTTACAATCTCACCTGATGTTAAGTGACGATGTGGTCAGACTTAAGTTATCTCTTAAATTTGTTAAATAATTTAGCATGGGGTTATTGTGGGAGATTTCCTCATGGTAGGAAGGGCACCGTGTAAATTTATTATTAGAAGACACAAAGTCCCCGATTAAGTTAGGGATGTCGTAAGGAATTTAAAAAAAAAAGAGAAGGGTGGTCTAAGATGATCTGGGCGCTCTGGGACTGGCCCTCAAGTACAGCTCTCGAAATATAATTACAGGTGCTTGGATACAGATTTTCGACTTGAGGGTGGTAGCTAGCCATGCGAACATTAAACAATGAACTGACGCCATGTTACATCACGAAATTTTGTTTCCCCGAAAGCACAGGTTCATTATAGGATACGATTTCGTTCCAACGTTGATCGACGCGGTGTCCGAACACGCTAACACTGAGCCATTATTGCTTATATATATACACATACATATATACATATAAATATATATAAAAGAAGCAAAAATAATTCGCATAGTTTCCTAACCCTATAGAGATAGTATTAAGATATACATACCTAGTAGAAGTAACTAGGACCAAATTCAAATTATCAATAGAGATACCTATAGCTTAAAGACAAATAGAAAACTTTGACTTATTACATATAAAAATACTTACAATTAAGACGTTTTCTTAATCAAAATGATTATATTATAGAAAAATTATATAACACAATAAACCATCGCAAGCCGGTACAGAACGTTTTTCAACGGTTTCAGAGAAATAAAAAAAAAAGATTAATTACATGAATTAATTACGGAGCCATCTTGGAGTATAACGAAAGAATGTCACAATAATAAATCAAAGAGAGGCGAGATTAACCGGGGCATATCTACACCTTAACCGGATTTTACCGGGTAGGTATCGTTCGACGTGCTTAGAATAGATTAACGTATATTTTGAGCCTTAGGAAGATTTTTTTATCCGAAAATCCGCGTGTACGATTATTTGAAATTTCGAATTATATAAAAAATACTAAGTTGAACTAGTGACTTTCTCAGTATAAAATAAGTGATATCTGAAACTTAAAAGCCGGTGAAATTATTATATAAAAATGGTTCACTTATTTTTAAGGGTTCGATTTCTAAAAACGGTAAAATAGTTAAGCGTTGGCCCGTGACTTCGTCTCCGTTTTCATTGAAAATAAGCGACGCGCACGCCGGCTATTATAAACTGGTTATACTAACACATCTTCGCGGGTATGTACGTAACTCACCAAAGATTCATAGCAATCAGATGAATGGTTTAGGAACAGAAAGTGTACAAACAAACATAGAAACATTTAAATATTTATATTAATTATTGTATAATATTTTATACTTTTATACATATGTAATTAATTACTAATAATTTAAGACTTATATTTATAAACAAGTCATGATATGAAAAATGATTTTCAACGGGCAATAATTATTAAACACGCTTACAAAATTTCGTGTCTATGCTGCTAACCGTTGAGGAGTTCCCATCCTCGAAAGCCAACATTGGGTGCAGCAGCCAAGCTATAGTGAAATTTAAGACGAGCAATCAAATTGTGTATACAAAATTTCGTGTCTAAGCTTTTGCCCGTTAAGGAGTTCTTTTGCCTGGAGCATTGGCTCCATTGGCTAGGATTGCCTAGGTGTGGAACTAGGTCACGCTTATCACAAAGAACCATTTTCGTCGAAACTGAATCAATATGTAAAATTTCAACTCCGTAAGATAATAGGAAGTGGGTCAAATTTAACTTGCAAGATTTGATTACACCAATACATGTGAAACTAAATAAGAGCTTGTAAAAAATGTTTTGTTGCATATCATTTTTCACTTTCGCGTTACTCACTTGTCAACCAGGAGTAATTAATAATTAAATAATTATAAAACAGCGGTATATTACACGTTATTTTTTATTTTGGCCTTTCTCAATGTTAATGTTTATAATTTTAAAAATATTGTTTTTAATTATTACTTAAAATAACATTGAGACATGCTATTTATTTTAATTAAAAATAAGTTAAAAAATCTCATACGAGTGTTTTAGAAAGTTTGCGTTAAAATGTAGGTGTTGAAGTTAATTCTACACTATTTTTTAATAATAAACTTTAGGTTTTACTAAAGCGCCACTAATCCATGCGTTAATTGAGCATTTCCCAGTTATTCGGTTCGTGATGTCGCCGCCCTACCGGCCGATCCGATTCATTTGAATTCGTACCACAATCCTACCTCTCTTAATATTTGTATTCAAAATGAATATTTTATTCTGATCAAATTCAAAAAAAACTATTCTGTAATTTTTTTATCCGTATTAATTTACAATCAGGAACAATATACTCGTACATATGCATATTTTTAAAGAGTAACCGGGAGTATACTTTTAAAGGTATATAAGTATATTTTAGTAAGTATATAAAATTATCATTTCTTAAAAATATACTAAAATTTTATAGCTATTTACAAATTTAATTTAACGATTTTTTTTTTTTATTAAAAGATAATGAAAATTTTATGTTTAAATAGCAGTTAAATAAAGAGAAACACATCGATTGTCATGGAAACATTTCATGAAAGATGAAATAACAAAAAAGAAACACTACAATTGTACTTGGCCAATCTCAGCCTTTTGACGAGTAAAGTGTATTTCCACACGAAACTATTTTATCTACTTTCAATGGGGCACTAAAACGTTTCCGAGTTAAATTTTACACTTGCCAACGTGGGGAACACAAATAAATCGGCCGATTTAGAAGCTCTAGTCGTAGCTGAGGCTGCCGACGAAAGACTCCTATGGGGAGTGGTTCAAGTTAAACGCGTAGTTTACTCGTGAAATAAAATTGACATGTGCCAGTGGATGTCCTTTTTCAGGCTGTGTGTACTATAATTTATACTAATATCATAAAGGTCAATGGTTTTATTGTTTATTTGAATGCGCTAATCTCGGAAACTATCGGTCAGAATTAAAAAAGTATTTTTATAAAATTGCATCATATTCATTTATTAAAGAATTTTATAGCAGTTAAACGGTCGGCTTTATATGTCTGACATTCTTTGAAGTCTTCATTTTGGCTAACAAACTTTGATTAATTTTATAAGCGTATAAGTTTACGTATACTTCAATTGTATGATTTCACAAACATTCTAAATTACTGTTTAATTTTTGAAAGAGATTCCTTTCGCTTATAACTTGGAATATAAATTCTACTTCGGCGTTCAGGTATTCCCTACATTATTTTACTGTAGGACGGGATGGTAAGCGGTGGCTAGCTCCAAAGGCCCTGATTGCAGGCTTTGCCGTAATTTAGATCGAACTATATCTAGATTAAGACTTCTCAGTTAAGCTTCTTCACTTTGAAAAGGAGATTAGCCACACCTACGCTTCTTACAATCAAGGATTCAGTTGTATGATTTAGTTGAAAATTGTAATATTACGGATTGCCTTCCTATTCCAAATACTATTCAATTCCTTTAAACTTAACAATTTTTGGGCAAAAAAAAAATAAAGACGGGCCACGATTTGAATCTATGATTGAAGACTTCTTTGGGATTCATCGTAAATTAGTCATACATCTGCGCTGGTTTCGATAAATTTATTTATACTTATGTTAGGTATTTCTATTAGATGGTATTAAAGTGAAAAACCTCCACTTTGCTTCTATACCTTTTACCGTTTTTTATAATATAATACAGCTAAAAGTAAAAGTACTTGTATAGCAAGGATAACTTCGTGGTAGTAACAATCAGACTAAATATTATTCTCTCACCAAAATAATTATTTTTTGGCAGAAATTTAGCCATTGAACAAGAAATTGTTGTTGCTTGTTCGAGACACTTTAATCTTCGCATTCGAAATCGATTGCTCTGGCCTAGAATATCGAATTTAGCTACAATTTGTAGATAAGTATACAAGAATATTCGGTTTCGGATTTCAAATATCTATTACTTTCTGTGTATGTCACAGGAAATATTCGTATTTTCGTTGAGGTTAAAAATATAATTATTACTGTTTTTAATATTATATTATTTACTATACTATATGACTGCGACCTCTTTCACGTGAATATGATATTCTACGGGTAGTGCGTGCCTTATCTAGATTAAGAGTGGACGCTTTCGTTTTTTAAATTGTAATTTTATCGTTACTATTGCTCAGCCGTTATGGAAAAACGTACCTAATGACATATATGCTTGATAACTCTCTGAAATGTCCTCTACTTGCCAGTTAAAGTCCTGATAAAAACAGTTAAACTATTTTGGAGATTAGCCCGGACATAGAAACAGACAGAAAACCGCGAGTTTTAATTTCGGTGTTGAGCAAACAACCATATCAGTTTAACAAAAAGCTATTATTTCTAAATTATAGACAGACAGTTATGAAGGATCAATATTATAATTTATCTATTGTATAGTTATTTAAAGAGGCTATACTCATATATTATATTCTTGGATCGAGAGTAACACTATGGTCCTCATGTGACGTTCTGTCATACCGCAAGATAACCAATGTACAGTATTGCAATCTTATATTACTTTGTCTCCGATACTCTTTGGCTAGTCAGCTAGTTTGCAACTTGTAAAGATCTAGGAATATAATATATTCTATAGAATATAATGTATTGAATCTTTTTGGACTATAATCACCCAAAAGCTGTGATTTCTGGATGCGTTTTCATTTAAGGTTATTAAAGATTAGTGGTTTAATAATGATATCATAGATTGCTTATTATAGACTGATCATGAAAGACACATACAATTTTTTTGTCTGTTCTGTGTCCTATTTAACTCAAAAGGGCTTGACCGATTTTTATGAAATTTTCTACACGGGAAAGCTCATGTCGTTTCTCAATTGATATGATACGATAATAATCAATAAGAAATCAATAAATCAATAAATCAATAATAAAGAATAATCAATAATACCTACTTGCAGAAAACGGCTAATACTTAGCCGAATTTTATGTAAAAAAGTTTACACTATAATACGAAATGAAAATAATTATTGCGTATTTTACGCCTTCAGTATATTCAGTAATGAAAATATTTACTATCCACTGGATTTAATTCGAATACGTTGTCGTACCGAACCTTACTTTACAGCACTGTGGAATTATGTAGACACGTTGTACGTGACTATTGAACGTGCGTTTGTCCTTGTCGAAGATGATACTGCACGAGACAGTATTATACACTACTGATCTCCCTATAATATATGATAATGTGAAAGTTGTATTAATAAATAATTTATCCGAAATTTCTTTGCTACTTCCGTCTGCGACAGATGAATAGTAGTTTCATCTCACATAAACGGTTTGAATTTAAATAGATTTGCAAATAAAAATGTAAATGTAAATGAATTTCTTAAATAAGCCAAAATAATAATAATAAAGATGATAATATGTTTATATTCAATATTTTCAATGACTCTACAGCCGATTTGGAAGGCGCTGCAGTCCTTTAAAGAAAAATCGACAAGAAACTGTCTGTCCGGATTTAATTCAAAACCGACTTGACCGATTTCTATGAAATTTTGTACACGGAAAGTATACGAGTATGTAATTCCTCAATTATTGATAAATGTGTGTGTGTGAATTGTCAATAATATATGTAAAAATAAAATTACGACGAAAATAATTACCGCATAATAAACTCATGTGGCTTAAGTGACAGTGAGCGGGCCACGTAACTCATAGAACGGGTGGCCGATAGGGCCAAAGAGTTTTCAAGTTCAAAGTGTTCTCGAGTGACGACCACGTAACGGTTATCCAAATAAAAGGTGGTCGTTGTAGCGATCTTTGGGGGAAACCTATGTTCAGCAGTGGACGTATTTCGGCTGAAATGATGATGACGAAACTCTTGCGGAGCACTGCTAGTAGTAAAATAAAAGAAGGTGGCTACAATATTTATCAAGCCCTGATCCTCCTTCTTCTATGGCTACCAATCCAATCACTGTTGAAGATCATTACTGCCATTATGTGATTCAGTGATCTTCATTTTCATAAATCGATTCCATCTTCTGTTTATATCCCCCTATATACTTTCAGTGTCGTTAAAGCGACATAATTCGGAATTCGTATTAACTTTTTACGAGTATCGGTTAACTGTTAGGGAATCGTGTCTGGCCGATATTGGACAATATTTGACACTTAATAGCTATAGCCATAAAAATTTACTCGGACATAAGTTGATTTCATGCTTAACCGTCATCAATCGTTCACGTTTTATATTAGATTGAGTTTTTGCTAGAATACTCTAAGGCCCGGCACCGACTGGCGGTACGGCATGGCTTCCCTACATATAAGCGCATACTGACTGTAACTAGGCCGCAGTATCCATAGGCATACCGAGGCGCCCTTAGGCATAGACATCGTGCTTATGTCTAGCTTCTTTTCACAATAGTCATAACTCTTCTTCAGACTGCTCTTTTTTTTTTTTTTTTTTTTTTTTTTTTTTTATAATAGCTCGGCACATTGACTGTACTGTACCTGATGGTAAGCACACTACAATCCAAACACAACAACGACCACCAAGAGATCGCAATCCATCGGTGGTCGCCGCTGTCATGCCGGCCTGCTTAAATATCTCTTCACGTTACGCTTGAAGGACCCGATGTCATAAGAAGGAGGGAACACACCGGCTGGGAGACCGTTCCACAGCTTCACGGTACGACAGAGATAAGACAAAGCGAACTTTTTAGTTCGTGCCGAGATGGAAGTTACCGTAAAACTGTGATTCCGAAGCCCAGCGCGTGTGGTTCTGTTATGGAAAGGAGAGGAGGGAATTAGGTGAAACAGCTCTTCAGAACACTCACCATGATACAGACGGTAAAACACACTTAGCGAGGCGATGTTCCTGCGAAGCTGAAGTGGCTCGATGCAATGGGTAACGTCTGCATCATTAACAATGCGAACAGCCCGTCTCTGTAACCTATCCAGGGCATCGAGGAGGTACTTTGCGGATCCATCCCAAAGGTGCGAACAGTATTCCATACACGGCCGAACTTGTGCCTTATAAAGAAGGTACAGTTGACCGGGCGTGAAAAACCGTCGCACCCTGTTCAGGATCCCTAGTCTCCGAGATGTAGTGGAGATGACACTCCCGATGTAATCCCTGGAGTTGAGGTCGCTGCGAATATCCACACCTAGGATATTGAGGCTGTCACGCATTGCTAGTGAGACGTTCTGAAGAGTGGGGAGGGGAGAAAACGGAGACTTTTTTGAGGAAAACGCGCACACCTGAGTTTTCTTGGCATTGAACTCAACCAAGTTACTTGCTCCCCATGTAGAAACACGTTGCAAGCATTGGTTAAGTTCAATGACAAGTTCCTCCCGTCTCTTTTCTGTTTCTTCCCGACCACATGAAGGCTTGCTATAATAGCACCCATGAATGGTGCTGTCATCTGCATAGCAATTAGTATGACCTAAAGGTAACATATCATTGATATGCAGAAGAAACAGAGTGGGCGAAAGCACAGAGCCTTGAGGAACTCCAGCGTTTATCGACATGAACTGCGAATCACATCCTTCCACAAGGACACGAATTCTGCGTTCATGTAGAAAGCCGGAGATCCAGTTGCAGAGGTTGTCGGGAAGTCCATACGCCGGAAGTTTAGAGAGAAGACCACGGTGCCAGACCCTATCAAAAGCCTTAGCTATGTCAAGACTGATCGCCAGAGCCTCGCCATGCTTATCAATTGCCTCCCCCCAGCGGTGCAGTACATATGCCAGAAGATCACCCGTTGATCGATTCTGGCGAAAGCCATATTGACGATCATCAATCAAAGAGTGATCCTCTAGGTAACGGACAAGCTGGGTGTTGATGATCCGTTCCATGATCTTGCACAACACTGAGGTTACGGCAATTGGACGGTAATTGACAGGGTCAGATCGATCCCCCTTCTTGGGGATCGGTTGCACATTAGCCTCTCTCCAAACCCGAGGCACGACACCAGAGAGGTAGGACAGGCGGTAAAGGCGCGTCAACACTGGAGACAACTCAGCTGCACATTTTTTAAGTACAACCGCTGGGATACCGTCCGGACCACTGGACTTCCGAACATCGAGCGATCGCAATTCTCTAAGCACGTCACATTGCCTAAATCGTAACTCAGACATTGTGACACCGCAACTGGGAATTATAGGCGGTTGTGCGTTGCGATCATCGAGCCGGGAATTAGCTGCAAAGAGATTGGCAAGTAAAGTTGCTTTCTCTTGCGGCTCGTGAGCCAGTGATCCATCAGAGTACCTCAGCGGGGGCAATGCTGGACGACAGAAATTAGCTTGCACGGCTTTGGCCAGACTCCAGTAAACTCGACTATTAGCCGGTTGACCTATGAGATCATGACCTATCCGTGCAATGCGCTCGGCATCCGCTCTAATGTAGGCCCTCTTACAGGCCTTGGTGGCAGAGTTGTACGCTGATTTTAGGGACTTTATATTGGGATCCTTGTGTGCGCGACCCCTGGCCCAATCACGATACGCAACTTGCTTCTGACTTACAGCATCAGCGCAATCGCGATTGTACCAAGAGTGTCCTCTGCGATTACAGACGATATCGGAAGAAGGAATATAATATTCCATTGCGATTCCAATCTCGCCTGCAATTGCTTCAGCAATCGCTGAAGGATCTTTCCCATCAAAGCAGCGCTGCCGCCAAGGGATGGATGCAAAATAATCCCGCATTCCATCCCAATCTGCTGACGAATAGTGCCAAACTTTACGCCTAATCCTTACGCAGGGTGGAGGCGGAGCGCGTGGCACAGACGTCGTAACCAGGCAGTGGTCCGATGTGCCCAAGGGCGCATTAACTGACACAACATACCCAGTTGGATGGCTCGTCAACAGAAGGTCCAGCAAAGAGGGCGCATGACCGTCAACATCGGGAATCCGGGTGGGCTGGACTACCAGTTGTGTCAGGTCATTAGTTAGAGCGAATGCATGGGCAGTTCGTCCTGCATGGTCTGTCTTGGAGGAACCCAACCACGATTCGTGGTGTGCGTTAAAGTCCCCCAAGGCAACCAGTTCCGCAGTAGGAAACTGCTCCTGTGCATCATCTATTGCCTTGCTCAAATACTCAAAGAGCCGAGTAGTCTCGTCATCCCCGTTATGGGATCTGTAGAGGCACACGTAGATTCGGCTTTGAGTGCCCAGGTCTACGTGTACCCAGAGGACGGAGAAGGAAGGGTCCTCCTTGCAGCGCAGACGGCGACAACACACGTCTGACCGTACATACACACATACTCCGGCTTTTGCTTGAAAGTTCTCCTCAAGCAGGTAGCCGGGGTAGTGTAAGTAAGATGTATCGGCCGGACGGCGGATCTGAGTCTCCGTCAAGAAGAGCATAGCAGGCTGAACCGTCTCAAGGTGTTGGTGGACGGCATTTAAGTTGGAGTGGAGTCCACGGATGTTAGCGAACTCCATCGTAAATGCGGCGTGGGGGTTGTACACCGCTGTCGAACCTGCTTGCTTTTTTTGCGCTGCCATTGGGTTTGAAGGAAGAAAGAAGAAAACGTGAAGAGCGAGTGACCTTCAACTGAGCATTGAGATAACCAGCGTGATACGCCGACTCCTTATAATACATGAGAGAAATACACTGATCCGGCGAACGGAAGGGCCCCCGTACCCTCCCGGAATAGGTCGCCGGGACCCCAATCCGGTCACCAACCGGCACGACGAGCCTACCCGAGATTATTCGCGGCATGGTGAGGCAGCCTCTCATGGTGGTTATCCATGATTGGGCCTCTGTACTATACCGCGGGCGGCCAGCGGGAAAACCGTTTCTACGGGTCTCCCTGGCCGCCGGGTCAATGCAGCCCCCCCAGGCAATGAGCCATTGGAGAATCCCACCAGCATCCGTGCCAAGCCGAAAGTCACTCGTTAACTGGATATGCACAGGCTGATCCCGAAACGCGACTGGCCAAAGCGAGTCACTATGACGGGCTTTACACCTCATACATGGTGGTCGCGACCCAGTTGGGCAAAAAAACCCTACCACCCCGCTATCGCCATTACCTCGTCCGTTGCTCAGCAGGGTGCACCACGTGCAGGTGAGGTTGGCTTGGGCGTCTCAGTGCTATAGATGTTATTTGACGCCCCTTACACCCCAAGTCAGATGTCATAACGTTGCAATTTAGTTGCGCTGTCTTGTCTCAAGGGAGGAGAACGCGTTCCGATAGCTTTCAACACTGTATGTCTATGCTTACAACTTCAACTTAAACGTTGTTATTAATTTCATCAAAGTCTATTATTAATAATTAGTGAAAAAACCCTTGCTGTGCAACACACGCCAATAGGCGTCGGGCCTAAACGTACGAAATTGCTATAAATTCAACAACATACCGCCGCTAGAATTGCAAAAAAATTGAATTTGTAATTGTTATTGTTTGTATATTTATTTTACACGCGTTTGATGTAGGATCAGAGATTTAATTCCAACAATACACATTGCTGTGTATTAATTATGTATTTAATGTTAGGAGACAAAATGACTTTTTTTTATTTGCTTGCCCCTTTTTAGTTTATTTCGTTTTTATCATTTAATGCATTCTCTATTTTGTTTCTTTGTGTTGTTAGTTGATAATACAAATCTGTATTTTTTTTCTAATTATTCAATTGTTATTATTATGATTTTATAATAAATTATTTTCATTGATATATATTATTAAAACAATTATTTGTAAAAAAAATCCTATATTATATTCCCGTTAAACTAATCGTTAATCTGATGTAGTTAAACCAACATTTATATAATTTTTCGTACTGGTTATCACTGTAAGATGATTTATTCCCACATATGAGATAGAGAAAAAAGTTCTTCCGTAGAAATTTATTTCTGGAACTTCGTTATGCGTTTCGTTTACTGGGACAGCTTATAGTTATAAAGTGTGAAACTTTAAGACTTTATGAACTGAGGCATCCAAGCTAACCTCACCTACAGGTAGTACACCATGTTCAATGACGACCGAGGTAATGGCGATAGCGGGGTTGTAAGACTGTACAGACCAACTGTATCGTGTATATTGCAACCACCATCCACATAGTTGTAAACCCGTCATAATGATAAACTTATGCGCGTCGCGTTTCGGACCCAGCCGGTACATATTAAGTTTCTATTTACTTAGACTTGTATGACAGCGGTACAACAGAATTTTGTTCTCTCGGTATTCACCACTATTTTTGGATTGTACTATTCTTATCATCAGTCATTGTTCCATCACTTTGCTGTTGAGTCACTTTACAACTTGAGTCAAGTCTTTGGTTAATTTTGTGCCATTATTGATTCCAACTTACAAATAGTAACAGCAGACCCCTGGTCAATCAAAACCAAATAGGCACCGAAATTATATTAAGACATTTGTGCCGGTACCTAATTTTTACTGTAGCCACACATAGCGTGCTATGAGGGCATTAATCGGTTTTAACGCCGACTGTGAATTTTGTTCAGATTTATTCATCCTGCCTCCCCCTTTGAACTGCATTGCAGGGGGGTACTTAATCCTTAATACGACAGTACATTAATTGTTACTATGTGTCTTGAACTAAACAATCCTAAAACATGTTCAAGGTTTAACTGTGGCAGAATCACTGCCAAAACTATTTCTGATGCAAAGCGAGAGTACTCGCGCTGTTCTGTTCTGGACCTTGGTAACACTGGAACACAAGATGTGGAGTGTCTTACAATTAAATTAAATTTAAATTTACATTAAGCTCTGCCACATACGCATTATATAAAATTTGCCAGTACAAATGTTGCAACAGCTTTAGGTTAGTCTCCTTCGCTTACTTCCACGGTTCTTACGTTATTTAATTATGGAGGACAGTAGCTAAGGTAGAACATCATTTCAGCAAATAGACGCCCACAGCCGGACATAAGATCCCTTCCCTAAAGATCGCCAAAACAGCGGCTTTCTGCAAACTTTACCAGGTTCCTAAGGTAAATGCCATATTTATATTACAAAAGTGAAAAATTCAAGACTCTACAACATGGGTTCTCACGGATCACTAAAGAGCATGTTTCAGGAATTTAATATTCTAATTTCTCCGTCCCAATATATCCATGATAATTTAATCTATGCTCCCAAAAATTTTATGAGCGTGATTTTGTAAACGACTGGTAAAGTTTTAAAACCCGAATTAAAAACAAATTACTCATCCCATGTTTTAGACTCAGCAAGGTCAATAAAAGTTTTTAAGTAAAGGTGTTAAGTTCTATAATAAGGTTCCTTAATATATTATCGATTTGCTAGACAATAAGATTTAAGCACCACGTTAAGCCAGTTTTACTGTCAAAAGGCTATTATAGGATGGATTATTACGTGTCTGGACATCTGTCCATCCACTATAATAATATAATTAATAACTATGAACATTATTTACATAGTTTAAAAAAAAAGCTGATCGATTTTTTATTTTATCGTTGTAGGTTTGGCGTTACGGCCACAATCTCACCTGATGTTAAGTGACGATGCGGCCCAAGATGGTAGCACGCTAAACCTAGTGGAAGACTGGCTCTCAAGTGCAGCTGCCGGAACACACCTATTGGTGCTTGGCGGCAGATTTTCAACTTGAGGGTGGTAGCTAGTCAGGCGGGCATTAAACGTTCGAGTTCTTCCTAGTTCGAGTTTCTTCCCGGCTCTTCTCGATGACTGGGATGTTTTCCGAAAGGGTTATCATAGTATTTTAACGTTCAGAAGTGTCTTCTTAAAGCCTGAATTTAATAAAGAATTTTTGATTTTGATTTGAAATATATCTATCATATATATGATATGACATAGAATTAACCAATACTATAGTGTATGCACTGATATTCAGACTTATTGTCGGACTTAAACAAAATCTATTTTCTAAGACCTGATCATAGATTCGGCAATTAGAAATAACAATACCAGGCACAAAAAAAAACAAATTAAAAATGAAATGTAAAAATTCATACCACATTATTTATGAAAACGATTGTTGTATTATGTAAAAAGAGAATTAAAATATTTGCCTACGACCTTACAACTAGAAATTGTCACAACTTTAAAATGTTTGTCGGGTGTAATATAAATGGAAATGTGTGATCAATTTTCTTGACTAAGACCAGAATATAATGCCTAAAATAAAGCTTAACTTAAGCGGCGTGCTTAAAATTAAGCTCGAAGTCCTCCGAAAGTCCACGTTAAGTTTTAAAAGCCGAACTAAATATCCTCGCTACTTTTATTTAAATATGAGAGCGGTCTATTTCTTTTAAGACAAGGTAAATAAACAATTAAAACGTAGTATTTTAGTGTTCAAGTAAAATAAGTAACATTAAGTACGTACTTACTCCGGATGCGGAAAGAGCAATGAAAATAATTTAATGGCGCAGAAACAAGAGTTGTTTGGAGAAACAATGATGGAGAAACAATGTAGCCAACATTGTTCGAATTGAATTTTTTATAGCAGATCACTGCAAGTGAACGAAACAATCTAAACACGATTTTCGTGTAACACTTAACCAGGAAAGCAAAAGGAAAAGTCAATAAATACCATATACAAATTACTGTAGAGATACCTCAAAATACTTTGGACCTTCACCTTGGAACAGTTTAAGATGAGAAAGAAAATGTATAATTGATACTGTAGATGATTTAAATATTTACTAATTTATTCTAATAAGAGAAACAGATAGAAAACAACTATAATACCACATTGAGCTTAAATAAAGTTGTATTTAGATATACAGCCACACTTTAAATAAACTGCCACATTCTAAATTTGCAACCGGCAGACATGGTTAAGGCACGTTTAACACGCGGGAAAAGGGGATTATCTCATGATTCCTTTACTTACGCTGTGACTCCGTCATCACTCCGTTAAGTTTCTCTTTCATGGCACACGTAACTTCCGTAACATTTAACCGTCCTCAACGGCCCAATGAATAAACAAAAGACTTACCGAATTCCAAATCTTCGTAACGAGTTGCGAAAACAAATAAACTCGACCCCGGTAACAGCCCGACTTATTACACGGAGTAATAAATAATAAAACGGCTTGAAACTCATGCGGTCCGCGGCGGCAATTTTAATACTGCCGTTGTAGCCGCGAGGGAAGCCAACTCGCCTTTGGATTCCGCAAAGTCGTGACGTCTCAATCAAGCCCGGTAAAGCTGTAAAAGCCGTAAAGGCTCCAGGGCCCCTCAGGCTAACAGTGTAGTCAGATCGAAAAAAAAAAAAAAAAAAAAAAGTGACGTCTCAAATCCGCCACTTCGAACTAATTTCAGTCTTTTGTTTGTTAAGTGATATAATATATTCATCTGAATAAAACTGGTTAATTGTGTTGTTTTGTGTTCATTGGTTATTAAATCACTTATATTTTTGTTTCTCTTAAAGCGCCAGCCTTTTAATCATACTTAAGTAAATCCTAGTCATCAGCCAATAAATATGAAAGCTCATGGTATCTTGATATACGTACGATATATTGTCAAATATATTATATTCGATCAATTTACTGTTAGGTCTAACCAAGTCAACTATATAAATTTGGAAGTATAAAAGATGAATCCTCAAGCTTCTCATATTTTTATGCATTAATGTTATTTGATAAAGTACCCAGTTAATCAAACTCTCAGGATCTTATGATAACAATGACCAACGTAATAGTAGAAATAGATTAACAAAATAGCTTGGAAGTACAAATCATAATACCAGGCTGTACATTTTCCCACCGTTGGACAAAGACCTTTTACTGAGGGAAGGCACGGGCTTAAACACCGACAAATATATAGTTCCAAGTAAAATTGTGAATAATAACATCTCTCAAGGCATTTCGGTTTCCTCACGATATTTCATTTCATCATCAGCCGTTGCTATTCCTAAATAAATCCAAATTAGTAAATGTACACGTATTCTAAAAAAAATCGTTGATAGAAATTGCCGAGGTTCGAACTTATGAATATTGAGTCGATATTCCACCTGTCTTATCATGCGGCAGGAATGACTTTTAAAACTACAATAATAAGCAATTAACCTACTCAAAATACCTTAAACTTTTTATATAATACTACTAAAGATCACAATTAATTTATTAATAAAATACTCTTTTAATTAACAATGCATGCTTACAAAATAATACACATATCATACACAACAAGTTAAATCTGATTCATTATTGCACATTAATGATTCAGTGTTCAATTTAAATTAAATTGCTTATCATTAATAACGGAAACGTACCACTAGACATATTTAATTATCGTGGGATTAATTCGGCTTTCAATAAATATATAAATAATTTCAGCGGCGTGAGTGCTTTTATATTGTAAATCGCAAATATTTAATACCAATGTATGGATGATCTGTCATCAGACTCTCGATTATGATCGGATAAATTAATCCACATAATCATAACGTTTTAATTATTTAATATTTGACATACTGTATAAAAATGCATAGAAAAGATAAGGTGACTGCCGTCACACAACAATGCACGGAACGTAACATTTTTCTAAATATATTGTCGTTCAGTATCCTAAACAAATAAGCCATACTCGTAGTAAGACAATCAAAAAGTGATTATCGAAATTTCCATCTATCGTTTTAAACGGGTATATAAACGACGCAGTCTGAACGGAGACATTTTTAGTTAGGACAGTGAAGTGAATACTACGAGTAGAAGCGACAACCGAAAGAAATCTATAAGTGAAAAGAACTACGATTGAGAAGAAACTATGTAATTTATTTTTTCTTATTCTGTCTTTGTGTAAAAAATAAATTATTTAACCGCTATACACAACATTTTACTAACCGTCGAGGTTACCATTGATATATAACTTATAGATACATACTGTTGATGCATATATAAACCACGTAATAATTTTAAACTTTAAATATTTATACAAATTCCAATGCAAAGACTACTCCAGGAAGTAGCTTGACAGGTAAACAGCTCTAATAACATAAAACGAAACGAGTGCTTCAGACAAACATTTACATAATACGTAACAAAGCTACTTGCAGTGTCTTTTAGGTAATACAGTGGAATATTATGCTTTGCTATTTCTTAAGTCTTATTTGAATAGTAATAGGATACGATTTATCAAGGTTATTTGATTGATCAGTAAGTTAGATTTGATGACGTTACTCCCCTAGTAGTTTTGGAAGCTGACATTAGTAATATCTTTCTTTCAAGCAAAGTTGTTATAATTATAAATATTAGATGGAGTAATAATTTCAAGACAAAATTATTTTAATTGAATGATTTTTTTAATCAAACATTTGGCTTGTTGTGTTACGTGTAGTCATTAGAGGTTTTTCCAGGCAAATTAGTTTATTTTCGCCGAAGCCAAACGTAATGGAACATTTACTACATACTATAGAAATTAGCAAAAACCAAAGCCGAATATTCGGTTAACACTTGTTAAATTTATTTTTTTGTTCACCGTTATTCATTCAAATCGAATACAACACGAAGTCTAATTTTCAGTATCAACTATTCTGAAATATTACATTATTGATAGATTGTTAGAAAAATACCCACATCTATTAATATTATCATTTTTGCACATCAATTTACTAAGTTACTTTATATCAAAAAAATATATATTTGGTCCTTTTTTCCAGAACGCGTTATTAAAAACATATTGCGTTGAATTTCGCTTCGGGGGCGCGGATGTTATCGCCTCTCGCCTTTTTTCCTGAAAAGCTGTCGTCATGCATAGTTTGATGCACTCGATGTGAATTCGATTTCTTTTACCATGAAAATGTTACGAATATTATTGGAACTTTTTTACACCGTGGCGGTGTTTAAATTTAGTTTATATCATCTGTTAAGTCCTCATGATTTGACATAAGAAATGAAGGATTCTGTATATCTTCTATTTAATTCTTAATTTGGTTAATTTGCTAATAAATTTTGTTTCAGCCGTAGGTAAAACCAAGAATCTTTGATGTGGATTAGTACACTGTTTCAAAACTGTTTCATATAGTTATTATCACTTTCCACATAACAAGCTATGGATACAAAGGTCTGGCGTTCGAAGTATTCCTTTGTGTTAACTCATACAAGTTCCTTGTTTAAGTGTTCGAAGATTAAGGAAAGTCGGTTTATATGTTTTACTGGTTATTGTAGTTAATACAAACCTGTATAGATTATTCAAAATAATTGTTTTATAACATAAACCTTGTTATATTTTTATTATTGTGTAGAGTAAAAAAAATATTTCCCAGTATATACAGTTGTTAATAAAAATTTTGAAGGGTGCTTAGGAAGAAACTATGTTGGCAGACATTTGATGAATACGTTTTATTAACAGAAATCTGGTGCTGTCGCACTATGCATGTATGACTAGTTAGAGTGCGAGAGAGACAACTGCAAGTCGGACTGGTTATACCTATGTAAAATAGACGAAATCTACTACCACTATGCCACGAGAGAAACACTTTTGTATAAATTAAATGTCACCCAAATTTTATCACTTACCTTACGAAGCATTTCCTCGAGCGAGTCCATGTCGGCTGAAGCGGGCTCGCCTCCCGCGCTGCCGTTTACACCGTTATTGTTGTTCGTCATAGGTGAGCCGCACCCCACCGTTCAACACAGCGCTTCATGTGAACACCATTTATTAACCTCACTATGAATACCACTTATAATACAAGCACTATCACTTAATAGTCACGCACGAGTATGTTGCCTAACAAATCGACGTACACGAGACGCACCCTTTTTCACTGTTTTAACATTTTTTTATTAACTTTATTTGATAATTATTTTATGAGTTGACTAGAATATTAGGAAGACAGTTATATCTGAAAATTTATTTCTAAAATAGGTTAGCGCGGTATGAACATGTTCTGAGTAGGCATGAGAGTCATAAAACTAGAATAATGTTAATAATGAAGGTGGACGGAAATAGGAGAAGATATAGACCGAAGAAGGTAGGGATGAATTGTTACGAGGCATAATATGCGTACAAAAGATGTGGCCACTGAGATGACAATTGGTATAGGAAAGTGGATGTAGAAAACGTGTTGTGCCAACCCTACTAAGAAGATATTTCTGAAACATTAAGCCCATATAAAACATGTTCAACGGAATCCATAAACGATATGCATAGTTTTATAATTAAAAATTTTAAATTGAAAATTATATTCTATCGCCCTAAAAAATTTCGTTCATATATCGCATGTCGCATTACAGCTGGCCGTGAAGTAGGGAACTGTGAGACTCGAAGCGAAGATGAAGTTATTGATAGAAGAACTGAAGTCGACAACGATTCAATAATTTAAATAAATGTTGCTCTTATTTTTTAATATGCGTTTATCATATAAATAATTTTATTAATTAGGATAATAATAATATTGTATTAATTAAAATTAATTATTATAAAAAGTTTCACTTGCATCATGGTTTCATAAAACTACACAATATTTTTTATTTTATTTTAACTTACATCTAATAATGATCTCCTCTTAAAGCAAAAATAATAGTCCTATACACAACTTCTTTCTACATTAAGTTCTTTACTTATTATTTATTTATTTCTTGTATTTTTATTAACTTAGATGGACTCCGGAAATATTTTGTATATGTAGTTATAAATTAGAATCAAAGTATACTAGAAGTGGAACACATTATGAGTGGAACAGCACTAGCATGCCGACATGTATTCAAAGTTTCTATTTACAATGATGACGCGTTGGTAGTTTAATCAGACGAATAGGCATGGGAAAATATTAATCACGGTAACTGGATTTTATCGATAAACTATTTCACTATACGATTACAATGGTCTCTGTTAACAAAGAAAGAGAAAAATTAAAAAATATTGCTGGGTGCATTTCCTGACAATTGCGTACGTCTGAATCACGACCATCACATAAAAGGTATAACACGTGCCTTAGTGACACGCTTAGGCGTATTGCATTCCGGGATCAGTCAGTGTATATCCAGCTACGGGCAGGCTTGCAGGTTGTAAGCGATGATTGTCGATGGATTTCCGATCCCTCGATGACCTCCGTTGTTTTTGGATACAATACCATCACTTTGCCGCGGTATTTAAAAAAAAGGATTGACAATACGTCGAGTGGAATGAGGCTCAACGCCCAAAACTGTTCAACCTTGCGAAGTACTGTGAAAAAATTCCACCCGACCCAGAATACATAAATAGTATACTGATTCATCTTGTTCAACCTTAATTTTTTTTTACACAACTTTTTAATATAGACTATACACGGCTGATATACATAATTATATAAATATTTAACATCTATACTTAGGCTATAAATATAATATTCATAAACCAGAAGATATTGTTAATTTATTTGTTACCAACTACCAGTCAGGTTTTTAAAAATATTTTAACCTATTTATTGAAGAAGGTACGACTCTAAGGAGCTAAGCAGTAACTATGAGTATTAAGCAATCTGGTAAGCTGTAGGCAAATACGGTAAGTGAGAACAATGATAGGCTACACGGCGAACTTAGTCAGATCGCGACTTAATTGCATACGCGCAACAGTCCGAGCCGAGGTCCGGCCACTTTGGCACCCTCGGATGTTGTTGCTTAGCTTTCGTGGCTGAGTGCCCTAAGCGCTCGCCCCCAAGCCCGGTAAAGCTGTAAAAGCCGTAAAGGCTCCAGGGCCCCTCAGGCTAAAGTGTAGTCAGTTCGAAAAAAAAAAACACGGCGATGTAAGGCGGTACGGTGAAGAGTTAACTGTTCGAATAAACTTAACACGGGTGAAACCGTGGGGCACACCTAGTCCAGATATACAACTAGTAAGCACACTCATATCAATAATGTACAAGAGTCGAACGCGTAACCTTTAATTAATAATAGATCCGATTTGAAGCGATGATGGCTCAGTGGTAGCGTGTACGACTTCGCGTCGAGTGACGTGAGTTTGAATCCCTACGGTGAGCCTGAGCTTTCGGTGAAGTAAAACATCGTGAGGAAACCATAGCATGGTGGTAGGGCTTTTCTAATGCCCGCCTGGCTAGCTACCGCCCTCAAGTTGAACATCTGTCGCCATACACCAATAGGTGTGTTTCGGCAGCTGCACTTGAAAGCCAGTTTTTCACTAGGTTCAGCGTGTTATCATCTTGGGCCACATCGTCACTTAACATCAGATGATATTGTGGCCACTACGCCAAAACTTATAACGAAAAACAAAAAAAAAAACCCTACATATACGCCAGGAGGACTTGTGTATGTAAAAGTTAGAGCACAATCATGAAATTTATTTAAGAATCGATTCAATGACAACCCTATACTGTAGCATGATAAAGGTTATACTGAACAAACAGAGATAACAGGCCCGGTGTGGGTCCAACGTGTGCCCTTGCATACATTAAGCGTTTTAGACCTCTCGCTTAAGTACTCCTTATATTAAATAAGCTGCTTTTACGAGTAAAGTAGAATTAAAAAAAACCTTGTCAAATATATACAGTGTAGCTTATTTAATGTCAATAAATCAAAAGAATCTATAACAATTTTTCTCTTTTTTCTTGTATTGGCTTCGCAGAAATAGAGCAATATTCATATAAACATATTTAAAATCAGTTTCAAATCAGTTATTAAATCCATCTTAAGAGGTGGTTAGACGTGCAGCTAATTTTGCGTGCCTGGATTCTAGTAGGTATACGACACAAGTTACCCAGATTATGCCATATATACAAATACTTCAATGTATAGTATTAGATTATTTTAATTTTTTGATTTTAAATAGGCTATGCAGTAAATATTAACGGACAAAATTCTAGTATATATGGTTTCTTGAAAATGAAAGAATTTGGACTCTAATTGCTACTAGTTTTGTTTACATAAACGTATAACTTTATATGAATACATATATATGATAATAATGTAAACATTCACAAAGTGCATTCGACTGTGGCATATTCAGATCTGTTTGCGTGAATGCTTGAAGTCAAATCTGAAGTTTGCGCAAAATAATTGTATTTACTCTGCTCGAGGAGTCGGCGGAAGGGTTTGTTGCAAAATATTTGTAGAAGTTTCTCAAAGTTAACTATAACACGATAATTGTATTTAACGTAAAATGCTTTACTAAGGACGCTTTAGAGATCAATAAATCATTAAATAATTGTAAGTTTTATTTTTTCATGGTATAAAATAGAACATTGCAGTCTATAGCCATTTATATCGAACCTTAGGAAGACTGGAGTTCAAAATACAAGGAGTATAATTAATAGATTGCTACTCCTGAACACAGCAGCGCTAGCAAAGGAACTAGAGAATAAGGTGTGGCGGTTGTGCTTCACAGTCAAACCTTGCACAACTATGAAATGTCACATTACTGATACAATTAAAAACCGGCATAAAAATTATTTGCCTTTTGCATGTCATAGAAATAGTAAGCGTTTTAAAATCAAGTAGGCGGGCTAGCATTACTTTGGAAAGACTCTTTATTTTTTCGATCTGCCTACGTCGTTAGCCTTAAGAGCCCTGAAGCCTCAGACGGCTTTTACAGTTTCAACAGGCTTGGGGGGCAAGCGAAAGCAGGGCAACAAGCTCAAGGGTGCCAAAGTGGCCGAACCACGGCTTGGGCTTTTGCCTTAGTTGCAAATAAGTCGCGAACTGACTAATTCCCTAACGGTAGAAAATTCGATGTAACTCACTATACATATATACATGTTTCTAGGAGGAAGGAAGGATGTACCTGAGTAGTATGCATGTGTACGTTTGTATGTCGATAGCTAGTGAATGCAGTGTTAGTGTATCGCGCGAGCGGCTGCTGGCTCAAGGTCTTCATGCCGGAGGAACGGACCTAGGCTTGAGTTGCTCGTAAAGCTTGGAAAACAAGTTATATATAAAATAAATTGTGTGTGTCTTTTAGTAATTTTATAACTTCTGAACAATTTGACTGATTGAGTTAATATTTACATATTTCTTTTATTGAGACGATGGTTTATATCTATGTTAGGATCCGATAGATGGCGCTATAGTTGTGGCAATTAATAGTCTAGCTAGTGCTTATTACTTGGGTAAAACAAATTTTACAAATAGTTCCTAACAATATTGAAATAAATCGAGCTATCTCCTTATAAATGAAAAGAACATACTTCAATGTTGCCCAGAGCATCCAATTCTTTATTTATTATTTCATTAAGACAAATGATTCCACGTCTAGCAGAGACGCGAGGGATATTCCACCGGGTAAACGGCGTCATCCCACTGCCATGAGTCAATAAACTCGAGTAAACTTTATAAAAATCTGAAAATTCAATTTGTTCCATATTAAAGAAGCTCAGAAAGGTTGCAAAACATATTATAAACAAGACTTTAGTTTTGCTTTGCATTTAATAAAGGTAATATTTATTGGCTTGTGTTTAACTGATTACTAGATATAGTTAAATATAACCTCAAAAAAACATTTGATAGCACAATAATAATAATGATCACAAAAAATTAAAACTCCATTTTCATGTGAACTAAACAACCAAAATTTTTACGTTTTGCTATCCAAATTAAACATTGTTAAGCCAAAAATAGTAAATGACAACCAAAATTATAACCACATTTTTTTATCATATTACTTCATAATTATTAGTACTTATATGGTGCTCGCGGCCGTCTCCCGCTGTCAAACAAGTCAAACCTTTTTTAACATGGAGAGACCCGTCGTGGGTACACACTTGTTCGGGGGAGCGAGTGGTTATGTGAGAACTTCATTCAAATTTTACTAATACTCTATGGTGTACCATCCGCCGCCTTAAAGGAGCGACACGGGATCGCGTAAGCATTCCACCTCAACGAATATATTTTACCTCCAGATTCAGCGTTATATCAACTCGCGCACCAAAGAATCTATTATGAAGGAATTTTTAGCGGGAACTATCATGTGGTGGTTTTTACGTGATATACTTTGATTATTGTGCATAAGTGAAATGGATTACAAATAATACCTAGGAAAATACATTTTATGTTGCCACAAAAACTACCTGAACAGTTTTAACAAGGGAGGCTCCATCTTATTACAGCTATTATTGAAGATTATAACAATAGTACGAGGATAGGCTTAAAGGAAGATTATCCAAGGACCTTAATAATTAAAACCAACAACAACGGTATTTCATATACGAGTAAACCGCAGAGACTTAGCTCGAATGGCAATCTAAACTTTAATTTAATGAAATGCAATTCTATCATTACCACAATCACTGTTTCAAGGATTCGAACCACGCTTTATGCAAACACAGAGAACTCGGTAAGCGTTCATTCAAGTTCGCCCATTCATTCACGCCTACATTTGAACACTCGTTTAACATTGAGGTTGTTGATTAAAGAGCTGAAATTTGGTATATAATATTCCCTTCGTTATAGCTATTCATTATTATTATATTAAATCAATCAATTTCCAAAAAAGGAGCGCGTCTTAATTTGGAGAAAAAAATGAATTTTGAATTACCAACCGAACAAGAAATATTTTCTTATGTACACTCCGTAAGCTTCCTTATCAAGAACCTTCATTTATATGCTTAGGAGAAATGTAACATGTTATTCAATATGCAGACCTATTTTATGGTTTTATCCTTGAACAAATACAGTAATTGGCAAAATCGTCATAATTTAAAAACAAGTTCTGCCGAATTCTTCCCGTATGCACCGGTACATCGTACAACGAAAGTCAATTAATTAAGTTTAAACCAGTTATTTTAACTAAACAAAATAGTTAGTTTATTGTCACCGAATATGAAATAAATACTAGATACATTATAGTTGTACACACTCATAAATTGTATTTACGACGTCTTAACAGTACGAGGTCAGTCAGCCTCAACCGGGCACCGAACGCGTGCACAATTTATATTCTATCGGCACACAAACCGTCTGCTAGTAATGCGTTATGTAATTTGTTACATTCATATATGCAACAGAAGACTGCTCAATGAATGAACGTAATATTTTATAACATGTACTTTTAGAACTAAATAAAAACATATCACATTAATTTGTTTAAACAGGAATTTAAAAAAAAATGTGTGCAACAGTTCAACGTGTCAGAAGCGAAATATTCAAAATAAATAAATAAAGAAAAACATATTCTTTAAAAAATATTTTTAATTATCCAAAATCTTCATCCATCAAAAATCCAGAATCTTCCTCAGTACACAGATTATTTAAAGCCATATATTTTTTATCGAACTTGTAGTTTCTGATACAAGCGCTTTCAAACATACAAACAATTCAGTTTTATAATGTTAGCATAGTTTATCGATTCCTTTATCGTACGAAGTTATGTGTCGTGTCATACATACATTACAATTATATTGACTATTTCCAGTAAAAAGATAATATCCCGAATTATTTTATGATTCTATGAACATACGTAATAGCATCGTAAATGAATAATGCATATCATCTACCTGCGGATGCAATCGCACTATATCCTTTTCGCGCGAACACTTCTTCACAGGAATAGTAATTGTAATTCAATTGATTACAAATCTTTAAGTATATTCTACACGTGTTAAATGAATTTTATATATGCAGTAGTAATGCAAATGAAGAACGCCTTGCTTAATGGACTACTAAGCAGGCTCCATCTCCAGAATACGTTGCTGCAGCTGAACAACTACCACCTAGACACGAACTGCCCTGGTCAGTTTGGAAGAGTCACAACAGTCTGCGGGCCCAAGTCAGCCGCTGAAAGAGTAACCTTAGCCGGTGGGACACAATCACTGAGATTTACACTTAGTACCAGCGTTATACCCAAGTACAGTCCATGCCACATTTACTCACATGTCCGTCATGCCCCTTGACATGCAAAATGAGTGATCTGATAACCAGCTCGGACCACGCCGTGGAAGTAGCCACGTCAAAGTAGCTTTAAAGTAGGTTTAACAACGATACTAACTTTGAACGTATATGTTCACTTTTTTGTTATAGCACGAGGCTCGAGTCGTGACTATTATGCCGGCCTGCTCAAATATCTCTTCACGTTATGTTTGAAGAATATTATAGGAAGGCGGGAAATGTAAAGCTATGGCTTCGGAGGTATTAAAATCTTCCATATTAAAAAAAATGTATATATTTTATGTGATTGAATTCTATGAGCTCAAAATCGTTTAGGTTTTGATGACAACTTTCGCTTCTTTTTATTTAATAGCAACGAGTGTTTATACACAATTATGCCAATGTCAAGTGCATATTTATCCAATATTCAGAATTCAAACTTTTGTTTATTATTAAATTTATAAATGTTTATTAAATTTATGCCTTTATTTATACTTCACTTCAGCACAATCACGCAAAATACCACCAATATTACATAATAAATATAGGGCCAAATAACATTAGTCTATGAATTAAAATTAGAACTACAATATGACATCATTATGCCGCCAAAAACACTGATGACACATTATAAGAGAATGAAAAAAAATCTCCCAAACAACATTCGATGTAAAATTATGTCAATGAAAACTGAATTTAGTTTCCAAACTAATTGAAAATACTTTGAAAACAAAACAACTTAAAATGTCTTCGTAGTATACAATAAATATGTTGCAGAAATGCAACAACGAAAGTTTCCGACGACGCAATTAATGTTTGCGCAGTAAAAGTTGCTTGAAGAGATCCTCTTCAACGCAAACTTTGTAAAAGGAAATAATACGTCGACTAATGTATTTTCGATTTGTATATGCTTACTACATATTTTTGTACGTTCTGTTACTCTTCAGAAATTCAAATTTAATATAAAAATATTTGGTTGATTTGATCTGGTTGGATAGGTAGCAAAAAATAAAACCCCTCCTGACGCTGCTGAATTTACACTCTCTTCAGATTGGGAAGATACCCAATAATAAGATTGATATATAGCGGATAATAAATGTAATTAATAATAATATTCATTTATTTGGACTGCAGAGCAATCTACAAGTATTATGTTAGTAAAATTAACATACATATATGAAAAGCAATGAAGTTATGAATCCTTTAGAGTCAAAAATTCAAGGACGAAACAAATATTAAGAAAATATTACGTAAATAAATAATACATAAGCTTTAGCTGTTAATTTAAATATTAGTAAATTTTATTTATTAATTCATTTCTTTTTGATAGGCGATTTTAATTTCGCTAAGCTTCTTTGGTCAGGCAATCCCGGATAAGCATTAAATTATAAAGGATCTCTTGAGTGTATCTAATATCTGAGGTATCTAATAATTATTCTTCTTGGTACAGTAAAAGTCTAGTGAAAATAATTAATGAAAAGCTTAAATATCATAAGTTGTGGAAGCTAAGTAAGAATCCACATCCACGGGATTATGATTCTTTTGTTTTAATCAGGATAATTGTTGGCGTAACTATTTATTATTTATATTTATTAAGCATCCAAAATCCTTTTGGCGGTATGCTACGGAATTAAAAGGTAGTAATAATATACCGCAAAGGGTACTTAAGATCACTAGGCTTTAGTAAAGGTCCTAGTAGTGATGGTGTTCCTCCTATCTTCGCGAAAAAATGTGAAGCAATTTTGGCGCATTCTTTATAAATCAATCAGGGAAGGCGATTTTTTGCGGAAATAGAAGGAAGCCTTGATCGTTCCTATTCATAAGAGTGGTTCAAGAACAAAAATTGAAACATATAGAGGCCTGTGTCACCTACAGGAATTAGATATGTTAACCCTTGAACAAAGACGTTTGGTAGCTGATTTGATGTTCTTATATAATTTAATGTTCTTATATTATATAATGTAATGCAGCTATTAAAAGAAAAGCTATTGTTATTATTTAGACTTCGTTGAATATATGTAATTAGTACATATATAAAGGCACACACGCGCGCACACACACACACACACACTTGCACAAAATACCATTGTTAAGTTATTTTCGATGCAAATAATAATTAATAGTTTCGTTAGGGTATAAGATTATTATTATTATTTTTATGTAAAACAACTGAAATCATCTTGACTAAACAAATATGTTAATTTAGTACGTATGGTATATGAATTAAGGAGATGTAGATTTCTTTAAATAAATAAATTAATTAATAGCGTCCTTAATAATAAAATAATAGCTAGATTAGTGATTACCGAGATATGACAAGTTTCCTAAATTTGACTTTAAAATTTAGGATCGGTTACACATAAATATTTCGATTTTCTATATTCCTATATTTGTAAAGCAGCAGTCAAAGATATTAGAGGCGATAATAGTGACTGTTTAGCTATCGTCGACTAGACAAAAACAAATAGATCCCATAGAAGGTTGACATCAGGAAAGAAATCCGGTCGTAAAACACTAAGCCGCATGAACATGAAGTAAGAAAATACATTGTACCAAACTTCCTGAGGTAAAAAAATAACATGGAGAAGAACAGCAAATTTAATGTACATGTTGATAAATGCAAATATGTATCAACTAGTATATTCAATGACGCACGAAGGGACAGTGACACGTTTCAACCGATTTATAGATTTAGCGTTTGATCACAATTTAGTCATAAGTGATGATTTAACCACAAATGGTAACATGCTAAGCGTAAAAGAGGAGTTGGTTCTCATTTCTCATGTGTAGCTATTGTAAAACCCCAATATGTGCACAACGACTTGTGCTTGTTTTGCTATCCACGCAAAACAAATTTCCCATATCACGATATTGTACTTCACTAAAAGTTCATTCTAGTTTTTGAAATCTAATTTACAGCGACCGATACGGGTTTAAGCGGAGAGCTATCATCGCTGCGATGACAACCTAGTAGATCATCGGAGCTGCCTTGCTGCATCACTATTGATATATCTGATCGCGTAAAAGCTTTCATTAAAGGCCAAGTCGTTCCAATTTACTGTGATAAGCCATTATGTCAACCTGCGAAATAAAATGAACGCAGTTTAACTGAATCACGCTACCACAACATATATGAAACAATTAAAGTTAATTGCGTTGAGGGTTTTTGAGCCGTAATGATGCAGACACGGCTATATATTAAACGTATTTAACTAAAAAATTCGAAAGAGCTTTAAAACTTATTTATTTAAAAAAAATATTATGTACGTCTGCCTGTTTTGATTCTGCAACTTCTGAACAACTTGACCGATTGAGCTCATGTTGTAAATATATTTATTTTATCGAGATTATGGTTTATAGTAGATATGTTAGGATCTGATTGGTGGCGCTGTCGTCGAGCCATTAACTACCGGATAGGGCAGAACAACGTCTGCTCGCCCAGCTAGTATAATGTACGTGTATGTATATTAATCACTTACAAACATATCTGTTGGTTTGTGTTTCGCGCATATCAAATACTCGTCGTACACTAGTATTGTATAAGTTTTTATAATATATATAAGTTTTTAAAATAAATATGGTTTAGCAACAGCTCTAAATAAAGGTCAAAGTGTAGATGGCCATATGGGATGTGAACAGCAAGATAAAATAATTATTTGCCTGATTATCACATGTGGTCAACTTGTTGACTAGAAAACGTATTACAGATAATAAAAGCATGCTCTCTCTACACACTTGTACTTTATAAAACCTGCCAATGTCATATCTCCAATAATTCTGTCACAAAAAACAAAATTAATGTTATCGTAAAAAAAAACTTTTTCATTACTTAGGAATGCAATCTGATGATGCTAATGAAAATATATTCAAGGTGCCATCCTATGGTCTCAACGAAAGCTGAGGCACAATGCAAAATTCTACTGTGCTGTCATCGTTATATTATGCAGATTTAAAATGATCTGTGAACAATAAAAGGTTTTCATTATAAAATTTATATCGAAATTTAATAACTTTGCTATAATAATGTACTAATAATGTAATAATAACAAACCAATTTGAGAAACAAGCGAACTTAATAACAAAATCACATTCATGGAATTCACGGGAACGAGCCGAGTTAATTGAGTCAAATTTATTACTTAAAATTTTTCTGACTGCGTGCTTATGAATTAGGTATAAAAGGTCGCACATAACGAGAACGTTGGTGGGGATCGCTAAATTTTCTCAGAAAAGGTATATTCTTGTTGCGGTATTTATAAATATGAAACTTCCTTTAAATACATATTTAGCATAGTATAGGTAATATTACTATAGGCTATATGAGATTTCCCAACGTTTTCTAAAAAATCAAAGGCCTCATGGAGCAGTGGCAGTAAGTCCTACTATCAAGTCGAGATGAACATAATTTCAGTTGTGTCTGGTTGTTAAGGTCTATACATATTATAAACCCAGCATCTCTCTGTTTGTATGTCCGTTTATGTTATTCTCACGCAAAAACCGCAAAAAATCCGGTTAGCATGATTATTTTAGTTCATAGTTATATTATCTGGTCAGCTTATAGGATATATTTATGTTAGATAAAGTAACATACGAAATAATGATGAAGATAATGGTAAATCTAATTGAAAAAAGGACGCTCTCGGCGCGCTTAAATGGCTTACGCAGAGTAAACTATAAGAGACATATCAAATTAATGTACGACATAATAGTAGATCTTAAAAAGACTTATAAAAATTCAGCAATAGCATATGTCTATCTTCTAAGGAGCACCCACAATAAGCATTTTTGTTTTTAAAATGACTGGCGGGCGATCGCCGTGTGTGGTAGCGGGGGCAGTGCGATTCACGCGTGGAAATATTTTAATATTGACTTGGAGTCACATTATCAACGAGAGTTGAAGAACAATTGACAAGCTAAAGCCGAGTTTTCTGGGTTAGTTGCTGAGTTCATACTAAAACTAGCTACAGCCTGCCTTGATGAGTGTTTTTTTTTATTCTTATAGGTTTGGCGTAGTGGCCACAGACAGTCTCACCTGATGTTAAGTGACGATGTGGCCCAAGATGATAACCTAGTCGAAGACTGGCTCTCAAGTGCAGCTGCCGGAACACACCTATTGATGCTTGGCGACAGATTTTCAACTTGAGGGTAATACCTAGCCAGGCAGGCATTAGAAAAAGCCCTACCACTATGCTATGGTTTCCTCATCATGTTTTCTTTCACCGACGGCTCAGGCTCATTGCAGGAATTCAAACTCACGTCAATCGACGCGAAGTCGTACACGCTACCACTGAGCCATCATTGCTTCAAAATGTTATATATTATGTTATACTCGTAGTCTATAGCGTATTTAGAATCATAAGGAACTTTTAAAAAAGTTTCACAAAATATATTTTCAGTTAAATCCGTTCAAACAAACATACAGAGCATTTTATATATTAGTCTAGTAAGTATAGATGACACTTCTTTATTTATAGTTTGATAAATAATTTAAGTAAATTTTTAAATGCTTATAATTTTTATATTCACTGCATAAGACCAAGTTAATTATAACCAAAGACAAACCGATCCGCCCTCAAAATATTCAAATATTGTGTACAAAATATTTCATTTCCGAATTTATTCGTTCGTAACAAAGACAAAAGCTTTAATGGAGGGCTTCGGGAATTTCATCGCAAAATGTCGAGATGAATTTACGTCAAACACAAAATATTAGTCTTACAAAGAACATTTTATGACAAAAGACCAACCAGCTCTGACTTTAATAGGAGTATCATTGAATTATATATGTTGGTACGCAAATATTTAATTGTTCGAAATTTTTGCTCTTCCGTGTAAACCCACTCGTCCCTACTCGCCGTCCTTTGATGCTCAATTTTTGTTGAAAAAATGTAAAAATATACATGCTCGAGACATTATAAATATAAAAATACCATACAAGGTTTTTTGAAACTAATCTATACATGAAGTATAAAATGAAGTGTCTGTTTGTAATGTCAAAAGACAGGTTTTCACTAAATGCATATGTGAAAGTACACACGGTACCTACAACCAAATACACATTTTTAAAATTTTTCATTGTCCGTTTGTTCCGGGTAATCTCCGAAACGGTTGGACCGATTTTGACGGCACTTTCACTGGCAGATAGCTGATGTTATAAGGAGTAACATTAACGACTGTTATTTTCAAAAAAAAATTAGGGTTTCGCACAAAAAATAAAAAACCTTTTTTAGTGTTTCTCGAGAAAGCCGCGGGCACGGCTAGTATTGGAAATGAAAATGTACAAAACAAAAAACTACATATAAATTATAATTTATATTTATTTTTAAGTTAGATGTAATGTCCTCGTGCATTATTATTTTATAGTTTATATACTAGTTGGGCCGACAGACATTGTACTGCCATTACGGTAGGTAATGGCCCGACAACAGCGCCATCTATTGGATCCTAACATACATATAAACCATTGCCTCTGTTAGGAATATACGAATCGTGAGCTACGTGCCTAGTTATATGTACGATTAGTTATAGTCGTCTGTGTGTGTTCTAATTATAATACTCTGTAACTTATACGAATAAAGTATGATTGTGCTATAATATACTGGTTACTTATTCACGCCCCAGCGGTCTCGATAAAACAAATATATTATGTAGAATATGAGCTTAACCGGTCAAGTCGTTCAGAACTTATAGAACCACTAACAGAACGCACACACGATTTTCATATATATTTCAGATTTATTCTGATATTTTAGCACCTAAATTTTTGAATCCAATTGTTGAGAATTAAAAAAAAAATCATGTTATTTTGAAAAACATAGCATGTATTTAAATAATAATAAGTTTTGTTAATAAAAACACACGCAAATATCAGAGCGTTTAAAATATCGGTAAATACTTACGCTAATAAGTGTACGGAACTTCTCGATATATCTGTAAATAGATCTATTACGTAGACGGTTGCCATATTATACACAACAGCATCCCTTCAGTTTGGATAACGAAGGAATAATTAAATTGAAACATACCATTGTTATCATTCTTTTACATCGACGGCGAGAGGAAACTGTTATTTTACAGGAAAAAAGCACCGGATCAAACGCAAACACGACGGTTTAATTAAAATTTATATAAAAGGACCAGTCCGGACAAAAAGGGGTTTGTTACCGCTTCGATAGGCAGGTCTAGTAATTCTTCTATTGTTACCGTAAAGAGTATATTAGATTAGATATAGTTTCGTCATGTGACTAAAGAACATGTTAGCAATAAATGTTTAATTTCAAGGTAATATAAATCTAGAAAATCTAGAATTGGGAAATAATGTAAAATTAAAATAATTCAACACTCGGCTCGGGTCTATGACTAAACGTATAGTGGCGCGAACGAGCCGTGTGAGTTGTGACGCAAAACCTTGGCCGCCCTATAAAAATATTGTCTATACTGAAGTATTATAAGTCATCAATCAGCGATTCCTTTTAAATTATACACGGGTGAAATACAGCTAGTTAAGAATATGGCTCATGTATTTTTCTTCGTTAATCTCTGGATCGAGTAGGCAGATTTGAAGAAAATGTATTTGTATTTTATAGCCTGTTGATTAAGGAAGGATTATAGGTTATATAAATTCACGCTACAAACCTAAGGAGCGAAGCAGTAACTATGCACGTCAGGCAAACTAACATACTGTAGGCAAGTACGGAAAATAAGAACACCGATAAGCTTACACGTATTGGCGATGTGCGGTGGAGAGTTGGTCAAATAAATTTAACACGGGTGAAACCATGGAGCATAGCTAGTTTAACAATAACACGGCGTGCTTAAATTTAAATTGAGGGTTTTTACATCTACACCTATTTACTACATCAAAATCAACTGATTGCAAAATGGGACGCATGACTAAATAATTATAGTATGTTTTTACCATATGTATTGTGGTCTCATTCCACTCCGCAACAATTGCTACATTTTATGATATATACGAAATTTATATTACCTCCTATTTATATTTGTTACATTGCATTTGTAAACTCACGTAATACGGTATACAATTTCATTATTAACATAAATCTTATCTCCCTTTAAAATAAAAGAAAATGAAAATTTATGAAAATATTAATGTAGTTAGTAACGTCGAAAGTAATATATTTCTATATTCCTTTGAAAACATTTTAATTGGATCGTCATAAATAATTGATATGGAACATGGCGGAGTCAACAATCTTTGAAGTTATTGAAAATACGTTTTATAAAACAAGCTTGTCGTAACTCAGAGAATAAATGCGCAGAAAATTTGTACTTATTTTCTAATTATGTAAAGGGCATAATTAGTATATATTACACTTTTGCTTTCATAATTTCCAGATGTATTTCACGCAAAAATATGTTGCTCATGCGAATTGATAGGGAATTATTAATTATTTATATTTTATTTATAAGATTTTAGTGCGAACTATAGAACGTAATAACATTAAATTATATTGATTGTTTGTTTTAACGCAATAATGTCTAAACTACCATTAATTTTATAGCCTATTTATTGAAGAAGGCTATAGATATTGTTATATAGCTCTACGATCCTAAGGAGCGCAGCAATAACCACAAACGTTAAGTAATCTAGCAAGATTTAGGCAAGTACTGGGTAGTGAGTATAATATTGTTCGAATAAATTGAACACAGGTAAAACCGTAGGGCAAAGCTAGCAGAATGATACAATGCGTCTTCCTTTTTACTATATTCCTATACTATATTTTCCTTATATATATATATATTACCTTTATTGAGTTATCTGAGATCTCAGAATTGTTTTAAACTTTATCTTTACTCGTTTAGTAGAACACTGAAATTAGGGATAATATGTTACATAATCAAGCCAAGTCGAACTGCACGCAATACATATGTTTAATGTAAAAGGACATTAGTATTTGAGAAGATAGCGACTAACACACATAAAGTCAAAACCTAGTAATAGCTCGCTTCTGCGCGTTATGTTTTAGGTATGTGGTATATTTGTAAGCAATGAAAATTCCTCCTCTCCTCCTTTCGACAAAAGCCATGATCGAGTCTTAAAAAAAACTATAAGAATAATAGTTTGAAACCATTCCTGTTTAACATCATCACGGTTAGAAAGCATCTAGTTGAAGCTAACAACTAATATATCGGAGTAAATTCGAGTACGCAATATGCCTATATAAATCCTTTACATTGTACTGTAGTGCACAGGCACACATACTGACATACAACTTTAGATAACGGCGGGTCTATTGTCAGTGAGTTGCTCGAACTGAACACTACGCTGAATGTTAATATATCAAAGCTTCCACCGCAGTATAAACACAATACGTACATATACCTAGGATACTGTGTCATCGTTTGTGTATTCTCATGTAGTTTTATAATCAACCTTGTATTAATATAAATTTTAAATACATAATAGCGGTGAAAGTGGAAAAGCTACAAATACAAAATTTGGACAGCATCTTTCTTTTGTTACAAAGAGGTGTACTAAGAAATTAGAATAATTATAAAATGCACTACGCAAATAGTTCGAAAATATAGGACAATAGATATTTCACATTCAAACAAAATATGGCTCAAGACACTTATTTTCTATCTAAAGCAAAATAAATACGTTTGCTACATAATAATTATTATTACAATTTATAATATAAGAGATTACTAAAATATATTATGAAGTAGATTTATATTAAAGTTTAAGAAGTAAAAGTATAACATGATTTTAAACGTTTGAATTTAATCCGGTCGCATTTATATTATAATATGGCATTAATATGGTAATATGATAATATTCACGAACTAATTTAAATTAATACTAGCTGTGCCCGCGGGTCCGATCGCGTGGACGACAGAAGAACGCGTAGTGCTTATATAAATCATAGTTTCTTATTGAATGAAGATATCATAATATTTTTTAGGACTATGTCAAATATCAAAAAAATATCAATATCTATCCAATGGTTTTGCGTCATGCGCGCACAACGGCAATTCTGGATATTTTATTTATATAGAAGAAGATATTGAGGTACGGACTCTCACTAGTCATACAGGATACACTAATGTCCACAATACACGAAGATCTGTTGATAGAAAGAAAAAGGTTTGTAAACAAATGTGGGCTCAAAGCCAAATGTTAAGTTTATTGCTCTGTTATATATAAATATTCATATAGGTATATGTGTATCTATAATAAGGTCTATCAAGAACCAACAAAAATGTCAGAACTCAATAAAAAGAAAACATGGAAATTTGTTGCTAATTATTTACCAAAATTGCGATTTTGTTGCTCCAGCCGATCGCCGATAATTGCGATTACTACTAGCTTCATACAAAGCCAGCATAAAAAGTTGCGAAATTCAGAAATTAAAAGATGTATAATCAGCTATTTTGTAGTAAATTGTTGCTGAAAGATAGTACTAACAAAATGTTGAAAAATAAAATTCCATTGTTTTTTTTATTCCAAAATTTAAAAAAAAACTTGCTAGCTTTAACAGCGGATATCTTTGATAATAAAACGAATTAAATTAAGTTTCTAATAATAAGCTTTTCTCATACGTGATCGAAAAACCAGCAATAAAATATAAACTTAAACGAAATATTGTTTGCAATGCGTAATCCCGGGAATGATTTTGCAATAAAATAAAAATATATCATATTTGCGATTGTATCGCGAGACGACATCACACAATTGAATTTTATAACAGAAATAAAACACGTTTACAACATCACAATCACACATTCCGGCGCAATGTTTGCATGACCGTAAAACTGAACTTCGGACACTAAAGCCTACGGAAGTACTCCGAACAAAAACCGGGCCTCGGAATCTCAAGGGAACACAACTCATAACGACGCAAAACATACATGAAATTCCGCAAGGAATTAAAAAAAAAACATCGTCATTAAAACACATAGAGAATTACATTTTCAGGGGATCGAAACACATTTCGTATGTTAAAAAAAAAAAAATTAAACACAACACTCATTAATTAAAATCCGCCTTTTGAAAAATTATGCGCGGAAATTCCGTAATATTTGCGGAAAAAATTTGCTAGCCGAAAACATGGAACGTGCGGATTTTCGTAGCACGCTGGTCGCGTCTACGCGGCGAGCGACCGCGACGGAAACTGAATAGGGCCGTTACTATAGCAGCCGACGGCTACGGTCTGTAGCCGGGCGCTACGGTATAGCTACGGTGGGCTATATAATGATTTGCATGTTTCATTGAACATAAGAGGTTCTTGGAGGGAAAGTTGACACATTTTTCACCATTAAATATACTCATGGTGTTAAGTCCGATTTCAAATTTACATGAGATAATAATTGACATCGTTTTTTTTTTAATTCCATATTTTGTCGCGTGGACAATTAAAAAGGTATAATTTTCGAAATAAATATATTAAAAGGTAATGGAAATGAAATGCAAAATAGATAAATAAGTGTATTCCGAAGGCATTAACATTAAGTGAGATATAAAAAAACAGAGTACCTTTTTATAGTCTATTAATCCTAGTAAAACCTTCACTAGAAAGAAATAGTCCACGTTTTGAATATATCCGTAACAGAGCTGCTAATAAAATTCCTTCGTGTGAAGCTTGTGTTTAACTAGATATCCATTCTGCTCCAAATTTTATTGCATCCTCAAGCCTGTATGAATGATTGCGTCCGCCAGGTTTTCCATTAGTTTCATAATTTCGAGTAAAAGGTTTCAATTCCTTCGAATACCGGTTATAATGTGAGAGGTCTCTTGCAGTGTAAGTATGACGCCAAATAATATAGTAGAATAAGAAAATATAAATAAACTTGTAAAAATCTTGTAAAATAATGTACGTATCAAGTCACAGACGTCTGATTGGTAAGTCATGTTCAATGCTGTCCGAATTCAATTATTTTTAGTATCTTCTATATTTCCAATTTAAAAGGTATTTTCAGCCAATAACACAATCTTTGTTTACGGACTACTTATTTGATATATATATCGTAAAAGAAGTTTGTATTAAAATATAATAAATGAACTAAAGATATGATGCCTTCGGAAAGCAACCGAAAACACAATAAATGAATTAATGAGGAATCAAATAAGGTGAAATAAATATATATAATTAAAAGATGAAAATGATTGATAAAACAATCATTACAATTTGTAGTAAGTTCATACGTGTACTTGCAAGCATACTTATTAAACACAAGCAAATACGCGCATAGATATATTTTCTTTATTATAATTTGCAGTTTAATAGTCAAGACTATTAAGTAATTGCTTCAAAAGAATCAAAATCGTTAATACTTTGTTCAGTTTGGGTCCTATGAAGGCAAACGTCAAAACAATACTACCGGTTCGAAAAACATCCCAGTTATCGACAAGAGCTGGTAATAAACTCGATCGGGGTTCATCAAAATGTGTAAATATGGGGGAAGACACTGGCAACTGAGACATAGGCTAAACCTATTTCAGGTGATAGGGTTGAACGATAATACATGTAAAATATTATTATAATTAAGTCACTTTAAATAAAGTAAATCTAAATAGCAATAAGTTAGGAAAGAAAATTACTGTTTAATATATAAAAGAGCTGTGCCCGCGGTTCCGCTCGCGTGAACCACAGGGTGCGAATCGTGCTGTCCCTGCTCAAAAGACGGATACCAAAAAGCTTAAGGTGGGTGATCCTTAGAAGATAGATATATGCTATCGCTGACATTGATCTACAATTATGTAGCACATTAATATGATATAACTCGTATGGTTTTTGCGTGAAAAGAACTTAAACGGACAGACAGACAGAGAGACGTTAAATTTTGTAATATGTATCTATATAAATAAAGTGACTGAGGTTTACCGTTGCGCGCACATCACGCAATACACGCAAAAACTAAAATCATTTTTTTTGTTTTACTCATTAGATATATAGTCCTTATGAAAGTAAAAAATCACGATATCTTCGTAATCAATAATTCTATAGTCCACGCGAGCTTTTATATAATAAAGGAATATACTTAGTATCAAATCTAAATTACGTCTAAATTAATGGTTATAAAATAATTTAATAACAGTGAAATTTTAATAAAATGTTATCAAAGGTAATAATTTATTTACAAAAATAATAGAAACTTTTCTATAAAGGCCAGTATAAACAAAATATAAAATAATTATCGGCTGTCTGCATGTTTACATGAGTATCACGCAAACGTTGTCCAACGCGATTTATTGGATTATAGGCCAGAGCTAAGCAATTATTTATGGCTGTACTGTTTCGTAACATGGGCAAATCTGCTGGCAGAAGCTACCTTTTTTGTATTTTAGACTACATGATCTCTGACACTTAATTAGTTAAAAAAGCGGCGATGTATCTGTAAATATTGTTCCTTGATCTAGGATTTTATACTATATCCATCTATTGTAAGTAGATCCGGGGTGCATGTGGCATTTAATGTGCAAAATTTGTTACGTGACTACTAGTGTGTTGGATTTATTTAGTCTAATTTTATACGTTTTGTTTTATTTATTAATTTTCTTGTTTCCCACCAGCAATGGTGCTTTTATTTACTAAAGAACGTTTATTGTTATATTACTATTTTTATATCTAGATTATTAAGTTTATATTTAAGTCCTTGTCTGTGACCGTTTATTTTTTGATTAATAATATCAGTTTGTAAGTGTCTCACTGCTGGGCAAAAGCCTCTCCCCAAAGGAAGGTACGGGCGTAATCACCACGCCAGACAACGACTTATTGCCGATTTCAAACACCGAGAAATCAACATTTCTATATTTTCCCACATACAATGGTACTACGAGAACTTTTCTCAAACGTTCAGGTTTCCTCACGATGTTTGACATCACCGTCAGCCGATAATGTAACCAATTTAATTAGTAAGTGCACGCAAATTCCGAAAAATTCGTTGGTACAAACCTGGGGTTCCGGGGTTCAAACCTGCGGACATCGATATTCCGCTGGTCTAAACCACTCAACCGCCATGACATTTTTTTTTTTACGTAAGCTAGTTAATAATATAAGCAATGATAGAAACGCAAATGGCGTTGTACATCGCGCAAACAAAGTGGATTCGAATACTAAAATGGACCAATAGCTTCAGGGAAGAAAAACATCTTACAACAATAGCATTGGTAGGGCTTTTCTTAATGCTTAACTGGCTCGAATTGAAAATCTTCGACCGCTTGCCACCAGCATCAGATACGGTGATTGGCGAAAGAAAACAATACTTATGTACCAGCACTCTGGCTGATGGTAAGCAAAGTAGAATCCAAAAACATCGGATTTCATACCAGCCTGCAAGTATCTAGGCAATTAGATATACACTGACTGATCCTGAAACGCGAGAAGCCAAAAGACAATCACTTTGACGGGTTTATCACGCCATTTATTAACAAAGAATAATTGCAAAAAAAAAATTGTTTGGATCGTTTATATATTTCTTGATTTATGAAAAAAACTTACGACGGAACTCCAATTCCAGCATAATCGGGCAGAAAACCTCGGACCATCTGTCGCTCAATCACCCGGTTGAGTGGCCAGATGTGGTGACAAATTGCCTCTGCATTAATCATGAACTAATATAGGATTTCGGTTTCGATTATAGGAATCGATTTCGCCGATAGAGCACGTTAACTATGCACTAAACAAGAACAAATATTGTCAGTAATAGTTACAGGGGCCAACAATATTTATGTTACTTAAGTTTTTTATTAGTTCAATTAAAAAACGTTTAAAAAATTTCACGAATTTCATTACGGATTCATATTTTATGTTTTATTTTCTAATTTTAAAAGTATATACCAATCATATTTGATGCATTATTTTTATAATAATTAGTTACAGTATGATTAAATTAATTTTATTACAATATCAAAAATATAGCTTAAATTAGTTAGGGAAACGTAGCTTTATCTATATGTGAAAGAATTTTCAAAATTGGCTCTGTAGTTCCAGGTTCTAGATTATCTATCTCTTACAAAAGAATTGTAAGTTTTATATATGTAAAAATTTAACAATAATACATTTTTTATTTATTAGTAGTTCATTAGATGTTCCATTAATAAATCATTTATTTATATTATGATCGATTTGATGATGATGATGATTTTTTCATTGTCGGGCGGCTACCAATAAATCAATGCATATTAACATTGTAACAGTGAGTTCGAATCCCTGCAATGAACCTGAGCTGTGTGTGACGGAAAACATCGTGATGAAACCATAGCATAGTGGTAAGCCCGCCTGGCTAACTACCACCCTCAAGTTGAAAATCTGTCATCTAGCACTTATAGGTGTGCCGGCAGCTGTACTTGAGAGCCGGTCTTCCCACTAGGCTTAGCGTGTTACCATCTTGGGTCACATCATCACTTTAGATCAGGTGGGACTGTGGCCATAACGCTAAACCTATAAAGAAGAAGTTAACTAAATTTGTGCTATGGCTATTATGATATCATGTTTTAAGTTTTTTTAAACAGTATAGAATGTGTTAAAGTATATTTAAAGTTTATTTTTACCTATATTGTTATCAAAATAGAGCGACCATACCATGCTAATCTACTCTGATTTGCCCAGTCTTTAATGCCCTTGACTTTCAATACATTACAAGTACATAAGTACACGTTTATAAGTACATACTTTAATAACGTAGCAACACGAGTCTGCAACTATCGCCCACAACTTCATTAACCTATAACTTACGGTGAGGTGACCTCTAAATAATACAACAGAATTTAAAAACTATTTGTAGGACAGTACAGATTAAATTGCCTTGTAACAAATTTAATACACTATTTCTTTAGTTATGGTATTAAAATCAACAGTATGTCAATTATAATTGTTGTCGACAGAAAAATTAAATTGTTTGAGGAATGATAAATGTATGAAAGTTGTGAATATAACAGCTGATAGAAAATAGTCGAAGAAGAAAACAGCATGTGGTGCCGACGAACACTATAAAAATTTGCCAAGTACGTATCGGACCACGCGCAGTGTAGGGTTCCGTAGTTGCCCGTAACAATATGCAGACTTAGAGAGGGGATTTAAGTAATTTTCAATGAAATACATTTTATAAGTTAATTGATTATTACTCGTTAACTTGTAAAGCCTTCTTAACTCTGATAGTTTTCCCTTTAACTTCATTATATATACTACTACCATGAATTTGTTCCTTTATCCAAAAACAACTATTTAGCTGGTAGTGGACACTTGACTTTAACAAAAATTAGCACTTAAAGCTTAATATTTGCAAACAGATCCTTGAATCGAAAAATATTTTCCATAGACCCGCAATATATTTGAACGACCTACTTAACAACATCCCACACAATGGGATAGACGAGACAAAAATCATTGTGTTCATTGATCAAGTTCATTGATTTGTGTTAGATTTATAAACAAAAGAATGAGAAAAAGATATAAAATGCAAACGTTTATGCATGTAATAAGACTGGGACTGAACCAACCCTGGCCAACATAAAGATGTAATAAAAAATTTTTAAATAAGAGGAAGCTATATTCAAGGGTAGGGAAGAAGGGCGTTGTATTCGTTTGTATACCTCAAATGGCGTCATTTTTGTAACTGGTTATCAGTGTAGTATCTTATAGTAGTACGTTAGCCTTAGTGGTAATAGTATAGTACTGTTTGCCTTTATTATATTGTGTAGTAAGTATGAATGAGCTCTCGCAATGCGCCCACGCGCGTTAGGCAGACCTTGAGTAAATCCGTTGTCTGAATATTTAAGTGATTCTCGGTTTGAAAGCGAAAGTTTAAGGTTTATTTTCGACAGCACAACTTTACCAATATTTTAATAGGCAAATAATAACATACACTATTCGTACATACATTCACGTTAGTTGTGTGATTGTAGTTATCAAACTCTATAATAGTAAAATTTCTTTTTACTTCAGGCAATAAACTCAGAGGAATTAAACCAATAGTTTAATAGACAAATAATAATCTAAACTATTAGTAAAATACATAAATTAATAATATTATCATGCTCCGTGTAACTTACACTGTTAGTTATGTGAATGTAGCTGTAAAATTATAAAATAGTAAAATTTATTTTTATTAGTAGTGAATTAGCCTTGGTCGTATTTTAAATGTAACATAAGGAAAACATTAGAATGAAAATAATACTGAAGTTCTGCCTGCCTCTTTTCAAAGAAACTGTGTTATGATAGATAGATATGATTTACATTAAACTATTTTTATGATTTTACTTTTTGTATCCTATAAAATTGTTATAGAAAAAGATGTATTTTGCATACTAACGTGGCATTTTCTACTATCCTCAACGTAGCTACTACCCTCAAATTGAAAATCTGTCGCCAAGCACCTATAAGTGTGTTCCTGCAGCTGAGCACTTGAGAACCAGACGCCTTTTAGATTTAGTGCGTTACAATCTTAGGCCATATCGTCACCTAACATCAGGTACGATAATGGTGAAATCTTAAGACTGACAGACAACGCAAGGCTTAAACCGATGGGCCATGACATTAAGACTAAGTTAAGATTTTAACGTTTAAATAATAGATTAAAAATAAGTTGATTCCCGAGTTTTTTCCCATGGGAAAGTCCATCGGGCATGAAGCTAGTGCTAAAGTACAAAATTTTAAGAGAAAACATACATATATAAATTATTGTATATCACACAACTATACTCTAAATAATGTACTAGCCGTGCCCCACGGTTTCACCCGTGTTAAACTTATTCGATTAACTCTCCATTGCGCCGCCGCTAACGCATTCCTATAACATATCGTTACACATTCTTCCTGTACTTGCCTACAGCTTGCCACATTGCTTGACGTTCACGGTCACTGCTCCACTCATTAAAGGTCGTAGCGTGAAGTGTAGCCTTTAGCCTTCCTCAATAAATAAGCCATAAGTGCAAAGTTATCTTCTTTAATCTGACTGATACTTCTAGAAATTAGCGCATTCAAACAAATAAACGAACAATCTCTTAAGCTTTATAATTTTTAGTATACAGAAAAATGGTTGTTGATATAATCATATGAGATTGATACCTAAACTCCAACGCCATTTGACCGATCATGAAAGTTGGCTAGATTTATTAGATGTTTGGCTAGTTTTTTCATAGAAAAGGCTTTGTGCTAGCTATTGTAAAACGCGAAAAAAGTCGCAATCACAGCTACACAGCTAATATAATATAAAACGTAAAACATACATGAATTCAACACTCCGTTAAACCATAGAATTGTAATCGATTCTAAACCGATTCCAGATATTGAGTTGTAAAATGTAACGATATTGTGTACGATTGTGTTAATTTTGAAAACAAATGAAATGTGGGGCGATCGGTTTATTACGTACTCTAAATCGATTTATAATTAGTAAAGCGACATCTATCCTTGAACATAACAAAATTATATTTCTTAATAGATGGCGCTATATACAGATTATTGTGTTGATAAATAATTTATCAGAAATTTCTTAGCTACATCCGCCTTATAGCATACAAATTTGGGATACATTAATTAATGGTTTTTTTTCCCGCAAATTAACGTCTTAGTCAATCAAATACCTAAGCTCGTACTTTACAATACTAAGGTGCATGAGCCGAATTACATAATAAAAACTTGCATGTAATTTTATTTTATAATATTGATTGTAGTAAAAAGCATAAGTAATTTTATGTGACCTCAGTGATAATAATATGGTATTGCCTCACTAGATGTTTGAGGTATAAAAGTCAATTTGATCATCAACAGAAACTATACAAAAAATAAAATTAAAGTGTTTGTTTGTAATGTCCAAATAACAGCTTTTTAAGAATGTATACAAGGTACTTATAACAAAAATCCAGTTTTTACAATTTTTGTTGTGATATTTTTTATTTAACACTAGCTGTGCTCGCAGATCCGCTCGTGTAGATTACAGGATCGAAAATAAAAGTTACTCCTTAAAACATCTATCTGCCAGTGAAAGTCCCGTCAAAATCGGTCCAACCGTTTCGGAGATTAACAGGAACAAACAGACATACAGACAAAAATTTTAAAAATGGGTTTTTTGTTATTGGTATCGTGTAAAGTTTCATATGCATTTAGTAAAAAGGTGTTATTTTGACATTACAAACAGACACTTCAATTTTCTTATATGTATAGATTATTTATTCATTTTGAAAATCATGGATAACCCTCAAATTTATATAGGTACTCAAAACAAAAAAGAACAACAACAACAACAAAAAGTACGTATAAGCTGAAAACCTCCACTAGCCAAGCACTGAATCCATTAATTTAATTAATACCGTTATATCCCGACTCCCATTATGAACTACTCCGTAAACACTGCAAACCTTTTTACCACGATCATCAATCAAAAATAGTTCTTATTGCGTACGCATAGGAATAAAAGGAACTGTATAATAAGGATAGTTTTATGTGAACAGTGGTTGGCCGGCAACCAAACCAGTTGCATACGGTTTCGCAGTTCAGTGCAATTAACGTGAAAAAATATGGAGACATGTCACAAAATGTGCCCATTATGTATACTATTAATGTTAACGATTTTCGGTAGTTAATGGCTCGATGACAGCGCCACCTATCGGACCCTAACATAGCTATAGACCATCGCCTCGATCGTCGTCTCAAACAAAAAGACCAAATCTATATCTAAATTACATACATATTCCCTATTCAGTCCTCAAGACTAACTTTTTAGTAATAGTTCTCGAACAGATCTTATTTGAGGCTGGTTAGTGGTTGCAGTGCCCACTAATAATTAAATTCACTAAAACATGTGTGTTCTTTTTATCTACATTTATCTTATACTAATAGTACTCGTATAAGATCCCCACGTCTCTGCATGCGTTTATTACGCAATAATTATTTCTTACTCTTATTACTGAAAAATAAAAATATATATAAAAATAGAAAATTGATACAAAATATATTCTGATTATTGGTTTAATGATTTCTGTAAGTATTATTGAAGAAGATTCTTGTAGCCTATTGATTATGGAATGACATATACTTCCCTTCTACAAAAATTCAATAAAATAGATTGAAAATGATTTAATACAAATTTGATTTATTAATATTTTTTTTTACAGTTTCTAAAAGTATTATTACTGTTCATTCTCATAGCGTATCAATGATATATACGTAGATTAATGATTGGTATTCGCGCCGCTTCAACTAGGTGCCGTCGGCGTACCACACATAACAAAATCTGCTGCGTTGAGACACAAATGTGTGGCACTGGCACTACGGTGCGGCGGTTGAACACTGCACAGGTTTTAGGATTTGGAGTTTCCTATTCAAAATTTGGTTGACTGTGTTCAACTCTGTAATATTACGACATAGCTACCTCTTCTCTAAAACCAAATTATACAATCTATGTTTTTAGTAGAAGTAACTAGAGACATATACGGTTCGACTAACAAAATAAATATTTACAATTTCCAAGTACTTTGTTTTAAAAATATTGTAAATCATTATTTTCTATTATCACTATAGGAAAAATACCAATTTGGTATAAAATATGTCCCCTGGGGCTTAATAGTGACTCCGAGAGATCCTCGTGACAAGCCGTTGCCTAGCAACAGTACGCTTTATCAAATTCTTAATTTCACCCTTTACCAATCGCTCACTCTTCCGGTCATACATTTGTAAAAACATTGTCCATTTTTGTGAAAAAATAAAACGTTTCATTTGAAATATTAGTATCGATAAAAAAACTTTTGTAATTTAGTTTATTTTGCTACTTGTAACGTCCATACATTTTGAAACTATTTTTTTATTAAAAATAGATCTTAAACAAATGCGATAACATACTTACTTCTTTAGTAGTAAAAAAATATTAAAAAAAACGTATAGCAGAGCGTGGTTTCGATCCACGGACCTCTGGGTTATGGGCCCAGCACGCTTCCACTGCGCCACTCTGCTCTTGGCAAGAATAATAAATTTAGGTATCTGTTTCGACGACGTAATATATAATGCGCATGTAAGATTAAATTGCGTTGCGTCATATATTTAGATTTTAGAACGTCATACAATAATGAAAATTAAACATTATTTATTAAATTATGTGTTTAAAAACCAGTATATTATAATTTCATACAAACATCTTAATTAAAAAAAAGTAATCGACGTCATACGTACATATACGAGTATGTATTATATAAAGTTCATTAATATATTTTCACACCTTTTCAACTATTCTGTTAATTAAAGGCAAGCAAACTGTAATAATCTATAAAATCTTATCTATCTTCTAGAGCTATATTCAAATTCTACAAAGAACTCAACGCGATTCTTTGTTTCCATCTACGATTAATTAGGTACTACTAATATTATGCTCAAGAGATTTTTCGTGCGTTTGACAGTGTTAATCTCTGGATTTCATCTATTTAATCTCTAATCTTTTTTTTTTACATTTTAAAGCTTATTTACCGAGGAACATTGTAGGCTATATAAAATCGCGCTACGACCCTAAGGAGCGGAGCATTAAGCATGAACGTCAAAAAATCTGGAAAGTGACTAAAACACGGGTGTTTTGTGGAAGGCGCGTCGCGGTGAAGATTTGGTCCAATAAAATTAACACGGGTGGAAACTGTGTGGCACAACTAATGTAATATAATGTATTGTTTGCCCCTGTCTATTTAGAACATAACGAATCGTAAAAAAACAAGAGTATTGTCATGTAGACACATACCTACACCCAAATGGCATCGTTGTAATTGAACCGTACAAAATGAACCAGGGGTCAAGTAGTGACACATTGTTTCGCACAAAAGAAAGACCATGGTATCGCAATGTTACCCAAAATATGGATCGGTTTATTCAACAAGCAATAAGACTATAACATTGTATTATTTACCTTTTATTAAAAGCCCTGAAGATACTGCGAGAGACATCGTACCTTTTATTTTTAAACAATAAAATTAAAAAATATCTTAATTCTTTTGTTATTACTAAATTGCGATTCATTTTAGTATTACTTCTTTTTCAAGTTAAAATTTCGCGTGTAGCGTTTTTTAGGGTTCCGAAGTCAACAACGAATCCTCATAGTTTCGCTATGTCCGTCTGTCTGTCCGCGGCTTAGCTCAGTAATTCATAGCACTAGAAAACTGTAATTTGGTATGGGTGAAATATTATTCACGCCGACAAAGTGGTAAATAAAATTTAAAAAAAAATTGTTTAGGGTGTAGGGGAAGTCCCCTAAACGTAAAATGGCAATGAATTTTTTTTCTCGTTTACCCATCGCGGCATCGCATGGATTGTCGTAGGATAGGTCGTTCAAAAATATTGTAAGTGTTGTGAAAACCATTTTTCGATTAAGGAATCAGTTTGCGAAATATTAAGCCAACTAAACGGTTGTTTTTGGATATGTGAAAAAAATTCATGGTAGTAGTATATATAATGAAGTCAAAAGGTAAGGTTATCAGAAGTAATTAGGCTTAACAAGTTAAGTTTAAGTAATAATTATAAAATGTTCTTGGAGAAGTAATTTCGTACAAATTCCATTAAAATTACTTATAGCCCCCTCTCTCAGTCTACATATTGTGCAACTACGAAATCCTACACTGGGCCTGGTCCGACACACATTTGGCATTTTTTTTATCTTAGCAACGGAAAAAAACACGGCACTGTACCTAATGGTAAGCGTAATGCAATCCAATAACATCGGCTACCACCATCAGCAGTCGTCGCTGTCATGCTGGCCTGCTCAATTAACTCTTCACGTTATGTTTGAAGGACTCCATGTTGTAGAAAAGAGTGAACACATTGGCCGGGAGACATTTCCACAGCTTCGCAATAGGCCACAGATATTACGTAGAACACTTTTTAGTTCGTGCCAAGATGGTGATTACCGTAAAGCTGTGGATCTGGAGCCCAGCGATTTGTTATACATTAAAAATATTTTATTTGTTAATAAGATAATTATTGATAAAATGATTAGAATTGAATTATCTTCTATACATATTATAAAACTCAACGTCTATCTGTCTGTCTGTTCTCTGTTCTTTCCACGCAAAAACTGCTAATCCGATTTACATGTTTTTTATTTTAATTCATAGCTATGTTATCTGGCTAGGTAATAGGATATATTTTGTAAAATAAAGTAACATACGAAATAGGCAGTGACGGTATTGGTGAATCAATTCTGAAAAAAGACGCATTTGGGGGGTGAAATGGCTTACGCTGAGTAAGCCATACGAGATATATCAAATTAATGTTCTACAAAATTGTTGATCTTAAAAAGACCTACCAAAAATCCAGCGATAGCATATATCTATCATCTAAGGATCACCCACCATAAACATTTTTAATGCAGCACAATTCGCACGTGCGCTCTGTCGTCAGCATTTTGTAGTACATGCGAGCGGAGTCGCATACACAGATAGTATACTATAAAATGCAATAATAATATTAGCGCGTTCAAACAAACAAACAAACTCTTGAGCTTTATAATATTAGTATATAGATAAATTAAATTAAGCCAATGGTTCGTCTAGTCATAACTCCGTCCGCGCCGCAGGATACATGCATCAAAGTAATGTATCTGAAATTAAAGTGGGCGCCCAATTTCCGGGACAAAAATAACAACACCTGTCCCATGGCCGTCCCTAGCGGGTAATGGCGTGAAAATTTATCTCGTTTTACATGGAATTTTAATGTAACACGATGCTCATCCGTGAGTTGTGTTCGGTCTAATAAATGTACTCCACAATTTATTTAAATGTGACAGTAAAGTACTGTCCTAGAACAGTCGCTATTGTCAATAGATGAGGATCCAATATCGGTGTATTAACCATCCCGTCATAGGCGAGGTGGTAGGTCCGTTCTCTCCGACTGGGTCGTGACCACCATACACATGATGAAAAATCCCAATCATAGTGTTTCACTCATGCGCGTCGCGTTTTGGGAGCAACCGGTATATTCAGTATCTATTTACGCATGCTGGCATGAATTGGTAATAAGCTGTTGGGGTTTCGATGGTATAGTTACATAGTTTCGTCGTTTTGCTTTACTGCCATAAAAAAACAGTAAGTAGTTAAATACACTTGTCGATTCCAAAACGCAATGCTTTCACGTGAATTACCACCGTTTATATGGTGGTTTCAATGTAACTACTCGGATGCCATTATCTTCCATTCTCGTACCTCTATACAGTTCCCTTGCAAAACAGCAATTAAGTTGTTTGGTTTAATATATTAACGAATTAAAGAACATGCGAGTTTATTAATAGTTTAAAATTCCCCACCTGTACATATATGATCCTTAATTGGGTTTTTAACATACAAACTTCTCGAAATCATTGTCTGTGTAATCAAAATCTAAACGCTGAACTAGTGTACAGGGTTAATTATTGTCTATTCAAATAAATCTCAAACAAAAGGAACTTTAAATTTTAAACGCGACTTCCAATTTTAACTGTTGCCATATTTATCGAAAAGAAATGTTTCTGTTTGTTGTATTACAGCAAAATTATTGGAAGTCTCTTTAGTAAGAATGTGGCCAAAAATGTTGAACAAGCGAAGCCTTAGAATTTGCTCTCAAGTGCATCTACCAGAACGATAAGCGATTAAAGGTAAATTTTCAACTTAGAATGGGAGCTAGCAAGTACTCGGCGGGTAAGTATTACAAAACGCCTCAGAATCACATAATGGTGTCTTTATAAAGTGTTCTTTCACCAAAAACCCTTTCTAGTCCCTTCAAGTTTATTGAAGAAATCAAAGTAACGTAGATCGATCCGGTGTTTGAGCCCGCTAACATAGAGTTTTCTTTTCAAGTTTTCTTGCTATATTGATTACTCGCAGTATAAAACTATATCAGTTCTATAGAGTTTTTCACTGACCATTTCTTTACTTTATTAATATTCTATAGTTGGTATGTCATGTTCCTCACTAATACATAAATGTAATTTTTGTTACATAAATGTAACATCCAAATAAAACAATATTCGTTGGCGTCAACAGCTGTCAAATAACATCACCCTACAGTCACAGTCCACCCCCTACATATTCATTTACCTGACGAACCGATAAAACGTACAGAAATGACCAATGCTTTTGATGGGTCCGTTCCCATCACTTCCACATCATTTCTCATGTCATTTCCAGCCATACGCGAAACACGTCCAAATTACGTTGATCCTCGACGTTCTTTGATGTCATCCCTCTACGTGAACCAAATCATCGCGAGAAGAGAGCGCGGAAGGCCTTCTTACATTGAATAGTAAATACATGACCACTAAATCAAGAACTCTCAGTCGAGGTGACAGCTATGGTTAATTCAATCGATGCGGGCTTACTCAGAGTTATTCGTAAATTGGACGTTGGTGCCCAGTGGCACGGAAACTCGCGATAATGTAGTTGAATTATGGATTTCAGTTGTGTGTTTGTGTGGACTAATTTACTTTGGTTTGCGACTTCAGTATCATAGAAGATTTTATTATAAATGAATTAATATTTAGACAATTTAATACCATTTAAAAATATACTGTAGTAAAGAATTGGAAAAAAACTATATCAAATATGGAGAAACAAAATTATAAGAAAATGTAAAGATCGTGAGTTTCTTTTTTGTTAGTTTGAACGCGTTAACCCGGATACTAGTGAGATTTGAAAAAAAAAAAAAAAAAAGAAAAAAAAAAAAAAAAAGGCATGGAGCCCTTGAGCCAAGCAGCCGCTCGCGCGATACAAGTGACTCTACAATCACTAGCTTTCACAGCCATACATGACACTGCATTATACACACATGCACAACACACATAGGTACATAGGTTCTGTAAGGGACCTTTTTTTTTCTTTTTTTGCCTAGTTAGATTAGACAAAAATTTCCAGACCACTAAATACACATACACATGTTCCTTCCCTCCTCCCAGGGGGCAGAAACATGTATATATGTATACTTAGTTTAGATCGAATTACGGATAGGGAATTAGTCAGATCGCGACTTAATTGCATACGCGCAACAGTCCGAGCCGAGGTTCGGCCACTTTGGCACCCTCGGATGTTGTTGCTTAGCTTTCGTGGCTGAGTGCCCTAAGCGCTCGCCCCCAAGCCCGGTAAAGCTGTAAAAGCCGTAAAGGCTCCAGGGCCCCTAAGGCTGACAGTATAGTCAGTTCAAAAAAAAAAAAAAAAAAATAATAATTTGAAAAAAAAAAAACATTTTATATCCTATTTATTGCGGAAAGTTCTGGGCTATATATCTTTACGCTACGGCTCATAAGGACCGTAGCAGTAATCATGAACGTTGAACAATCGGGCAAGTCGTGGGCAAGTCGTAGGCAAGTGTGGCAAGTGAGAACAACGACACACGGCTACACGAATACGTTGGGGGCGGGGCGGTGGGGAGTTTCAGTTGGAGTTCTAAGGATTTTAACTCAGGGTTACTTCGGCCTAGATGCTTCCATTTGATTAAATGTGTCATGTATATAATCGAATACGTTTCCACAGATTTTATTTAAAATATCTAGCAATCATATTATATTTCGACGTAGGTACTGTCGGTTTTGACAATAGGCATAACATAGCATGGATGGCATCCTGATCCCACATACTGAACCCAAGGCACTCAACAAAACTTGTCCTCTTTGTTTTTTTTTTCGGATACAATCCATCAGTTAATTAACGAATAAGCAAGTTAGATTTTTTCATCAGATGGCTAAATTTATTCAGGACCAAATTCTCCATGCCATTTTCTATGGCGATAGCTATTTGGTATTTTTATATTTCCCCGTCAGCGACCCAAGCCTATCTCAATTCTCAGCCGTGTTTGAGTTAAATCCAACTGTACAAACGGACAGACTAATATTTAATTTAATATCATATTTGTGATCGGCATAAACGTCTATTAGAAAATTTGAAAAAAAAAGTAGAGTTAGAACCACAGATTAATAATATTTTCATCTAAAAATTTTTTTTTTGCTATAGGACTTCCTTTAGAGAAAGGCGAGCATAGCTCTTTCCGATTCGTAACGAATATATCCGACAGAGAACCAAAGTTATCGACATAGCTCAAAGAATTAGTAAGCTTAAGTGGCAGTGGGCCGGCCATATCTCACGACAATCGCTGGGGTAAACGGATTCTTGAGTGGAGACCGCGACTCGGCAAACGTAGTGTAGGATACCCTCCGGCCAGATGAGATGACGATCTGCGAAGACTGTAGGCAGATGCTAGATGCGGCAAGCTGAAGACAGGGCGCTATGGAGCTTATTAGGGGAGGCCTATGTCCAGCAGTGGACTACTATATGTAATGATGATGATGATAGGACTTTAAAAGAAGGTTATAATTCAACGAATAAATAAAAATTCTATGAAGAAAATCCACCGTTATACGTCATCACTTACTGAGTTGCCGAAGTGGAAATACGTTTTGCACGAAAGCGTCATGATCTTGTTTTTTAACAATTTCGTAACTGAACTCAGAGAGCTAGGAATCACGCAGAAGAAGTAATAAAGCCTCAAGTAAAATATAGTTTTATATTCAAGGGAGCCATCGAGTTTATAACACGAAGTTAACTGCGTTAACACAATGCATAGAAAAAATCATAAAACTTTACTCGCCGAGCGCCATTCCGCGCACGCATCGCGATGATATTATGTATTTTTTATTTCTATTTCACGCACGTGGCGGCCATTTTAAATCCGAATGTAATTGAGAGTTATGTAAATCTGAGGAACGTAGGCACGGTTTGGTCACGTAAATGGGATTTTGCTTTGGAAATAAATTCCATCGAATATATAAAAAATATATTTTTTTCTAATTTATCAGGATTTCCAAACTTTAAACACTAGATTTTGATTATACCTGTAAATACCTCCGTTTTCTGTTCTAAACATATTTTAAGATACATTTCTATATTCGTGTTATGAACAAAAAAACAACGAAAAACGCGTATTAGTGCTTACAAAAATCGTACTTTCTTAAAACATTAATAACTTTTTATTGAATGAAGATAACGTGTTTTTTTATAAGGATCAAGTATTTAAGATGTAAAACATTTTTTTTAAAATAAAGAGATCCAACTTCAATTATCTTGAGGAGTTCCCTGGTGTATCTTTAAAGTCGAAGGTCCAAGGCTAATGAAATTAACATGGGACCACCCTTTAGGTATCCCCTTTCCAAAGAAAAAAGAATCATCTAAGTCAGTTCATAAACAAATAAGTTATGTCTGAACATCCATAAATAAATATACATACAAATTGAGACTTCCTCCTTTATTTGAAGTCGGTTAAAATTATCCAGTAGTTTTTGCATAAACCTCGAATCAATTTAGTTATATAGAAGATAGGTTTTAGAGTTAAGTCAAAATCTCACCTGATGTTAAATGACGATGTGGCCCAAGATACGAACACGCAAAACCTAGTGGAGGAAAACTGGCGCTCAAGTTCACGAAACAAACCTATAGGTACTTGGCGACAGTTTTTCAACTTGAGGGTGGTAGCTAGCCAGGCGGGCATTAAATAACGGCCCAACACCATTTAATAGTTTCATTACGATATTTTACTTCACTGAAAGCTCAGATTCATTGTAGGGATTCGAAACTACTACGATCGACGCAGTGTCCGTACACGTTACTACTGAGCTATCATTGCGTCAAAATCTAAATTAATAATAATCTCTTCATTCATCTAGTCACTTCAGCTGGAGCTACTCCTGTTGCGTAGTTTTCAGCTAAGTTTCAGAATACTTCATTGATTTTTATACACCTAAGCAAACAAGAGTACGGCCTGCCTGATGGTAAGCGGTTACCGAAGCCTATGGATGCTTGTAACACCACATGTATCACTACCGTATTGCTAACCTTGAACCCCCTTCCCCAAGGAGCTCTGGAAATTCTACTCACCGCAGGCTGCGATCTTCTGTAGTTTAGAGGTATTTCACCTGCCGGGCTTCCTGGAGTAGACAGAAACAAAAGAGTTTTCGCTGTGCCCTACCCCTCTTAGAACAATACTTACATAATAATACATACTAATATAATAAATATGAACGTATTTTTTAATGTATGATAAATCTACACCTACATATAATTTGTATAGCGAATAGTAGTAATGGTCGAATCGTCGTGTGTGCCGTAGCCACCTGAGGGCTCGACTTAACTGAATTAGCATATTGATTGTTTACAGACGTGTCCAGCCGTGTTCCACCCCGGGATTCGAACAAATACAACTACGGTATTCAGAACATGATTTGGTGTACATATGTATAACGATGTATATGCGCAAAATTTATGAATATCATAGAAATTTATTATGTGGATTAGCTAGATTATGTCCATAATCAATTCCATTCCAATTCCAATTCCATGTCCAATTTTCACTTCACGTTATGTTTGAAGCATCTGTGCTACCAGTAATTTCAACAATAATCATTACGTCTGGCTTCGAAGCGTCATGCTGGCTATTCTACCGTTTTTAAATTTATGCGCTTAATTCAATGTCTATTGCTTATTTAGTTACGATTTAGTTCTAATGCTCGTCAAACGTGTTTTAATTTAAACTGTTATTTAAATTGTAGACTTATTCACAACAAACGCAATATCGTTCTGTAACAACTTAAATCAATTATTATTATTATTTATTGCTTATATTTACAGTTGTAAATCATGATTTGGTTGTTAGATTTGTTTGTTTACGTAATTATTTGCAAAAATAACAACGGCATTATGAAGTCGCACACTTCGCACATAACACTTAAACGGAACCATGGCCATTATCTTACGAACATCGTTTTAAGCGCCATTTATTACGAAGTTCAACGTTAATGGACGTGTCAGGTTACACTCTCCATCGACGTCATCAGGATTTCTTCCAATGGAATAATTTATAAAAGGACATTACAGTATGTATTTACTGAATGTTTAAGCATTAAATACATCACGATGTTGATCTACTTCGTATATTGGTTTCTCTTTTTTTCGTGACCTTCTACTTTTGGTTTTCAGTCCATTTGAGTATTGTAAATAAAAAAGCAATCACACAATTAAATTACGGTAAGGTTTTTAGAAGTCTTAATAATATGAAATCATTTAAGTAATCCATTTTGACATTGTAATTACATTTAATCATAATAATTAATGAACTTATTACAAGTATTGTTTTAATTTATACAATATATTTTTATAAGACATACTTTTACTCTTTTATATGATTTGACGTTATAAGTTACCATTGTACAATTTGCTATATGACTTCCTATAATAAACATGGATGTAAATCAATATTAAAAAAAACCTTTCGTAGACTACGTTCCTAGAGTATTTGTATGCTGTTTATACTCGACGAGAATACATTCATGTCTGTTCTAGTGTTTAATTAAATGATCAAATGGAAACAGGACCCCGTACGGAACGAAATAAATTAGAATGTCTGTAGCGAAGGTAAAGCAAGCGAAAGGTATAAATCACACAATACGTATTTGATTACGTAGTGTGATAAAATTGCAATTTGTATTGCAACTACAAGTACTGCAGCGAAATAATGCGTTTGTGCAACGTCAAAACAAATTACGGATAGCTTTTATTCTTGTTAAAAATCTCTCCGTTAAAAGTTGGTAGTACATTTGACTAGAGGAATGATGGAAAGAAAATCATGAAGAAATCTGAACGCTTGAGAAATGTTTCTCGTATTTTTCTATAACTTGTTTAATGTCGAAATCGTCAATATTTGCGTCACAATTCTTGGGAAGAGTTTTTACCTCATACCAAGTGAAACAAGAATTGTTATTTACTTTTTTTTTTCAATTCGATACTATTACAGCAGCTCGAAGTTGACGCTGCATTTCTCCAAATTGTACACTGCACTTTATTCCAAACTACTTTTATAGTATCAAGAAAATGCTGACTGTGTTCCCTAGTGGCTTCGATTTCGTTATTATTGTCATGAAATATTTTATTCCTTCCTATACCATTCTCGCTTGCTCTGAATACGAGATATATTTTCCCTGGAATTGTTTCTTTGTTTTGATTATTAAGTTTTAAATGAAAATAACTATGGATCGATTGAAAATATGCACACTTGTTGACAGAATGTAGCCGGACCAACCTACAATGTAAGAGTATTATAAAATCAGTTTAATCTGAATGCATGGGATCAAAGAATCTTTCATTAAATCTTGGCTACTCCTGCAAGTGAGGAAGCCAAGATTATATGGAAGTTTGTCGTTAGAACATTAAGTAAGCTATGTAAATGCTTAGTTTAGGATACTATGGGTCATGGAATTGACATGTTTTTCTATCCAAATCACTAATTTTAAGTTTTAAAAAAATATTGAAATGCTTTTTTTATCGTTTATAGTTTTAGCGTGGTGGCGACAATCTCTCCTGATCTTAAGTGACGATGTGACCCAAGATGGTAACACGCTAAGCCTAATGGGAGGGAAGACTGGTTCTCAAGTGCAGCTGCGGAACACACCTATTGGTGCTTGGCGACAGATTTCCTATTTGAAGCTATGGTAGCTAGCCAGGCTGACATTAGAAAAAAGCCCTACCACCATGTCATGATTTCCTCACGTTGTTTTCCTTGAAGCTCAGACTCATTGCAGGGATTCGAACTCGTGTCAATCGACGCGATGTCAGTATACTCTACCACTGAGTCATCATTGCTTTAAAATTCTGTTTTGTTAAAGGCATTATTATTATAATAAGTCGAGGTGACCGATGATAGTAGTGACAGGCTAAGCTTAAAGGAATACAGTTTTTTTTAACTTGAGGGTGGTTATTAGCCAGGTTGTCATTAGTACATGCTTTGCCAACCTACTATGTTTCATCACAATATTTTGCTTCACCGAAATGCCCAACATTGTAGGATTCCAAATCATATCGATCGACGTGGTTTATGATCTTTATTTTATGTAACTAAGATGGCAAACATGCAAACGGCTCGGCTGATGGCAAGCATCTACCGTGGTCTATGGATGCTTTTAATACCACAAGTATCACTAGCGCGTTGCTAACCTTGAACCCCCTACCCCAAGCAGCTCTGGACACCTTTATAACCGCTGGGAACACAAAACAATGATATTTGGCTGTGATCTTCTTTAGGGTGTAGGTATTCCACCAGTCGGACTGCCCCAAGTAGAGAGAAATCTCCAAAGAAATTTCTTTGTGCCTCACCTTTCTTTGAACCCCTCTTTCCCCAAGGAGCTCTGAAAACCCTACTTACTCATCGCAAGGAACACAACACAACGTTATTTTGCTGCGATATTTTGTAGGAAGGAGGTATTCCACCAGTCGGAGTGCACCAGGTAGAGAGAAATCTACAAAGAAATGACTCTGTGCCTCACCTTTCTTTGAACCCCCCTTTCTCCAAGGAGCTCTGAAAACCTTACTTACTGATAGCAAGGAATACAACACAACGTTATCTGGCTGCGATCTTTTATAGGGTGGAGGTATTCCACCAGTCGGGCTGCCCCAAGAACAGAAAATCTCCAAAGAAATTTCTCTGTGCCTCACCTGCCTTGCTACTACTATTGATCCATCCTTGCAAAAAAAAATACCATAAGACGAGAATGATTAAAACTAAACAATACAGCAGCAATACTTGCAAGTAAAGTAATAAACACTTGACTCGTAATCCCGCACCTTCAAAACGAAATATGTCTGTCTAGTTAATAAACTAAAAATAAATATATTGAACATAAATTTTAGATAGAAAGTAATGGTCGAAACAATGAGTTAACCGAACTATTATTACGTCTGGTCGAAGGCATGTAGCTATAACTCAACTATACAAACGTAATTAGCGAGTTAGGTGATAACACGCTACCTCGTAAATCTGGCTTTTGAAAATAAAACTTGTTATAGCGTAACTGTAATTAATGAATGATTTACAACACTACAGGTTCGAGGGGTGCTGAATTCTCGGTATATTGTTTATATAGAGAGAGCTACTTTTTTATTTTTGTAAATTAGCTTTTATCTACAATTCCACTTTTTATGCAAGTTATTATATTTAATTTGGCTCGCATGGAAGAATCCGAAATAAAAGTAGCCTAAATTAATTCTTATAATTTCAGCTATCTGCCAGTGAAAGTCGCGTCTAAATCGGTTCAACCGTTTTAGAGATTAGTCGGAACAGACAAAGAGACAGATAATTTTTTTTTTCCATATAAGTACAGTATATACTTTCATATGCATTTAGTAAAAAGCTATTATTGTGACATTACAAACAGACACTTCAATTTTATCATTTGTATAAATTAATTAGTGTCGTCAACCACAGACCTACTTATATATACGATTCAGCATATTGGAATCGTATGTTTTGTTAGATAAAGTAACATACGAAATAAGCAGTGACGATAATGATGAATCAAGTCAGACAAAAGATGTTTTTGGGGCGTTTAAATGGCTTACGCTGAGTAAACCATAAGAAATATAGCAAATTAATGTACCACATAATTGTAGATATTAAAAAGACCTTCAAAAAAGTCAAAAGTCGATAGCATGTGCTTATCTTCTAAGGATCGCCCACAATAAACATTTTCGTGGCAGCACAATTCGCACGTGCGCTCAACTGACAGCGTTCTGTGGTCCATGCGAGCGGAGCCGCAGGCACAGCTAGTTGCGTATAAATACAAAAAAAATCAGCAGTTCATTAAAAACCGAAAATTAAATTACAATTTTTTTTAAGAAACATATAACAAAATCCTATCCAAACTAAATACATACGAACGCCTTACAAACGCAGACTATGGACCCAAGCACATGATCAGCTTATAAATTCATTTTTCATTCAAAACCCGAATTCAAAATTTAATTTTAGGGTTGTATTTTTTATAGACTCGTGTACTGGCTAAATCTTAAGAATACTACTACTACAAGAACTAATCACCAATAGGTGTGTTCCGGCAGCTGCACTTGAGAGCCAGTCTTCCAGTAAGTTTAACGTGTTACCATCTTGGGCCACATCGTCACTTAACATCAGGTGAGATTTTGGCCACTACGCCAAAACCTAAACCGATAAAAAAACTATCAGATAACTTCAAAGACAAAGATCCTGGTTGAGTATTGTTCTTAATATGTAAGTAAAATTAATATCAACAACAACGTTAAAGGGGCTGGTACAATATTGCAGATAACAAATACACAGGCGCTTTGTCGTTGTAAGTTCACCTGCGACACAATGTTATTATCATGTTTAGTGTATCTTACATTGTCAAATGTGACAAGCTTGTATTAACTATGTTGTATATAGAATATAGCCTTTGTAAATTGTTTTGTTGTAGCAATGGCATTTATAGATAGATACATTTATGTCTTAATTTCACATCGAAAATTATTCTCACCAATTATGGTCATATCAGAGACAAAGTAAAACAAAAAGATTGCCAATAGCCATATAAAGAATTGTAATACTGAAGATGCTCAAAATTTCTGCTTATTCCCAGATGGCGCTTGCAAACTTAATATTACAAATTAAAAACAACAAATATAAATTACCTTTTAGATAAAACGAACAAAAAAAATTGCCCATTTTCTATGTTATCTTCATATATTATTTTTTTGTAAGTGTGTATGTGACTGAATTCCTACTAAACGGCTGTACAGATTTTATGAAATTTTTGTGTGTGTTTGAGTAGGTCTCTGGATGGTTTAGATACACAATTTTACCCGGTAGATGGCGTTGTAGTCGAGTTATAGTTTTATTTTTATTTGTAGGCAAGCGTACGTTTGGGCTTGACAACGTCTGTCGGATCCGCTAGTATTGTATAAAAACTTTGCATAAACGATTTTGATTCATACTCAAATACATCGATCAGTGATTGTAGTGTATAAAGCAGAGACAGATAGTATAAAGTATTGCATAATTGTATTACAAGATGGCGCTTAAAACAAGGTGAATAGTAGTTTTATTTTTTGCGGTATTTGAGGAAACTGTAATCCTTATTAATGTCAGCTGAGATTTGTTTTACCTTGTCTCTGATTAAAATGCATCAATTATTCCTGAGGTTATTCTATGAAAATAAGAAGTAAACCGTTGTGATATGATTCTGGCGGTCGCTGACAGGTGTTAATTAAAGTTAATAGTTTATTACCAATGATTTCATAAAACTAATTATTTATATAATTTTATTCAATTGAATAAATAATGCAAAGAACAATTTATGTGCTATAGCTTATTAATACGTACTGATAAAATCGTAAAAAAAAATAGTAAATTAAAACTGCTTTACATATACCTACATATTGAATCGATGTAGTTTCAAATCATACAATAAGTCTAATCTTTCAGTGAAGGAAAACATCATGATGAAACCATTGCATGGTTTTGGGACGTTTTCTACTACCTACATGCATGGTTAGCTACCAAGTACCAACTTTAGATTTAAAATCTATCGCCTAGCACCTATTAGTGTTTCGGCAGCTGCACTTGAGAGCCATTTCCCTGTAGGCTTAAAGTTTTGCAATCTTTAGCCACATCGTCACCTAACACCAGGTGCGGTCATCGTGAAACGCTAAACTTATGAAGTATTTATAAATTGCTTTTACAATTAAATAAAATCTATATAATTTTGTTTCTTACAAGAACGGGCGACTCTAAGCAGTTATCATATTAAAATGTTTCTAATTAATATAGCCTTATAGATCAAAATTAGTTATGAACATGTTTCTCTGTACATTCAATTTTAAACGTAGAACTGTCTAGTAAACAATACTGTGCACTGCAAATCTTTATTCGCAAACAGAAACGTCTTTAGAACTTCGATATATTGCTTGAAAATAATCTTTAAAATAATGCAAGCAAAGTTGAATTTTAAACGAGCGTGCAACAAGTGATTATGTTTCTAATTTACAGAGTACACCGGAGGGTGCAGAGAAGGAATCACGGGTGGGTGGCTTTCAATCTACGGTATTGCTTGTGGTTTGATCGTTATCGAATCTATGTGGAAGTTGTATGATTAGCGAGACCGGTGAGGTAAACTGGTTAATGTTTGGAATCCCAACATTTACCGTCAAAAATTGGTATTAGTTAGCGTTTTAGCTCTAGTTAATTTGACTAATTAACATCGTAACTTTTACTATGGATTAAACAATTGGGGATTAGCAAACAGTGAATTGGTTACGTATACAAGAATATAGTATTATATACAAATTCAAGCAATGATAGCTCAGTTGCAGAGTGTACGGACATTGCGTGAAGCAATGAGGGCTCAGTGGTAGCGTGTACGGACATCGCGTGAAGCAATGATAGCTCAGTGGCAGCGTGTACGAACGTCGCGTGAAGCAATGATGGTTCAGTGGTAGCGTATACAGACATCGTGTCGATAGACGTGAGTTCGAATCCCTGCAATGAACCTGAGTTTTCGGTGAAGGAAAACATCGTGATGAAACCATAGCATGGTGGCAGAGCTTTTTCTAATGCACGCCTGTCTAGCTACCATCCTCAAGTTGAAAATCTGTCGCCAAGCACTAATAGGTGTGTTCTGGCAGCTGCACTTGAGAGCCAGTCCTCCCTAGGCTTAGTATGTTACCATCTTGAGCCACATCGTTACTTAACATCAGGTGGAATAACGCTAAACCTATAACGCTAAAAAAAACAGATGGATATTTTTAACTTTACATTACAATATTTTTCTTACATATGCCCCGTTTTGAACGACATTATCCAGTTAAAATGGTCACATAAAGCTCAACGTCCACCAGGAGTGCCGTCACGCAGTAATTCTACAACCATATATTTGCTATCCAAATGTGTTCATTATAATGTGCAGTAGATGGATTAACTGGCACGTAAGGTGCTGCTCGTACTCTTGTTATATTTGCATTAATTACAAAGCGATTATCATCAGATTCACATTACTCAGCGATCGACACTGTGTTATATATGTATTTTAATATTTAAATACTGTATTATTAACAACGTCTAAACGGCAGACGCTCATGGCAGCCATTTGCGCAAAGCGACCGGCAATTGACATCACCTTAACCTGTCAAAGGGTGCGCTAATATCCAATTACAGTGTTGAGACTGAAAGTGCCACTTCATTCGGGCTTAAGTGATAATTTTTGACATTATTTTGTAAGTACTAGAGCTGAGAGACTGAGGTTATATCTTAATTATTAAATAGTTAATTTTTAGAACCGGTTTAATTGTATTTTTTTTTAATTTTAAGATCTACATGAATCTGGCAATATGCTAGAGCCTTTAGTGATAGAAAACATTCACCACTTATAGCCATAACAGTTTTTGGGTGGTATCCGGCAGCGATACTTGAAAAGTCAATCTCATTTCTAGTTTTAACGTTTTACTGTCCACGATGACTTCTTCTTACTCTGGTTTCCACCTAAGTAGGGTTAATTCAAAAAGTTTTTTAGTGTTGCCTGCCTGCCTTTAGTGTTCTTGGGATCTCCTTGTTAATGCTCGATGACGATAGTTATATAGCCTCTATCATCGCATTTAAAGTCATAGATTAACTGTCAAGCCTTATTATCTATATCTATACATTTTATAAAGCTCAACGTCTCAACGTCCGTTTGTTCTTTTCGTGCGGAAACCACTTATCCGATTAACATGTTTTTATTGTAATTCATAGCTATTTTACCTGGCCAGGTATTAGGGTATACTTTGTTAGATAAAGTAACATACTAAAAAAATAGTTACGATAATAGTACAGCAATTCGGAAAAAAAACTCGCTTGTGGGACGTTTAAATAGCTTACACACTGAGTAAACCATAAGAGATATTATATGTATATCAAATTAATGTTCTACATAATTGTAGATCTTAAAAAGACCTACAAAGAATTCAGCGATAGCATATATCTATATATCGTTAGGCCCGCCTGATGTATAGCAATTACGCCTATGGACGCTTGTGACCCAAAGATCTAGCGCGTTACCGACTTTGAATCCCCTTCCCCAAGAAGCTCCGGAAACTCTACTCACCGCAGGAACACATCACAAGGTTATTTGGCTGCGATGTTCTGTATGGAATGTTTATCAAGTACATCGTACATAGCCTTAAATACAGGACTAGCTAACTTCTAGTTGGTTAAGCAACGCGTTTACCAAACTGTTCGCCGCCAATAAGTTACTGTCAAGTTGTGTGGAGTACGCTCCAACTTATCGATATTTTTATACAATGACAAATGTTGTTGCCAACTCGTATCACCGCCCGGACGTTGCGTAAATATCGCCAGGCATCGGCAAATGCCGCCAAACGTCGCCGACAATGTAAGCGACTTCAATATTTCGCGAAACTCCCCGCGCTCGAATCTGGCCCTGATTTTTATTTGTCACGGTACGTAACCTATTTTTCCTTCGTGTTAGAATCGTACCGATTTGTTATATGGAGTTATTAATATGGAATTTTATTTTTTAGTTTTCTCTATGTGAAACGATCATTTAATTTAAATATGCATAAAATATCTTACCACATTTGTTGGTAATGCGGTCAAAAATAGATTTCTCATAACAAACTATGTTACAATCGTACACAAAAAATGCCCTTGAATATTAATTACCTAAGTAAATTAGAAACTAAATTTATTTAAAAAAATAATATAACTGAGTATCAATCACTGATTTTATATTCAAAAAATTTAAAAATCAAGTGAAATGATAATTCAAATATTAATTAGATATATTAAAATATGTTGAGGCTTCCCGAGTTCCGAGAATTAATAGAAATTATTTTTTTTACTACTTTTAAGAGCAGTATTGACCATTCTTATAGCCTGCCAAAAAAAATTGAATGTCATATTCGTAATCAGTGTAATTTACAATAGATGCATATCAGGAAATTTAGAAAAAATATATGTATACTTGTATAGATAACTGAACAGTAACTAAATAGGTATATAATGCAAATCATTCCCTGACCATACAACCAAACTTCTAAGGTTGGGATAATTAAGAGCTTTAAATCACAAACCACAATTTGAACAAACAAGAGCCCACATTCCTCACAAAAAAGTTTCTAGACAATGGATCGTCTATATCTCACGAAAACAATATTTAAAATAAGTCTGGGATGAACGCCAAGCAGCTAAGTCATATTTCAGCTAGCAGACGACAGGCGCGTCAGCTCATAACTTAATCATCGGGGCTAAAATAGTAAAATAAATATAAGCTCCCGGTCAGAAGACATTATGGTATATAAATATTAAAAAATGGGCAATTATGTACGCAGGTAAGAAGTTATACTTCTTAAAAACGGTAAAAACTAAAACCTAACGACCTGCGTGGGAGCTCTATACGGCTCCGGCAGATCACTAAACAAGACGCGAGAACAACCCACTATCGCAGAGTCACCGAACGATTGACGAACAAACAGTGACCCTGTAACTCACTCGGCAAGCCAAATGAGCTCTCGTCCCGCACACCGCCGTCCCTGCTTACACCCAAACCTACCGGGCGTAAAGAAGGGGAAACCAAACGGGATGCACGGAAGAGACGCGATTGAATTGTCCTCGGCGTCACTTACTGTGAACTGGGCGCTGGCGGGTAACAAAAACACGATGCCAAATTCACGTTCACTTATATTCTTGATGATACAGGCCAATCTGTACAATATTTTCCCTTAAACACTAGAGTGTCTTCACGCAGGGTTTCTTCAGTCTTGAGGTAATCTTGAGGAGTCTTGAGGTGGATTGACTTCTGTGTATAGCGATCTGAGCGATCTGAGAGCGATCTGAGAGCGATCTGAGAGCGGTCTGACGGGTTTGGAACCCGTCGCTATATTTATATGATTTCTAAAGAAAGTGATGCCGCTATCTAACTCTATTTTTCTCTCTATCCAATTCTATGTACTATCGCGGCTCCTGGAAATTCTTATATACAAACTGTTTTTCTATTTTTACAATAATCTTATAAGATTCTAACAAGTATTAACATTTTCTTATTTAAACATGTGTTGAAACTTGAGACTTAACTTATTTTACATTATTTAGATGTAAACTATCCCGAAATACTCTAAATTTTACAATTTTATAGATTGTTAGATAAGGAAGCCTTATTTATCTTCCTGTCTTTGTCTTACAATTTTACATAACAAGCGTTCGCTCTCTTTATCGTGATTGGTCACCTTGCGTTAGTTGTCAAACATTTCTCAACTACTATTTGTGAGTTTACTATAAATATGGTGACTCAATCTTAATAATTTTATAACATAATATCATCAAACATTAATATTACGTAACAATTATGAATTAAATTACACATTAAAATAATTGTAAAGTCAAATCCTGAAATGTTTAACCTACACGTAATCAGTATTACGATATTACGAAAACATATTTTACAAATTCAATCATAGCTTATTTAAATATAACAAATACAAACATAGCATGTGAACAATTACCATTATACGAGTCATTATTACTTTTTAACAAGTTGACTAACCTACACTTATACGTATTCTGAATAGTTTTAACTACATATTAATTATATAACAGTTCTAACTATATAATATTGTTAGGTCATGCGATATAGTCATTCTGCGTCGCTAACAGTCTCCCGCCCAGTGCACGCTCCGCCGTGTACTCCAACTTGTGGTTGCGACGCAGCCGGCACGATGACCACCAGTCGTGACACGGGACGCCGCAGCACGCCGCCTCTCGGTGTTCTGACGTCTGCGACTCTTGTTCTTCCGTCCGTGTTTTCTTCAATTTTCTCGAAACGTTTACACGGCCATTCTGTCTCTGGCCGGCGGAGAAACTCAGGACCGATGAACCATCTTGAATCTGAACTAAAGTCGCTCGGGACTTCCCGGGTCGCGATGTCAGCCGGGTTTTCTCGTGTAGGTACCCATCTCCACTCGTGCGGCTTCGATAGTTCTTCCAATTCGGCGAGTCGGTGAGCTACGAATGGCTTGAATCGTCGCGGATCGGCCTTCATCCACTGCAGTACCGTGCTAGAGTCTGACCAGTAGAACCTTTCACTCGCTTGTAAGTCTAATTCTTCTATAACTGTATTTGCCAGCCTAGCTCCCAATAGTGCAGCTTGAAGTTCCAGTCTCGGGATCGTTACAGGCTTGATAGGCGCTATTCGAGCTTTTCCCGCTATCAAGGCGATGCAGACTTCATCTCCGCAGACGGATCTCCAGTAACACGCCGCGGCGTACGCAGTCTCACTCGCGTCGACGAAGGTGTGTAGTTGTCCCGCTCCCGTAGCCGGTGTTAGGCAACGTGGAATTTTCATGTCTCGTAGCGTGGACAAGCTTTCGATGTATTCGAGCCACAGATGATGAGCTTCTTCCCCTATGGTGTCATCCCACTTGGTCCCAGTTCTCCATATGTCCTGTAACAGTCGTTTCCCTTTTATTAATATAGGCGCGACGAGTCCTAGCGGGTCGAACGTCGACATAACCGCGCTAGTAACTTCACGCTTCGTAGGCGGCCGGCGATTTTTTACAACGTCGTCCGGCGTGTTTCTCAGCCCGGTGTTGAATGCTAGCGCATCTTCCATTACAATCCATCGTAGGCCGAGTGTTTTTTCTTCATTATTGCCGAGTTCAATCTCGGACGGGGATTCTTTTACACTTGCCACCGCATCCAGTACACGCACGTCGTTACTTGCCCATTGCCGCAATTCAAATCCCGCCTTCCTATGTATAGTATCGACGGCCTTCGCGGTTTTAATTGCCTCGCTGCTTGTGTGGAAGCTCTGAAGATAATCATCCATGTAATGATTTCGTACGATGGCCTTGGCTGCTTCGGGATATTCGTTGTTGTGTTCTTCCGCATTCCGATTTTTCACATAGATAGCTGTGGCTGGTGACGACGCAGCTCCGAAGATAACCGATGTCATTCGGTACTCCGTCGGCTTTGATACGCGGTCTTCACCCCGCCACAGGAATCGCAGGCTGTCACGATCTTCAGCGCGTATACGGATCTGCAGGAACATTTCTCGGATGTCAGCAACCACTGCAACCGGCCCCTGCCGGAATCTCAGCAACACTCCGAACAGAGACTGCAGTAGGTCGGGTCCCGGAAGTAGCGCGTCGTTCAAGCTTTTTCCATCACACTTCGATGCAGCGTCGAACACGATCCGAATCTTCTTTTTCTGTGGGTGTACCACGGCGAAGTGCGGCAAATAAAATGTTCTGCCTGGTGTAGTACTGGTTGGTGCCTCTTCTGCGTATCCACAGTCCAGAAGATGTTGAATTTGTTTTTCATATTCCCCCTTTAATGTGGCATCTCGGTCGAGCTTCTTCTCGATACCCTTTAAACGGTGGCGAGCCAGCGCGTAGTTATTCGGGAGTACTTCCTCGTTGCTCTTCCACAGTAGGCCTGACTCGAACCTCCCATCGGGTTGTCGCTTCGTTGTAGCTTCGAGGATCTCTAGTGCTCTGCCATCGGCGTCGTTGCTAGGACGGTGTTGCTTCACTCCAATAGATTCCAACTCGAAGTGATCCTTGATGAGTTTCTCCATGCTCGATTCTTCACTCAGGTGGTTCACGTGATTGACGAACTTGACTGGTGTGGAGTCACTCGTAGAGCAACAACCGTGCAGCACCCATCCCAGGCTTGTTAGTGATGCAACTGGCTGGTTCGGCTTCCCTTTGATGATCTTCCGGGATACTATCAGCTCCCAGTTGTCTTGACCGATGAGTAGAGCTGGCCTCTCCTTACTGTATATTAATTCGTTCATATTTTTGAGATGCGCACATTGATCAATAATTTCTCTACTTACGTGTTGCGGCGACAACTTGAGATTACTTATGGTCCGGACTCCCTTCAAGGTGCGCTTGTCCCGTCGGTGAGCTCCTTTTATCTTGATATCCACCTGTTGTGAATCCCTTCTCTCGATGAGCTTCCCTCCGACGGTCTCCAAAATGAGTAGGTCTTCTTTCCCAGTGACTCCAATCTTCTTAGCCACATCGTTGTCCAACAATGACACTGTAGACCCCTCGTCTAAGAGCGCGAGTATACGTGTAGAGCCGGCTGGACCATAAATATCTACCGGTATCATTTTGAGGTAGACTTCTTTCCCGTCCGCGGCGGCGTAGATAGCCTTCACAGTTGTGTCTTCTTCCTGTGGTTGCGGCGCGGGCTTCTCTGACGGCGCTTGTACCTTATTTGAGTGCAATAATACATTGTGTTGTCGGCCACACTTACGGCAAGATGGTCCCTTGCAGCTGTTCTTCGAATGTTGTTGTCGCAAACACTTGAAACATAATCGCTTCTTCTTGACGATCACCCATCTATCTTCGGTGGTCGCTTCTTTAAATTTCTTACACTCTGTGATCCAGTGGTCGCGTTCTTCACAGTTTACACAAAACTTTTTTATGGTTGGTGCAACACTTTCTTGCGTAGTGTGTACACGTCGGCTGTTGAACCGCTTATTTATTCCCGGTGCTTCCACTGGTGCGAGCGTCGACCATAAGTCGGCTTCATTTTCTAAAAACTTCCTTAAATTCACTAACACTGGCTCGTCTCGATGCCCCTTGACATAATCCAACCACCTGCATCTTAGCATAGGTGATAATTTATTTACAATATCGCGGCTTACTTGCGGTGAACAGAGATATTCCGGCTTTCCCAGTGCTTTAATTGTAGCGACGGCGTTGCTGACTCGGCTGGCGAACACACAGATATCTTCAGGTGAGTCCCCGATGGGCCGCAGCTTTTCTATCGAAGCTATTTCTGCTAACACGAGTCGCTCTGGGTTCCCGAATCTCCTCTCCAATGCGCTGATAATCTCTTCAGGGTCAAAGGCGGCGAATAATAACTGGCGAACGCTTTCCTTCGCAGAGCCGTGCAGTGCTTGTCTCAGCCGAGCCATATTCTGAACATCGCTGAACTGTGATGCGGTGTCATTGTATGACCTCACAAACGGTAACCAGTCTTCACTTGCTCCATTGAAGTGCGGTAGATCGGCATACTTCGACGGTGCGGCTGGTACGGCGGCTCGCGCTGAAATTTGAGCGGCGGTGAGCATAGTATCGGCAATTTTTTGAATTTCACTCGCCTTCACGTATTCTTGTGGATTGTTTGCTTCTTTTTCCATTATTGTGGCGCTCTGGTTCATCCACTGTTCTACGTGTGTGGATCGCTCTTCTTGATCGATGTCCTCGTCATTGATCTCCTCTTCAGACTGGCATTGTATCATCTCCAACTCCAGCTGCGCCAATGTGGCAGCTGACCGGGCGAGCTCCAGCTTCTTCTTGGCTTCCAGCTCCATTCTCCTAGATTTGGAAGATTTTACTGACCTTGATACAGTGGCGCGTGGCGGCGCCTGAGGAACTAACGGTGAGCAATCCTTCTCTCCAATGTCCCTCGGCTTCGTACACGATGCCTTCGTAGCCACAGGCGGTGCAGGAACGGACGGTGGGATTCCTTCATTCCCTCCATTGTTCCCCGGTGCCGGCATCTTGGCTGTATCTCTGGACGCGGCGGCGGTCGCGGAGCGTGTGCGCACCGACGACGTTGAAGGTGCAGTCTTCCTGGTGGTGGTGGTACCCGATGTGGTGGCAGCTGAATCCGTCTCCCTCGGTGTGAACAATGACCAATCCGTAGTCGCTGTTTCCTCGGAGTCTCCCTTTTGGCTCGATTTCGGCGAACGCAAAGTAGGCATTATTAATTTAAACAAACACAGTAAAAAATACAAAAATACACAACACCCAATCCGGCAATCGAAGGACCACTAAAAACGGTAAAAAACTATCTACTTAACGACCTGCGTGGGAGCTCTATACGGCTCCGGCAGATCACTAAACAAGACGCGAGAACAACCCACTATCGCAGAGTCACCGAACGATTGACGAACAAACAGTGACCCTGTAACTCACTCGGCAAGCCAAATGAGCTCTCGTCCCGCACACCGCCGTCCCTGCTTACACCCAAACCTACCGGGCGTAAAGAAGGGGAAACCAAACGGGATGCACGGAAGAGACGCGATTGAATTGTCCTCGGCGTCACTTACTGTGAACTGGGCGCTGGCGGGTAACAAAAACACGATGCCAAATTCACGTTCACTTATATTCTTGATGATACAGGCCAATCTGTACAATATTTTCCCTTAAACACTAGAGTGTCTTCACGCAGGGTTTCTTCAGTCTTGAGGTAATCTTGAGGAGTCTTGAGGTGGATTGACTTCTGTGTATAGCGATCTGAGCGATCTGAGAGCGATCTGAGAGCGATCTGAGAGCGGTCTGACGGGTTTGGAACCCGTCGCTATATTTATATGATTTCTAAAGAAAGTGATGCCGCTATCTAACTCTATTTTTCTCTCTATCCAATTCTATGTACTATCGCGGCTCCTGGAAATTCTTATATACAAACTGTTTTTCTATTTTTACAATAATCTTATAAGATTCTAACAAGTATTAACATTTTCTTATTTAAACATGTGTTGAAACTTGAGACTTAACTTATTTTACATTATTTAGATGTAAACTATCCCGAAATACTCTAAATTTTACAATTTTATAGATTGTTAGATAAGGAAGCCTTATTTATCTTCCTGTCTTTGTCTTACAATTTTACATAACAAGCGTTCGCTCTCTTTATCGTGATTGGTCACCTTGCGTTAGTTGTCAAACATTTCTCAACTACTATTTGTGAGTTTACTATAAATATGGTGACTCAATCTTAATAATTTTATAACATAATATCATCAAACATTAATATTACGTAACAATTATGAATTAAATTACACATTAAAATAATTGTAAAGTCAAATCCTGAAATGTTTAACCTACACGTAATCAGTATTACGATATTACGAAAACATATTTTACAAATTCAATCATAGCTTATTTAAATATAACAAATACAAACATAGCATGTGAACAATTACCATTATACGAGTCATTATTACTTTTTAACAAGTTGACTAACCTACACTTATACGTATTCTGAATAGTTTTAACTACATATTAATTATATAACAGTTCTAACTATATAATATTGTTAGGTCATGCGATATAGTCATTCTGCGTCGCTAACACTTCTTTAGTGTAACAAAACAAAAAATCCGCGTCATTCCGCGTGCCAATATCATGTCGAGGTCAGCCCATCAATGAAAATAATGTGGATTCATTTTACAGACTTTTTTTGTCGTGTAAAATTAACTTCGTGTAAAATAATCATTACTTTAATCAAATGAAAATATGTATTTTTATTTATATAAAAAAACTGTATTTTTAAATTGTCTACAAAGAATTTAAAAGTTTGTCAAAGAGAGAGAGAGAGAGAGAGAGATCTGAATATATTACCGAAGACACCAGGATTTTCCTTGATACCTTCATTACGGAATCATAGATCTTGTGGCGTGATCTGGGTTGAGTTCAAGCATTGTAGAGATGTACACGGTCCGACAATCCAAGTGAGCATGATGTCTGTTTATTTGGGGTTGCTCCCAGTGGTCACCCTAGGTCACCTAGTAATTGATCTTGAACGTCCTCATAATCCGAGAACTTCCAGCCAGAATGATCTTCTCTTGGGTTTCAGACTTAGTAGGTAGCCTCGAACAATCTTAGGATCCAATATTAATGGAGGTCTTTACGATACGAGGGCTCGAGCTAGAACCATCCTTCATGCCCGTCGTTGTCTGCTTATATGGGTGCGTGGATCACAGGGCACACCTATTGCTAACGCGCGGCGTATTTACCTACTTTCTTCCCATTAATTTTATATTCGCCTTATTTTGAGTATGTACCTACCCGGATCTGTTGTCTCGTTGCTATAAGACATGATTTCTTTTTAAATAATGACAGGCACGAATAAACAAAATTATGTTGTGTAAAAGTTGACTGTGGCAACACCGTACGACTCTGTTGTGAGGAATAAATATTTACAAAATAATAAGAAATGTATTGTATTTCTAATACTACCTATGAAATGATAATCCAGTATTCTTTTTATGGTTGGCTGAAGAGTTCTACACATTTTTACTACACAGTACGGCATAATTACTTTTTAATTTAATTTTAAAGGGCGACGTGCGCTCTCGCCCGGAGCACGCGAACACTGCGGGCGAAATGATATTCCTTTGCTATTTGGTATCACTTCACTGTGACTTCACTCGCGCGTTATAAACTTTACGTCTATGTATTCTGTAGTCTAAGATCTAACACTATATAAAAAAGATTTAATTTTTATTTATAGTAACACGGCAAAGTGTCTACACTATGCCTAATGCCTAACGGTAGCACAATACATTACAAAAATAACGGCGAAAATTGATAGATCGGCAAATCTATCGCCAGTCGCCGTAGTCAGGCTGGCTTACAAGCTGGGTACACTAGCTTAGGTATATATAGCGTATACACTAGCTTATCCCGAAACTTAAGTAATCAGAAGAAAGTTACTGTATTGGGTTTATCACCACATACATAATGGTCGTGGCACAGTCGAGTACAAATCCTTACCAGCCCGCTTGACGACTGGATATACACCGGTTGATCATGGAACACGATACGGATAAGTATTCCACTATGGAGAGTACATCTGGTGTATGGTTGCAGCGATCTGCCTAGTCGGACACATTACTTGTTTTAGATAAATGGCTGTTGGTACATATGAGATCGATAAACTCCAACACATTTGAACCGATCATCATGAAAGTTGTTAAGTGTTTTTTCATGGAGAAGGTTTTATTCTTTCCATTTTAACGCGGATGAATTTTCAATGATCATTTTTATATTAATTAAAGTTAACAACAAACGATTTTTTATTTTATACACATGAACAATAAAGGAGAAAAATCTTCCGTCATTTCGTCCCCCTTACCACTAATGCATCTCTAGAAATACCTACTTAATCACAACAGAGATTTACCTCATATAGGGGAACACACTTCATATATGGAGTGTTGAGAAAAAACATTTTATTTTTCTTATAAGCCCATCTAATGAGATTAATTACATCTACTATGGCGATTTTAATAAAAGATAGGTACAAAGTTGGAATGTAAGAATATGTCGATTTTGATCTGGCTTTAGAAAAGATTGACGTCCCTTTTCCATTAGCAAGATAAAATTTATGACAAATCCCTAGACGTAATTTAACAATGTTTGAGGAATTTTTGCCGGGATCTTGATATGTCATGTTGTGGTTCTTATTCAAAAAAGGAGGTTATCAATTCGACACATATAGTATGTATTGAAACTGCAATATATTCACATATTATATTCTATTAGTGCTTCTAAACAAATACACAAAATTTAAAGGTGTAAGTATGAATGTTTGTCCACGCATTTCTCCGAAACCTATAATCAGTTTGTGACTTTTTTATTGGGTGACATTGACTTCAACAGTGACTAATATACATAACAGTGACAAAATATTGTACTATTAAGTACGTGTACGTGTTTCTGAATAGTTTAGATTTACAAACCGATATAAAGTATCAATGAATATAAAATCAACATTTTAATGATTTTTTTTTTCTGAACTATAGGGACTATAAATTAAGGTCAAGCGATATAAATAACGCCAGTTTATCTCTTATTATAGACCGACCAATGCAAGCATGTCACTCCTGATGGTTTGCACGGGGCGTTGAGTGTGCACGCATTTTTTTTTTATCGTTGTAGGTTTGGCGTAGTGGCCACAATCTCACCTGATGTTGAGTGACGATGCGGCCCAAGATGGTAACACGCTAAACCTAGTGGAAGACTGGCTCTCAAGTGCGGCTGCCGGAACACACCTATTGGTGCTTGGCGGCAGATTTTCAACTTGAGGGTGGTAGCTAGCCAGGCGGGCATTAGAAAATGCCCTACCAACAAATACATATACGAGGTATTTACGTGATACCTATATCTTAAGGTCAAATCAAAATTACATAGTTTCGAATTAATTCTGGACATAAATTAAAAAGTTTTTAAAAGTATTTTACAATCTAATTGAACTTTTAACATAGAAAGAAATTAACGTTTTACACGTGTAAAACTGAACCATGCTGTAGTGTAACACAAAGCCTGTAGGTACAGTTTATTTACAAACAGTGGGTAGTAAATCCGTTGCTGCGGGGGATATCTCATTACCAACTTTTGTCGGACCGAGTTAACTCGCTGCCGTTACACGCTTGTTATAACTTCAGCTATTTACTTTCCGGCCTGTTACCCACATACGCCAGGCGGCTGATACATCAAAACCCATCTAAACTGCTATCATAAGGTAGAATACCTATCGCCTTTGAACTTCGAGCCCCTACAGGGTATGTATAATAAATACTCTATCTCGTGTTACAGGATCCTTTTTTCGTTTTGTATAAGATACATGTGGGAGTATCTTGTTCTGTGATTTTGTGGTTTTCATTTTAATTCATAGACTTACGTTATCTGACCCTATATTTATACATGTAATATAGTGTAATTATGCGTGATATAATTTGGTTGTGTACGAGTGAAATGGTTTATAAATAATAACAAGGAGAATGTATTTTAAGTTGTTACAAAAACTCCCTGGAAAGTTTTAACAGAGAGACACCATTTTGTTAAAGCGTTGTTTGAGCTCTGAAGATAAGAAAAATATTGTATCCACGTGATATTGGCATAAACGTGTATAGTCACACAATTTGCCATTTAAGAATAAGACGAAGAAGTAATATGTGGGAAACGGAACGTAAGAGTGGGTAAAAGGAGCAAATGTATAACAACGATGAATGAATGCTCAAGATGGCGGACACGACGATAGTGTCATAGGTTGCTACTAATTTGCTTTTTAAAATAAATAGTTAAAACTAAAGTTGCCGCTGAAGCAAATCCCACACAGTGTTTATAACTGTGAAAAGAAGAATATAACACTTTTCAATCTTTAATATTTTGTATTTGCTAAATCAGCACCTTGAATGAAGGACCTTATTATATTCAAAATTAGGTGTGAATTAAATCAACTGTGATTCTGTACATCGTAACATCAATTTATTTATAAGAAATGGTATATAACATGATATATCTGTGAATACAACAATCTCCAAAAATGTTTTGTGATCTGTTAGGTATCGAACGAATGTGGAAAATATTGGATGGATGTTTTCTCGAGCACCTTTTTAAAAATAGTATGAAATACTTCTCTATATTATGTATAATATCTCGATGTTTGATTTTATGAGAAGCTTTATCAAAGGAATCTTACTGTTTAGTGTATACTTTTTCATACTTTATCAAGTATTAATGTTTGCCGCATATTTATTTGTGTAAGGGTTTAAAATATCGAATTCATATATTTAGTACTTTAAAAACATAAGGCCATAAGTTAAGTTACTTTGCTTTAATTTTTAATTAATGCTTCTAAAGTATACAAATACTTTAAAAAACCAAATTCTTACCCTTATTTATTAACTTTTTCAGTGTCCAGCACATTCAAATTTTATATATAGCTAACAATTTAAATAAAAAGGATGAATAATTTTAATAAAGTTGACGAAATAGTTGAGGCATTTAGAAATTCTAATAAGTCGTAATACAAGTTTTCTAATTTCAATTTCAAAGGAATCCTAATTTTAACGCTTTCATTAAATCTGTTTCTGACAGTGTGACAAATTCTATTAATTAACGAACTTTATATAAATTCGAGTGAATTCTTTAATTTGAACTGTCGAATACGTTCAATATTGATAAGTGCTTAATGATATATTGAGTCAGAAATTCAGTAGTTTATTTGAAGCATTAATGGTTCAGTGGTAGTTTTTAAGGATACAGCGTCGTTAGACATGAGTTCGAATCCCTACAAAGAATTATTCCCATACACTACAACTCTAATCAAACATAAAAAATGAGTTAATAGCAAAACCAAACAAAATTGATACAGGTACTTACTACACGTAACAAATAACATACAAGTTTTCGTAAGAAATATTAGTACAGTTTAAGATATATACATTGAGAATTTGAACATCGTAAAAAATGACAAACGAATTCGTAGTTGACAAAAAAACTTACTTTTGTACCAAAATAGTTAACAAGTGGTAATACCAACATAAGTAAAAAAAACGATTTGTACGTAGGTATATTATTATACACAAATTAAACACGGCTTTCCTACCTCTATAGTACCGCATAGTACCTCTGCAGTACTGGTAACAAACAAAGAACTGGTAAAACTAACAAAGATTTACTTTTGAATCGTTATACAGCGTCTCGCTGATATTAGCTGGATGGATTTATTTTTATTTCTATTTATTTTATTTTACTTTAACGTTTAGTTGTATTATCATTTAATTTCCTGTTATATCGATAATATAATCTAATATTTCTTGAAATATTTGTGTCATCTATATACACATTATAAAATAAAATCCCCGGCCGCGTCTGTCTGTCTGAACGCGATAAACTCAAAAACTACCGAACGGATTTTCATAAGGTTTTTATCAATGGACGGAGTGATTCATGAGGAAGGTTTAGGTTTATAATTCATTACGGTTTTGTGTAAATTGGGTGAAATATGACTATGATTGTTGAAAATGTCAAAAAAATCATGCCGGCCGGGAGTTTTACTGGCGTGCGCCGCGTAAACCAATAGAGTTATATGTATTACTCTGCTACCCGTGCGAAGCCGGGGCGGATTGCTAGTAATAATATAAACTATGCGATCAACGTGTATCAGATTATACTTTTTTATATGCAAATAACATTATACCTAATAATGTAACACGAATTGAATTGAATTTGAATCAAAACGAATAATGAGAATTGTCGTTAATCTACAGATAACTAGTTCTTTGCAAGGTTTTCCTTCATTTACATACTAAGCGTATCTATGATAAGAAAGGGGCCATCGAAAAAATAATTTAAACGTTTTTTGTTGTGCTATCTATGTATACTAACATTATAAATCTTAATAGATTGATTGTTTGGACGTGCTAATCTCTGGACCTAGCAGTCAGAATTGAAAAAAATGTTCTTTTATAGCCTATTTATTGAGGAAGAATATACGCTATATAACTTCACGCTACGACCTTAATGAGCAGAGCAATAACCATAAATGCAATCAAGCAATCTGGTAAACCGTAGGCAAGTACGGGAACTAAGGACAACGATAGACTAGATGGACTACAGAATCCTTGGGGCACAGTTAAGTAATATGTAATCGTTTGTTAATTGGCGTGTGTTAGAACGGTGTATAATGAGCCACGGAGAAAGATTTACAAACTTTGCAAGAATGGAAGCAATATAAATTCCACTAGTAGCAGTATCATATCGGATCAGGAAACCAACACGCGTCAGTGCATCGCACCATCACTTTTTCTTTCACTCGAGTAATGCGAAAAATATGTCGAAGGCCGAAATAGGGCCGTTTTCGGCATCTATCATAAATCATGGAGCTCGGCCGTTGAGCAAAATTCGCCTTTAAGGGCTCTTACACACTATGCCGTCGCGACGACTCGTTTTTTGCAACAAGCCCGCCGGCATAGTGTGTAGTAGCCTTAACTTAGGCCTCCAGCCGTTTAAGCTAACCTCATCGACTACAAAGTATAAGTATAATTCTGCATTTATATAAGCGTATCGACGGCTAAGTTTCAATACTGCTTATCTCAAATAAGGAACTTTACATGAGAGAAAAACATAAGGAAATACAAAAACTTTAGAAATTTTGAGAATTCCGATACACACGATTAGGTGGGTTACGAAATTTTTTATTTCAAATTACAGTACATTAATAGTTAAAAACGGTTAAAATTGAAATAGGTAGTAGATACTGTATTTTACATTTATATTGGATTTGGATATTAAAAAAAAAACAATGTGTACGGTTATTATTAACTTTTCATGGGGTAACGATAAAAATTAGAAACGATGTATTTGAAAATAAAACATTTTGGCTACATTGGTCTTTTCTTTACTATAGGCACTCGTATCTGAAAACACCGACATTCCTAGTTAACTATTAATAAGTACTGAGTTTTTTTTTTTACTTCAAAGAAATTGTTCATTCCCATAGCGTTTAACATCATAAACAAGGAGAATATCCCGAAAAATTCTGACAACATCTCATGTTAACACCACAGTAAAATAAACACTCGTTTACAGTCCGCAAAACATCTCACATGTCTTGCAAGCGGTTATACCGCGAAATACCTTTACAACCCCACCGCTTATAGAACACCTCTCGACCCCTTAACATTTCACGGAAACCGAGTTCATTTTAAACTGGCTTCCGTTTCAAAAGCAGTACCATAAGTAACCATCAAACGCCCTCGCGTACTTAGAATAAATTTTCAATACGGTGGTATAGCCGACGAGTATATGATGATCCGCAGATGTGTAAGTTGGTAGGGTGTTCGCATATCTAATGAAAATTGTCGTTTATCCACAGATCGTTAGTTCTTTTCAAGAGTTTCCTTCATTTACGCACTAAGCGTATCTATGCTTGATAGGGACCCTCGAAAAATACTTCAAAAGATTATTCTTGAAGTTTAGCTGTTAATGTATTTTTAATACTGTAATGATCAAGCTAAATACTTTGGCGCGAAATACGATGATTGATGGAAGCCCAGTGAACTGGTAACTTTAGTCATTATAAGAGTTTATTCAAAAATATAAAAGTAACACAGTATTTTTACAGTCATTGAGGGAATGATATTTTTCACTCGTTGTTATTATTTGGAGGAAATATGGAACCCAAATAACTAGTAGTTCTTTTGACTCAATGAAATGTATTCTTCACAAAACAATTTATGGTAATTCCATATTATTCAGAAAAGTAGTTATTAATACTTTACCTATTAGTAGCTTAATTGAGACATACAAACTAAGCAAAGATTGCATTGTGGTAACTAACTAGCGCTATACATAAATATGTATCGATATTGAACATTCAGATACAACTGGCAATTATGTTCATCAAAGAAAAATCAGACATGTGCGGAATTCTCACTACCACTGCGCCATCAGAACAAAAAAAAAACAAAAACGGCATTACATTTTCAGAATACTCTTATTTCTCTTAAAGAAGAAAATCTGTAATCTATGTACATATATATACTTTATTATATAATAAAGCTGAAAAGTTTTTTGTCTAGTTAAACGCGCTAATCTCTGGAACTACCAGTCGGTTTTGTTTTTGTAAATGCTAGCCAGATTCATGAGGAATAGTATAGGCTATATATCTTTACGCTATGACCCTAAGGAGCGGAGCTGTGAGTATGAACGTCAACCAATCTGGCAAGCTGTAGGCAAGTAAGGGAAGTGGTACAACGATAGGGCTGGCTACACGGGTGCGGTGACGGTGGCGCCGTGGAGTGTTTTACGAATAAATATAACAAGGGTGAGACCGTGGGGCACAGCTAGCACAGCTACCTCATAACATTAAAAATACGAAATAGATATTTCTAAAAACTGCGCAACGAAAAATAATTAACAAGAGTTCGGTGAGTAGAAAATAGAATAAGTACATAGTTTATTTTATATGTAATTGATTTTAATTGCCATCAATCATTAGGAAACGTAGCTAATTTACTAAATAGCGTGATATATATATTGTAATATTGATCAACTCTACGTTGAGAACTCCCATTTTGCGAGATTTGTGGAATACAAACGCATAGATTCCACGTCTTACTTGTTTCCATAATTAAACATGTAGTGAATCCCTTTGTTCGAATACACTCCTGCCTTCCCTTAGGAAGAGGTATATGGGATATTTACTAGCTGATATTATTATTATCACCTAACCGTTTTAATGTAACAATATCGACTGCCAAGCGAATATTTTTTAATTGCTTCGATTTTGAAGAAATGACGGCTCAGTGGTAGCGTGTACGGCAATAGCGTCAATGGACGTATGTTCAAATCCCTGAAATGAGCCTGAGCTTTCGGTAAAGGAAAACATCGTGATGAAACCATAGCTTGGTGGCAGGGCTTTTTCTAATGCCTGCCTGGCTAGCTACCACCCTCAAGTTGAAAATCTGTCGCCGAGCACCAATAGGTGTGTTCCAGCAGCTGCACTTGAGAGCCAGTCCTCCCTAGGCTTGTGTGTAACCATCTTGGGCCACATCGTCACTTAACATCAGGTGAGATTGTAGACACCACGCTAAACCTATAACGATTTAAAAAAAAAGAGAAGTTAGAAACTGGCTACTATTCACTTGCAATAATAATAATAAACTTACTATCAGTAGTTACACATGTATGCATATGTATGTATATGCATGTTCATCCAAACTACATATACATACAAAGTTTCATTTCGATACGACAATTAGAAGTAGGTTTAAATTGGCTTCTAAGATTTTATTACATTATTTGTTAGTTAGTTACAAGTGAAGCTAATATAAGCGTGTTAAAAACTAAAGTTAATTATTTTACAATAAGTATTGGCTTATTGATAAAAAGTCGAAAGCAATACAAATCTAGAAAAAAATATAGTTTATATATTAAATTTTTGCTTCAGTTTTTGTTTTTTTGTGATAAACGGGATTAGATGAGCTAATATACAGCAAATGTGTCTTCACATCGTACCTACAATGGATATACAAAGTTGAGTATAATCTTGTGATACATGACTCTAAAATCATTATTAAGCTTTAAACTGAAATTCTACCAAACTAAACTTTGCATAATACCTTTAACGTTAGTTTTATTTGTTAAATGATGACGTCACGCCCCGCGTTTTTGCAGCATGATTATTATTTAGATTAAGAAATATTTGTATATTACTTTTAAAGGTGTAATAATGAATAGATATTTCACGTGTATTATTTTCTACGTATAAAGTGTTTAAAACAATTTTCCAAAAGGTGTCTACTCCCGGATTGCCTATATTCTCGCTAGCGACTGGTATACACTTCTAAAATAGTAATAGGTATATATATATATTTAGAAGAAAAAGGTTAAATTTTACAGTATATTCCGAGAAACATTTACATAACTATTTAGTTTTTGTGACTTTGTTATTGTTGTAATTTACTTCAACGACTTTTTAGCGGCCATTTGCAAATGAATGTTCTGTCTTAGTTTTCTTTTCTCTTTTTTATATCCTTTTTAGGTTTAATAACCTTTTGCCCACAATCCCACCTGATGTTAGGTGAGGATGTCGTCAAGGATACACGTAAAGAGACACGTTAAGTCTTGTGGGACTGGTTATTAAGTTCTGATTCTCTCGGAACACATCTATAAATGCTTGGCGACAGGTTATCAACTTTAATGTCGTTTAGATAGCTATGCAGGCATTAGAAAATGACCTAAGACCATGTTATGGTTTCATCACGATGTTTTACTTCATCACTTCAACCTCAAGCTTATTGTAGAACTATATCGAGTTATTTTGGTGGTTTTTCATCTAAAATTATTTTCTAGGAAGAAACACAAAATGCGTATAAAGGGGTTACTTTTAATGTTGTAGTTCAGCAGTAAAATGATGTTAAAGTCCTGTAGTAGGCTATGTAATTCTTAGTGAATTTACTGATATTTTTTTACAATTGCAAAACGAAACCGATATTTTTATTATCGCATCGCTGAAAGAGAAAACGCTTTATTCCTCTCTCTTGAATTACTTGTTTGTGTACATCTGTATTTTCTTTAAACATAAACTGATTGATGCTCTAAATAAATTTTTACCAGCCAAATTTATGTTTAATAAACCTGTCAACACTTGGGTTTAAAAGCAAACATATTAAGATGTTAACTCTATTAAAATGCTTAACGAATTATTAAAACTACAACTTAAACGTTCACAAACTGCATTTAAAATGTAATAATGGGCACGAAACATAAATTCCGGCAGTTGAAAGCACATTTCACCGGGGTTTTCGAAAAGCGACATCTCTGTAAGTCGTGTATATTTAAAAAGAAATTAATATTTGCGAGAACATTTTTTTATTATTGTTACGTCAAGATCGCATGCGGCACGCCATAGCCCAGGTTCAGGGGAACCTCGCTAACTGTTGTGTTTATTTTTGTTATTTCTTTATTATATGCAGTACTGAACCGTGCTATCTTGTAATATCTTTTTATTTTTATAATAATTTCGTTAAGTACCTATTTAAATATATATTAATAAATTAACGTAATAAGAATAAACTGTCGTTCAAGTCCATGCAAGACCAAAAGGTAAGCTTCTACATTGTCCGAAAAATCAGCATTGCTATACAATGCGGCAAAATTGTTAGCATTTCAGACACACTGTCTAGTGGCTCTAATATAGCACTCTTAGATTTATTTTAGACTTTAGTTATTTATTCGTTATTTTTAACATAATGTATACAATATATAGACTTAATTCAAGCCGCCATATTACGTATTTCGTATTTAAGGCAAAGAAACACAGAAGTGGCTAAATATAGACTTCAAAATGGCAAATTCATATTATTTTTAATACAAATTCTATACCTAAAAAATCATAACAAGAACTGTATTCTAAATTTATTTTATAAACACAATGAAACCTAAGAAAGTAATAGAAATTTACGATTTATTGACTTTCAAAGAGTAGATCATTAAAAACTTTCCCTACTTAAATCCCTTGAAGTACTGCACTGAGAACAGCGCTACAGGCTGCTCCGCTCTTGTGAGACGACGATAATTGGAGCATGATGTATAATAGCAGGACGTAGCGGCCGGGTCTTTGTGGAGTTGAAGGCGAACTGCGTTGCCATGGTGACCGGACAAGCTGAAGCGACCCCGACGTGAAAGTTAGACGTTTTCTAGCTGACTGTATTAAATTTTATTCATAGCAGGATATCATAAAGTTTGATTGATTCCTGCAATCTGGTTGAATAATAAACATCGTCTGAGATGGATTTATAAAACTTGTATGAAGTATCTATATTTTTTCCCCTTTAAATATATACTTCATTCTATTTACTTTTGACATTAAACTTTGTATTTACATAATATTTTATTTTGCAAGGCACCGAGCAAGGCGTCGGTTTTTATAATTTATCTATATTAATAAATCAGTACTTCTGTCTGTACATATAATTTTTTACCATTTAATTTTTTTATCTTATATAAAGGACACTGAACACGATGGTAATATTTTCAAAAAAATTGCCTGTCTGTACGTATGTCCGGATTTCATTCAAAAATAGCTTGACCGATAGATTGACCGAGAAAGTATAAGTTCGATCATAAATGAACTTTATAAAAATCACATACAAATTTTAAAAGAGTGTTTCTAATACGCCGTTTCTCTCAGAGAAATGAGAATTTACTAACATATTAATATTATTGACATAAATACAGTGTATTTTGTTGTAAATAATCGTATCAATTCAACGTTCAGTTAAAAAAATGCTTAAAATACTTACAAATATCCGAAACATGATTAACGTACCTGAAACAAGCAAACAAGGTAAAATTAATTATTGTTTTCTTAATAAATATCAGTTATTAGCTTTATCGATTAATAAGTATACTGTATAGTTTCAAGTTAACAAACAACTCTTATAGAGGCTCTTGATCAATTATAATTCCTTCTGATTTTCCTTTTTGAATCTGTACGTGTATCGCTACTAGTGATGTAACCGTATCTGTGTCCGTATCCGCGGATATTTGACAGTAAAAAAGTTACGTTATCGTATCCATATTTTGTATGTTTTTATTTCTTAATAACTTTGTAACTTAAAATATACGATTATTTAAATATAACAGCGTTTTATTAAAACACGTCTGAATATAAAAATATCTCCTAATTACAATTAAGCAATTACAAATTATACTTAAGAAAAAGTAATTTGGCAGCTTTGATGATAGTAATGAAGATAATAAAATATTTCTGTTAGATCTGTTAGGATCACGTTTATATCATACAAAACTTACTAAATACTAACGACTTCCGATATTTAAACTCTATAGACGATGTTGATTTCCGGTGCTAATGAAAATGTATTATTCGGTCAAGCACGGGATTTGATAGAGAAATTAGGTACTATGAAGGTATCCAGTGTGTAATAGAATTAGGTACAGAACCTAGCTAAATTATACTATAAAACTAAAGTTGCTTTGGCAAGCCATTGGCGCGCCATTTATGTATAGATTTGACATCCGAATCAATGGTATAAAAATATTGCTGCATCATGTTATGAGTAAGTGTTGTCGGTTAATTTTGCTAATACATGGAACTTAAACTATTAAACTTTTTTATAGACGTCGTTTTTAAGATGTAAATTCACCTAAAAAACTAAACTTAACTTACGCCTTCCTTTGTCACACTGAAATATAAACAAATTGCGCGTACAGTGCCCGTTTAAACATGTATCAAAATTTCAATTAAGCAAAGGATTCGCTAAGTATGCAATTGGTCCAAGGGTACACGCCAAACAAACAGTCCGAATGTTGAGGTTCGTATTCGCAAATCAAGTCGGCAAGACTCCGTATCCGTGGATCCGCATTTTTTAACAATCCGGTACATCACTGAGATTGTCGAGTATATTAGATTAGATAAACCTGATTAACACTTGAATTATTATACGGTAATTATTTTCACAGATTATATTGCAAATCTTAATGCTACTTACAAAAAAATTAGATTAACTATATACCACTAAAAATATATTCTTTTCTTCAAATATAAAGTAAACGAACCTGAGGAATAAAACGTCATTTTTTACAAATTCAATTTAGATTAGTACCAGCAGTTATAATAAATGTTCAGAAAACTCCCCCTCACAAACAAACGAAAAATATGACGACCAAACAAAAACGCATTTACGAGAAAGCGTTCCAACCCTCAGATAATTCTTAATTAAACTGACTATTGTTGCACCTTGAAACCTATTCATAACAAATGCCAAACGTAAATAGAAGATAGTCTAAGTTCTGAAATTAAGAAATACTGGATGGTTACTCCGTTTTTACAACAATGATCCATACTAATTGAACCGTGAAGATTAAAAAAGTCATTGGGCACTTTTACACAATTAACACTATTTTGAGTTAATTTCTCCCAAATATTATTCACTAATATATATTGATTTGACTTTTGATTGATTGAATTGACTTTAATTAAACCCTTTGTCTCTGAACGTCACACAAAATGCGCGTAAAATTGGCATTAATGCCATCCATGGCAGTCAAGTTATTGAGTTCATAGTCCAATCGAATTCACTAATATGTAAACATTGCACAATTTTAAATTATTTAATTATTCGAGTAATTATATCACGTATTAACTCAGCGTGCTTTTTATATTTATTATTTTAAAAAAGGGAGTATACTGCTTTGAGGCGATCACAATGATTTTTATATTACAGGCAATTAATTTTATTAAAATTATTAAATTGAAAAAAGGATTACATTATACTTGTGTTTATTATTGTATTATTGTATATACTTGTATTATTATACCGGTGTATAGTAATCAAGTGGGATGATACGGATTCGGTTTTGAGAACTTTTGGTTCAGATTACTAAATACATAATAATATTATATACATATTCATTCCCTCCTCCCAGGGTGAAGAAACATGTATATATGTATAATTAGCTTATATCGAATGATAGGGAATTGGTCCGATCGCGACTTCCTTGCATACGGAAAACAGTCCGAGCCGAGATTCGGCCACTTTGGAACCCTCGGAACTTATTGCCTTGCTTTCGCGGCTGAGTGCCTTAAGCGCTCGCCCCCAAGCCCGGTGAAGCTTTAAACGCTGCAAAGGCTCCAGGGCCCCTAAAGCTAACGGTATAGTCAATTCGAAATAAAAAAAGGTGTGTGTGTGATTCACACACGATAGAAGTGAAACTTCATTTTAAAAGACATTTTATATTTTATTTAAACAGTGTGCAATATACATACACACCGACATTTGCTCTCTCACTCTGGCTCACACAAAGAGGAGAGACCGACAATGTGCATTAAACGTTTAACGTGTTGGAAGTCGCATAAGAAGTTTCACTTCAATAAAAAAATGATAAGTTACGCGAAGTGGTCGCGAGCAATAAATTGTTCATTGATCAAAGTATAAATTATTCTCATTTCTCGTCCTTGTCAAGAGCATAACTACTCAGTGAAAAAAAAACTGTCCCATCCAGTATTACACTAATCGTAGTAGTCCTCAATGCAAGGAGGGCAAGTGAGCCCGATAATTGGTTTCTCCCGGTCGGTCTTGCGAGCGCACGCGCTAATTGAATGCGTTGACGGCGGCAGTTTGCTTTCGCGTATTTCACCCTGCCGACATTCATTTCCACTTCGGTGAACGTTTGGCGATTCCCTTGCCAAGGCGTAACGCTAAATACTACATGATTTTTACGTTGTCTTTATATTTTAATTAAAAATAATAATAATCTTAAGTAAATCGTATTGAAAATAATTCAGTAAAATTTTAAAAGGTCTGAAAGCGCACTTACTTACGTTTCAGTAGAAAATATTGCCTCACTTTATGGTGTGCAAGCAAATGACATTTTTAATTGTACATAATCACATACTAGTAAGGGAACATGATATCTATATTAATTTATTCGCCGATTAATGGAGATTGTTATGATATCAATTGAACCACTTCTTTCAATCTTTCACTATACCTAATCACAAAGATCGCATTCTCCTAGAGCCAACTGCAAAAGCCCCAAAGCAAAGTGTAAACCCCATTAGCAATAATTCTTTTACAAATCGTAAAAACACTATTCATTCTCAACCGATATTGATAAAATTTTGTACACGAAAATTTTGTCATTCCTCAATTGATAAGCTATAAGAATTTTTAATAATAAGAGTAAAAATAAAATAACAAAACTTAAATTAATGGGTAATAAACACGTGCGAAGCCGTGGGGCACTGCTAGTTAATATGTAAACGTATTTTATGTTATACTAGTTGTGCCCGCTACTCCGCTCGCGTAGACTACAGAATGCTGACGGTCGAAGCGCGAATTGTGCTGCCCCAAAAATTATTATTGCGAGAAATCCTTAGAAGATAGACATATGCTGTCGCTGTCTATTTGTAGGTCTTTTTAAGATCTATAATTATGTAGTACATAAATTTTATATATCTCTTATAGTTTACACAGTGTAAGTCGTTTAATCGCCTCAAAAGCTTCTATTTTCCCAAATTATTTGACCATTGTCGTCACTGCTTATTATGTACGTTACTACATTTAACAAAATATATAAATAACCTGTCCAGATAGCTCATCTATGAATTAAAGGAAAACTATGTAAATCTGATTTGTGGTTATCGCGTGAAAAGAACATAACGGACAGTTGAGTTTTATAATATGTATATAAAGAGTTTTATAATATGTACATGAGTTGAGTTTTATAATATGTATATATATTAATTAATTAAATTAATGTTAATGTATTAATTAATTTAATTAATAATTAAATTGGTACGTATATGTACCATAAACCGCAATTTAAAGTTAAATAGCAAAACGTTAGAGCAGCGGAAAACTCCGGACGCAAAATTAAAACGAGCATATGATAATAACTTTCACATAGAAACGGAAACATTTTCAGATGGAGTCAGGTGCACCACCAGCGATACGGAGGCAACTGGCGGCCATATTGACTATTTACGCTCTCCATCTAGCGACGTTCGGTGGCGACGTTAATTACATATCATTTACACTAATATCCTCCGATGTGGTTTAACGCTTAGGCTTTTTAAAAGTTACAAGGGTTGAATTTCCGCTTAGTTTAAATTAATTGTTAGTTATTCTTTATTCTACTATCTTAAGTGACATAATTAAATGATCTTAACTAAAAATTAGTATTATTACTAACAATTATTCTTGTTTTGTGTAGTAATATTAGTTTTGTGGTAACAAGTAGCAGTTGACTTGAACTTAATAATAATGCTCAAATAACTTGTTAAACCTCGTACCTGAAGTTTTCGGTGGTATTTTGATATTTTATGTTGCGGTTTTAATTTTAATTCACGTTATTTGGCCTTATATTTTGTGTTGTACCTAACAGTGGCGTTTTGGGTGAAATTGTTTGGTATATAATGTGAATTAACACTTAGGATAGTTTTTATCCCGGTAAATGACATATTTTCCATTTCTCTCTAGACCCAATTGCCAAAGTACAGGCGGACGAACTCGCGGGCAGAAGCTACTTATAAATAATAACTAGAAGCATTGATTTTAAGTAGACAACTCTCTGGACAGTTTTAACAAGAAAAGCATCATCCTGTTAAAGTGTTGTTTGAACTCGGAAGATTTATAAAATATTCAATCAACGTGACATTAGCATAGTTTGCCATTAAATAATGTGCAGAAGACGTTTGTACCGGTTGTAGTTAAAAACGCCCATAATTCATCCTTCACAGCATTAACGTACGATGACGATAACTAAAATGAGGGGAACCAACATATAATTAAAACAAAAAAGCTCCGTAGAAATAGAAATTCGTTAATGGGTTCGGTAACCTCCATCTTGACACGAACTAAAAAGTTCTCTTTGTCGTACCGTGAAGCTGTGGAAGCATCACCCGTTAGCCAAAGTGCCGAGGCTACTATATAAAAAAATCTTTAAATATCTACATGCACTAATGAAACCTTTAACAGCTTTATTGTGCGATAAAGCGTTTTAAAGAGCACTAAAATGTATGACAATAGGAACAAAATATACTTTATACCAACTTTATGTAACAAACACATCAAAATGTTACAACGAATACATTCGAAACTTAAACATGTTCTTGCTAAAGTATAAACACTCTTCGTTATACTTGAGACTTGAGGAAATTATGAAATTTCGTAGACGATGAGACTTAGCAAATAATCTCATAATTCATTACCGCAATGCATCATTAACCTTACGGGGCATAGGATAAAGACTACCTAAATTACTAACTACGTAACTTAGTTCAAGAAACCTCTTTTATGCATTGATCAGTAAATTTTCTACCTCAGAATATTCACAATTTATCTAATAAACGATGAAACTGTGCAAGTTTTGCTTATATAGTTTTTTAAAAATCAATTGGAATTAAATGATCTTGAATATGACTACATAACTCTCTTTGGCGTTATTTTCAAAATGGCCGATTGAACTAAATTTATGTTTTATTCTTATCATTATTTTCTAAATGTTTAGTAGTATTTCCCTGTATGCATCTATTATAAAGGAGTACGAAAATGTCATTTTTTGTGTCTGACTGTAACTCTGTATTTAACTAAATATGAGAAGACTGATTTAAAAAAAGAAATACTGGAAGCATAATATGTTATTCCGTTACTGATATATGATAAGAATTGTAAATAATAATTTTAGAAATCGTAAAAAAGACCAAAATTATTCTCAAGCAGTGACCATGAAATTTTGTACATGGGAAATATATATATGACGTTACTCAATTAATAAGCTATATAAATTATCAATAATATGAGTAAAAACAAAACTATGGGGATCAAAATAATTAATGATAATGAATGTTTACAGTGATGAAAGAAACTTCTAAAACAATATAAAACATTATTTCATTTAATCCCAACGTATCGTGTAAAATGAAATGCCTCTGCCTCGTTCTTCAAGAGTTTACAATATATAAAGCCTTAGACAATTTAGAAAATTAGGGAAATTAGTACGCAAGTCTCATTCAGCGTCGGTAAATAATCTCATAGTTCATTACCGCACTGTGCGTCATTACCGTGTCTGTAGCTCACACACAGCTTTACCTTATGAGAATTTGAATTACCCTGCCGGTTTTTCATTATCAAGTAAATGGTACCTTTTGAATATTTATGTATCTTTTCTCATTTCAGTGAACGTCGTTCCTTACATTTATATGTGTAATACTTTGTCAATGTCTAATGGTAATGAACTGGCGTCGTAAATGTTCTTAAGATGATATCATTAAGAATAGTTCTTGTTGGTAGGTCTTGTTTTCTAGTAATAATACAATAATACCAGCCTATAAGTGTCCCACTGCTGGGTAATGAGGCTTCTTGCAGAGGTAAAGCACAATATTAATCAACACACCAACGCACGACGTATTGGTGATTGCATGCAACAAGAAATCAACATTTATCTGCAAAATTTTTTTGTTCATAGACATATAGATTTACGTAAATACAATAAAACTTTTTTTGTTTTACAGAATGATAAGATAATCATTTGATTATTTATTACGTGTAGTTGGTAGTAGTAGTACTGCTCTACGTACCGCACACGTGAATTTTTTTAGCAATGAAATGAATGACATACAACATCATACTGCAGAAAATATTCGCGCGGAATATATCTACACCGTCCGCGTCAACTTTGTTTGAAATGTTATTTCTCTTAAGTCAAAGAGTTTCGTGTATTATCGAACTACGCGAAAAAAACGCGCGATTTTTTGCTGTGCAGCCTAGCGCTTTATTTAAGCTGAATTTGATGAAAACTTAGACCATAAAAGTACAAAAAAAATATAATCAATATTTTTTACTATAATATATTTGTTAAAACATCGCTAAACCTAAAACATGACCATACAGCACTTTTTGTTAATTAAAAGTGATGATACTAATCAGTCACCGAAATTCATAAATTAGTAATATTAGATAGTAATATATGGATATGGTAATATAAATAATATTAAACATTAACTCCCAAGAAACTTCTCTCTTTAAACAAAGAAATATCGTAAGCGACCCAAAGGCACACTCATTGAAAACTTGGCCCACTTAAAATGCGCTACATATGCGTCTACCACTTTTGAACACGGGAGAGTTCTCAAAACATTGGCTACGGGAAAATAAGAAGAAAGTCCGACCGCGATATGTGACCGAAATGTTGGAACACTACTGGCCCTACCATTGTTATATAACCAAATAAATATTCATTCTACTTCATACATTCAATTTAGATGCGTAATAATATTGTTACGATCTGAGTAAAAATAGAAAAAAATCGCTGTTCTCGAATTATCTGGAAACAACTAGAATCTACTCAAAACATGGACAATGTATTCGTAGGTACGAAAAGACATTGCAGTTTATTCACACATTCAAAGCTTATCGATTCGATTGCGTAATCCAACAAACAATAGTCTAAAAATAGCATAAACGAAGGCGTAAAGTACAAGGCCTTTCTAGTGATTTCGACAATCGTTTTATTTTGGTATATAACCAAGCCATGTTCCGGGCCCGGACAGTTCTGTTTTGGACAACCAAGTGGAAACCACAAGCAACAAGTTTGAAAATCTGCCGCCAAGCACCAACAGGTGTATTCCGGCAGCTGCACTTGAGAGCCAGTCTTCCACTAGGTTTAGCGTGTTATCATCTTGGGCCATATCGTCACTTAAAATGAGGTGAGATTGTGGCCACTACGCCAAATCTATACGATAATGAAAGCGATTTTTTAATTAAAATAATGTTCATTTGAAATTTGATCATAATAATGTTTATTTATACACCCTTAAGTTATTATTACACAATTAAAAAAGTCTGTAAACTGAATTCATATTATTATTATTGATAGCTAACTTCATCATGTTGTTGGCACGCGGGATAAAATTTTTGGAGTCATTTTTGTTTTGTTACGACAACGCAGTATTACTTTTTATAAGATAGCAGTCTACCTGTTGTGATGTGGTCACTGCAGCTTATAAGCATTTATTACCAACCTTATAATTGACAGTAGTACAATTCATAGATTAGTACTTCTGAGGACTGAGGTGAACGCTTCGTGTTGCATTTTGCAATTATTATTATTTTTGCCATGCTTTTCTAATTCCAGAATTAAATAATGTAATATCTAACGTTTCAGTAATATTTAGGTATTTTTAAAGACAAAATCGAAATATCGTAGTTGCATTAAGTAACAATCTCCCCGATGTGAATTTTATCTAGGTTACATTCGACTCGCGATTCAGAAGTAATATGAAAAGTTTGAGGTAAGCTAATACGAGGTATTCCTGTCGTTCCAAACAGGTTTCATCCCCATTTTGAAAAGTATAAATTGTTATTTGCAACAGTTTTTCTACAAACGTTTTTTGTGAATTAATGTTCGTATTGGCCTTATGTTTCATATATATCCTCACATTTAGTCTCTGCTGAAAGGGATATATATTATCTAAAATTACTATAAATCTATACCTATATAATTAAGCTGAAGAGTTTTTTCTTTATTTGTTTAAATGCGCTAATCTCTAGAACTCCACGTCAGATTCGAAAAATTATTTTTGTATATGACAGCCAGATTCACGAGGTCTACAAAAAACACAGCTCTACACAAAAAACTTTTTTTTTTGGTGCCCTGTATATCGTCGCAGTATACATTTTTACGTTTTCAAGTACCCAGATTACGAATATATTCATGAAATTTCTCAATGTGTTCGTATGTTCATGATTTTTCAAGATCTAAAAGTGATGGAGGAAAAGTATCAGGGTCGATGGGATTGTCACATGATGGCATATTATTTATAAAAGAAAAGCTTATAAAAGGCATTTTATGGAAATATTACAAATTTTTTCGACATTTTCCTCATTATTTACTTCGATGTGTCCTAATTTCTAAAAACATAACTGACATTATAAATACGAGTATATCTGTTATTTTGTTTCTCGTTTTTTGATTTTTGTAATGTAAAATGAAAATAAAGATTTAAAAAAATCAGAGCATATCTTAAAAATCATTGATAGTTTCATGAATTGTGTGCATAAATAGACCCAAAATCATTTTCATATCTAGGGCAACAAAACCACTGTAGACCAGTGTAATAGTATCTATACATACACTAAAATTGAAGTGTGTGTTTGTAATGTCAAAATAACATATTTTTACTAAATGCGTATGAAAGACAAGACGAAAAAAAAAACAAATTTTACCTTTTTTTGTCTGTTTGTTTCGGCTAATCTCCGAAACGGTTAGACCGGTTTTGACGGGACTTTCACTGGTAGATAGCTAATGTTATAAGGAATAACTTAATCTACTTTTATTTTAGAAAATTAATTAGGCTTCCGCTCAAAAAAAAAGTAATCCATGCGAGCGGAGCCACGGGCACAGCTAGTACGACCAGGTGAATCAAGTTCTAATCTTACCGATAATTATCTTGCTTAACAGTTCGTTTTTCAAAGTTACGTAATTGTGAATCTGTTATATTAATTTCAGTTATAATAATATATAATAATAAATAATTGTACAAATACATTATTTCTGGTGGTATAAATCGACCCACATTTTTTCATACTCATCATACAGAGTGACCACTAGATCACGTTAACTGAGTTAGGTGAAGCTGAGTGCACGCGACGCGAACCTCGCATGCACTCAGCTTCAGCGCTGGTCAAATATTGGAAGAACGCGCACGCTAGAAAAACGCTAGTCTGACAGAAGCCGAAGAGTTAATATACTATAAGGGCGAATAAAATCACCTTTTACAATTTTTTCCATGAAATTCGTATAAACAAAAACGGAACTTTGTAATACGTGATATAGTAATTAATTTTGCTATTAGTTATTTTCACAGTTCACTAAATACATAAATCGATTAATTTTCATGATACGTTTATGGCAAATAACAACATTCCATCTCATATGTTTCAAATTGGACATAACAATTTATTTCGTGGACCAAACAAAAACTAAGCTCGGGACTATCATGATATGTATTATAAGGTAACGCTGAAACATAAAAAATGCTTGGAGGAGTTAGAGGAATTAGTTAGTACAAAATATAAAAATAAACACATACCAACCGCTTCAGTAAATTGTTTGTTTTCACCCAACATCTAAAGCTATTAGGAAACAAACACAGAGTTATTTAGACAGGCACTAGTAGTAACAGTTAATCCGCACCGGGTTAAATCTCGACAAGAAAGGCAACTACATCGACTATGAGCTCCTCATGAAAATGTATCAGAAAAATCAAGTAACTACTTCCACTCCTTACGTTTAGGCGTATGGTTTGAGTTACAGGAGACCAGGTTTATATAAAATTGAGTTAATATTCTACATAGAATGTATTTTTTTTTTAGTAAATCAGTCCTCGTGTTATTTTTTTACAATAATCTTTTTAGAGATTTACAAGTTAATCTGATACATCATTTCTTTATTGTAGCCTCTCGGCAGCTGAATATGCACTGGCAGATCCCAAAACCCGACAAACCAAAAGAGAGTCACTATGTCGGGTTTATCTCCTTATGTATGGTGGTCGCGATCCTGTCGGACACAAACGTCGCATCTATCACCCACAAATTGGAAATCTGGCATAAATTCAGAATGGTAACGTAATTTTTTGGTCATGTGAACGTAAGTTTTTTAAATATAGTTTTTTAGTGATTTTTAAATAGATTTTTACGTCTTACAATTAAAAAAAGATCAAGATGGTACAATTTATCTATACATATAATAAAATTGAATTGTCTGTTTGTAATGTCAAATAACAGCTTTTTACTAAGTGCATATGAAAGTATACAAGGTACCTATAACCTATAACAATTTTTTTTTTAATAATTGAATGTGTCTGTTTGTTCCGTTTAATCTCCGAAACAGTTGGACCGATTTTGACGGCACTTTCACTGCCAGATAGTTGACGTTATAAAAAATAACTTAGGTTACTTTTATTTAATTTACAAAGTTCAAAAGCTTTTTAGTAGTTGACGAGAGTGAAGCCGCGGGCACAGATAAGTAATGAAATAAAGCATGTTTATCATACTGGCAATTAATTGATAACCAGAAAATAATGATTACCCCGATTCATAATTTAAAAAGAAATTGATATACTTTTATAAGATACTATCTTTTTCCCGCGAGTTCTTTCTCGTTGTTTTCAACAAACAAATAAACTACTAGCTGCGGCCCACGGTTTCATCCGTGTTGAATTTATTCTCCAACTCTTAACCACACCGCGCCGCCAGCGCACGTGTTCTCATTTCCCGTACTTGAGTACAGCTTGCCAGATTACCAGACGTTCATGAATACTGCTCCGCTCCTTAGCTACGCACCGTGAGTTATATAGCCTATAACCTCCCTCAATAAATAGGCAATACAATGAAAAAAGAGTTAAACAAATCTAACTGGTAGTACCAGAGATTGGCGCTATCAAACAAACAGTTTTATATTAGTATAGATATGATTGTTACATATAACAACAGTCAAAGCTTGTACCAAGCACCAGAAGCATAAATATTCAGTGTGGGGCGAAGATCTCTTATTAATGAAAAAGGGTCACGAGGTATTTTAATTCAACTACGTGTTAAGGATTTCGGTGGGATACTTACCCGCGTTACGTGCTCTGGAGGGTCTCGCGTATACTTGACTCGAACTAAAATAATCGAGTGAAATACTTACACGAATATGAACTACGGCACAGATTGCTAACATTGTGCTGTGCATTGCTGGATATGTATAAAGGTGTATTTTTTACAAATTATCTGGTTTACCATCCTTATGTTAACAATCCGGCGTCAAGTATATTTATCGTTTTTTTTTTTGCGTCACCGGACTGTACCTACTTTTTAGACATTCTCTCATTTGAACTTGGCGTGTTACTATCACTCGTTAATTAAATTTGATAGTCAAACCCTGTTATATCTTGGTTACCATCCTTATGTTGACAATCCGGCGTAAAATATATTTATCGTTTTTTTTTTTGCGTCACGGGACTGTACTTTATAGACATTCTCTCATTTGAACATGGCGTGTTTCTAACTATCACTCGTTAATTAAATTTGAAAGTCAAACCCTGTTATATCTTGGTTACCATCCTTATGTTGACCATCCGGCGTCAAGTATATTTATCGTTTTTTTTTTTGCGTCACCTCTACTGTACTTTATAGACATTCTCTCATTTGAACTTGGCGTGTTACTAACTATCACTCGTTAATTAAATTTGATAGTTAAGCCCTGTTATAGACAACACTACAAAAACGCGCGAGCGTAAATAAACAAGTTTTAGACGATATGAATCATACAGAAATCTAATAACTTTCGCAGGAACATTTCCGAGGAATACGATGTTCCAAGAGGCTTAATATGAATTCTGATAGATTGTCAAACGTTTCGTCATCTATACATATTTTAACTTCAGTTTCTTAAATTTTCCGCTATGATACTACGAAGATCTATGAAAAAAGAACGAAAATTAAATGACCACTTAAAATATACATATATCGGCTCCGCTGGCGGGGATGACAAAAGAACGCGTAGTAATTATAAAAATCGTAGTTTTTTAAAACTTTAATATTGAATGAAGATATCGTGTATACAAGGACCAAGTATATAATGATTAAAACTTGATCAAAATCTATTCAGAAGTTTTTGCGTGATACGCGCACTGCGCTCAATCAAAACCTCAATAATTTTTATTTATATAGAAGATAATATATTTATCCATGTTTTCCTTCGACGTATATATTCGCTGTCTGTTTATGGATTTCCTAACGGAATACAAATTATTACATGTAATCATACTCTGAATGAACAATGAGAAGTCTATGCTGAATTCAATACAATACTGCAATAGTTTACTGCTTTTAATTGTTGCTTGCCTCAATAGGAACATAGTTTTATATAACGAGTATTAAAGTCTCCGTCGACAATAGAATAGACGGGGGAATACAGATTATTTGCCTGCTTATTAAAACGGAGAAGAGGCGAACAGAAAATATTCCCTGTGTAAAGGAACAAGGTCGTTTTGTATAAAATTCGAATAGAATCCTCGAGAGCGGCGGTAACACGAACATTAATAAACCGAAACGAGTGAGGTTCGGAAGTGTTTTCGGTAGAGATTTCCCTCTTATACTGACTTCGTTGGCTCTTATAATTTGCATAAAAATATTCTTTATTACCAAATACTGATGCCAGGAGGAGAACTTATGATTTGAAAAATATCGTTTTGACGTCATTCAGTTAGTTACTGGTTCTTTTATTTGCATTTTGCACGATTGCATTCTAGCCATAAAGAAGAGACGTGAACACACTTTTTTGGTGGTAGACCAGAATATCAGTGTTGAAATAGGTCCATTGCAAACTAGCTATCTATATAAATAAAATATTGAGGTTTCTCGTTGTGCGCGCATCACGCAAAAATTATTGTACAAATTTGATAAAAAAAGAAACGTTGTTCTCCTTAAAATATCACGTTATCTACACAAACAATAATTCTGTAGTCCACGCGAGCCGAACCGCAGGCACAGCTAGTTTTTTAAATAAATAATTTACCTATATGTATGCTATCATTCGACAATATGTATTGTAGTCGGAGATAGTAACATGCTAAATCTAGAATAAAGATTAACTCTCAAATACAATTGTTCGAACACAGCGATTGTTTTAAGTTGTGAAGGTGGTAGTTTGCCAGGCAAGCACAAAGATAGGTACTAATAAGCAGTTATATACTAGCTCAAAATAAACCATTTTCTCGGTCCATAATAAACAGATTATACATAATAATGGATCTCCATTACATGACCTTATCAATAATAACATATATTGTTCAGTTAATACAACGTTTTACCAAAATAATGATAAAGGAAAAGAAAATTGTTCCGACTAAATACGGAAACAATAGACTAATGGAGACAAAACTGCTTTCTTATCTCAACGATACCTAAATAATATAATACTTTAAGTCTCTCAACAATTGTTGTGGAATACAATGAGCATTGAGTTACGGTTTCAATCGGCTTAACGAGAAACGGTTTGTGATGGAATAAGTTTCAGCACGTACATCGCTTTCAACAATTATAAAGATTATAAAGAATTATAGATTTATTTTTCAATTAACATGAATCTTTATCAGTATATCAATTTCTCAAATATTTCATATACTATATTCATAGAAATTCGTATTTTTTTAAACCCGCTTTACATAAAACAACAATTTATAGATTCCAAAAATATAATGTTTAACAAAACTTCATTTAAGATTGAGATTTTTGAATGTATCCTAAAAATGCCCTCTTTAGTAGATTTATTACTTCGAAATTATTTTCAGTAATTATATTAATGTATTATGTTCAATTTATGTTGTTAATAACATGTTTCCAAAGCATCTTCCAGTAACCTTTTCCAGAAAGCTTTTGTTTTTACAAACAAGGAATTATCGAGCTTGTTCACTTAACTTAGTAATACGTGCAATTAGGTATTTCACAATACTTTACGTAATGCATATATCATAATGTAATTAATATAGACAACAAGCTGACCAAAAATTCATGTTTTTATGTTTACGAGCAGCAAATAGAGACATTAAGCCAGATGGCAAATGGTTTGTTGAATTGTAATATCACATTCAATAATCATTTAAGTAGAAAATTATAAGATTATTGATGACCCTGAATCTAACTTAACAGATAGAAACATGTTTAATAATATCATTCATTCAAACGACTTCTTCCTTTTATACAAAATTAATGGACCAAACGTAAACATAATTTTACGTGCATTGAATAAAGTGATTCAGCTGATCTGACTTCTCTGTGAGAGATGATGGTACACAAAAGATCCTCATATAGCTGCGCATGAAACATTAATATCTGGCTACAGACCTTCATAATTGGAGGATATAACATGGGGCTAATGCGGCTGTTATATTACGTTATTGTTACATTCAGCTTCCTTTTAACTATTCCTTTGTGTTCATAGTCGAATATCCTTGCCAGATATGTAGGTACTTATTAAAATTTAGTGAGGACAGTTTTTCAGATTTACGTCATTAAAGAAATCAATAGCGAGGGTAGTGATTTGTTCGTTTGATATCAAAAGGGTTAATGTGTTTTTTTGTCTTAAGTCTGCAAATTACCTGAATCGCAGCTGACGGCAAATAAATTCATATTGGAAATTTGAGAGAATATAATCCATCCATAGCCGCCATCGTTATTGTAGCTAGCACTAATGCGAGCAGCTGATGTATCTGAACGGTTTTTGCACTAAAGTCATACGTAAAGAGTTTATTAAGTTTATTTAAAAACTTTATTACTTCTTCCTGAAAACCCAGCAAATTATCAATTATAAACTTACAGTCAAATTCCTAAGCTCAGTCTCAGCTAAGTGAGGTCGGGCACAGAGAAATTTGTTTGGAGATTTCTTTATACTTGGGGTTGGTTTGCGACTGGTGGAAAACCTCCACCCTACAGAAGATCGCAGCTAAATAACCTTGTGTTGTGTTCCTGCGGTGAGTAAGGTTTTGGGAAGGGGGGTTCAAGGTTAGCAACACGCTAGTAATATCTATGGTATTTCAAGCGACTATAGGCTACGGTAACCGCTTACCATCAGGCGGGCCGTACGCTTGTTTGCCACCTTTTTTAATTATCGTTGTAGGTTTGGCGTAGCGGCCACATTCTCACCAGATGTTAAGTGACGATGTGACCGAAGATGATAACACGTTAAACCTAGTGGAAGATACACGGAACACACCTATTGGTGCTTGGCGGCAGATTATCAACTTGCGTTATATATCAGACCTGCGTTGTATAAAAAAAGTCATCACTTTGCAAACGGAGTGAAAAATAAATAAAATATAATAGAATAACATTATCTAAAAAACACTTTACATTATTGAAGCTCTTTAAAAACCTTTCATTAATAGCAGTAGCCTGTGATCGTAATTGAATATTAAGTTATTCTGTTAAGACCCATTAAGCGAGGAGAGACTACTAAAGAGCTACTTGAAAACGATCGCTATTATTGTAAATATCTCGTTTTCGAAGTAATCGACTAATTGCTTATTAAATATTTGCAAATATATTTATTGGGCGGCAGTATTACTTATCTTAAAGTAAAAAAATAGTCACAGCAATATACATTAATAACATAAATATTCGTTATACCCAATTTCAGAGTATCGCATATGAATAAACAAATATATATCAATTTGCACAATATATCTAATTTAAATTCCGATTTGAAGAGGTTGGTTAAGACGATCTGGTAAACTTAGTGACAAAGGGCGGATACGATTGCAGCACTCTCTGTGGTTACTTAAAGATAGATGGCGATGCAGACATTATTTAACATTAGATGGATTGCATAACATTTTAAAACATCTTTAAGATTATAAACACGAGAAGAAAAAGATTGTTAAAAACTAATACATTCCCAATTTCGCCAAGAGGAATCTCATTTTGTTAGACATTCTATTCCATTTTGCTTGTCGATAAATTAAGCCTTGGAAAATATACGGCCGACATATTTCTTTATAGCCAATTGATAAGGGTATATGTAATATATGTGAAGATGTATTATAAGCATTGAAACATAAATCAAAAGTAACTATATATTTATTTATTTATCACTAGCCCACGGCTGGTTTACGCAGCGTAAGCCATTTAAGCGCCCCAAATGCGTCTTTTTTCACACTGATTAACCATTATTTTGTTTATATATTTAGCACGCCAACAGAACAATTACAAAACAGTCAACTTACATTATCATACAAAAATCAAAATACAATGTAATCACTCAAGTAATAGGCCTGCATAACAACAACTAAATGAATAAAAATAAACATTTAAAACTACTTTTTAACTACATTTAAAATCATTACATATTAAAATTTAAATTAAGTTATATCTTATTTCAAAATAAGGAGTGCTTGTATGAACCAATAGATTGGAAAATATATCGTCACTGCTTATTTTATATATTACTTTATCTTGCAAAACCTCTTTCAATCCAGCTTAGCACCATGCGCGCACGCGGCGTCCTCCAGATAAGTGATAGTGTTAAACAGCATGTCCTTGGGCGTACGAGCGCCTCTTTATACTAGCCGAGTGCTGAAGCGCAGCGCGTCGCGTTGTCTTAGTCGCGTGTAATATCTAAACGTTTGTTGATATGATTTGGGTCGTGTCCTATATTAATAGTAATAAATTCACTTATTCGAATAATAATAGTTTCATTTCTACGCTATAATTTAAGTAATAGCTAGAGCATTGCCTACTAAAAGAGAAAAATATTTATTCAGTGCATATATAATGACGTGAGGACGCGTTAACTTCGTTAAGACTACATGAAACATGTCGGTTTCCAAAACTAGACAATAAATAAACACAAGACGAGAAGCTTGAATCTCAAGGATTATGCTGTAAATATAACTCACGAGCCGACATCGGTCCTAAGCTCGCGTATTTCACTCCTTCCTTCAAGAGATATCAAGAGAACCCTAGTAATTACTCGGGTTAAGCGGCAAGGCCCAAATTCCGTGTTAAAAGCCCTTAGGGATACGCCACCGATGTACATTATCACCTATTATGTTTGACCCCTGCATTGCTATGTAAACAGAGATAAAGGCAAGGAATAAGTGTATCAGGAAGTTCCAGTTACAATGGTTCCTTGATAGAGTGTTTGTGATATCTTGGGTCAAGGTTTGTTGTTATATTTAGAATAATTTATATTCTTATTTATCTAAATTTTATTTTGAATATATAAGATTACTATAGCTGTACTAGCGGCACCGCTCCCGTCTACTACAGGATTATTGATTAGGTTCTTTTTTTTTTAAATAAAATATAATTTTACATAATTATGTTAATTAGGAGATAAATAAGAATAAGTCAAATATTTTAGGGCTGGACTTTAGAATCGCTACCGCTGAATTTGAATATGTGAAGGGGTGGGGGAGGGGGGAGGTTGAGAGGTAATCCCCCTATAAAGGAAAAAGTCCGGAAACAAATAGTTTTCGAGAAATTATTTTTTTTATATTTTGAGGTTATGTCATTTATTAAGTAAAATTAGGTTACTTACGCTGAATTTGATGATGCCATGGAACGGAGGAGGGTCGGGATGGTGAAAGGGAACTCCACTGTGAAAGAAAGAGTGCGGAAACAAATAGTTTACGAGAAATCATATTTGAAATTTTTGAGGTTATGTCATTCAATAAGCAAAATTATGTTACCTATTGAGACTTGTATATGAATTCCCAACAGGTAATTTGTTTTCAGGCACTCGCCGGCCGCTGACGCGGCCCGCTCGCTTCGCTCGCTCGGCTCGTGCGTTTTGTTCACAATACAAACCTAACCTAACCAAAATATTGATCGTTCAAAAACTAATAAAATAAAATTAAGAAAAAAATACAACATTTTAAATTAAATTATATATATATATATATATATATATATATATATATATATATATATACTTACTATATACTTCTTATATATATATAAATATATATAAGTAAAGGCTTGTACTTTAATAATAATATGTATTAAATATAAATAATAATATACGAAAAATTTGTAAAAGTTCAAAACAAATGTTCAGAAACTTTAAGATAATTAGGCTCTATGGATGAAATTCTTTTGTCTATACTTTGAAAATAGCTTGATCTGACATTTTTATTGTCAAATTCTTTTGTCTATACATTGAAAATAGCTTGATGTGTCATTTGTATTGTCAAATTTACTAATTTAAATACGATTTTTAAAAGTGATTTTCTCATAAACTATAAATTTCCGGAGTGTGAACTATACGGTAGCGATTCTAAAGTTGAGCCTATTATCAAGCTTAAAGCAAATTTATATCAGAACTGTAAAAAAAAACAACTGCACCATGTCCATAAAAGTGGACCCGATCTAAGCTTTCAGATTTTCATTCAGGACAATAATCTAGGAAAATGCATCGTCAGCCTTATGAACATTGGCATACGACCAATGATCTCAGACCTCTACAACACCCTGATCATACAAACGAGTTTCCCTATCCTAGAGATCACGGTAAATCGGTCATGTTAGTGGATTCCGATTCGCTATTAATATTGATTTCCCATTGGCTTTTAGGTGTGGAATGCAGAAATTTCGGACATATCTATCGTTTTGGGGCTTTGATTTCTGATCTTTTTTATAATAAGCCATTATTTCTGTATCTTTATGGCACACTCTTGAATGCAAATTATTTTTACGTGAATTAAAACACGACACAAGTGTTTTTATTACTTGTGTTTTCGGTACCTTAAGCTATAGTTGTTTGAGCTAAAGTGCAAAGATAAGATTTTCTTTCCATGTTAGGGAAACAAAGTGTTTTTTTTTCTGGGGCTGGAATACTTACATATGTCCAAAATTTATTGACCGACAGTCTCCGTAGTTGGAACCTAAAGCTATAGTTGTTTGAGCTAAAGTGTAAAGGTAAGATTTTCTTTCCATGTTAGGGGAAAGAAGTGTTTTTTTTTGTGGGGGTGGAAGACTAACATCTGTCCAAAATTTATAGACCGACAGTTTCCTTAGTCAGTACTTAAAGCTATAGTTATTTGAGCTAATGTGCAAAAGTAAGATTTTCTTTCCATGTTAGGGAAACAAAGTAGTTTTTTTTTGGTTGGAAGAAACATCTGACCAAAATTTACCTGGTAAGTGACAAGGTGGCCGAAGATGATAATACGCAAAGCCTAGGAGACTGGTACTCAAGTGCGGTTGACGGAACATATCATTCTCCTGACGACAGATTTTCAATGTGAAGATGTGGGGGTTAGTTAGTAAAAACACTACCATCAAGCAAGGATTTTAACACATTTTCCTTCACAGAAATTTCATTCTCATCTAAGTGATCATTCTCTTTAGTGATGAGGTTTCGCAAATTGACCATCTGCATCACCACATGCACTAAAAATGTAAAACATTGAGTAACACGCTCTTGGTTGACATTTCGAATTTCCGCATTATTCTCATTATTACAAAAAGGATCAAAAAGGAGAAATTTAATTTCACATCCCCTCTTACAATCAACTGTAAACTTTATACTTTACTACCGGCGAATTCATCAGGTGGAGAATTTTTCAATTAACTTACAACACTCAAATGAAAGTCCCGAACTAGTATGACACGAGAGATATCCACCTCTGACCATATATTTAAGCTTCGCTGAGCGGCAATAACAGTAAACCGTCCTGAGGGAATACCTGAGCAGGTCTGTAATCAGGATTGCTTAATTTCAATATCGAACATAAATGAATAAACATGCATATATAAATATTATAAAACTCAACGTCTGCCTGTCTGTACGTTTACATGGTTTTACCTTTAATTCATAGCTATTTTATTTGACCAGGTTATAGGATATATTTTCTTAAATATAATATATTAATAACATACGAATTCATAAATAACATACGAAATAAGCTGTGATGATTATAGTGAATCAATTTGGAAAAAAGACGCTTTCGTGACTTACACTGAGTAAACCATTTTTCACTAAGTAAACAATATTTTTCCAAATAATTAACCACAATTTTTAAAATTTTCTTTTAGATAGATAGTATAACAATATATAATAAGAAATACACTTAGAAGAAGTTAGAATTAAATATAAAAAACATGATGGTATTTATCGGAGAAATTAATATTTATCTAAAAACAAGCAATTTATGAATCACTTTAACTACCGATTATTTTATGAGTCACATAATTTTTACAAATATAAATTTTCAAATAAATTGAAATCATAACGAACCTACAGTATTGTAAATAAATTAAGTGATATGTAGCTGTTCTTAATCCGACTCTGCGCTCACTTCAGTTGAGATTTAAGAAGATAGGTAATACCTACGTCGCTACTCGTGTCGACTGTCTCTTTCTTTATGGACACTTTAAAGGTGTGACGTTGTCTGACTTTAATTAAAAGCACTTAGAGAACACGTATAAGAGAGGCAAGAGACATTATGTTATATGATTTTTTATCATAGTTATTTATTTCAATGATTTTTGTTTGCGAACGTCTAAACATAGCATTATAATACATTGTACATAATGCTGACTTACATTCGTAAACCGCAACACCAATATTGTTAGAGACAGCAATATAAGTGTGTATAAACCGTGACTCCAATTCACTTTGCTCTTTAATCGCCCTACTGCAATCTGACAACGGACGTAGCCTCAGGCCTGCCGGTCAGTTTGGACGGACAAAGAATATTTAGGGTGTAGGTGTAAGTATATTAGATGTATTATAGTCAAAAATCTCAAATTAAAATCTTTGTGAAAATTGAAAAAATAAAGATGATGTAAATAGGGTTTGGTTTTAACTAACTGAATATGGGCCCAGTACAACATATTGACATTGCTAATAATTTGAAATCATTTTACGTAACTACGGCAAAACCAAATGGAAGAGTCATTTTTTTAGCACACTATGTATGTTAGTATTTGTGTATGTTCCATCCGATTTTGATGAATGAGATGTCAGTCGATTTTTTATTTTAATATTTTTTTTCTATTCCGTAGATACTAAGTCCTCACAAAAAAATGACGATATTTTCATAAACAAGAAATATGTAGTCCACGCGAGCGAAGCCGCGGGCACAGCTAGTATTAAATACAAATAGAATATACCAAGCGACAGCAAAACAATTTTATACAATGTTTCAGCGTTTATGAATACTGCTGCGCTATCTTTTGGCAGTTATGAATATCAATCGTATAACAAAGTTTAAAACGGAAAAGTATAAAATAAAGGAAAAATGTTTTTGAAGTGAAAACTTCTTTAGCACCGTTGTGATTTGAAACACGATGAAACGAAAAAGCAACACTAAGAAGAGACAACCATATACATCTATAATTAGCCTACGAGATAATGAGATGGAATACATTATGCACGGTAACGCATGTCCTGATTTTCTGGCCTAGTTGTGTGTGAGGACCAGACTTCATACGCTGTAGGCACGAGTGGTCGATAGTTCGAATGCCGAATTTAGGATACTTAAAAATAATTTTTAAAGAACATATTTTTAATTTTTTTTCTAAATGTGTCACTTTTGACACTATATATATTCATTTAATTATAGTTTTTTTTTTTTTGTAATCGGGTTACTAGTTGTTTAGTTTTTATTTTATTAGTTTGTTCATTATAATCAACTGTAAAACGATGTTTAATGTATTGTACCAACAGTGCTATAGCTGTCAAATATTTGTCCAGTAAATTGGTTAAAGGTATATTGAAATAATGAAATATTCTCTTGGTAGTGTGAACAGTACTTTATAGTGTTTCTCAATATTGTTTACAATCACCGAGCAATTTGAAGCAAAGGTGGCTACGTGTGGTAGCGTGTACCTATGGACATCAAGTTGATTGACGTCAGTTCAATCCCTGCAATGAGCCATAGCCTTCGTTGAAGGAAAACATTGTAAGGAAACCATAGCATGGTGGTAGGGCTTTTTCTAAAGCCCACTTGACTAGCTACCACCCTCAAGTTGAAACTCTATCGCCAAGTACTTTGGTACTTTTGTTTGATTTTGGTGTGTAGGTGTTCCGGCAGCTGCACTAGAGAGCCAGTCTTCCACTAGGTTTAGCGTGCTACCATCCTGGGCCACATCGTCACTTGAGATCAGGTGAGATTGTGGCCACCACGCTAAACCTGTAACGATAAAAAAGGTATGTTCCGGTAGCTGCACCTGAGATCCAGTCTTCCCACTAGGCTTAGTATGTTATCATCTTGCTCCACATTGTCACTTAAGATCAGGTGAGATTTTGGCCACAACGCTAATCTATAACGATAAAAACTTTTTTTTAAAGTAACTTAAAGAGTACAAGATAAAAAACACGAACAATGTAAACGCAACATTTGTGTACGCAATTATGGTGTATACAAAGCAAGCCTTATCAGTAATTTACTTATTTAAGGCGTCTATAAATTCGTTACAAAATACAATAATTGCTTTTTAACTTTTGACATCAAAAAACTTTTTCGTGTTTTTAAACATCATAATAATCTTATAAAGTTTTTATTAAATGATGTAAGAATTTCTAATTACAGCGATCCGAGACTGATTAGAATAGTAATTTCAAAGAAACATTTTGGTAAATCAAAAGTAATTATATTTTACATCGTAGCTGTTTTAATTATAGGGGTTCAACAAACTCACAATTATGAAAAAAATAAGTTTTTCGGAATATAAATGACACGCAGAGTTTTAACGCACCTGATGATATCGGTGAATCGGGAAACAAATATACCTTATGAAGAAAATTTACTCCTGGTCTCTTACGTCATATTATTAACATAATTATTTATAGGTTTAGCTTTTGGCCACAATCTCACCTGATGTTTGTGACGATGTAGCTCATAATGGTAACACGTTACGCCTAGTAAGGGAACTGGCTCTCAAGTGCTACCGTCGGAACATACCTATAGGAGCTTGGTGACAGATTTGTAACTTGAAGTTGGTAGGTAGCAAAGCGGGCATTAGAAAATACCCTACCACTATGCTATGGTTACATCACGATGTTTTCCCTCACCGAAAGCTCAGGCTCATTGCACGGATTCAAACTCATGTCGATCGACACGATGTCCATATCGCCACCACTGGGCCATTATTGATTCATGCCACATTACATCAGCTTGACTTAAAAATTACTTCTTCTATCTTTTTGTTTTCGAACTGACTATACTGTTAGCCTAAGGGGGAGCCTTTGCGGCTTTTGCAGCTTCACCGGGCTTAGGGGCAAGTGCTTAAACGCTTAGCCGCAAAAGCAAGGCAACTAGTTCCGAAAGTTCCATAATGGCCGGACCTCGGCTCGGACTGTTGCGCGTATGCAATGAAGTCGCGATCTGTCTAATTTCCTATCATTCGATCTAAACTAACTATACAAATATACATGATTTTTCCACCTGGGAGGAGGGAAGGAACATGTGTATGTGTATTTAGTAATCAGAAGTTCTATCTTATCTAAGACAGGTGTTTTATACTCGTATATTACAGCCATTGGCATTTCAGAAAAAACAAATATTATACTTTCTATTTTCCTGTATGCTAAAGTACTTTTTGTGTATAATTATCCATTACTCGTTGATAATAGTTGTTACGCAGGTATCTATTTAATGAAATAGAAGTATAAAATAGAAAAAACAATGTACTCTTCCATACAATGTTACTCCAAGTTTTCTCTTACTGGGTTCATTGTCCGAAATTCGGCTGTCCATTTTCGTCCCTCCCCTTGAAACCATAAAGTAAATACACGGTGGAACATAACACTGGCACAATCTGATAAGTAACGTAGGGTGGACAACAGCCTTCGTGGGCTTTAGAAAACAAAACACACAAGTATAGAGTACTCACAACTTTCAGGCACGCATGTTCGTTAGCCATATACTAATGCATTGATTATAAGAGGTAAATATTCCTTGAAAATAATGTGAAAGTTATATATATTTCTTTTCTCGTATACGTATCATAACATGATAAATATGAGAAATAAAATAGTTAGACGAAACGTTCTCTTAATTAAAAGAAAGAAAGAATTAAAGTAACAGTAATTTAAAATGATAATAAAAAAGTCGATAACTCTCTTGGTTTTTTTAAGTAGGTACCCACTCTAGAATAAGCTTCTGATTCAACAATACATTTTACTTCGTAATTGTTTATATAAAAATGTTTCTATAACAAACAAAAAAAAAGGGTATGTACTTGTTACACACGTAAGTAGTTATACTTATTTACGAGTACCATAACAAAACAAAAATAACTTCACGCGTGCCAACAACATGAAGTTAGCCATCAGTGATAATTAATTGAATTCATTTTACAGACTTTTTTAAATTGTGTAAAATGAATTTAACTTTGTGTAAATAAACTTTATTTTTCATTCGATTATGAAACTTAAATTGAAAAGAGTCACGAGTTCATATTGAGATACGAGACTTTAATTTACTTATTTCGAACCCTACGAGTCCCTCGGAGCATAATAATTAGATAAAATATATAATAACAAGTTTATAAATATCATTTGTACGCTAATTAATTATAAAAATTTATTACAAGTATATGAACGAGATTGTTTGAAAATCATCTCCAAATTAATGTTATATCATTATACAAAAACATTGTGATATAACGAACATACCAAAAAATATATTTTTGAACTGTAGTAGGTAAGCTTTTTCGTCTTGTCCGAATTTTGCGTCTACTCGAGGTTCAAGCAAAATCCTTATAAATAGACAAAAGCGAAGTGACAGCGCGGCAACTGGTTGGATTCTGGAAGGATCGACTGACGGAGATTGATCGCATTTTTAATACGATTTACTGATAACGATAAATCTTTTATAAACTCTAGTTTTTTATGTGATTCAACGCTTCCGAGAACTACTTCTGTTTTCGGAAAATAGGTAGTGAATGCCAAGTATATAATGCAACCATAGCATAACGGGCATTTTGCTAGGCAGTAAGACATGGAAATTTTGTCCGATTGGATCGTAACCACTATACACCAAGTGTGACGCCGGTAATAGTAGCAAACTTAGGTGTGTCGCGTTCTGGGATTAGCCGGTGTATATATATCCAACTCCTTAGAGTTTGCAGGACGGCAAAACAGTGACGACCGGTGATGTTTTATTGCCAATGTCTCAGTGGTCTTCGATGTTTTTGTTCCCTCCGCAGGGAACAGGCGGTTAAATTCGCTCCCACACACCCGCCACGGTGGCAACTCAAGCCTAGGTCCTTTCCCCTTGAGCAAAGCAGCCGCTCGCGCGATACAGTGGTACTGCATTCACTAGCTACCAACATATACTCATTACACTGCATCTCTACATACATACACCACTCAGGTATATAGATTCTGTAAGCGACCTTTTTTCTTTTTTTGTCTAGTTAGTTTAGACCAAAATTGACAGATTATTAAATACATACACTTATGTTTCTTCCCTCCTCCCAGTTCGCGACTTATTTGCAACTACGGCAGCAGTCCAAGCCGAGGCTCGGCCACTATGGCACCCTTGGAGCTTGTTGCCACGCTTTCGCAGCTGAGTGCCTTAAGGGCTCGCCCCCAAGCCCGGTGAGGCTGTAAAAGCCGTCTGAGGCTCCAGAGCCCTTATGGCTAAAAGTATGGTTAGATCGAAAAAAATAAAAAAACAGGCATAGTGGCGTTGCTTTATCGTGTTTACTATAGATTATAAAAGATGACATCTAAAAATGTATGTACCTATTTAGTTTCATAAATAGTTAATATTATATCTACTTATACGTAACAATATAAGGCGCGAGCCGTTAGTGGCTTAATTGCCGTCCGCACTAGACGATATCAAATGTGATTTATCTCTCAGTATGATAGCGACTAATGCAAGGGCTGCTCCGAATGACATGAAATCTGGTTTGGGACAGTGCCAGAGGAGACAGTAAAGAAAATGCTGGTTTATACAAAAATATCATTATATTTGACTCTTGATTCAACACACTAAATTTTATTACTTTGATATCGTTTATTTATTGTTGATGTTTATTGGAAAAATGACTTCAGTGATTTTGTATTTTCTTGTAATTTAGCTAACTTTGCCGTGACATTATTTTTCCTTTAGAAAGCGACTCAATTGAATTTCGTTAGTAATGAGAAAAACTTTGGTTGAAAGAATAGGTACAGGCCTAAAGTGGTGTTGCCACATTAAATGGTTATTTGTGGATAATTTTTCATATTTGTGTACAGATCTTGAAATCACAGGGAGGGGATTTCCGCTAACCTTTCCTTTTCACCAATTATTACATTATTTTTTCTATCATATTTGTTTCAAACTGTTTTCATGTTTTGAATGAAGCTTCTTTGAATTAAGTGGTTTCCTCAAGGCTTTGATACTAAAAGAAACGTAATTATAAATCGAGATAGAATTGATCAAATTTCATTTGAATTATTTTATTCGATAAAATATCATATTTACACAAATTATAACAAGTTTTTTAAATCAATTTCAATGATCTAAATGTGGTGTAGTGTATTAGTCGATGGAGAAAAAAAAATGACTGATGGACACGATCATTTAGAATCGGCAACAGTCATGTTTGCCACAATCGTGGTGTAAAAAACTAGATTGAATAACTGTATTAATATACTAATTATTAAAAAGTAAAATAAATATATTATGATCATGTCCCAGTAAGTCGAACGTGGTTACAACATGGTAACCGGAGTTTTGTTTTTTATTAGTTACGATATCGCTACAGTATGCCCTCCGACAATTTTTTTCCAACAAATTTATAGTGAGCTCACACGCACAAGTGTGATTCGAGACTGTTTATCATTTGTGGGTTGTACGGCGACCGGCTATAACATGCTTAAATCGGACAGGAGAACTAATGTCACCGTTTTTTTTCGTTTGCTTTTTTATCACGAGCAACGTTGCTATAATAATTATGAGAAAACAAAAACATTATTCGTCACAATAATTTGTTATTATCTAAAATACTTTAGTAGTGGTAATTAAGGGTCATTACAGACGATTTGAATTTGTGCTGGAAGCTAGCTGCATAATTGTAGTTTACATACGGTTTTGGTACACTGACATAATTGCATCAAAACTGACAAACGACTGATCATATTTTTTTGGATCTGACAATACTGTTAACCTTAAGGCGCCTGAAGCCTGGTTTTTACAGCTTCACCGGGCTTCGCCAATTGTGCAATCAGCGTGCAGTTCTAACTCCGTGTTATCATTAGAACTGCACGTTGACTCCAGGCGGACTGCACAGTCGGTTGACAGTTTCGATGCAATTATGTCCACTGCACGAAAACCGCATCTAAACTACATTTATGCAATTATCTTCCAGCACAAATGCGGATTGTCTGTAATGACCCTAAAGACGAGTATCGAGAAAATATTTAGTCCATAGGTATACTTGTAAAATAATAATAACATGGAAAACACTACATTGGCGAGTATGGCCTGAAGAATAAAACACATTGAGCATTCTAAATCACTTGTATAAAAAGGTACAAAATAAACTTTCATTCCGGAGTATCACTGTTAATGAAGGTTATATACTTTAAGTTTAAATAAACAAACATAGCTTAGTTGTACGTGTAAAAATAATAATAAATACTTAATGTTACAAAATATTAATTTCATTTATTTTAGTTTATTCGTCAATTTAAAGTGTAGAGTACTGGTATAGTGGAAAATCCATTTTTATGTAGGTTTATACTCCTGGTTTTCATATTACAGCAAACAATACATTTGACAGGAAAATCGCCCCCTAAAATGTAATTTATTATAACAGGCTTTTCACTGGAAATCCACTTGGTGGATCAGGGTGGAGAAATTTCGGTATAATCCGGTAAAACTATTTTTATTCCGTTTGGCGTTTTCCGTCCTTTGAGCAACAGCAGTATGCTTTTACGAAGGATCCTGAGAGTTATTCTAGCGAATCCTGAACTAAAATTATATTTATATAATGCAGTTAAAAAGTTTATTAAATACAAATAATTATTACATGTATAGGTTACGATTCAATGTTAGTTGTATTAAATAATACTTAACCACAAATCACCTGGGGACCAAGTATAAGCTTGGCCTGTCTTCGAATGCAATCGGATCTCGTTTTGCTTCAAACTAGTTATACTCTAAGGTTTCACCCATGGTAATAATTTATATTGTAATTAACGTAAACGAAGATGCGGGCGGAATACTATATAACAAAATCGCAATTTTTTAGTTTTAAAATGCAAATCACTTGAAGTTAACACTACTGAAACAAATTTCAATCAATTTGAATTTCAAACTTCATATACGACTAAATCCGCGAGGAAGGATCAATGCTACATATCATGACGCTCTTGCTCAAAGCGTGAGGAAACCATAGCATGGTGGTAGAGCCTTTTCTAATGCCCGCCTGGCTATCTAACACCCTCAAATTGAAAATCTGTCACCAAGCACCAATAGGTGTGTTCCGGCAGATGCACTTGAGAGCCAGTCTTCCATTAGGTTAGCGTATTATCATCTTGGGCGGCTTCATCTTCACTTAACATCAGGTGAGATTGTGGCCACTACGCTAAACCTATTACGATAAAAAAGCATCAATGTGAATATATTTATTCACAGTATAAAAGCAACGCAATTTATTACCTACTAACTGTACCTCACCATTTCAACCGTTTTACATTTACGCGGCCAACTCTCCAATACGCCGCCGCCAACGCATCTATACATGCAGCCTATCGTTGTTCTGCCTACAGCTTGACAGATTGCTTGGCGTTCATAGTCACTGCTCCACTCCTTAGGGTCGTAGCGTGAAGTTATATTTCCTATAATGCTTCCCAATAAATAGTCTATAAAATTCATAACTATTTTTTTTAAATCTGACTAGTAGTTCCAGATAATAGCGCGTTCAAACAAATAACACACACAAAGAAACTTTTGAGATTTATATTAGTAACAGATAATAGATGAGACTAATTTATCACAAAGTCGCCACGCATTAACTTTATGAGTTCATTTCATAAAATATTCTTCCAACCATAAAATAAACATAAGACCATATATTAAACCATTAACTAAAATATTTCAATGTCTAGACGCAGACCACTAAATAATCTAAGAGGGACAAAGCATTGTCATTGGGTTTAGTAGTAAAATTAATATTCTCAAATTTTTGGTATAATCTGTCAATATAAGTTCAGTGAAGGTTCAAAATGTTTTTATTGAGTTTTGACAGTGAATTTAATAACATTTGAAACTGGACTCAATACATCTTGTTGATCCTTTCGAATATATTGCACATTATTAAATGAATTCTACCAGCTGTATGTTCTATGTTAGTTAAACGGTTTGTTGATAGATGGCGCCTCCTACATATTACTTGAATATATTTTATACCCTTGGGTAGTGAAATGCCGTTATATTTCATCAATCTATTATCATAATCAATTTATTATCACTCCAAAAAAATACATTTTTTTTACAAACTCACAAATCACTCTTCGAATGTACTAGCAGTATCACCCTCTATAGTGCTCTTGAAGAAGTCTTCTTTTATATCGCTTGTTGTTTTCACTTCGTTTTCGGAAATAAGACTGTCGTTGCTCGCGATATGGCTCGCTTATATATCCAAATAAGACGATCACGAAATCTCTAGACGGTGCTTGAACTCGTAATCATGTTGTAAACAACTTATATCATTACTCATCACTATCATTATCATCACTTATTTTAAAAGAAAGGGGAACGACGTTCTATTTTTAGACCATTGTTTGTTGGCGCAGTTCGAGCGATAAGGCTTTGTAAGTGTGCTTCCTCAAACCTATGACTAAATACTCGATGTTTCGGGCACATTCTAAACTATACCAGAGATTTCGAGAACAGTGCTTGTTTTCTATCTTAACTTAGAGCGTAATAATATTTTCATTAGAAATGCCTATTGCGATTGTCTTTTTTTCGTTCGTAGCGGGTGACATAATTTTTTTAATTATGTTTGAATCACAAATTTTCACGAAAAATAAAAGGGAAATATGGCGATGCCACAAAAAAATCCTTTGGGATAAATATTAATAATAGCATCTTGATGACAAAAAACTTGTTTAATGTTTTATGTTTTCTCTTTTAATGATTTCCCACATTTCAAGAAACTGAATGTTGTTTAGCAATTTCACAGAATATGTCATGAAAGTGTGAAAGAAATATGTAAGTACTATCAAATAGGCCGTTTAAAGAAGCGTGTCTCACTGAAGTTTTTTATACATTCTATAAGCATAGCGATGAGAATTGTGTAAAGTAACAAAATAAGTCAAAAATAAACCTATTTCCACTACAGTACAGCGTGTCGTCACCAAGAGGCCGTTATGTTGGTTAGTTTAGCAATAAACATTCATAAGTAAAGAGGTAGGTACTTTTATGACTCTAAAATGAACAGCATGGTAAGAGTTGCAGTTTCTTGTGTTAAATACTAAGTCACAGGTGGTTGTTAGTAGTATTATATTTTGCTAGTAAGGCAAAAGAATTATGTCTTTTTTGTTTTTCTGTTCAAGTATATAGTAAGACACAATGGAAACCATTGTCTGCAAATTGCACTTTAATTGTGCAATATAAACATAGAAAAAGTATTAGTATTATCAAATAAATATCCAAATAGGCTTATAGTCAGATGATCTGAAATTAATATAGTAATATGTTTTATTTACAGTTCATTTAGAACGGAAATAGCTGGCGATCAACGACTGAAGGGCGTACGAAATCGAGTCCCTATTAGCATAATGAAGTCGGACGCTATAAAACTCGATAGCTGGAAAACGTAGATTGAAAGTAATGAACATGAATAAGCAGAGTAATCTTTCGGTGTTATGTGGTCAAGTTCATACGACAACGTTATTGCTAAATGCAATATCAAATATGCTTTATATATAAATACCAAGGAAAATATATATTTTTTAATTATAAATATGGGTATATACTCTCAGGTTAATAGTAGAGCTTTCTACCACTGCGCCGAGAGGGGTGGCTTTTAAAGTATAGCATAATGAGGTACGGGTATGTACAAAATATGTACGTAATAACAATACGTGCATGATGACGCTGCTAATGAATACGTTCTATAAAATTCTAGTACTTCGTCATAATTATTACAATACATGCATCAGAATATAACCTATGTAGAGGAAATACTTCATAGACTTTACAACTTAGATTGGCGAATGTCGGAGTGAGTTTCAACTTTTATGATATCGTAATAAGATTTTTAATGAAGTTCAAATATCAAAGATAAGGATACACATATCAAATATAGATATGTCACAGAGTCTAGCGGACCTAATTGAAAAATTGTGATTGAATATTTAAAATGTACAACCGATGGAAAGCTATTTTACAACTAGCTGTACTTGCGGCTTCGCTCGCGTGAACTACAAAATTGACCGTCGCCCGCCGGTTAAAAGTTCATATTATTTTATTTATGCGGAACCCTAATTTCTAACTAACGCCTTATAATATCAGCTATCTGGTAGTGAAAGTCCCGTCAAAATCGATCCAACCGTTTCACTGGCAAATAGCTGATGTTATAAAGTATAACTTAGACGACTTTTATTTTAGAAAAATAATTAGGGATCCGCACTAAAAATACAAACAGGTTTTTAGTAGTCCACGTGAGCGAAGCCGCGGACACAGCTACTTACATTATAAAATTTAATAGGAACAAAACATAGCGTATATAAAACAGTTTAAAACAAATTTCCAGCTCAACATTAACAGACTGCAACGTATGCTCTATCTAAAATATACGGGTATAAAATACAGGGGCAAGTGAAGGGCCGTTAGTTACAGATAACGTATTCAGCCTAGATAGAGCTTGCGATGAAGCGCTTTCAGTGCTGAACAGTCTTTGCCAAGACTCATATACAGTTTTTGTGGGCTTTTATGGCACATAAGAAGGCACATTTTCAACCATTCATCTTGAACATTGTCGTCCTTTATCCAAAGGACAATATTTGAAATTAAATTGAAATGAAATTTTTGAATTAATTTTGGTTTTTATGGCAGTTTTAATTTTACTATCGTAATGCTTTTAAAACTTCACGCATTATTGTATACTTGTGCGTATTTTATTCTTTATTTTTCAGAACAGAGAATAAACGAATGTTACTTTGTATGTCTCCTATGCGTTCCTATACCATTCATCCGATTCATCCGATCGCGATGAAACTTTGATGAGATGTTATGCACACGCTCGTGAACATTTCTAAATTAATGCAACCAGTTATAAATATGTGGTGCGTTTTCGTTTCAACATGTCTCATTTCATTGAAGACAATGCAAAGAAATTCGCGGGAAAATCTAATTGAATAAAAAATTCTAATAAATAATACAAAATTAGTTATAGTAGGTACCACGTTTTAAGTATAAAATTAAATTATATATAGACCGGTAAACAAAGGTGCATATGTATTTTCAGTTGTTAGTAGTAGCTGTGACTACTGTGGTGCCATATATTAGAACATATTTTTGACGAATAGTTTGTGAGATAATGTAAAATTAAAATAAGTCCACACTCGGCTCGTGTCTATTGACTATAGGCGTAGTGGCGCGAACGAGTCGTGTGAGTTGTGACGCTAGCCATGGCCGCCCGATATATTTTTTTGTCTATACTGAAGTATAATAAATCATCAATCAGCGATTATACGCGGGTGAAACAACGGGGTACAGCTACTTATGTATACATATATATTTGGATAATTCATTTTGAGATTACAAAACTGTTTCATTACGAATGCCATCAGTTAATGCTAATGAAAATACATTTAAGACGCCATCTATTAATAAACTGTGTAACTGACATGACAACCGTCAGTTTGATTGTATACAATCTATAAAGTGCGAAATACTCGCACTGGTCAGCCAGTATTAAATACAATATCGTACTTTAAGTGTAAAAATGTATTTATAGATAAGCTCTCGTAATATAATCATGAAAATAATATTAGAAATAATACAGAACTTGGATATCAGCTATTTTTGTAATCATATCAGAATGTATTTGCTCGGAAACACAACTTGTTTTCATAAAATATTAAAATTTTTCCTTAAGTACGAACTGTGTTAATTTGAAAGTGATAAAAAACCACAACTACTTTTAAATTTATTTCTGACCGTATATTTAAAAAGTCACCTAGACCATGTGTGAATAGAATTAACATAAAGATAAATAAAACATAAACAAACATACATACATGAATTTGAAACTACGACTACAATTACACCAGTAAAATTATCCCTTATTTAACTAATGAAAGCCTGTGTAATAACTAAAATAATTACATGTGATTTAAATAATGAATAGAATATTTATCTAATTTTCAGTGTTTAAGCAACGATTTAACAAAATTGTGTCTGTCTTGTTACAAATGTCTAAAGTTTATTTGTTGCGACTTAAAATTCATGGTTCTAGTTATTATTTATAATTCACTTCACTTAAACACAATAACTAAATTATATATATTACGCAAAATACCACCAATATTACATAACATAGGGCCGGGCCATATTTAACGTAAGTTTATGATCTTAAATAAAAACCACAACGTGTCAGTTCAAAATCCCGCCAATAACTCCCAATTCAATTCTTATTGAAACAATATATTATTTGTAAATATGTACATCAGCAATGCTTTGTATGTCTATAGTTTCTCATAACTAAACTTTTCAATAAACGCATGACATCTTGAGACAGTACAAGAAATTTAAACGCTGTATTTTCAACCCGTGGAATAGACGAAAGTGGATTTAGTAAATTGATTAACGGTATAATAGTGCATACGAGTCGTCACTCTGCGCGCCATAAACTAGATTAAATTTGAATTGTCAATTCGCTTTACGATCGTCGAGCGCGATATTCGGGCGGAACGACACGAACGTACGTTTTCAAACTAAAAGTATGAAATCCGGAGTATACACGGCCAATTCGTGGGTTCATATTTATCCTTACCAATAAAATTATAAATGCGAAAGTGAGTTTATATGTTTGTTACTCAATCACGTAAAAACAGCTGAACGGATGCGAATGAAATTTGGTACACAGATAGTTTATAGCCTGGATTAACACATAGGATACTTTTTATCTCGGTAAAGACCCAATTCTGAAGTACAGCGTAGTTGAATCTGTTCAGAACTTTTTTGTCGATCTGACTACACTCATAGCCGTAAGGGCCCTGAAGCCTCAGGCAGCATTTACAGCTTCTTCGGGCTTGGGTTCCTAGGCAAATCTATATTTCAGAAAAAGACATTATTTGTATATTTCAATGACAATTAAATTTCATGTCAACTATATACATGGTTTGTTTTAAACTTCTTACAAAAAGGATAAAATACAAGGCATCAAACCAACGTTGATTATTTATAAAATAACAATTATTTATTACTTAAAAAAAAAAAACAATGAATTTTTACTCGTGCACTACGAACGGATCTTTTCATTAGCCTATAGGCGAACATAAAAACATTTAAAAAGAACATACATTCGTACATAAAAATGAAATATTTGGCGACATTCGTTATTCATAATTGTTATGAAGGAACGCATAGAGGCGTATGTAACAGTCTGAACGGCGGGAATTGCGGATTTTCACAGCGAAGCGGCAGCGTTCAAATTATTAAGGGTCATAACTTTTGAGACGTTGAGTGAAATAAACTAGGCGCGTATTGCATAAATATTGCCATTTATAAACATAACTCGACGCCTAAATGATGGGGGTGCGTAATGAAGTCGGATGAAAAAAGAGGGCAACGTGTGGAGTCACGAAACGGTTATGTTTTGAAAATGTATCAAGAAAAAAAGTGATTATCCGACACTGTTAGCTTAGGTCGAGCCCTTGTATCATATAACTATCTGCCCGGTCCGGCTTCGCACGGCTAGATAAATGTTTTAAAGGCGGATTATCATACAAGCTTTCATCCCCTTTTTTCACAATCTTTGCAAATAATCCCGGTCCTAGCACCAGTAGTTTGGGCTGTGCCTTGATATGTCAGTTAGTCAATTAGTTATCCTTTTATATATACTAGCGACCCGCCCCGGCTTCGCACGGATGCAATGCTGATACTAAATGTACATTTACAGCTTTTTTGTCATTAGACAATACAAACATGTTTTATTTAGAGACTACTCTTGAAAGAGCGACATATAATTGACCATGGTATATAGGGCCGGTACACCCCGCACTTCCCTACATTTTAAATCTGTAATATCTTCGGAAATATTCATTTAAATTACATGCTGTAAAGGGCTATATTGATCTATATTAAATGGACAATGTATTTAAGGTACTTAATTGGATAAGGATTAATGCTGTATTGCTTAAAATCACTTCGTAAATAAGCCATTTTTTCCCGTAAAATGTAAAGGATAAAAAATGGTTATTGTGGGTTATCCTTAAGAGATAGACATATACCATCGCAGACTTTTTTGTTGACCTTTTTAAGGTGTACAATACTGTAGTACATTATTTTGATTTATCTCGTGGGGTTCAGCCAGCGTTTGCAATGTAAGCGCAAAAAATGTGTTCATTTACGACATCACACTAGAAACCTCTAAATTTATCAGTGTTTCTCTACAATATTATGCATGTATTATACATATAAACCTACCTCTTGAATCACTCTATCTATTAATAAAACCGCTTCAAAATCCGTTGCGTAGTTATAAAGATTTAAGCATACATAGGGACGGACAGAGCGACGCGACTTTGTTTTTTACTATGTAATGATATATATATAAGGATAACTAATTGACTGACTGACATATATATATATATATATATAGATTAAATTATAATCAATTATTTAGTTTTATATATTATCTAATAATTCATAGCTATATTGTTTTCTACATGTTATGAATACTTAAGACAATCGTTTACGCGAAAAATTAATAATGATCCGGCTCGTTGTGCGACCCAAGATTCAGATACAGATGCATACGCCCTTAAGCATTTGTTTTATACATAATGTTGATCAACATGGTAATTAATCTTTAAAAAATTACAGTTACAATATCTTTATGTTAATACTAAAAACTTTCTTATAAAACACATTGTTTTGTTACTTTTTCTACTTCGTTTCTTATAAAATAAACTACCAAGTGTTAATATAGACCACTTTGGAAATCATTTCTAAATAAATAGGGACAGAAGACCGGCTCCAAACGAGTGATAACAGGCGCACGCACACATAAACACGTACGAGGATCTCACAGAAAGTTAATCGATCGCCAGTCACGAGTGTCTGCGCTTTGGTGATATACATGATATTTTTTTTATAACTAGGTTTTCAATTAACCAGAAGTAAAATATCTAATCAAAACTGTTATGTATTTGGTTGTTTAAATGCTACAATATTTGGGCGACAAAGCTACGCTCTGAGTCATAAGGCAGACTTGGAATGTAAATCATTACCTTAACGCAAAACTTCACCCAGATCGTTAAATTTATTACCAACAATCAAATTACACGCACACACATAGTTTTTTAACCAATGTTTATCTGTAACCAATGTATAGACTCCATGTATTAGAAATAAAAGCGTTTAAATAAAATAAGTGTTTTTGGAGATTGAGAAACTATCACGAAGATTCCTGTATAAAAATATGACCGTTTTAAGCTTGACCCCCATGATGGCATTAATGCCAATTTTACGCGTATTTTGTATTTTAAAATACCATGCGATCCGCCTGATGGTAGCCAGTCACTGTAACCTGGACGCTTGCAACACCAGAAGAATCTCATTCGCGTTACCAACACTTTAAAAACCTATTCACTCCCTTATAAAGAACCCAACATTGTAATCCCAAGGAAAAACCTCAACAGGAAGCTCATTCCACATCCGGAGCGTTTGCAGATGAACTGAAACCGGACTGTTTACGATCATTTAGGTTCCAAAATGTGAGGATAAACTCCATTCCGATGGCGAGCGAAGCGATGGTAGACAGTAGCCGTCGGCATAATGTCGAACAATTCCTCAGAACACAACCCATTATACAAACGGTAGAACATGCTCAAGGAGGCAAGGTCTCTCCTCAGACTTAAAGGTTCGGTACCGTTGAAAGCAAAAGGGTTAAAAGCAAGAGAAAGCCCAACGCACCATAATATAATAGTGTTTGCTTTCAATAACCGACGGTGTTTGGGTCCCCGCGTGGGAAACTGCACGATCCTTGTTATTTTCAAAGATTTCCCCTTGTTTTCTTTCTGCGTGATATCGAATTATTGAAACTAAACGCCCGAGGTTCGGTTTGAATTATTTGAGGCGTATGTAAAAACATTTTTGTAAAAAGAAAAATATATATATTTATATATATGTGGAAATTCTTGACGTACTTTATATCCGTTCTATTTATTTATATACTCCGACAGTCTCAAATGTTATATATTGATAGATATAAGTACTACGTAATACTTTTGTGTTGTAAGTACCAGATTAGCACTATTACTAACATAATAGGTAATTTCAGTGAAATTAAATGATGCATACAAAGCATAAATAAAAAACTACGAGACTTAAGGAGATTCAAAGAGTGGTGTTTCGGAATCGGGCAGTGTATATCCAATGTGGATTTGGAATAGCCTTCCAGCCAATATGTTCTCTCCTTCCTAAATACTGGGTCATATAAACATATATTTTTTTTAGGTCGGGAGGACATGACGATTGCCTATGTAATCTGTTACCGACAGTCGCCTTTGTTTTTGTACTGTTACGCAATTTCTATCACCAGGTCCAGCATACTAATTTTGGCGAATAGTATAAAATAATATATAGTAGTATTCCTATATATGGTATTTATAGACTGATGGTGAATCCACATCTATCGATGGTCAATGAGAAGAGCATCTTAACTTACAAGTAATTTATGTGCTTAATTTACCAGAAATGTTCAAAATATCTAAATAATAACGGAAATATAAAATTTAACAATACGGAATTAATTAAAAATTGTTCAAACTAAGTTATCAAAATTAAAACTAAATCAGTAAAATGTTAAACAAATGTAAAACAAAGACCTAAAAGTACAACGAGGAAGCAATGGAGTTGGAGTATTAATTTTAAAAATAACTGTTTCGATTGATGTTCGAATTTATAACATTAATATACTTACGAGTACCTCTTATTATAAGAAGTAAATGATAACTTAGAACTTTTCTATTTGGAAATCAAAATGGAAGACTTGCTAAATTTCTTTACATTGTTAAATGGTCAACTATTGAAGCACTACAAACTATAACTTCTGACTTAAATGGAAATGTTTGCGATTTTATCATCCAAAAAACCATTGAGTATTAATCTACTTGGTTATATTATTCTAAATCAAAATCAAGCGAAACTAAATGGAAACTAACCAAAACTCAATTTGAACGTACAGCGTCTCAACAGAATTAAGAAAACTTAATCAAGAACGCCATTCGTCCCCGTAGCAAAGTTCAAAATGTTTCGTCAACCGAAACAACATATTGGAAAGTTAGAATTATTAGCTGTTGCCAACTTTAATTCGGAATTACCGAAGGGTGTGTAACAGGGCCCAGAGGAGTCGAAAATTTGTTGCCAAAGGGACAAAATTTATTTATTCGATTTTAGTTTGAAAGCCCTTGGTAGTTTAAAGTAACATCAAGTTAATTAACATTCATAATTTCAGAAGAAAACACAGACACGAATTGTTATATAATTAATGAGAAACAAAGGAATTCTTATTAAACATTTAAAAAATGATTTGAAGCAATCATGGCTCTGTGGTAGCGTGTACGAACACCGCGTCGACCGATGTGGTGTGATCGAGTTCGAATAACTATAATAAGCATGAGCTTACGATGAAGGAAAACATCGTGATATCATGGTGGTGGGACATTTTCTAATGCCCGTCTGGCTACCTACTATCCTCAAGTTGAAAGTCTGTCTCCAAGTACATATAGCTGTGTTCCGGCAGCTGCACTTGAGAGCCAGTCCTCCACTAGGCTTAGCGTGTTACAATCTTGAGATAGTCGGGACACATCATCACAACATGAGGTGAGATTGCAGTTAAACTATAAAAATACAATGATTTTACGGTACTTCTAGAATTATTCTAGAAGTTTTTATAACATTATTTAAATGATTATTTAAATCAAAGGGACAAATGACATCATGCATGACAATAATTCATGTCTTGGTATATAATACGGTACTTTCAAACGTGATAGAATCTCTGAAAAATTCGGCTATGGAAGTAATACCAAGATACCTCTTTTACCGCTAAGTTACTGTGTACAGTGTGACTAATATGTTTAGATATGAAGGCTGTGGTTGGCAAGAAACACTAATTCGTAGAGTGTTTAAAAGAGAAGGACATAGAGAAATTTCTTTGGAGATTTCTCTTTCCTTGAGGCAGTCCGTGTGGTAGAATAACTCCAGCCTACAGAAGATTGCAGCCAAATAACCTTGTGCTGTGTTCCTGCGGTGAGTGGGGTTTGCAGAGCTCCTTGGTGTAGGGAAATCAGGTCGGCAACGCGCTAGCGATACCTACCTATGGTACTATATACAAGCGTCCATATGCTATGGTAGCCGCTTACCATCAGGCGGATCGTATTCAATATATGTCACGTAAGTTATATAAAAAAAAATAAGTTACGGTCGTGTTATAGATCTGTTTCTGCGACAGTTAACATTTCAAATTAAACATAAGACACGCTTATTTGTTACTTCCTTTTCTGAAAATTTAACCTAAAATATATTTCTATCTATAATATAATAAAGAGTTATAAGCTCACTAACGGGAAAGACAGACAGTGAGAGAAACATTGCCTATTATAATATGTAAGGAAACGCATCGTCTGCCTGTCTGTCTGTCTGTCCGTTCTTGTGCTTATAACACCAGAACCACTTATCCGATTTTCATTTAGTTTTATTCTATGAATATATCTTTCGACCCTGTCTTAGTATATTTTTGGTTACGATAAAACATCACAGAAAATAACTCGTTATGATAATGGTAAATCAAGTCAGGCCAATTATACCCGAAAACATTATCTTATAATACATACACTCCCTAAATCGTAAAATATGTGACAATATAAAGCCTTATAGAACTAATTATAAATTCGTTAGTATTTATTAAATTCTATGATCACCGACTTTGAGAGAAGCGATGATGGTGGAAATAAAGAAAGCAAAGTAGACAGAAATCTGTTAATAATAATAATATTATAAAACTGAAGAGTTTTATTAATTGTTTGTTTGTTTAATCGCGCTAATATTTAGTACTACCACTCGGATTCAAAAAATATTTTACATATTATAGTCAGATCCATGAGGAATCGTATAGGCTATATAACTTCAGGCTCCGACCTTAAGGAGCGGAGCAATAAGTATTAACCTCAAGCAATCTGGCAAGTTTTAGGCAAGTACAGGGAGTGGAACAACTATATGGCTACACGGGTGCGTTAGCAATGGCGCGATGGAGAGTTGCTGAAATAAACTGAGCACAGGTGAAACCGTGAGGCACAAATATAGTCTCTTAATATTCGGATGAAAATATCGCTCATAATCGAGTTCAACTGACACAAAATCTAATTCAACAACAAAGTGTTTCCTAGAATACATACAAAGAGGCGCACATAATTCAACTATGTAACATCCTATGAATACTACAAAGGATGCGCGGAATCAAAACTTTACATCCCATCTCCTATGCAACGGTTCAGCATACATCTCCTTTGAATTACCATAACAAAAGCCGAACGACATGGAGTGTTGAATCTTGGACGTAATTTGTACGTGCAGTTTTCAATAATATTTACATTCTTTACTTAAATGTTGATAAAAAAATATTGCATGTATTAGTCTCGCGAATCTCTAATGAACTTGCTTATATATTCTTCAAATCATAAATGCACTTATGTTCTTTAAAAGAATATTGTTTTGAAGCCTCGTTGTTCTTTTTCTTTATTATCCTTACACCACAGAGAGATGGTCAATCCATTTTGAGTCGTCGTTGTAATGCCGGCCAGAAAACCTAATCGCGATTAGACATACAATAGCTAGACAAACCAAAACAGAGTCATTATGATGTATTTATCACTATGCGACCCAGTTAGGTACTGATTCCTACTATCCCTCTTGATACTGGATATACAGCTGCTGATTCCGGACGCGACATGCCTAAGCTTTAGGAGTGAGGCGTATTTATCGAAACAGGTTTAAAAAACAGTAGCAATTTTAAACTCTATCTGTATACCGAAAAACGTTTTCCTGACTGACGACTGGTGTGTGACACAAAAGTAAACTATTTCAGCTTCGAACATGCTCTTCTCTATTCAAACGTAAAGATGATTTCAACACATTTGCTCAAAAAATGCATTTACGAAGCCTGTATACATTGTTCGAAAGTTGAAAATTACGCACCATACAACGGAGCGTGCGGTAAAATAGGTACTGTCACCTAAGTGTCTATTTTACTGCATACTCTGTTGTGTAGTGCCGTGCGTATCCTTTACGGTTTGTTGTTTGTAGTTATTAATTTCCATTAAAAAAATAATAAGAATTCCACCAGAGTTTCACATAATGAGAATAAGTAAGCTGAGTGATCGAACCTCCTTTGAAGCGCTTTTGATTAGTATGTTGGTCTCACTTTAATACTAAAAAGAATAAGAGACGAAAGATGTAGTTCTAATTTTCACCACGCACACGTGACCCCATTTGCAAATGCGCGCCATTTTCATATTAGAAACGTCAAAGATTGTTGCGGCTTTCCGACTGTTATTTATAACATAATACGCGTGAAATTAATAATTTCAGTCAGTCAGTTAAGCTTCCAGAGCAGCAAATTTCACTGAATTTCAATAATTGTTCAAATTTTACTATTAATTTCCAAGAGTAGTGACCTATCTGTATAATTTCTTATTTGCTATTAAAAATAATCTAATGAAAAAGTTTGTTTCATTACCTATTGTACTGTTTTCTCGCAAATGTGTTGAAAAACGTTGTATGACACGCGTGCGGAAATTGGTTTTTACAAACTTCTGACTATGGAAGCCCTCGACATTCGTCTACTCGTTTGTAATTTACCGTACTAGTATAATAAATAAGTATTACTTTATTGTAACGAGATACAGAACTTGGAACAAACTCTTTAATTTTCTACATTGTAGTAATAGAAAGAGATAGCACCATGTAACATGCTGTTATATTGGAAGTGTTATTTCTCTGGAACAGGAACAGGTGAAACAGGTTTCTTATTTTACCTGGTATAGTTCACTATGCTAAGTATGCTACTATCGCATATGTTACACTTGGTGTAGGGTGGTCGCGATGCTGTCGGATACAATTGTCGAATCTTGGCAAATGTATTTCTTCATATGCCGGTTTTTCTTTATTTATATAATAGTAATTAGTACTATGTTAGGATCACGAATACATAGTCCACATATTTTTCCAAAACCACATTATCAATTTCCACAGAATAAATAAATACCCTTAACACATCCATCCTACTTGCGGATTCGTAATTCGCATTCAGGTAAGCTTTGCATACACTGTCGTCGTATTATAAAAAGACACTTCGAATCCTGTAAAGGACGTGTGATTGCACCTTTATTGCAATTTCAAAGCATACCGTGAACTGACGCTTCAAAACCCATCTGGCAACATAAGACCCTTTGAAAAGATTTTGCAAAATTGAACCCCTATGGACGGCTTATTACTTTTCAGTCTGTCTGAATAACAAAAAAGATAATATAATAAGTCCTTACATATAAAATTAGCGTTTTATATGTAAAAAGTAAAAGGGAAAAATATTACTAAATTTTATAGGTATTTCGCCATTTCATAGTGACAACCTCATCGGAAATGTTTTTTTTCTCGCAAGAAATTTTACAAATTCTGAAAACAGTGGTAACCTGTTGGAGCAAGGCCCGGGGAGTATGGTGGGTGTTGGAGACATTCTAACCGCAGTTCCTTTAATTTAGCCACCGTCTGTCGTGAAGTATGAGGTCTAGCGTTGTCCTAAAGAAGCAGTAGGCTAGAGTTTTTTTTTTTTTTTATGACACTCTTAACACATATCATGGGACTGTCTTCTAATTCAATAAGTAAACGCCCCTTCCGTCTGCGAGGAGTTTCCCCAAAAAACCCCAGGCTATATTATTTACAAAATTAAGTTCTAGGTCTTAAAACTACCAAAGCTGACCTTCTCTTTTCTATTTGTTCTTACGCTAATTACATTTATAATTTGGTTCTTATGTCAACTAAAGATAGAGATAGCTAGCTAGAGATATTGACCAGTCTCGGTTGTTTAACGGCTAGCTTTTCCATCATGATTAGCAATTGTTGACAATAAAGAACTGCTGTTATCGTCTGGCTAGATCTTAGGAAGCTGAAGTGTATGACACCAGCACTGGTCCACCAAAGATTCACAAGCATCTTTTTCTGAGTTAACTTTCGCTTGGGACAGAATTTGACCGGTTCTCCTGGATTCAACCACTGTGATGAGCGTTTCCGATTGTCGTAAAGGATCCATTTTTCGTCACAAGTATTAATACGACTCAATATTCCAACGTTATTGTGACGGTTCAGTAATGTAACGCAGCACTCAATGCGTGTTTGTTGGTGTGCTTCAGTCAATTGATGCGGTACCCATTTCTAGAAAAACACCTTTCCAATTTGTTTCTAGTGCATTAAATTTTTTTTATTACTCCCACCGAAGCCTGCCCCTAACTACGTGATTTGTGATGGATCCTCTTCCACGGTCACCTTTAATTCCTCATTATCAACTAGAGTATTTATTTAGCCGTCTACGAGGTTTGTTTCGTAGGTCAAAATTTCCAGAACGAAAACGTTGAAAGCAAAAACGTTCCTTGCTTTCTTTTACAGTCGCTTCCCCATACACACCATTAATCCATCGAGCTATTTCTACAGCGCTGATGCCACGGTGGCACTCATATTCGTAAATAACGGGATATTTTAAGTTTTCCATTTTATGAAACAACGATGTGAAAGAAAAATCAAATGGTGCGTAAACAAATGAACCAATAAATTCGAAACACAAATACACGAGCCTATATTTTAAATAAATTTGAATTTGAAATTCTTAACCAAATGCCAGATATTTGAGATCTAGGTGGCCAGTTTAACAAAGCGCCAAATTCATATGTAAGGACCAAAAATATTGTTAAAATTTGATAAAATCCCAAAACCGTTTGACCGATCAAAGTTTGTAGATTTAAGTGTTTTTTTTTTTCATAGATAAATTTTAATGCTATCCCTCAACGCGATAGGTGGCATATAGACTATAGAAGAAGACTATATAGTGGTTATAGACTAGTAAAAAATTGATTGAACAGGGCCAGCTAGTTTTTTTTCGAACTCTCTATACTGATATCCTTAAGGCCCTGGAGCCTTTATAGACTGGACAGCTTAACCAGTTTTACTAGCTGTATTATAAAGAAGTAATTTTTGTACGTTTGTAGGAGGTAATCTCTGAAACTACTAATCCGATTCTAAAAAATCTTACAATAAAAGCAAGCTGCAACATCCCTTAGTTGAATAGATTTATATATATTGTTGTATAAATTATCATTTTTGTTTAAAATTTTGGATAATCTACGCATTTGGCAAGAAACGCGTCACAATGACTCGCCTCGGCATATCGTTTTTCGCGATCAGTCAATGTTTGACCAGCTAAGTTCTAGTATTCGCCGTAATAAAATGAATTGGCAACAACGATGCAGCTATTACTCTTAGTGATAGCCCTAGTTTATGAACTGCATCGTACTTACTATCAGGTCCTATACTGACATTTTATCGCGGCAGTTCAAAAATGTGTTCTATAAAACGGAGAAACTTGTGCGGTTACATTAAAAATATATAGAAAAAAGAATCCACACCAAAAAAATTCCCTACAGATAAATTTTGTTAGCAATGTTTGGGTCCAGTTATCCCCTATTGTATCGTAGGAACATGATATACAGAGGCAATAATTCCAAACAATTAACTTCAGGATATTGGGAAAGTTATTTAAGATCCCCGTAAAATATATAATAGCGAAGATGAAGATAAGAGGAGATGGCTTCTGGCAGAACTAAAAATATTAATTCAATAAAAAGTGTGGTTTAATTAATTATAAATACTAATGACATTTTTTTTTTCTAAAAACTTTTGTCTCATTTATGTGAAATATTAATATTGCCAAAAACTTTGCAAAACAATACAAAGTTCGCCCTGAAAAACTAATAATAGAAATCAAAAAGATAAATCATGAAAACTGCATGGGAAATGGCTACTAAATATACATATGACATGTAGAACATAAACTGCTTAGTACAGTAGATGAATAAAAACTGTAAAAATATAATAACTTAAATAACAATCTATTTTTCTTTTCTTTGGGCTCCTATTGGATTCAAAGATAGGACTCTCAAGGTGGAAATACTATCGATTGTACACAAAGATCCGATCAAAAATGTGTCGCTCAGTCTATGTACGAAATTGAAGTGGATTCGCGATATAATTTGTTAAAACTAGAGATGATTTACTTGCGAGATGGAGTTATTCGTGCGAGGTGTCTAACAGCAATTATCATTTGTAAGAAACATGATCAATTTAAGGATCCATTCAAACTGAGTATCATTCTCTTTTAGATAGTTTTGTTGTAAATCGATCATTAATTTTTTTTTATTTGTGTATTGTTGAGAACAAATATCTTCAATTTATATGAGATACCGGTTTGTGATCTACATTTGTAAAAAGTTATACAAATAAGCTCTTCAAAGCTTAGCGTATGTCCGTAGCATTAGGCACAGTAAAGGTACACATGAGTCGTAGTACGACGTAGCACTGGATTGTACGCCACGTAAATCCACAATATATATCGTCAGCAAGGTATTGCAGCCGACAAATGAACGATAAAACAAATTGAGAACATTATACATCACGGTTCTCGGGACCCTGATTTAACTGGTTGGGTCGAGAGAAGTTAGAAATATTTTTATTAATCATTTAGAATTTTGTTTTATATAACGATAATGGTAAACATGAATGCAAATCAACTGATATGAATTGGTCATTGTAACCTATGGCTATATACCCATCTACCTATATATGGCTATAATTTATCTCAGAGAGGACCACGATCCTGATGCTAATCCTAAGAACCGAGTTGGAACGCTTGGCTTAAAGACTTAAAATGAATTTTCTTTATTTGTTTACATAATAATACGTAATAAAAAAACGTAAAATAGGAATTCATTTTTTTTTCTAAATTGCAATAATTTACAAGGTCAGTAAATAATATTGTTGATCTAGGGTTCAGTCAAACATATACATACATACGTATTATTATGTTAATAATTGCAAGACAACGCGGCTATACATTCTTCCATCTTACCACGAACTCTAACAGTGTGATGACTTAGATGATGTATCATCTGTCACGAAAACTCCACCGTTTTTCATTTATAAATGAACCTGAGCATCAACGCTGCATCTAATATTTGATCCCATCAGTTATTTCAAAATACCACCTGAACCGGCACTTAAGAAAACAAAGTACTAAAGATACAAAAGGTTCCTTCGTAGTTGTTTATAGAAATAAGAAAAATATTCTTTTCTACACTGAAATACGTACGCAATGTTTCCACTTTTCCTAATTATTTTAAACGTTTCCAAGTCCTTTGTTTACTAAAGTTCATATAAAAACATCTAACAATGGTTGTTATTTAGAGAAAGTTTTCTTTGATGTTGCTTTTGTATTGGTTTGTAAAGTTTCTGTTATTATGATATTGAAATGAATTTCGTAATTTTTTATTTTTGTTTAATTAACTCGAGAAGCCAACATATTCTCCTTTGTTTTCTTGACTTGACGGTTTTCATGTAATAATATTGGCCATTAGAATACCTGCATTGTATAAAGGTCAGTCTACGTAACCAAAATCATTAAGTCTGGCTTTGGATTTGATTGAATTATAGGTATTTGGTTACTTAATGTAAAGAACTAGCAGTTGTAGTCAGAGCCCATGATATGCTAAGAGGCTAACTTGCATTTTTATAACATTATTGTACAAATTGCCAAATAAAAATAAAAATCAGTTGAATAGCAAAAGATATTTTATGTTATAAAATACAATAAACAAATGTTACGTTATTTATGTCCATTACAATTTATATTGGAAGATTCGCCCCATGCTCCCCTAATCCACAGAGTCTACTTAGATAACAAATGCATTACTTTATTAGGTGTGCAAGCATCTATACATCCGTCAAAGTCTGCGACGGGGAGTGTTACAACCCATTTTACCGCAATTTGCAGTTGTCCCTTGACGGTTCAAGTGCAAGCGATAAGCGTTAGCGACAAATAATAAAATAAAAAGTAATATCAGAAGTGGTCCATAATAGTAGTATACAGAAGAGATCATTGTAATTTACAAATAATATAATATTATCATATTGTTAGATTTAAGCACAAAATAATATGTAAAATGAGTGTTTGATTAATATAATATTAAACAAAGCCTATTAGCTATATTTTAAAGTATAATTTTTCATACAATTTAACACACAATTGGAAGAATTCGGTTTCTAGCTAAAGCAGAAACACTTCACTCTTAAAAAGGAATTCTTAATGATTTGAAACGAAATCTACAATTAACTCGAAAAGGGAACTTGAATAAACGAAATTTTACTACGACCTTGTAGTGAAACGGGTAAAATGTCTTTGTGAATCTTTAAAATAGGTATAATAAGATTATGAGTTAAACCAAAAGGAAATGCAGCGAGGAGGCGGTGCCAGCAGGCGCAGGCAGACATCCCTCGGGATTCATACCGCAACTCAGTGCAGTGTGGTGCCAGTGATTTGTCTCCTCCCGTCTTGCGATTAAGAAATTGTCCTTCTCTCTTAGGTAATGGCCAGTGACTGTGCCTTCTACTATTATTCGCTGGGGAGAATTAATAGTGTTGTTTACTACAGTATGTGTAACAAGACAAAGTTTTTCTACAATAAAAAATAACTGGACATAAGTTCGAGGTTCAGATGTACGAAGCCAGATTGTAGGTTGCCAGAAGTAGGTATCTCTACACAAAGAACAAAAAACCAAGAAAATTGACTTTATCAAAAAACCTAGTTTGATGTTTTATGAGCAAGACATTGTGAAAAATACATATAATTATTTAAAAAAAAAAGCGACTGCATTGCTGACCTTTTCAATTACCGGTTGTTCTGAACTATTGAGCCAATAAGAGCGCCATCATCAAAACTCATCGTTTCTGTGTTTTATCAGTAACAGTAAATCGAAGTCTGTCGCAAATTGCATCAGTCATCAATCTAAACGGTGTTACGTAGTTACGCACCCTACTGCGGTGAATCTGCAGAGGTCGTGACCGCTATTGCAGCGGTTAAAATACGTTTATGTTTATTTCACAACTGGCGAAATATGAAACATATTATAAAAAAGGGATTAAATGTATCACCTAACCAGATTAAATATTCATCTAGAAAAAATCCACACGCAATTTAGAATTATGGACAGTCAACATTTCGATAGTTATTAAATTTGTTGGTTGTATGTCTCTCTCTCTGTTAGTTTGTACGCCAATCACGCAGTAACTACTGAACCGAATTTGATATGATTGTAATATATAGCCTGTAGTATTTTTTTTACTAGCTCGGCAAAATAATTGTGTAGCACCTGTAAGTACGGTACAATCCACAAACAACGGCTACTATCGATGAAACTAAGAATTAGCCAACTTCTTTGTTCATGCCATGATAGACGCTACCGTGTAGCTGTGGGTCGGTAGACCAGATCGCGAGGTACCGTTACCGTATTTAGTAACATTAAGGATGCATTTTTACATGTATGTATATGTGTATGGTCTATAAGTTGCATTACACATAAAAATAATGTATGTATATGTAATATTATATATTTTAAATATATAGCGAAATGATACGAAATTAATCCAAATTATTAATCTTCACCTAATTTTCAATAGAAATAATAAACACAAACCTATGTATTTTTCAGTACAACTCATCGATGGCACTATACGAATTGGTTTATTAGTTTTAAATGTTCAGAGACATTACAAGAAAGAACGTTGATAATAATCACACTATACAATTACGAAATAAGTTTTCTGTTAGGTTTATCTCTAATTAAAATTATAACGAATTTGGCTTGATTTTTATTCTTACACTTAACTATGTTTTCTGTAAGTACGTGAATTAATAAAAATTTAAGGCAGTTATCAAAAATTAGTAAAATTATTAAAAATGTCTGTTATTTAGTTATTCATATTACAGTTCGCTCTATTTTGTTCTAAGAGTCTACGATAGATTTCGTTGGTTGGTGTTTTATGCGCATTCTAGGTTTTTATAAAATTTAACTAAACAGATATAATATAATGCATAGAATAATTATTCACTGAATATTAACGGTTAATAAAAATAAAATTTATAAATAAACTAAGCTTTTCCTAAAGAATTGTAAATCTTTTAATTTTTAAATTGAAGTACCCAGCCTTTATATCTTCTGGTTAATATTTAAAATGATTTTACTTGTATCCTCAAAGGGCTTTAATTCATTGCGTTATGATTTGCCAATGCTTAATATGAAAGAGATAATGTTATATAAAGGCGGGTTTGTACAATAATTACATAATGTTCAATTTGATCCGTATGTGTTCTATAATGTTAAATGAAGAAAAACTCCATTGGTTTTGTTTCAATAATGCAATTGAAAATTCGCTGCAAGAGAGACTCTACACCAATTGTTTTTTCCAAACGCTTTCACATGCAACGTGTTCTGCGTCCCCTAGCAAAAGACACCCAATGTTTACATAGTTATTTCTCTTCGTTAGACAGCGATTTGTCATGAATACTTTACCGATATTGTTTTTAGATTGAGTAGAGTCTGAACACGCCGTAGGCGTAGGGCGAGGGTTTATTTTGCGGTTACATGCCGTTTAATGGGGGAATTTGATTGCCATAATTAATAATAATAATAAGACAAAACTTGGTTAGATATGTTATAATACTCATTTAGTAGTTTATAAGGTGTTACGTTGAAAAAATACTGTTTTGAAAGTTAAACTCAGACAAATAAACTTACCCATAATTGATATTTTTGTATTCTACAAAAAATACTAACCACAGTTGTGGTCATATAATTAAGAACGCTTATTTAAGGCGAAGATTTTTTCAAACTAACAAGTATAACTAATTGCATTTTTTTTTATTTCTCTCGGCATCGCTAATCTTTTCCATACTAGCGGTACATACGTTGATACACATCATTGGCTAAAAAATAAATAGATAAACTTTATACATTAGATCTGAACCTACTATTACTACTTGCTGGCTGGTCACATAACTAAGAACGCTGAATAGTTTATTTTTTTATTCAAATTTAAATAGAGAACACTCTGTGGATTTGTGGTTGTAGGTCCTATTCGTATAATTTTGGCGCTATTTAGTGATGTAAAAGCCTTAAAGGTGATTGATTACTTCATATGAAAACAATGGGGAAAAATAAAAGTTGTGATACATCTTCTACAAGGGAAGTCATAAAAAAACTTCGCGAAAAGAATTGGCCATATACAAACATAGCCGACCATCTGCAATGCTCAAAAACGATAGTTTTCCACGCTGTGAATCATTTTGCCACATATCAAACTACTTCAAATGTTCCGCGTGTACCTAAATAGAGAAAGTCATCTCGTCGAGATGATCCAAATATCGTTCGTTTGGCAAAACACAATCCTTTTAAAGGTCTAATGAGCTGAGAAAAAAATATTTTGGTGATAACAACCCTTCAGCAATCTCGGCACGCACTATTCGAAGGCGTTTGGTAGATGATGTTTTGATAGAAATAGCAAGGAAGATGAAACGGTGCCATAGGCAAGCCCGGCTTGCATTTGCAAGAAGGATATGAAAACTGGACAGTTAGAAAACATATGCACAACACAAACCACTACTTAATTATCAAAATTTACACTGAGTGAACTCAACAAACATTTCATCTTAAAACAATGGAACGTGTCAAACATGAAGATTGCAGCAAATTGTATTGCACTTCAGTTTTATTACGTTGTTTATTTACCAGGCGATGCGTTAAACCAGTGCTCATTCAAGCACTTCAGCGACCGACCCCTCCTTTACGGTACCGCATTTATTTAAGTCCCTCTGTTACTATTTACTAGGTGCGTGAACAAATGCCTTACCATAAGAGTTTATTTTCTTGCAATTCCATTTAAGAAATACACTCAGGCAACAAATTTTGTAAAGAAATTAGGTAAAACTAAAAATAAAACTGTACATTGAACAAGCAGTAGAATATCAGAATGGTAAAATTCCTCAATCAGGAATTTAATGCGTATAGGTTGATTCGACGCGACATTTGAAAACGTCACAAAAGATCTGAATAAAATATAATGCGGTGTACAATATGATGTACAGCCTCTGTGGGTAAGCAGTCAAGTCATGACGTGCGATTAAAGTCAACAGGTTAGAGGGTTCAAATGTCGCGGTAAGGAACAAGTATTACTAAGCAGTCGTATGTAATAACCTGAAAAGTTCAAAAAAATGTGTGTATACTGCGATTACTTGAAAATGTATGTAAATATATACAAATCGATCAGCAATTGCACTTAGTTGCATCGAATCCTGTAAATAATTCAGATAACGGGAAGATGGATCGAGTTAATATGGGGCATCACTCACGCGCCACTCGTAAATCGTCTGGAACTTTCGATTGCACCCCTAAAATGCATGCCAGGGATGTAAGTGGGTGTGAATGAAAAATTGTTATTGGGTATGACAAAATGAAAAACTATGTCGTTTTTGTAAACATTAATTTGGGTGTAAGTATAAACGATAAAGAAGTTATTGAAAAAAGAGTTTTTAATTATTTTAGTTTTGTTCCTAATAACTTACTTATTATCATGAATTTCTTTAGTTATTAAAGGTATATAAAGATTTACCTATCAATGCTTAACTAAGAGAAATATTTAAAAGTAGATTATATAGTGAAATTAAGGATGCGGTTGGTCAATTCGACTACAATAAAATTAGTGCAAAAGGTTTACTCAACTGTCCTTGATTTTAATGAAATACTTACGATAGTACCACTAGTATACTAAGACAGAGTATTAAGGGTTCAAATCACTGGACAGGCGGCAGACAAACTATTTTTGTATCTTTTTGGTTAACACAATTTTGGCTTTGAGTACATAGCGAAAGTCCGTGTATATTATTTATAAAACAATACATTTATAAGGCGCATATTTCACAATTATATTTCTGATTGAATTACTTCATAATTATACAAGCTTACCTAATATAAACAAAGTAAAAAAACGGTTACAAATAAAATGTAAGTATGTAACCAATTACATACGCAATTCGACACGTAGCCATCTGTGTTAAATGTCATAATTAGTTCCCTGTACACCCGGTGGCGCTTCACATCCGCAAAAATATAATTCTCATTTGTATGGAATAAACGCTGGTGATCGCTGTTGGCTTTATAAGTAAAAGTTATCTTATAATAAATAAAAATACCTAGGATATTCACCAAAGCCAGCAATGAAATGGTACGAAAAGTTCCGAGATCTGCTACACGTGAGAAAGCAAAATGACATGTTATTCGGTGCGATCCTTCTGTGCCTATATGTTTTGTGATTCATTTGATATACATATACGGGCTCTTGTCTACGTGCATACTGCAATCGTTTTCTCCATACACTTCTCATTAATGCGCGGTCACACACGAACGATTAAACATGGTACGGCTTCGTAAGTACCTATTATAGGTACAGGAAACGCGTGACGGTATGCGGACTGTAATGCCATGTCAAATTTGAACTCTGCATTTTATATTATATGAAATACCTGTTAGTATGATATAGGTAATAAAATGTGATAGCTATTAATTTTATTGACGACGACGTTACTATGTAATTGAAAACCTTAATCACCTTTATACATCCAGACATTAATTTGTGTTTAGTTGTTATGTTTAGAATAATTTAATGTTTTAAGTTCAATGTATTATTTTTTTGTATATTTTGTATAATACAATAGCTTAGTCTTATAAAAGTCCTATAAAACAGGTCTGTAATAATCAATGGTGAAGCTATCAAGGCCTCCTAGCCAAAAGTATAATCAGTTCGAATAATAAAAAAAAGACCCCGGTGAATACCACTTAATTACTTAGCCTAATTATACCCAGCTGACTCCGAAAGCAACAAAACAAAAATATGGATCGTTGTTAGCATATACAAAGTTGTTGGAAGTAAACCAAACAAATAGAGCCCAATAGAGACTATTGGGCCAATATAATTTTTAATTCGAAAATAAAAAAATATTTTTCGTTCCTTATGATCAAAGGCATTAGCAAAAAGCAACGTCGCACCGTGCGAGTGAAGGCAAACAGAATGGAAGATTCGGTAAAAATATCTATGTGTTTTCTGAATGTAACTCAGTATACTAATTTTGCTTGGGGCACAAAGAAGAGTATTTGTTTTGGTAAGTGTTTTAGTAATATACTAGGTGTTTTAAGGCAATCACAACATGCACTTTGTAGACATAAATATATATATATATATATATATATATATATACATAACTCTAGTAAAAATAATTAAATAATCATACAAATTCAACTAAATTAAATTATTATAAAATAAACTTGTGAGAGAAAAAAAAATACAAATTACAACAACATATTTTTTTTTTATAAATAATATTAATGTCATAGGAAATAATTAAGCAAAAATAAAAAAATAGTAGATTAAAATATAAGTAAGTAAATAAGTAGTATTATCCTGAGTTATCATGAAATTTCATAGAAACAAAAGATTTTTGAGAACGTAATCAAGTTTCCCTATTTTGCCTAATAATCTTAGATACAATTTTACTTTTACGTATGACTATTATTAATTAGTACATATTTATTATAATAATACGTAATAATGTGAGTAAAATAGTTGATTGAAGATATTAATTATGTCATTGTAATATAATAAAATACGACATTGAATAAAAAATCTGTGAAGTAAAATTGCCATATTACCCTGGTTTTGTTTCTTTAAAAGTGTTCCTGTTTATTACAATTGATAAAATTTTCTTCGTGGGTTGTATAATATGAAAGTTCCACGACTCCACAGTCCACACACTTTGCAGCGCCTCCCCGCAGGCGTTTAGCTTACAAAATTGAATTCCACATAGCGTGCCAGACGTAAACTATCCCACAAGATGGGAGGACGCGATGCAAGAATCACGCGTTCCACCTTCAACCGGTAATTACACGTAGGTACCATTTGAAAATACAATAACGTGCGAATGTAACTGAATGTAATAAGTTTCATTTTCTGTTATTTTATTGCAAATATAATTATTTCACCTTTATTACAACAACTTTGATAGCAAGTTGAGAGAATATTTGACGAATCATGCTGATTTAAACAAATTGCAATATGTTATCAAAAGAACCCTTTTTTATTGTTTTTGTGTTCGAACGCGATACGGAACTGCTAGACAGATTTGAAAAAATATCATAGTATTTATAGCCTATTTATTCAGGGACTTTATATATGCCATCTAATATCATGCTACCCACCCTTAAGAGCAGTGGCCATAATTTTCAACAAATTTTACAATCAATAGGCAAATAGTTATCATATGTATGAAACAAGTATGTGCAAACTACAATACAATTTTAAAGCGTCATTTAAGACAGCACATTGCAGTGTTAGTACTCTATACATTTTCTAGTACCTATAGTATATGACTATAATAGGAACTTACGCTGAAAGCACTTTTTCATGCTTTTTAATTTTAAATATTTGTAACTAGCAGTGCGCCTGTGGACGTGCGCCCCGCACGCCTTTTTTACATAGTAATTATTGTCACCCCGAAATTTTATTTGTACTCATTGACAATTCATATAGGTAGCCTTGAATTGAGATATGACCCATATTTCCCTGTACAAGATGTGTTCAAAATTGGTTGCCAATTAATAAAACTGTAATTTTTCGTTTTTTTTTATGATTTTTAAAAGTATTATTGCCAATTCTTATAGAGCTAACAATTATGGAATTACATGCTTCCCGTCTATAAAATTATATTCAAATCAGTTGAGGATTAATCAAAATTATTTTGATAGAAAATATTTTTTTTTTAATTTCTAAATGTACTATCGATAATTCTTATAGCCAATCATTTTACCCATAAAATAAACTTCCCGTGGACAAAATTTCATAGTAATCAAGCCGTTTTTGAGTAAAATTAGGACATACAGACATAAAAAATATTTAAGGACATATTCGTCATCTTTGTCCTTTATATAGGATGTACAGCGGGAAACTAGGAAAAAAAATTCAAATAGATAAAGCGTTGTGCATTAGAAAAGTTTATTTTTTTATTTCTACCATATTACGTGTACTTATTGAACTCAGGTTTCTGACTCGTAATTTATATTGTAATAAAAATAAGACTTCACGCTAACCGAAGATAATTTATAGGTAACGTAAAATAATTGCAACTTTTCTGAAATGTCTCATCTAAAATTGTTCCCTTGTAAACAGACAAGAGTGTTTCAGTCACATAATTACCTAACGTAACATACACAATAATCAATATACCTTACTATAACTCGGGTACGTATTACGGCGCGATGTAATCAAACAAAGTTCACCTTAATCCAAGCGCATGGCGTAGGCATATTGCCTTTTAACAGCCGTTAACAAAGGCAGCCGGCAGCTTTGATTCAAAGTCGTAAATTAAGGCCTTTGCTGGCGGGTGACACGGAGACGAGGTGATATTAAACTCTGTACGAACAAATAGTGTGCTGATGTAAATTAAAACTAATTAAATAAATACATAAAATACCTACAATTGAAAACCCATTTGCTTTCACAACAAACAGGACGAAGATAGCGAACTAAAGCAACAGTAGTTTAGCTTACGAACACGGCTCTTTACTTTGAATTTAATAATATAACTACTGCAAATTTCACTTTAATAATACACGAAAATTCAGGGACGGAACAACCCCAGTCAGGTGAAACGGCGCATAAAGAGCGACACATCAAATTGTTATTGCGTTAAGCTGAAAGTGGAAACAGCGACATCATGGGACATACCGACTAATTGAAACCGAGGGAGAATATTATTTCAGATTCCACTATGGTAAGTAGAAAGCTACTCAGTGTTTCACTTTGCGATGATGGATTATAATGATTACACCACTGCCTCCATAGCATTTCAAAGTGTTTTGCGTATAAGGCTAAACTCGCAGAGACAGTGCTCACAAAATTTGATATTGGTCTTTTATTGAAAATAGCGTAAAGATTTTTTCTTTAAAAAATTTTCTCCTTGGGTTTGTCCGCCTGGTGGAATGCTTACACCCTACAGAAGATCGTAGCCAGATAACCTTCTGTTATATTCCTGCGGTGAGTAGGGTTTTCAGAGCTCCTTGGGGTTCAAGGTCGGCAACGCGCTTGTGATACCTATAATATCACAAGCGTCCATAGGCTATGGTTGCCGCTTACCATCTGGCGGGCCATAAGCTAGTTTGCCACTTTAGTTGTATAAAAAAAGTTTATATCTAATAAGTGATTTACATTTTATTTTATTTATTATATTTACGGACTTTTATCGCCAAGGATATGCCAGTCCCATCATAACTTATATCTACTATTTACCACCAAGGACTAGTAAAAAGTTCTCGGTAAGAAGACTTAATTAAAAGAACTACACAACATTCAGGAAGAATACGATTTCAATCTGCCAGAATACTGTCATACCCACACATCAGACATTAATTTTACACTTATTGGTAAAATATATCCTATGATTATTATTTCTGTAAGGCTCCATTAAGTTATAAATCTTACCACATTGGTTGCAAATTGGCGAGTGAATTATTTTCATGAAATATCCTTATTTTATTAATAGAATGTGTCCAGACCTTAACCTAAAAGCCGTGACAACTGATTTACAGTTATAGGCAGTATATTATGTAGTACATTCCTGGTTAGCAACCCTCAAGTAAAAATGTTGGTGATAATCATGTACACATAATGAACAACAGCTGCATTTAAGAACCAGCCTATACTCGGCTTAGTCATACTAGGCTTAGCTTGTTACTATCACCTTAACAACAGATGTGAATGCGCTGACATGAATACGAATCTGTGGCATTTCTAGCATCTTTTTTTTAAAGTATTTAAATAAATTAGAAAGTCTTCAATTTCATTGTTTTGACTTTCAACTTATTTTAACACTTTCTACATTACGTATGAGGATAACCATAATTATTATGTGCTGCAAATTAGAAGATAACTGTCAATCCGCCATCTTGATTCGGTTTTATTTTATTTTTTATCGTTATAGGTGGTCGTAGTGGCCACAATCTCACCTAATGTTAAGTGACGATGTGACACAAGATGATAATACGCTAAACCTAGTGGAAAACTGACTCTCAAATGCCGGTGCCGGAACATCCCTATTGGTGCTTAGAAACAGCTTTTCAACTTGAGGATGGTAGCTAGCCAGGCGGGCATTATAAAAAGCCGTACCACCATGCTATGGTTTCCTCACGATGTTTTCCTTCATAGAAAGCTCAGGCTCATTGCAGGGATTCGAACTCATGTCAATCGACGCGAAGTCGTACACGCTACCTACCACTGAGCCATCTTTGCTTCGGATTTCGTATGCAACTTCAGTAAATAATGTGTTCAGAATGAAGATAGCAAAATAGCGCCGAGTTACCGATTGAACTAGATACGTGCCTACAATCACTCACTTCACACACTTCTTTCATTCAAATTGTAAACTAATTATTTATATGAAAAATAGTCTCAACTATTTAAACGTAAAACATAGTTAACATAATGTACGATCGGAAAAACAATTACAAATGCAAATTATGCAGTATGTACATGACCGCATAAAATAATTGTATTAAGATTAATTATCTTGCAATGATAATGATCTTCGGAAACATTAAATTTGCTTACATAGTTAGGTCGTACGTTTCTAAGGGACAATGATAATTTGAACTTGGTCTAAAATAAAAACTCACTTCAAATTTGTAATATTTAAAAAAGCACTTAAATATGACAATTGATTACTGTTAAATGAAACGGAAAGAAATACATTAAAGTTTTTAATATCCTGATTTTCAGTGTAGACAACATCCGTAACATTTTTTTTTGTTAATTATAACCTAGAAGTATAATGGTTTATTTTGATTATCTAAATTATAAATATTATCATTATAACCGAAATATGTTTCATTACTAGCATATTTTCAAAATAATAAAGCTGAAGATTTTTTGCTTTTTTAAACACACTAATCTCTGGAACTACTAGTCGGATTCGAAAAATTATTTATATACGATAGCCAGATTCAGGAATAGTATCGGTTACATAACTTCACGCTATGACGCTAAGAAGCGGAGCAGTAACTATGAGCGTTAAGCAATCTGGCAAGTACGGGAAGTGGAATAGCAAATAAAGTTACACCAGCGCGTTGTCCAATAAATTTAACACGGGTGAAACCATGGGGCGCAGCTAGTTTATATATAAATGAGCACTCTTATTTCAAACGCTCGTCTACAAGACGCTGGTATTATTAAGTTCTGTGATTAAATCCTCTTTCTCATAAATTATTTCTTACGTCAAAGGGCTTCACTACCGCATTATACAAATTAAAAATGTCAGTGAAACCTGAACATTTTCACATCGCCGCGAACAAATTTTTCTGAATTTCTACGCTTTCAGTAATTTGAAACGTAGAAAATATAACTGCAAGTGAAGAGCGAATATGAAAACTTTGAACATTCATTGATTAAGTTTGAATGAACTTCATTTGTATTGCGAGCCAAATAACTCAAACTAAAAATACTCAAAGCGTAAAAATGTGCTGTATATGTTCTCTCAGTGAATATTGTGTCTTAAAAATAATATTATTATACTTTAACGATTTATATTTATAAAAAAACGACAACATATTGAAAGGTTTACGAGTATAGGTTTAAGTTTATTAATAAAATTAAAAAAGGAATACATAATACTATTAAAATTACCACCTCTGTGGTAATTTAACTGTATAAAAAATTAAATATTTTTTATTTACTTCATATAAATGAAATTATGTAAAGTTGACACAATGAAGTTAAAAGTATATCAATGTTGGTTACAAAATTCGATTTCTTAAAATTACGCTATTTAATCTTGTTACTTATTTCTCATCTATTTGTGTTTTTTTTTAATGAAATGCTCTTTTTTCATGATTACATAATGATATGTGACAATAAAATTTAAATGAGTTTCAAAACAATATCATTCAAATAATAAAAATCACACCCATACGCATTCCATTTATACATTCAGAGCTGAAAGACGTCTACTTCTGGACATAAGTCTCCTTCAAATATGTACTGTGCTACTCGCATCACACATTTTCCCCAACCATCTCTAGGTCGTCTTTCCACCTTGTGGCGAGTCTGTCCACGCATCGTCATTTGGTCGCAACTTAAGAACTCTTTGGCTCCATCAGCCATCCGTTCTACGAGCAATTTGCCATAGACATTCAAAAACGATAAAACACATTCAAATATAGCTCCGATATAAACTATTTATAATTTTGTAAGAAGTTCGATGTTTAAGTATCGGCACCATTACATTACGAGGAGCGGCACGACAAATGAAACGTGAAGCCTCCCTGTAGCCTCCAGATGCTCTTTGGAAATAGGAAATATAGAACGTCGATGTACCGAAGGACATCAACTTGAGACTTATTTGCTATATCTTTTATTTTTCCTGAAACCTGGAAGCTATCTTCAAACTACAAATAAGAATGAAGAATTTAATTGGTTTAAATTTATTTTTTCATCAAATTTATGTCGGGTCAATAAAAACGGGTAAATTATAATATAATATAAATACGTCATCTTTATCATTAATCGTTAATATTGACCAAGACCAGTCGGTTTACAAACAATAAATGCAAATATTTTCAATTACATAATTAAAATAATACTGAGTTTAAGAATGTCTGTAGGGATGTGAAGAATTCGACGAACCAAGTGAGAATGTTCGAATTCTATTTTTTTTTCGATCTGACTGTACTGTTAGCCTTTACGGTTTTTACAGCTTACCCGGGCTTGGGTTCGTGCTCTAGCTGTTCATCGCCTTTCATAGCGTCTAGTCAATAGTGCGAGTCAGTAGTAAAGTTAATAGTATACAGCTATAATCATTGAATGGTATGAACACTGGGTCATTAGTATGATTCAATTATCACATCGGCATATATACTTTGATATAGCTATTTTAAAAACAGCATAATTATATATACAACATATAGTTCAGTATCATGACCGTTGGACATATTATATTATATTTGAAATGTAGGTTCAACCTTATTCAGAACTTCGGACACTAAAATATTTATGTCGTCAATTGTTTTATTGCCAAATAAGCAAACGGGTATGCATTAAAAGTGGCTGGTTTTATCGGAGCTTAATTTTAAATGAGACGTCTTTCTCGAAGTCATTCACAGTATGCTATTTATTTCCACGGGTAAATGAAATATTCTAGTTGTTTAAAATTGTATACAAACCATCTTTAGTATCGTTAATTTTGTTACATTACGAATCTTTGGTTACAGCAGTAACCTTCAATTTGGCTTTACGACTGTTGGAGGTTGTTATTTTAATATTTATTGAATTGATGATTTTTCCTCAATAGTAATTTAAAATACTAATATTTATTATTAATTTAATAACGAAAGATATAGACAACCGTCTTGTAAGGTGGACTCGAATACATTTTTAAGAATTTCATCAATGTGTATATAAACCGTCAAATAGAATATTCATCTATTGAATCTATAACAGTTAAGTGCTTTTGTGTAATCTAATCTCTCTACAGGACCACGACATGTTTGTCATTCAGCAAGCTAATAGGATTACAGAATTATCTTCATTAGCGAGCATCGAACATAAATCATCGAAGGTACTTCATGCTAATTCCCTGACGTTAATGGCCACATTAAATACTATTACGTATTAACGGTCTGTCTATCCTCATCCATTACGAAATATAAGTTATGATCTGATAGTGTAAATTACAATGCCCAGAAAAATCGCGAGTTTCCTGGTAAAACGTCTTTACAAATTTCTATGGCATACATTTTTAGAGAAAAGCTACCAAAGAAGAAACTACTTATAAATAAATGACAAATAATAAGAATATTACAAAGGAAATCATCTTAATTTTTTAAGAGTATAATATAAAAATGTTGCGTGCGACATGAACTTTTGAATGACTCGATCAATTACCGAGCCACTAGCAAGACTGTATTTTTTCTTGTCATTTTTTTAAATAAAATGTACGTATATATGGTGGCTGCCAAATAACCTTGTGTTGTGTTCTCGCGGCAGATAGTACGGGTCTGACATACCCCTCTTGCTCACCCGAGCTGGAGAGGATTTCCCAGCGAAAAATATAATAATAATCGGGATGCCAGTCCTTGTAACATTACGACCTGTAATTTAGTTATGGACGGATTAAACAAGTTCAAAAATTATTGGACAAGTAAAATAATGAAAAATTATATCAACCCAACCGAATAATAATATTTATATGAATGTTAATGATGTATGTTCGAATATTCCATATTCCGACAGCATCCCAAAGCTTGAAGTTTCCTTATCCGACGGTGCTCCGGGTCATGTCTGTGCAGTTTGACAAGTTGACAGGCACGCCTTAAGCCATTTCGATGTTAGTCGCGGTTTGCATTGTTATTAAATAACTATTAACCGCCCGCAACTTCGTTCGCGTGATATACAATTTAATAAGAATTTAAAAAATGTGAGTCACGGTACACTTACCAGATGTGAAACATCTAAAATTAATAATATTATTGAAATATGATTAAAAAAATCAGATATAGAACAAAATATCAATGTTATTTTATTTTACCAAATCATGTGTTAATAAGCTGACGGACACATAATCTGCATCAAAGTTCAGGATTACTTTCAAACGAATATTTTTAATAAATATGCAAACTTTTTAGATTCACATAAATAGAAAAGTGATGACGACGAAGTGAAGACTAATAAAAAATAGAAAATTTAAAAATGGAACTGCATCAAAATAAATGATATAGTAGGGAAAAGAAAATTTACGCGTTGACTCAGATTAGCGTGTTATTAGGGTAAAGTTTTAAACTGACAATGAGAGATGATAGAGACAAGAAATCTCCGTAGGACGAAACCGGCTTGCAAGAAAACACAGTGAAGTATGAATTGAAAACTCCGATGACATTAACACAAGCCAGCTACCCCCTGTAGTTAAGGGGACTCGTGTCGGAATTTTTAATTCAATTATGATACCGATCTTGTTTAATGACCGTCTTCTTATAGTAGAACGCCGCCCCTCTCTGTCCTTACATTTCTTTTTCTAGAAATGAGAGAAATGTTGTAACGTTTTTAATGTTGCGGAAAGATTGATAAGACTTTCTTTGCTGCACAGAAATAAGATGCCCGAAATATAAATTGAAACTGAGACGTTCTTTTAAAGATGTACTAAAAAGCACAGCAGCTGTTAAAAATGCTATGTTGTTTATATACTTATAAAAAAAACAGTACGGATTCGTAGTCGATACCTTTTTTAGAGCGCTGCCTTTTTGCGTTTTTTAATAATAACAACTACTATTAAGCTAGGTATTAAGCAACTTACAACGAATTTAAAACTGCGCGAGTCCTTTTATAAAATAAAAATCCTCAATGATAGATTTGTGTTATTCAAGTAATTCAGAAATATTTAATTACACAAAGTTTATATATAAAAAAAAGTTTTTAATTTTGGATTCCGGTAAAATAAATTTAGCTAACAATTAATTGCACAGCCGGGAACCCAAAATACGAGAAATTGAAACGCCCTCCAATACACCAATAAAATAAAAATGTAATTTCTAAAGTTAAAGTCGGTTTTTACGAGTCAGATGGGCGCAAAAATCCTATGGCGATAAATTTGTCAGAGCCCGGGACGCGAAAGTTTTACGTTAATTCAATCAAACACCTTGCTTCGGTCTAAATTTGTTGAAGGACGACTCTAATGCGATGTTTTTTTTTTATTTCCTGTCGTGTTGCGAAAATAAGTGTCACAAAGGTCAATTTCTGTTGATTAAAGGTGACTTTTAATGGATTGTTTAAGCCAAGTGCTAAATTATAAACAAGAATGTAGGTTGATAAAGTTATTTATGTATATATTTAGTTATTATATTAGATAACTGTGGAGTAAGGAGTATACGAGGATTGAAAAGAGGAAGTAATATGCCAAGAACTATTGCGATGGTGCTGCCGACGATATGTTTGCCGAATTTAGAAGTTTTAGATTATCAAAGCTTGGTTACTATAAACATAAAATCACAAGGTGGATTGAATTGTAAATTATATTAAAATCACGTATTCTTTATAAACCAGTATACTATTTAAGTTAAATTAAATATTCCTACTAAAAATTACTAGGTGAATAATGCGAATATTTCGTACACGATAATATGTAAATAATGAAAGATGCCACGTTAGTTGAGCAGATTGTAAATATATCATCTGTCGTATATCATCATCATCATATCATATATCGTCTGTATCATGATGAGTGTTCTAAAGAGATGTTCAATGTAATTCCCTCCTCTACTTTCCGCAACAGAACCACACGCGCTGGGCTCCGGAATTACAGTTTTACGGCAACTTCCATCTCGACACGAACTATAAAGTTCTCTATGTTTTATCTTTGTCGTACCGTGATACTGTGGAACCATCTCCCGGCCAATGTGTTCCCTTCTTCTTATGACATCTGGTCCTTCAAGCTTTCAAAGTAACTTGAAAAGATATTTATGCAGGCCGGGCATTACAGTGGCGATCGCCGATGGATTTGATCTCTCGGTGGTCATATAAACGACTCGTCTTCATAGTCCCGATGATTAGTAGATATTCTACACGACAACGCGTACAATTTGTAAAAAAACTAATGTATTGTTTAATAATGAATTTATACACATTTAGTAATGAATTTATTCATTTAAATAAAAATCTTCTCTTCTTACTTATTAGTACTAAAGAGATCGACATGATCTTTACCTGACATGTGAATATCATTATTCTTCAAATTTGTAATAGATTGACATATTTCCAACTATATCCCGAGCAGACAGGCAATTCCGGCTGCATTAGGGTTTTCGACCGGTGACGTGTAACTAATAGCCGACATTAACTTCCATGTAACTGCGATTCACATGGTGGATGAGAGTATCAAATTGCCTATTCCAGAAGATATTTTTATAAAATATAATACAGATTTTTATTAACAACTTATCGCATAATAACAGCTATTATAAGACAATTAGTTATACGTTATTTTACACCTTTTTAACCGACTTCAAAAAGAATGCAGGAGGTTATCAATTCGATTTAGGTGATTTCGTTGGAAAGGAAGCACCTCAAGGGTGGTCCCATTTTGATGATGTTAGCATTGGACCTTCGACTTCGAAGATACACCAGGGAATAAAATAATTCTAGTTGATTTTTTTTTTGTCGAAAATTGTCTTGTATTTTTTAAATAGATTAAGTTAATAATTAAATTAATCCACAACCTCACCTGATGTTAAGTGACGATGCGGGCAAAGATGGTAACACGCTAAGTCTAGAGGAACTAGTAAAGAAAGCTGAGGCTCATTGTGGAATTCGATACCACGTTGATCAACGCCGTGTTCTAAAGCGCTACCACTGAGCCACCATTACTTCAAAATCTATACAAATAAACAAAATTGAAGTGTCAGTCTGTGGTTTCGGAATAAAGAAAATAAAAACCAAACAAGTGTTTTTCTTAAAAAAACTGTTTTATTTGTTTGTCCGGAGTAATCCGGAGTAGTCCGGAGTAACATCCGAATAGATTTTAAAACGATATTTATTGGCAGGTAGATAACTTTTCAAAGAGTGATCTAGGCTACATAATATTATGCTTTTTCATAGGAGCAGTACTAGCTGTGCACCACCACGGTTAACTCATATTAAATTTATTCAAAAAACTCTACACCACGTCACTGCCAATGAACCCTTGTAGCCTGTCGTTGTTCTTTCTCCTGCTCCTTAAAGTCAGAGCGTGAAGTTAAGCCTATAACCATCTTCAAAAAGCAATAACGTTTTTTCAAATCAGACTGATAGTTCCAGAAATTAGCGCGTTCAAACTAACAAGCAAATAAGCAACCTTTTAAACTTTATAATATTACTATAGATCTGTACATCATTAATAGCTACATACAAGTTTTTACTTAAACTATTTCTTTGCATTCCTTAATTATTTTAAAGGAAACTTCATACTATGAATTTCCTTTACGAAATTCCTTTCTGAATTAAAACGTTACTAAAACACAACTCAAAGATGAAAGAATCTAATAAATAATAATAAAAAACAGTAACTCCCACACGAATGTGTATCACGTCAGGCTTGATTTATACGAGTAAATGAACGCAACAAAAAAAATAAAACTTTATTTTAACAATAATTAGTATTCAGGAGTTGAAGTCACTAAGGGAATATTAAGCGGCATGCTATGTCAGAAATTCGTGCAAGCCTACATTCGTGACATGTAGACTTAAAGATCAGTCAATATTAGTCACTCGATATTTCTTTACATCATCGAATACCATCATTCAATCATGTATATATCCTTATAGCAAAGGTTTTTTATCTACGGTAAAAAATAACCCAATTACCGCCAAAATAAATTGATTGTAGCCGAGGCCGTCTTGAGTCAGGGGCCCTTTGGCACACAATTTGGGGCCACTATAGAAAGTACAAACAAATTTTAAAGGTAAAAAATTGGCATTTTTAGTATAATATTTACTGTTGCGAAAATAGTTAGAAATCTGATCAGGTATTGAATACACGACTTAGAAATTTTAAAATTTTACTGAAATTCCTTTCCATGTAACAAATATGTTATCATTTCGGGGCTCCCGTGAGGACCCTGGGCACGTGCCCTGTGCTCTTATGGTAAAGACGGAAATGATTGTAGTCAAACATATGTCAATAACGTGTTCGGCTTTGTTCGGAAACCTTTGCCATCGGAGACATTTCTATAAATACAGATACTTAATGCCACATACAGATACAGATACTTAATGCCACCCTTTATGAGGCCAATCTTGATAATGACGTCTTTGGTGACATCTTCCTTGACGATGCAATATGCATCTTAATTATTTTGTTAAGTTATTGGACTTTTAATTCCTTAATGAAACATAAAAAAATATTATTCATAACAATTTTATAAAATTACTAGCTGTGCCTCACGATTTCACCCGTTATAAATTTATTCGACCAATTCTCCACCGCGTCGGTGCCAACTCACCCTCGTCCCCTATCATTGTTCACACTTCGCGTATTTGTCTACAGTTTGTCAGATTACTTGAAGTTGATGGTTACTGCTCCGCTCCTTAGATTCGTAGCGTGATATTATATAGCCTATATCATTCCTCAATGAATAAGCTACAAAATGCTAAAATATTTTTTCACATCTGACAGGTAGTTTCAGTGATTAGCGCGCAAATAAACAATCTCTTTAAGTTTATATTAGACTTAGGTATGTAGACTTGGATTTTGCATCAAATAATTATGCTGCTTTTTTCTCTTACAGTTTTTTATACTGTTATGATTCGATGAAACATCAATTTAAATATGAGAATCTCGGTGGAAATTTTCCTAGCAACGGACATACAGAATTTAAGAAACAGTCTCGTCTCGCTTTCAACGTTACTGTAAACTTTATTTTTATGAGTTGCATGTACACTGCGACTGTGTGTAGCGACTGAAACGCATGATCTTTACGTGATAACACTACATGACATTAAAGTAACATGACGAGCATGACCGGTGAGGTTTACAACAACGTTTAAAAACATATTTCATATTATATAACTTACAACACAGCAACAAGATGTAAGATTGTACGTATACTTGTTTTGTTTTATCTTTAAATTTTTCAAATCTATTGTAAATCTGACTAACAACAGACGAAATATCTTTATTTGATCAGTTCTATTTTTCATGTACCGATGTTTTTTAATCTGAATTCAGTTATATTATTGCAAAAAAAACACTCATTATTTTTAACAAAATTGACAAGGATCAACATATTAGACATTCTAAAAATCCAAATCATCTTAAAATCTTATCATAATAAAAAACACACGAATTTAGTTTCGGGGGGAATGCACATACTGTCTAGATAAACAGCATTTCAAATGTGTATGTCGCCGTAGTGTATGTCGGGACAAGTCGCTTGAACCTTTTTGACTGCTTTGGTTGCAGTAGTAAAGTATTGATTTAAAACGTTGATTTTTTAGTCGAAATTTAAATCACTAATTTATAAATCATCTCAACACTGCTGACTTATTTTAGCCAAAGGTGTTACTCTAATATAGACAAGGAAATACAACGAGTTATGAAAGTCACTAAACATCATTACAAGAATTTTTTCGGGGTCAACCAGCCATACCAGATGTCCAGTTCATACCAGGCCGGTATAACAGAGGCGACTGTCGATGGATTATTGATATCTCGGCGGTATTTATTAGACAGCGCAAAATTTCAAATGCTCGTTTACCCATTCTTGAAACTATGTTAATGTAGCTGTAAAGATGTCAATTGGCGTTGCGTGGTAACACATTACTCGTGATGGTGACCACCATAAATCAACTTCATGAACAGTGATAAAATAAATTTACTCGTAAGTGGTATTTGTGTAATTAATTAAACACGATTCGCCTGTCGCACGTCTCATGAACGCCGTGATTAGATTGCGGCATTAAAATGTTACATGGAAATGTTTTGTAATAACACTTTTTGAAATAAAATAAACCAGTAACTTTTAGTTTGTGTCGTAACATTTGACTAATCATTTACTTTTATAGGCCGACCGCTGTAAGCGCGAACCACATGATTAAGTTAGACATCAATGATACTCTAATAAAGTGAATTCATTTTAATGATTTTTATTGTGAAAAATAATTTTACCTGACGTCTACCTACGTCTAACTAACGTCATCATGTTATTGGCATGCGGGATAATAATAAAAAAAGGAGCGCGTGCGATTCACACACGATAGAAGTGAAACTTCATTTTAAAAGACATTTTCTATTTTATTTAAACAGTGTGCAATATACATACACACCGACATTTACTCTCTCGCTCTGGCTCACACAAAGAGGAGAGACCGACGTGCGTTAAACGTTTAACATTTAACGTTTAACGCTTGGAAGTCGCATAAGAAGTTTCACTTCAAAATTGAATTAAATTCTTTTGTTACGCCAAATAAGTATAACTTCTTATGTGAATACGAAAAGTACGGTCATGCCTAATTATTTGCCAAAGAATCAACAAATATTGGCTAATCAGAAAGAATAAAACAAAAATGCCGTTTATTTTAATTCTTATGCTCTATAGCCCCCCAGTCTATAGCAAAGGTAGTATCCGCAATATAATTAACAGTACACGGGCCACGCCGCAAAGCGTATAAATTTGCATGCCGTGCGGTCAGCCGAACACTCGACGCCGGAGGAGATACAAGGCTTTGGTAAAGATAGTTTAAAAATTGTTACGAATATTTTGTTTAGCCAAAACCAAATCAATTATACACTATATAATTAATTATATAAAATTAATACACAAGGAGATATCGATATCTCTGCAAGTCTGCTTGAAAATTCCGAATCTTTTGAACTAAAATTGTCCAAGATATTTTTTTTATTATGTAGAAATAAAATTCATTTACCTACTTTAATTTACGGAAATATTAAAAACTAACTGTGCCTACGACTTCGCCTTCGTGTTGTTTCGTGTTGAAAAACAGCAATAGATAAAGAGATATGTAAGCGTATTGAAATACAACATCGGCGAGTTAATCATGTTTCGTGGTTTGTTAATGTCTCTGATTCCCGAGACATACCGTGAGACTCACGGTTAACAGTCAGCCGTGCCTCGCGCTCTTCACTACTTTCGATCGATCGATATAGTCTGTCATACTTCTCCGCTGTATATTTAACCTATATAATACGTCGTAATCGGCAAGTATCTGTGGCGCGTATTTTTTTTTTAGTATCTCGTGCAGCAGCGAGTTTGACCTCGCATGTTCCCCCGTTTTCTTTGAACAAACGGATCTCAATCTTTTTAGAGCAGTGGAATACTGAGAAAATCCCGTTCATTTTCTACCAGGCATTTTATCCATATGCAAACTACAGTGCAATACAATTCGAAAGTTAAAGTGAGTTTTAGGCCAGCATGACAGCGGCGACTATTGATGGATTGTAAATCCCGCGGTAGTCGCTCATGTTATTGGATTGCACTGTGCTTACCATCAGGTACAATGTAGTCACAATGCCAAGCTACGATAAAAAAAAAAGTAGTTCAATCGCAATGAACCTAAACTTTCGATGAAAGGAAACATTGAAAAATCACTCTCGAGTTAAAAATCGTTCGCCAAGTACCTGTAACCCCTGTAGGTTTATTCCGGCAGCTGTACTTCAGAGCCAGCACTTCTAGCTTTAGCATGCCACCATACTTAGTGTCACTTAACAACACTTAAATAAAGTTCAATTATAGTATGGCTGGACTTTGAACCTTCAAATAAAGTGTTTTAATGAAACCAATAATAACACTAAATGTTTTATCACCTCCCTTTAGAGACCCATAAAAACTTATGACAATATATACATAATACTTATGAGAGTATTTCATCAACAGCATTGCAAATGAATAGTAACTATTTACATATTTCTGATGTAGGTAAATTCTTATGAAAAACTGACTCAACATCATTTAATCATTTAATCTTCTTAGACTTAGAACAGCGTTAGCGGGATCATTTGCGTATACGTTTAATGTTATACGAGTACAGTAGGTAATATTACTAAATTATGTTATTTATAATCTTTCATAGAAATGGTGGAAAATTTGCAGGTGAAAAAGAAAGAGATGTAGATGGTTGGGGCATGTAGAGAGGATGAATGAAAGACAAGATTTATAAGACGAGTGTGAATGGGAACGTTGGAAAAGGAAGATCTAGACACACGTTCCAAGTTAAATCGAGGACGTTCTGAAGAAAGGTCAGGCCAAGAGTACTCTAAACCGACGAGCATATATTGAAAAATTTGATGAATGTTGATGTAACGAAATATGTATCCCCGCATCGTAGCAAGTGAAAGAACGTGGTCTCTGTGTAACCCGTTAGGAAAGAGGAGTGATTTATGTATGTATGTATGTATTGGAACGGTTTTAGTTGTGGAATAATTTATAGGGCACGGCTTCTAGACCACAGTTCTATAAATTTGCATAGCATTTGAATGTGTATAATTATGAGAAGTCAGACCGACTTGTAAACTGTAGTGTATTTGTGAACTAACATACAAATTATCATTATAAATTATATTTTTCTAATGTCTCAAACTAGCGTATTTTCTATGGTATGGCCGCTGGAGACAAAAACTAGGGAGAGACATAAAAATCAGATCCCTAAAGTTTTGCTTTGTGTTGTCAGAAAACGTTTTATCCTAGCTGGTGATTGAAACTAGGGCAGATATTCCAGTGGACGAACCGACCTTTTCATACTAATATTACTGACTTACAGTGACAATAGATTAACACAACCTTTAATATTACAAATGTTATTTAATAGACTAGGCTCGGACAAAGGCGATAGCAAATAGAGAGATACCATAATATCCGATTGGCGGACATAAAACGTTAGTATCCCATTTACGGGAATAGTACGGTTATACACTGCTAAACGGACTACGATTCTGATTTGAAAATATCTGTGCAAATGTTACTGGCCATGGGAAACTATCTAACTTTGTTCTAATATAATACGGCTTAATCTAGTTATCGATGTTAGTTACGTGAAACAAGAGCGCGAAGTATCTTGCAAACTCAACAAATGATCGAGTTATTTACGTAAAAGATACTCATATGTTTTTTTTTTAATCCAACATAATATCAGGTTATTAACGCTTTCAATGACAGGGAAACACGTTTTGGGCTTAATTTTGCCACATTTGTGGGTCTGGAAATCCACGTTGTTGGCTCTTTTAAAAGTTCTTTTCGCAAATACACTTTAAAAATATTACAGTGTGTATTTAACTTAACAAGGCCTCTTTGTGTGGTATGGCTTGGTTTATATGTTTTTTAGGTTTATATTACGAACACAGACCATACCCACGTACCCAAACCCACGTACACAAACCCACGTAGTGGGTTCACTAGTAAAATGTATGGCGGCATGGCATATGATCTCTATGAAAACTTTAGAGGAGGCGAATGTGTTAAAAGCCTTGAATTTGTACAGGACCTTAGCATAAATAAGACAAAATACAAAATGTAAGTTTGGTTTATACGTTGAAAAATAAATGTAAAACATATTCTGAATAATCCTATAGTCATATGTATTCTGTAACGCTTCGAGCAATAAGTCAATCGTGACACAATATCTATATTGGTTGTGGTCATCTTCTTTTGCGTAAAATATCTGTTTTAGTCGGCGGCTGTTCGGTCCGGATTGATTTATTGGGAGCCGAACACGCCGAACTGTGATATATGACCCTATTGAGATTAGAATAGAGTAGTTTTGGTCAGAGAATACGTAGAAATCTTGGACGAAGTAAAATCTTAGCATATAATAAGTTAAAATTTACGTGTAATTTATTTGCCGCATATGTTTTCCCAGCTTAATATAATATTAAAATCTTCAAGTAAAGAGTCAATCTACATTTGCTGATAAAATGCACACTGTAATCTTCATTTCTGATCAGGCGTAATTATAGTTCTAATTTTCCTTGAATTTCATTTTAAAAAAAAATTGGAGTGCTTATAATTTTGTTTGAATACTTTAATCTCATTGAGGCTTATTGAGGAAGGTGCTATATAACTTCATCATGCAGTAACCATAAAAACGGAGCATAGCTAGTAAAACTTAATAAGTTTCTTTTCACTTCGGAACCCTAAAAAAGAAATACTTTAGGCTAGACTTTGTCATATATAATATTGCCAATACTGTTTTTTTAAATAATAGGTCCTTACATATAAAATTAGCGTTTTATATGGAAAAAGTGAAAGGAAAAAATATAATGAAATAATACATTTAATCAATCGAAGTATGTACGACTATTATTTATACACTTTCTCCCTTTTATAGGTAGTTCGTTGATTCCATTGATGAAAAAAATGTAGGCGCGAGAATCAATGAAATGTTTGAAGGCGGTTTGGACAGCCTCATCGGAATTGAATTTTTTTTCTTGCAAGAAATTGACCAAATTTGATTGATGTGTATGGGACCCATAATTAATCCTTCGAGCTGTTTCTGCAGCACTGATGCCCCGGTGGAACTCATATTTGTAAATAACGGGATATTTTCCATTTTGTGAAAAGAACGATGTCAAAGAAATATCAAATGGTGCGAAAACAAATGAATCATGAATTCAAAACACAAAGACACAAACAAGCCTAAATTTGAAATAAATTTGATGAGTTTGGAATTCTTAACCAAACGCCAGATATTTGAGATCAAAGTGGCCAGTTCAACAAAACGCCAATTTCATACGTAAGAACCTAATATATAACAAAAAAAAAACGACCAATAAAATACAACTATAATATCAACGAATCAAAACAATTTTATATTGAAATCGAACATAGTTTCCAGTGAATTCGTCTCGTGCTGTCCTCAATGTTGACAGTCGTTAAAACTTCACAAATTGCCGTGAACGTCTCTTATATAACTCCGTCAGCTTAATTAAAAGTTTCGGCGTTTACATTTACAAATACGCCGATAATATTTTTCATTCTCTGTACAGTTGATCTATATTCAAAATTTTCAAAATATAATATCAACGATATTTTGGCAAATCAGTGAATAATATTGTTTTTACTATTCAAGAAACGTTATTTTGTTTGTTTGTTTGATCGCGCAAATTTCTGGAACTACTAGTTCAAATCTCTGGAACTCATTTTATAGCCCATTTATTGAGGAAGGTTATAGACTATATAACTTCACGCTACATCCTTAGGGAATGGAGCAGTGGCCATGAAAGTCCAGCAATCTGGCAAATTGTAGGCAAGTACGGAAGTGAGAACAACGATACACGGCTACACGGGTCGAATAAATTTAACACGTGTGAAACCATGGGCCATTGCTAGTCAACGATATTTTTAAGAGAAATTTCTTTGGAGACTTCCCTCTACTTGGAGCAGCCGGACTGGTGGAATACCCTCCAACCTACAGAAGATCGCAGCCAAAAGACCTCGTGTTGTGTTCCCGCGGTGAGTAGGGTTTCCAGGGCTCCATGGGGAAGGGGGGTTCAGGGTCGGCAACGCGCTAGTATAGAATAATATTATCTCATATTTATTACTTGGAATATGGCACTATTAAGCCATATGGTAGTCCACAGAAATTTCTAAAAACGGAACTAAACTAATAGAAAAGAGGTTATTCGCAAGTATTCTAAATTCTAGGACCGGACACAAGACGTGTTGTTAAAAGTACTTTTTCATCAATGTATTTGATATACCTACCGCATATTCAATGAAATGATTGGCTTAATAGCCTATATGTACATATTTAGCAATTTACTTCACGAATGTTTACCCAGGTTAACTATATGGAAATCTTCAGGCAAGTAGTGAGCACGTGCGAAATGTAAACAATCGTTGATAACACAAGCATGATCCATCGTCTACCCAAAAAAGTATTTATAATAGAAGACTGCACAGGCTACTGATATATTATATAATGCATAAAAATAAGTAATACTCATATCCACTAAATATTAAGAAATGGGATCTCTTATATTGGGTTTCTTGTTTAGTGAGTTGAGTAAACTCATTGAGGTAGTGAAATCCTTTTTGTTTCCCCTCATATCAGCTTTTCTAGTCGATTGAACTTTATAGTATATCATAGAGATGAAGCCGATGACGTATGATTATATATACGCTCTACTGACTCAGTATTAACCTGAAACGGGGCTCTGAAGAAATCTCTTTGAGGAAGTTATTATATTCGGATATTTTTTTTCCGTAAAAAGGGATTTACGTACTACACAGTATATATTGATAAGATAAGATAAATTGACAGCACTGTGCTTGACGGTGAGCACAGTAAAATTCAAGACACTGTCGTGCCGACTTGTAAGTCTCTATAACATGTCAGTATGAGAGTCACTGTAACAGATTTATGACTATGTACATGGTGGTTGCGATTCATTCGAATACATATGTACCTCTACCACCCAACTCGATTACTGGATATACACCTGCTGATCGCGGTACACGACACCACTAGACTTGTCACTATGACGGGTGTATGGTAGTCGCGGCCTAGCAAACGAGATGTATTAAAATATGACTTCGAGGTCCAGATTCCTTTTTTGACAAAATAACGTTGACTTTTTTACTACTGCTAAAATTATTCTCTGACAAAAATCTTGTAAAATTTACAATGTAAAGTTACCCACAAAGTTACACAGTATCCGCACGAGTAGTCGTAATGTAATGAAATATGTATCAGCCATCTATCACAAACTCTTTCCCCAAGCGATATTCAGCAGAACACAAAAACTTACCGGCAATATGGTGAATAATGTCCTGCGAAATTAAATCCCCCGGACTATAAAGAACAGATGACGTGCCGTTCCGTACATTTCTAGATTGTTCGAGATTGTACTTGTATTGTATATCTTGTTAAGAAGTTATTAGATGCGTCTTCTTTTATTCTATGTAGATATATTAATATATTCTACTGAACTACGTTGTATATTGATATATATTTCATCAATTATTCAAAGCATTATTATTATTTATATTTATTCGTATTTAGCATAATTAATATTTAGTCATTATTACATATGTCTTTATTTAAATTAAAATAGGCCACAAAAGGCGGTATTATGTTCCTGTGACCGCACGTAGCGTCAGTTACTATCAGTTGAATCTTATAAAAATTCTACAGCATTTTAAGAGACACTTGTCACAAGATAACCCAATAAGACACTTGACTGTGTATATAAATATTGTACTATGACGTCAAGTTTTCTAATTGGCGTTTACAATCACGTCACACAAAATATCAATTTTCCCAAGGGAATATTAATTCAATGTTTTCCAGATTTGTATTTTTTAGGCTTATTATCAATAAACCAATTTGGTTCAATAATTAACTTTAATTTTTCTACACATTTACAACTCGAGAATTGCCCTTAGCAAATAATGTGTAAATTTAAATGACTGAAGAACAAAGGAGTTTTATTAAAATTATTACATACAATTCACAGTAGAATCGCATGCGACGTCGTGTAACCTCTGACGTAACAAATGAGTCACACTCGTGTACATTTGCGCGGCTAATTGTGATTTATCGTGACATGGGTACACGTTTTGTTACCTATGACATCTTATACTACCTTATTAGGCTGTGTTATACGTGTCTAAATCACTAAACAATAAAACTGGTTTGGTTAGTTTTTTAAAACGATCAAAGATTTTGTTTTCTCTACTGACAATTTTAGCTCCTCTCCTATAAGTGTGCCAATAAATGGAACTAAATAAAACTATTAAAAAAACTATCTAAATTTATCATACTAGAGCCCCTAGTGGCAAGTGCTAGCCTAACGATCACGTGGCGACGACCGCTTAGCAGCCGTGCGTAGGCCACGCGGAGGCCGCTTTAGTAGACGCAAAGAAAGTCGTGTCAAATAAACGTACACTGAAAAAATTTTTATATAACAAATGCAATGACTATACATAAAATGAATTATGGGAAAACAATGAATATACAATAATTACAGCAATATCTGGATAATAATACTTGATATATGAAGGTTAGGTAGAAATGAAACGATAGATTCAATGGAAAAAATCTTTTATGAAATAATATAATTATATTATATTAAATAATAATATAATATGAATATACTTTTTCGCTGAAGGTTCATTTTCGTTAGAATACTCAACAATTAGCTTTATGTTTATGTTAGCTGTATGTATAGCTGTTGTATGTATATGTTATTTATAGCTTTATGTTAGATATTTTTTGTTGATGTAGGGAAAATCAAGCTTCTGAATTTTTTTCCAATTTTTTTAAGGATTTGAAAACAAAAATAACAGGTAATAACAGATTTTTGCTTAATGCATGTGAAAGAATATACCTAAGAATATACGGTACCTATTACAAAAACCCATTTTGGTTTAATTTTTGTCTGACTGACTGTTTATTTGTTCCGGGTAATCTTCGAAACGGTTGGACCGATTTTGGCAGATAGCTAATGTTATAAGGAATAACTTAGGCTACTTTAATTTTAGTTATAAGGGATCCGCACAAAGAATAAAAAAGCCTTTTAAGTAGTCCACGCGAGCGGAGTCGAGGGCACAGTTGGTTGTAATTAATATTAATGTCAAATTACAATATTGACTCCCAACTGTATATATTCAAAACTAATTTATGATATGATAATGTAATAGAGTCTAGATCGTTTATTTAAATTTTCTATGCATACCTACAATAAAAATATAACCGAGCTAAATCTAGTTGTGCTTTGTTATCAATATAGAGGCTAAAATTTTATTTAGAATTTTTGTCTTCCGTCCATTTGTCCCATTGTACGCGTATCACTCCGAAAGTACCGGACAGATTCTGATGAAACTTTGATAACAAATATTATGGATTGACATATAAGATACTTTTATCCCATAATACGAAGACATTTCTTCAGGATAAAGGATAAAAGTTAAAAATTTTAAGTAAATGAAAATGTTCTTGACGGATTTTGATGCAACTTTCTGTGTTCGATAGATGACAACTTAACAGAAAATCTAAGCAATCTTTTATATCTCTATTGGAGTGTTAAAAAATAACGTATCAAAGACAATATATTTTTTGAATAGCGTCGGGAGATAAATAATGCAGTGACGGTCGCTGCGAACAATGGGAGTGGATCTCACCACCAGCTATGACGTTGACAACTGATCACGAATATGCCTTTTTTGTCTGTATAAATGTTTGTATATTCGAATTTAATTCAAACGCGGTTTGACAGATTCTAATGAAGTTTTGTACACGGAATGACAGGCTATAATAATTTTCAGTAACAGGTACATAATTATAGAAATATTAAAAAATATTTACCTAATAATAAAAATTTATTTAGGTTAACCGATTTGATGACATTTTGTACATGTGGATTATAAATAATTCCATAAGTAATAGGCTACAAGAATCGTCTATGTAACTCCCATTGGTACTTTTAGAAATTGTAAAACACATGTAATGTACTAATGAATGTCATAACAGTACTACCGGTTTCAAAAACATAGTTTCACAAGCCGTGGAGAAGACCCGGCAAGAAACTCGATCGGTTTTTTTTTTCAATTCAGGTAGAAAATAATAACTCCGATTCGGAAAACATCCTAGTCATCGAGAAAAGTCAGCAAGGAACTCGATCGGGTTTATAATTATTTTTTTACTTCCTTGCTTTAATCACTGTCAGCTGTACGCAGCTATATCCCAGTTTAACGAAGCCACCAATATTTTAGTATACGCCCCAGGAACCTTAACTGATAACAATGTATACAGAGGAGCATTGTAAACGGTATCGTCAATTTGTCTAATGTAGTTTTGTGATACACTGGATTATGCCTTTGATTCTATTCACATGGTCCATAAGTCCATACGAAGTCGCGGGCACAGCTAGCTTATAATAATATAAACAGAATAAAAAAAATATACTATTTAATCATTTTTCTCAACTATTAATTTTATTTAGTTAATCGATTTGGCAAAAGAAGTATCATGTTAATCTCATTCTAAAGATAAATTTCTTACCTTATCTCTGAGCATATCTTTAACTCGTGTAGACTGGTGTCTGGTTCTATGCAGCTCAAGTTGGAGTTCGAGACAACGCTCCTGCCAATTAACAGAATCAATGTCTGCAGCAGCCAATTCATACTCCAACGGATCCAATCGGGACGAATGAGCAATTGGCCTGTAGGAGAAAGGTAAAGGTGAATAATATTTTCATAGCACCTGTCGTTCAGTGTTAACTGATATACTTTCTAAACGTGAGGTTATATTCACGTTTTTTTTAAACAACTACTTAAGGTGGCAAGCTGCTTCTGTAAGCTATGGACGTTTGTAACAACATTGGTGTTACTAGCGCGTTGCCGACTTTGAACCCTCCTTCCTTAACGAGCTCTGGAAGCCCTACTCACCATAGAAACAAAACCAGGTTATTTGGCTGCCATCTTCTGCATAGTGGACGTATTTCACCAATTCGACTGCCCCAATTAGAAAGAAATCTCCAAAGAAATCTGTGCCCTACCTCTTTTAACAAATGGTAACTGACCTCAGACTAAAAGGAAGTTCTGTTTTAAGGTGAGTTATTTAATTCGGGGACTGTATGCTCACTTCCTATATAGTTGCAAAAATAAATTAGTTCAAACGTAGACCGCGTAACTTTCTCATCGACCCCGATGATAAATTCGCGGAAGTAACACTTCATATCTGACTGTCTCTTGTAATCAAGCGTGCTTGTTCTCTCGCCCGCGAAACCATTGTTTGCTCCGTAGGGGACGGGCAGTAAACTTCGCTCCCGCACACCAGCCAAGACCATCCTCTTCTGTGGCAACTAAAACCTATATCCGGTCATTCGGTATGAAGCCCTTGAGTCAGCAGATACATAGGTTCTGTCAGAGAACTTTTTTATTTTTTTGACAAGTTAGATTTAGACCAAATTGACAGATACGCATGTTTCTTTGAATCCCAGATTCATTTTGGTTTGTCGCGTTTCGAGTCCAGCTAGTGTACTAATTTAACTTATGCCTTTATACTTGTACTATAAAGAATTATAACTGTCTAGATTCTGCCCGCGGCTTCGTCTGCGTAGAGTCCAGAATTGGGTCAAGCGAGAAATAAAAAATATGTCATTTATCGGGATCAAAAGTATCATATTATATGTTATTCCAGGTTGGAAGCTATCCATGTGCCAAATTTCATCCAAATCCGTTCAGCCGTTTTTGCGTGATTGCGTAACAAACATTTAAACATTTATAATATTAGTAGGATTAGGAATAACCCCTAAGCATTGAAATATTTTTAAAATAATTTGTTTAAAATAGGTTTAAAAGTTGAACCACTCTCCAATCAATATCTGTTCATAAATAAAGTAACGGTTCATTAATTTAAATGTACAATATTTCGGATTGGCATTAATACTTGAACGGGTTACAGCGTAGTCATTTTTGGTGAGATTAATTCGTCCAACAAACGGTGCATTATTAATTTTGAATAATTCGCATCCTGAATTATTAATTGTAATCATATAAAATTTCTGAATACTGTTGAAATAATAATCTTCTAAGCTTGTTTAAGTAGATATTCCATTTTATTTGTAACCAAAAAGTTACAACTACAGTTAAGTTCCGTAGTTGCCAGTAACAATATGCAGACTTAGAAGGAAACTTTTAAGTAATTTTCAATGGATTTTGTACATAATTTTCCTTTAATTTACATCTCCAAGTACATTTTATAAATTCGTCGACTATTACTCGTTAACTTTTAAAGCTTACTTAGCTGTAATAGTTCTCCTTTTAACTTCGTTATATTATATACTACTGCCGTGAATTTTTTTACTTAACCAAATACAGCCATTTAGCTGGCTGGGGGGGATACTTGACTCTAACAAATATTAGCACTTTACGGCTAAATAGTTCACAAACGGATCCCTGAATCGAAAAATGGTTTTCACACACCCACAATATATTACCACACTACCTATCCAAGGACAGCCCACACCAGGGATAAATGAGAAAAAAAATACTCCCACTTTACGTGTAGAGGTAGAACTTCTTTTATTTAAGATTTTATTTTACCACTTTGTCGGCGTGACTAATATGTATACCTCTACCAAATTACAGATTCCTAGTACTAAGAAGCTAGGCCGCAGACAGACAGGCGGACATGGCGAAACTATAAATAAGGGTTCCTTGTTAATTTCGGAACCATAAAAATTTACCCAAATGGAAAATATCATATACATTTCGAAATATACCAATTTAATTTAACGTAACGTAGGTAGGTAAATATGTTCGAATATATTTTAATTAGTTTTACCTTTTTATTATAAACAAAATACCAACATCGTCGATATGTATTATAATAAATGTATAATGTATTTAAGAGAGGTAGGGCACAGAGAAATTTCTTTGGAGATTGTTGTGTTTCTGCGGTGAGTAGGGTTTCCAGAGCTGCTTGGGGTAGGGGGGTTCAAGGTCGGAATCGCGCTTGTGATACCTATGGTATTGCAGGCGTTCATAGGCTACGGTAGCCGCTTACCATCAGGCGGACCGTATGCCTGTTTGCCACCTTTGTAGTATAAAAAAACACCATACATAAATACATGGATTATGTTATTTTTTAATGTCTTAAATTAATAATATTCCCTAAGTATTATTAGATTTAATATAATCCCATAATAATTAAAAAATACTATACAATAAAAATTATCAGTGTCATACATATTATCATATTACTTTCTCAATATTGTTACTAAAAATAACTTGGTCTTCAAAATCAAGCATAAAGGTCCCTTATAGATATATTTGTTAATGATTACTTTAAAATTGTTTAAAAGTAGTTTGGTTTTGTAATAGAAATATGAAACACATTAAAGGAAATATTTTTGAACTAAAAAGGTAAGAAACTGATATAAAAGGTTAAGAAAATAAGTGTAAATGTCATGTGGTTGTTTGGTGCGTTGGTGGTTACGCTGGTATCTTCCGTAAGGCGGGAAGCCTTAAGTAGGAGATTTACAGGCAACTTGTATTATTAATTATTATCATTCTTAAATACGTTTAAACAATTATTATTAAGATGTCGTTTAAACTTTCCCTTGGGTATATTGTATTGTACTAATAAATATGTATATTCAAGATACAGAAAAAAACAATAATATTATGTTATATTGTCATATGAATTATTGAGGAGAAACCACACACGGTTTTTTTCTTCGAAGTGATTCTAGATCAGAAATAGAAGAACAAAGGTTTCTCACCTAGGTGGCGGTGGCGGCAGCGGCGCATCCCTTGACCTCCTTGGTAGCAGACGTGGACTGTTTGGCACGCTAGACGAGTGACCTGCGCCGCTGTGGTCCGTGAACCTGGCCAGCGGATCAAAGATCTGCGACAAACGCCGCGATCTCTCCTCAGACATATTCTACACAACACTCACACTCTCACACTAACACTAAACTATATCACATCACGGCCCGAACACAGTTCACACAGAAATGACTATTTAGAACTGTCTGAATGATTCAAACAGCGGAAGTTTTCCCACGTCGTTGATAGATGTCGCCTAGCGGGGTGACGCGCGATTTGGCGCGAAATCTCCTTCGCCATCTTGCACCGTGTGATTTTTTTTTAAAGTATAATGTGTCTTTGCGCCGTTTTTAGAACGCTGAAACAGAAATAAATAAGAGGCATTAGTTAATTTCAAGTGTTGGCGAGCTACGAATTATATGATCCATATCATTAACATTAGTTTCATGGAAAAAAACTTTTTATATTTCGAAACTACATATTTTTTAATTTAACTAAATTACTCAATAATTGAGTTTAATAATGATACAAAATAATTATAATTGTGATTTATAAAATACGTTAATATATTATAAAAGATAATAAACTTAATTATATATAGATCTTGCCCAGTCGGGGGTAGTTCCCCAGACTTAATCATTAATAATACCATGATGTATTTTTCACTAATATATTATTATTATATGTATAAAAATATGTAACCACTGCATAACAAGCAAAATATAATAATAATAATGATTCGGTAATTCATAATTGGCAAAACTTGGTTGTTAAACTTTTAAAAAAAAATGTGCTGCCAAGTGATACAATATAACAAATAATTAAATAATCTTTTGTAAGAGCTGCTAATAGTTCACTGCTGATTGTTAAATCAATAATCGACTAATAGTAGCTCTAATATCGACTTCCACAATATCAAGACCACACAATTTGATGAATACACTGCTGGCCGACTAATTGAAAGTTCAGTAGCATTTAATTTGACCACATATTACTGGAAATATGACAACGTAATATTCTCATTGCCTTAAGATATGGAATTATTATAACCATGTGTTTATTTATTTTTTGCATTGTGATCATGAATCAAAGTTATTTATAAAGTTTATTAAACTAATCAAAAGTTAAAAACAGCTCAAATAAAATCTTTAATTTAAATATTATCTTCCCTGTCAACATGAAAGTGCCCATCCGGAGCTATAAAACGAGTTGAAATCATTGTTAGGAAGTTTTCACGAAATCTCGAGCGATCTATAAAGCTATTTTCAGGTGCATTTACAACTCTCGAAGTAGAATAACCGTGATTCCGGTTGTATTTTCTGGTTGAAATCTGTTCTCCTCTTTCTCAATTATGTTAACAAATAGGTCGTAAATTGCTCGAAAATTCACGTTTATGATTTAATCTTGAAAGGAAATGAACTAATGGATAATTTTGAACTTTTAATGAAGACATGAAGTAAAAAAAGGTGTGTGTGCGATTCACACACGATGAAAGTGAAACTTCATTTTAAAAGATATTTTATATTTTATTTAAACAGTGTGCAATATACATTCACACCGACATTTGCTCTCTCACTCTGGCTCACACAAAGAGGAGAGACCGATAATATATTGCTCTCTCGCTCTGGCTCACACAAAAAGGAGAGACCGATAATGTGCGTTAAACATTTAACGTTTAACGCGTTGGAAGTCGCATAAGAAGTTTCACTTCAAAAAGTTTATTATTGGTTCTTAAAAAAATGTTCTAAGCAGTCTTACAATTCGTATAAGATAATAGCACATTAAGCTTACACCTATATCTATACATATTATAAAACGCAACGTCTATCTGCCTGTTTGTTCATTTACGTTCTTTTCACACGAAACATCGGATTACATTAATTAATCTTTAATATAACTTCACGCTACGACCCTAAGGAGCGGAGAAGTAACTATGAACGCTAAGCAATCTGGCAAGCTGTAGACAAGTACTGAAAGTGGAACAACGATACAGTGGCGCGTGGACAGCGTCGCCACGGAGAGTTGATTGAATAAATTTAACACGGGTGAAACCGTAGGGCACAGCTAGTAATACAATAAAACATGTATTATGAAATATAAAGTTACAATAACCAAATTCAAGGGTAAACTCAAAATAAAACATCCGCATTCGATCCCAGATATAAGGGACTTTTCAATAAATAGGACCAAGTACAGACAAACAACTCTTTGATGTTCGGAATTAATTCATCTCACCTTGTGAGACGGTGGTTCTATAGAATTTACATAACAAAGAACCCAGCTGCTCAATCCCCTACGTTCATTTCAATTTTGTCAGACAGTAATGAATTGTAAGTTGAATGTAGTCGTTATGATTTGAATGAATCATATAATTAAATATTTAACACATTATGTACATCTGTTTTTATATGTACATTTGATCACAATTTCGCCTGATGTTTTAAAGTCATCATTTATAACACGATAAACTTAGTGGGGGAATTAGCTCTCAAGTACAACTGCCAGAACACACCTATAGGTGAAGGTGCTTGGCAACAGATTTTTAAGTTGAGGGTAGTAGCTAGCCAGACGGGCATTAAAAAATGCCCTACCACCATGCTATAGTTTCATCACGACGTTTATCTTCACCGAAAGCTTAGGCTCATTACAAGAATTCGAACTCGTCGATTGACGCAGATTTTTTTAATTTTACCCCCGAGCCATAATTGCTTCAAATCTTGTTATTTCACAAATTTGTAACCACTTGAAGTATATACGTAGCCTTATTATTATCACTGGATTTATACAATCATTTAACATGATATTCAGTTATATGCAAAAAAATATTATTTTTATATTGTTTATGTAAAAAAACCATTAGATTACAGAACCATAAAAAAGAAATGAACAAAGGAAATCTTCAAAACAGGCCCAAACAAAAGTCCCATTTAGGGCCATACAAATATATTAATGGTTGGTTATTACAATACATACATACATCATAACAAAATAGAAATACCTGAATGAATATGCCAAGAACTGATTACGGAATTTAATAAAACAATCTTGGAATATCACTTGTATTCGAAAAAAAAAACATTACACAAATATGTTTCAAACGTTATCAGCAACATTATCTTAAGTTAACTATAGTTAAAATATATCGGGCATAGAAAATATTCGATGTTTATTATTTAGCAATTCAAGTGAAAAATTGCTTAGAGGAAACTGAAATTACAAGGGCACTGACCAGAAAATTCATAGCTGACCTCAAAAATTGTACGGATATGGCGCAGTAAAGTTATAAATAGAAAGGAAACTCGGTACTAAGATGCCGTGAATTTCTCTTTTTGGAATATACCAAAAAACAACCTTATTTTAGTACTGAAAAAAAAACACTGAATTATTTGGTATGTAAAATCATTCCAGGATATCTATCGCTTAATAAAAAAAACAATCCTTACACGGTGAATTAGAGCACAGTACGCAAACGAAGATTTAACCGGTAGTAGGAAATCTATTATATATCACCTAGCTTAAATAAATAGAATTAAAAAAATATGTAAATATAGTAATATATTATAGGCTGCTGTATAAATTCGAAGAGTTGCATGACACATCCACAGAATGTAAATTATTACGGCGTATATGACAATATGACATAACCTAGAAACAGGCATTTGGACTATCCAATTATCATTAAAAAAATTGATACTGATTAACGTTATAAAAACATTTTGCTCTATAAAATCCTAAATAACTTCCTCTATACAATAATTTTTGTGAATTTTATCATTTTTATTTTGTTAAAATATGCATCGATACTTTCTATGTTACTTAAACTAGAGTGAACCAAAATAATTAAACCAAGGAATCGAAAACTAATCGTATTAATCGTACGATTTTTATCGAAATTTATCGAATTGATCAAACGCCATTGTACATTTAATTTATTAGTTTCTTTTTTAATTTCGAATACAAATATATATATACGTAATTCCTACATTTTTACTGCAGCAAAAAGCAACGAATATTGACTTGTAGAATTAATCTTGTTAGGAGTCAGGCATTCAATAATTCAAGTGTTCCAGATTGCGATTTCAATTGTTGTTATACTTTATTTTTGTCATTTCATTTACACAGCTTACACGCTCCTCAATATAAAACATAATCGTATTATCGATAATATTAAATATAATTGAGCTAAAGCTCTAAGAAAGAATCGATAATCGTAAAATTAACTTACAATTAAAATTATGCTACATCTCTAAAATAAACATTTTACATGTGGCGTGCAAGTCTTCTTACGATGAATGAATATTAGGTTTTGAGAAGACTGTAAAAAACGTCAATTTAATTTGCGTCTTATTAGACAAGCCGCTTTTAATAGGTTACTCCATTTCTTATCAAGCTATACATATATACAGCTTGCATACATTTGGAATATGATATGTTAAATAGTAACCCATTAAGTGTTTGACAAATATTGAAAGATCGATTTTACAGAAAAATCTCATATCCAAGAAAACCTTTGCTCAAAATTTCTTAGAATTTTTCATTCACTATTTCATCTTAACATGTCCACGTTCTTTGATTAATGATATCGCACCCTTTATCTAGAAAGACGGTTTGAATTAAGGACATTCCCTCCTCCCGAGACAATTTTTCTCCTGAATTATTACTGCATAAATAAAATGAAGTCGTAATTTATAGAATCTGTTTTTTATCTCATAGATTTAACACCAATAATAATGTTCGAGGTGTAATTTAAGGATTTAGCGATTGGTAATTAAGAGAAAGAGTTATGAATTTTATCTTGTTTTGATTTTTGCTGTAAGTTAGTAGACCCTATTAAAAAGGCTTATAAATTTAAAATTATTTTTTCTGTAAATCCTATTCCGAATCCTGTCACAGAAATACTGCAATTACTGTATTCTAAGTACTTACTACTCACTTATCAAGAACTTTGTGAGAAAATTTTGATTTAAACTTCAAATTTCACGGATATTCAAACTAATTTTCATCCCATTCTTCAGCCCTTTAATGGTAGTTTTTTTTTAAAATTTAAAGGTTATTTCAATGTTGACGCGATTCTTAAAATAATGTTTATCTCTCTTTCCACCACCATGAAAAATGATTTTAAATTATTTGTTTATAAGTTAGTACAATAAGTATTATTTATATTGAATAGGTATACAAAAGAACATTTTTAAATTAAAATTCTAAATTTATCAAAGCGGTATCATCTTCGTATAAGCTCTAAAGACGCCCAAGCAAAGGTTCTCCGGGCAAGATTAAACCGAAACCGACATTTAATAGCTTAGCTAGCCAACAAACACCAATGGAACCGGTGTCTTGGATTAAACGAGACATGGACAAGCTTACATGGGATTTGTCGAACATGTGTCGACGAAATAACAATTATTCCGTTGTTTGAGTAATACGAATTTATTGATTTCAGCTTGTAGAAAAAAGACGAGAAAAACGAAAATTCGTACTTGAATAAAACAAAGGATAAAAATTACAATTTCAAATTTTAAGCGGTTATTTTTAGAAATAATGAATAAAATGCAAAATATGTCTTCGCGATTATGTCTACAGTTGTTGCTTCTTGTTACATTTTATTTATTATTCTCCATATACTAATCAATCATTTGACAATAAATCTGCAGGCAAGCAGGCAATAAATACGTCTGAACGGTGACTTATTGGAAAGACAATAAACCCTTTCTTCAAAAATCTAAACATATATCAGTAATCTAATTACATTTTAAATTATAAAAATTACTAATTTCAAAAAGAAACTATCTTATCTTTTCGCATTCTTTTTAATAAACCATTTCATTTGATAGTTGATACGCATACCATGGCGGTGTATAAAAAATAACAGGTCACCATCTTTGGGAGTCCATCATATTGGATTTAGAATGACGTCACGTAACTAACCGTGCATTGTCATCCAAACTAAACGTGTATTCAAAATTCAGCACAATCGGTCGGGGATAACTGTTTTAAAATTTTATAAGATTATCTAAATAAACTCTATACAAATAGATATTGAAAGAAATTCAATAAATAAAAACCAATTTTAAGAAGAAATAAATAAAACCAAGATCTTCCATAACTAATTAGGAAAGACAATTTTAGTACTGGAATTAATTTTTTTGTTAACACTCTAGACATCATCTAGCCGAACGTTTAAACAAATCAACAAATTCGATTACATCCCATTATTTTTGACAACAACGAATTATGAGTACCTTTACAAGGACACAAAAATAAACAAACTAAAGAACAAATCCTGAGGAACAGTGATTACAAAAACTGTGTCCATTAAGCACTGACAAAGCAACGTCCACAGACAGACACTAATGAGCGTTGTTAGCGCTGACAAAAACGCAATGCTCCGTCACAATGTGCGAACAAATGACATAATATCTACGTGTACAATGACGTAGGTACACGATGCCTTTGCCTATTGTGTCTTAAACTGGAGTCATTAACGAAGATTGTAAGCTTCTGAATAAAAATAAACGTAGATAGGTGTTTTCCTCTTTGTTCGAGTCAGTGAGTTCACTATTAACAGAGATTACAAATTCAAAATATGTCGTCTTTATCATGACGAACATATTAGTGCCCCGAACTTTGACGACTTTTTCATTCTTCTTGCTGTTTATTTTTAAGCTATAAATAAGAATGCGCATTGTAGTAAGTCACATTATAATTTATCCACGTAGCTTTATAAAAACGCTAGCAGTACTTCCGCAGCTCGACTCGCGTTTATTACGCAGTAATTATTTTCATCCCGTAAATTTACTTTTGCTCATCTTATATTGACTCAGGAAAACATCTGAATGGTTTTTCTCTAAATAATTTACTAGTAAATGCAAACAAAACCAAATGTACGTGATTTGCCTTGCACAATGTTTGGCGTGTTGATAGTCATATCAAGATGGAAGGGAATTTAGTAGGCTTAGTTGATAATACTGTCTTCATGGGTATTACGCTTGATTCAAAATTACAGTGGGGTCCGCACATTAAAACTTTGGCGGGAAGATTAAGTTCTGCTGCATTCGCAGTCCGTAAGATTCGCCAGTTAACAGGTATTACCACTGCTAGGTTAGTCTACTTCGCTTACTTCCATAGCATAATGTCTTACGGTATTTTGCTATGGGGTTCAGCAGCTGAGGTAGACACTATACTCATATTATGAAAGCGGGCAGTTCGAGCAATATACAACATGAAACTTCGTGGACAGGATCCAGGAACAGGTTTCCAGGGGTTTCGTATCTGAACCTTACCATAACAATATATTCTTGATAGTTCGATGTATATTCGTAAAAACTTTGACAAGATTGATTTTATCAATGACCAGCACAGTTTTAATGCTAGAAATAGACATAAGTCGTAACGTGTTTTAGATTTAGTAAAACTAATAAAAGTTTTTTATGTAATAGTGTAAGGTTCTATAATAAGATCCCGACGCACATTACTGATTTGCCGGACAATGAGTTCAAAGACTATATCAAGCAGGTTTTACTGTCAAAGGTTATTATTATAGGGTAGATCATTATATGAACGGTAGTGATGTCTGGAAGTGATTCCCTCTTGGTGCATCCACTAAATTATAAATATGATGATAGTTCACTGTAAATATTATTTACACAGTTGGGGGAAAAAAAATATAAGCTTCATTATGTTTCTTGCCTGGTCCTTTTCGATGACTGGTATATTTTCCGAAACGGTAGCAGTGTTTGACGTTCATGAGTGCCTTTTTAAGGCCTAAATTGAATAAAGTATTTTTTCATTTTTTTTATCCATTATGAAATGACGTATGCTTCCCGTATACTAAAATTTGATCAGAATCGGTTGAGAACTAATGAAAATTTAGTTTCTTTATATTCTTTTCTTTCAGTTTTCTAAAAGTAGGTAATTTTTTTATCAAAATCGGTTAAAAATTAATAGTTGAAAAGATCATCATTTCAACAATGACATAAGTTTCCCGTGTACAACAATTTATAACAATCGGTTAAGCAGTTTTTGAGTTAAATCCGGACAGAGAACAAAAAAAAATTAATGCGATATTCGTGATCGTGGAAAAAAATGACATGTACAGACAGACTACAGAATTATAAATATAGATAGGTACATTGTGTACCATGTACCAATAGGTACATTGTGAACTTACAGACAGTAATCAGTATCATATTTGTTGTTTAGTTTGTGTTCGGTTACATAATGTTGTTTAAAGTGTTCACGTTGTTTTGACTACCTGGCGAACCAAGTCAAAAATACTTTTGACTAAATTATTGACTGTTTACATAAAATTAGCCAAAATTATGCAGTGGACGAGCACATCATCATGGCGTGGTAAAAGAGCATTTCCTAGTTCGCATCTGATTAGTTATCAAACTTATGTTGAATCTATGCTATTAGACGTGTAGAGTGAAGTTATATAACCTATAACATTCCTCATAAAATAGAGTACAAATAAAATAGTTTTTTTTTTCAAATGTGACTGGTTGTTCCAGAGGTTAGCGCGTTGAAACATACAAACACAATCTCTCGAGCGTTATAATATTAAGTATAGATAACATCACCTCAATCGAAAACTTGATGAAACTAAAGTCATCAGAACAGAAAAGGCTCAAAAAGTACTTTATGATCGAAAGGTTGTTCTCATAATATCGTACGCATTATATAAATCAACTAATAATAAAGTGAATATTCGAAAGAGTCGATTAGACTACCGTTTGTGAGGTCAATCACTTTATCGTGGTATTGCAGGGTGGTAAACGATCCTCGGCTGAAAGATACGGCCGAATAAATAGGCCGGCCGTATCGCAAGATATTTAGACACCCCCTAAAATTAGGGTAATCGATCCTTCAAGGGGTAATGAACACTTTGGATGTACCGATAAGTTTATCGGTATTTTTATACGCAATATTATTTTTTCCATGTTAAAGGCATTTTGAAGGCCGCCTATTGCTGACTTATCTATGGTAACGCGTTTAATAGCTGAGATAACAATTACGTGCTGTAGTTTAACTTTCAAAACAAATAGGTTCCAAAATTACCCAAAATGAATGTATATATTATAATACTCGTATATAAGCAAGTAAAACACAAATATCTATACCTAATATGAAAAAGAATTTTTTTATCACCATTATTTGGACCCGACTGCTGAATGAAGCGTTGAAAAAGCATTAGATGCAAAAGGTAAATGTTTTACTAAGAAGTTAACTATACTAAGAAAAATATAAGAATTATAAAAGATTTTTTCAAGAAGAAATTTCGTTTATATTTGTTTCACAAATACTTGTCATACTACCCCGCTCACTATATGTATTACACAAAAATTGTATTATTTCCAACAAATCCCTTACAGTCTTAAACCGTACAAAACTCCAGAAATCTGTAGTATAGTGAAACAAATAACAAGGGTCAAACAAGAATCTTTCTGTCGGGACCCTTAATTAAATATTTCTAAAGGTCACCACGCCGGATGAATTAAACACAGGTAAAGGTTTCGGGGTAACCCGCAGACGTAGTGAAAACCCATTTGCGATTTAATTGTGAAGATAATTAATTGTTTTGAGTTTACCAACTAATAATCGCTTACCTATTTAATAAATCCAAACAATAGTAACAGTAAATAATAGTGAAACTATTCAGGGCATTATTTCGGAGCAAAGGTGGCAAATAAGCATACGGCCTGCCTGATATTAAGCATCTACCGTAGCCTATGAACGCTTGTAATACCTTAGGAATCATTAACACGTTGCCGACCTTGAATCCCCTACCCTAAGGAGCTCTAGAAACCCTACTCACGCAGGAACACAACACAAGGTTAGTTGCCTGCGATCTTCTGTAGAGTGAAGGAATTCTATCAATCGGACTGCCGCAAGTAGAGTGAAATCTACAAAGAAATGTCTCTGTGCCTTGCCTCTCTTACCTCCCTCTGTGTTTTTGTGATATGTACACAGTAAACTAGTATCAGTTGCACTGTTGTCAATCCGTATCGGGTCAATAGATAATACCTAATTTCGGAGGCCAGTCACTGACGGGTTAAACAGAACTAACTTCGTTTGTAAGCACGTATTCCAGTGCGTGTTACCAAGCACATTCTTCACACCGGAACATAGCAACTAGAGCAACGTCGCAAATGTGTCCGAACAGATCGCGATCACCGTACACGAGATGTAACCGCTATAGACGTGTCGAGTTCCAGGATCAGGTAGGTATCTGTAGGTATCGGTTAGGTAACTGTAGGTATCGGTAGGGTATCTGTACCACGCGTAGACCATGCATATGGTGATAAGCTCGTCATAGTGACTCTCTTTTGGTTTATCACATTTCGGATTTGGATTGCCGACCTGTCGGTGGTCGTTGTTGTTTTTGGATTGTATTGTGCGTACCATCATGCACAGTGCTTTCACTATGCCGTTCTATAATAAATAAATCTAGCAGCAGCAGTTGCACTCGTCCAGACGAAAGTTAAAAATGCAATTTTAATGATGTATATATATTGTTCATATTGACCCTACTAACGCCAACAATAATTATACCGACGGGTGACAAGAAAAACTCAATTCTCCTATTAGATATATCTTTTCCTCCAATTGTTATTTTTTAACCAGTAATAAGTGAATACAAAGTTTTAAAGTCGTAGAACCTGTGTATGGTTCGGCGGCGATAGCATCACCACTACACCTATCAAAGCAGCATTTCAAAGATGCAGTTGGCAATAAGGGTTGTAGCAAGAAGCGTTCCAACTTAGCTGTCGGGAATACGCAGCCTATTATTAATGTATTATATTGTCAGAATTCATTCCATGATCAAGACCACAGTCTTTTTCGAGTGTTATATAATTAGACTATCGGTGCCCCGCGGCTCTGCACGCGTTTGATACGCTGTAATCATTTTTATCCCGTAATTTTATTCTTACTCATATTATTAACAATTCATATAGTCTATTAAGGATAATTGAGGAAAATAACATGTAGTTCCCATGTACAATTTTCATCAAAATCAGTATTTATGATTTATCAAAATATTCTTAAAATTTTTTATAACCTATTAATTGTGGAATGGCATATACATAGGCACCCGAGAGGATGCCATGAAACAATTCAAGACAGCTCTGATGGACATCCAGAAAACAGAGTACCTACAAGCGGTGTTTCGAGGACTGGATCAAACGCTGGCGTAAGTGTGTTGCAGTCGATGGGGAGTACTTTGGGATCATATAGATTTTGATGAATAAACTTGTATTTTCGATTTAATGGATAAAGTCCTACAACTTTTTGATCAACGTGGTAATACCAGGAAATTTGGAAAAAAACATATAGACAAACAGAATTACAGATTTATTAATATAGATGTAGGCTGTAGGGAGTGAATAATTAAAATCAGGTGATCAAGTAATCTTTTTTTTTCACCGCATGAATATCTCCTGTGACCCGTTGATATTCATTAGGTATTCACTCCATTCAATGCATGGCATATTCATATGATCTGTATATCTTAGGCACGTACCGCACCGGATAAGCATCGATCGATTTGGCACCGTGCCCGATATCCTAAAGCTGACGGCATACGACTTACCCAGTTCCTTGGGGGGTTACCATGAGTTTACAACTCGAAACCAAAGACGTTGCGTTTAAGACTCCTGTTTCAAAGTTAACATGGATTAACAGATGTGGTTATGACTTTAAATCAATGCATTTAAAGATTTGACAGTATAGTAAGTCTTATTTTATGAAACATTTGTTTTATACTATTTTGATGACTAACTTAAAAAAACCCTTAAAACTCCTAAATAAGAGATATCAAGCGTAGAAGATAAGAAATTTTAACCTTCCATAAAAAACCTTTATTTACGCCAAACGTCAAGGATAAAAAGAAAACACAAAAACGAGGTAAGTATTTGAAGAAATTAAAAGTTATTACTTATTAACATATATTTGCGTATTCTTCAAAGGATTCCTCCAGCTCTTATTGTGCTAAATACTGCGTTTTCTTTATTTTTATGTTTTAGCAGCAGTCTGTTCAATCTTAGTTATTGTTCTCAGAGACAACTAGATTAATAACTGCCATGTCATGGATGCCATTAATGCCAATTAACGCACTTTTTGTGAGACGTTGAGAGCCAAATGGTTAATATCGATTCGATGTCTGTAGAAAGTCTATAGAAAAAATATAGAACTATAGATTTCTCGGTGTTTGAAATCGCCAATAGTAGTGGGCTGGCGTGGTGAATAAGTCTGTACCTTTCCTTGGAAAAAGGTTTTTGCCCAGCAGTGGGACACTTACAGGCGGATAGTATTATAGCTTGATTCTTTTAATTAGTCTACTACTTATTAAAAATAGATAAAGTTTGTATGTTTATATGAGGTTATCTCTGAAAGTAATAATCCGATTCTAAAAATTATTTCAATTTGTGACAGGTAAGCGACAGGTTGTTTTTTTAATTCTTATTAAATTTTAAATAAGGCGAACGAAGTCGCTGTTGATTGGCAGAATTGTATATATTATTTTAAACAATATTAGTGCTCTATCATAGAACTATGATGATAGGAACGCTTAAATTATTAACTATTATGATAAAAGTTTCTATTCCATATCTTATCTCATTGATGTAACTATATTTATCATCGTCCGTCATCGTTAAACTTCCATGGTAATGTATCGAGAAAATATAGTAGTATATTATATTCTGACACCGTAATACTAGCTGGCCAAGTTCTTTCGACGAAATGAATATTTAGTTCGATTATGGCTGTTGACCAAAGATTAACATTGAGTGTATGGTTTGTTATAAGATATATCGATAAGAAAATTAATATATGATATCACAAGAGATTTTTTTAAATTCAAACTAACCTTTTTCTATATTTATTTACCAGTTAACCGTTAGGTACGAGCTAGTATCGGTTGTCGTTGGATAGGTCGTTCAAAAAAATGTCGGGTGTGTTAAGACCATTTTTCGATTCTGGGATACGTTTGCGAAATATTAACTTTTCAAGTGCAATTTTTTGTTAGAATCAAGCAACCAAAGCTAACTAAGTAGCAAAGTTAACTATAACATCTAAGTAGGGGCTTACAAGTTAAAGAGTAATAGTCGACTAAATTAAAAAATGTACCTGGAGAACTATTTTTGTACAAATTCCTTGTACGTCTGTATACTGTGACTACAGAAGCCTTCACTGCACGTGACCTGATACGCACTTGCCTTTTTTTTAAATTGACCATATGACACTTATGCATCAATTCCCTTTAATACAAACGGCACGGCCGAATTTTATTTCCATACTTGTAAATATATCATTATATAAATTCGTATTATATGGAAGAGGACTGCGTAATAATGTAATTGGGTAATATTATTTTATACCACACCCAAATAAATATTTCAATTATTTTGTTATAGTCTGGGGTCCTTGAAGATTTTTTTTTGTGCTTTTCTGCTTATTTTCCCAGTTTGTTATTTTAGCAATAATCTCGTCAGTTGTGCTTTTATATTAAGTACAGTTAAGACAATCCCCAATACAATTGTGAAATAAAAGCTATTTTATTTTATAGCAATGATGTGGTAGCGTGTACGGTCACCACGTCGATCAACGTGAGTTCGAATCCCTGCAATGAGCCAAAGTTTTCGGTAAAGAATAGCATTATGGTAGGGCGTTTTCTAATACCCGCCTGGCTAGCTACCACCCTCAACTTGTAAATCTGTCGCCAACACCAATAGGTGTGTTCTGGCGTCTGCATATGAGAGCCAGTTTCCCCACTAGGCTTAGCGTGCTACCATATTAAGCGACATCTTCACTTAGGTGAGATTATGGCTAAACGCTAATCTATGAAGAATAAACAAAATCAACTAAGCTGCATTTTTTTTTTAAAGGAGTAAACAAGAAAGCGGTGATGTTACGTGGCTAACAACTACATCATTCGAAGTTAGTCATTGATAAGTAGCTACTTCAGAGAGCTAAAATTAAATATTTTATATACTAATGAATGTTCTGTAATAGTAGTCCCAACAAGCTGTCCAACCGTCAGCAAACAATGGGCTATAAATCAAACTTTTAAAAACGATGAAGTGAGTATTTATAACATGCTGAGGGTTCGAGCGCCTTCTAGAGATTTCGTGATCGTCTTATTTGGGTATATAAGCGAGCCGTACGGCGAGCCACGACAGTTCTAATTTCAAAAGCGAAGTGGAAGCAATAAGCGAAATAAAATAAGAACTACAAGAGGAACATACAATTCTGCAAGTACAGGAGCAATTAGTCTATTTTTTTTTTTTTTTTTTGAGTAGGAATAAATTGTTAACGTGAAACGGCATTTTACTACCCACAGGTACAACAAAATAATTCGTCTTTTAAATCTCAAGGGATTGTTTTTTGTTTGTTTTTTTTAAATGCGTTAATCTCTGGAACTAACTGTCAGATCTGAAAAATGTTCTACAGCCTATTTAGTGAAGAAGGTTACTGACTGTATAATTATCACTATAAGGAGCGGAGCAGTAGCCATGAACGTAAAGCAATCTGGCAAGCTGTAGGCAAGTACGGGAAGTGAGAATAACGATAGGTTACACGAGTGCATCGGCAGCGGCGGCGTGATGGAGTCGGATGAATAGATTTAACACGGATGAAACCGTGAGGCACAGCCTGTAAATATATAATACGATAGTAATAATAAAACATTTGGCATCACTGAACTATTATCAAATACTTTCGTACAATAAGACTGGCCGACTCCCTTCGCTATATTCCAAAGTTAAAAGGATGGTTTGTAATTACGGAGTACTGCCTCGGGGTACTTGCTAGCCATTGTACTCTTTGTGTAAGCTCCTCGTATACCCATTTGTACGAATTCGTAGCACATAGTTAGTTTTAGTTTCTCTTTAGAAGCTGGTGCTAATATTCATTCCTTATAAGGCTTGTAACTATTTGAAACATAGTAGTATAATCTGTATAGTTAACTCCATCAAAAATTGTTCATTGAATATTAAAACGCTATTCTTTATTAAAAATCTTGGACAATCTACCATTTAAAAAAGATCTTGAATTTTAGGGGCTTTTATACAATTCGCATATGTCAGCCCCATCGTAGCAAAAGTAAAGTATACAATACATGTACTAAAATACTAGGCGGCTCTTCAGTGGACCTACTTCGTAATAATATTGAATGAAGACTATCAATATTTGCAGAAAAAGAAAACTGATCCAATAGAGAAAACTCACAATCGATAAGAATCGTTTCCTTAATAATTCACGGAGTTGGTATTGAAACAATATGATACCTACGGATTATTACATTAAATGAAAGTTTATAAGATTAACCAATATTTACATAGAAATCATTTGAAAAACTAGTTAACTATAAACTATAGATAATAATTATTTTTCCTGCTGATATCCTTATAATGAATCTTAGAAACATATAATTAATGATTACAAGTACATTATCTGTTATGTGAATTTCAAGTATTTAAGAAAACCATTTTATACGTATAAATAATAATTTAAAAAGTGGCATATTGAACATAAAAATACCAGTGCAATAATATAACAATGTACAGATAAGCTTTTAAATTTTACAGAATTATATTAATGCAAAGCATAAATAGATTTTGCTGATATAAAAAAATCATTTAAGGAATCCTAACCTGAATAAACAACATGGAAATGATGTGAATTTTACTAATATTTATTTGACCGATGATAACCAGGGCCATTTATTAACTTAACTGGTTGTTATACAGCGGTCCGTACGTTATTTATAAATATATCATAGGTCATCAAATCATCATTCAATGTCTAACATGAAGAATATTTGAACAGACCAAAGATATACGAAAAAGTTGAACAGCGTTCCTTCAAAGCAGTGAATACGTGCTTCCCGAGCCATCATAAATCCATTAAATGTCAACAACTCAGCTCCGCGATTCAATTTACCTTAATGGTATTTGCCCTGAGAAGGGTTCCTTTGATTAGATAAAACGCATTCGGCATCTGCGAAGTAGTACCGTCAGATTGATGACGCAGTGTAAAAGTTACCCTGAGAAATTAGTAGCGATTGTTGATCGTCTCAATTCTTAAAAGGAAAATAGAGGAATAAAGTTGTTGAAGAGCTAAACATTCAATTTCAAGAATGTTAAACGATGTAACTATATAATTTAGATTTTTTCATAAGTACGATGCAGGTGACTTTGGATGGTTTACTAAAATAGAATCGTGAATTCAATTATTTAACTTTAGTTTCTACGTAAACATGATGTTTGAGTGATTAAGCTGAACTTTATTACGGTGTCCCCGTATTGGAGACTAATGTTATAAGTTAAGGAATGTTTGTATGCATTTCATATTTCAATTTAATTTTTATCACTATAGAATGACTTTAATGGGAAACATATTAAAAAACTTGAATTGATCAGAAGTATTCCGTTCTGGTTTTACTTTGTACAGATGAGCATTTGCAAGTGGAAGAAAAGCTAAAATGCGATGATAGTGGCTATTTAGCTATCATTGTCTCAACAGAAACAAGGAGATTCCAGGGATGGTTGACGTCCGGCAGGTGGTAAGTCGTAAAACACTAAGCCGAATCTACGTTCACAATATGTGTCAACCCTATTCAGGTAAGACAAGAGCTAGACGAAAAAGATAGGTTAGCATTTGAGAATAATGTCATCTGATAGTGATAATGTGGCTGCAGATAGTACATGCTACACGCTAGTTTTAAGTAAAGCTTAGCGATAGATTTTTATCTACCAAGATTTTGCGGAAAACTTAAAACTATGCATTTCTATGCGTTTAAAATTGTTAATACTATGTAGGCTGGCCTTAAGGAAAAGCCTTCAAATAAAACTCTATAATCTTAACTATATATATTAATAAAGGAGAATGCTCGTGGATATAATAAGCGTTTTAGGCAATTATGGCTCATTGGTAGTGTGTACGATTTCGCGTCGATTGACGCGAGTTCGACTCCCTACAATGATTCTGAACTTTGGGTGAAGGAAAACATCGTGAGGAAACCATAGCATGGTGGTAGGGCATTTTCTAATAACGTGGCTAGCTACCACGCTCAAGTTGAAAATCTGTCGCCAAGCACCAATAAGTGTGTGTTCCGGCAGCTGCACTTGAGAGCCAGTCTTTCACTAAGGTTTAGCGTGTTATCATCTTGGACTACATCGTCAATTAACATCAGGTGCGATTGTGGCCACTACGCCAAACCTATCAAAATAAAAAGAAAAAAATCTAAGTCAATGGAGTTTAAATAACGTATTTATTAACTAATTTATTACACATATTACGTTAATATTCACACAAATACATACAAAACATTATTATAGAGCCTAGAAGTTACAAAAATAAGGTTAATCGCGTAATTGAAGTGTCACATCGAATAAATCAATAAAGTTAAGTGGGTATATATATTATCGTTACAATTTTGACATCGATATTAGATCCCCTAAAATATCTATTCATAGATGTTATGAAGAAAAACATCGAACGTGTTTTGTTTTAATTGAAGTTGTAATACAATGTTACCGTTATCTTAAGTTTGTTATAAACTTCCATATCTGCCATCGATGTTAAGATTTGAAGAACATTAATTCATCAATCTATTCCGTTTTTTTTATCCACCTCGATCCGTATTTTTTGTCTTTGTTTAGACGTTTAATGAATGGATCAATAATAAGAAAGCGTGATAAACGCCAAAAGCCACAACAAGAATTAGGTCGTAGTACTCCTATTTGACATAAGTAGCACTTAAAATGGACACACAAATCTATATAATATATATAGGGGACTCTATGCTATTAGCCTGTAGCTAGACATAGATGTCACGTGTCATTTTCTAACGGCGACCGGGGAACACATGATTGTTACTGAAATAAAAACTCAAATATATCGAATTGCTCACTTACGAACAGCATTGAGGTCAATTTAGTTATCTCTTTCAATAATTTTATTGCGTCTCTTCCTATTATCTCTGTGACTAGCAATTGACTAAACCACTACTATGACAAAAACCAGTGGCCTCAAGAACAGTTTGACAACCATACATTTATTTTAATTTATCATGGGTATACGTCATATTAATCACACCAACAAAGTGGTAACAAATCTTGAAAAAAAAATGTTTAGGGTACTACATAATTATTGTTTATGAAGACATCGCGATCATTTTTGATAAGGACCACGTATATAAAGAGTAAAACAAAAAAAATTGAAAATCTGTCCAGTAGTTTTTGCGTGATGCGCGCACAACGGCAAACCTCAATCATTTTATTTATAAAAAAAATAAGCGGAATAATTCTATAATTAATACAGTTAAAACAATACAATGGTCCCTGGCGGTGTGGAAAGAGCGTTTTAATTACGCTTATATTTAACTTTCATTTTCTCACAGAGCACACATCGTAACGGTTCCCATTTCCAATGTTTCCCTTCTATACCGTTTTAATTGTTTGCATCGCTACTGTTTACAAACTCATCAAGAGATACCCATTCAGTAGGCTGCAATATTCATTGTATGCGTAAAACCCTGAAGCTGATAGGGAGATGCAATATAACTATACAAAGCGTATAAGCATATGTATTTATACATATATATGGTACATTTATATGGTATATTTATATATATATATATATATATATATATATATATATATATATATATATATATATATATATATATATATATATATATATATATATATATATATATATATATATGGTATATATATATATATGGTATATATATATAATATATATGGTATATTTATATATATACTACATTTATATGGTAGAATAAGCAAAACAACATTTAAAACCAAAAATAGTCAATAAGCTTAGAATTAAATTTCATGTGAGAGACTTGACACAGAGTTCATAAGCCTATATGATATAGGTATAATAAAATAAATTAAGCGAGAAAAAAAACCTATCATGAAATAAAGAAGTATTTTATATATATTAATACTTTTGTACAATTTTTTCCTATTTATAGATCGCAAAAGTTTCTCTCAATGTTTATGATTTTTTTTATTTAGGTTTGGTAATATGACTTGTGTGTAATTATAATCTCAGATGAGGCTACATCGACAGTGAGCGTCATGCTAGCCTAAGAATATAATATCGTTAAATACTGTACCGAGATTCGAAAACTTGATATTATTCTAAGCATATTATTAGATATCTAAAATATTACTCAAGGTTAGTAGAGCTTAAGCAGAAGGCCACAAATCTCATCTGCACGTGGTGCACCGTGCTGAGAAACAAACGAGGAAGTGGCGATTGCAGGGTGGTAGGATTTTTTTAGTCCCCACAATTTAGCTCAGATTTGGAATTCCGAAACATTTTCATTCATTTATCTTCGCCTACTATGGTGGTAGGGTTGGACACAACCTAATTTGGTCGCGGCTAACATGCATCTGGTGAAAAGCCCGCCAGTGTCGTTCGCTTATGCGCGTAGAGTTTCGGTATCAACCCGATGCATATCCAGTATCCATTTACGCAGGCCCTCATGACAGCGAAGATAGACGTTGGATTATAGACATGACGGTGGTTACCACAGTTTTTGTATTGAACTGTATCAAACAGACTTGAAAATTACCGAAGAACACTAAACCAATATGAAATTTTTTTCACAACGTTTTCATTTATTCGACGTTTAATTTCGTCTTTTTAATAAATAACCTTGTTTCATGTTTATCTGTTTACACATCTGATAAAAATTCACAAAGCAACACATCAATAAAGGAATCGAATTAGACCGTCGGTCCATTTGATCAGTTATACGGAATACCCTCACACAGTAAAAGTTAATTTGGCAGACGCCCGAAATTAAGCACCGTTTACAATGTCCGCGAGCGGCGCCAATGATTGATGAGGGTGCGAGTTGTAATCGAGCCGCTAAAATAGCGGGCGTTCCGGTTGTAACAAAGCTTTTATACTAAATACGTGTAAATCCAGTTTACTAGTTACTTTCAACAAATATTAAGTGGCATGAGAAATTATTATAGAAATCATTGTGTGGTTTTATGAAGACACCACGATGCAAGTGAAACTTAAAAAATATATTTAATTTTGATTAAAACTCTGCCATGCGCCTTTCACTTTACCCCTACTCCACGGCCAACCGTAATGCGACATGCGATAGATGAACAAAAAATTTTGGTTAGGGGCGATAGAATAAAAGTTTCATTTTAAAAGTTTTAAAAATATATTGGCTTATTAGTTAAATAACGGTTAATTAAATTAAAACATTGTTTATTTATATATAGTTACATGATTTTTACAAAATAAAAAAAACAGTAAAATGAATTTACATTATTATCACTGATGGCTAACCTCATTATGTTGTTGGCACGCGGTATGAAATTTTTTGAGTTATTTTTGTTTTGTTATGAGATTCAAGTATTAATTCTTACATGCGTACATAAGTACATAGAATTTTTCACCAATATAATCTACATAAAATTATGAGAACGTTATTAAATACGGCATTTTTATGGCTCCAAGCAAAAATAGGCCGTAAACGCTCACGTTAAAGTTTACGACGGCAGCGTTTGACAGACAGTCTGGCAGATGATACATAAACATTATTCGTAATGTGTCATTGGGTTCTGCTTTCATTAACTTTATTTTAGTACTGGCTGTATTATAATACACTTTAAACTTTGCTCTATGGCAACTGCACTTGATAACCAGTCTACTTTAAAGGCTCAAACTGTTTGTTATCATATTTGACCGCGTGAACTCCCGTCACAGGTGAGATTAGATCAATATTGTCATATCATTACATATTTATAAAGTAATATTTTTATAGTAGCACAGATGAAAGTAACGGTGAGAGGTTTTGTCCATCGGTGTATGGTGGTCGCAATCGAGTCTGGTACAGATCTATCACCATGCTAAATTATTGGATATGCATCGACTGATCCCGGAACGCGATACGAATAGGCGTACCACTATAACGGTTGTCACTCCTGGTGTATGGTAGTCGTAAGTCGGTCACAAATATTCGTGTATTGTAATTCTTACTCAAAAGCATTAAAATCTTCTTCACACCGATATAGTATAGTCAAGCCAAGTTCGATAAAGACTAAATGCAAAGAAACCGTTTTAACGACACCACAACTCTTGCAATACTAATTTTGTATTATTAATGGTTACACATTAACCTAACAATAATTGGATATTAATTATTATTACAGTACCTTTTACTCGAATTATTTGCACAACTTGATTATTATAGTGTTATTAGCAAAAATAAAAACGGGTGCAATCGGGGAACTCCCGTCTGGAACGAAGTTACTAAAAAATAAAATAAGTAAAATTTTATTTAATAATCTGTTAGTCCAATTCATAAAGAACACATCGCTGATAGTTTTATTTAAATGTACCATTCAAAATAACTGATAAACCATTGAATTACTGAACGCGCACCTATTTCGTGAGACCACCTTGATGGGCTCGAAGTGCAATATTTTGTAATTTGGCAGCCGCCTGAGGTAGGGTTATACAACCAACCGCACTGGATGCACGTCTGCTCGAGTCTCGATACTCACACGCACACACAAACTCGTATATAATAGAAAGAGGAAGAGAGAGAGAGGAGGGGGCGCATGGAGAGGGCATTACATTTTTATCTTATTGACGATTTCTACGAGTCAAATCCTACTGCAAGCCGCGTTAAGGAACTTCTTTCCAAAAATAGGTTTATTTAATTTTACTCAATAGCTCTACATAATAATGACATCAGTGAAATTGAGGTATTGTACTTAGTTTATTATAATTTTGTAATACGCTTGGGTAAATCTCGGTTAATTTAAACTCTTCAAAACGATTCCAGATTAGCTTAATTGGCTATTTAATTGTTTTCTATATACTTTAAGCTCTCCGAGTGTTCTATATAAATCATGCGAAGCTGTAGAAATTATTTAATTAATAAAGTACGTCCTTGAAGTTGTTGTAAATTAATTCTCGATTACACACTGCCCGAGGTATACGATGAGATGAACAAACCCGGTCTGAATAGGGCTTAAACTGATATTGCATGAAATCAGTAACAAGCGTGGTATTATATAGAAAGGGTTGTAAAGATTTAGCTTATAGAAAAATAAGAAATTTTATAAAAATATGAAGCGTCATAGGACGTCTAGTAGATAAATGTGAAACATCTAAATTTAATCATATTTTTATTTAAAATGTGTATAAATATAGACGAAGAAAAATAGTCAAATAGCTAATTATACAACAAAATATGAATGTTATTTTAATTTTATAAAAAAAGGTGTGTGGCGATTCACACACGACAGAAGTGAAACTTCATTTTAAAAGATATTTTATATTTTATTTAAACAGTGTGCAATATACATACACGCCGACATTTCTCTCTCGCTCTGGCTCACACAAAGAGGAGAGACCGATAATGTGCGTTAAACGTTTAACATTTAACGTTTAACGAGTGGAAGTCGCATAAGAAGTTCCACTTCAATAAAAATAAAACATATTTTATTGACGTGTTATAAGTTAAATTTAGTTCAACAGCATTGTTAAATTATATTTACGAATTACCTGTAAAGTTAGCACACGTTAGCTTATGTAAAGTAGTGTGAAAGACGTTCAGTATAAACGTAGAGAGGGGAGCGCCGAGTCGGAAAGAGCCGAGTAATCGCGACGTTAGACGAATGGCACGTAGCAACATCCCATAAGAACGTTTTTACTACCGTATAAACGCGCCATAAGATGTTTCACGTTTCAAAAATCTATATTTTCTCATTTGATATATCTGTCAGTATAAGGGAAGGAACAATTTATATGACTGAGACTCAAAATACATACATACATACATTCATAAATCACGCCTCTTTCCCAACGGGGTACCACGTCCTTCCACTTGCTACGATCCTGACATACATCTTTCGCTTCCTCAACATTCATAAAACTTTTTATGCATGCTCGCCGGTTTAGAGTACTCTTGACCTGACCTTTCTTAAAAACGACCCCGATTTGATGGTGGAACGTTCGTCTAGGCCTTCCTCTTCCAACGTTTCCATTCACACTCATCTTATAAATCTGTCTAGTCATTTTTCTTTCACTCATCCTCTCTACATACCCAAATTATCCTTCTCAATACGTATCACTATATCAAAAAAAAAACAATACCAAATAATCTAGAAGGTACTTGAATTTTAGATAATAATTCCATATTCAAAAATTAATTTCCCAAGTCTAATCAATCCAACGAAAGCAAACGCAGAATAGGCAATTAGAACAACGTACGTCGACGAAATTAATTTCATATTATCATTAACTGAATAGATATTTTCCTTTGATGTAGCAAGTCATAATTTGGAGTATTATTCAAGTTATAAGGGAATGTATATCATTTTTTTTATAATTTCTTATAAAATTAGTGTTTGGCTACAATCTCAACTGATCTTAAGAGACAATGTTGCCCAAGATGGTAACACGCTAAGCCTAGTGGAGGGACTGGCTCTCAAGTTCAACTGCTGGAACATACCTATTGGTGCTTAGCAACAGATTTCTAACTTGAGGGAGGTAGCTAGCCAGGCGGATATTAGAAATAGTCCTACCACCATGCTATGGTTACATCACGATGTTATCCTTCACCGAAAGCTCAGTCTCATTTTAGAGTTTCGAACTCACGTCGATCGACGCGGTGTCCGTACATACTACCATGGAGCCATCAAGCTTTAGCTAAAAAAACAAATGTGTAGATTTTACATAAATATTAATAAAGAAAGAAAAAATATAAAAGAAAATTTTGTTGTTCTCCACTGGCGTAAAATATGTGCTTTAGATAGAATCAATAGTTGCTTTGTAAACCGAACAGTTCGGTTTTCCTTTTAAATGGTAAACAACTATCAGTTTGGCCGTTAAAACACAATAAATCGCTGTTTCACGGCCCACTTAACGAATGAACTGAAAAACTTATCTGAACTCTTAAGGGTCCTGTAATGTTGTGAAGAAAAGCGATAAAATGTATTTTAATATTAATCAGACTTTACATTACCATCATTATAAATTATATCAGCTAGTAAGTGTCTTACAGCTGAGCTAAGGTTTCTCCCCGAGGGATGGCACAGGCTTAATCACTACGTCAGCCTAAGACTTATCGGTAATTTCAAAATCCGAGAAATCTATCGAGAAGTTCTATAGTTTTCCCACAAACCCACTGTATACTGTATGTACTAAAATGACATTTCTCAAGTATTCAGATTTCCTCACGATGTTTTCTTCACCGTCAGCCGATGGTGCTATCAATTCAAATCAGTAAATGAGCGCGAATTCCGAAAAATTCGTCAGTATATGCCGGGACTAGAAGCTGAGAACATCGAATCTATATTCCGCCGATAAAACTAATAAGAGTCAAAATTATCGTATCAAGCGAACTGGAAAGCTGTAAGCAACTACGTTAAGTGAAAAAAAATGCTATAAATATTTAGTACGATTTTTTGTACCGAATTTTTTTCAAACACTTTTGCCGATTGTTGTACTTAAACCGCATATAAAGAGGCATATCGATGGGGTTAGTTCCCCTAATGTTGGCATAAATAATCATGTCGAGATCTTATCAAGTGAAAATACGATGGTGCTCTGGGAAATAGTTTCACCCACACTCCCACTACAGGTCGAGTGGGAATTTTAATTAGGGACGTTTTCATAGTAGAAAAATGCACCGACGCTTTTACGAGCGTTTAAAGTTAAGCGTGCAGAAATGCAAGCGAGATAGTTTTATTCGGTCGATTCTACGTTTTACTAGTATTTTTTTCCTTTTAATCATACCATTTAGATGTACTTATTTACATAAATTTATTTTGTACCATTTACATTTTAATTGATATAAAAAACTTACGACCTATCGTAATGTTTGATTTTTGCAACGAAAATACAAAGGAAAGCTTTATTACTCTTGTTATTTTTTACAATCCTCTTGGAAGATAGATAAATATTGTCTGATCCCTAAAACGCAACAAACCAAAAGAGAGTCATTGTTTTTTTTATCGTTATAGGTTTTTGGTGTATTGGCCACAGCCTCACCTGATGTTAAGTGACGATGTGGCCCAAGATGGTAACACGCAAAACCTAGTGACTAAGACTACTAAAACTAAGACTAAAATTAAGACTGGTTCTCAAGTGCAGCTGCCGGAACACACCTATTGTTGCTTGGCGACAGATTTTCAACTTGAGGGTGGTAGCTAGCCAGGCGGGCATTAGAAAAAGTCGTACCACCATGCTATGGTTTCCTCACGATGTTTTCACCGAAAACTCAGGCTCATTGTAGGGATTCGAACTCACGTCAATCGATGCGAAGTCATACTCACTACCGCTGAGCCATCATTGCTTCAAAATTGTGACGGTTTTATCTTCTTTTTGAACAGAAGAGACCCGAAACTGTTACTGGCGATTATTCTGACTTATACAAGTGCTTATCCTTATGTTGTTGACGACGAGATGTCCTAAGGATTTTTAGATGTTCGAAGACAAAAAAAAAAGAATCTTCTATTTTCTTTATTTTACAACTTAAATCACAGTGGTCTACTTCAATCTACTTTAAACAACAACTAAGTATAAATAAGTATGAACCAAAATTGAAAGAACAAATGAACGTCGAACTACGGCGGCTTCATTTATATATAGGGTTTCGGTATTGCGCAGTGTATACGCGAATTTTTCTAGAATATTTCGCAATAACTTGTTTTCATTGCACAATGTTTTGTTTTTATTGCGTCAGCTTAATGACGTTGTATTCTAATTAAAAATGCATAGTTGCAATTTTAACTACGCTACAATATTTATATTATAGAACTCAACGTCTCTCTGTCCATTTGCGAAAACAACTAATCCGATTTACATGGTTTTTCCTTTAATTCATAGATATGTTATCTGGCCGGGTTATAGGATACATTTTGTTACATGTAGTAATATATGATATAAGCAGTGACGATAATGGTTAATCAAATACGAAATAAGAAAAATACGTTTTTGGGGCGATTAAATGCCTTACAAACCATACGGAATATATCAATTTAACATTCTACATAATTGTAGATCTGAAAAAGACCAACAAAAAAGTCAACGATAACATATATCTATCTTGTAAGGATCACCCACAATAAGCATTTTTGAGGCAGTAAAATTCTCGCGTGCACAACTACTCTATAATACTTTCAAAATCGTTTTTTTTTTACTAGCTCGGAAAATGCCTACAACACGAAATGGTAAGTACGGTACAGTTCACATACAACGGCGACTTTCGGTGACACAAATTTCATTGGCAGTCATTGATCTAATGCCGGCCTGTTGAAATGCCTCTTCACGTCTCGTTTCAAGGACCCAATATTATAGGAAGAAGGGAACACGTTGGCATAGTTGGCATTGGTATTCCACATCTACACTGTACGGCAAAGGTAAGAGTTAAGCGAACTTTGTTGTTCTTTGCCATGCGCTACCGTGCAACTATGGCTCTGTAGACCAGACCCGCATGGTTACGTTGGTAGTAGAAGGGAGGTGATTAGATAATGATTGTGTTTTACACAAAATACTTCATTTATCATACATTGTTCCTTTAATAGCAGCGACATGAAATTCAAGACATGCTACCAATTTAGCGAATGTCACGTTTTCTTATATAAATGAGATGAAATAAAGCACCCTAAAGAAATTAGCGTCTCATTAGTAACTTTTCAACCCTTTTTACATTTCACTACGCGAAAATTGCTCAGACCAAATTGTTGATCTAAGTTCCTTAGAATCTTTTGCTATTTAAATAAGTCATTATGAAACATTTTATGATATTATATTTTCAGAGGCAATGATGAGTAACAAGAAATATTATTGAGAGCTAAAGCCCACACAATATTTTACTACACATGGACCATCACAACATTTTTATTTCTACCGTAAAGCATCAGTACTAAGGCTGTCATTCATCTCGATATATCGGAACTGTCACCGTCATTACGCCCTCTGTCCCAACACGGACAAAACACTATCACGTCACGTCTTTTCCGCGCCGTCACAGTATTTTCAAAGTTCGAGCCATATTAAACTACCGCGCTAGGGAAGGAGGAAAATAGTTTAAACATTTTAATTTTCAGTGAAGGAAAAACAACGTGTTGAAACCATAGCATGGTGGTAGGGTATTTTCTAATGTTGACTAGGTTCGCTATGTACGACACTCAAGTTGAAAATCTGTCGCTAAGCACCTATAGGTGTTCATAGTCACTTAACATCAGATTAAATTGTAGTCAAAGGCTAGAGATATAAAAAACGTAAAAGGAATTTTAAAATCGGACTTTTAGTTCCTGAGATTAACTAATTCGTTATCACTATACTACGATATAAACTAGCTGGTACTCGTGAATTCGTTCACGTGAATATATTTTTTATGTATTTTACGGGAAATCCATATCTTACCTAGATTAAAAGTGGACTGTTTATTATTTTATTATAATTACTAGCTATGCCTGCGGCTCCGCTCGCGTGGACTACAGAATGCTGTTGGTCGAATGCACGCGCGAATCGTGCTGCCCCCGCTCAAAAGACGGAAGAAAATAATGTTTATTGTGGGTGATCCTTAGAAGATAGATATACGAGTATATGCTATTGCTATTTTCTTTTTATAGGTCTTTATAAGTTTTTCAATTATGTAGAACATTAATTTGATATATCTCGTATGATTTACTCAGCGTAATAAGCCATTTAATCGCCCCAAATGAGTTTTTTCCGAATTGATTCACCATTATCATCACTGCTTATTTCGTATGTTACTTTGTCTTACAAAAGATATCCTATAAACTGGCCAGATAACATAGCTGCTTATCGTCTATGTAAAATCATAATTTAATGTATCTAGAGATCCTTGTTAGGGTTAACTTCTACATTAATCTGAAAAGAACATTCAAATTGGTACAGTAGTTTTCAAATGGTGCGCGATCTAACACAGAAACATTAAGATTTTATTATGTTAATAGCTGACCACTACACTTTGTATGGTAATTGTGTACGGTAAAGGTACAACGTGGCCGAGACGGACAGTGTGACATCAATCAGGAACAGTGTTTATTGTAGTTGACTTAATAACCGAGGTCTTCACGATCCGATATAATAGCTCGAGCTAGAATGTTACTATTCCACCGCTGAAGTAAGAAGGCCCGTGCAAATGAGCACTCGCTTGACGGATGCACGACATTTGTTTGTGCCTAGTTTGTTAACCCCTGCGGCACGCGAAAACCCGAAAACAGCTGGCGGATTCAACCTTATTAAATGGGTAATTTCCAGCTCATGATAATAACATTGCTGTTAATTTTTATTCAACTCACTTCAAGAGCGAAGTGATGTGGAAGGAATTAGTGTCAATAGCAAAATAATGAGGTTCTTATCATCCAATGAGTAAATTAAATAAAAATGTTTTTTTTTTTAAATAACTTGATACTCCATAAATAATAGTTTCCTTCTTCGTGGTTAATAATCCTTACAATAAGAACAATACGAAAATATATCTATACTAATAATACATTAAGTCGCAAGAGATTTGTTTTAAGTTTGTATGTTTGAACGCGCTAATCTCTGGTACTACCAATCAGATTTGAAATAAAATATTACAGTTGTATAGCCTATTTCTTAAGGAAGTTTATAAGCTATATAGTTTCATTCTATGATCCTAAGAAACGAAGCAGTTACCACGAACGTCAAGCAATCTGGCAAGCTGTAGTAAATACACGAAGTTAGAAAAACGATAGGTTAGTCGGGTGCGTTTTAATGCGGCTCGATGGAAAGTTAATCGAATAACTTGAATACGGGTGAATCCGTGGGTCGCCAGTAACATATAAATAAAATACTAGCAGCGCCCCACGTATTAAACTGCCTATAATTAAAAAGAAATCACTGATTGATGATTTATAATACTTCAGTATAGATAGTATTTTTATCAGGCAGCCAAGGTTATGCGTCACAACTCACACGGCTCGTTAGCGCCACTACACCTATAGTCATAGATCCGAGCCGATTGTTGAATTATTTTAATTTTACATTATCGCCCATTCTATTCGTCCAAATAACCTATTATAAAAGGCAAAATTTATCTATATTAAAATTGTATTGATGATAAATTAACTTTCGTTCGTAAGATTAATATGTCATGCCTAATAGTAACGCTCATAAATCACTTTTCAATATTCAATAAAATTTTGTCACAAAACACCTTATTGTGGCTTATGTATAAGATATAGGCATATGATATCGCGAATTTTTTCTAGATGTACTTAGGAGCAATATTTTGTTAAACATTATATTTACGTATCACTAACCATTACGCCAGCACACGCGGATAAAGCAGTTAGGGCGCGTTATTTCTTCTGACTTACTTACAAAAATCAATATTTAAGGCTAGCTGAGAGATGTACCCTAATACTACTCATCGTGAATCTAGTTATCATATAAAAAATATTTTTTCGAATCCGACCGGTAGTTTCAGAAATTATCGTGTTTAATCAAACAAACAATGAAACAAAAAAATATTCCGTTTTATTATATTAGTATATAGATAGTATAGATTCAATATTCATAATAAACCTATGTCTAATCCAAGATCTCAAGTAAAACCTTTCAATTACAATGCTATTCAAGAGGAGATTGTGCGGTAGACCCAATTTAAGTGAATGAATAAACAAACGGAAGGGAGGCGTGTTTTAAACAACAGAACATCAGGAATTCATTACGATTCCGCGTTTCTAATCATCAGTCAGATGCAGAGTGAGCTTGATAATAGAGAATTAAAGGGGATAAAAATTTGGATGCGGTAAATTTTTAATAATATTATATATTTTAACTCGAACGTTGTTCACTTTTGCTCTTTGTTATTCAATGAGTATAGTAACAGTACATATTCATTTTTTTTTATTTAATTCATGCCGGCCCGGCGAAGCTATTCTGTCAGTTCCAATAGTTAATAACACGATAAAAACGCCACCTATACCAAATTTTATTTCCTGAATACTTTTACAGGACCATAACGAACAAGACGAAAAAAAAGCATTACGCATATGCGTTCAAATCGTGAGTAATTATATCGAGTTCATTAACAAATACAAAAGAAAAAAAAATGTCATAACATTTTAAAAGAAGAACTAGCCATATCGGTCCAAGTGTTTTTTAAGTGATACGCTTACCAACGAATAACATTTGTCACGTTGTAAAATTCGTGCCGTTTCCTATTAATATTATTACCATAAATAAATAACAATTCAACCTTTTAAAATTACTCAATACAAGATTAAATAGTATGATGACAGCACAAAAGAAAAATTTGGTACTATTTTTTTCCACTTGACTGTATGATGGGTTATAAAATTAATACCTTGGCCTCCTTTTGCGGCCAGTAGGAAGGGAAATCTTAGTCTCAGCTATTGTCATTCGAACTTAATATTCTTTCTCGTAGTGAATAAGACCCTTTGTAATTATATTCGGGCGAGGTGCTCATTTTATCGCCATTGCAAGCAGCATAAAATAGCTCGGTCCAGACGTGCCGCTCTTTTTCTTTCCTGCTGAGTGGACGCACTATCAACCTCAGTCGTAGTCCGGATTGTTACTAATTAAACATGCAACAACCTGAACCTGCTCAAGATTATCTTCATAAAACTGTGAGTAACTTTAGTTCTTTTTCAAGCTTCACCTCATTAGCGCTGCCGGTGACTAGAACCTCGGTAAGGTTATTACTATTATTGTAGATATAAGCTCACTTTTTTTGTCGTGGTATTGCGACCTGTCATGGTCATACACGCCACGTGTCTATGTGATCTCTGAACCTAACTCACGACCTCTCACGTCCACTGTTATCCCTTACTTTAAAAAAATAATTAGCAAATGTATTAGTTGGAAATTTTAGAGATTAAGCCAACCATTTGTTGACTTCTTGTATAGTAGATTTTGATTTTAATAAAGAATCCAGCCTTTTACGAGTCTATCTTACAAAAAAACTTTATCATGCCATCGTGGACGCCTTACAGACGCATTACAGATCAAGTTGGAAATCTGTCACCAATAGGTGTGTTACGGTAGCACCACATGAGAGCCAGTCTTCCTCTAGGTTTAATGTATTATCATCTTGGGCTACAGCTTCACTTAACATCAGGTGAGATTGTAGCCACTACGCCCAAACCTACAACGATAAAAACTGAATGGTACTTACAGAGATTAACGAATTCAATCAAAACTCTTGATCTTTATTATATTAGTACAGATTTACTTATCCAACAACATAGAAAATTTATATTTCAATGGAAACCTATATTAAAAAATACCTCCATTTGTCTCCTAAAGTATTCCCATTCACCGGCCGCATCTATAAGATTTTATCGTACGTTTTAAAGAAACAAAAGGAGCATTCAGTCGGGCTCTCAGGAGGAGAACGAATTGAAATATCAGAATCGCACAATACCGAACGCGATTCTGAGATTTGCGCTCAGGCTGAGCGCTGAGCCTAACGCTTGAGTGCCACTCGTAGCGAGAGGGTTAAGTGGCTATTATTTAAATGTGGTTATGTAAAATGTATAGAGACCGAAAATCTTGTCACAAGCTGACAATTTTCATTGTGCTTTTGTTAATCATCATATTGTATGTATGTATTAAATAGATTTGTACCAAAATCACCATATTCACCTAGCAGTAACTTATTTGAAAAATTTAACATTTAAATATGTGCCATATTTGTTAAACTAAAATATATCTTTCTAAAACGATCAAAGTGTTAATAAAGAAGTTCTGTTGAGATGAATAACAACATAATTACATTTCATAAAGTATAACATTATTTCAATATTCTGTCGACAGAAAATTACTAATATATTTTCTAGAAAACTTTCTCATACTTACAAAACATTAAATGGTATCATAAAAGATATGCAAAGAACTTTAATAAACTATATTTAGGGCGAATAGTATTCGTAATATAACGAAAATAATGTGTTTAATATCATATGCTCACATTTTTAATAAAATATAGTCGTTTATACTCTTGTTTACTTAGTATCTTCATTTTAACGAAATTCATCTATTCCCTTTTTCTCCAATGTACATTTTAATATCTGGAAATAATTTATGAGATATAACAAGTAGATCGAATATTTTAAAAATAACAACAAGTGCAAACAAAACTGTTTTTTGCTTTATGATCGAAAACAGTTTGATGCTCGTTATTATTAAAGTATAAAATGTTCACATTTATATCGTTACGAAAAACTAACTATACCTGATATTTACCACGTTAATTCTATTGTCGAATATTGTAAAATAAATAAATTAGAATCAATAAACTCATTCGAACAATAGCTATCGGAGTGCAGTTTAATTACGCACTATCGTAAAGTGGAGACATGTAACCGATAAACGCACGTTAATATCTAAATATTGCCCCACAAATTACCGTAATTGTTTCTCTGTTAATAACCCAGTGACACGATACCGCGGTACACTTTTTAGGGTTAATAGTTGAATTTATGGACGCATAAACGTCATTAGTTTTGTAACCCGTAATATTTGAAGTTGAAGCTTTTATGAAAATAAAAATACAATTTATTCTAAGTTTATTCCTAAAATATAAACACAACTAAAATAATTTAAACCGTTTTTATTTTTAATCTTACTGAAAACTGTTATTATTCAGAACTATAATCACAAAATAATTGATAAATATTTTTTATGGATTGTGCAAATACTACTAATTTTCAATATTGAACGAAACTCAATTTAACAACCAAAATAATACTATAAACTAAAAAAAGCTCAATAATAAATACCTCATAAGTCCCGTAGAAAGAGAAATATAGACAACAATTAATATAATTCAAAACACAGTGAAACGACACAGTCACGCGATTTGTAGGAACGTTTCATTGAGTTTTCCTATTGAATTAAGTATTTTATTGTCTTTTATTAATAGAAGCGTATTAAAGTAATAAATCAAAGAGCAGAAATTATAAACGTTAAAGCCTCACACATAAAAAAGCAGTACGTTCCCTTCTTTCGACAACATGGTCCTTGAAACATAACGTGAAGAGAATTTTGTGCAGGCCGGCATGACAGCGCTGTTGTTAAATTGAACTGTGCTTATCACTGTTAAAAATTTCTATGATAATATTACAAAAAATGTATCTGAAACTGATAGGTAATTAATCGATTTTATATCTTAAGCCACGTCGAGACGTATGTAGAACATTAGATGCGTTATTTTATGCATTTCTTTCTTTATAGCACGGCAAAGCGCCTCATCGCAAGCTCAGTAGAACCTACAAACAGTGACGTCCGCCGAGAGATCAACAATCAATAGGCGACTTGCCTCGTATCAAATTTGGCGCTATAAATAAATATTCTCTGTAGTATTTGACTTAAGAAACCAATATTTATTGATTTCAGATATTAAAAGTGTAAGATGACTATATAATTTCAATGTAAACGTTATTTTATTCATTTTTAATTTTGAACTCTGAAAACGCCGTCAGCCATATTAGTCTGTATATTATCTTTGCTGTATCATAAGGGTTGTAAACAAACATTTGACATTCAGCAAACGTTGTAAAAAGCTCAATACTTTTTATTGAAATGATAACGTTTGCTAAACGTCAAATGTTTGTTTTCGACCAACAAGGATTTCGACGTCACAGGAAAGATAATATATAGACTAAAATGGCTGACAGCGTTTTCGCCTGTTTATGAAAAGTAAACTTAGCGGTTTTCTAGGTCGTAAAAATATGGTAATCTTTTTTTTCCTCTAATCTGATAATAATGGATAATTTAGGACCTACTTTAAAAAATAAAACTATCCTAATCACCGCTGTTATGGCGGTCTGCGTAAATATAAACTGGATATGTTCCGTTTGATTGCAAAACGTGACACGAATTAGCGAATCACTATGAAGGGGCTTTTCACGATATGCACGGTGATAACGATCCAGTCGGACTGAAAAGCATTACCATTCCGCTATTGCTATTTCTTCGTTCATTACTCAGCAGCTTGCCACACGTGCAAGTGATGTTGGTATGAGTCTTTCAAGTCTTAAGATGTTATTTGACCAACCAAATTTACACTCCAACCAAGATGAACAAGAAAAATAAAAAGGTTTTATTATATTTCTAAAGAACTCGTAGGTGGCGGGTCACGTTACGAACCCGTCACACTTAAGTACAGTAAAACTTTGAAAATAAGCTTTTAAAACTTGAAGTTACAATATTAATTTAAACTTTATAACTAGTGCAAGCATTGTACTTCTCGTGAGTTAACCCCGACTCGCGCTGTGCTGTTCACGAACTTAACCCAAGAACAGCAATCTCGACTCGAACTGACTTATGTATAATGTAAGGACCATGATTTATAAGTTCGATTTATTTAACATGAATTTACTTTGATACTGCTCTTATTGTGGAAGACGGAAGTGGTGCAGGAAATCGGGATGAGTAAGTAGGGATAAGTATTTTCTAGGATTTCTTTCACCCACAAGTTGAAAATCAGCCGCCAAGCCCATGTCATATCTAGTGATTCTGAATACCCGGTAAGAACAGACGTTTGGCCTTATGCGGTTTTATTTTTGTGACTGCTCTACGTGAGATTATTTTATCAAGATGGAATTACAACGCTGCATTTAAAAAAACTACACAATCAATCTAAAGTAATGCTTTAGCGTGTTTTTATTCAATTATATTGAATAACATAGAATATTCAATTAATTAAGTTTCATTTCGACGGCGTGTAAAGATAAGACGCACAAGTTTTTTTCTATATAGTAGATTTTTGATTAGCATTTTAATAAAGATAAGAATACTATATATATATATTAAATATATAATTAATCAATAGATATCTGTACCAGTTGCAATAACATGCATAAACTATTGATCTTAAGATATAGAGTATCATCTCAATATTGTGTATATCCGTGCACACCCGCCGCCCCGCGTCCCGCAAGCCATCAGGAGGGTCGCGCTTACAGCGGTCGGTCTGTAGTAGAGGATAAAGTTGAAAGCCGCGTGCGCATCATGTGACGGATATGTGACATAATGAAGCTAGCCATTAATGATAATAATGTGAATTCATTTTACTTTGTTTTAATTTTGTAAAAATAATTTAACGATGTATAAATAAACATTATATTTAATCAATTTAAAATAATATTTACATATTTAAAGTGAGTAAAATGAATTCAAATTATTATCATTGATGGTGGATTTTATCGTGTTGTTGACACGTGGGATGTTTTTTTAATGTACTTACATTAGTACCACCATTTTTTTCGTCTAGCAGCCTGTGTGGTAAAGAACAAGCGATTTAAAAATATAGTTCTTGGTTCTCGCGCACCTCACTGATGTTCAATGTACAATATAACGCATCGCTTTAATTCTTCACCACCACACTTCACCGTAGAATTTGTACTTATGTACGCATCACGAAGATCTTGGATACCCGGGGAGCTAGACTACGTATAAGTAGTGCTCGGTGATAACAAATTCCAATACCAGTTACTATTTATCTTCAATTAACCTATAGTCAAGACATTGTTTTTGGTTTGTTTGAACACGCTAATTTCTTCAGTCAGATTTGAAAATATACGTTTTCATATTATAGACTACTTATTGAAAATGGTTATAGACTATATAACTTCACGCTAGGACTCTAAGGAGCTGAGCATTAACCATGAACCTCAAGCAATCTGGCAAGATGTAAGCAAGTACGGAAACGATACGGAACGGAAACGATAGTCTGGCTACATGGGTACGTGAGCCGAGCGGATAATTTAGTCTAATTAATTTGAATAGCTAGTCTTGTTATCAAAAGCACACAATCCTTTTACGTCTTACTGTTAAATAATGAAAAATATTTGTTATAAATTTAATTTAATAGTATCTTTTCTTCATTATGTTTATCTTATTCTTATAAACTTAAACGTTAATAATTTTAAGCTAAACGAGTCTCTCTGAATTTAACCCTTAGACACAAACATCTAAAGATAAACGGGGTTACGTTTTACATAGCACTTTGTAAAGAACAAAGGGATGAAATTACTTTGCGAGAAAGTTTAATTGTGTTACTAGACGCTGCGTTGCTGAGCCGTGTCTACTCGAACAAATTATTAACAGACATAAAACACACTGATCTTATAAAAATATACGTTTTAGACAAACTCAGTTTAATCTAGTACAAAATAGTATATTATCATTAATTTTTTCATAATACTATTTATGCAGCATTTAAGCATTTTAGGGTGGATTATAACTAGTGTTGTCTAGATGCAGTAATGACGACGATAACATACATTTGTGTAACTTAATTTGGAATCGAATGGCTCGTACAAGATTATTTACAATTTTTTTATGATTATTAAACGACTACTTGAAACGATTATGGCTCAGTAATTGCGTGTTTATGCACCATTTAAGTTCAAACCCTACAATGAGCATAAGATTTTCTAGTGAAGGAAAACATCGTTATACAGACATAGAGCATATTGTTAACTACTACTAATACCCGCTTGGCTACCTATCACTCTCGACTTGAAAACCTATCGCCAGGTGTGTTCCGGTAACTGTAGGTACTTGAAGGCCAGTCTACTATAGCTTAGGGTTTTGCAATCTTAGGCCATATCATCACTTAACATCAAATGAGGTTATAATCAAATGCTAAATCTATAAAATGTAAAAAAATCGGCGTGTGACTAATTTGGGGACATACACGGACGTGTATTTTACGTATATGTCCCCTTTAATGTCCGCTCGGACGCTTATTTACATTCCCGATAACGCTTCACTGTATCATATAGTGTTATCTAGGCTGTTGAGAAGCCCAGTCGTACCGTATTTGTAGATATTTATATTTGGCTTTTTGACGAGTATAGGACGATATTATAATAAGTTTTCTTAATTTTTAACTTTAACACCATGTACATTCACAATTAACGTTCAAATTAACGTTTTGCATACGCAATCGATAAATCTCGCCGAGAGCTGTCATAATACTCCAAGCTGGAGACGACTTCAAGACAAAATTTACACAAAATAGACTTTATATAACGCGGCGAAACAACATCAAAATGCCGTACATAACGAATTTAAGATCCTTTTACTAGAGAAAGTTTAAATGATAGATATATAACTGCAATGCCAAACTGTATCTCCCGATTTTGTTGTCATCACTTTATTGAATTCACATCAAAATAAAAATCTGATGTTTTTATATCACTGTTACTAAAGACGTATATTTATCAACAAAATTCCAGGCTAACTAATAAAAAATAAACGCGAGGTGTTTCCCGTCCCGACCCTCGCATCTGTCGCATTCCCTGATAAGGATTCCGCAGACAATGAGTGATGTTGGGCGGAGACAGAGCATGTCGCACGAGCTTATCTCGACAGGTTTTTACTGAGCATCTCACTGGATTAACGGAGACATACCTATATTTTTTATACATACCAGTTAAGTTTAACCTATGAGTTATCATGTAAGTTATGAATTGAGTGATAAGCCTGTCACAGTGAGACTTTTTTGATTTGTCTCGTTTTGGGATCAGCCAGTGAATATCCAGCAGCCGACAAAATTACAGTCATGGGCATGTCAACTACGACTGCAAAAACTGCCTCTGCCAATTTAAAAGTAAAATAAGTTTAAATATTTAATAAAACAAAAACACGCTTTAATTATGCACTAAAAATTATAAAACTTTTTAGTTTTATAATAACATCTCGTTACCAAGACCAATGTATTTGATTTGTCAAAACGAATAATATGAGCCTAAACTGGAGGGGTTTACTAGTAGCCACTGAAGTGTTCCAGTATCCACCTCCTGGCTCTAGACTCTATCATCACATCAGCTCCAGATACCAAATTATAGTGTTGTCATCCGAACTACATATACATAAAAAGTTTCATTTATATCGAAATGTAAAATATGTAAATGTAAATCGAAAATTAGAAGTAGGTTAAAATTGACTTGTAAGATTTTATTACACTGTTAGTTAGTTACAAGTGAAGCTAATAAAATAAGGAGTGTGTGTTACATATTCAAAACTTAAATCGAGTTATTCTAACATTTACGAATAATTAGATTTTTAATTAAAATTAATTAAACAATAATGCGAATTATTCAGAAACTCGATTTCCGATTCGATTCGATTCCACTGCTAATCGTACACCCTTAAAGTAATATAAATATCTTATGATTATGTGCCAGTAAGTCGACAGCGTGGTCATAACACGGTAACTGTAACTTTTTTATTAGAGCCGTTACTTTGCCGTGCTACCATAAAAAACTATTAAAAAAAACGAGCAATATCCGAATGATAAAATTTTCCGAAAAGTCAATTTGGGCAACAGGAGAAAATAACATAAACCGTGGTCAGTTATCGGACGTAGGTAATGGGGTCGTAATTAAGACCGGAAACGGATACGGAGATAACGCACGACGCACAAACAACCGGCTATTACTTTTATATATTACTGACAATAATACATGATACACACTAAATAATCCTTACAAAAAATTTCATTAATAGTTATAACGCCATTTACCTGCTGTCCTTGTTTTAATATTTATCAATACGTATGATATCCAAGTAGTAAACCATTATATTCTAAGTTCAGAAGTAGGTATTGGCAAAGATAAAGTATCATTCCATGCTTGACCTCAAAGTGTGCTGTAACATTTTTTTTTTCAAAAAAAGTACTAACAACGCACCCTAATAGTCGGTACCAATCCTGGCTGACAAATATTTTCGCAACAATAAGATATCAATTACATTAAGCATTAAGAAGTAATAACGAGGCGTAATGATCAGAACTGCGAAAGAAAAAAAAGAAGGATATATTTATTTTAAGCCACAAAATGAAAATCACTGCCACTCAGAATACACTGCAGGTACGCTGTTGCTCTATCGCGCTGGTTTTCAGTGACGTCACGTTTGTATGAAGCAGTGACTGAGACGCATACTACTGAATACTGAATATACTAATGCATAAAGATAGTAATATAAGAAAAAATGTAGAAAAATGTAATACAACAAGGTTACCCTATCTGCTCCACAGTTGTTTGAAAATATTTTCGCCAAACAGGAAAATGTTATGAAACAAAATGTAAAAACCATTCTAAATGTGTTTGCATAAAATTAGATTAGATTTAATAAATACCAAACTATTTTCACTACTACGTTTTCTACAAACACAAAAGAGAAAACACCCAAACTATAGAATCAAAACTTGTTAGTCCTCAAATTTTAACGCAAATTTACCGATTGCAAAATTAAGCCGATAAAATATAAATTTGTTATTGGTGATTTCAATGATGCAAAAATTATATTTTATGTAAAAGTTCTAACTGAAAAGAAAAATAAATCATTCAAGAAACCACAAAGGTGGACGCGACCGCAGCGAGTTTCAAAATAAAAAGTTTAAAAACAACAAAGGACTAAGTTACCGCAGATGTATAGAGAAACTTCCGCTTAAAAGTTGTGGAAAAGATGATAAACACTTGCACCATAGAAAAAAAAAGTTTTCGTTCAAATGTGATTCATTTACGTACATTAAAATAAATACTTTTTACAAATAGTAAAATATAGATTTGTAAATATTACTTATAACAAAAATAATATAATAAATTAAAATAGACTATTTTCCGCCAAATTACATTACAGCATTATTATTTTTTACTTATGCATTTATAAAGAACTATTAATATACAAATTTATTATCTTATTTTTATTGTCTTGTATCTTATTAGACACTTATTTAGAAAGTAATTACAGTTTATATTGTATTCGTAGATCTGGCCAAGGCTTTCGACACTGTTTCGACCCCAATTCTACTTCAAAATCTAGGCATTCGAGGTTTCCGTTGCTTTAGTTTAAAAGTTATCTTTTTAACCACAATTTGTCAGGGTGGCTTCAAGCAAGTGCTACAGAACCAATAAAATTTGGCGTACCACAGGGTAGTTAGTATTCTTGGCCCAACCCTCTTCATAGTCTATATGAATAATATCATGAACCTCCAAATTGAAAACGCTGTAAAAATCTGTTATGCCGATCGGTTAAGCAAAAAACTAATTATTAAATTTCTTCTATCTTTAAACTATGCTGAAACAAAGACTATCCTAGCAAAAGTAACCTAACTTATTTGTTTTTAAGTTTCATTTGTATAACATTTTGTTTAATTTTCTTTTGTACCATTTTGTTTTCTATAATATTAAGTACCTTTTAATCTCTGTATTGTAATGTGTCTAGGTAAATTGTAAATTCTGCTGTTATTTTTCAACTGGTTCCCCGCGATACAGGCGAAGCCTAGTGCAGGGACCCCTGCCAGGGATACCAAATAAACGATTATCTCATCTTATTAGATATACAATAAGACACGTGATTTCTTTTTAACTGATATATCTAATATTACAAAATAAAATACATGAGAACGCTATAATAAAATAGGAAACGCTAGTCTACCAGATACTTCCAAAATGAGATAATAACATATATTTTGTAGCAAACGAAAACCAAAACAAATTCTATAAATCAGAAAAACTCGCGGCGCGGTGTTTAACGCATGAAGTTTTCGCACTAAACAAAAGAAGAAAACTAATAATTGTTCCTATTTTCGACGGTGCTGGGAAACACGATAAATAAGTTCGAGTAGTTTCGATAGTTAAAAGATTTATGTTTGATGTTTATAGGCATCATTTCGATTGTAGAAACTAAACCACATGTCGTTGGACTACGATTATACGTTTCATAAAACTGTTTTATTAAACAATAAACATAAATCTCGCTTTATAATAATAATATCTGTTTATTTCTGATTTACATCCAATGTAGCTAGTAACTTAGCCTATGTTAGTAAGGATACAAATAACATTTACAAATATTTACATACACAAGCAAAATCAGTAAGTTGCATAAATACACACGCTTTTTATTAATTCAGTCCAATGGTGAAGGAATAAACTATCCGGTCTAAATGATAATAACTTCAGGACACCATTAGAGCTACCACTCAGTCAACCTATCGGGGAGCATACTTTTATATGAAACATCGCGTAAAAATCATCAACACGCGCTTCAGTAAGCACCCCTGATGCGCTACAGTGCCGAGGCAAACTCAACAATGCTCTGGATACTACTGTATCCAGAGCAGCGCATGTATAATACTTTATACTGTATACGCAGATCATTATAGGCAACCCTATATGTGTATGTGTGTGCTATATGTGGTCCAGAGGTTGCTGGTATAAAGGCACATTATAGCTCAATAGTTTTAAATAATAGTACATAGGCAATTTATTACGATATATCAAAAAGCAAACTTTGGAGCCATGATATCAGACAGAGAACCAAGTTTGTGGACATAACTAAAAGTATTAGTAAATTAGTTAGCCATAAGCAGTTCAAGTTTTCTCCAGAAACGATGGAGAAGTCCTTAATTGAAGAAAACTAGGTCCAAAAAAATATAGAGTGAGTAATGTGAGATGGACAAGCGTCAGGCAAACGCTGACTGAACGAAAAACTGAAAGATGGGCTTAAGAAACTGTACTATTAATAAAGTTGATAAAATTATGATGAAATTTTTCAAATCATATAATTTTGTCTATGGTTTTTTATGGACAACATATGCTTGTCTGTATCATGGTGAGTGTTCCGAGAAGCTGCGCAATCTTATTCTTTCCTCTCCCTTTCGAAAAATCGATTGCAAAATGTGTACCCGACAGACAAACAGGCAGACAAGAAAGCTAATTAATATATAATTATCATCCAGTTCTTAGCTAGATTTAAAGTTTCAAGTATTTAGCTCATCGGAAAGTTAGTTTAAAATCGATTGCAAAACTTTTACCGAAGAAACAGACACAAGAAAGCGAATAAATAAAAACGGTTTGAAATTAAGTCCCTGGTTTGTCCAACTTACATTCAATAAAAGAATAGTTGTACAGACTTGCTGCAAATACGACTCTTAATTTGATAGAGCGAGCCGAATGACTATCTTCCATATTCCGTAAGCTGCTGAAACCTTTCAATATGTAACAAATATCAAAAAGAAGTCTACATTAATTTCGCGATGTTACTCGAGTTTTGAATGTAACCTTCATCATTCAAATTAATTAGCCTATTACAATTAATCACGCCAAAATGAATCTTAAAATCCTACTAATATCAGTGTCATAAATAAATTATCCTACAAGTATAAATAAATTCATTTATAAGAATATCACCCTTCTTATATATTTTAGAAAAGGCAAAACTTCGATAGAATTGCTGAAGTTCAACAGGCATTCTCTGAAAACGGAGTAAACATAAAATGATATTCGGTACGTAAATCCGCCGGACTCAATTACTACTTCGCATTAACTCAGAGGTACTCAAATTTTACTACGGTCCTTAGCAATTTCGCTTTATCAAAATACGCATTATATGGGGATTCAAGAAGATTGTATAAAATAAAAATTTTAATTCTCTTACTTTTACAATCGGAAGCGGAGATTTTTACGATTTTTCATTTAATTTTGGACTATTTTTATTGTCGGACCAATGAACGGGGCGGAACTTTTCACGTTAAACAAAACAAAAAAGTTTATGACGGTCGTATTTTTGCAAAAAAAGGGTCCCGTTCGCATCTGATAGTTGAAAAATTTAATTAAAATTCGTTTTCTGATAACGCGATGTGTCCGAGATTTGGGGAAATATATTAAGGGTCTTCAAAAGGCGTTTCAAATTAACTTAGCCGCGTTCTATCTCTTTGCTTAATTTACATCTTTTTAACAGACACGGCAGCTTTAATGGACGCTTTTCGACCGATCTTCGATTTTGTACAGACTAAAAATATTATTTAATTTTTTTACATGTGCTCGAGTAAGACCGATACAAATAAGATCTTGGACATGTTATTCGATACCATTAGAACCTTCGCTTTATTTTCCCTATAATAATGAACACCAATCCTATTACCAAAAGACCTCGTTATTCATCTTTAACAATACAAAGAATCGAAAGTAAATCTCAAACAAATGATCAGGGCAAATCTCTCCGAATCCCGTGTCTTTCTGCATTAATCATGGAGAGTAGACGATAACCGCAAGGCGCGCACTGAAATGGTAGCACTTAAAATAATTTAAGTCTTAGCAGCCGCAGAACTTGGGTCATAAACCACCGGAGACAAAGTCCCGGACATTTTTCATTAGACCGGGAGATCTGCGAGCCAATTTTCACTGTAAACAATTATCTGTCCGGTTTTACTAAGTGCTCAGGAATGTTTGTAATTATTTCAGGTAAATGTTTGGTTCATATTTCATTAGTGTATTCATAATTAAACCGATATTGTGTACCATCTACAATCAAACAACCAACAAAAATGTACGTATGTAGCATCGTGATACATCGTGACGCACCATAAATCTCGTAAAACCATAAGATATGGCGATAAATATGTATCAACATCATCAAGAACACATTAGACTTAGAATTTCGGGTAATCAAAATGCGAATGAGATGAAGTGGTACCTACCTACCCCCTGATACCTACCCCCCCCCACAAGCGAGCAATCTAACAACAGAAAAACAAAAAACAATTATATCTTGAAACAAATATTAAAATTTTACTCACATTATAGAAAATATTATGTCTGCATCTGAAAACAAAACACACAATTAGAATAACATTATATATACGAGTATATATATATCACCATAACGAGCGCGAACTGAATGGTCGAAGAGGACGTATTCAACAAAACGAATACAATTTGTGGCTGCCGAAACGTTTCGCGGAGATCTCAATCTGTTACAATTATTTGCATGTAAATTAGAGGACTTTGAACGGTCGGGTTTAATGGAATAACGAGTCGCTTCGTTTTATCTATGAAATGAATTCGTAAAGTTATGTCCCGTGTTTTATTGTCTTTCATCAAGTCGACATACCGCTATGATATCTTCAAGTCTGGGCTTGTATCCAAAGGATGATAGTTATGAAATTTATCAAACAGAAAAAAAAATAACTCAGCTAATTGTTTATTGAGCATAAATAAGCTTAACATCAAGAATCAGAACCACTGATAAAATCATAACGAATATGTTCGAAAAGGTCAACTATGCAAATGAGTGTTATAATTTAAAATGTATCTAATGTTATTGTATTTCTTATTAATTTTCATAATATAAGTACTTTCATATTTATTTAGTTAATACATAATGTATATGTGTTACATTACCATTGTAATAAATATAATTATGCATATAGTATTTTTGTACATTACATATGTTATTTATAATATATTTTACAATTATATCTATTTGTATTATATGTATGTCTATATTATTCGCTACCAGAAAATTACTACAATCACAGATATCACCCAAAGATTTGCATACGATAAAACCACTTAACATCTACATGCACAATGCAAATTTTTATCTTTTTTTTTTGTAAAATTACAATCGTTTTACAAATCAAAACTTTAAATCCCAAAGAATGTATGCTAATCAAAAATTATAATACTCGTCGAGTAAATTTCTTAGACATGTGAAGAAAGGTAGGACAATTTTTTTGAAGATATCTCTCTACCTTGGGCAGTCTGACTGGTGGAATACCTTCACCCTACAGAAGATCGCAGCCAAACAACCTAGCGTTGTGTTCCTGAGGTGAATAGGGTTACCAGAGCTCTTTGGGATAGGTGATTGAAGGTTGGCAATGCACTAGTGATACCCATCGTATTAAAAGCGTCCATAGGCTACAGTAGCCGCTTAACCATCAGACAGGACGTATGCTTGTTTGTTGCCACCTTTGTTGCATAAAATAGAAGAAACCTGCAAAAAAGTGCTGTTACAATAACCGATTTAAATTTTGAATAAATATTTTGATATCAATTTCCAATACATTTTTGGCAATATAACCATTGAATTTTTTTACAGTTAATATATATTTTTTCTTTCGTTGGCTATGTAGTATATTACTATTATTATTGTTTTTTGTTTTATTTCATGTATTTATGAGTATTTCACTGCCGTGAGTCACGTAACCAAACGGCAGCGGAATGGTAACAAGGAATTCAAGATTTAGTATTACATACTTATCTATTGTGGTATAATTGTGTTTTCGGCTAACATTTGGGTCAAAATCTCACATGATTTTTATAAATGGCGAAAAATTTAAAAGCACGAAAAGCCAAAAGACGGTACTCTGATGAAAAACTCCTGAAATACACAGGTACGTATAGACAAGTGTTCAAGGGGGGTGAAGCGGTAATTTACTACAAGTGCACTAAAAATAACATGCTATGATTTTAATAAAGTATTCCTTCACCGAGAAATTTTATCAAAGTAAGATAATAATAAAGAAAACCCACAAAAATGGTTTTCCGGAATATCTTTACGTCATTGTTATAATGGAATTTTCATTGGGAAAAATGTATTAACTTTAAGGGACAACAATATTTAAAGGACAATATAGTACCTAATTATTAAAACACAATACACCTACTAACCAAGCAATGTTTCTAACCCGTTCGTTAATTGTCATTTCCAACTAACTTCAAACTTTACAAAAGCTAAATGGCCCATCCCAAATTAAACCAAAAGACGTAGACCAGTAGTAGAAATCCCAAAACGCGCTTCACTCCCTAACACAATGTAAAAGCGAAAGTTTCACATTATAATATATTTAACTGGATTTTAGTTTTGGAAACTTGACTTTATAAAGTAATTTTTGTAACGGGTAACTACAGTTAAAACTATTTTGAAATCGCGATCGGATAGCGCTAATGTTATAGAAACTACTCTTTTTGCATATATTGTGTATTGTATAAAAACATTTTTGTTTCTATATTTGTGGGCTGCCTATTTTTAGTATATTAAATATTTTTAAGTAGGTATATTAGATTTATTAGAGCAAAAAGTTATAATTTCGCAAAATAACCCTAAGCAACTTGTTGATAGGGATAAGGTTTTATGTAATTAGTTAAGATGAACGTACATTTGACTAAGTTGATTATCAGTATTAATTATTCAGTCAAATCAGTTGGTCAAATAAATTTATCATATGAGTCGGTCAATACTGGTAACAACTAAAATTAGTACTATTTTTACTTCTTTGTTTGTTTATCGTTTTGGTCACAATCTCAACTGATGTTAAGTGACGATGTGGCACAAGATGGTGACACGCTAAGCCTAGTGGAAGAGCTGGCTCTCAAGTACTGCTGCCAAAACACACCTATTAGGTGCTTGGCGACAGATTTTCAACTTGAGGGTGGTAGCTAGCCAGGCGGGCATTAGAAAATGCCCTACCACCATGCTATGGTTTCCTCACGACTTTTTCCGTCACCGAAAGCTCAGGTTCATTGCAGGGATTCGAACTCACGTCATTTGACGCGAGATCCTACACGATACCACTGAGCCATCATTGCTTACGTATAATCTAATTGTGAACAACAACATAGTTTGGTTAACGTTAAATAAGTTTAGATTAAGTTGCTACAATAATTCAATCTCTAACCATACTGGAGTTATTGTGCGGTTAGGACAGAACGTAATTTCTCAAGTGTTAAAGGGAATCCTTCAAACTGTGCCGAATTGTGGCGAGGAGGCAGGCTTAGCGCTGCGTTTCGCGAAGCGTCATTAGTTAAAATTACTAAAGTCGAGCTATCGCTCCCTGGGAAGCAGTTGACAAACTTTGCAGAAGGGTTCGGGAATACCTTTTCGTGTTTGGTCCATCCATAAGCGAATATTTATTAAACTTACACAAATTGATAGCTACATCAGTGTTGTGCATTCGAACAACTAATTTAATTTTGAGTTCGAGGATGATCAATAACCATTAATTTCTGGGCTGAAGCAGTTGGATACCTGCGTAAGCCATTTGATTCGATTCAAAGACGAGCTGTGAGAATCGTTAAGGATACTAAACTCAGAAAGAAGTGTTATCGAACCTTTAATCTAAGAAGAGGCCTTTCCTTCTTGTTCGTGTTTTTCCATGTACATAATGGGTTACGTACATGTGTAATGGTAATGGGTTACAGACAATCCTGTTTCAGAGGAGTTTCATCCTACTAAGGCTTTGGAAATGGAATGAATTCCTACAGTATCAGGGAATTCAAAAGGAGAGTGGACAAGTTTCTAAAGGGTCGGCAAAGCGCATTTAATGTTTCTAGTGTTGCAAGTGCCCATAGGCTGCAGTGATCGCTTACAATCAGGCGGAGCTCACGCTTTTTTGCCGCCATCGTGGTATCAAAATTAAAGTATCAACTAACCTTACTGATAATTCATTTCAAAGACATTTAGTTCTAGTTATAGCACCATTTGAAAAATTCCCTATATTTTCGAATAATATGTCAATAATCGTCAACGCTTCTCACTTACACCACAGAATAAGTACGAATAAGAAGTCGTAACCCCTTAACACACGAGAGCAATATTTTAATTAAGTATCCTGGACTATCATTCGTGAAATTATACTATTCAAGTAATTATTAACTTTTCCTATACACGATTTGTCCATTTACGTAAGCAATCATAAACTATCATGTCTATATTGTTCTTTTTTCCTGTCGATGGTTGAGGCCAAACAGTATTTTTTTATGTAGTAGCAAACAGGAATCATTCCACCTGATGTAAAGTAATTACTGCAGTCTATAGCTATTTCTAATCAACCTAAGTAAGAACAGAGTCCTAAAAGTGGCCAAAGCGAGCAATGCTATGCACGAATGAAAGAGGCCACCTTCCTAGCCATATTCGATACATCAATGGTCTCCTCGTACGTACAAGAGGCTGGACTTAAGGGAGACACTCGTAAGTGCGGCAAAGTTGGAGGGACGCCACAGTTAACATAACTACAAACATAAAAATAATAATAGACTATCCTTTTTAAATTTAAAATATAATATTTACTTTATACATAATTTTTATTATTTTAATGTATTTTTATATGTTTTCTATACAAACTCATAAATAAATGGCTTGATTTTTGAAACGAAATTGTTACTGAGTAACAATATTGTTACGATTACAAAATTTACAAGTTCTATTTAGCAGCTCACCAAAAATATTGCGTAATAAACTGTGATATAGTTTTGAGAGTCCTAATTTAATAGATTGCAGAGACACAAGGGTGAAAGAATGATCATGAAAATCTTAATAAAAATCACGAGTCGACTATACGATTTGACCAAACACATTCCGTATAAACACTTAAATAACATTTAGTTACAACAACAATAAGTTCACAGTATGTGTATCATATAAAAGTACATATCAGTAAACTAAGTCTCTCAATTACCTATAAAATAAATTGTTCATCAAACGCAAATCGCGAAACTTATTTAGGGTATCCAAAACATGAGGGCTGTAAAAACTAAGGGCCGGTCTCGGCATGAATACCATAAGTCCGGGGCTAGCCATTTACGAGTTTGGGACACAATTTAAATTGTATATTAGACTGTGTGTTCGCCTATGGTTGTGATTCTCAAAGTGTGTGTGATGTCCTTTTATGTTTCTCAAATCTCTTAATTTGGCCATAAATGGATACAACTACATCCGACAAAATGAAACTAGTATTAAAGAAAATATTACGGCCTTAAATATGATAAAAAAAAATAATATTGAGACGAATAAGACTTGTAAAAGATATGTGTAAATTACATAAATATTTTAAGATACACTAATAGTAAAATATTACACAATAAATTGAAACCATATTCTAATATATTAGTTGACATTATTAATGATTACAAAAATAAATAACATTAACATTTTTTAAAAATTAATAAATATTATAAGAGTATTTTTAAATAACTTAATTCATTTGTTTGAGAATCACTTGATGTCCCGGAAATTCGGTAGCGAAAGGATACAAGCGGAAAATAAAAACTTTATACGGACATCGGATCGCATTTTACGGAATTGCATGAAAATCGGATAAATAACGTGTTAGAAAATATGGAATATTTTGTGAATAATATTGAACTAACTTCCGAGTACTTTGACCCTCGAGAAATACAGAAGTTGTATTAAAAACATCTTTTTTTTCTAGAGAGGAGTTACATTTTATTATATTTTGCACAGCGAAATCTAAAATACTTTTTCTAACGTCTCATTTTTCTGGTACGGTACATTACTTAGCACAACAGTGTATGTTAAAATTTCACAATTTCTACTTTTTGTATGAAATGTGAACTTTTGTTTTGAACAATAAATCTTGTTTGTAGTTCTGTATCTAGAAGTTTAGTTTTTCAACTACTTGTTTATCTTATAGTTGACAAGCGTATTTGATTATTTACCAAAGTTTTCTCGGTATAAGATAAAGACTCAATTAATAAAGACAAATATCGAAAACGATAAAAAAAAAAACAGGAGAGTAAAAGTTCATATATCAAAATTATTTTTAAACTTTGATAACGTTCTCGTCTGATATTAAGTGGCGATGTGGCTGAAGATGGTAACGCACTACGCCTAGAGAAACTGGCCCTTAAGTGCAGCTGCCGAAACTAAAGGTGCTTAGCGACAATTTTTCGTCTTTTGTAACTGTAGAATTCATTGCAGGATTTGAACCCACGTCAATAGACGAGTCTCCGAACACATTATCACTGAGCCATTATCGCTTTAGTACGAGTTGAGATTCATATATCATAGTTATGTTATTGATTTTTGTCATTTCATTAACAGAACAGAAGTTATAAATATGCTATAATTACAGTTCTTATATTATACATCTTAATTATTTTCAATGAAAACCACTTTTATCTTAAAAGTTCTTAAGTATTTTTCCTTCAAATACACTGTAATTAACACATCTTAAAAAATCAATCACGGAAGGCAATTTAAAGACCGATCGGCACTCCTACACCGGAAGCCCTCCGGGAGACCCTAAACGCCGAAGGTCCTTAAACGCCCAGCGGGGTCACTAATGTCCCCGGCACCATTATAGAAACCTTTTGGAAGTTAATAGCTTCCCGCGAAAGGGACAAATGGCAAAGGATCAAACAAGTTTCATAAGAAATTCGCAAACTTCCAGGTGTTTGAATGAATTTTTTAGGAAGCAATAAATTTTGTTAATGTGGAGAATATATCAACGACCTCACAACATGATATTACTCTAAGTTTATTTTTGCATATATTGCAATTTAAATCTCAACATTTTATTTATGTGTATAATATTGGGGTATTTTGCCCAAAACCATCTCCCGGCCAATGTGTTGTTCCCTCCTTCTTATGACATCGGGTCCATCAAGCGTAACGTGAAGAGATATATTATGCAGGCCGGCATGACAGCGGCGACCACCGATGGATTTCGATCTCTCGGTGGTCGCTGTTGTATTTGTATTGTACTGGGCTTACCATCAGGGAGAGTACAGTCAATGTGTCGAGCTACAAAAAAAAACAGAAAATATTAAGTCGAAGTTACGCTATGTAACTATGCGACACATAACATCAAGTGTAACTGTTTAAATAAGTATATGTTCTAACGCGCGTACAATTACACGTATCCACTATTTTATTAATTCTTTCTATACACTGAGATCACGAAAATTCTACACTATACATTTTAACACAATTTATCACATTTTTAATCAATACGAAAATCGATATGGAGAGTTTATAGTCAGTTTAATATATACACTAAAATTATTCAGACAAATAAAAAACGGTTTGAAATATGATGCACAGTTTCAATTCAATTTTAGTTAAATAATAATAACTGATATGCTGTCACGTCTTAGTATCCAAAGCATATTAGAAATAAAAAACAAAAAGTTCATATGTATAAAGTAATTCTTACACAGCGCTGTAATAACGGAGGGTCCCTAGTAAGTAATTTCCAGCAATTTTCTTTTCTTTATTCATAAGTCGGTGTAAGGGCTCATTTGGCGACTCACTTACACCGTATGAATGGGTTTAATCAAGAACTCGTCAGCTTGAGAGCTACCATACCACATGTGTCACAAGTATCAATTTAGCCGCGTTTGCTAATCTTGTTAGATGTCCTATAAAACTTGTTAGATGAATGTTAGTTTAACAAACAACGCAACGTGTTATTTCTTGGTATGTTATTTTATGAAATCATTACACATTTCAAATTAAAATATAAATTCCTCGGATTTTAGCATCTATGCAGCAACGTAGCATATACAGCATCCGTCGTTAAAGGCAAGATTTGAATTTAAAATGAAAAGAAAAATTAGATAAATACATATATTCATATTATCAGCTGTTTAATCAAAATAGTAATGTACATAATCTCTCTAATTGTATCTATGTATATATACTTATAATGTTGAAACTTCTTATGGCATAAATTGTACAAAGTTTATATTTTTGATTTTACATAGAAAGAGAAAAGTTTACAATTATTTGACTTTCTATATATTTTATTTAACATAAATAAAAAAGATACAATGCACGAAACATTAACTCTAATATTATTTACGATTCAATAAAATTGCTCGCAATCACTCCAACATCGCGGTCACGTGCCGCATTCAACTGTACGCCAAGACAAATATGATAGCGGGATAAATTGCATTGTGAAACCAAGCTTTACGTGGAATAGTCAACATTTGTTAAAAAGGACAAGTAAAATGTACAGGTCTTAAGGACGGTGAAGATGTCTGGATGTAATTGTTTTTTATATAGCAGCAATTTATAACGCTCAAGTAACAAAATCGATATGTATTAGAGAAAGAGAGTTATTAAGACGCAATTTTCTCGGAACGATATGTCATCAGAAAAGAAACATATGCACTGTGACAAAGTAAAATAATCTATATTAATATTACAAAGCTGAAGAGATTGTTTGTTTTTTGTCTGAACACGCTAATCTCTGGAACTACCACTCAGATATGATAATTTATTTTGAATATTAAAGTATACTAGCTATGCCCGCGGCTTCGCTCGCGAGCACTACAGAATACCGTTAGTCAAGCGCACGCATGAATCGTGCTGTCCCCGCTCAAAGGACGGAAGCCAAAAATGCTTCTTGTGTGTTATCCTTCAAAGATAGATATATGCTATCGCTGACTTTTTGTAGGTCTTTTTAAGATCTACAATTGTGTACAACATTAATTTGATATATCTCATATTACGATTTACTCAGCGTAAGCCGTTTAATCTCCTAAAACGTGTCTTTTTTCCGAATGGATTCATCATTACTGTCACTGCTTATTTCATATGTTACTTAATGTAACAAAATATATCCTATAAACTGGCAAGACTACAAATCTATGAAATAAAAGAAAGGCCATGTAAATCGGACTAGTGGTTTTCGTGTGAAAAGAACGTAAACGGACAGAAAGACGTTGTGTTTACAGGGAAAGGTTATATGCTATACTCGTATAACTTGAAACTGCGACCATAAGAAGCGGAGCAGTAACTATGAACGCCAAGCAATCTGTCAAGCTGTAGAAAAGTACGGGATGTGAGAACAAAGATCGGCTGCGTAGACGAACAGCATATCGGAGAGGTAGTCGAATAAATTTAACACGGGTAAAACCGGGGGGTAGAGCTAGTAGATTATAAAGTCATCTTCAGTGACCTGTAAAAACAGACATAGAAACCTCAGTGCGCGATTTATTGGTGAAAACAAAACTACAAATATAAAAGCAGATTTTATAAGACGTGTCATAATTAATTGAAGATACTTCTCCAATTGTATTCTTCAATAAATAAACGTAGTAAGTATAATAAAATACGAGTACCCGAAATTCTAAGCCAATTTTCAAACATTATTGAATTGCCTGATGCATCCGCAAGATCGGAATACTGATTTCTCTCAGCAAAACCAGCAAGGATTGGACGATTATTACAACTCACGGTAGAATAGTTATCGTTACAGAGATCGAGGTTGAAGGCACTGAAAGATTCATGCTTTTGATGAATTTAATTCTCTCGTATATTTTGTATTTATATAATTTTATAGAGACAAGAGAAAACTCAATACTCTACTTATTTACTGATTCCTTTCTGATGCAAAATATACTAAAATGTATAGTTTCAGAAGTGATTTAATTAAAAAGGCTATAAGTAACCAAACATATAATTAATTACATAGCACAATTGAAATAATTAACTGTAGAATTATTAACTATTTTGGCTCAATGATCCAAAAAGATTGGACTCGATCTAGCGCAGTTCCTTGCCAAATGTCGGCTTAAAGATGACACAGATCTACCACCAGCCTACCATCTACGACCAGTTAGTCATCCCATGTACGCTTTTTTGACTGCTCGATCTCCCTCATTCTCTGTAAGAGATCTAAGAGGTTTTGTTTCGCCGACAATGTAAGGCTGGGCCATCAACTTAATTGCAAATAATTATTAATAAATACAATTGTAACGTACACGAGATCGTAAAAGATATGCGTTCCAATATATAATTAAGATATAGTTCAGATTTTCATTCAAAAGTGGAATGAACCGCCACCAATTATCATTAAATATGTACACAAATATTTGGAATCTGTTCAACTAATCTCTGTAAATAATTACAATGTTAACATTAAAACGTTCTATTAACGTCCATTTGCGTTCAACATATAACTGGAATTCAATTAACGTTGATTCACCGTATAAGAACATACCTATCTAATAAGAAACTATTTACGATAATTTTACGTCGAATAAAGCCTTCAGTTCGACTGATATAGTAAATTTCAGTCCATTTGGTAACACTTCAGTTATCTCAAGCCTTATCTAGTATAGAACGACTACTAAACTAGAGAACCAGCCATTATACTAAGCACTATACTGTGTGTGATAGAACTCGCTTCGTTATCACTTTGAAACTCGACTTTACACTCCGTTATCACTTTAAAATACTAAATTTGGGGTGTAGTATTAATTTCAGTTAGTCTATGTGATTAATAATTAGGATTCTTTTTTAATTCTTATTCGAGCTCGATGAAATATCTGTACTTCATATGATGGTAAGAAACAATGGCAATCGACGAAACATGAAGCTATCTAGTCTAAAAGTTAAATTAAATTATTAAAGTCGCTAGATAACACTAACAGATCCCGTAATGTGGCATACACATACTGATGACCAATTCACTACGTTGATGGTGGCCGTGATTTGGGCACGAATACCTTACAACACTGCTCATATTATATCCACATTTCTCACATGGCAGATGAGCCTGACTTGTGTGTCTCAAACAGTTAATTGAAAATACAATCTTACTATAAACTTCTAACTGGCTATTTAGGTAAAATTTGTGCACAGTTGAAGGTCAACACGCTTTCTTATATAACCTGTATTACCTCATTCAAAAAAGAAAAAATAAGAGTCTTGTGTACCAAATACGACATGGTAACACAATACAATTGTATTTCATAGTTAACTAAATTAAAATTAGCGGTATATAATAGGTCTTATATAATTGGTATATAGGTATATAGGTATATGGTATATAGGTATATAATTGCCGTTCTGCAGTACTGGCCATTTCAAATCAAAATATTTTTTGTTTGGCTAAGAATTTTAATTTCAAATTAATTTTATTTTAAAAACATGGAATTTTTTTTCCAATAGTAGTCATTTGTTTATTGATTAGTGTTACATTTTCATCGCATTTGAATCTTTTTGTCATCATGGATACGTTAAAAATTCGAGTAATTATAGAATATGAGTACCGTCGTGGCAGTAATGCGGCACAAGCGGCACGCAACATCAACGACGTTGATGAACTGTTATTGGTTTGCTCGCTTCCGTTCTGGGTTCGACCTGAAAAATGAACCTCGCGGTCGTCCGATGACTTTGGTCGACAATGACGAATTAAAGGCGATTGTGGAAGCTGATGATACACAATCTGCGGCTGAATTAGCAGCAGCTACCGACGTTAGCGTCAAAACAATATTGGTCCATTTGCATCAAATTGGCAAGGTAAAAAAGCTTGACAAATGGGTGCCCCACGAACTTAATGATCGCCAGCGCGAAGTACGCGTCGAGACGTGCCTTGCACTGCTCAACAGACACACAAATGAAGGAATTTTAAACCGCATTGTTACCTGCGATGAAAAATGGATTCTGTTTGATGACTGCAAGCGCTCAGCAAGTTGGTTGGATCCTGGTCCAGCACCTAAACAATACCCTAAACGAAAACTTACCCCTAGAAAAGTGATGGTCGCTGTTTGGTGGTCTAGCGCCGGTGTGATTCATCACAGCTTCTTAACAAACGGGGTGAGCGTTACTGCAGATGTGTACTGTGAAGAAGTGAACACAATGATGGAGAAGCTGGCACATCTCCAACCAGCATTGGTCAATCGCTCGTCTCTGCTGCTCCTGCACGACAACGCGCGACCTCATACTGCACAATAGACGGTCTCCAAGTTGCAAGAACTGGGGCTGGAAGTTCTCCGTCATCCGCCCTACTCACCAGACCTTGCGCCTACAGACTACTACTTTTTCCAGAATTTGGATAACTCCTTGGCGGGAAAAAAATTCAATACCCGAGAGGCAGTACAAAATGCCTTTGAAGAATTTGTTGCCTCCCGTCCAGCTGATTTCTTTAAGAAGGGCATCAATAAACTGCCACTGAGCTGGCAAAGATGCATTGATTGCATGGGTGATTACTTCGATTAATACAAATAAAAAATACATGAAAAAACATCGTTTAAATTTTTTCATACAAAACGGTAATTTCATAGGTAAAGACCTAATATATGGTGGGATAAGTTGTGTTCCAAAAAATACTTTAAAAATTTAAGATGCAAATTATTCAATGAATTAAAAAGTTAATAACCTAAAACGTTAATGACCTTTGTAAGTAAATAAAAAGAAATATTATGTATTCGTTTTAAGAACAAGTTACATGTAACTTGCATATTATTTTAATAGATACAGTGTATTTTATCATTGTAGTTCTTTACTTTTGTCATTACCTTATTGGAAAAATAATAACTATTCACTTTATTAACTTTACATAATAATCTTATTATTGTTCACTTATAAATATTCAAATCATACTTATTTACTTCGAATAAAAAATAAATATTTAAAGAGGAATAATTAAGTAATAAATAACATCACACCGCAAGAGATTTAACATAAAACTCCATAAATCGTAATGAACGGGAATTAACTGCTATAATGAATTTGATATAAAACAGCGTGAGTTATGAAACAATAGTAGAGGGCAGACATTACTCACTAAAAGCACTTAGATAATCGTTCGACTCATTCACTGTAACGCCGCGATAACCTTAACTACCAACAGCGGTTTGATTGCAACGTTGACTTAGACGAGGCCATTTTTCTTCTACAGTGAACACGAAATAAAAAGGTTTGTCTGTTTTGTAAAATTTGTTAGTAAAAATGTGATGAAAATAATAATGATACGAAACTTCATCATTCAAAAAAGTAACTTTTAACGTCAAATTTTATTTCGATTTTAATTTAAGTTACAGTTAAATTTAATGTTCACTACTGTCAGTTATAATTACAATCAAAGTGTTTACTGTTTTTTTTTTTTAATTATTTATAAAAGATACTAAAAAATTACAACGTATTCACTCTAATTTTTTACAAAAAACAGACAATAACCCAATTTTAATATGGTTTCTCCCGAAGTATGCAATTTCGCCAATGTCGAGTGTGACAAATACACGTTTTAGAGTTTAGTTGCCAATTGTTCGGTGTACTGTAGAATAATTTAAAAACAAAACAGCCAGGCGCAACTCAAAACGGTAACTAATTTACAAATTAGTATTATGCTATGGGATCAACAGGGATATTATAAATTGATATGTCATGAACATACAAATATAAAGCGTGGCTACACGAACAAAAAATACATAACAATTTTATATAATTATGATATATCAAGGGTAAGGATATATGTTTTACATGCCTAAAACTATATATATTTAACTAGTAACATTTATAACTAATACCCTTCAAAGACTACAAACGTTCGGGGCTGACTACGTTATCCATTAAATTAAATTAACGCCATAAGAAAAACTACATAGACCCAAGGTACGTCCAGACTCATTTATGTACCTTCTCATTACATAGCGTAAAATTAATTAATGTACCAAACAAAGTACATTCTAAAATATCAGCTAGTCTTGGAGATTAAGTTATTTAAAAACAATATACAGGAAATTCATTACGCCGCGCCGGGGTTCACAAGATTTCGGCTGTAGCTTTCAACTAGATTTTTTTATGAAAACATTTTTTGACACTACTACTGTATTGACATTTCCTACTTGTTTCTGAACTACAATAATTTTGAAATTTGTATTTAATTCTAAAGTATTTATTGTGTTGTATAATAAAAAATACACTAAAAGCTTAATTAAACCGGTTAATAAATATTCATATTATATCTAGCCTACTTAACGGTTTGTATTTTGAACTATTCGGATAAGTCACAGCTTAGCGAGTTAGTATTTATAGTGTGAATACCTCCTTGGCTATATCTTTTTATTTGTCAAGAATGTATCCGTGTGTTGGATATTTCTTCACTTTTGAAATAATATCGAGCACTAATGCCATTTCATTAGGGTTCGAAATAAAAAATACATTACTATATCTGTAACTACTGATCCGTTTCTAAATATTTATTTCATAAAATTATACGCATTATTTTATTGTTATTAAATGTTAATTATAATTAACGCGTACGAGATCAAGGGCTGTTACTAGCATTACAATATATACATAAAGTTCTAACAAAACACAACAAGGGTATACAGCTCGAAGTAAACAGTTAAGTAGAGGATGATAACTTCCCGTTTGTGTTACCAAGAAATTAATGGTCTTGCACAAAGGTACACAAAACGTGGCAAAACTTAGAAATAATAGCACGCGATAGTTGGTGTTGAGCCAAGAACAATGTTTTCTTTAAAATTCTTGATAATAAATAGTGCAATTAATGTCATTGCCGTTAAAGAACATAATTTAAAGCAAATTATTTTCTAAAAGCCGAAATTTTTCATTTGGGCAGATAAATACAAGTCTATGATTTTTCTATTATCCCTTTTGTTTGATTGTACATTTTCGTATATATTTTTTATAATATGAAAATGAAGTTCGTGTTGAAATTTATATATTAGTTGATATTGATTAAATACATTGTATATTCTTTAGTCAAGCTTTCGTTTAATACCTCGTGCATTTAGGTAATTATGATTATAAATTCTGCTAAAAATATAATAATATTTCTCAGGACCAGACTGAGTAGTTTGAAGGTCGATTGAGCTGGTTAAATTACACTAAAGATCTTTGGTCCTGAATCACAACCAGCTAGGCCTTGAATAAGAACACTTTTTGTACATGTAGATAATGGTGGAAGATATTAATTCCTAAATGGAAAATTATGAAATGAAATCAAAGTCCCAAAGAAAGATTTTTTTATCCTTTATCGATTTGAAACGCTAAGCCTAATGGGGGAACTGGCTGTCAAGTGCAGCTGCCGGAACACACCTTCAGATCCATGGCGACAGATTTTCAACTTGATGTAAAAATGGTCAAACATTTCTTGCTTATAAAACAGTACAGATTGAGTAAAATAATGTTCCATAGATCTACCATTACTGGAAATGTTATAGGAAATAAAAAGGAGTTTGAGTGTGATCTTTACGCGCGTTTGAAGTAAAACTTTGAACGTGTAGCAGATATTACGACTATACTAAAACATAAATGATAATTTAGATATATATATTGATAATATATTATTGTTTTAAAATAAATTAATTTCTTTGTAATGCTGGATGTAAACATGACTGTAAATACCTATAAATTTAAACATGATTTATTTATTTTTAATTAGACATTACTACAAGGTCAAAAATGTTTAACTACAATCACGCGTAAAGGGTACACGCTCATTTATTAATTATTACTGTTGATTTTTTAAAAACATCATTAATAATATTATTAATATTTCCAATCGAAAAAAAAAACGTTATTTCCGACTGAAATAATATTTGAGTCGCACCTAAATAAATTTCAAAATTATTCTAAGACTATTCCTTGAAAGTGTTAATAGTGTTACCAAGTAAAAAATAGATGGGAGGACAAGAGGACAGCTCAATGTTATATTTCCTCCGTCCGTCAAGTCTTTATCTGTGTCCCCGCACGTCTAAACAAGCCCTTACGTTGACAACGGTGCGCCCAAATACTTCAATAGACATTTTCATACATTTCTATTTGTCGCAAATTTTACTACGGGTTTATTTTTCTAAATATTTTTCACATTGCTTCAATATAGTGACATTGAAATCATACATAACAGTTTTTGGGTACTTCTAAGCAATAGATTTTGGTAATCATTAAGATATTTGGTACATATCTTAGTGTACTTTATACTTACTAAATTTTTTAATGACAAAGAAATAAAATGCCTGGCATGATGTCCAATTTATGTTTAATGGTCAATGTAGTCTAGCTCAGCGTGATCTAACGTCTATATCATCGTGAGTCTTCTGAAGAGCTGTTCAATCTCATTTCATCCTATCCTTTCCAGAACAGAACCACACGCGCTAGGCTTCAGAGTCACAGTTTTATGGTAACCTCCATCTCGGCACGAACTAATAACCTCAGACTTTATACACAACACTGTATAACTGTAGATGAGTGCACAGTTGATGCGTTGTTCTTCCCTATTTCCCTTTCTTTCTCGTCACACACACGCATACACTATGTTGGCTGACAGTACGTCGTGATACCAACCTCATGCAAAATGGGTTGGCACCATCTCACAGCCATTTCTCCGGCACCGCGCGCGCTCGTTGGTCAAATCAAATAGCGCTCGCTTCCCCGGTTTCCTGTAACACACTTCAGTCCCTTTTCCAAAATCACTCCCACAAAAAATATCCAGCAACCGAGAGGAAAGATGTTACATATCAAAAAGTTCTTTATGTCTTATCTTTGTCGTACCGTGAAGCTTTGGAACCATCTCCCAGTCAACGTGATCCGTCCTTACGATATCGGATCCTTCATGCGTAACGTGAAGACACATTTACGCAGGACAAACGTCGATGGCTTTCGATATATCTCTCGATAATCACTGTTGTGTTTGGATTGTACTGTGCTCACCATCAGGGACAGTACCGTCAATATGCCGAGCTACAATAAAAAAACACAAGGATAATAGCAGTCCTAATAGATATCAGTTACTGAGAGGTTACACTCCTGACGACTGAATTGGAATGCCTTGTACGCCAGTGAGACGTCAGCTGTACTAACTTACGAAAGAAATAGCATATATCATAGCAGTATAAAATATTGCATTAAGCTTCTCATTCTTTAGTAAACCATAGCAAACTACAACTAAACTAAACTACAACTATATATGCTGTAGTGAAGCAATGATGGCTTAGTGGTAGCGTGTACGATTTCGCGTCGATTGACATGAGTTCGAATCCCTCCAATGAGCCTGAGCTTTCGATGAAGGAAAACATCGTGAGGAAACTATAGCATGGTGTTAGGGCTTTTCTAATGCTCGCCTGGCTAGCTACCGCCCTCCAGTTGAAAATCTGTCGCCAAGCACCAATAGATGTGTTCCGGCAGCTGCACTTGAGAGCCAGACTTCCACTAGGTTTAGCGTGTTATCATCTTGGGCCACATCGGCACTTAACATCAGTTGACATTGTGGCCACTACACAAAACCTATAACGATAAAAAAGACTGATATTAAATCTTAATCCCAAGAAATTAATAATTTTTAAACCCCTTTCTTTAAATCTCGTCAGATATAATTAAAAACTCGCTCCAAAGCGGCCCCTCGAATTTAGTGTGCGAGTAATTTGAAAGGATTTCGTGAAAAGGTTCCACTTAATATATTATAACGGGTAGAACCCGAGAAAAAAAAGTACAAGCAGATTAAGGCTAGTGAAGGATGGCTTTAAAAATTTATCGCAGGCGAGTACTATGCTGAAATCCTGTTTAATTTACTTTTGCTTGTCTATTTATTAAACAAAGTAATGGGAGTTCTTGACATTGTTAAATTATGGAGCAGATGCTTTAGAGCATAGATTTATTATCTTTAGAGGACATATTGTGAGATCTTCTTCTGTACAAAAAAAAAACAGTAAATAAGACATAAGTCTTGACATACGTCATCAGCATGTACCTCAATATATTCCGATAAAAACCGGTTTCACCTCGGGTATCGGGTACGGAGCATCAGAAGAGGCGATAACGTATCATAGAGACCGGCAAGAACCCAAACTAACACTCGTAAACTTGCTCTACATGGAAATGCAGTGGCCATTGTACTAGGTCGGTGTAGACGAGCGTTCAATTAGCACAGATAAAAACAAGAATTTTCTATTACTATATATATTTATATATATATATATATATATTATACAACAGCTAAGGAATTTATTTAAGCGATAAATAGCGTTATTTACAGTCAAAAACAAATTTATTGTAGTATTAAATATTCAATTTCAGTACAATATTCTGTACAATGAAAGCATCTTTTAGGCTAAAATTCAGGATATACTAGAAAAAAATAAATGTATCTACATTATTTTAATTCCTCTACTTCCTCACTTTCTGGTCAGAAAAGTTTGTAAGCGTCAATACAAAGCCAAAATAGGTCTTACCGTATATACTATATCGCTCATAATAGCATAATTTTTAACTGCGATTAAAAATCGTCACTTCTGTCGTAAGACTGCATAATTTTTACAACCTTTTTATCATTGCGCTTTCTGACTCCCGCCTATCAAACACCCGGGACCTCTATAAATAAGCTACGGGGCCTCCAGATTGCCGGGTTATAAATGAAAGGGTGCAGGAAATTAGGGTTTTTTACTGCGGAACTCTAGACGAGAGCGTGTCACCGCGCCCGTAAACAATTTTTCATACCGTGAAAACGCAATACAGCAATATACAGTAAATACCCCTTATTTGACATGATGGAATATTTTTACGGTGGTCCATAATAACTGATTACGTCGTTGACATAAGGCCAGTAGGATTTTTGGGGAGAAATATTTCTTTTTTTATGTGTTGACTGCTATGCGCCCAATCTCCCGTTTGATGGGGTTACTGATGCGTTTTCAGCTTTATAAATCCTTATTGTACCACGCGTAGACGCAATATGCAGTTTGTTGGCAACGCAAATCCTCAGTTATCGACAGCTTCTTTGAACTTGGCTCTTATTGACATACCAGTAGCGCTCTTGATAGGTTTTCAAAGTAAAAATTACTCAATCCTTGAATTTTCAACACAACACTTCCTATCCAATTCGATTCTCAGATGAGTATAAGGTATGAAAAAGCGATATGAAAAGATTTCAAACAAATCTATTTCTTTTTATATCAATATTGAAACAAAAATTAACAAATACTACGTTTTAGTGTTCTGTTAATATACAACATTTTGTTCATATAAAAATTGTTAAAGTAAATACAGTATTTATCTCAACTGATGAAGTTTACCTGCTCGTCATTTTGCTTAATTAACATGAGCTAAATTTTTGTATATAAAAGATTTTATTGCAACTCCGTTTGAAATTCCATAAATTACAAATTTCAAAATATAGTTGAGTTGTCTCTTTAGTAAAAAAGTCATTTGCGATTAATATGATTATATTTTTCTATCAGATATAAGTTTTTTTTTATAGTAGCACAGTATTGTGACGGTACAGTGCCTCATGTGCGTCATGTTAGCCTCCCATCAGCTGGCTGACCTTGATACCTACTACCCCGATTGATAACTGGATATAATACCGGCTGACTCCGAAACGCGACTCGCCTAAGCATGCTACTAAAGCGGGTGTTACACTTAGGTTATGGTGGTCACAATCCAGTCTAACACAATTGTCTTATCCTACCACCCTACAAATAAAATATGATAACAATGGAAATGTAATCGAGTTCAGTTCAAACTTAATACATACTATTACTGAAACTGAAACGTATACGGAACATATGAACTGTACATGAACTGAACATATACTGAAACGTAGTAATTAAGTTCGAAGTTAGATGAATATTGTACTACAGAAATTAGACTAAAATCTTAATAATGTTTTCAGAAAGGCGAATACTTCGAAAGTCGTTAAACATTAATCAGTGCTACATCCATAATCAGTGTAACTTTTTGCATAACTACACACAACCAGGTATCTAAGGGAGCTACGTTTTGAGATGCGAGTACTCGCTGTCTAGGAACTTGGCTGAGCGGTGCATTAATTAATTAATTATTAATGGCGCAAGCTTGTTAAATCGATCCACCACGGCAAATAAAGTGATTCAACCCACTATCATACAGGTAAAGTTGGAAAACCTCCTGTATACATAATTGCTTAAAGTGCAAATTCAATACAAAAATAACGTCGCTTCTTTAATGTTTTCCGTAGCTCCTTAATGCTTGAGATCTATTATATTATACTACTATTATAAAGAGGTAAAGTTTGTGTGTTCGAATCCCTGCAATGAGCCTCGCCTTTCGGTGAAGGAAAACTTCGTGATGAAACCATAACACGGTGGTAGGGCTTATTCTAATGCCCCGGCTAGCTACCACTCTCAAGTTGTAAATCGGTCACCAAGCACTAATAGGTGTGTTCCGACAACTGCACTTGAAAGCCAGTCTTTCACTAGGCTTAGCGTGTTACCATCCTGGGCCACATCGTCACTTAGATCAGACGAGATTGTGGTCACAACGTTAAACCTATAACGATAAATTAAGAAAAAAACATCACCTGATGGTAAGTACGGTAGTCCAAAAACATTTCTAATTTATGTTCGCAATGAAAATATAATTGATTCCACCCCTTTAGTATTTTCAAAAAATAAAGCAATATAGTCAGCAAAACGTAGATGGCTGATGTATTTTACATTTATTTTTAACCCGACTCTAATCCAGTTAATTCTACTAATTACTTACTCCAACACAGCTATACTCGTAAAGATGTTAAGAAAAATAAAACGACTTAATTAAAAATAGAAAAATTAAAAACATTAAAGAACTGCATTGGCTATATATGTATATCTACTCCATATTGAAACATAATTTGAGGTTATCTGTAAAAAAAAAATGTATTGCATATACAATTTATAAGGTAATATTCCTAAAAGTCAACATAAATATACAATTTAGAATACTTTACTAAGCCCCAGTCATACCAGTGCAAATCTACACAAAAATCTACTATACAAATTTAGGGAGCGATTGACGAGATCTTCATGTCATGTAGTGGATTTTATTTAATTTTGTAAATTTATGTTATTTGTCTCTATAGTATGCAATTTTGAAGGCATTTTACGTGATAGCGTTTGATTATTATGCACAAGTGATTTGGACTATAAATAATAACTAGGAGAATGCATTTAGAATTGGCACAAAAACATTTAACAAGGGAGCCGCCATCTTGTTTGTTCTATATTTGAAGATTACAAGAATAGTACGCAAAGTTAGGCTTAAAGCACATGTATCAAGAGGCCTTAAAGTTTATTTATTTAACCCAAACAAAGAGTTTTACAATAATATAGTAATATTACATAACATAAACATGCTTATAACTTTGAATCACATGCGTATGTATATTTTCGTGAATAATGTATGGGAATAATGTATGCATTGAAATTATAATATATTATGGTATGAAAATTGTATTTTAATACCTGTACTAGGTCTAGCCTATATTACAGGCACTACCGACTTCCTAAATGCTAGTAGGTAGAAAAAGGCACATGCAGTCTAGATAACGATATACAGCAACATTAATTAAATCGTACAATTTTATATTAATTATTGCGTTATGGTAAATAGATCTTCTGTCTGAACATATGTTTACGACAGAAGCCATTGTGTAACAACAATTTTTAATTTACATTTGTTTTTATATGCAAGGTCTAAGAGCTTGTTAAGTTTTTTATACAAGGAAGGGCCCAGATACAAGTGAAATTTTCTTTCAGAAATTTGTATTATTAGTGTTTGGAACGTTAAAAACGTTCTTCCTTATCAAATTTAGATTTATGTTATTGTTGTCATAGGGCTTAGAGTGTTGACGCACTATGATTTCTTTAATAAAGAGCTGTCTGACCGTCAATACCTGGCACTCCGAATACAATTCTGCTGTAGGAATCTGTAAGGCTTAAATTAAATTAATTTTAATAATGCCCTTTGTGACCTTCCTAATTTTAGCATAAAAATTTTCCGCGCACCTCCCCGCGCCGTAACATTGACTGCGCCAATGCATAATATATAGACAAGATTAGTTTAGTGCCATATACATGTCTTAAGACTTTAAAGACAGATATTAAACGTCTAATTAAAAACAACAACAAAATACAAATCTAGGTTTACACTAGCGATTATTAACACAACGTAATGTTTATGAAACCCAAGTAATAGTGTTAAAATCCTCCCACTAAATGCATTCACCAAGGCTATTTAGTCTTTAATCTAAGCTAATATTATGTTTAAAACTCATTAATCCCAAACATTCAAAACTTTGACGCCTGATAAACCATGATGACGGAGATAAAACAAGCGTTTACATGCAACGTCCATTTCGCAAACGTATCCAAATTAGGTCAGACGATGCAATTACAAGTTTAAATCAGGACTCCCTTGATTGGGGTCTTTTGTCGTGACGTGCCTTATTATATAGGACGTTGTTCCATTACCAGTTGAATCATTGCTGTTTCAGTAAAACATGAAGTCAATCGAATGATTAGAAATTAAAAATATTATGGAAAGCTTAGATATCGCGAAAAATCGTCTACCGGTATATCATATACGTTTCTAGTAAACTACATAAGCATAGACTATAACCATCAACTTGAACGTAGCTTTCTATCAAGAAAGTAGTTCCGGAGATCACCTCCTACAAACTTTATTCTTATCGTTAAAAGTTTGGCGTAGTAGCCACAATGTCAACTGATGTTAACATTATAACACGATTTAATATTATAACACGCTAAACCTAGTGGAAGACTGGTTCTCAAATGCAGCTGCCGGAACACACCTATTGGTGCTTGGCGACAAATTTTCAACATACCATCTTGGGCCACATCGCTAAACCTACAACGATAAAAAATAAATATTGAATTGTCTTAGTCGGTTTTGTTACAATAGTAGTATAGATAAATATTATTTATTACTAGCTGTGCCCGTAGCTTCGCTCGCGTGGATAACAGAAGAAATCGCAATTTCTTAAGACTTTATTAAACTTTTTATTGATTGAAGATATCGTGGTTTCGTTTTTTTTTTATAAAAACCAAGTATCTAAAAAAAATGGTCAAAATCTATGCAGTAGTTTTTGCGTGATGCGCGCGCAACTGCAAACTTCAATCATTTTATTTATATTGAAGATCAAGCGGTGTCAGCCTCGATAGCAAATATTGAACTACCTATATGAATCACATAAGTAACCTAAACTTTCTGGTCTTAAAAAATATCGTAATGTTGGTAATGCATAATTTGATTCTTCTAGCTGGACAAAATGACTGTACAGTATCTGACGGTAAATACGGTACAGTCCAAAAACAACGCCGTCCGCTGGTGATAGATTAAATAGCATAGTAATTTTCTAGTGCTCGTCAGGTAATTGACTAACCTAAGGCTGAAAATCTATGGCTTCCTATCTGCTAAACTTTTAAAGTTTAACATGTATGTTATCATTTACAGCAACATTTTAACTTCAACATCAGGTGTGATTATTGATAAACGGTTGTCCGTAGAAACAAACTGCTGCTACAACTATTACGAAATAATACAGACGCGTTACAGGCAATTTATGAGATACAACTTACAGCCAAAATAGCAGCTGTGATCATTTCCCAATTTACACAAACCCTAATTTTTAAAAACGAGATTAGGTGAATCTAGTAATTATATAATAAGTAGAGGTCATACTAAACTAAGGTAAAACCTTGAGAGTCTCAAAGTCGTTACGAGTTGGGCCAACTCATTTTCGAGCCAACTTTAAGGCGTAAAGGAAAACTAATTAGCATAAATCGGCGCGCCATCTAATAACGTCGTCGTTTTTATGTTACGTAAAGGTAGAACAATTTCAACAACTCTAACGTTAATAGAGCTAGTAATCCTAGCTAAATCGAACATAAACATTTCCTATACGCAAGGTGATTTAAAAGTGCAGAAGATTACGTGTTCATTTCGTAGACAATTCAAATAATTGGCCAGGATTATAATATAATCTGATTAAAACTGGATTTAATCCGAAAATCAGTTTTGTTTCGGTTTTCCTTTTTTATAGTGGCACGGCAAAGTGTCTGGACTATACCTGATGACGAGCAGAGTACAAAACAAAAACAAGGGCGGCAACCACGGAGAGATCGCCAATCCATCACCGGCCTGTAACAACTGGATATACACTGGCTACTCCCGAAACGCGAAAAATTAAGAGTCACTGTGAATGGTTAATCAACATGCATGGTGGTCGCGACCCAGTCTAGTGCAAATCCCTACCACCCCGCTCGATTACTGGACTGCAACTGAATCTCCAGTTTTCTTGCTACTGGATCGCCGGATTTCTTGCAACTGGATCTCTTGCTTTCTACATGAACGCAGAATTCGTGTCTTGTAGAAGGATGTGATTCGCAGTTTATTTCGATTAACGCTGGAATTACTCAAGGCTCAGTGCTTTGACCCACTCTGTTTATTTTGAATATCAATGATATGTTACCTTTAGGTCATACTCGTTGCTAAGCAGATGACAGCACCATTCATGGGTGTTATTACAGTAAGCCTTCATGTGGTCGGGGAGAAAAGAGACGGAAGGAACTTGTCATTGAACTTAATCAATCCTTGCATCGTGTATCTACATGGGGATAAAGTAACTTGGTTGAGTTCAATGCCAAGAAAAATCTGATGTGCGGGTTTTCTTCAAAAAAACTCTCCGTTTTCTCCCCTCCCCACTCTACAGAACGTCTGACTAGCAATACTTGACAGACTCAATATCCTAGATGTGTATATTCGCAGTAATCTAAACTGCAGGGATTACATCAAGAGTGTCATCTCTACTACATCTCGGAGACTCGGAATCCTGAATATGGTGCGACGGTTTTTCACGCCCGTATCTTCTTTACAAGGCACACGTTCGTCCTTGTATGGAATACTGTTCGCATCTCTGGGATGGATCCGCAAAATACCTCCTACGTGCTCTGGACAGGTTGCAGATGCGGGCTGTTCGCATTGTTAATGATGCAGACGTTACTAAATACATCGAGCTGCTTTAGCTGTACAGAAACAGCGTGTTCTACCGTCTGTATCATGGTGAGTGTTTTAAAGAGATGTTCAATCGAATTCCCTCCTCTCCTTTCCACAACAGAAACACATGTGCTGGGGTTCGGAGTCACAGTTTTACGGTAACCTCAATCTCGGCACGAACTAAAAGTTCTCCATGACTTATCTTTGTCGTACTGTGAAAACTGTGGTGGAACCAACTCTCGGCTAATGTGTTCCCTCGTTCTTACGACATCGGGTCCTTTAAGAGTAACGTGAAGAGATATTTATGCCCGCCGGCATTACAGTGCGCGACCGCTGATGGATTTAGATTTCTTGGTGGTCGCTTTTGTATTTGGATTGTACTGTGCTTACAGTCAGGGACAGTACCGTCAATGTGCCGAGCTAATGTATAAAAACTGGATATACATCGGCTGATGCGTAAACGCGACACGCTTAAGCGTACGGCTATGCCAGATGTTGCACTTTTTTTTTATCCTACAAAGGTGGCAAACAAGCATGAGGCCCGCTTGATGATAAGCAGCTACTGAAGCCAATGGACGCCAGTAACACGTATCACTAGCGTGTTGCCGATCTTGAACCCGCTAACTCAAGAAATCTGGAAATCCTACTCACCGCAGAAACACAATACTAGGTCATTTAGCTGCGATCTTCTGTAGGGTGAAGGGGAGGTATTCTACCTGACCGGACTGCCTCAAAAAGAAAGAAATGAAAAAAAAAAACAATTTTACCTCTCTTCTCTTCTCTGTAGTAGCATCAATTTAATCTCAATATGGTAAAATCGAATCAAACATAATAACAGTACACGTCGAATCCAAATGTCTTACGCCCAATTTATCTCGAAACATATTAGCTGTCAAAACGCGTGCAAACAACGCATGAGACGTTGCTATCGTATAGTAACTCCCTGAAAATTGGACGTGAATACGCCAAATACCAGGCGAAAATGCGTCCACGTTTTTTTATTGAAATTCCATTTGAGATAAAAGATAAACTGTATATGAATTAAACAACGGAATAAAATATAACTATATAACCAGCCTCAACATGTGTGCATTTGTTTTCTTTGTTTGCATATAGTTCCACTTATCTTGAATGAAACTGTGCCTAGTTTTTATTTTTAAGAATATACCTATATTGTTTATTATTATATACTAGCCAAAAGGCGTCCACTGCTGGACATAGGCCTTCCCCAAAGATCGTCACAACGACCGGTCCTATGCTGCTCGCATCCGGCGGGTTCCCGCAACCTTCACTAGATTGTCGGTCCATCTTTTGGCGGGTCTGCTCACACTGCGTTTTCCACTACGTGGCCGTCACTCAAGCAATGTGCCAGCGATGTGCACTCCCCAGTGCTCCTTAAATCTAGCAATTCTGAGAGCTATTTGGGGGCTTTAGTTCTCCTGCGGATCTTCTCGTTCTTCATTATCACGCAGAGAAACTCCGACCATAGCCCTCTACATTGTCCTTTGAGTGACTTTGAGCTTTGACTTTAAACTGGTATTTTTGTTTACTTATTCTTTGATAAGAATGTCCTATTTCCTTTAACCTGTTACTGTGATATCTGATTTTAACACGTAGACCATTTTAAATATTTATGTTTGAAATTGGTTCACAAGAACAGATTATTAAATAGATTAATTACAAATCCAAAACCATCAAACGTATGATACAACTTATATATAAAAAACTTGTATGTGCGTCTGTTAGTGGTGATGTAACTTCTAAACAACTTGACCACTTAAAACCAATATTCACATAATATATTTGTTTTATCGATACAATAGTTCATAGCTATGTTAGGATATGTATGACACATATATATGTGGCGCTGTAGTTGTTATTTACAAATTCCATATTTTTGGAACAAAATTATTTAAATTCACTTTATTTATTTTAATTATGTGAATTCAATATCACAATATATATATATATATATATATAGCTTTAGTGTCATAAAAGTAAATCACAAAATCTGAACCCGATAGGTGGGGCGGGGCTGTGGTCGAGTCATTAACTACCGGAAAGCTAACATCTGCCGGACCAGCTAGTACTTGTATAAATGTAATATTTGATTTCAAACAAGATTACAGCTGCGTACAGAAAAAAAAAACAAAGCAACATACCCAAATCATTTGAAAGCAAAACAGCTATCGAATTCAGTATTCCGTTCCAAATAAACACTATTTATCCGATCGAAAAACAGAATAAACCGAAAGTAAAGAAGGGACTACATCAATAACCCTCAATTTCCACAATGAAACACAGTTCCAAGTTTCTATCTATCATTCTCATGAACTCCGAGAAATAGGGACCGCGGGTCCGTCCATTACGGGCAGTCTGCTTGCACCCGAAGCCAATCGGAAATTCAATTTCCGATATGATACGATCCGCTAAGAGATTGCTAAAATACGATAGTGTTGCAGCGATACGGTGTGCAACATAAACGATATCATCGTAACCCAGCTTGGCGTCGCACAGACGTTTTATTAAAACAATATGAGAAACAATGAGACTACTTCATTTGGGAGTGAAAATTCGTACGCGAACTGAATTCTCTGTAACACATTTTTTTGCACTATACAGTAAAATATAGAAAAAGCATGCGTAAAACGAAATGAGGACAAAATCTATATACCTAAGTATTCGTTTACACATAATATGATAGATCCTTTACTTTTTAAAAGAGCAAGTAAATAAATTATCATGAACATTGTGTTGTATTTCCTTCGTCCAACAACGTTAAATGTCTAAAGATCCACAAGATTATAGAGAATCCTGTTTAGCACTAAAGAAAATCAAAATTAATATATTAAAATTACGGTGATATTTATCCATTGAGCTTAAACATACCTATTACAGTATAATATGGTTAGAATATGGTTGTTGTATAATTAAATACAAAAGCAAACAACAAAATGCACAAATTTCTTTATATCTTGCTTCATAACACAATTTATTAAAAAAAAAAAACATAAAATTGTAAAGAATCTAGATGCTATAATATTTATTAAATGGCAAGAAAAATTAATAAAACAGGCCAGATTCTGAATCTGAATTGCTTGGAGAAATGTCATTTCGTCCCTTAAAAGGCACAACGTTAGATAATTTTCCAATATAAAAATTTGTAATTCTTGTTTTTTTCGAGATCTTTGATGGTCCAGCTTTGGGTGGACGACCACGAATCATTTTTCCATAACTATTTTGTGTCTGTTTTCCTTTATTACCGACTTGTCGATCATTCCCATGTTTTTGGGTGTCACATTGTGTTTGATTTTGATTTAATGAAAGTGCTTTTTGGGGAGTACTACTAACTTCATTTACAGTTTTTGGTTTAGCATCAATTCTTACGGTTGTATCATTTACTCCTTCAGCAGGCATGTATTGTGTTGATTTTCCCTTTAATATCACTTTCATAGTCTGTCTACAATAAAATAAAGGACTATAAGAAATCAAGGAAATTTGAATAAAATCGCTCGAGATGAGCTCTAGATATTCATAAACTTTTACAATTTTCATAATTATCTGCGTGAATTCTATTATGATTTATATTATTCAGAGTTATGTTCAAAAATTATGAATGACAAAGTTAAGTTTAAGATATTTTATCAATTGTTTAGGTTAACGTAGATATTACTAAAGAAAGATACGATACACTCTTCTTAAGCCACTCCTCCGTGTTATTCTTAGGGTCGCATAAACAATATCATACATTAAAGTTAAGACGAAACGTAATAACGTGGGTTAAGATTATACCTTCTGTATCTGTGGCTCATTCCCCTGATTTATTCAATCAACTATAAAGCATTTTTTTACATATTTTGATGAAAGACAAACTATATTTACTATCATCATCATCATTTCAGCCGAAAGACGTCCACTGCTGGACATAGGCCTCCCCCAAAGATCGCCACAATAACCGGTACTGCGCTGCCCGCATCCAGCGGCTTCCCGCAACCTTTACCAGGTCGTCGGATCTGCTCACGCTGCGTCTTCCGGTACGTGGCCACCACTCGAGAACTCTTTGGCACCATCAGCCATCCGTTCTACGAGCTATGTGGCCAGCCCACGGCCACTTAAGTCTAGCTATTCTTCGGACTATGTCGGTGACTCTCCAATCATAGCCCTCTTCATTGCACTTTGAGTGACCTTGAGCTTTCTTATGAGGCCCATAGTTAGCGACCACGTCTCAGAACCACATGTAATCACTAGCAACAAACACTGGTCAAAGACTTTCGTCTTGAGACACTGCGGTATCTTGGACGAGAATATGTTACGTAACTTCCCAAACGCTACCAAGCCGAGTTGGATTTACTATTTCAAAAACAAATTATTTGAGTTTACCTAATATCATCAGCGGAATAAAATTCCATAGCCTTTAAGTTGTTTTTATTAACATTATCATGATGATTCACATAATTTTCAACTATGATCTCATTATCTTTGTCATCACTGTCGTCTTCAGACAGAATTATTGTTGAATTGTTGTACTATGTTCACCAATCTGATCACCTTTTTCATTTTTAATTAAGCCTTTATCAGACGATTCCATAAAATATATTTCCAAAAAATGTTCCAGATATATTAATAGTTTATTTTACATTAGTCAAAGTCAAAATAGAATTTACTTTTCAGAAAAGAAAATTAGATACTAGTGTTGCGAAATGAAAAAATGCTTAGCAAATATTCTCGGTATAAATGGCAATAAAAAGAAACAGGTTGTCTTATTAGTCTAAGGAAAGTACAAGAAAAGAACAAGGGGCGAGTTCTTTATACCTAGACATTTACACTACATTGCTTACATAAAGTGTTGCTACGAATTACATATACTATAACGTTGCTTAACGCCTATTGTCTTGTACAATAAATAAAATGTAGATCATGTGGAACGATGGTGTATTTTGGAAATGCATATCTTATACCGCCTTTGTTTTTATTGTACCCTATGTATAAGTTGCTATAAGCTCTGTTATGAATCTTTGATCCGTGTGAGAAATTTTACAATTCCATAGATAGTAGATACCCTCTACGTAGAATACAGTTATTTTACCAGCCAGTAAATAAAAAACAGTTCTTAAGCTAGACAGATTAATCGTGAGTATTTGCATGTTAGTAATAGTATATTAAAAAGTTTTTATACAAAAAAAAAATAACCACTTTATTTTATCTTTTTTAAAGTTCTTTTAGACTTCTGACTTAAACCGAATCGAACCGACGAACAGAATTCTAATTTATACATAGTAGACACGAAGACAAATTTATTTTACAGTCGTCATTAGAAATCTATCAAATGTATTTCAATAACATTTGGATCGTACAAATGTAGGTAAAATGTTGAATGAAATAGAATTCAAGTTCCTTACATTCGTCTGTAAACTATTGACCGCAGAGCGGCAGCTTTGTCCGATAAACAGACAATTCCATTATGAGAACGGCTGGTGTGGACGCGGAACACTGCAGACAGGCTTCGCTGATAATACTTCAGTGAACTACTGGCACAAAGTTTTTACATGTATTTCTTTTCTCTCTTATTTTTTGTCTCTAGGGTTTCACATTCACTGCGTGAATGGAGTTTCGTGTAGTGCAGTATCTGAAATACTGAACTTTTTGATGATTTTTTTTACTATTGTATCTTATGAAACATTCTCGATATTCCTGTATGGGCTATATATACCCCAGAGTCAATCCGATTATAATGTGATAGGTACATAAGAAAGATTTCAATTTCAATTTCAGATTTTCAATTTCTCCCAAGCTAAATGCTATACTAAAATAAGAACACACAAAAGACACAGAAATATCTTCATCTATATATAAATAGAATTATTGAGTTTTTCCTTTGTGTGCGCATTATGTAAAAACTACTGGATTGAATGTTTTAATTCTTAGTTATTTGTTCCTTATTTAAAAAAATCACGATATCTTCATTGAATAAAAAGTTTTAAGAAAAAATACGATTTTTATAAGCACTACGCGTTCTTCTGTCCTACACGCGACCGGAGCCGCGGACACAACTAGTGTTATATATTATTCTTCATGTTCCATGAACGATGTCAGATATTTATTATTAGATATGCATTAACTTGTGCATTACATTGTATAACATTACTAAGTTAAAATACAAATGTAATTACATTACTTACACGCTCTATGCTTATTTCAGTATATAAATTACTTTGCTCATATTAGAATTTACCCAACGTGTACTAGAAGCTTAACAAAACAACGCCGGTCATTTACAGCCCCTGGTGTCATTAAATATTTTCCAGTTTTTTTAACGCGCCAGCAACGAAACGTCATATTTATTCATTTCAGTTATATCTCCTGAATTCGTGATTCCAGTCATTAGCCGTCTCCGCGGACCCATTTAATTTTGCCATTCCATTGCTCGACGACTTTACCAATGCTCTTTGTAATTAGGCTATTCCATTTTGTAATCAGAAATGTAATGACAAATAAGATGTAACGCTTGTTATCCGCGCCAAGCCAGGTTAGATTCCCCTCGTCTGTACACTGTGTATAGAACGTGTGATAAACAATAAAAAATAATTAAGACTGTATTATAGTTTAAACAGTAATTGCGAAATTGGTTTCTAAAGTATATATTTTTTGAAATGCCTGCTATTCGCGTTGGGAAAATGCTTTGGTGAACTCTTTAGAATTAAAAGGATATGGTACAAAGCGATACAACTGCATTCTCTAGTCATCTTGTAATATTATAACAATTAACCATTAAGAAGCTATAACTGGAATAAGATTACTCGTACGCCAGGAAACAACCCATCAAAAAAGTTCGCCTTTATGATGCGTAAAGTGCCATGTCCAAGGTGTCCGATTTGCGTACACATCGACGATGTGCACCACATTCTGATATAGTGTATTGTTGGCTGACCTTAGGTATTCTTCTCAAGGTAACTGTTTAAATTTACGTTTTGATAGTTCTTAAGTTAGGCGACATGGATGCAATTTTTTTTTTATCGAACTCAGTACCTGTCATACAAAATCTGAAATATGGACTGGCTCCTTAAGTACAGCTACTGTAAAAGACCGTTAGATGCTTTGAAATATATTTTCAACTAGAGGGTTTATGTGGTAAGTTCTAGTCATTCAGTCTAAGTCCTAGATCATTTTTATTTAGTGTGCTGCAAATTACAAATATTTAAAAAAACAATATATATACATTAGACCACGAAAAAAGAGATGTATCAGATTTCTTTATGTTTTTAAAGTAGATATTAATAACCGGTCTAGCGAAAGTATTTGACCTCTTCCATCGATACTTAACGTGAGGAAGACAGTTTGTTGAACTGTATAAAGTTTGTTAATAAATTAAACTGACGCTATTAAAATCTCTTTTAAATTGGAAACAAGATATGTAAGTTAAGTATAATATAATTGTTTTTGTATAAATATGTTTAATATTTAACTACATAACTTTATTAATTCACGAGTATATATGCATTAAAATGCAATTGCGTGCTATAATTACAAGGTTAAGTAAATCAGATCAAACGGATTGTTGTCTTACCTTGAAGCAGATTTCTCGTTTCGAATTTATAATCTAAACAAGCTGTACCCCGCGGTTTTACCCGAGTTAAATTTATAAGATTCGATAAACTCTCTAATACACCACCGCCCGCCAATGCACCCGTGTAGCCTATTGTTGCTCTCACTACGCGTAATTCCATACAGCTTGCCGAATTGCTTGAAATTCAAGGTTACTGCTCCGCTCCATAGTCTAAACTCAAAACTCTAAGTCTAACACCAAATCAGTTTTTCCATTAGCAATTTATTATTAATTTTTACAAATAAACGACGTATATTTTCAAATGTTAAATAAAACGCAGCGATAAGATGAAACAAGATGAATAATGAAGAAACTAAGAAAGTCACTTTAAATTATCATCTTAATGCAAACTGGTAAAGTTTAGAATGGAATAAAAACTAGGTCTGATAAGAGATATCTTGAGGAAAATCTCTTGGTAACGGCGCTCCTTCCCCCATATTTACTTTGAGGAGGATGATAAAAGCGTCGGACTGTAGATTTATACAATGGACCGAAGCCCACAAAGGAACGTGGAAATATTAAAATTTCAAATGCTGCAGATTTCTTTATTACGGGTTTTAAATGGGTATTATGTGTAAAGATCGTTATAAGTACGGATGTATATGCAGTGCTTAATTTCCTTCATGACTAATAGAGATTTACGTTGCTAGTTTCAATGAATTAATACTTTACTGCTCTTTTTGGTTCGCACGCCAAAACCGAAAAAAAAAAACGTAAATAGAAGAAATTGTTTTTGAATTTAAAACTTCTTTGGTACCGTTGTGATTTGAAACACGATGAAACGAAAAAGCGGCAGTAAAAAGAGACAACCATATACATCTACAGGATTTAGCCTACGAGAGAATGAGATAGAATACATTTACATTATGCTCGGTTAATGCAAGTCCTGATTTTCATGATTGTGATCGTCGTCGGATTCACACGTCGATTTCATACGGCAGTACGCACGAGAGATCAATAGTTTGAATTCCGCTGATTTAGAATATTTAAAAATAATGTTTAAAGAACACATTTTTTCTGAAGGTTTCACTTCTGTGAGGCGTGTGAACTGTTGCACATATGCTTTTTTAAATAGTAGCTCGTAATGTAATGTCACTATACCTGATGGTAAGCACAGTACAATGCAAAAAGAACGGTGACCATGGAGAGATCGAAATCCATCGCGGGTGGCCGCTGTCATGGCTATCAGCAAGCCTCACTGCAGCTGGATATACACTGCTGATACCGAAACGCGACAAAAGGACTGTTCACTGTTCAGGGTTTATCACCCATGTATATGACGGTCGCGTTCCAATCGGACATAATTGTGGAATCCTAGAGTTTAACCAAAAAACATACATCGACGGCGGAAAGGCTAACTCACTAACGTGTAAAGTTTGTCATATACACGTTAGTCAATTATTAATATTTCCACCGTCGACATAATATTTGAAAGAAAAAATTACAGCAATGCGACTAAAACCGTCAATGTATTTGGTGCCAATACAAAAAACAACATGCCGTTATTCCAGTTCACTACATTTGTATTTTATTTTGAGTAACTAAAGTACACTAGTAATAACATAAAATAACTATAAAAGCATTAGTTCGCGAAAATAAAACAAAAGTTGAAGATCACTTTGCAAATTGCCGCCAAAATGTCTAGACATCTTTTATGCGCTCTACCGCAGCTATCAGTGACGTTCTCATTCAGAAGTTCGGAAATATTTAATACCCCATCGCAAAGAGCTTCACAATTCACAATACATCTATATGATCGTCAATGCATTCTATATCTCGAAAACCGATGACAAGCATCCGACAGAGCATTTTAAATCACATCGCACAATAGATTTCAAATGCGCCCTCAGAATCCGAAGGCTGAACTTGGAATAAATGAATTCGCATTTCCACATTTGAAAAACTGTGAGAGAGTTCTAAGTGTTTAGTTTAAATCACATCGCACAATAGATTTCAAATGCGCCCTCAGAATCCGAAGGCTGAACTTGGAATAAATGAATTCGCATTTCCACATTTGAAAAACTGTGAGAGAGTTCTAAGTGTTTAGTGAGTTCATATACTTAATAGTTGTATATATATATAAATTACCTATATATTACGTACATATATATAATTGTTTCTGTGTGATACTGTACTCTATATTTTTAGTATATTGATACTAAAATTATAAAAGGAGGTTGTTTTTTGTTTGTTTATTTGAACGCACTAATCTCTGGAACTGCCAGTCAAATCTGAAAAAATATTCAGAGTTTTAAAGGCTATTTAGCGTAGAAGGTTATAAGCTATAAAATTTCACGCTATAACTCTACGGAGCGGAGCAGTAACCATGAACGTCAAGCAATCTGGAAAGTTGTAGGCAAGTACGGGAAATGAGAACAACAATAGGCTACATGGATGCCTTGGCGGCATCGCGGTGGAGACTTGGTATTATAGATTTGACACGGGTGAAACCGTGAGGCACACCTAGTCTGTGAATAATAACATTGCAAAGAAGCCTGCCATTGTTTACATTTTAAACCTGGGTCTCACTCAAGTGAATCAACCTCTTTATAAGTAGATATTCATTCATAAATATTCATAGCAAGTAGGTACTTCTCTTAGTTTCGGAAAAATAAAAAAACGGTCTGTTAGAGAAATAGACCCAAAATTAACGACAAGTATATTTATCGGATAAACCGCCAATTTTTCAATCGTCAGATAATTTTATACGAGGAATAATATGAAGTTTTGACAGATAATGTAAGGAAAACCGGTCAAAATTAAAAAATCGTTCCTTAAATAAAGTTATCTGTTGATTGAAAAATCGGCCCTAAGAGTAATAAGGGGGAGATTTATTTTAATGGTATATATATTTCATAATCTTTAATACATAAAACGAATTAAATAATTTTGTGTAACTCATGTGATTTCATAATACGACTTTAACACATAAATAACACAGAATAAGCTGTGTTCAATCATTACAGGTTACTATTAGCACTGGTATCAGTTTAGGTCGATACCAGGAAAACATCCATTCAAGACGATTCACGTAAGAGCAGAACCAAAAAAAAAACACGTAGAATTTTGTACAAAATTCATACGTTTTCTATTCTACGGTACAGGTGAATAAGTTTGGATAGAATATGTTATGGATGATGTATTCATTGCTATGACGTGATTTATGGCGCGCCTCGCGTCATCGGGTGCGATCAGAATAACTATGCTGAACCGTGAGTTGGTTTTCCAAAAAAATTCACAGATCACCGCACAAAAATGCGAAAAATATTCTGTTTATTTGTGAAATTATTATTTGAACGGTAATACTATATTTTCTATAACATAGCTGTTGTAACAGTAATCTATACAAAAGATGACATAAACCCAAAAACGCTAATTGACAATTATACAAAATACAATGTTATGCTATTCCTTCGATTTTAAATACGATGAGATGGAAAGAGGCCCGTACGGGTTCTGCGGGCGTTTTTCATAAGGAAGTACTTCCTTAATTTGTTTGGCCTTCTGTCATCTCGCGCCGTTTTAGTAAATAAATAAACCACAGCTGTGGGAGTAAGCACTGAGTGGGAGTGTTTATATTTGTCCAAAGCCTTGCATGATCCTCGTTATAATAAAATAATTTTGATGCAGAAGTTAGATAACAAAACGACGTTTATAATTCCTCTATAACGAAACTATTGATCTGCTATTAACTTTGAATTGGCAGTGCTTTGCATATTAAAACTTAAAATAAATTTCATAATCTGTACAATAATTATCATCTCCAGTTAAACCTCAAATATTTACTTAAACGGTTCCGTAAAAAATAAAGTCATTGACAAGTAAATAATTCCTAAAAAAAATGATAACTGGAATTGACATCAAAAACAGTATACTTTAAATATAACACTGTTGTTTTATACTTTTAACCATGAAAAAACCTTTCCTCATTCCATTGAATTCTACAAGAGTAAAACGCTCAATCAATAAACAATAAGAGTAGTTAATGCAGTCTTTAGGGATTTACCGGGCGAGAGGACTAAATGGTTTTCGAATGAAACAATTCAAGGAACACCTGGGACCCACAGTGGACACCGACTTACCGGACTATCGCGCAAAAGGTACCCACATAATAGAGAACGTGCTTGTTTTACACAGATTGAAAACATTTAATAGCTTTTATAATAAGATAATCAGAATCCTATCCTATGTGACTCAAAAATAAGACATAATTTTTTTCGAAGCGCACTAGACACAAATAAATATCATTTAGAAACTTAAAAAGCACAGTTTTCTGGTTCCATTCAAAATTTGCAGTTTTACACGTTTTGTTATTTCAATTTTGAAATGATATGAAACTATTTACAATAACCAACAATGTTGGAAAGGAAAGTGATCGTGTAATTTGTGAACGATTTGACCAGTTGAGGTCATAATTCACATAATATATTTGTTTTATCGAGGCGATGGCTCATAGCTATGTTAGAATCCGATAGGTGGTGCTATGATCGAGCCATTAATAACCGCAAAGAGCAGAACGTCTGTCTGGCAATCGACCAACGGGTGATCTTCCGGCGTATGTACTGCACCGCTGGGGGAGGCAATTGATAAGCATGGCGAGGCTCTGGCGATCAGTCTCGACATAGCGAAGGCTTTTGATAGGGTCTGGCGCCGTGGACTTATCTCTAAACTCCAGGCGTACGGACTTACCGAAAACCTCTGCAACTGGATCTTTGGCTTTCTTCGCAGATTTCGTGTCCTTGTAGAAAAATGTGATTGATGATGTGAGTGATGATGCAGTTCATGTCGATAAACACTGGAGTTCCTCAAGACTCTATGCTTGCGCCCACCCTGTTTCTTCTGCATATCAATTATATGTTACCTTTAAGTCATACTCATTGCTATGGAGATGACAACACCATTCATGGGTGCTATTATAGCAAGCCTTCATGTGGTCGTGGAGAAACAGAGAAAAGACGGGACGTACTTGTCATTGAACATTGAACCAATATTTGCACTGCGTATCTATATGGGAAGCAACTAACTATGGTTGAGTTTAATGCCAAGAAAAACTCAGGTGTGAGCGTTTTCCTCGTTTTTCCACTCTCCACTCTTCAGAACGTCTCACTAACAATGCGTGACAGCCTCGATATCCTAGGTGTGGATATTCACACCGATCTTAACTTCAGGGATTACACCGGGAGTGTCATCTCTACTACATATCGGAGACTAGGGATCCTGAACAGGGTGTAACGGTTTTTCACGCCAGGTCAGCTGTACCTTCTTTACAAGGCACAAGTTAGGCCGTGTATAGAATACTGTTCGTCTCTCTGGATTCACAAAATACCTCCTCGATACTCTGGACAGGGTACAGAGATGGGCTGTTCGAATTGTTAATGATGCAGACGGTACCCAATGCATCAAGCCGCTTCAGCTTCGCAGGAACATCGCCTCGCTGAGGCGTGTTCTAACGTCTGTGCATTGTGGTGAGTGTTCTGAAGAGCTGTTTAATCTAGTTCCCTCCTCTCCTATCTACGAGAGAACCACACGCTCTGGGCTTCGTAATCACAGTTATACTAACCTCTATCTCGGCATAATTTAAAAAGTTCTTTATTAGTTATCTTTGTCGTACCATAAATTATAGAACCATCTCCCGTCCAACGTGTTCCCTCATTCTTATGACATCGGGTCCTTCAAGCATAACGTGAAGAGATATTTATGCAGGCCGGCATGACAGAGGCGACCGCCGATGAATTTCGATCTCTCGGTGGTCGCAGTTGTATTTGGATTGTACTGTGCTTACCATCCGGGAACAGTACATTCAATGTGCCGAGATAGTATAAAAAAAGAAGTTTCATAGAAACATCTATCCTCAGAGAGCTATAAAAAACAAATTTTCCGCTTCAGCTTCATGTCCACTTGAGTGCAGTGGAACGCTTGCTTTAATAGTGTCGTTTATCTCACTGAATTGAAACTAGTTTACTGAATAGGCCCCCGATGGTACAACAACGTTGTACTCCACATTTTACTTGTGTTAAAACAAAATTGTAGAGACAGATGGGATTTTGTTGTCTCTCCGAAATTCTATTGATATTTATCACACCGATTAGAAGCGAAGAACGCGAATCACAGTCGAGGCAGTTCAAAATTATATAATGCTTAAAGTGCATACGAGTATATTGTAAAATATTAGAAACTCTGCACTCAGGGGTTTTAAATGTACTTAGTTACTTTTAGGAAAAACGTTTTGTAACTAAATGTTTCTTAATTTTGTTATTTTATCAAGAACCAAAAATATTAATGGCTAGTATAGCAGATACATAAGAACTTGTATATAAAAACCGGTTTCACAAGAAATAAAATGTTTGATATGAATGCAATATCGGTAGTCACTTTTATTTCCATCTGTTAGACATCTCGAAATTTAGAGTAATCATTATCAACTTTCCTGGGTGGTACAAGACAATCGTGTCCCACTGGTTCGCAACTACCACATCCCACTGGTTCGCAACTACCACACACACCAGGTCTAACACCCGTTGTAGTGACAAGCTTAGGAGTGATGATTTCCAAAACCAGCCAAAGTATATCCAGTAATCAATCAAAGTGGATTGGATTTGTATCCGACTGGTTCGCGACCACGATGGTAATAACCCCGTTACAGTGACTCTCTTTAAATTTGTCACATTTAAGGTTCAGCCACTGTATATCCAGTTGCCGATAGGCTTGCAAACCAGTATGATAGCGACGATCGTCGATCTCTCTGTGGCCTTCGTTGTTACTGAATTGTACGCACAATGCTGTTACATTATCAACTACAAAAACAATCAAGAGTGTAAGAATCTTAATATCGTAAATACAGACTATAGAATAAAAGGATTGCAAACATACAAACAAAATAGTAATGAATGATCTAGTAACTGAAGTCAAACACAACGGAACTAACCAACAAGTCGTAGCGCAAGTAAGAAAAGTAAGTAACAACAAACATTACTTGAAAGTTACAGTAACCAGTGGCTGGGTTGAGACAGAACCAAACAATAATTCATAGCTGCCGCAACTACAAAGAGCTCACGACTGAATTAATCTCTCTGGGAAATCCCTGGGGCCAGACGTGCTGATTCAATTTGAATAGAAGGAAAAAATCGAGAGAGCGTACCCAGGACGCTCCGTTCACATAATGTTGTGTAATTTAGCTTTAGTTTGTCTGAAAATATTTAATAAGGTAACCCTAATAAGTGTATATGTCAGTTCTTTAGTTTATTTTTAAATAATATTTTATTGTGGTGATCTTATTTTCGATAAGATTTAGTTTGATTTATTATAGAAATTCTAGTACTCTTAATAATGGTTAAATGACAGTTAAATTTTTTAATTTAATTTTGATGAAGCATTATTAATTTAAATAAATCAAAAGTAATTTCTCTCTAATTGGAGCAGTCCGACTGATGGACGTACACACTACAGAACGTCGAACCCAAATAATCTTTTGTTGTGTTACTGTGGTGAGTAGGATTTCCAGAGGTCAAAAAGAGAGATCTTGGTTGGCAACGAGCTAGTAATACCTATGGTGTTATAAGTGTCCATAGGCTAAAATAGCCACTTACCATCAGGCGGGCCGTACGCTTGTTTGATAATGATCTTTGACAATTATTAGATTTAGATGTTAAAAAAATATTGGATTTCTTGGTAAATTTCCTATCAAGAAAAACCTATCGATTATAAGCGTTCAGAACTATTCCTAAGGTTTACCAGGTTATGTATATTAATTAATACAATTATAATGTCTACATTATGTTTTAAGACAATTCTGAGTACGCACTGAGTACCTACAACCGGATTTCTTATAACTTATGTGAACATTGGTTTTTACGTTTTAGTTTATTATTATTGATCCTTATGTCTCCGCCACTAACAAGGGCAGGAACGCTTCCCATTTTCTATTGTCTACCCATTTCTTGTTATTTAATTAATTAATTAATATACTTCTTATGGATCTCAAACATAAACATTAATTTATGTAATTTGATTCCTATATAATAAGTACTAAATGGTTATCGGATATTTTTAGAAAAACAAAATTGAAATAAAAAGATGCTAATCCTTAAATGCTAATATTATTATGTCCATTTAACAAAATCGATAGTAAAAAGTGTGAAAGGTAATAAAAACATACAAAGAACTTGAAAAAAAAATTAATAATTTAAGGGTAAAGTATATCCAAGCCCGGTGAAGCTGACAAGGCCTCTTGGCCAAAAGTAAAATAAGTTCAAAAAAAAATTAATTAATACTGCACTACTCTCCATCCCCAACTTGCATTAAGAAGAAAACTTGAGTAATTACACTGTTACACAAAGTTATACATAGGCTATTCAAGTCATAAATGTAGTATTTTTAATGTATAATGCCAAGCATGCGATAAATAACAATTATTATATACTATAATACTATTATACGTGGACTGGGTGCAGTTTAACTAGCGGATACCGAGTAAACGGTGCAGTCTAAGGCGGATACTAAATTAAGGTAAGTTTATAGACGTTAGGGAAATATTCTTTAATAATTTAGTGAATTGTAGGACGTAAAAATCTTCATCCACATGTTAAAAAGAACTCAAACGCTCAGTATCGCGATAAATTTCAACTAGTTTACATTTTAAGTTTTTTTTTAAATATTATATGTATTTATGACTATTCAAACGGTTTTAATATAAAAGTTTATGTTCACTGTTACTGGAAATTTTACTTTCTTTCAAGTGCTAAATAGGTAGACTTCTAAAACGTCATTAAAAAAATTTGATTATTATAACTGATACTATAAGTGTTCCAGACACAAACATATTTTCATCGTCTCCCCAAAAAACCTTTATACTTCAAAATAGTAATTATTTAGTAAAACTTAATAAACATAACATAGTATTAGCAGCAATGAAATTAAAAACATTTTCTTTACTGGAACAGTATAATAGTGAAACTTTCCAGCGACATTTTTACAAGGAAACTTGCGAGCGAACTTTATTGGATGCCAAGCTGCAGGGATAATTGCAATATACCACACTCGAGGAAGGCTGCGGCGTTCCACCCATGAATTCATATCATCGGCTATACATACATGGTGGTAAATGTGCTGTAAAATAATTCTGTAAATCCGTAAAAATTTGAATAAAATCATAGTTTCATTCCAACTATTACATACTCAAATGTATTTTAATCTATAATTACATAAAAATATATTGAATATGCCATTTCACAAATCGCTCCTGTATGTACTTGCAGAATCATACTATATGTTCCTCTTGTAGTTCTTATTTATTTCGCTTATTGTTTCCACTTCGCTTTCGAAATTAGAAATGCCATGACGCACAAAACGGCTCGCTTTTATACCCAAATGAGACGATCTCGAAACCTCTAGGTCCCTTAACTCTTCACATGTTCTAAACAACTTACGTCATCGCTTTTAAAAGGAGGGGAATCTTTGATTTATAGCCCATTGTTTGTTGACAGTTCAAGCGATAAGGCTTCGTATGTGTGCTTCGTCTAATCTATGAATACACGATTCATGACTACACTATGATAAATACACGATAATTCAGGCACATTCCAGACGATTCTTGAGATTTGAAGAATGGTGATTTTGTCTTACTCAAACCGTATCAATATTTATATAACTGAAGAGATTGTTTGTTTTTTGCCTGAATGCGTTTATCTCTGGAACCACCTGTCAGATTAAAAAGGTTATTTTTCTATTTTATAGCCTCTTTGTTGAGGATGTAAAAGGGCTATATAACTTCACGCTACAACTTTAAGGAGCAGAGGAGTAAACAAAAACGTCAAGCAATCGAGAAAGCTGTAGCCAAGTGCGGAGAACAACAATAGAACAACGATTAACACAAGAGAAACCGTGAGACACAGCCAGTCTTAGATAATTATTTAGTACTTTTACGTGTGCGTAACTACATTAAAACAATTGCTTCACCAGAGGCCCTAACGAAATTACCTTTCTACAATCGTTAACGCTAATAGAAAAGGGAGAAATGTATAGATTTGACATATCTGATCACGTAATTTAACCGTGAGATATAACAATTTTATACATTTTTTCGTCTTGCGCTAGTGTTAACGATTGTAGAAAGGCAATTTCACTAAGACCTCTGGTGTAAAATCCGCCAAAGTGGCACGCTTAGGCGTATCGCGTTTCAATATCAGGCAGTATATATCCAACTGCCGAGAGCAGCATGAGAGCGAGGACGATTTTTTTCGAACTGACTAAACTGTTAGGCTTAGGGGCCCTGGAGCCTTTACGGCTTTTACAGCTTTACCGGGCTTGGACCCAGCGAGGACGAGATAGACTGTCAAGCTCTAGATGGTTACCCTTGTTTTTGCATTGGATTTTGCTTTATTAAGTACAGAACCCGTGACTTTATCGTGCTACAATTAAAAAAAATGTAGAATTACTTACAATACTTGTTAAAGCATTCAAGCACCCCGTACTACCCAGAGCTGTGTGTACATATCTCAGTATAAAATAGTTCTAATGTAGCAAACAATATACTTAATGCATAACAATTCACAAAAACCCTCTGATGCTTCGATCGATGCCCGCCACAGTGTTACCATATGTATAACGGATATTAGAACTGTCGTTAAAATATTAACTTAAGCTTCTAAGCTATAGAGTTAAAACGCGGATGGAATAACAATATGTAGCTCATGATATCGGTGAAAGATCGTGTGATCCTTTACGCGCGTTCGAAGTAAAACTTTTTTGACCTCGTATCTGATGTTATGTTTATAGTAAAATTAATAAAGAAGCCATGTTATAATTTAGACGTATTTATTGCTAACAAGCTGTGCCCGCGGGGCCGCTCACATGGACTACAAAATGCCGTCGGTGGAGCGCACGCGCGAATCGTGCTGCCCCTGCTCAAAAAAATGACAGACAAAAATACTTATTATGAGTGATCCTTAGAAGATAGATATATGGTATCACTGACTTTTTGTAGGTTTTTTAAGATATACAATTATGTAGTACATTAATTTGATATATCTCGTATGATTTACTAACCATAAGCCATTTAAACGCCCCAAAAGCATATTTTTTCGAATTGATTCACCATTATTGTCACTGCTAATTTCGTATGTTACTTTAACTTACAAAATATATCCTATAACCTTGCCAGATAACATAGCTATGAAATAAAATAAAAAAACATGTAAATTCGATAAGTGGTTTTCGAGTAAAAAGAACATAAACAGACAGAGAGACGGTGAGTTTTATAATAGTATTGTATATGTATAGAATAGATATAGACAAACTTTACTATGCGTTTGAAATGAAACGACATTCTCGTGTCTGCGCTAACTTCACTCTTCACTAGGTATTTTTCGAAATTGTACTGCCAGCCACATAAACAAAATATAAAAAGTGTTGTTAAGTGCTTACGTGGACTTAAACAGTTCCTAAAGCACGAAGAGATAGATTTCCCAAGGAGCAAATTGACTCTACCACAAATTATGGTTAAGTTATAAATTTTAGAAAATGTATTTCTATATTCCTACATCAAAATATAAGTTTTTTTTATTAAGTTTAATACAAATATATATAAGCCTTCGTATTTTATAAATTTATAGACGGTCATAGAGCTTAATTGCATATGTTAGTTTTTCCGATCGTACATTTTGACTAAATTTGCATGGAAAATGCGAAATAAGATGTTACTTATTTAAAACGCATAATACATTCATAATAACGTGTAGCATTACAAATAAATTTACTTTCTGTAAAAAGTATATATTAACAAGCACTTAATATTATTATTTTCAAAATATTAAAAATATTTTCTTTGCTCATAAAATAATTATGAATAATATATTATTATTAGTAGTATTGAAAGAAATAAATATACCTATACAAATTTAACGATATAGATTTAAAAAATAGTTATTGTCTTAAAAAAAGATCTGTAGTCACTTTCAAGTCGGGTCTAAAGAAGTTTTACTTCAAAAATATATATACGAGTATCGAATCATATTTTTATGTAATAGTGTTTGCACATTATTCCTTTAGAGAGGAGGGTAGAAAAATAAAGTCGGCACGTAACGCAGACTGGAGCTCCCATGAGGGCGCATTTAATTAAATAAAGCCGCGATTGAAACCTCGCGCCACGCTCTCGGATACGCAATATTTCAATGAGACTGTTTTCCTTATTTGCTCGTTAGAGATTTTCTATAATATTTAATACTTGTGGTGCTTATTATAATGAAAAAGTTAACGGCCGTCCGTCCGCCCTTTGACTACATCACATTAGAGAGTACCAAACATTATCATAATATTAAATTGTGCCAATTGCAAAAAGTTAGTTATAGCTTCAAATGATTGACCAACATTATAAGTTAGTCGATTCGAAGGTCGATAACCTAAAATAAAGATATACATCTAGTTAATAGTTTAAGCAAATTAAAAAAAACTATTCAATGACCTGAATACTTGGTTTTCCCGTTTTGTATCTGGCCCTAGGTAGGGCACAGAGAAATTTCTTTGGAGATTTCTCTCTATCTGGGGTAGCCCGACTGGTGGAATACCTCCACCCTACAGAAGATCGCAGCTAAATGACCTAGTGTTGTGTTACTGTGGTGAGTAGGGTTTCCAGAGCTCCTTGGGGTAGGGGGTTCAAGGTCGGCAACGCGCTAGTGATATGGTATTACAAGCGTTCATATGCTACACTGCTACAGTAGCCACTGATCATCAGACGGACCTATGCTTGTTTGCTACAAAATTAGTATCATCATCTTGGGCCACATCGTCACTTAACATCAGGTGAGATTGTGGCCACTACGCCAAACCTATAACGATTTAAAAAACTATCATATAGACTAAGCCAACGATTAAGAAAGAAAATAGTTTATCGCAAACCAATCGCGATGCAGCTTCGCCATCTGCGCGTCACTACGACTTTCATAACGCTTCTTAAGTAAAATTATTATATGCTTCCAATTAGGTACTCTAAGCAATGTACCTTCAACCTTCAAACTTGTTCATTAACAATTTTTTTTTTTTGTAATAAATAATTAGGCCCGTATAGCATGAAAAGCACGTAGTCGAGAAAATCAGTAGGTCGCCTCCAAAATATATTTATCGTTCGGCTAATTAACCATTAGGAGTCCCTTTTTCCTGAGAACGCAATTAATTTACAATTATGTACGAAGGGCTACGGAAGGCCTTATTAAATGAAATGTTCTGACTACCTTCCACTTTCGTTTTGGGGCGATTCGTTTTTTCATAATCCCCTAATTATTAAAGATTTATTCCATATAAAATATTTTATATTACATTAATTCTATTTTAAGTCTCCTTCAGTGCAAATTAGTATATTTTTAACTTGTTATAATAGGCAAAGGAACGGCATTACACAATAAGTACACTACAATGTAAAATATGCCAAGTGCTTGTCGGGCGTATTGTAGATTCCATAGTTGCCCGTCACAATACACAGACTTTAAGTAATTTTGCCGCGGAAAGACAGACAAACATAGTTCCTTTTTGACTTCGGAACCCTAAAAACAACTGCGATCACCGAGACGTTGACACTTCATGGCCAGTCGTGGCTGTCATGTCAGCTTGCTGGTGACCTTACGTGTTTACTTCATGCTATTCAAACTCGATTTAGACTCCGGCTTTTTACTTAATCTTCTTGACTTCACTAGGCTTTTAGCATCATCAAGTATGACATTATGAGCTCTCATATCTACTTTAACGACTAAAGCCAGTGCCTCTGTGTCGTTGACAAAGTGCTGCTTATGAAATTAACTAATTCATAATATCCGATACCAACATACATCATCGACACGTCGTCATATGATCAAGTAAAGCGACAGATAAATACACATATTGCGCACAAATTCTCTCTGCGGGAAGCTCAAGGTAAGAACGTGAATCTTTATTAAAAATTTAGATACCGCAGATGAGGTACGTCGGCGCGAGACCCGAAGTCATCTGCGAGATCATGATTGAACATTTTATATTCACTCCAGTCTTATATCGCCTATGTACACCGTAAATTAGATGAAACTTTTCGACGATGAATGCGTTTTTTTTCTTTCTTAGCGATGATATAATCATCTCACGCGTATTTATTTGTACTTGGATTACGGCAGTACAGTATTTTTTTGCACATGGAGTGTTTTCACTTTTTTACACAATTTCACACACGGCCATTTAATTCCAAACTAAGCAAAGTTTTTATAGTGTCTAAACAGCTGATATACATATATATTATATAGATATTTGACACCCAGACCCACAACTGACAATTATGCTCATGACACAAAAGTCAGTAATGTGCGTGGATCGAAAAAGCTACCTCTCGGTTCACCAGTAGGGCTTACTACCATTGAGCCACAAGGCCTGTCATCCTTCCTTCGTCGGCCTTGAATCTATGTTTACATTTACAGTAACTTTTGTTCAAGATTAACACGTAACGGATTTTATAAATTATTATATGTATGTCAAATATTGAATATCTTCAAAAGAAATTCTAATTTTAGATTTGTGGATCTCTATTCTAATGCACCCTAGAGTAATTGTCAAATCGTAAATAATAAAACATTTTATAAGAAAACGATATCTACCCAGATCCAATAAATATTTAATGTAAAGAACAATTACGAGATAACACGTTGGGCGCCAAGAGAAAAATACTACGACATATAGAATTCTACGGAAGTCCGATGTAGAACTTTAATCACCGCTTAATTAAACCGGAGTGGTTTGTACGTGACTACACTCGGGTCCCGGTCCCGCACTCCATATGTCTTAGATAGTGTCCCGCTGAGCTGAAGATTACACAGAGAAAATACAAAATTAAATTATGGCCCCTGTTTCATATAAATTTCAAATTAAGTTACTCTTTCATCAAGCATTTTAATTAAAATGAAATTATCTTATGATGCTTCTGTTATTACACACCAAAGAAATACGACGACATTTGGAGATGGTTGATGATTTGCTCATGCTAAAATATTGGTCATTCATGCTTTCAATACATTTAAATCAGAGAATACTAAAATAATACCTATAGCGAACATAATTCGTTCTGTTCGTGGAACAACTGTAGCATATTTCAAGATAAAGATGCATTTCTTATAAGTGTATTTAGGTAAATTATACAAAAAATGCGCAGTTTACTAGAATCCTCAACTGGTGTAACTTAAATGTGATGAATAAAATGAACCGTGTTTGTTTATTTAACGTATTACAACTCAATTAAATTTGTAGCATGGAATGATTATAAGACTTGATATAAGTTTTCATGATAATGATGTCCTCCTTGATTTATCCATCAACAGCGAACTCTGTTAGCTACGGAAATGTGTGAGCGAATGTAACTGGCGATACCAAATTTTATTTTGTAGCTACGGGTACATAGGCGCTCAGTGTAACTGACCAGAATAATTGAAAGTGTAAAGATTAGATGTTAAGACATTTATTTTTAGAAGATGTTTGGGTCGAAATGTTCTTGTCGATGATCTTCGAATACTTCTACTGGCTTATTAAAAGAGTTTCACCAGTTTGGTCTCTGTTGTCCAAGCTCTTCTATTTTAAATATATTTTATCCGAAAAGCACTGAAGCAGTAAATAATTCGTAAAAGACCTAATCTGTCTACTTAGTTTTCCATCTTTGAATGTTAAAAATAAATAAACATACCAACATCCCATCAAAATAAATACATAACATGTCGCAAAACGAAAACATTATATAAAACATATGGCAGATAGTTGAAGACGGTAATTTTCCGCATTATATAACCCGTCCCGGGGCAAAGATGTGGGCATTCGTCATCCAAGATCCGCGGAAGGCGGACCTGCGCCGATGTGCCCTTATTTTGAAAGGACGACTAACTTATATCCGCTTACAGATTTATTTTCCGCACATAAATTATACTGGGGACCTCGATTTATTTGTCTGTCTCCAGTTATATTATATTGTGTGTTGCACAATTTTCGTATGAATAAATAAACCATTTATTATAGTAATATATTGTATTATTATACATAATGTATACTATAAATAAATAATAATTTTTGTCACGTGACAAAACTAAAAAACAATTGATGATATAATTCTAGCGTCGTCCAATAACTTTAATGAAATTAAAGGGTTTAAACTTCATTGCAAGTTTTGTAAAGACGTATATAGCAAACATCCCATTTCTTAGAACTAATTACCATTTTGAAGAAATATACACCCGTGAATTGCATAAAATTACATTAATCGTCTTGCATACTCGGCCTAATTAAAAGATTTGGAATAGTTTTATAATATTAATAGTTATTATTTTTAACGTTTTCTGAGAGTGGAATCCAAAATCTCGCTTTAATCTCCTTTTCACGCTAATAAATTTAGTAGGTCCAGCACAACAGAAACGGGCCAAAACATATGTAAACCTAAAGAATCTACAAATTTCGTATTGTATTCACGAGATTTAATATTTAACGATTAAACCTGCTAATGTTCGGGTAAGCTTCATCTGCGTGCATGTACTAAATCAGTAAGCTCGAAAGTTCTAAGCATAGAGATTTCTTAAAGTATGTTCAAACAGTTAAATACGGTGCAATCGTCAAAATATGATTAGTAATATTAAAATTTTCTAGGTTTACGTTTATAACAACTCATTAAGATATACTGACCCAGTTGAAAATAAAACTCAAGCGAGTTTGCCGACAACGGCTGCTAGAGTAATAACAAAGGATCTAAATTTTCACAATACATATGACTGACTGAATATAACGGAGAAGTGTGTTATATATCACAAGGCAATTTACAATGGTACCGTTGCCAGCGCAAAAACCAACGTGTTACGACTTCCTCAAATCAACACGACACGCGAACGATCCTTTGAACACTCAGTTGATCCCTCTATTCACGGCTTGAGAAACTATTTGAATTTTCTCCCCAACAAAGACATATAATCGAAACGGCACGAGCATGACACAGAACAATGATACATATTTATCTTAAGATATTTATGGGACAAAAAAGCCGCGAGATATTCTCTCCCGTCTTTCATATTTAAAGTTAGGATACTTTATGGGGATTGTCAAACGAAGAATCTATAACATGATGAATGGGTATCATTTAAAAATAATTTTATAGTTAAATAATTCAACAGTCTCTTTTTTATCGTACTAGGTTAGCGTTTAATAGCAATCTTACCTGATATTAAGTGTATAATTGCAGCTGCCGGAGTATACCAATAGGTGCTGGCCAACAGGTTTTCAACTTGAGGATGATAATCAGATGGTACGACTAGCCAACCAAATTTCAAGAAACCTTACCATCATATTATGCTTTCATCACAGCGCTTCCATCACTGATAGATAAAATTTATTCTAGTGTTCACACTCACAACCTTCGATTTTTGATCTAATCGTACGACCCGTTATTCTTTCGGGTTTATTTTTGTGTAACTTCTAATTTCCATTAATCAACTAATATAGATACAATGCAATTTTAAATAGAAAAAGCTTTCTTTTCGTGATTGATAATAAATAAATTAACATATCTCTCTATGTTCAACAATATTTTTAAAATTCCGTACCTCGTAATGAAGAAAAACTGAACCCTTATAGGATCACTTATAACGCCTTAAGGTATAAATTTGTAATTAATATCGAATACTAAGATCTATGAACTTGTATTGCTGTATAAAGTTCCTAGGTACAAAATAAAGAGATACGAGTCCTTCATAATAAAAATCTCAAAGAATAATTATCAAAACCCATAGGGTACTTCCCGCAGGCTTACAGTCAGGAAATTTAGCACGAAGGGAGAGGGAGGTCTTTTCACATAAATTAAGCATTAAATTTGTAATTTTTACTGTGTGAAATTATAATGCAATAAAATTATATTAAACTAGCTGTGCTCGCGGCTTCACTCGCGTGGACTACTAAAAAGACTTATTATTTTATTTGCGCGGAACCCTATTTATTTTTGTAAAATAAAAGTAACCTAAGTTACTCCTTATAACATTAGCTATCTACCAGTGAAAGTTCCGTCAAAATTTTAAAGTGTTTTTTTGTTATAAGAACCGTATATATACTTTCATATGCATTTTCTAAAAAGTTGTTATTTTGGCATTACAAACAGACACTTAAATTTTAATTATATATATCGATTTCATTTTCTCTCGAAAACAGCTTAAAGTATAAATTTGAAATTAATGACGAATACTAAGATCTATGACCTCATAATGCTGTAAAAATCATGTTTCTAGGTTAACGTAATAAAAGGGTACAAACAGTCCTCCTTCATACTAAAAGTAAGTCACACTCATTGATTGATTATCAATACCTAGAGAGTACTTCCAAGCTACATACAGTTTTGAAACCCGTCCTACAAGTTATGCATATAATATATTATCCATATAATAGTAAACAATAATCCCGTCCCTTACGTATTTCGAAATAACAAAGCGACAGCAGAAATGGCTAAATATTTGCATTGAATTGGCAAAATCAGAATGTTTTTTATTCATGATAGGTATGTGTTAAATAATACGTAAACTGGGGCGAATCGCCTTTTTAAGGTTACAATTCATATATTGTTATTTCACGTAAACATAATAAATAAATAAATATAAATAATAAATATGTGGACACAATTTCACACACGGCCATTTAATTCCATACTAAGCGTAGCTTGTATTATGGTAATTAAACAGCTGATATACTATACATGTATATATAACACCCAGACACACAACTGACAATTATGCTCATCACACAAAAGTCAGTCATGGGCGGGGATCGAACCCGCGACCTCTCGGCTCAATAGTAGGGCTTACTACAACTGCGCCATTAATTTACATTATTTACATTTGCGCATATATTTTTTTGTAACATTAATTTACTCATTGTGGTTTAAATATTAATATGTAATATAATCATTACGGAAACCTCAGAGCGCAAGTTTTACTTGCTACTTGTCCGTTTTTTTTTTATCTAACTTGTATCGCGTATTCATAATCATATAATAAAAACACTGCAAATATACAAAAAAAATATCGATCTACTCGTCAATATAGATGTAAGTACACTTCTAAGCAAGGGTTCTCTTAAACCGGGGTTCAGTTAGGCCTACATCACACACAAATTTGTCCTGTGACGAGATATTATCAAAAAACTGGGGCCCGGACATCGGTTCGATCAAGCGGCTCGTTTATCAAACATGGAAGGGCTCTCTCCGGGTGAAATTGGCGGACCTCTTAAAGGCAAGCGCTTCTGTTTTTATCGTATCGAAGATATGTCACAAAACTTATTTGTTTTAACAACTATCGGCTGAGGGGACTGGTGTTAGGGTGATATTCGACGATGAATTTAACATTTGTTCTTACTTTAGCTGCATGCATTTTTTATAGTAGCTCGAGAAATTGACGGCACTGTCCCTGATAGCAAGCTCAGTACAATCCAAACACAAAAGCGACCACCGATAGATCGGAAATCTATCGACAGAATGATATGCCGACCTGCACAGAGTATGAATATGTCTTCACGTTACGCTTGAAGGACCCGATGTCGTAAGGACGAACATACTGGCCGGAGATGGTTCCACAATTTCACAGTACGGCAAAAAATGACATAGAGAATTTTGTAATTCGTGCCGAAATGGATATGTTATTCGTGTAGTTATAATTTCACAATACACAGTTATTAGTAATATATCAAATATATCACCAGTCATAACTATGACGTGCATTTACACGGACGGTAAAAACAGAAAGGTCCGACGGAAAGCATTTTTAAGTTGACAGTAATGTATAATTTAAGAAAGTTATAATAGTTCACCTTAACACAGATAGGTGAGAGACAAGCTGACGAGCGGCAGGTGGACAGGTAAAAGGGTCGATGAATTACCCGAGGACAGATGCGGAGGGGCATTCGCCGGCTTTTTAATGGCAGGGACCGACTTTTATACTCGATACTTGCGTAAGTATAAAATATTTCTTGCATAACACATATTGTCATTTGCATAATATACGAGTCTATATTGGTGTTGGAATAATTTATTCAATAGTACACTGAAACAAAAGCCGACTAGTTTTAGTTAGTCAGCAGGGATTTGTAAGAAAACTTAGTCAAAGATTATGTAAATTGTTAATATGATACTTTATCAGTGTACCGTGGAATTATGTGGTAATTAACCCGTGCCTACTCGGGAATAGCTCGTATTATAACAGTTGATTACCATCATAACCATAATTTCAAACTAAGATATATAATATTTTTAATATGATTACTAGAATCCCAAAATATTATCTTTCGTATTGTACACAGGACTGGATTACAAGTAGTGCTGACGGAACACATGTATGGTGACAGATTTTCAACTAAAGTTTGGTAGCTAGCCAGGCGGGCATTAGAAAATTCCCTAACACAATGCAATAATTTCATCACCATGTTTTGCTTCACCGAAAGCTCAGGCTCATTGCAGGGATTCGAATTCACTTCGATTGACGCGGTTTTCGTACAGGCCACCAATGAGCTATCATTGCTTTAAAAAGGCAGTGTTATAGTTATACATTCTTATATTGCAATCAATGTGTACGAAGTCGTGGACTATTGTTAGTTTATTTTAAACGAAGAACAACGGAAACCAATAAAAAACTAATTTCATCGTAAGCCGGATTACAAGTACCATGGAGTAGCCTGCAGGTAGATAAATGTACTCGCTATCTAACACGGAGGATGTCAAGACAAATTTATTTGAAGATTTCTCTCTACTGGCGGCAGCCCGACCGGTGGAATACCTCCACCTTACAGAATATCGCAGCCAAATGGCCTAGTGTTGTGTTCTTGTGGTGAGTAGGGTTTACATCGTCCACATGATACAATACCCGCTAACCATCAGGCGGGCCGTATGCTTGTTTGCCACCTTTGTAGTAAAATAATATACTTTTACAGTTTTGAATAAAACAACCATTTTTTAGTAAAACTGATAAACAAAACGAAAACCGTACCACGGCAGCGGTATTCATTTATAATTATTCAAACACACGAGCCCCCATAGCTCTCTACGCTTCATGCAATAACCATTATCGTTGAATTAATATGACCATTAAACGTATAGCAACGCGCATTCGCGCCGGACTTATTTTTAATGCATTTGTTTATGTACGCATCGTTACACTTCAAGTGATCGTGTTGGAAGTCCGTTAAGGGAATTAAATCTGAGAAGTTTAAACCAGATATTACAAGGTAATGTAAATTACAAGGTAATAAAATGCTTGGAGGAGTCGAACGTTAAAAAAATAAGAACTCAAATTTCATTGTCAATAAAAGTTGGTAGTACACCATTTAGTTAAGTCTTCTTAAAGCCAAACTAAAGTACACGGTCAAACAATATTCTTGACCTGAAAGGTAGGTTATAGCCGTTACATGATCTCAATATTTCCAGCAGTTTACTGTTTTTAGGTTTAGTGTGTATCATCTTGGGCCACATCATCACTTAACATCAGGTGAGATTGTGGCCACAACGCCAAACCTGCAACGATAAAAAAAATGATAATAACAATAATAAAAACCAAGGCTTGAACATGAGCTTTTCGTGAGCGGTTATTGATTTTGTAATCTTTCCTAAAAACGATTAGGTAATAATTATTTTCGTAATAAGTTGGGCCTATGCCTTTCTATATGAATCTATGCCTAAAATAAAGACACAACAACTTACACCTCATGAGATTAGCGTACCAACTACCGACAAAATATTTCAATAAATGAAAACATAACCTTACACTGCTTTTAGTGGACAGTATAGTTCATATTCAGTATGTCTAAAAAAAACCCATATATTATTTTTATTGTGAAAATAATTTAGGGTGTCACATATAAATTAAAAGCGCCCGCGAGATGACATTTCAAATCACCATTCTGAAGACGTCTATTATTGCGTACAAGCCCTAAATCTAAAGATAACGCGCCCGCCGCGCCGACGTGGGAGGGCCATCAGAATCCCTTTCTATGTTTAAAATAAAAATTTAACCCTAAAAGGAGTTCCATTTTATGAACGCATTTTATACCCGCCGGTATCGTGGATGCATTTATTTGTTCTTATAAAATTGTTATTACGTCGTTTCACAATTTCCTAGTTACTTTTTTAAAGCGGCAACACCGGGATTTCAGTATGCTCAAAGTTTGCCGAGGACTTGCATATTTAAAAGATTCAGTGGGTGAATTTGTGGTTTACAGTGTTTTGTTGAACGTCGAAATGAAATGGCAATTTATTTTGTCCATAATCTTTTCTCTTTTAGTGAAAATATAAAGTTTCGATAAAAATAAATAAAATTTAACATAGCTGTGCGTGTTTATTATATCAGTTATATTCATAATAGATTTTATATATAGTTTCAGTATTTAATACAATACTTTTTCCGGTTTTAGTATAGAAACATGACTATTTATTATATTATAACTACACGACTACGTGTAAATAAGAGTCATTATTATTAAAATTTATTTAGGTATGTTGCTATAGTTGATAACTCTTTATAATATTAGGTCTCTTTACCTATGAAATTGCCGTTTTGTATGAAAAAATTTAAACGATGTTTTTTTCATGTATTTTTTATTTGTATTAATCGAAGTAATCACCCATGCAATCAATGCATCTTTGCCAGCGCAGTGGCAGTTTATTGATGCCCTTCTTAAAGAAATCAGATGGACGGGAGGCAACAAATTCTTCAAAGGCATTTTGTACTGCCTCTCGGGTATTGAATTTTTTTCCCGCCAAGGAGTTATCCAAATTCTGGAAAAAGTAGTTGTCTGTAGGCGCAAGGTCTGGTGAGTAGGGCGGATGACGGAGAACTTTCAACCCCAGTTCTTGCAACTTGGAGACCGTCTGTTGTGCAGTATGAGGTCGCGCGTTGTCGTGCAGGAGCAGCGGAGACGAGCGATTGACCAATGCTGGTTGGAGATGTGCCAGCTTCTCCATCATTGTGTTCAGTTATTCACAGTACACATCTGCAGCAATGCTCACCCCGTTTGTTAAGAAGCTGTGATGAATCACACCGGCGCTAGACCACCAAACAGTGACCATCACTTTTCTAGGGGTAAGTTTTCGTTTAGGGCATTGTTTAGGTGCTGAACCAGGATCCAACCAACTTGCTGAGCGCTTGCGGTTATCAAACAGAATCCATTTTTCATCGCAGGTAACAATGCGGTTCAAAATTCCTTCATTTGTGTGTCTGTTGAGCAGTGCAAGGCACGTCTCGACGCGTACTTCGCGCTGGCGATCATTGAGTTCGTGGGGCACCCATTTTCAAGCTTTTTTACCTTGCCAATTTGACGCAAATGGACCAATATTGTTTTGACGCTAACGTCGAAAGCTGCTGCTATTTCGGCCGTAGATTGTGTATCATCAGCTTCCACAATCGCCTTTAATTCGTCATTGTCGACCAAAGTCTTCGGACGACCGCGAGGTTCATTTTTCAGGTCGAAATTCCCAGAACGGAAGCGAGCAAACCAATAACAGGTGGTGCGTTTGTTTGTAGTGTTAGCTCCGTAAACGTCGTTGATGTTGCGTGCCGCTTGTGCCGCGTTACTGCCACGACGGTACTCATATTCCATAATTACTGGAATTTTTAACGTATCCATGTTGACGAAAAAGATTGAAATGCGATGAAAATGTAACACTAATCAATAAACAAATGAATACTTTTGGAAAAAGAATTCCATGTTTTTAAAATAAAACAAAAATTATTTTGATTTGAAATGGCCAGTACTGCAGAACGGCAATTTCATAGGTAAAGACCTATTAGTAACTATTCGTTCTAAAACAGCAATAAAAATAAATATGTAGTAGGCACCTAATGTTTTCTCGATTATTAAAATTTACGCAATAAAAATTTCAAGAAATAAATGTCAAATTTTGAAAAAAGAAACGTGTATAATTTCATGTCATAACTGTTTCAAAACTGAATACCTCTAAATAAATATAAAAAATACGGAAGTTTATAATATTAATCATTACACAATTAATTTTATCAATAAGGTTAATTTTACTTGTAACAAAACGCTATCAACCTTTATTACCTACTCTAAATGTACAAATTGCTAAAAATAATTATCGCATGACGGCATCAGAAAGAAAAAATAAAAAAATCTGTTATGAAAACGTTATGTTTAGGATATAACTAAGTAGTAGAAAAATATCGAAATGACTCACAATCACAGCCCGTGCTTTAGCAAAAAAAAAACTAAAAACATACCAAAAAACTAAACTTGACCATCGGTATCGCTCGACGAAGTCTAACTCGACCAATATAAAGTTTACATTGTTGATGAGCGACAAAAGGTTAGTATTTACCCTTCGAAGGAAACAACCCTAACAATTTAAGCTTTAAGTTGGTAAATACATGAACAATGGTGAATGTTGATGCATATCTTTGTATCTTTTGTAATTATACCTTACAGAACTTTGTTAACAGAATTCAAATAAAACTGGAAATTAACATGCAACTGTTAATTATACGTATTTTTATTTAAGAACAGCATGTTCCTTGATTATAGCTTATAAGAAAAAATAAATATCTACTTATTGTACGCACGCAAGAAGTCACTTCAATGGCTTAACAAAAAAAAACTAACGCGCCAACAACATGATGGAATTAGCCATTAATGATAATATTGATCACAATACTTTTTTAATTGTTTAAGTATAATTAATTATATTTATATTAATATAATTTATAATTAACGGTGTATAAATAATATTCAATAAAACTTAAATAATGTTTATATATATATATATATATATATTGTTAAATTAATTCTTCTCAATAAAAAATTAAAAGTCAGTAAAATGAATTCACATTATTATTATTGATGGCTGACTTCATCATGTCGCACAAAAGTCACATGATGCGCGCGTAGTTCAAAATATTGCCCTAAACGCGCGTAAAGGAATAAGACTTCAAAAATAGAATGAAATAGAATATTTTAATTATCTAACAACTACATAGTTATTACATGTAACAGTGACTGAAGACAGTACTAGTATTAACTGTCGACTATACTTATTGTAAATAAGACAATACTATGAATTATTTTTATATAAAAATAGTGAGCTAATTAATATAATTATTATATAATGATGAATTATTACGATATAATACATCCTTTCGTAAATACAACAGAATACACGTTATTTTACATAACATCCTTATTAATTTATTTCTTGCAATAAATCTACACTAATAATAGGCTTTGAATAATACCTTTGAAATTGCCGCTCTGCAGTACTGGCCATTTCAAATCAAAATAATTTTTGTTTGGCTAAGAATTTCAAATTAATTTTATTTTAAAAACATGGAATTCTTTTTCCAAAAGTAGTCATTTGTTTATTGATTAGTGTTACATTTTAATCGCATTTCAATCTTTTTTGTCATCATGGATACGTTAAAAATTCGAGTAATTATGGAATATGAGTACCGTCGTGGCAGTAAGTTACGGAGCTAACACTACAAACAAACGCACCACCTGTTATTGGTTTGCTCGCTTCCGTTCTGGGAATTTCGACCTGAAAAATGAACCTCGCGGTCGTCCGAAGACTTTGGTCGACAATGACGAATTAAAGGCGATTGTGGAAGCTGATGATACACAATCTACGGCTGAAATAGCAGCAGCTTTCGACGTTAGCGTCAAAACAATATTGGTCCATTTGCGTCAAATTGGCAAGGTAAAAAAGCTTGACAAATGGGTGCCCCACGAACTCAATGATCGCCAGCGCGAAGTACGCGTCGAGACGTGCCTTGCACTGCTCAACAGACACACAAATGAAGGAATTTTGAACCGCATTGTTACCTGCGATGAAAAATGGATTCTGTTTGATAACCGCAAGCGCTCAGCAAGTTGGTTGGATCCTGGTTCAGCACCTAAACAATGCCCTAAACGAAAACTTACCCCTAGAAAAGTGATGGTCACTGTTTGGTGGTCTAGCGCCGGTGTGATTCATCACAGCTTCTTAACAAACGGGGTGAGCATTACTGCAGATGTGTACTGTGAAGAACTGAACACAATGATGGAGAAGCTGGCACATCTCCAACCAGCATTGGTCAATCGGTCGTCTCCGCTGCTCCTGCACGACAATACGCGACCTCATACTACACAACAGACGGTCTCCAAGTTGCAAGAACTGGGGTTGGAAGTTCTCCGTCATCCACCCTATACTCACTAGACCTTGCGCCCACAGACTACTACTTTTTCCAGAATTTGGATAACTCCTTGGCGGGACAAAAATTCAATACCCGAGAGGCAGTACAAAATGCCATTGAAGAATTTGTTGCCCCCCGTCCAGCTGATTTCTTTAAGAAGGGCATCAATAAACTGCCACTGCGCTGGCAAAGATGCATTGATTGCATGGGTGATTACTTCGATTAATACAAATAAAAAATACATGAAAAAACATCGTTTAATTTTTTTCATACAAAACGGCAATTTCATAGGTAAAGACCTAATATTATATAAAGCTCAAGAGATTGTTTTTTCTTTATTTGATTTTTTGTTTGAAGGCGCTAATCTCTGTAAGTACCAGACAGATTAAAAACAAAACGTTTTGCATTTTATAGCTTATATATTAAGGAAGGTTATATGCTATATAAGTCCCAAAGAAGCGGAATAGAAACCATGAACACACGGGTGCTATGGCGCGATGGAGAATTAGTGGAATAAATTTAACACGGGTGAAACCTCGGGGCACAGCTAGTTTTACTTATGAATTAAACTACAGTTATGAGTTTGTGAATTTCAAGTATTACACAGGCACACGTACTCACATAAATGCACGATTTTTATTCCGTTCAATATCTACACGAATAAGTGAAACAATAGGAACAGAAGAATTTTTATAGCGAGCTATTTACTTAGGATTTTTTTACCATACTTATGCAGATAAATAAGGTATACCAGAAATCCAATAAATCACACAACTATTACGCCAATTACGCAAGGGTCCAGTATTCCCTTAATCCGTAAGGTCCCATGTTAGAAAAGGGATCAGGAGAGACCCGACTTACAATCTACGCCATGAGCCTATGATTCAAATTGATTTACACCCACAGATAAGCAGATCAAAAAGTTTCCACGGCTATTTTTGTACCTCCGGTTAGATAGAATGATTTGTTGGCCAAAAAAAATGCAGAACGTAAGCAGCGATTGGAACTTTGTCGCTTTATTTATATAGTAAATTAGATATTGGTAACGTTGGTTGTTTTCTCGTTTCTAATATTAGTTTTAAGAGTAAATGTTATTACGATCTCTCAGGGTTTATTATTAGGTTCATCAATAATACTTTTATTGTTTAATGATCTTTCAGTTATTCTTCTCCTTCTTTTTCCTAACTTGGCAAATGGTCCTCTTTATTGAAGATCATTACTGCCGTTATCGAGTGAATTTAGTTTCCCGTGTCATGACGATTGCAGGATCCTAACAAGATGGTGGCTAGGGAGTTTTAGTGGCATCTCATAATTCATGATCCAAATTATTATTTCCAATCCACCTGTGCACAATAACCAAGCTTTATTATGCAAAACGCCACCTGTATTACACAATTTAGGGTCAAATAACACAAATTTATAAATAAAAAATTAAACCATTACATGACAGTTTGAGATCCCGCCAATTCATCTTTCAGTTCAGTTAGATCGAAAAAAAAAATCATTTTTAATCACGTTCTTTCTTCTTGTTTGGCGCTGCACTTGCCAGTGTGAATGTTTTTAAGCCTTCCTAATCTTCAAAGTGGGTTCGTCTTGATCTGTCATGTGTTGATTTTTATTTTTATTCATACTTTACTTATGTTATTTGAACTCATATTGTCATTTTAGCGGCATATTACGTGATGTAATTTGGTTATTGTGCACATGTGAAGTGGATTATAAATAATAACTAGGAACAAACATTTTAAATTTCCACATCAACTCGTTGGACAGTTTTATCAAGGGAGCTGCCATCTTGTTACGAACTATATATGATTATTAAAATAATAATTTGAAAAACATTGTGTTTACGTGACTTTGGCGAAATTGTCTATAAAAAAAGTTGCCATTAAATAAAAAAAAGTGGTGGCCAATTCCTTAGCTATTATTTACAAGTTTATTTAACAAAATGTGTGCGTTATCCGTGCAATATTGACTTCGTCAAACGTCAACATTACGCACAATTATTATATACATAAGTCTGTACATGACATACCATAATATCTTATATACTAAAAACTAAATACTTCCCATAAGTGTATGAAGTATACCCCATTAAAAGAATCATAAAAACTGGTTCTTAGTCTTAGAAAATCGCGCATATACTAGAGTGAAACGATGGTTTAAAGTGTTTAATGAATGGTTAAAAAGGAAACCTAATGCATTTTTCAGTTAGGTAAAATCAGTTTTTATATTTTCGTAAAAGCAAATGAAATAAACATAAATCTTCAAATAGATTATGAAAGCAGTTTAATCGTATTCCAAAAATAATGTAACGAATAAAAGATAATAGAAATCATTAGTCTGTGTAGCAGCCATTTCACCGCAAATACGTTTAATCTATCATAGGTAATCGGAAACGATCGTTGCAAAAATGAGCATAATTTACTACGAGCTTCACATTTCACAGTCCAAGTAAATTGCCACTATTACATGCTACATGACACTGCGGTGGACCGTAACGATTGCCCATTTCGTTCCGAAACATTTTTTGTACTCAATGATCCTGCAACTTTCGTCCGAATGAAACTACTCGTACATTGCACATTTAAAAATCGTATCTTCTTTTATTTTCTCTACAAGTATCGTGCGTTTCATAGAGCTGCTATGACAATTCTCTCTATAACACGATGTTGTTTATGGCAAACAGACTCCTATATATGCTTCATGATACTGCGGTGGACGGAAAGATTATTAATTTTGTTGCAAAAATATTTTTGTTGGCAATCAATGTCAGACTGTACTAGGCAAATATTTTTTTAGCCTTTTTAACAGGCGGCCCATTGAAAAATCGTTCTTCTTTTATTTTTTTAACAGGCATCATGCATTTCATAGAGCTACCGATGACGATTCTTTCCATCACACGATATTGTTTCTCGGCGAATGGTCTCAAAACAGCAAAACTAATTCCTAATGCTTTGCCTTTTAATAGATCTTCTTTCAACATAGCATTTTCAAAAAGACGAGTCTTTATATACTTTAAAAGTAGATCAATATCAGAACTGCTCAATTTTATGATTGCTGCAACGGCAACTTTGTCGTAATCTTCGGAGTCTTTGAATTCCACCTCGAGGTTTATATCATCGTCGCTTGATGGGTAGATTATCTCTTGAATCTGGAATCTATTCGGTCCAGCTCCGGCCATTAGAGCACATTTGAAGTTACTTTGTTTGCCGACAACAGTATTTAGCCAGCAAGAATTTCCTTCCAATGATTCAAGTAAGAAATTGATGAAGTCATTCACATCTTTCTGTTTCTTATACGACGTTATCGCTGCTAATGCTACTTCGTGTAATTCTGCGATTCTTTCGCTCTGTTCCCTGCTTCGTTTAACTGGAGATTTTCGGGTTGACATTGTCGATGTTCGTTTTAACATGCTAATAACATTCGTAATTACTCTTCGCACACGGTTGCTCCGGTGACGTAGAATTTTGGTAGTTATATCGTAATTTATAAAATAAATAAAACTTGCCGATTTTTTTAAACAATTTTTGCTACTTTTTATTTAAATTTGACAACAGTAATTATTTACTGCCAATGACAATTATCTTTATGGTTGATCCAAAAAGTTTTTTTCTAAGTTTTGTGTGCGATACTTAGTGTGAATCCTTAAAAATAAACCGAAATAAGAACATTAACTAAAAGTTTTCTCATATGATTGTTTAGCTATTCTAATTCCCGTAGTAACAAGTCTGCAAATACTAAAGCACTAAATTAAATAAGGCCAAGAAAATAAATTTCAATTTAAAATTATCTTTGAGAAATAATTTTTGTAACCGCCTATACATAATTAATATTACCTAGAATATATTTTGCGTAGGACGGTAAGTATTATAGAGGATATTGTTTACTTTAATACAATTTATAATATTATTTTCTTACTGTTCCCACGCATAAATTTTCCTGGAAGCTAACCTAACCTTTTATCCGAATGAATCGAATAAATTGATGTTAATATTATTATGGCTTTTAAAAATTTATTGTCTTAATTATGTTTTGAAAAGAGTAACGTATTTCCTGAACAAATATTTCTGTGAGAACAAAGTTTCTCTTACGTGATTAGTCTATGTTGTTTGTATACCGTTAGTATTCTATAAGATCTTAGTGTCCTTTTATCAAGAAAATTATAAAATAAAGAAATAAATAAAATATTTTTATTACAAATAAGTGGGGATATCTTGTTGGAAAGCAGACCATTCTACTCTAAAACCCTTACTCAACCTTTGAAATGGGTTTTAAATCATAAGAACGGGCTTATATGAACGGTTAACGAAGGAAAATTATAAGCCTACTGACCGACGATGTTAGGAACTGGTCCAATACAAATTCAAATTTAAAGTGGATGCAATAGTAGTGATTAATATGTACTTGGCCGGTACATAGCCTTAATATATTTACATTTCATTCGTCAATTTCCACCTACAATAGAATGCATTTCGTTTAATACAAAAACAAATTATTACGCGCCACTAGGGGTGTGTGTATAGCAATGGAATCGAATCAAATCGAATATTAGTAATTGAATTATTCGTAAAGTTTGTGTCTAATTCGAGAAAAAAACATATTATTCGATTCTTATTCTGAATAATGGATTCCAATTTCATGTTTTTTCTTTGTATGCAAAACTAATGAAATATTCAAAGGTCGAATCACATAGTTCCAAAATTACAGCTTATTCAAAAAACTTACGAATAATTCCAATTTTTCAAACTATGCAAAGAACTTACAAATAAATAATTTGTAATTTTCGAGTTATTTGATTTGAATTTCAAATAGAATAGTAATAGTTCGAATATAAATATTAAATTCGGTCCGAATAGTTCGTAAGTTCGAATTATTCGAAGACCTCTACGCGCCATCTATTTGATTTAATCATCCTAGATTGGGATCTTCTTAAGGATTCAGTTATTTTTAACAGGTTTAAGAAAATAAAAATATTTTGTATGTATGATCAATAATCAATATAAAATTCTTAATAGACTAATAATACGACACAACTACTATATACGAGAGAACGGTTCTTAAGCCGTTAGTTATGTGTCATGCGGAAAAAGTGGATCAAACGTAGGTGTTGATTTATTTTACCATAAAAAACTAATAACTAAGTAATTCTCTATTCCAGCGGTTCCCACACTTTTTTTACCGGGACTTCCTTTGTCGGGTAAAAATAAATTGACGGCCCAGTTATCTTTTTAGACACAAATTACTTGACCCAAAAGATTTGCCATTGCGTCTGTTGTTATGTAAACGTACGTTGCAAATACCCATTCAAAGATATAAATTGATGTCTTTTATGACGTCCTTATTTACCTAAGCTTAAAGCTTATCTTCTTTTAAAGTAAACACTTTATTCTGATAAACTGCTTTATTTTTTTATTATTTATTTATTAATTTATTATTTATAACTTTAAATGTTCTTCTCTAAAAACTTATGTTACTATTACCATATGTTTATTTATATTATTCAAGTTCTTCTCCTTCCTCTACCTCGCCCTTGTTCTCTTTCTTGTTGTGTGTTTAATGTTTGAGTTGTGTTGAATGGGTATGATGTGTTAGATGACTGTTGTATGATTGTTATGTATCCTGTTGCACCTATTACTATCGGAATAACAATTGCTTGCGTATGCCACAACCGACTAATTTCAGTTTACAGTTGATGTTATTTGCCTTTCCGTTAGCTCCTATATTGTAATCTGACGGTACGTTATGTCTATAAAAAAATGTTTTATTGCTATTTTTGTCTATGTATATTAAATCTGGTGTATTATGCATTACAGTGATATCAGTTTGAATGGGGATTTCCTATAAGATTTTGGTTGATTCATTTTCTTTTCCTGTGGGGTTGCACGTGTTTTTCTTTCCACCTTAGATTAGTATTTTATATTTTATGTTTTTTGGCTAGACACCAGTAGATGTCCTGGACAAAGTTGTTTTGTCGCTTCATTACATAGTATAAAACAAAGTCGCTATAATCTGTGTGTTTTGAAGCGGTTTTTTGTAGTAGATAGAGTGATTCAAGAGGAAGGTTTATATGTATAATACATACATAATATTGTAGAGAAACACTGGTAAATTTAGAGGTTTCTAAGTGATGTCGTAAATAAACACATTTTTTGCGCTTACATTGCAAACGCTGGCTGAACCCCACGAGATAAATCAAAATAATGTACTACAGTATTGTACACCTTAAAAAGGTCAACAAAAAGTCCCGATGGTATATGTCTATCTCTTAAGGATAACCCACAATAATCATTTTTTATCCTTTATATTTTACGGGAAAGAATGGCTTATTTACGAAGTGATTTTAAGCAATACAGCATTAATCCTTATCCAATTAAGTACCTTAAATACATTGTCCATTTAATATAGATTAATATAGCCCTTTACAGCATGTAATTTAAATGAATATTCCCGAAGATATTACAGATTTAAAATGTAGGGAAGTGCGGCGGTACCGGCCCTATATACCATGGTCAATTATATGTCGCTCTTTCAAGAGTAACCTCTAAACAAAACATGTTTGTATTATCTAATGAAAAAAAGGTGTAAATGTTGTTTATAAGGACATTCTGTAGTAGCTAGGTACATTTAGTATCAGCATTGCACCCGTGCGGAGCCGGGGCGGGTCGCTAGTAACATAATAAGTCCCCGCCAGTTTGTCACATCCATAATGTGCTGCGTGGTCTCATCTTTGCATGCACACAGGCGACATTTTCCATCGACTGGTTCTTTCAGTATGTCACGTTGATGTTGTCGTGTTATAATGGCTTGATCCTGTATTGCGAATATTGATGGTGTTATGCACGGGGCTATGTGTTGCTTATTGATCCACTTGAAAGAGAGCTCCTATCTACGTTGGTTTGATCCAGTTATTATTTTTTGGAAACAGTTCATGGTATTGCTTTTTCCTCCATACTTCATTGTGTTTTTAACTATTGCTTTTTTCAATTTCTACATTGGTGTGTGTGCTATCAACTGGTAAATGTAGTTGCGTTTCTATTTCTTGTGCTTCTTTCATGATTGAGTATATATCCCTATGTGTGTCGTGTTATACTATTGCTTCAATCAGATGATCACTTTTTGGCTTCAGATATTGCTTATATTTAGCTATTTGTGCTTTATACGTGTATTCTATATTCAATAGGCCTCTTCCTCCTTGATTTACAGGTAAGTATAGCCGTTCCACTTCTGCCTTCTGCTAATGTGCCTTTTTTATTGCTAATAGTTTTCTTGTTTTGACATCTACTTTCTTTAAATCATTGTTTTTGTAATTAATAACACTAAATGAATAGAGAAGTAAGCGTAAGTTATACTTACTATAATAGTTTTATTATTTAGTGATGTATTAAGCTTATTTTACTTTTATGTGAGTGTAACAAATATATTTTCTTTCCTTCTTTCCACTGAAGCCTTCCCGACAGCATTAATTTCTGAATATTTCTGCATTCCCGACCTATTACTTTTCCTGTATTTCTGTTTTAAATTGCTATCTTCACTGATCTCGAGAACCTGAAATATTGCCGCGGTCCACTTGGCATACACTTGCAAGGTCGGCACCGTGTTTGAAAATTCCCTGGTCCCCTGGTCTATTCATTCGCGCTCCCTACTTTTAAACTATTTTTAATAAACATGTAAGCAGCTATGTTTATTACAAATGCTATGCTCGTTTTGATGTTAGTGCTAAGGTCGTGAGTTAAAATACGAAATGTGTAATTTGTATATCTTTCAAACAACATTACATGACTATGAACTGCATTACGATAGGAGTAGTATTATTAATTTATTATAGTAATAAATACAGTTTTCGTATATATTACCTAATATATTAAAATAATTACTAAACCCTTCGAGTTAGTACACCTATCATTTAAAAAAGAATCATATAAAGCGGTTCAGAAGCTATTCAGTTATACACACACTGACGAACAAACAGACAGACAAAGACGTTTATAATGTGTGTGTATATCTATCTATACATATCATAAAACTCAACGTCTCTCTGTCCGTCTGTCCGTTTATGTTCTTTTCACGCGAAAACCACTAACCCGATTTACATGATTGTTTTTTAATTCATACCTTAATTATCTGGCCATATTATAAGATATATTTCGTTACGAAAAGATACGAAATAAGCAGTGACGATAATGGTGAATCAATTCTGCAAAAAACACATTTGGGTCGCTTAAAAGGCTTATGCTAAGTAAACCATAAGAGATATATCAAATTAATGTTCTACACAATTATAGATTTTAAAACAACCTACAAAAAAGTCACAGATAGCATATGTCTATCTTCTAGGGATCACCCACAGTGAGCGTTTTTGAGGCAGCTCATTTCATGCGTGTGCTCAACCGACAGCATTCTGTAATCCAAGCGAGCAGAGCGTCGATCACAGCTAGTAATATTTATAAATGCACAAATACAATAAATATAAATACGCAAACAAAATAGTTTTAGACTACAATTAGCAAACTATGCAATTTTCTTATAGGTTTAGTTAATACGCTAAGCCTAGTGAGGGAACTGGCTCTGAAGTATAGCTGTCGGAACACACCTATTTTCCACACACCACACTCCACCACAGATTTTCAATATACTTATACCAAAAATGATATTTAAATTTTAATACTACAATAAATAATAATATCTCAATACGTTGACCTTTAAGATAATCTTGGTATCTGACACTGTGACCTAGCAATACTCGTTGTATACGACTAAGTTTTGATTCACTATCATTATTCAATTATTGCGAGACGGCGTAGAAACGAAACCGAAATTTTTCTTACATTTTCATCCGTCTCTTTCGTTGCCCAGCACTCAGATCCATACATCAAGACTGGTCTTATAATGGTTTTATACTCTTTTCCCTTAAGTTTCAGGGACATTTGTGGATCACATGTGATCCCCGAGACTGGTCGCCATTTCATCCACCCTGCATTTATCTTATTCTTGAAATCCCAGTCAATATCACCGTTGTTTTGAAGTAATAAACCAAGGTACCGAAAGTTGGAGTAGGATGGTAGGAATACACCATTTAAGGCTATTAACTGGATGGACCACCGAAATCGCAGAACAAATGTTCAGTTTTGGTTCTACTAATTTTCAGTCTAACGTTCTCGAGTTTTGCCTGCCATTTACCCAGGCTACTTTGGACCTCAATAACATTTTCTTCACCAAGGTCAATGTCTTCTGCGAACATCATACACCATAAGTACGCTTTTACTTATGGAGAATAAACGATAAATGTTTGAATAAAAATCAATTACAACTTCGAGTTTCATTCTTACTGGTTTTTATTTAGATTCAGTTGCACCGAACAGTAGTTTGCAGAAGCTAAACAATATAATATAACAAGGCAAATGTTACTAGTAATATTTAGGTTGTTGGACCGCCACAGTCGCGCGCGTCGTCGTTAAATTGTTCATTGAAAACCTGTTTTAGTTTTCAACATAGAATAAGTATTAGAACATCGATATTCTTAGTTACAGTCTAATGACGATGTGATGTGATGTCATCTATATTAATTTACATCTATGCATACAAGACTTATCAGCGTATCCAGAATGTAGTGTATGGACTTAAAAAATGTAAACAAAATACTAAATTAAAATTAGAGCAAAGTGAAAGATTGAAACACAGTATGTATTATCTTTGTTGTTATATTTTTTGCTAAAGTACCTTTAAAAATCGCGTGGTCGGTAGGTATTTTCAAACGCTCGATGACTGACTACCATGCTTTAATTTGAATTCTATTGTCGAAAACAACAATAAAAACATTGCTACGCACTTACCTATATCGTTAGTAGAATGTTTCACAGACATCTAACCGAAAAACGAAGATTCATCGGCAGTCACCAAATCGTGGAAGTTAGTATATACACCGTATTCGGTCTTGTATAATAAATCCAATCATAACTGAAAGGGGGCAACGCGCAATTGAATCAACTATGATATATTATGTTAAGCTCAGGAAGAACAATTGATATACAAGGTAGACCGCAAGAATTGCGACCACCGCATTATTTTAAGCTAAATCGTAAGTATTAAAAGTTTTAATAATATAATATTAGTGTATTAGATATTATATTCAAGTATAGTTTATAATGTATATAGTGCTTACATAAGATATTAACACGGTTGTTCCTTTTCATTCGTTTTTAAAATTATTAATGTGGGTAAACCAAAAAATTTCGTATACTGGCCAATTGTCTCTAAGGGCAGCGATTTAGTATTCATAGTTTAAAATCTTTTTTATCTAATTAATTAAGTAGTAATAAAAAATACATCAGACAAACTCTGGTTGTCTTCACGGTCACAAGCACGACCTGTATATTCAGACTGGTAAATCGGTTAGTTTTTTATGCACACAACATAGTTTTTACATACTTCTTAGTCTAAAATGTTTTAATTATATAATACATAAATAAATACTAGTGATTACGGAAATATTTATGCTATAGGTACAGTAATTCTGGTTGATAACAATTTATAAACATGGGTAAGTACTCACCAAAACTGTACAGTTGGTTATTTTCTAAATTAATAAAATTTAAAGATGTAAATAGGCCAGTCAACTATTTTAGCCAAACTTTGCTATTTCGGACATTTTATTATAAATGTGTATCGATTCATAATAGTCATACCGCAAAGTTAATAATATCACAGTAGTATCTATAGATCATTAGGCACAACGGGAAACTTGATTCCGTTACCAATAAAATCTTTGTTTCTATGAAAGTTCAAAGTAGGTACATACCCAAATCGGAATACGAAATATCCGTTCCATACAAAATATTCCTGTGCCGAAGCCCTCATTAACTTGTGAATTTTCATCATAAATGAACTTTAACTTGTCACTTGTTATTTTTTATTTAGGTCAAGATGGTTTAATATGGTTTATTGTGAGTAAAACAAAATAACAATAAAGCAAAACACTTCTACAAAAAGTCTTCTTATTTGTGTCCCTTACAAGAATGCGTAAACTGTTTTTTTTTTTCCAATTTTTTTACAGTAAACACGTAACAATTAGGTTTTTCGCAGTAGCTTAAGTAAGTACTTCCATTCTGTTTGCTTTCACTCGCACGAGCGCAACGGTACCTCTGATAGGACCTTTGATCAAAATAATTGTGGATAAATTAGTTGATCGACCCAAATAACTATTTACTTCTTTGGGCGAAATAATTCCATAAAATAATTTTTTATACAAATAAAGCAACCACCTAAAGCCAGAATACAAATTAAGTAACAGAATTTGAATGAGCAGTAAATTATAATGTTACCCATGTAACTAAACGAAATTTAGAAACTTTAAAAAGATACCTAGTAGACCGTCGAAATTAATCCATTAAATACAAACAAACATATCAATTTTCATAAAATTGATTTATCAGTTTTATTCATTAATAAGCAAGCATTTATTATATTCAATGAATACAACAGCGGATAAATAATTTCAGCATTTCTAATAGGAAACATTAAACGCGAGTAACCTTTCAAAATGAACTACTGAATAAACCGTGCATCAAGGTCAATATTATAAATTTTAATTATATCGAACATTATTATTACATTTAAAACGTGAATATCGAAAGTAAGTAACATAGGTTGTATATCACATCAAAACAAACTCACCGAAACATTCACATCCAATAGGTACCTATTCCGTTAAGATTCGCTTCAACGGCCGTCGGCAATTCTGTTGTTCACGCACACACGAACATATCGTAATAAACGTCATAACCAAAGTTTACATCGTCAATTACACTATTTAACTGAGTTTTTCAGCACTGCGAACAATATATCACTTGTAGAACCACTTTATCTATCACTCATACCATCGACAATATATAGAATGTACGTGAACCATAGAAAAACGTATATTTTAAGCGAAGACAGACCTAATCACCACTCCTTTTCTCTCACAGAATTCTGTGATAGCGAACAGCTGCGGCACGCTGTTGTACCAAAACAAATACTAGCAACGCCATCTGTAATCACACTTTGAAGGAGTGGAATGTTTACTGTGGAATGTTCATACTACAGCGCTCAATAATAAATTCGTTTACTGTAATTATTATCATTAGTTACGTTCAAGGTAGATGGAGCTAGTTACATCTATTTCGTATTGAAAATTATTATAAAAAACAATGTACCTATCAGATACATGTATCAGAACATGTTCAAAGTGCAAAGCAATCTAATTTAATTTTTCACTTTTAACATGTTCTACTTATTTCAATACTTGGTATTATTATTATCTTTCTACGCCTTCAAAGGCGTATGTATATAAAAAAAATAGTTTTACGTCTACTATTACGAACACAAATGAATGTTAAAATATTAAGTAGTTTAATGTTTGCTGAGCATAAAATAAATTATATAACAAAATTGAAAAAAATATTTTTTATGTATGAAAAGTATATTCCGATATATTTTATATGTCGCTATATTATTTTTGTTCGCTTTTTCATAGTTACATAAAATAAAGAAAAAAAGAATTCTCCGCCGTAACAGTGTCTCAACACTGCCGTGACCAGGATTCGAACCTGGGTTACTACGGCCACAACGTAGGGTCCTAACCACTAGACGATCACGGCTATCGGAGCATATGCAACTTATACCGAAATTTTAAAACACAACTGACATTTGAAACTCAATAACAATAAATTAAGTATAACATACATAATTATTATTAGGAATAATTATAAATTATCTATCCACCAATCAAACAGAGTAAATCAGTGGAAAGTACATAGTTATTGTTATCAACATTTAAAATAACTTACTCAATTTTAGAAATAACTGTAAATTATACAACAATTTCAAACGAATGTGGGTGAAAAGGAAGATTGGTTGAAAAAATACACACCTCATTTTCTATCTACTTTAGTTATTTATTAGAATATAAACACTATAACTAGTTTGTAAGAATATTATACTTTCAATTCTAACATATTTTTCAAAAATGTAATTATAATTAATATAAGTATATAAGATAAAAAATAATCTATTTTTCCAAAAATATATCTTAAGTGATTAAATAAATTGAATGAATATAATTATTATGATTTTTCGTTGATATAATTAATAAGAAATACAATATCTCGTTTCTTCTTATGTTGCATGTTACAAAATTAGTACCATTTTCATTAGAAATAATACTTTGACAAACACTGTAGATCCAAACGAATATGGTACAAAATAGAAAACCGTATCCTCTATGTCAGCTTGGATAGATAACCGTAATGAAGCCATAACTGTGATCACACTCGGGATATATACCATCAAAAAACTTCCCTTTATTATGCACAAAGTGCCATCACCAATGTGTCCATTTGCGGACACATCAAAATTAATACCTCTGGTTCGTTCCACATCGGTATACATAATTCCGAGTTACTCGGTACCATGTCTTCTTTTGCAACGGAGCTGTTTAAAATTAAGTATTTATTAATAGTCGTTCTTTAGGTTATGTGGTTATTTAGTTGTGAAGAGTATATTACATAGGCGACATAGTTGTTCTTGCGACAAGAGAAAAAATCGTGCTTCTTCAACTTTTTAAATTGACAGCACACTCTTACTTCGAAGAATGTGCGACATGGACATCCTAAATGGATTTGAGATTCCAGTAAAGATAATATAAGTAGTGTGTCTAGTTTGTTCAGCGACAGTTGAAAATCTGTCACCAAGCTCCTTATCCATCTAGTCCTTCAAGTATCCCCACCACGCTTGGTGTTTCATCATTTTAAACACACTGATATGCCTTCAGGTAAAAGCTTGAGCTTATAGATCAGAGCTTGGGCTACCTTACATTTCATAATTATTTGTCACTATTTGGTTTACCATGGTCAACTAATACTCAGTTTAAATTCAAATATCCACAGGTGAGATTTTTCATCTCTCTAATATTGTTATATTTTATCTTTATACAGTGTATACTTTAGATATATATCTGGTATCAGGTACCTAGAGCAATAAATCCTGTTAAAGAGCTTTCAAAGAACCTCTTCTATTGAAAAAATAAATCCTTTCAAATAGCAAGTTGAACCCGATTTTTAAATGAAACTTCTGCAATAGTAGTATATATTTTATTTATTTATATATCTTAATGAATTAACTTCAAGTATCTATATTGTAATGATTTTACATCATTTAACATGTTACATCAATGTTAATTTCAAGAACTTCTTCATCCATTGCCATTTGCATTACTCTCTAGATATTTCTGTATACTAGGTGCTAATGTTTCTAGTACATTGACCATTCTACCCAAAATAGAAAGTATCTTTTCGTTTTGTGTTAATTGTGCCATTTGTTGTTCATGTGCCATTTTATCTTTCTCTCTTTCATATTCAAAGAATCTATCTGTAATGTCTTTTATGCTGTCTGAGGTGTCATCTGATTTTCTTTTTTTCTTTGCAGGTCGTTCTGATGACTGGCTGGATCTTGATGATGATGATGATGATTTACGACGAAGAATCCTTTTTGGGTCATCAACAGAAGCAAAATAATGTTCTGGTGGAGTTGAGGAACTTCTACAAGGGTCCGAATCAGCTTCTAACTGAAATAGAAAGAAAATCCTTTTGTATTTTTTATGAAAATATCTTCTCAAAGAAGTTAGATATTCATAAACAGTTTAATAAACTGAGAACAGGATGCGATTAATATTATATGTCAAAGAATTTTGTGATTATAGTGTGGTTTTGTATGTACTTGGTTACTAGAAAAATCTTATTGTGTAAATCACTCATGAAGATAAACAGATTATATAAAATTATAAAACATGACTTTTTGTTGTCAAAAAGCAATATAACATCTGATATTAATGACATGTGATAAAAAGCTCTATGCCTAAAGTCAGAACTGGTTTTCAAGTATAGTTGCAATAACACAGTAAATGGTTTATGGATAACTGATTTTTAATTTCAGTTGAACCTAGCGAGGTACCAAAAGTTTTTTCTTGCTATTTATAGATAATAAACAAATGTTGCTTACTTTAAGCTGTACATTGTTTTCTTCGTCTAAAGCAGACAATTCTCTACTTTTCCTCTTGTATCCAATTAAGTTCAGAACTCTTTTCTCTAAAGGTGTAATTTGTGTGCGTTCACTGCCACTCCTTCTGAGCCGTTCCACTTTCCTTTTTGTGTTGTTTTTTAAATCACTCCACACCTGTTTAAAGAATTGTAATATTAATGAAAATATAAAAATATTGTATATGTCATATTTGGATTGTTTTTTTTTCCTAAATGATTATTAATTTGGGTCTAGCATACTAAAACCAAATTTACTAACAAAAATTACTGCATTGTTAAGTTATCTAAAAATATATATTACCTTACGCCATTTCTCAAATGACTTTGGTTCACCTTGTGAAGAATCATTTAGAAGACCTACTAACTCATGCCATTTTTTAAGGTTTTCCAATCTGTCTTGAGGCCCAATAATTTGTAAATCTCCATGCCTGAAATTACAAAAAAATATATATAGTCAAACTTTTTTTATATTAAATGACATGCTGAGACAATATTAATTCGATTGCAATTAGAATAACAAACGCTTTTTTGGACGACTATGCTATTTCTTTATTATGAAAATATACAATAGTAATAAACAATAAAGTAACAAACTGTTGTTACGTACCGTTCCATGAAGCCTATTAATATTTCAAATTGACGTGTTTGAGTTTTTCCCATTACTGCATAAAGCATATATATAATTATAATTTTACTTATTTTGGTTACCAACTACCAACTCTGTGGTTCCAAACATTTACAAAAAATATTATCTAGTTTAATTAGTTCTTCTTGTTTTGGCGCCGCAAAAAGCACTTGCCAGTGTCAATGTAATGTCTTCCTAGTGTTCCTTCTTTTATATACAAATTTGATCAACATTATGGTGACTCTCTTATTAGAACTTTCTAGAGAGTTTTTGTGGCAACTCAAAATGCGTTTCCAGTTAATATTATTTTATAATCCACTTCACGAATGCACAATAACCAAACTATATCACGCAAAATGCCGCCAATATTACATAATATATGGTCAAAGAACCAAAGTTAACTAATGAGAAATAAAAACCACAACATAGCAGCTCAAGATAGATCCTGCCAAAAACTCGTTTATTTCTTCTTCTTTTTCCTAAATTGGCAAACGGTCTTCTATATTGAAGACCATTACTGCCATAGTCGAGTGTAGGGGGAAGTGGGTCAAATTGATACAGAAAAATTCAATGTCGTATTTTATGCATAAATATTTAATAAAATATTATTATTTTATGTTTATTTAATGTTACATTTTATCAATATTATAATATGAGTCATAAGAATCATTAAATTTAAATAATAATGAGAATACAATTAATTTAATAAGCCCCACGTACGGGGCACAATGATACATAGAATGGGGCACTTTAGTACGACAATATATATGTACGAATATATATAAGGAAATAAGGTTTAACTGGTGGACATTATAATAAGACTTAAGATTATTAATAAAGGAAAAAAAATATGTTTCAAAGGCTTTTCTCTTTAAAACAAAACTATAGAAACTACTATGGATTTAATTATTTAATAACTACAATAAAAAATGTTTAGGTACAGTCAACCTTGCACCATTGGTAACAGGTCCAGGTATAAGCTGAGCTCTATTCAGTAATGACAAGTTCCTAAAGGTATCTCAATTTATGCTGGCACCATTACCACCGCTGTGTGGTTGAACGTTATATATATTTAAATTATTTCAAAAAGTACAAAAGAAAAAAGTTCGAGACGTTCTCTTAAAAGTAATAGTAACTGCTAAAGCACAGGTATTGCAGTTGCAGCTGCAAAATAAACGCTTGTCTTATATTCACACTTTAACTTACTAGATGCTGGTTTTTTCGTAGATATAGGGTCAGTTTCAATTGCAGATATTTCATTTTCTTCACAATTTCGGCAGCATTAATAATTGCACTAGTATCAGTATCCACAAATACGACTTCTATTGTTTTTACCGATTTTATCACATTCGTATCGCTTACATGGATGTGATTATTACGTATCAATGTGCCCCGCGTATTGATGTATCAATGTGCCCCAGCAGAAAATTTAAAAATTCAATAAAACCATCGAACACATTAAAAAATACTTCTAATACCGAATGTTGGATAGATTAACTAACGTTTCGTAAGTTTAAATCTTAATTATATCATATAAAACAGCAGAGAAATACTTTCAGATACTTAAGTATTTTTAGTTAGTCGCACTAAAAACACACTTACTCTGTTCCAACGCTAACGGTTAACAAGCGGTCAGCGTGGTTATAGCTGTGGAGCTAAGACATGTATATGGACGTTTTAGTTTTGTCGGGTCTCTAATAATGTTTGTTAATATTGAAATATTATTGGTGTATCAATGTGCCCCTTGTATCAAAGTACCCCACTTCCCACTATTTAGTTTCCAGTGTTACGACGATTTGTGTATCCTAACAAGATGGTGGATCCTAACAAGGCTTTATAAAATCCCTAATGAATCCATACGAGGCAGGCAGCTTTAACAGATAAAATCACTAAACCACTTTGATGGTATGGACATGACAAAAGTAAAAAGCGCGCTGAACCTACCGGTAAAAAAGAGGTAGAAGCTTTCCATCATCAACATGGTAGTCGAGTCTAAAAAGGCACCTCAATGAGCCAGATTGCCAGAACTTGGGTTAAGTTAGACTAACTTGGTGCAAAAAAGTAAGGGACCGTACCCATATAATGGGAACAGGGACAGAAGAAGATTTTGAGCATTATCAACAAAATAACTAATTAAATAATCGGTTACAGTACAAGATTAGACATCAGTAATCAATAATGAAAATAAACGATTATAAACGTCACTAGTAACAATGTGACAAATGATGAATCACCAGACCTTTTTATGGTATAGTTTATCTCTTTCTTCATTAAAAGGAAAAGGCAAAGGTATCTAAGACCATGCTGCCAAATCAAATTCTGATGATAATTTTATAATCCATGTTTAGGTATCATTTATGTAAAGGCCGAAGTTATATCGAGTTCCGGTCGAAACCACAAAACGTGTTCATTGTCATTGCTAGAAAGGCAGCTCGCCAAGCGTGCCATAAGCATGCAGTAGTGACGACACCTGACCCAAAAAAAACTATCAAAAAGTTTTTCTAAAGTAACAAAAATGTTTGCAAAACCACGAGATCTTAGATTTTTTGTATATGAAAATAACAAAGTGAGTAAATTGAGAGACCCCAACATATTTTACTTTCCGGGTGGGGTCCGTAACATATAAAATACTTTAAAGAAAAGGGGAGTTTTTGGCATGTTGTTGTCGGAATCTTAATCAATCATATTGTAGTGGTTTTTAACTTTTGTTATTTGACTCTATATTATGTAATATTGGACATTTTACGTAATGTAGTTTTGTTATTGTGTACAGATGGATTATAAATAATAACTACTCGTATATATAATTATATACCAGTTGTCACAAAAACTTCCTGGACAGTTCAGTCACCATCTTGTTAGAGCGTTTTTTTTACTTTGATAATTATAAAAGTATTCACGTGACATTGTCAGAATTGTGTATAAACACACGTAGCCATTAAATAAGAAAAAAATAAAAGGTAATCCACTTGGAAGACCATATACTTTTATAGCCTTTCTTTTTTTTAATTACTTTTTTGTTTGAATGTTGTGCTCTTAACCAAGTTATTCATTGAGAAAAGGTATTATTAATTAGAATAGTTAAAAAAATAGGTAAAAATGTTTTAAAATAAAAGAAATAAAAATACTTAGTCATTGCTATCGTTTATTGATTTAAAATACAAAACTTAGTGACATAAAGCTCTATCCTTTTATTGTTACAGTGCCCGCGAACTGACAATCCGATAGGAAATAAACATTTTAGCTCATCGCGCACCACCACACCTGCTTTCTTTTTCTATCTCTCTCTCTCTCTCTCTCTCTCTCTCTGTCACACACAATTCACAAGTCACAGTACAAATAAATAATATAGTATATTACATACCCAAGCGCAAACATCTAGGGCCATCTTTGAGTAATGGATTTAGAGCTATATTCAATTATGTTGGTGTTTTATCACTTAACGTCGCGACTAGCCTGTTATCATTACAAAATACAATAGTCGTAGCGGCAGATTCCCTAAAGTCAACGTTAAAACTGTACTAAAATACGTTTCCTAGGTAATTCAAATACCTTACCATAAATTTTGGTTAAAAAAAGAATCTACATATAACAAGACATTTAAAAAAAAAGAGGAATTGTAACTAAAAGCATAAAAATACATGCTCACTATATACAATAACATAATTGTTTATATTTCAATAGATATAACAAGGACGATAACGGGAAACCTGCCTCTTGATTAAGATATTATTAACGCTCTAACATTATCAAAACAAACACATGTATCCCATACCTAAGCCTTATTACTCATTCTAAGAACCCTATACCTCATGAAGCATAAAAGTATTACTATAAATTAATATTATTTACGACATATTAAAAATGTATTGTACAGAACAGCAACATCAGGAAATATACCTATTCAAATCTACATTAGAAATTATAGCGATAGGTTTTCATACAGCGGTCGAGATTAAATAATAAAAAATATATAAATACTTTTCATGCTTCATGTACAATAAACAATGAGCTTGTATATAATCGGTTAACCGAAAATAAAATCCATTACATAATCAGAGTTGTTATACATATATATTTGTATATTTTTACATATAAAAAACTGTAATAACATATTTTTTGCATTATGACATTATTCGCTATCAGTTTGAAAAGTCGTCCTGTTTGAAGCAACTTCATCCTAAAAATAATCTCCCTCAGTCAATTGAATTAAATTAAACATTATCATAATATTTCACTAATCACGGTATTATGATCAGAATAAAGTTGCTCTGAGCCCGCCACTAACGTTATTTCTCACCATTACTCTATTATTAATTTATCAAATTTATCATTATAATTCCCGTCTCGTATAAACGAAAAATCTTAACGTCATATTTAAACAAACCTACACGATTTACAGGCTTTTGTTATATATATTTTATTTTCAAAATACGACACATTCTCTGGCGCTGATTTAGATTTTAAGTTTGAAGGGGGTCATAGATTGATGTTTCTCCAATAATAGACATTGAACACTTTATACAAAAAGAACTACGAGTTTTGTACGACAATCGAAAAATACTATTTACTTTCTGCTATGAGTCTGATACCACAGCCACACCGGCACATACAGATGTACATCGATGAACTTGCAAATACTTGTAAAATAATTTGCCAGTGTCAAAACTGTCTTAACGTAATTACACTTCAGAATTTTAACAATACTAGTAATTATAACTTATTGCAATAACTCTACTGCTGAAAAATGTATAAAATAAGTATTATACAATACTTGTATTTATAATTTTAATGTATTTCAAATTGTATTATGAATATTTCAAACTATAAGATTTACAATGGAAGCTTAGGTTGCTTTTAAATATATTTGAAATATGTCAATATTATGTGACAGCAGTCACTGTGTCATTGTTATTTTATCATCACTAGTGAAATACTTGCAAAGTCTGAGAATGATTAACGTCAATAAAAATAATTCACATCGTCATTCACGTTCAATTTACTCTTAATCCTTATATGTTTACTTCATGTTACAAATTTAACGTCGTCATGATTTCCAAAATCATATTACACTACAGATAATAGACATAAAGCATATAACAGAAAGTGACAACAGATTAAAAATCAAACCAATATATATACTATTTTTGGAAATTACCTTATAATTCTTCGTAATAAGAGTACTATTAAAAAACATAATGACACCATATATACATATAGTGTCAGTTGTCACGTTTTACAAAATAATAGTGAATTTAACATAAGAAATATGAAATACCACAAATGTACCCAAGTGACATGTTTCAAGGAATTTTTATATATTCCCGACTATTGAGGTGTATTAAAATCATCACCTTCTACAAAATAATAGTGAATTTAACATAACAAATATAAAGTTACAAAAATGTTTCCAGGTGACGAAATATTTCTAGGAGTTTTTATATTTTGCGGACTACTGAGGTAAATTAAAATTGTCACCTTTTACAAAATAATAGTGAATTTAATTAACATAATAAATATAAAGTTACACAAATGTTTCCAGATAACAACATGTTTCAAGGAATTATATTTTGCCGACTATTGAGGTAAATTAAAATTGTCACCTTTTACAAAATAATAGTGAATTTAACATAAGAAATATAAAGTAACATAAATGTTCTCAGGCATCAACTTATTTCAAGGAATTTTTATATTTTCCCGACTATTGAGGTAAATTAAAAGTTACTTAACAAGTTTATTATTTATGACAACAGTCGGGCGACTTATCGACCGAAACAAAGAAATAAACCATCAGTGGCGGGCGTCACTCATATAAAGTTCCGGCACAATAAGGCAGTGTTTAAGTGTATGCTATATAAAATATCTCCATTATAATGTTTCGAGCAGTCTGTTGCGATTAGGTTAGTATATTGTAGATTCAAATCCCAAAACAGTTGAACGTTTATTATTAGTTTTTTTTCCATTAACTCGCTATATTGAAATACCCAAAATTTTATATATGATTTTCAACATTCTCGTAACCTAGAAAAGTACATTTTGTGTTTTATTATTTTTATAGAATTACCCTATACACTATTCATCTGTTTAACATATCGTCTGAATATTCCATTCGGTCAAAAATAACCACGTACATTGTGAAACGTGTTCGACCATAGTCAGTAATCGATATATTTATAATATAATACATATAAACTTTTTACATTATAGAACAACTGTGAAATGCGAGGGCAAAGTTTTATTTCAACAATTAAATACGTCGAGTGCGTCAAGTCGAATCGTTTTGTGCATATACCAAAAAAAAACTTAAATATCCTATTACGAGTACAATTGTTTGTGTATAAAACAAATTTTCTCATTGGCCCTTTGAATTTCAGTCATCAGTTGCTGACGTTCATCAGTTTAAACGTATAAAGCTTGCGATAATTAAAACTTGAATGAAAGCCTAACTAGCCGTAGATCCGTAACTAAACTATAGATTGATTACATTATCGAGTTTACGTTGCAGTCTGTACTTATTAGTCTGTTTCCTAACATTTTATATACAATATTTATTTTCTACCATATTGCGTCCTTGATATGCATTGCGTAACAATAAAAAAACCTAGCTTTCATGCCCCCGATGCGTTCAGATGTGGTGAATAGGATCGTTTCGGAACCATCCTCTAAGTACTGTCGAGTGAAGCAATAAAAAAAAATACAATTAATATATATAATACGTTACAACGTAACAAAACAAAAAATCCTCACCATAATATTTTCTTTACAGTCAGACTTATCGCATTAAATAAAAATATAGAATTATAAATATCGTGTTCAGTCCAGGAGGGGGGGGGGGGATAGCGACACTGTTAGTCCGCAGCCCGCAGTACGCACGATGCACGTGCACGATGCACGTGCGCGCACACTAGAGACACGAGTCGCACCGCACTGTCCGCACCGCACTGCTGTCGGTAGCACTCGGCACTAGTATAGCGAGTAGCGCTAGCGGCTCTCGACTCGCTAGTGTATGGCGACGGGGCTGTGCTGCAGCGTGCACACCGGCTGCAGCAGGTCGTCGCGCTCGTCACGGCGCACCGTCTCGACCTCCATGCGCTCCGGCCCGGCCCACAGCCGCGCGCCGCCCACTGTCCGCACATACCACACGGGTTATTTACTCCGTCGCTATTCACATCGTACACCCTACATACATTACGCTACTGCATGGTACTAACTTTGGACTATTGGATATCTAAAATTTATCTCAGGAATGTTGAAACTATATCGCATTACGTTACATCCGTTCGTTTCTTTTATTATATGAAGATTACAATATTTTATTCTACTAGTGAGAAATTGATACATTTCAACATCCCTAACTTCACTATTTTTAAAGTGCTGGTAAAAATATACCATCTAAGGTTATAAATTATAAATACATAGGCAATGAATAAACAGCGAGTATTTTGTATATGACACACAACGACAACGATATAACAGGAACGCAGCTGTGCTGCGCAAAGCTGAGTGTGTACATATATAAAATACACATAGTGATCTATTGCGTACCAAACAATTTAATAAACAGTATGTGATGGGTAAATAAACATAAAACATACGTATATACAGGGTTAATAAAAAATTTGCATCGATATAGTAGAATAATTAAGTTAACAATAGCTTAAATATGCGTACATAGCGTGAACACGTTAACAAGATGAAAATGCATACTTTTCAGGGCGGCCATTTTAAAGTTTACGTATGTATGGCAAGTCCTATATAAAAATAATAATCACAAGTATAGTATACCAAAAATAAGTCAGTCTATCGGCTTACTCGTTTATTCACAATAATATAATTAGGCAACCCGGGTCCCAATTTTGAAATTTGATGCAAGTCGACTTGTCAAGTTATTCACGCCTTGTACAGACATATAATATATAATGATATATAAAATATCGGTGCAAACTTGTAATATAAACGTAATGACATGCCGTGAACAATAACAACCATGCGTTTAAGGTATCGAGAAGTGGATAGGACAGTGTGGGGGGTATTAAACATTCGGCGAGTAGTTTTGGGGACAGACCTGCGGGGACAGCGCTAGGGTCGAGCCGGCGGCGCTAGTGGCGCGGAGCCGCGCCGCCGGACCGCTCTAGTCATCGCGGGTCCGACGGACCATCTGCCATGGGAACGTCCAAATCACAAATGTTAAAGCGCAAAATATTATAGCGCTCGAAACTACAATACTTTAAAGGACTATCAAGTTTCACCGAGTGCACAGCAGTTTAAATAATTTTGTAAGGCATCTTTATTTAGAAAAACTGTTGGCGAAAATAGTACAAAACAGCAATTAAAAATAGTAATATGAGTAATTGATATAAAACGATCAGCAGTATAGTATTGTTATAGTACCTCGCGCGCGTCTACTATTTGTTAGATCACAAGGTCATATAATAGTGACATCAATATGATGCTGTCCTTGTTGGCACCAAATACTAATTATGTCTTACACAGAACAAGCTTTATTATATTGTTAGCTTTTGTCTCCGAACGATTTTAGCATTTAATAATGTATGTTACAATGAATTTGAAAATGGAAAATTTAAAGAATCAAAGATAGGTGGAATTATATATAATAGATATTATTATTTCATAAGTCAAAAAAACAACAGACAGTTTTTAATTTACGTCAAATTAGTTAACATTGCATTGTAAAATGTTTAGTATACATTTTTACATGTATTCCACAATTATAATAATTATTATTACAATGAAATGATGGAAGCGATATGTGTTAGCGAAAAATACGACACGAAGCTAAAAATGATCATGAATAAATAATTATAATTGATAATAATGTAAAATTAAATAATGTAGTGTACATATCTCTTGCCATTAGTTAAAATCCCCTTAATTATCTTGAAATAAGAAGACCGTTTAACTTAAAACATACTTTCGGTTTTTGTCGCTTTGTGTAATATGTATGTACATTCTTATACAATGTAATATTTTTTTACAGTAATTGCAATTGTATATTTTTTTATAAAATCTAAGAAATAACTTCTATTATAAAGTTGATGAAGTCGTATCGAATTTTTAGATTAGTAGCTTTGGGTCAGATAAAAAAAAACCTATGCCTAAAACAACATGTTATTCAAATAGGAAACTTAAAACAGGTACAGGTTAAGAAAAATAAAAATAAAGTAAGAAAAGAAAATAATTTTTTATTCATTACGATCACTTAGTACCAAATCAAAAAAATATTCTAAATAAGAACCATCTTATTAGATATAAATAAATACATAACACGTAAAACAAATACATATTTTATCGTCGTTTCAAAATAGATTTATGCAGACGGAAAACAGAGAGCAGTTAAGGAGAAGCGACAAAAACCGAATCGTTTTATAGCAGTTTACCAATTGAACATTCAGAAAATGATAAATAGTATAGACAAATTGACACGTTAATATGTTCTACCTGTGATGAATGATGAATGTATGATAGTCTGTCTATAACTGACCATGTTGGTGATGCGACTGCGCTTGCGCTTGCTGCGTGTTGGTGGCCTCGTCGGCGGTGCGCTTGAAGAAGTTGTGCTGCAGCGCGTAGTACGGCGTCACGCGCTGCTTCGGGTCGTACTCCAACATACGAAGGATCAGGTCCTGTAATAAGATCATTCATATTAAATCAGGGAGTAGTGGCTGGATCGTGATCTGTCAGAATATTTCAGTTTTATATAAATCCCAGTTTAATATAGAATATATTTTATTTAAAATATATTGAATACTCATACTCTATCATACTTCTTCGCTGCAACTTCACGGACGAGTTTACAGAAGAACGATTTGTCAAACGATGGTCTAGTGTGTGCGACAATGAATTATATTAATTGTAGTGAAAATTAACAGATTCCTTTCTATACTGGATATAATATAGTACAATTTAAATACATGGCTCTATCGGAGAGATGAGTGTTACCGACAGTCGAAGCCACTCACTCGGTGGCTATTTTTAAACTCGCTGATAAAGGAAAACGACATGTTGGAACAAATCACTGTGATAGGTCTTTGACTTTCAAATATTTCTAAAAAGGGCAATACCTACTGTAGCTATGTATGCATAATGTTATTAGTTTTCCTTTGCTTGTTTCTAAATGAATAAAATCCTGGCTACATTATATTTTATGATACACAAAAACTTCTGTAACAAAAGAGCAGCCATATTGTTTTAGAGCTATGTTTGAAGATTACAAGGATAATTACAAAAATATGCTGTTCACGTGATATTGAATTGTGGATGAACACAGTTGTCATTAAATAAAAAGAAGAATTAATATTGTGTAAAGTATCACTTACCTTGAATTTGAGATAATCTGATACGGAGTGGCCGGGCTCTCCTCGACGCCTCGCGGCTGGTCCTCCTCCCTCGACGCCGAGGATGTCGTGCAGCCGCCGCGATCCCGCCGCGCGGTACTTTCTGTAACCACTGCGCACATATTCACACTAATTGACAAAACTGTACGTGTTTTTTAAATACATATTATTAATAATGTTATAACGAGGTACAATTTGTGAAATGTTTTGTGGGAGGTAATCTCCGGACTCGTAAAATTTATCTCACTAATAGGAAGCTATATTATCTCTGAGTACTATAGCCTATGTTTTAAGCTTTTACGAAATTACGAGAGGTAAAATTGGACCACTTGAAAATTGATAGTTTTTGGTAGCATCGACGCCACATGTATTGCTGGCACAATGCGGCAATGGCCCTGTTGTGTACCAGAAAAACAAACTGACACATGTTCATTTCCTACAAACAAAATAAGCTATGAATGACTAAACTCGGTAAAGACTGCAGTACTGTTGAGATTGTATGGTGAGAAGAAACAATGATTATTTAACACCAGCCTGACTGCTTACACGTTAGCTACTAATGACACGGTAATCAAATAATAATAACGAATAGTATAGTATTAAATGAAAATATCGGCTTTATAAAAAAAAATAACCTTATAACAAAAACAATAACAATGATGACATTTGGATGGAAATGAAAGACAATTCCGTTTAATTTAATTCTAAAGAAACAAGACTATGGAAACATAAAAACTAGATTGTTGTAGTTGGGATTTTTTTTAAAAGCTGGTAGACCGATCAATTTTAATCAGCACCCTTACCATCGAAAGTGTAATATAAATTATTATTTTAAGTACAATTTAAATGAAACAGTTGCATTTCGCAAGAACATATATTCTTATTTAAAATTAGTTGAACTCTGAAAAATCTTGGATTTGAAAAAGCACAAAATATTGGATTTGTTTGTTTGTTCGTTTTGATACGCTTATCTCTGAAACTACCAGTCAGATTTGAAAAACTCTTATTGTAGTAGACCTATTCATTGAGGAAGGTTTATACGCTATATAAGTTCACGCTACGAAGTACCATGAACATCTGGCAAGTGCGGGTAGTGAATGTAACGATAGAGAGTTGTTCGTATAAATTTAACAAGGGGGAAAACGCGGGTAACAAATTAAATAATAATATATAATTAAAATTAAGAATTGATCCTTACCTGCCATCCTTTCCATTGACTTTCTTCAACACATAGCCGCCGCCTTCTGACGCCGGTAGTTTGTCGAAGAACTTCCTGGTTTTGTGAGCCTGTCAAAATGTATCATTTTGGCATTTATCACATTTATCAAACATTAATAGTTTTTATCATTATAGAAAATAAACTTTCATAGACATAATTCCCGTCACGATTCGTGAGCAAAACCATCGTGTTTGTGTATCATGTAGTAGTTGATTAATAGGGATGTTACGAACATGAGGTTTCGGGTAACTTAAGAGTATTTAATCGGTTTCGATTACGGATACCGATATAAAATTATTTCAGATATCCGATTATTTCGTATAATTTCGAATATGGATATTACATTTTTCAAAGAATTTTACAAAACTTGTCCGATCCGTAAAGGTGCTATGAAGTATCAGTTACATTTATTTAATCATTTTTAAGATTATAAATTAAAAATGTAAACCGAAAAAAAATACCGCTTATGCTTATTATCATTAAAATTGTTTGATTACAGTCACCCGAAACTGTGGTTGTGTTACTTTTTGACAATGGCTCATTCGACTTTGCCCTTTCCGAAATTATCCGAAACATTTATACCAAGATACGGTTATGGGTTTTGTATTTCGAATATCCGATAGTTTCGGTTACGGATACGGATATACATAACATCCCTGTTGATTAATTTGGTGTGTTTGTCTGTATAAGTGTGGACGAAAGGCAGGCGTTTCTTTTCAAGATTGATCTAAATTGGTTACTTTTACGTATGAGTAGTACACATGCGCCATTTTTTATACAAACAAGGTGGCAAATAAAGTGTAGAACCCGCCGGGTTATTCTGGTTATTCTGTAGGGTGGAGATATTTCACCAGTCGGGGTGCCCTAAGTAGAGAGAAATCTCCAAAGAGGTCTCTGTGCCCTAACAACACAAATTCGTGGTAGAGGAGACTCGTGACGGGAGCTGTAACAAATAAAGGTTACCTGGTCGAGCAGATGGTCCGGCGGCATGCCCAAGACCTCGACGATTTTGTTCATCTGATCAACCTCGTTGGCACCACTGAACAGTGGTTCCCCCGTGTGCATCTCGACTAGTATACAACCAAGCGACCACATGTCTATTGCGAGGTCATAAGGAATACCCAGCAGGACCTCCGGCGACCGATAAAACCTTGACTGGATATATTGGTATATCTGTAAACAAACGATTTATCAATTACATAGAACATTGAACTAATATTCAATTAAGTAATGCAACAGTTTAAACCAAAATTTCTAATCACACTCTTAGGATTCTATCCCTGTTTTTTACTTTTCATTTAATCCGATATTCCAAGTACTTTTTAGTATATGTCGCGTGATACATTTATGTTACATATAGTCTGAGGAAATTCTATAATATTTTTTTTACAATGACACAGTTTAACAACTCACGACTCCCACCATAGTCAAAGTATTAAAACGTAGTGACAACGCTATCATGAAAGTAGTAGAATAACATCTCAATCTCAGAACCCTATAAATAGAACAAAGAATACGCCTTGATAAAACATGAATGGATAATATACAGCAACGAAATAGAGAGTGCCTGTCAAATGGCGAGTTAATTACAATTGTGGCGTAATTATTGATAACCCGTGTCAATTCGGATAAGGAATCACTCGCCTCCAGTGTGATTTATATTCGCAATTACCATAAAACAGAATTACATAACATCGTGGCGGTAACATCAAAACAAACCGACCATACATCGACGACCTATTAGTAGCAATATTGCATTTGAAGAACATACACTTCGATCTAGTCACATGATTTTCGTTCACATAACACCAATTTATAATACCTTTTAAACAGGGAAACCAGCTTGGTCGTGGTCCTTGAAATGTGGTAAATGAATGTCGGTCCATATAGCTTGTAATTTTTGTTTTTGTATTGAAATTATCATTAACTGTTGGTCGAATTGTCCTTTACCAGTGAACGACTCACAGTGCCTACCTTACAAAACCGAAGCCATTTCCATGTGGTAATATTATTAAACAACTTAATTTCGAAAAAAAAAATGACTTATTTATTTCTACCATAACAAAATCTATAGCAGCGATCAGAAGATGACTTTCTAATTTAATCCAGTTGATGATAATATTTTAAACAGCCACGTCTGTAGCAATATATCTGTTCATTCATAGACATTAAAAGACATAAGCAGACTCACCCTTTGACCTAGTTGACATGAACTGCCAAAGTCCACTATCTTAATGGCGGACCTTTTAGGATTACATAGTAGTATATTCTCAGGTTTAAGATCACAGTGAATTATATTTAGTTCTGGAAATTAAAAAATAACGTATTAATGGCAATTATTAATTCAACATTACAATACAGTTTCATTCGTATTTCCATCACGACTTATATTCGACGATTCATATTTCACAGGGAGTTCAAGATTCTTAACGATGTTTCCCTTGATCGTGAAACAACAGTGTAACTAATAACATTCAATTAATGTACACAAATTCAACAAAAATTCGTTAGTACAAACTGAGGCTTAAAGCTTTGGACATCATATATAATATATTCCGTTGGTCTCTAAAGTAATCCGTCACGATGACTTCCCAAAATGCATGCAGTTGATTTCTTTTGAAAGAAAAAAGAGGTGGATGTTGTCTTTAGGCATATAATATAACTAGCTTAGCTTGCAGACTTTGTTCCTTTCCTTATAGTAGTAAATAACACGACCTTATCACCATCTGTCGCGTCCTGGGATAGCATAAAAATGTTATCCATGAAAAAACACGTAGATCTTTCATGGTAATCGGTTAAACGGTATATGGAGTTCATCACATATAATTATAACAACATCCATTTTTATATAAATAGACAGACTAATAAAACGTATACAGACAGAAAATCTCTAACTAATATTTGTCAAAAGTGTTTTCTGCGGCAACACCATATCTCTTTTAAATCTACATCAAAATTAATTACTCAAACATCATCTTAAAGCATATGTTCTTCGCTATTGATAACATGGTAATAAACTAATAATAATGAATGAAATTTGTTGATGGTATTCCTAATGAAAATATATTCCAGATAACATGTAGAAGGCGCCACCACTAACAATCTGTTTAACTAACTGCTAACTAACTAAGCTGTTAGTTTGTTTACATTCTATAATATGCGAAATATTCGCAGGGGTCAGCTAGTAAGGCAAAATTGTTTAGACTCACCGGGTTGACTAAGGAACAGTAACGCTGTGCATAGTTGTTGCGCAAACTTCCGCGTGAGATTTAGCGATACACCGCGGAAGTTTGTGTTGCGCAGCAAATCGTACAGATTGTACGACAGCAGCTCGAACACTAGGCACAGGTGGTTTCGCCACATGAAGTGACGTTTCAATTTCACTGCAATAACAATCGAAAATTAATTCACATATAATTACTGTTAAAAGAATAACTACTAAAATCATTTTTTATTTTTGCAGGGACGATGCTACGAAATTAATAATTTTTAGATCATTATATTATGAAGACGAGCAGTATTCAATATTATTTTAATACCAATTTTCTTTAAAGGCTACCACCCACACATATATATTAACAATATGGAAAGCGACGACATTTGAAATTGAATTTTATTATGACTTATAAGATTTTTATGTGAACTCATTGGTTAGATTTACCTAGGGTTACATTCATTGTAAATGTTATTTCAAATTCTGTTATCATTAATTCGAGAATAGCTTACCTATATAATACTTATTTTCAGCATCTGCCCTATTCATCATTTCTAGTAACTTGACTTCTATTTGTGCCTGATTTAGGAAAGGTTTCTTATTCTTAATTATTTTTATAGCTACTTGACACTGCTCCTCGTGATCATACGCTTTCACAACCTGAAACATTAAAGTTAAGTCTTAAAGTTAAGTTACCAGTTAAGTCTTCCATTATATAAATCGTAAACAAAATGTATTTATAGCAACATAAACCTTACTGATAAATTAACAACAAGGGTATATATCTAATGAAACTCGGAGACCATATAAAAGACTAGCTGTTCCCGCGGCTGCGCTTGCGTGGACTACAGAATACCGTCGATCGTGCTAGTTTTTTCCGAATTATGTTAATATGCGCGGAACCTTAATTTTCGTATTATCTATGTTGTGACTATAATCAATGTCTCACCTGTCCAAAGGATCCCTTGCCAATAGGTGAGGAGATTTCGTACCGGTCAAGAAATTTCTCGCCCTGTTTGATAATATAGTCATGGTTATCATCGTCGTAACCATCGTTGTACAACTTCTTTTCTTTTTTGTGCGAGCCATCCTCGCCCAGGTACTGTTGTGCTCTCCGCTTCTTCTTCGCGTAGTATACCTGAAGACAAAACACAATATCTGTTAAATTATCTTTTCTTATTGTTTATACTTCGTAGTACGTAATTACATTTTTTAAGTAGAGCCCCTTTTGCTAATCTACTGGAAATCCTAAGATTCGGGGGTTATTTCATTAGAAAACATATCGTACAAGTTAATAATATGTTCCATGTTTCTCCATCATCAGACGAGTGAAAATGTAAAAAGCGGAGTATAATATCTAACGGTTTAAAAGATATTGATGAAATTATTTGAAATAAGTATTATCGTAAGCATCACCACATTTTTTTCAAATCCTGATCTACTATTACCCAGTTTTTATTACTGGTTTGTTGATCGTAAACACAGTTCAAAGACACAATAGTAAATCCATTTTTAGATTCCCTGTTCTTTTAGTTTAAATTCACTGTAAACATTGTAGACATAACAGTTATTTATGACTTTTACAAATTTAATTTATCTCATATTTTGACAGCGTCATTTACATACAAATCTAGTCTATGAGTTTAGTAAAAAGAAGTTTTTCTTAGATGTGGTGTCAAGAATAAAATGCCGAACATACATATACATATATAAATCACGCCTCTTTCCCAACGGGGTAGGCAGAGACCACGTCCTTCCACTTGCTACGATCTCGCCATACAACTTTCACTTCGCTTCCTCAACATTCATCAATTTTCTCATTCATGCTCGTTGGTTAAGAGTACTCTTGACCTGACCTTTCTTAAAAACGTCCCCGATTTGAACGAACGTTCGTCTAGGCCTCCCTTTTCCAACGTTCCCCATTACACTCAACTTATAAATCTGTCTAGTCAATCTTCTTTCATTCATCCTTTCGACTTGCCCAAACTATGTAAGCATCCCTTTCTCAATCCGTGTCTTTCACACCACAACGTTCTCTTATTACACTATTTCTTATATGAAACACCGTATATATCTGTGCTAAAAATGTGAAAAGGTAATAATACTCAAACAAATAAATACATGGTATAAATAAAAGGTCGTCTGTGTTTGTAGGAAATGAATAGTAGACGAGCGCGGGAATTTGCCTGATGGACGTTGACCCAAATATGCGGTTGACATTGATCGACGAGTCGCGATATGCTTATATATATAAAAAAACATCGGGTACCGATTGCCGACGCTATTACTAAACACGGATTTGGGACTTGAAAGTTCATTGCTACCAATTTTTTTCGGTATCGCCAAAATTAGCTTATAATTGCATGAGTCATTGTTTTGTGACCATATTATGTAATATTTTAAATTCAAATAAGTCTTTGTGGCTATTGAACATGACTGTGCGTATTGATTTATACTAAGAAACCTTGTAAGTGAGGAGAGCATATCAAGCGTCCTATAACCTAGAACATGCATTTGGCATTCGGAAGTTATTACGTAACTCGGGCATGACATAGCAACAATATTGCGACTGTACGGTCGGTATTCCCATCGTGGTGGAGCGGAAGTGTCGCATCGCATATCGACGCGACATAACGATAACCCAAATTTCTGCTAGCGACCTACATAATATTAATGTTATATGTTTCATAGGCGACCGAGTGCGCTCCATAAAGATTCTTGCGACCCAGTACGGTAGCTTACAGTGTTTACTTAGTTCTTGCCTGATATGATAGGGATTGTAAGTGTTGTGATATAGGAATCATGAGTTATGCGGGTGTATATAGCAGTCATAGTTAGTAGATGGAGACATGGTCGTGGTTGCGGTTGAGGATGGTGTGCGGGCCAGTGACCGCCGCACGTGGTCGCGAGATGAGCGCGTCCGCGTCGGGGAGAAACGGCGCGCGGCGGCTGTCATTGATTTTCCTCGTTTCCCCGGCCCCTAGCTAGCTCCCTCCCCCGCGTCTCACCCACTTCCAGCGCCCGATAACGAGGTTAACGGGCGACGTGAGCGTCTCCTAAACTTTAATTATACCCGTACAGCCGTCGTGCATGTTTAACCCGGCCTCTATTCAGCGTTTTGTTTGCAGCGCACCTGATAGTGGCTGTGATTCAATGTTAGGTTGACGGTTAACTATATAATTAACGACATCGGAAATGGAAATACGAAGAGACCAACTAACTCGGCGCCGGTTTCTGTTGTCGCTTGATTCAAACCCGCTGACTACTTTGCGTCGCAACTAATAAGTCAGGTTACAGACAAACTTTGCAGAATAAACAATAACGAAATTCATCTTTATTATACCGTAGTCCGCGGTGACTAAAGTGTATTACTAATACCCGGAAATAGGCAGCATGCCATGCGATACTGAGTAATATGTGATCGTTGTACCTTGCTATTTACTGGTTAATGTGTATGAAACTTACATTTTTCCTGTGACTTTATGGCACTTTCATTCTTAAGATAAAAATAACAGGTGGAAAATGGAAAATCTTATATTACATTTAATTTGTTTTATATACGTTATACATTATATATACGTCATGAAACTATACTAGGATATTATTTTAAATATTTAATTAAGGTGATAACTTGAAACTATATATAAATTAGATCTAATAACTACGTATTAACACGTGCATCTTATTCACTTATAGAAAAGCAAATAGATAAACTAAATAAAACGTTTACCTATGATAAGGTATAATACCGGTACGTAGCAAGTGGTGATAGAGGCGCCTTCGTGTTAATATGCTAGAATAGACATCGAGTGTACTGGTACAAATTCTGGATGTTATTCAATGTAAGTAATATTATACAATAAAATATATTTCTAGCCGATATTTGGCCACAGTAATTGGAGCTCATCCACACCCGATATTGTTAGTAGTAGTACTTAATAATTGTAATAAACGCATGTCATCACCACCAATTACGAAATTGTACTACATATTTTTATATTTAAGAGCATCATTATTTCTGTGGTGATACTTGTAATCTAAATAATGCCTTCTTCGATACTCAAAGTCATCAAACATATTATTTTATTATTTATCGGGAAACAAAACTAAAAACACATTATTTTGTTATACTTACTAATATAACGTATCGCAGTTATATTCACTTTACAACAAAAAATGAAATGTGTAGAATCTATCATTCATGTACGGATTATACCTTTTCACTAGTCGATTTAATTACACCATTCAATGAAAAGATATCTTGTAGTGCGGGTGTCGATCTTAATTATTACTTTTTGTACTCTGTATCTCGACCATGAAGGTTACTTCGATAGAGTTGTTTTTTTTATTATTCTTTTGGATGTATATGTATATTACATAATTAATCATTTATAATTGGATAAGTGTAATTGTTCACAACTGAATCTATATTTTTTTACATATGTATTACCTACGTATAATAATTTTCCGAGTTTCTTACTAATACAGTTTGTACTTATTTAAAATACATTCCCCACTTGATAATTAGTTGTTTACAAATGATAAAATATTTATTTATTTATATTCCCGTAACAAACAGGTAGAGTTGCATTGAGGCTGCTCGCTACAGTTATCATAGACGTGCAACGCGTATCAATAACTATTTCTGACGGAAGCTACATCAATTCTTGTTGTTGTTACAATTTTATTCTATCTATTGTAATAGATTTGTTATATCTTCTGACTTTAGTATATTAGCACATGTATTCTATATTTTAATTTACAAGGTTGATATTTAGTTACACAACTTTTGTATCGTTCCTTAAGTTTTGCTATTATATTTTATAATACACTTTTCATTGTGATGTTGGGTATATTATGTAATTTTAATAAAAACGAAACAGCTATGACAGTAACACCGGCTTCACACGTTGGAGCCAATGTTCATACGAACGTTTGGGTAACGCCCATTGGCAAGCTTGTGAAGCGTTCACACGTTGACGATCATGTCAGACTAGTTCTCAGTCAGAGACAACGTGAATTGGTCCGATATAGAAATTGCTTTAAGCGCTTTTACATTACTGAATGCCTTTCATTATTATTACTACTGAAGGAAAAGTTTCGTATTTTTTTTAAGTGAAAACTTCTTCACCTTCACCTTTGTGATTTGAAACTCGATGAAACGAAAAAGCTACATTAAAAAGAGACAATCATATACATCTACTGGATTTAGCCTACGAGAGAATGAGATAGAATTACATTTACATTATGCACGGTTAATGCAAGTACTGATTTTCATGATTGTTATCATCGTCGGATTGGCCTAGTGGTGTGAGACGACCAGAGTTCATACACAATACGCACGTGTGGTCGATAGTTCGAATACCGGCTGATTTAGGATATTGAAACATAATTTATAAGGAACATATTTTTTATTTTATTTTCTGAAGGTTTCACTTCTAACACGTGTGAACTGCTGAGATCCACAATTCATTGGTATATGGTGGTCGTGATCCAGTTAAAATATCAGTCGTGTGCTACCATTCTACTAATTCGTAAATGGTCGTCGTGGGTTTTGTTAAAACTTTATCAATATTAGGGGTTAAAATATGAAATTGCTATTTCGTAATATATTTTTTTGTCTATACATTTCTGCAGTCTAATAGCCGATCATTTAAAGGTTTCTGATAGAACTCTCTCTGGACTTGGACTCCACAAACTGTAAGAAGGCATTTTGCTTCCAAGCTGCAGGAAGCTGGGATTTTTTTTGTCCATGGAAAATATTACCTAAAGTGGTAGTTGGTTGGGGCAAGGTTCGCGGGTGGTTACTAACTGCGGCCCTTGTAGTATTAAAAATGTTTCACGAACAGTGTGAGGTCTGGCGTTATCATGGAGCTATAATGAAGACCGATTGTTGAGTCGGGGCAGTTTTTCTGAGAATTTCGCCATCATTTTTTGGAGTTCTGCACAGTAGATATCTGCTGACCGACTTGATCTGAGGAAACTTTAGTGAATAACGACCTGAAGTGATCACCAAACAGTTACCATCAATTTTCTGAGGGTAAGTTTCGCTTTTAGAGCATTGTTTTAGCGTTTCACCTAGGGTCAGCCATTATGTTGTTCGCTTTCGATTATCGTAAAGGATCCACTTTTCGTCACTTGTTACAATTCGGTCCAAAATATCTTCTTTTACTTGTCCAAATTAAACATCGAACTTTCATAAAAACATTAAAATGTTTGAGCTTAATGAAGTTTACATACAATTATAATAATTCAGACATATCATAAAACCACGGAACCAGGGAGTACATAACAGACAATTCTATTTAATAATTTTGAGAACTATACCAAGCTGAAAGCATAGTAACTTTGACGTCTACATATACTACGTATATCACTTTAACGAATGAACACATGTACACACCGGTTGTGCGTCACGACAAGCATGAAGAATCCGCCATCGCGTGGATGCATCGCCAATTTTAGTACACAATCCCTTTGATATTTCCGACACGAGACGGCCAACAACAACGTTGGCGCGAGCGTTGACACCAACACTTTGTGGCCATCCACACGTTAGTGAATAGTGTTGGCGCCAACGTTGGAACCAATCTCTGTGGTCCATAATATATGTGGATTGCGGAGTTAAATTAACAGATCGCATGTAAAGATATGTAGAATGGCTGATTTGAAAGAGTGTCACCAAGATAATTTTAAAAAGTGTGTTTCGTTACTTTGGAGATGTGGAACGTTAAATAATAAGAGAAATTTAAAAAGAAAGATGTGGGAATATATTTAAAAGTAGAAACCAGGGTCAACCTAGATTGTTTTATGCGGATAAATTAAAAAAAGGATTGACGGTATATATAGACAGTGCATGCCAATATTACCAATGTTAATTGCTAAAACAAGTTTACAAGGTATCAGAAAGTTATGTTCCATACTTTGTTCCTAATCCAGTAGGGATTAATAAAATAAATTATCCATAATACCGTCCTAAAGAGATTTTCAGGAACAACTAAGAGAAGTATTTGAAGAAAGCAAAAGAAATAATTTCAGAGGCAAATCAGTTCACTTAGTAGGTACAATAGTGTGCCACACTTCTGTTAAGTAGTTTTGATTATGTAAGCCGAGGCTGTCTTCATTGTATTCCACAAGTGATTCGGTCCGTCGAGTTTTATTGAAAAGTGAAATAAATTGGGAACAGGTGATATTCGGACTTTCGGATATCAGATAAAATTGATATCGATTAGCTGCTACATGACATTTCTTCATTTTATTTATTTCACCATAACAATTACACAATACGTAAATACTATTATCAGAAAACTTTAAATTATAAACTTAATTTTGTAACTGTAACCTACTCGATGTGAAACTAACATGCGCTATATAGGAGAGTTATAAAAATTACACTTCTTATAAAATTTATAATATAATATAAATAATATAATTCCCTAACAAGAATATTTTATATCACGCAAAGATAATCAGAAAAGAACATTAACACGAGCGTAGTTCTTAACATTTCGAGATCCAAGTAACCGTTAATATTTACTTGCAGTATCTGAGTGCATCCTTGCACAAGGCCCGTCGTAAACTCGACGATCGCACAATGTGAGGTAATCATGCCAAAACGGGCTGCAGTTATGATGCCATAGTAATTCTATGTGATCTTTATTGCGTGAGTATGTGGAGCGATGTTGGCATCACATGGAATGGGAGGCAGGTATGTAATGTACAATGCTCTTGGGGGCCAAACATACAATGGAACATAGTGGTGTAGTTAAAGCTACCGTATTTGTCTGAAAGAAAAACATCTACTTCAATAATGAAAAGTTTTATCATATGCAATTAATTTATGTGCGATGTGAAAATGAAGAAAACTAAATAAGCAGCTAAGTCATATTAAATAAGTAATAACAAATAAATGAGAGGACAGTCTCGAGTCTTGACTTTATTTTAAATCTGAAGGATCTAGAACAATGTGACATTCTTTTATAAGAATCATAAATATCTTAACGCGAAATGTAATCGAATCTTAACTGAACAGTCCAGTTATAAAATAAAGTATGTATTATTAAAACTAATAATAATAACTGGAGGGATCTCTGTTAATCATAGATATAAAAACGAAATAATCTACTTATTAACCAACCAGTCCAACTTGTCGACGACACAAGTTTAGTAAACAAATTCTACTACAACTGTAACAACGGGATGGTGAAAGCAAATCTAACAACTAAACCGGCAGGAAAACACAGAGCACTAGTTAAACTGAGAGTTAAAAGCCTAAGTGACTAACTACTAGCACTCAACTAATGACTTAGTAATAAGTGAAAACTATCAAGTCTTAACAATGTTTATTTATGTAAGTTATGTACAAAATAAAAGGCATAATCTATACATATTATAAAACTCAACGTCTCTCTGTCTGTCCGTCCGTTTATTTTCTTTACACGCGAAAATCACTTATCTGATTTACATGTTTACATGGTTTTTCCTTTAATTCATAGATATGTTAGCTGGCCAGGGTATAATATATATTTTGTAAGATAAGCAGTGACCATAATGGTGAAACAATACAGAAAAAAGACATGACTGGCTATTTTTGGTTTTTACTTTTTAGAATATTTATCGTAATGATAAACCTGTTTTGTGGTTAGAGCATAAAAAAATAGTATCATCATTAGTATTAGTTATTCCCTCGTATTTCGATATATGCACCACAAATTTTTTGCATAATTTCCACGATAATAATATTTTTTTCTCTAGAACCATGAGGCCGATTATAATCGACATCTTTTACTATGTTCTATGATAATTTAAACCTTGTTTATATTTAAAAAAAGTCATGAATTTCAAGAGTTATGCTCATGAGACACCGTTGTCAGTCCTTATTACATTCCTGCCATACATATTTTATTTATACGCAATGCGATGTGACGTCACCGTGATATCATCTGAACGCAGTTGATGATGTAACGATTCAATCATTCAGTATTACATATAACCAGTTTGGCCAGAACCCTCTCTCCAATTTTCCGATTGGCTGGCTGAAAATGCACTAAAACTACATGATTTCACGTTTCAGTCTCCGTTACTGTTTAAATTCAATCTACACTAAATCGCATCATGCAAACAATTTCCTCTTCACCTTCAATTATCATGCTTCTTATTACCAGACTTGCCTATCACCGTAGCATAAATAATTTTTATTATCCTCGATCATTTATTTTGCTATCTTGCGTCAAAAATCATCTATGATAAATTATATTTGGTACATAAATACATTATTGTGATTACGCAAAAGGTACTATCACTCTTTTTTTAATGAACTGAGGTTCCGGAACAACAGATATTAACGTAACCGTAACCACAAGTTATATTTCTTTAGGCGTGTTATAAAAAAAATATGAAAGTGAATTTTTACGATGCGTGCGGATATTGTAGCAAAAAATCAACACTATGATGTTGCTTGATAAGCCTCTTGTTTTAATTGTAGTGAAGATACGTCACAATCGATATTATACGTCACATAACACCGAGTGTGAATATTCAAAGAAATACATCTCCTAACGAGCGTATATAAATTACACGCATCCATTTTGCATTAAAATTGCACGTTTTCGTAACACTGATGATAGTGAACGAATGTAGCGTCGAATTAAAACGCCGGTTATAAAGAATAAACGAATAGTATAATCAAAGGATAAATTTTTTTTCGTAACAGTTGATTTTTGTTTTGACCTTCTGGTGTCAACGTGCGATCACATTGACCTTCTCTAGTCAAGAAATGGATATCAACTGAAAATATAAATCAAATGCGGAAATCTATAGAGGTCATATTTTTTTTATCATGTAGGTATCTTTCAGTATGTATGGTTGTAAGAGTAAGTATGATTTTTGATAATTTTTTTTATTTAATATGCTTAATATCATTCATATGATTATTTATACGTTAATGTATTATAGCTAAATATATTTATAATGCTTTGGTACGAAAAGGAAATTGAAACACAGTTCCAAAAAGAATTCTTCCGTATAAATTTTCTTTTATAATCTGTGAGACGGCACTGCGGTGGCACAGGAGGTGGTATGCAAATGAGAGTACGTCGCGAATAGGAACTCACGCCGATTTACAACTTATCACATCGTCGAGTAACAATTAAAGCAGCAGAATTGCGAAAGTTTACATCATTAACACCCATAAAAAGACAGTTATTGCGAGAAAATTTGTGCAATCAATTAAGAGTTTTAAGAGGGGTCTCGTTGGTGCATGCGTGTGCAGAGTGCAGCGGCGACGAGAACGGGGGTGTCGCGGGGGCGGCGCGCGCATCTGTGTGCATTCGGCATATTTACCCCAATAGTGGGCGGGCGGGTTCACTGACCCGACCCAATGCAAGACCCGCGTACGTAGGCCTCCGCGACGCGGCCCGTTTCAATTAGTGCGACCACACACCACACATGCAAAAAGCTAACACAACACGCGTCAAGTGGACACGCAGCCTTTTTAATCATCCGCCGGTAAAATACCAAGAGGTATGCTAGTGATCGACTTTATTAGGGAAAAAAAACACGCTATATTTCATAGTGGGTTAACGAAATACAGGTAAAGCGGTACTCGTCCGCCGGAGTTGTATATCGATCTCCTTGTTTATTTCGAACACGGTGCCGGTCTAGATAAGTTATTTAATATTTATAACAAACCAAAATGTTCCGTTCGATCGATAACTGAAACCGATATTCCAAAAAAACCTATCGTATTTTAAGAGCTACAAATCATTCTCAGTGTATAAAATGTACTATGGAATGATTGTTACTTACTACTTACAAACATATCAAGTTATGAAATCGTTGAGGATATGCACATATTTACACGAAACGTCATAATTGCACCGCTGCATTCATAAATCCACCTGTTAGACAGACAAACTCAGGACCGTAAACTATAAACCTTAGGTATGAGGTTATGCAAAACCACCCCTGCAGTCGGCGGTACTACGAGTGCAATGCATAGGCTACCCCGAGCGTTTGCCTCGTTGAGGCAGGTCCGAGCAGACAGACGCCATTGATCGGCCATTTCCATAATATAACAACTAAAGTGAAAAAATATGCTGTTTAAAAATCAAGAAAAAAGAGTTACCAAACACAAACCATGAATAAATTCAAACAGCACTTCAACAATATCGTTTTACGAATATGCGGTGTTATTTACATCAAACGTTATAATGTTTCTTACACTTTGTGCATGTAAAATGTTTAAAAATAATCTCGGCGAGTTCTCTTTAAAAGTCTTTTACATGTAGATATCTTCGTTTACACTTTTAAATTGTGTGAAGACGCGGTTTTATTTAAATATAAATAGTATATTTAAACGTTATAGTTGGAATATTTCTAACGTTATTTGTCTAAAAATCGAGAAGACGATAGTGTTGCTTTTTTAACTTAAGACAAACTATTACCAATTTTCATTGTAAAATTATTGATTAATTGCTTCTTTAGTAGTCTATTAGTAATGTAGATTAGCGATGAATACGACGCATTATGCCCGGGAGCTGCCTCAACACGACCTGTGTTATCTCATAGGTCAGGGATCGGTGTACTCAATAACGCGAGGTATATACAGTTTGGTGTTCATTTGCTGTTTTATCAAAGCTACATTTCAGCCGATGCTCCACTAACAACCAAGTACTACTTCGGGCGAACAACTTTTTCTATATCTATACATATTATAAAACTCAACGTCTCTCTGTCTGTCTGTCCGTTTATTTTCTTTTTACACGAAAACTACTTATACGATTTACAAGCTTCTTCCTTTCATTCATAGTTATGTTATCTGAAAATTCGGAAAAAAGGAGGATTTTGGGGCCATTATATAGCTTATGCTCAGTTAACCATAAGATAAATATCAAATTAATGTACCATATAATTGTAGATCTTAAGAAGACCTACAAAAAAGTGTGCGATAACATATGTATATCTTCTAAGGATAACTTACAATAAGCATTTTTGGGGCAACACACTTCGAGCGTGCGCTTGATCGATATCAATCTGTAGTGCACGCGAGCGGAGCCGCGAGCACATCTAGTCTTATATATAAAAATCTTGTATGCGTCTGTCTGTTAGTGGTCGTAAACCTTCTGAAGGACTTGAACGTTTGAGTTCATATTCACATCATATATTTATTTTATTGAGACGATGGTTGCTATGGGCCTATGAGGCATTAATTATCGGAAAGGGTCAGAACAACGTCAGCCCGGACCAGCTAGTAATTAAAATTTAGAATTTACACAGTATACACATACACATTGTCACATCCATACATTAAGTAAACCTACATTCGAAATATAATATTTTGAATATAGACTTGTGGTTAGGTTATTTGTTTAGTTTAGTAGTGCATACTTTAATATGTGTATTGTATCTTTTAAGTATTATAAAACTAAGCTTCTTTCTGTCTTCATTCTGTGTTTAGTTAATAAGTAATTATAATTATGGTAAAATAATTTAGAGCTGGCGCAAACTCTAAAATATGGCACAACCTAGTAAATAAACGTGTGGAGTGAAAAGATTTAAAAATAACTCTGCTATACCGTATAAGTAACTTTAATATTCAAGTCAAAACGACCGCTTTTATGTTTTACTAGCTTGCGTGGACGACAGAGTGCTTATAAAAGTCGTAATTTCTTAAAACTTTAATAACTTTATTAAACGAAGATATTTTGATTTTTCGATAAGGACCAAGTATAAGTAAAAAAATATCAAAATCTATACAGTAGTTTTTGCGTGATGCGTGCACAATGGCAAACCAAAATATCATTTTATTTATTTAAAAGATAGATAGATAGGTCGTGTTTACGTGAACTTATAACACGTAAATCTATATATGTTTCTTTAAAAACTTGAGACGTAAATTTTATTCCATTTAAAGTGAAGTCTCAAGGTTTTGATGAAATAAGAAAAAAATTGAAAGTATTTCTTTTGTAAATTTCGCCTCCGATCAGTGACCATAGATGGGGGGGGGGTTCTCCTGTAACTTTATTCATAAAAAAATATTATTTCTTTCTATTTAAGTAGTTATGATGCATAAAAATCGATTTGAATATTATAGTCAATTAAAAAATTACGTGAGTGAAAAAATTGTTATAGCGCTCAGTGCGACACGAGCATTAATAATGCCGGCCGTCCCAGTTATGAATGTGGGCAAACGGTATCGATAAAAGCCGTGTTCGAGTAGACAAGATTAAAATAGAATGCATTTTTCTCACAGTCAAACCAGTGAAACGTCACTAACGTAGTACGATAGGCACTACAAATACAGATTCCAGCATTATGTAACAACGTAGATTTATTAACTATACGGAAAAGAAACTGTTATATTAAGCACTGGTTATCCTGTTGAAAAACTAATAATTTAAAATATTTAAATTAATATTGTATGGTAATTAATTTAATATTTTTTGAGAATAACATTGAAAAACTTATAATATGTATATGATGAAATTTATGTATATGATGTATTCGAAAATGGTTCAAGCTATGCTTAGAAAAGGCTGAGCCAAAACACTAGAAAATGTCCGATTACCGCCCTGCAAAATAGACGTTATTTTATTAGACTGTTTATACCCGTTTTAAAATCTTTTTGCGTGATATATTAGAATAATATAACAAATTATAATGTTTTGGCTAAATTAAATTACATTTTAATATGTATAAATTATAATTGGCAATTAAAGTATGTAATAAGTTTCGTAGTACCTACATAAAATACATTTCATTATGTACCTATAAAAGGGAAAAGACCGGAAATACAAAGAAAGGATCCTATTAATAATCATATGAGTTTAAAAAGTCCTCCATCAGTGCGCGCCGATGCTTCAGTGTTTGACCTCGCAATTACTAAAATTGGTTTGATTTACCATTTTAATTGTAACAAAAAGCTTATTTTTTCGTCCAGGCGGCGGTGTCATTGTAATCTCGACCGAGTGACTTTCGGTCGGAGAGTCCATCAGGGACCGTCGGGAGGTTGTCACTGCTAGATCGAGGAGTGGAATTTTGAACTGTGTCATTGTGACGTTAAGGCGTAGTTTCTGTCGCGGTGTGTTTCGATAGGCGCGAGAGGAGAGCACTCGAGGTCGGATGCTGAGTGCGGGGTGAGGTATGGATGAGCGGGCGGGTGTAGGACAAAATCGATAAAGTCGGGCGATGCGCGACGTCTTGCGTCGCTGCTCTCCCGCCCCTATAATGAATGAGAGCGAACATAGTCATCTATGCGGATGGCGGCTCGGCTCCGGCGACGTCGAGACTACCTTACCGATGTATTATTGCTCGCCGCGATAACGAACCGAACTATGATCAGCCTGACACACACTGCACCTAGCTGCTGCACTGCACTTCCCCAACACTTTTTTTTTTTTTTTTTTTTTTTTTTTTTTTTTTTTTTTTTTTTTTTTTTTTTTTTTCGAACTGACTACACTGTTAGCCTGAGGGGCCCTGAAGCCTTTACGGCTTTTACAGCTTTACCGGGCTTGGGGGCGAGCGCTTAGGGCACTCAGCCACGAAAGCTAAGCAACAACATCCGAGGGTGCCAAAGTGGCCGGACCTCGGCTCGGACTGTTGCGCGTATGCAATTAAGTCGCGATCTGACTAATTCCCTATCCGTAATTCGATCTAAACTAACTATACAGATATACATGTTTCTGCCCCCTGGGAGGAGGGAAGGAACATGTGTATGTGTATTTAGTGGTCTGAAATTTTTGATCTAGACTAACTAGCCTCAAAAAAAGAAAAAAAAAAAAGGTCCCTTACAGAACCTATGTACCTATGTGTGTTGTGCATGTGTGTATAATGCAGTGTCATGTATGGCTGTGAAAGCTAGTGATTGTACAGTCACTTGTATCGCGCGAGCGGCTGCTTGGCTCAAGGGCTCCATGCCGATGGATCGGACCTAGGCTTGAGTTGCCGCAGAGGAGGGTGGTCGTGGCGGGTGTGCGGGCGCGAAGTTAACCGTTCGTCCCCTTCGGAGGGAACGGTGGTTTCGCGGGCGTGGGCGCGAGCACGCATATGTTGCGGGAGCGGACGCGTAGAATTTGTTTGCTTTCTCTATGTCGTCGTCGGGATCGACAAAGAGATTTCGCGGACGGCGTTTGTAACGTTGGACAACGGGTATCGCGTGGTTAGGCGTGTAGTTCACAAAGGACTTTACAAGCGGGTTTGGATGGTTCGAAGCGCTATCGAAGTATCTCCTAGCGAGATACTTCACATAGGCTTCTAACGAGGGAAGCCTCATGTCCCTGTGTAGGTCCATGTTCCTAACGAAGGCTGGAGGGTCAAGCAGGCGACGGAGGAATCGATTTTGCACTCTTTGCAAGCGGGCAAAGTTGTGTTTGGACATATGTGCGAACGCGGCGCAACTATATGTCAAGATCGGACGAACGCACATCTTGTACAGTGTAAGCTTATGTCTTATGGACATTTTGCTTACCGAACTGAGCAAGGGTCGTAAACGGGAAAGGACCCAAATGGCCCTATTCCGGACTCTAGTGACGTGTGGGTTGAAGTTAAGCTTCGAGTCAAGGATGACACCCAGATATTTTGTCTTGGTGGCCCAAGGGATATTTTTACCGAATAATGTTAGAGGTCCTACCGTGCGTGGTAATCTGCATGTAGTCGGTTCGAACATAATCGCGGCGCTCTTAACCGGATTAATAGCTATACGCCACGTTCGAAACCACTCTCCGAGAGTGGTTACGGCGCGTTGTATTTTGTGAGCGAGAAAAGATCTGTTCCTATTTGACGCGTATATGACTGTGTCGTCAGCGTAGAGCCCTACCTCGACCTCGGGGGGTTTCGGGAGGTCGCTGACGTACAAATTGAATAGGCAAGGTGCCAGAATGGAGCCTTGCGGGACGCCTGAACGAATGGGACGTGCGGTGGAGAGTACTCCTTCCACTCGGTAGTGGAAGGTGCGGTCGCTTAGGTAATCGCGGACTAAATGTACTAGCCTATCCGGGACTTCTAAATGGTGAAGCTTGTGGTCCAGTCCGGCGTGCCAGACCTTATCGAAGGCCTTGGCTACGTCGAAAAAGACCGCAAGCGTGCGGGCGGGAGCGATATTGCTCTTAGCGAAGTTACTCGTGATGTGCTCCGTGAGGCGGTGCACTTGATGTGTACACGAGTGACGGGCGCGAAAACCGAATTGTTCGGGCGGGTATAAATTCTTGTCGTCTATAACGACCTTGAGACGGTTCAGAAGGATCCGCTCATAGAGTTTCCCTAGAGTGTTTAGGAGACTGATCGGGCGATAGCTATCGGGAAGCGAAGCTTTTTTGCCGGGCTTGCGAATACCTATAACTATAGCTTTTTTCCAGACGGCTGGAAAATAGCAGTGGGCTATGGCTACATTGAAGATGCAGACCAAAAGAGCTATGAGGTGATCAGGAAGAAGTTTGAGTACTTCATTCCTGATACCATCAGGACCGGGAGATTTCCTAGGCTTAAGGCCTTTAATGATAGAACAGACCTCATCTGGCGTGACCGGGGTTAACGTTTCCGCGGGGGGAATCAACGTGAGTTCCTGAACGGCGGTCTCGATAGTTTCGATGTGGGCAGTGTCTACGTTGTCGCAGTTTGGGGAGCACTGGCTCTCCAAGCTTGCGGCAAGGCATTCTGCCTTATCGTCGCTATCGAACGCGAGTGGGAGATCGGGGCCCCTTTCGAGGGGCGGCATCTGGGCGGAAGCTTCTAACTTCAGAGAGCGGGCGAGGTTCCAGTAAGCCAGATGGGACGGCTTGAGACCCTCTAAGAGGTTATCCCACCGGTGACCTCTGTACTCTCCGATGCGAGTTCTAACCTCTCTCTGAAGTTGTCGTAACCTACGGGTGTTATCCCTCGTCGGATAGGAGTCATGTGCACGTGTCGCGGCGTTCTTTTCCGTGATTAACGCTCGTAAGCCGGGGGGGAGTATAAAACGGCGTTCGTTTGCCGCTTGCACCTCTCTCGAGGCCTCCCTTACACCGGTTTGGAGGTAGTCGACCAGGGAATCGATGGCTAAATCGGCGTCTGCGGTTGACTCCAATACGTCGGGGATCCTAGCTAGGCTGGACGGGGTCGCGTTATCGGATAAGTAGCGATTTAAGATCGCGTAGTCAACTATTTTGACTTTTGGCGGACTGGGGTCGAACGGTTGCCCGAGTTGTAAGATAACCGGGCGGTGGTCGGAGTCTAGTTCGTGTACGACTTCTATAAGTCGTAACCGAAGTGAGACACCTTTGAGGAGGGCTATGTCAAGTACTGTCGGTTGACAGTTGTCTTGAAAGTGCGTGGGCTCTAGCGGTGCTATGACGTCAAAGCCGAGCACGTCGCATAATAGTTCTAGTATAACCCCGTTACGGGTGTTGCGCGGGTTGTTGAAAAGGGTGTGACCGCTATTGAGGTCGCCTGCTATTATGACTGATTGGTCGAGTGAAAAAAGCGCCTCCAGATCGGACTGAAGGAGTCTTTTATTCGGGGAGAGATATGCAGAGACAAGCGTGATTGACGGATGGCCAGTCATGCCTATTCTACAGACGGACACTTCCATATTGGTAAGTGCGGGAGGGTCTATTGGCATGCAATAGAGGGAACGTTTATAGTAGATGAGCGTGCCGCCTCCTAGGGTGGCACGGTCATTTCTGACTATATTGTAATTTGCTATCTTAGGGTCGCGCCTACTGGGTTTTAGAAGTGTTTCTTGTACTAGAAACACGTCTATCTCCCGTTCCCTAAGAAAGGTGGATACTAAGTCCCGTTGTGGAAAGAGGTTTCGCGCGTTAAAAAAAGATATATTGAGGCTTCTAGGCTTAATGCGTGCCATTGATAACCTTTATCTATTTCCCGGCACGGGCCAGGCGCATTAGCGTCGCTGTCATCAGGGGGAAACGCCTGATGGATTCGCCGGGACCGTACTCAGCGACGCACTGTTCGTACGCCAGTACTTCCTGAGGGTCATGCTCACGGAAGAGCATGACCATGTAGTCAACGCCGCGGCGCGTGTTGACGGGCGGGGGGGCCTGAGCCTTAGGAGGCTGAGGGCGGGGAGTGGAGACCCATGCTGCTTGAGGAGCTCGCATGGCCGGAGGGGGTGCGCGGGGCGCAGGGGCGGCTGCCACCGGGGCGCTGGAGGCGCCCGGGAGGCTGGGGAAAGCCTCTGGCGTGAGCAGGGGCTTTGGTTGTCCTACGGCGGGACGTGTCCTCTGAGGAGGGGTGTGTCGCGTAGGGCGCATGGGTCGCATAGGGCGCGTGGGGCGCGGGGCACGGGGACAGCCGCGATAGTTCGCGGGGTGACCTTCGTTGCCGCATAGCACGCAGCTCGGAGGGGTAGCCGACTCACGAGTGCGCGAGCACTCGCTTGTCGCGTGGTCCCCGAGGCACTTAACGCACCTGGGACGGAGATGGCAGTTGCGTGCCGAATGACCGTACAGCTGGCAGTTGTGACACTGCGGAGGACTGCGGTTCTTGTGTGGGGGCTCTACGGCTATTCCGGAGAGCTCACACACTTTCCTAACGTTAAAAATGGCTCTGCCCTCGGGGGTCAGTTCCAATATGACTAAGACCATGTCGAGAGGTCTGTTTTTGGATTGTCCGCCGTGCATTCTGTGCACTTCGCGGACAGGGAAGGCCTTGGCTAAGAGGTCAGTTTTGACCTCCTCGGGTGTGATTTCCACCGGGATGCGGCGGATTACAACCCGGAGTTGTCGTTCTTCCTCCAGGGAGTATGTGAAATATTCGAGGTTGCTGTCCCGGAGCAACCTAGTAAATTGACGGTGTTCGTCCGAGGTGGAAACCTGGACGCGGATACCGTTGGCCGTGTTACTGGCCTGGGTGTAGTGGATGCGAAGTTCTCTCAGTTTCTCTGAGAGTTTTGTCCAGACCGATTTGTTCTGGACCGTGACGGGGGGCGGGCGACGCGCCTTTCTGCCGGCAAAGGTACCGGCAGGCGCTGAGGGCGCTGCGGAGCGGGGGGCGTGGCTATCCAGCCCGGTTCGCTGCGCTTTTTGGGGTCTCGACTGAGTCTCCGGAGACTCTGGGCGCGAACGCGAGGCCCGTTTGGCGGGCTTGTTTTTTTGTACGAGGGTGAAGCCCTCGTTATCTGTGCGTATTGCCGTGTCCATTTCGTTGGACTTCGGTTCGGGGTCCGGGCTAGCGGGAGAGTAGCTGTCGTTTGTTGCTACAAGCGACGGTGTCTCCGCTTCGGGAACTAAAGTTGCGAACGAGTTTGATGTTTGCAGCGCAGAGGGCGCTGGGATCGCGGCTTGTTTGCCGGGTGGTGAGCGCGAGCGCGACGTTGGCCTTTTATACGGCGTCTTGTTAAGTGCTCGCGGTGCCGTTGAGCGGGACCGCGAGCCGGATTTTTTCGCGGCGGGGGTATGGGAGGTCCCGGGGACCTGTTCGGACGCGGGTGCGGGATGCGGGGCCCCGGCTATCATCGTGAACTTCGCGAGAAGATCATGGTCCTTGAGGAATTTGAAAACTATTTCATTGAACCTAACTTGGTCTAAGTTTGCCATTCCGGCGGTGGCGTTTGGGCGGGCGGGGGTGAAGTTAAACCTCCCTGCCGGAGAGGCAGGGGGGTGCGCCGAGTGAATTTAAACGGCTATCCCGAGCCGTGTAAAGGGACCTGCGGGTCACGGTGTAATGACTCGCAGGAAAAGAACCTACCGGGCCCTACGTGGAGGTCCCTATCAAGCCCGAGGCAGAGAACGCAGCCGGTATAAATACCTAGCTACGCCCAAACAGACACTCGGGGATGGATTTGTAGCAGGATCGGAAGGGTGGGAAGGAGACACTCAGGGCTTGACTATGACTCTATCAAGGGCCAAGATTCCTGAGCCCGGCCAAGTACTATCGTTTGCCTCTGAAGGAGGCAACCGAGGGGCGCTTGGGTCACGCACCCACTTGCTTTCGTTGGCACCGTCAGGTATCAGGCAAGTGACCACTAAAGTGTGGATTTCGTCGTAATAGAAACAATTTGCTCTTAAAAGAGCAGTTTTATGGCTGTGTAGCGCTACACAATGGGTGCGAGCGAGACGGCGATACGCAGGTGCGGCGCAGGTGCGATGCAGGTGTGCAGCAAGGCCGGTCGGTCGTAAAACTTCACACAAAGGCGGCAGAGAACAGTCGTGAACACGTCCGTTCCCGCCGGCGGTCGTGATCGGTCTCCTTCCCCAACACTCTCATACACTATTTTTGTATCAAAATAATTAAAATTAAATGTAGTCAAAATATTATTCTACTTATTGTTTGACCGTTTATGTCTCTTCGTTTTCAACAAGTTCTAATTAACATAATAATAAAGAAAGAACATTGTTATAATAGAAGCTGGAAGTTTTAAACTAATTTCAAAGCGACAGGCTGACCAGATTTAATGAGAGTAAAATATAAAGCATTCCTAACGTCTGTTATAGCGGAGCTCTCGAATTCCATGCAATAAAATTATTGAAAGTAAACTGTCGAGGGTTGAAATAACAAGATTTGAAGTTCAGATTTACCGAGAATAAATATTTATATAATAACTAACGTTTTGCCCGTGGCTTCGCTCGCGTCATTATTGAGTTATGCCCCATTATTAACTGTATTGCTAAGTACCAATTTTCATAGATCCTATCTATCTAATGACAGATTTTTATACAAACTTCCATCCCTGAATGTTCAGTACCTTAGTGCTCACCTACAGTTTAAAAGGAAACCGCATGCAAATTCTCACGGTCATAGCCCCAGTAGTTTGGGCTACGCGTTGATATGCCAGTCAAGTTAGTTATCCTTTTACATACTTATACATTATAATATTTCATACAAAGCATCCTGACTTCATTTTATCTTTAACTACCTGTGTCCGCGGCTCCGCTTGCGTGGAATACAGAATGCCGTCGGTATTGTGGTGACCGTCGTCCGCAGGTTATTTCAAAGATAAAAATGCTTATTTATTTTATTTCTGCGGAACTCTACTTAATTCTTTTTCTAAAATAAATTTCCGAGATTAGCCGGAAGAAACAGACAGAACAAAAAAATAAAAATAAAATTTTGTGTTTAAGTATCGTATATACTTCTTTCTTATGGATTTTTAGTAAAAAGCTGTTGTTTTGAAATTAAAACAGACACTACAATTTTATTATATTTATGTATAGATAGATATAGATATAGTCCAATATAATTCCCGTTGTAATATTTTACAGACACTCATGTAAACTTTAAAAAGCCTGGGTGATATCTAAAGAATTTTATTAAAAACAGTAGCAACCGCTCGCGACTTCGTGTTTATTATATACAAATAAAATTTAAATGCTGTTTCTTGGTAAGCGCATCACTTTGAAAAAAGTTTGAAATTATCAAGAAAATTGAAAATTTTTGAAAAACTGAAATTGCTTTTTATATGGGGTTTTTTAACTCGTGATTCGAAAGATGGTTGTTTATGCGTAATTTTTATTTTATTTTGTTCGTCAAGATCTTAAGAAAATAAGTTCGGGACAGTTGACGCTGTCGTCGAGTTAGATTGACTATTGGAAATCGCAGAGAAACGTTTACCAGACCAGCTAGTTGTAACTTTACAAACTTTAACAATAAAATATAGCCTATTATGCTCAGAGATAATGTAGCTATTAGTATAAGAATTTTTAGATTCGGATCAGGAATCCCAGAGGTTACATCCTACAAACAATTTACAAGAACAAGAAATTTACAATTTACAAGAATTTTTAGATTCGGATCAGTAATCCCAGAGGTTACCTCCTACTTTACAAGAACAAGAAATTTACAAGAATTTTTAGATTCGGATCAGTAATCACAGAGGGACCTCCTACAAACAAATTCATAAATGTTAACTCATTATATTATACAACCAACAGTTACGTACTTGATTATTAATATAATTAGTTTTAAAGAAGCACCATAAACCTTAAGATATACACGTCCGCAAGATAAGCTTAACATATTTTTAAACCGAAAAACAGTCATAAATATAAATGATTTTTTTTAATGTCCTTCCTCTGAGATGAGTGGCTATACATGAAATTAAATACGTAATAAAATATTAAAATTCCCATGTTTATCTAAAGTAACTAGTATGTATATATTATCGTTTCGCTCCCTGTCACAAGAGTTTTATTTATAGCTAACAGACGCCGTCACAACAGCCGCGTCTCGGCGCAGCTAATGGTGATCATCCTTACGAGAGTGTATTTCGGGGTAGGAAGATTAGAGTCTCAGTATGGACGCTAATACAAACAAAGGGGATGACGCACCCGGTATTATAAAGAATACCATATGGTGGACATTATACACTGATTAATATTATCATGCGATCAATGACAAATAATGGAAAGATATTTTTAAGCATTGCTCAGTTTATTTCCAATTAAAGTGATAAAGATTATATATGTCCCTTAAAGAGATGTAGACAGTCTACCACGAAAATGATATATTATATCAACTAGCAATAATCAAAAGAAATACCCTAATAAATTATATAGCTCATAACTAATAAACCATTTTTTATCGCTATAGGTTTAGCGTTGTGGTCACAATCTCACCTAATCTTAAGTGACGTTTTGCCTAAGAGGGTAACACGCTAAGCCTAATAGAAGACTGGTTCTCAAGTGCAGGCTGCCGGAACACACCTATGCTTGGCGACAGATTTTCAACTTGAGGGTGGTAGCTAGCCAGGTGGGTATTAGAAATAGCCCTACCACCATGCTATGGTTTCATCACGATGTTATCCTTCACCGAAAGCTCAGGCTCATTGCAGGGCCTCGAACTTACGTCAATGGACGCGATGTGTACACGCTACCACTGAGCCAGCATTGCCTCAAAAGTGGTTATCATGGGCAAATATAATCGCAAAAAAAGAAGAATTCATTAAACACAGCAGACAATTATGAGTTACAGCGACAAGCTACAAGAACATACGAAAAAAAAAGTGCCTATAAGTTTTCTCTATAGTTTATGACGATCTCGTAGTTTATCTGTTCGTTGCGTTCCGCGGAAATTACATGCAATCATTGTGCTGATGCATTGAAGTAAGTCACCGATCTTCAATTTATTTTTTTAATTAGAATGTCTACAAAATTTGATAAAGATAATGGCAAAACTACTAAAATCTTAAACATCGTCCATACCGAAAGAGGATGTGAACTCGAGGTGTGATTATAAAGGTGAAAAGTCGTCTTCACCTCCGGCATGAACTTCCCTGGCGCTTCGCTTTTTAGCTCTTTTAGCTCGGCACAATGACTACACAGTACCTGAGTGGAATTACGGTTCAGTCCGAAAACAACGACGACTGTCGGTGAATAATTCGATCAGCAGTCATCACTATCATGTCAGCTTGCAGAAATGCCTCATCAAAACTCGTTTGAAAGGTCGTAAACATCGATATATTAGATGTTATTATCGGGCGGAGGTAGATGGATGGACGACAAAACACAGACCTAGAAGATTGGTGTAAGAAAGAATTGCAAATGTTCTGCGGCAATACAGAGCCGATTACAATTAATAGTGATAAGCTAAAACGATAAGTTACTTAAATAATTACATAAATCTAAAAACCTGTATCATAAATCCTGGAGGTTGTAGATAACTACAACACTGATTTACTTTTTATCTAAGCTTTGATTGTTTTAAATTATTGAGTTGATAAGATATTGATCCCAAAACCTAATTAATATATTGTCCGCTGTGTCAGATTCTACACACAATCACAAATTAACTACAACTAGATTAATTTTAATTACCTTCATGACTTAAGGTTTCATAATTAACATATTAGAAAAGACTATGATTGTTTAATTGTTATACACAAGCGAAACTATTGATCAGAATGTTATGAACTTGTATTTCAGTTTATAGTCTGCAATTTCTAGAAGAAAAATATATTCACTCAGACTATAAAGCGTAAGGAAAATGTTAATCGATATTACATTGAACTAAGCTTCAGGTAAGTAAACACGTTTCTACTTAGTCTCTCTACTTATCTTGGCTTTTCATACGAGTTCAAAAACATCGTTCCACTCCTTTTAAGAGGAAATCATACCATCGAAACGAGACTTAATAAGAAAGGTTAGAAAATAATCAAGTTCCCTTTTACTATACAAGATATTCTCGAATACGTTTATACGAGACAGTAGAATAGATAAGAAATGGTGTATTTGAAACTGGGTCATCACAAGACCCGTATCGGATCCACCCGCCCTGTAGGGTAGGGTAGGGTAGGGTAGGGTTCCGAGGTTAAAAACATTCTCATCTTACAAGAATAAACGATTAATAACTACGAATGTACTATATAAATTTAATTATTATAATATGACGAAACAAAAATACCTAAATGAAAAATATATAACCATTCATAATGTGAATAAAATTAATATTCTTTTCTTTCGTATAACACCAGAGATGCTGTGTTTTAAAAAAAAATCTTTTAAAAAATTACTTACTCAAAAGTATAAAAATGGCGAGAAATTAGATTTTACATGGTTTAAGATTACAATAATTTAAGTATACCATAAAATACGAAATTTCAAATAACTAAATGATCGCACATCTATATCAAACTCATCATGATCATGAACAAACAAAACGTTATAATACGCTTATGATCGTAGTAGGTAATCGTGAACTATGTTTACATAACCTAGTTAATCGCTTTCGAGACCGTGTAACAGCGCAGTTGCAATCACTTAATACTAAGGTGAAATAATAAACTGATTGACGAGTAAAGGTTATATAGGTTTATTATCAGTTCATTAGATCTTATCACACTTATGCGAAGTGCTTATCTACCTCTCAGCACAACGTGATCTCGGTCCCCTTAGTTCGAAGATTGCGACGGTTTCTAAGAAATACACGTGAACCAGTCTGATTTCTGTAAGACGGAGGCATTGCGTTGCGGGCACATGTCACAATATTTCATGAAGCACGTCAATCGATAAACCACAGTAACGAGATATCGATTAGCTGATAAAAACTGTTTCAACTTTACACGTATTCGTGACGTCAGTGGATAACAACGTAAATATGACGACATTCAGCAGCAGCAACTAATCCAAGTTCAAAACAAAACATAGGTATACATGGTAACATGGTAAGAAAGAGTTTTTAACGAACCAGATTAATAACAAAAAATGTTAGGATGAAAAATTTTAAGCTAATTTAGAATAAATATGAATGCTAGTGTCAAACGATTACGTTCAGACGTAAAGCCTGTATTACAAACATCTGGTTTAAATAATAAAGAAACAAAATAACATTATTAATGTCCAAAACAAAAAGGCGGTGAAAGTTACGGATGTTAAATGTTTGATAGGGAATGCGTCGAACCAAAACGACTGTTGCCCCGCGGGAACGTACCATTGTGACGACCCGAAGAGATTGCCAGCGAAGCGTGTCGGCCAGAGTCCTAAGGAAGGCGCGTGTGGATCTCTCCCCGTTGCGGACCATCTTCCCGACTTCACGCACGGCTGGTGGGTCACTGCACCGCTGCTCACTCGCTCATAAGCTGAACCGCGCTGAACGGTTTACGAACAACGCATCCACACTACGCCCGACTACGGTTTGTCAGTTTTAATTTGAGTACAAATTTTTGGTGGTAGACACAATTCGTTTCAGAGCACGGTACTTTGAATTAATAAGCGAGTACAAAGGCAATAACGAATGAAATTAATTAAGTAAGTGTCGCAACCGTAATAATCGACTGCGAGGACACGACTGGCTTGTAGTTCGTTATCGCAACGACACCTATTCTCCAGCATGAGTAGACACGATTCCGCATACGTGAAACATGCCCTCGTTCTTTTGGTCAGCTGACGCGCGTCCCAAATATGCCACGGTGGAAACTCGGCCTTATTTTTCTCATAAACAAACACTTCGTGTGAGAAATTCTAATGACTTAATAATAAATATTGCGATTATGTTGGTTGCGAACTTGTATTTATATTTTTATCCTAGACTCCAATTGCCTCTGTTCGTACGCCTGTTTTTAGATTGCAATGGTATTGATGTATACTATAAGATTATAATAATAAATTCATAATATTACAATAGACAAATAGTACTTTCTATAACAGATAAAATCAAATGTGTACAAACTGTATTGACCTCATAAAGTCACTGAAACGTAATTAAGTGCAATGAGCTCGATACAAAATCATAATAAGTTATTAACCGTATTACACGGCTTTTGTTTGCAAGCGATTTTATTCCTTGAAGCGATTAGCGTGGAAGTGTTGGTCTTATGAGCGAGTGGTTATAATTAGACTAGCGCGCGACGGAATCGCGGCAATAGTTCAGGTTGATCACTCGGCTAGTATAACGGGTTCGCACTATATCGGTTGTGTTCGGTCGTTGACAGGGACATTTTTCCGGAATCGCATAAATAGTTCACAGCGGTAAAGTAAATAGCAAACATAAGAAATCACGAAATCGTTCCAACTGGCCCACTTCACATTTATAAGTGACAATAAACATTTGCATATACATAATTTTTTATGTGATAAATTGTAAAGATAAGCACACCCCGACCCTATATGTATGGTCGGGGTATTAAAAGCCATGTTGTTGTTGACACGGTACCGAGGGTGGTCGTTGTCCGACACCGAGTAATCTTACTTTATAAACCGTATCATTAACTTGTCATATCACAAGTTGAACCGGTCATTACAGTGAAGTATCACTGAGCGTTTTATGTATTATGAATTATTTATTCATTATAAGGAACTTTCAAAAGGGCATTAAATTCATCTTTGCAGTAGTAATATAAATATATGTTTATTTTTCTCATTAAAATGTTTTGTTGTTGTACGATAATGAATATCCGAGCTTTAAAAACACTAATTAGAATGGATCACTTGTCAAAATGTAGTTAGTTCTTTTTATAGTCGTAGGACAAAGTGACGAAACGCTACCTGATGGTAAGCACAGTACAATATAACAAAACAGTGGCGACCACCGAGAGATCAGCAGTCGCCACTATCATGCCGGCCTGGGTAAATGGAAACGAGGTATGTAACGGTTCATCTCGAAACGCGACGAGCATAAATGAATCACTATGACGAGTTTTTCACCATATGGTGGTCGCGGGCCAGGCAGGTTGTATATCCCTATCATCATGCTATGGCCATATCATCGTTCGTTACTCAGCAGAGTGCACCACGTACAGGTGAGGCTGACAACCCTTACGCGCCACATTAAAATTATATCTATACATACGATAAAATTGAAGTGTCCGTTTGTAATGTCAAAATAACAGGTTTTTACTAAATGCATATGAAAGTAACAAGGAGTCTATAACAAAAAACCCATTTTTCAAATTTTTGTCTGTTTGTTTGTTCCGGGTATTCTCCAAAACGGGACTTTCACTGGCAGATAGCTAATGTTATAAGGAATAACTTAGGATAATTTTATTTTTGAAAAATAATTATGGTTCCGCACACAAATAATTAAAAAAAAACCCGCGGAAATAGCTAGTTATTAATACAACTCTGCCAAACAAACTTGTTTTTTTATTTTGTGATTTTCCTTTAACTATATCTAAAATTGTGTGTACTTATGTACGTGCACGTAAGAAGTTATACTTCTTTGTCGTAACAAGACAAAAATAAGTCCAAAAATTGTATCCCGTGTGACAACACGCCATCAAAAGACGCAAAAGCCATCAATGATAATAATGTAAAATCGTTAAATATTTTTTTTAATAGTGTAATAATAATTTAACGGTGTACAATGTGATAGCTAACTTCATCATGTCGCATTTCTCTCAAATGTGCAATGATAAAGCAGTGATGGCTCAGTGGTAGCGTCTACAGACGTCGCATCGATGGACGTGAGTTCGCATCCCTGCAATGAGCCAGAGTTTTCGGCGAAGAAAACATCGTGAAGAAACCATGACATGGTGGTACGGTTTTTTCTAATTCCCGCCTGGCTAGCTACCGACCTCAAGTTGAAAATCTGTCGCCAACCACCAATAGGTGTGTTCCGGCAGCTGCAATTAAAGCCAGTCCTCCCACTAGGCTTAGCGTGTTACCATCTTGGGCCACATCGTTACTTAAGATCGGGTGACATTGTGACCATAACGCTAAATCTATAAAATACAGATAGCGTTTAGTATCTAAACGCAGCAAAAGAAGTTTAACTGCAAAAACTATTATGATTTCAAAACCTTTTTTTTGTATATAAAATTTTAACAATATTTTTGTTAATATACTCACGCGTAAATAAATGTTTTAATATATTTCGTTTATTGCTTCAGGTATTTATTTATCAAGGTCATTACAAACGCGTAAACATTACATTTAAAAAAAAACAATTCTTATCTAAAGTCTTACAAGGAAGCAGTAAGGACACGGCCCCATCCAAAAACAAACCTATCGTATCAATAATGATGTATAATGATTTATAATCTGTCTGCACAAAAGATAAAGTGTTAAGGATTAACCTAGTTTAGGTGAAATAATATCATTATCATGTCACGTGTATATTTAACACAATTTTATAAACACTTGTATATGTACACATATTACGAGTACTCTGTCTGTCTGTATATAACGTTTTATAATATTTATAACCAAAATAAACATAAATATATCCCAGGTCCTAAGGTAAAATCTAGAAAATTAAAAATATACATAGCTTTCAACAGCAAAAATCAAGCAATTTTATTAATAACGAGCGTCGCTTCAATTTAGTATTTTTTTTTTAAACTGCCTATACAAACAATATTTTAGAATCCTTTTTTCAATACTTTAAAACTATTTATAGTACCCAGTTACCTATGGTATAGTTATGGTACCTATTTATAGTAACATATTTAATAATGAAACAACACAGGCTTCCATACACAACTATTCAATTTTGGAATATATAAGCATTACATTTCAAGTTACATTAGAATCTAGTTTCCATATATGGGTTAGGGTAGCAAAACGAGATCCAGTACACGTAATGATAAAAGATAACTGTAACCCATAGCGATTTTATAACAGATATATAAGGACTGCAGTCCATCCGAATTCCATTGCATGCTATCAAAGTTGGGGTCCAGATATGATTTTTGCCGTTTCTTAGCTCCGTCCTCAATCTCAGTATAAAAACGATCTTTCGACTGTACGGCGGTCCTATACAAATGGTGAAAAACATTGAATGGTGAGTTTCAAAGGCGCCTCGTGTCTAGTTTATCAAATACCTAAAATAGCCTAAGCAAGCACTTATGAATGACTACCGGTTTGGAAAACATACTAAGAAACTCGATCGGTTTTATTATTTTTTAATATAATTGATGTATTACAGGCAGCTATAATATAATCGATACAAACGATGGACGTTCCTCTCCCGTCGGTCGCTTAACTCAGCCTATTGAAAACGAAAGGAAGAAATTATAAAGGCTGTCAAAATTTTGTTCACTCTTACTAGATATTGAATACTTTTTAATTATAACATAATTGTCCTACAAACAAAGTTTATTTTCGTAGTGAGTAACGTCGCGTGCGCCATGTGGCGTGTTAAATAAGGAAATAGTGTTCGCTCGAGTGACCAGCAAGGGTGAACGGTTTCGACGCAGCCTGTGCGTGCAAGTTTATTATTTAAGTCACAATATTAGGACCAGATATTTCACATTAGGCTTACATCTGAATTCAATTCTTCCTAACTTTCTGATGCAAGTTCCAAATTCAAACCATAAAAATTACACCTCAATCGCTCGTATTTTCGTCAATTTTTCCTTTCCAGTACAATGTGAAGCATCATTAAAAGGGTTCCAATGTACTGAACGATCTGTAAGACTTTTCTGTGTTGCATTTTATGTTTATTGAGCATAACGATGTAGTTGGTTATTATAGCGGGTCACAACAAACTAGTTAGCCGATATCGTTACTAAGTGTGCTTGGTTTAGGATCCCGGGTGCAATTTTATTAACACAATTATATGGAACTTTATTCAATTCTCGTGTATATAGGCATTGGAGATATTCGAGAGTTAAGATCTTCCGAGTCTTTAACTCTTAATACACCAACTCATTGTAGTATTTTTCGCAAGCGATCATTCACTATTACTTCAACTCAAATGTGGAATTCGTTTCCGGACAATATTCAATTAGCCATAGGACAGTTACAAGCATATTGCTACTTGATTTCTACTTGGAGAAGTAAGATATTTGACAAACTTTATTTAATAAACATTATGCACACACCTTGCATATACCTTTCTCGTGGCACGCCTGGAAGACTGGTAGACAATGCTTTTTGCTCAGTAATATGCAATGAAGTATTAAATAAATAAATTGCTTGCATATAACTTTTTTTTTATCGTTATAGGTTTGACGATGTGGCCCAAGATGATAACACGCTAGTGAAAGACTGGCTCTCAAGCGCAGCTGCCGTGACATACCTATTGGTGCTGGCGGCAGATTTTCAACTTGAGGGTGGTGGCTAGCCAGGCGGGCATTAGAAAATGCCCCACCACAATGCTATGGTTTCCTCACGATGTTTTCCTTCACCGAAAGCTCAGGCTGATTGCAGGGATTCGAACTCACGTCAATCGACGCGAATTCGTACACGCTACCACTGAGCCATCATTGCTTCACTAACAAAACATAATGTTTGCATTATTTTTATCTTATATTCATAATAATGAACAAATTATATTAAAAGACATATTTTACTGTGATCTTAAAAAAATGTACCTGTATTCTAAACCAAAAACAAAACACGAGAAAACTAGAATCTTATTATATAAATAAAGTAACGCTAGGCTCTCTCTACATTGGATCACGAATTTTGGGCTTTGCAAAATCCCCGTGTTATTATCACAGGGGAAAAATATCATCACTAGCGTGACAACAAACAAAAATTGTGTATTCAGATGTTTTTTTGCTAATATTTTTATTTCTTGATTGATTTGAATAATTATGTTATCTACGATGTAAAAGATTATTTCTTTTACACTCACATAAACAGAACAAAGTTGGTAAGGTATTTTCCTATATTGAGGATTCGAGATGTTCTTGCATTAACTCTCTATTTCTATTATTCTTATGTTGTGCGGTGGTGCTTCCCTTACTTGCACATTCATAAGTTTCTTTTCGACATATAGTCTTTATAATATCTAAATGACATTAACTGTAGTAAGTAAATTACAAATAATGTGAGTATTCTACGCGTTCGCATCTCGTTCATCTGATTGAATTGAAACTTTCTAGTTATTGTAGCCATTTATGTAAAGGTTTCTGACATAGTATCATTAACGTACAGTAGATGGCGCGCGAGTCGTTCATATAAGATTGTAATTCATATAAGAAGACCCGTTAGTTCCCGTGGAACATCCAAAAATATTAAACAAAGTCGCGACCACTAAATAGTTGAGAATTAAAAAAATAACTATAATAATAAAGTTTCCTCACAGTCAAATAAAGGTAAGCAATTTTCTAGTTATCGCATAATTAACCACGTCCATCAACGTAAAAGTTTGCTGACAGACTTCATAATTGTTTTTGTAAGACACTCACAACAATATAATATGTTTCGTAAATGTACCTGAGAGCCAGCCTCCATTCCGGGCTTTACTACATTCCTAAATATATCAAATACTTTACTAAATTCCTAATATATCAAACAACGTTGTCACTTAAAAATCAAGTAAGATTGTGGTCAAACGTTAGCAAATCAATAAAATTAAAGACGCAGTGTGATATAGTATTCATTATAATAAAATGATATTAAATTCTAAGTATGAAACCCTATAATGAAAGAAGAACATATAATAAATAGGTACCTAAGTAGAGTATAACGATAAACGCCTATTTAATCTAGATTTCAAATCAGATAACGCAACGTGTATTGCCTTTAAATTTACCGTAGGAGCTCATAAAGAATATACTATATAGTGTAATAATATTTATTAACACTTTTTTAAATTGCTGACTAAATTAAACTTAAATAAAAATATTGTTGTAGTTAGTAAATCTATATTCATATCCTTATAAATATATTTAAGTGATATTGTAAATAATGTTAACACACACTAAACTGACTAGGTACATAAAACGTTGAAGGTACAAAAGATAATAAATGATGCTTATATATATATTCCTCTGTTATAGTGTTTCATTTATTTATTGAATTAATTTATTTTTTATTCAGTACTCAAAAAATTAAATTATATACAATTGAAATTGAAAAATAAGCGATTGTATATAAAAGATGTAATACGAATTGCAATGTTTAAACTTTATTAAATAAACTGAATTGGTTGACAAAAAATACGGCCGCATTTCAATTATTCCACTAATATAATAAACATCAAATACTAATTTAAAAATAAAACTCTTCAGGCACCTACTAAAGACTCGCAAATATTTATGAACTGTAATATATTTGGCGCACAACATCTAAAATAGAACGGTTCCGAAAAACGCCACAGGTAATACACCGGTCGAGACCGCTTGCGAGTGAATACAAGAGAGTCAATCGAGTACGTACGCAAACAGACCTCACATAAAGTGGTTACCGAAGCCTCAAGGGGTCCAATCATTATCAGGCCATTTATTCGCTAAATTGCCTCCATCGATAACCGTTCGCGGGTCGCATCGCGCCGAATAATTTCCATTATTTCCTTTGCTCGTCGACCGCCCGCGCCGCCCTCGGGCTGCTGTGAAGAAGACAACCAGCGCGGCGGTTGATATTAAATGCTCTAAAGGTGTCTCGTTTCTGTTATACCATTAAGTCTAGTAGTTGTAAAATTACTAAATGGCTATTGCAAGTACGATACACCTATGACTTAAAAAAAGCTAAACATAAGTATAATCCACATCTTAACAAGCAGTTTTAGTACCAACTAATTTCGCTAAAATACATATTTTAAGGAGAAACTGCAGTTAAATTAATAATGAGATATATATTTTGATATGAAAGTGTTGCCAAGTTGAATTTTTATAGTATAGCAATAGAAACCAATGCCCAACATCACATGAAATGGCGTAGTTATTGGAATACGCCCCGGGCGATCGGATCAAGTGACAGCATCGAGATACCATCTCGGATTTAATAGAGTTCTTCGCTGCACACAATCATTGCCCCTGTTAGCTCCTTGCGATTGCACTGCAGACGATCGTAGCCCCGTCGACAAAAAACGAACAGCACAAAATATTCATTACGACAAACGATTTGCAAAAGCGCACGAAAGAGATTCGAATAGACTAGATTACAAATAAATCGTGCAAAACTTGAAACGTGCTAAATTACTAATCAACAAATTGAAAGTTTCTAAAGGCTTGTCTTTCCGGAACCTGTCGTCAGCCCTTTGGCGTTTAACGGACTTAGGGCGAGATTGGTCAATAAATCCATCGATCGGCAATACGGCGCACAATTCCAGCTATTAACCGACGAATCGGCTCCGGGCAAGACGAGATAGTGAATTCCACAGCAACGGATGCCACGGCCGGCCTTTGACTCGTGCACTAAAATAGAAATGCAAACAGACAACCATTACCTACGTCAACCATATTATAGTAATGGATGGAAAGCTTTACATCTTTAAGAAGCGCAAAAACATAACTCTGAGAAATTCCATCAGGAATATACTAACAAAGTAAATATTATGTTATGTCGAGTTTTTAATAACTTAAGCGGTTTTTAACCAGTTAGCTAATAGTATTAATGACAGTCGGCAATGATAGTCATAATAAACATAGGTGCATGGTGAACCCGCGCGTTTCGTGATAAAGGCGTCTGAATGTCATCGCACCCGCCACGGCCGGTCACCTTGAGCCGGCGAGTCACACAAAATATGAACGAGGGAATTTTAGCCAATGTCATAGGTACGATTTTATAGAACATACATTATTTAGAAGCATTTGCATTTGAAGCATTTACCACTTTTTTTCGGACAATTTCTTGCAAGGAAAATAATTCTATTCCGATGAGGCTGCCCAAACCGCCTTCAAAGATTTTATTGATTCTCGCTCTCACAATTTTTTCAGCAGTGGAATCAATGAACTGCCTATAAACAGGCAAAAGTGCATAGACAATAATGGTATATACTTCTAATAATTAAATGTATAAACTTCATAATATTTATTTCGTTTTACTTTTTCCATATAAAACGCTAATTTCTTTTTTTTTTTTTTTTTCGAACTGAATATACTGTTAGCCTTTACGGCTTTTACAGCTTTACCGGGCTTGGGGGCGAGCGCTTAGGGCACTCAGCCACGAAAGCTAAGCAACAGCATCCGAGGGTGCCAAAGTGGCCGAACCTCGGCTCGGACTGTTGCGCGTATGCAATTAAGTCGCGATCTGACTAAATCCCTATCATTCGATCTAAACTAACTATACATATATACATGTTTCTGCCCCCTGGGAGGAGGGAAGGAACATGTGTATGTGTATTTAGTGGTCTGAAGTTTTTTGTCTAATCTAACTAGGCAAAAAAAGAAAAAAAAGGTCCCTTACAGAACCTATGTACCTGTGTGTTGTGCATGTGTGTATAATGCAGTGTCATGTATGGCTGTGAAAGCTAGTGAATGTAGAGTCACTGTATCGCGCGAACGGCTGCTTGACTCAAGGGCTCCATGCCGATGGATCGGACCTAGAACGCTAATTTCATATGTAAGGAACTATTATTTGAATTTACTTGACTATTATGACTTACTAATCTCCAATATAATAATAGCTGTGTCCCACACTATCATATTAACATAAACATTACGTTTAAAAAAACAACTATGATTTTAGTAGAGACTTCGACTAGCTGAAACATTGCTAATATGAATACGTACAATACAAATGTTATATGTATGTAACAATATGAACTATACACAGGAATTTTTAGAAATTTAGCAAAATTTACAAATCACAGGAAGAATAAGTGCTTCAGTAGTAAATGATTAGTCGAACAGACGCTGACGTATGTACGTTCTTGTATGATTAAAAAGCATTGTGTAAGAACGTTGCCGAGTCTATACAATAACATATGTTACAGTAACACTTTACGTCAATTTACAAACAGCTAGTATAAACACTACGATATTAAGTAAAAATGTATTCATCACGCACTTCTCTTGAAACGTTGAATAATTTTTGTCATTGTTGGGTTACTCTCTGTAGACGCACCTAATTTAAAGTCTTGCCAAGTGTCTTCCTCAATTTCTACACATAAAAATTTGGAATAAAAAATTATTTACTATTATAAATAATGTATTTACGGGTAACGTAGAATCAATGCTATTTTAGATAATAAAGGAGACGGGTAAATTTCTAGACCTTACTTTTTTATGAATGGATTAAGTTGAAGTATGACTCATAAAAATTGTTATACTTTTGTATTCAAAAATGTAAGATATTAACACAATTCACAATGTAGGAAATAAAAAAAAACTGAAAAGTAGGTTTAGGAGTAAGTAAAGGTAATCGATAGTCGATTAATGTGAATTAGTTCAACATAAAAAATAGAGCAACGCTAGTACCAGCTGATTAATTTAACCAATAAAAAAAAATAGAATGCACAGATTGAAGTTCTAAAAATCAAACATCTTTATTTATATAATAAAACTTATAATTCAAGTTTACATTTCGAATCATTAGTTACTTTTTAATCGCAAGTATTTTTTAGTCTGTGTCGATACTGACAACTCAAGAGGATATATTTCCTCCTGCACAATTTTTAAATGATATACTAAATTACAAAGGAAGATGATTAAAAAAAGTGTCTTCTTCATATTTAAAAATCATACCTAGTATACGAGTATATCTTAAAATCCTCACACTCAATAGTAATAATATAATAATACCAGCCAGTAAATTCACCACTTCTGGGTAAAAGCCTCTTCCCGAGTGAAAACACGGGCTAACAACTACACCAGTCCACGAGATATTATGCGATTAGAGTACAAACATCGATAATAATTATTTCTGTATTTTTCCGATTACGTTATAGTACTAGAGCACGTGTCTCACGCATTCTGGTTCGCTCATGATATTTTCTTTCACTATCAGCCAATGGTGTCGCTAAATTAATTCAAAGTAGTAAACATAGGTACGCGATTTCGAAATGTGCCGAAGTTCATATTATACAAAACGGTTTTTGATATAGATTTCTATAAGTAATGCATAATAAAAACTGGAAATTAAATTGTTTATGATGTGAAAAATTCTTTAGTCGCGTTGAGCACTTTTTGAAAGGGGAAAATCTTATGGGTTCGCGACACCGACATGCTAATGTTAATTATATATCTATATCTATAGCATGTACTGCTCTGATATCAGACTTACGCATGCGCAGAAGCCTGTTTACACGAATACATATATATACGTATACACGTATAACACATCGAATATACCTGACTGTATGCTGTGCGCCTTAGACGCTTTTTGGATGGGTGAAATCACGATGCGTAATAGCAGTATATCTGTAGCTATACAGGTGACGAATTGTGCAACATTAGTGCTGTATATATCTTTACAAGGAAAATTGAATGGATTTAGTAAAAAGTTTAATGTGTATACTCGTATACCTACTGTATATTGTGCAAATAGTGTTAAGTTTGATTATCTTAATTATTTAATTGTAGAATCACTGTGCAGTACAATAGTGAGTACTAAATAAATATACTAATATTTTTAAGGTGAAAAATAAATATCAATTTTTTAATTATTTTAAATATTCGTATTATATTGGCGTTTGAAAATATTTCTAAGTTATAAGTTTTCACTTCTATCAGCAGTCCCTATGACTGCCAATTTTTTTTTACAGCCACTATTGCGTAAACCACAACCAAAATCACTAAAGATTTATTTAATACTAGCAGACCGCCCCGGCTTCGCACGGGTATTTACCAAAAATTAAAAAATTATAAGTTTTCATACGAATCCCTAACTTTTTATTCTATCGCCTATGTTCATCAGGTATAATGTAGGATTCTAATGGTGAAAGAATTTTTCAAATCGGTCCAGTAGTTTCAGAGCCTATTCAATGCAAACAAACAATCAAATCTTTCCTCTTTATAATATTAGTATAGATTTATTTTGTGATTGTATGTGACTAATCGAAATTTCCTTTTTGTTATGAGTAATGGATTAATAGGTGCAAAGCAGATTCCAATGAGGCCGGTCCAGTTCACTAGCCGAAATCGATGTCAACGTGCCGAAATAGCATCGACGCCCGCTGAGAATACAGCAAGGTCGCGCCCATCCAACCTATGCCCTCTTTATGATCCAACGAGATCAGAACGCCTTTGAAAGCCGGTTTGCATATCATGTATTCGGGCTTTAAGATATTTGCAAAATCGAAACAACGAGACACGTTGCATCAGTCGTTTTTTATTTACTTAATATTAAATATCTTATACTTATTATATTATCTTATATCTTATATATTATATTATCTTATATCTTATACTTATTATAATATTAAATATATTATTATCTATCATTAACACGCTTATATTAGCTTCACTTGTAACTAACTAACTAACAATATAACAAAATCTTACAAGTCAATTTTAACCTACTTCTAATCGTCGTATCAAAATGAAACTTTGTATGTATATGTAGTTTGGGTGACAACACTATAATTTGGTATCTTGGAGCTGGTCTGATGATGGAGCCGGGAGGTGTATAGTGGAACACTTCATTGGGTAGAAGTAAATAAACCCTTCGAGTTTGGGCCCATATTATTTGTTTTGACAAGTCAAATAGACTGGGCTTGGTAACGAGGTGATGATTGATAAGACTAAAGATTTACAATTTTTTGTTCCTAATTAAAGTTAAGTTAGTTTTTTTAACTATTTAAACTTATATCTTTAGAAATATACCTTGAATGAAAATAACTTCTCACTCAGTCTTCAATAATCTTTTATCAGAAAGCTTTGTTAACTAATGTAGTAGTCATATATAAATACTAGTTGTGCCTACGGTTTTATCCGTGTTAAATTTATTCGACTAACATTCCAATTTTATATCATTATTTTTTTATGGAATTTGTACGAAATCACTTCTCCAAGTACATTTTATACGTTGGTCGACTATTACTCGTTAACTTGTAAAGTTCACTTAACTATGGTAGTTTTCTTTTTAACTTCGTTATATATACTAATGCCATGATTTTTTTCACATGTTCAAAAACAACCATTAAGCTGACAAGGGCACTTGACTCTTAACAAATTTTTATAATTATTTATAACTTTAGCGTTTTGTCCACAATCTCACTTTATGTTAAGAGACGATGTGGCCTAAGATTTTGACACGCTAAGCCTAGCCCAGGGGAAACTGGCTCTCAAATGCACCTGCCGGGACACACCTACAGGTCCTAGCTAAGCAGGCATTAGAAAAAGCCTAACCACCATGCTATGGGTTTCATCACGATGTTTCCCTTCACCGAAAGCTCAGGTTCATTGCAGGGATTCGAACTTACGTCGATCAAAGCGATGTCCGTACACGCCACCACTGAGCCAAAATCTATATCTATAGGTACATATTATATAAAACTCAACGTTCCTCTGTCTATATTTCCATTTATGTTCTTTTCACGCGAAAACCACTTACCAGATTTACATGTTCTTTTCTTTTATTTCATAGCTATGTTATCTAGCTAAGTAACATATGAAGTAAGCAGTGACGATAATGGTGACACAATTCAGAAAAAAATAAGCTTTTGGGACTTACACTGAGTAAACCATAAGAGATATATCAAACTAATGTACTACATAAGTATAGATCTTAATAATATATGTCTATCTTCTAAAGAAATTCCACAAAAAAAAATGGCTAAAAAAATTGTCGGGCGACCATTATAGTTAAAAGCGGGTGCAGTACCTACGATTCGCGCGTCTGTTCAACTCACAGCATTACGAGAGCGGACCCGCGGGCACCGCTAGTTGCACTATAAAGCGAAATAATTCGCAAACGAATCCCTGAACCGAAAAATGGTGTTAACGCTACCGCAATGTTTTTGAACGACCTATCCAACGATACACCAATCCATGGGATAGACGAGGGAAGAATACCCCATACTCATTACAGCTTTCTAGTACTAAAAATCACTGAGCTTAAGCTACGGCCGGACATGAGAGATGGAGAAACTAAGAAACAATCTCTTGAGCTTTATAATATTAGTATAGATATATTTTTTTAATTATAATAGTGAATGCCAATAACAATTTAAAAATTATATTAATAGCTATATCCTAAGATTCGATATTTTTTACTTCGAATGTATTAAATTATGTATTAGCGATAGAATTACGTACATTATGTTTTAAACCCCGAATTTTGAATCCAATAAATATCAATATAATATATTGTAACTATACGCAAAATATGTTTAAAATGTAGGGCAAGCCAGCGATGCACAGACTTTTGGAACTATCCACCACTCGGACAACAGCACAAGAGTTTAAAAATAATTTACTGATATTATAATTTTTATATCGAAGCATATCCATTGCATTGAGTCAATAAGTTTCTAGACTGTACACAGCACAAATCTGTGGTCTTAACAATATATTCAGTATTGTTGGCATTGCTTTTATTTTTCGTTGTTTCTTTTAATACGTTGGTGGGCCGCACACTCGTCCACAGTGGGCCGCGGACCGTGCAACTCTGACATAAGCGGACGGGGGCACCTAAGTAAAAGTTTGCAAGATCTTTCAACACCAAAAAAGTGCATAAGGGGGCGAAACTTGGCCTCCACGATCCGTGTCAACAACTTGGCCGATTGTTACACTTCACTATTTAATTGAGGGATTGCTTTTTACAAAGTTTACTAACATGTAACGAAGATAAATTATTGTTAAATATACAACGAATGAATTTCGCATTTTTATAGTCTCTCTATATTAAAAATTTAAATGCAATCTGTAAACAATAAAAAAAAGTTACGTAATTTTCAACTTAAATATACAATTACATCATTTGAGAAAAATGGGAGCTAACTTCGTGTATTATTAAAAAATAAATGATAAAAAATGAAATTCGACTATAAATGATTTTTACACAATGACTATGTTTTTATTATAAATCATATGAAACAAAAAACTGTCAAAAATTCAAAAGATTGGCTTACAAGCGTGGTCTACTAACATCGTAATAAATACAGTAATTGTAGGTACTTAGGTAGGTTAGTTAAGTAGTTTATTTACTTTCACAAGCAAACACTACTAAATAGTAATAAAAATAAATACGAAATAAATTAGATAATTAACTAAAACAGAGTACACACAACATAAAATAAAACACAAACAAAAATAAGATACACGGATGATTCAGAAAGTGTCTTCTCAAGAACGTTATTTGACATTTTAGACACCAGTTCTAATTTTAATTGTTCGGGTAATTAAAATAGACGTAGATATTGATGACAATTCAGTAAATTATGCTACGTGCTTTATACGTGACATGAATATGTAATAATAATGATAAAAACTATTTGCTGTCTCATATTAGTATAATAATTATATATTTTTTTAATATTTCGTGTTCATGATTTCATGTAAGAAAAATAAATTAATGTATGTTATGAAACTTATGAAATAAAGAATTTTTGTTTTGAATACTTCTAAAATTAACACAAAATATTATATGTCAAGCGACTATGGACATGTGAAAGACAGCTGACAAAACTAAACGGAATTATGACGTCACAATTAGCAATAACACGCGCCAGCAACTCGCATGCCAGACAACGTGCACGAAAATAAATAAGAATTAACTTACATTTTTAAAATACGTCAACATAGCTGGAAGGCACTACTAGTTCTTTAGAAAAATTAAATAATGTGAGAATAAAGTAGTCGTCGCCATAGCACAAAACACGCGTGAACGTGCCGCTAAACTGATAATTCTTTATATATAGATTTGCGAGGAGTGTTCGCCACTTGACTAATTAAAAATAATTACTCATTAGTGTCTTTATTTTAGTGGATAAATATTATGAATCACTAATGATGAGACACATAATGGGTGGTTCATTGTATTCTTTATATAATCAACAATAACAAAACTAGATTTTAGTACCTTTTTTAATTAAAACATCTTAATATATTTTAGTTATAGTATCATGGGATTTGTTTGCATATATATTTTATATTAAATTATGTAATAAATTGAATAAAACGAGCTTTTTACAAATGGTATTGATGAGTGTCTAACTGGCAGAAACTGATGCAAATAAATGCAATAAACGTAATGTTTACCTTGCTACCAGGTTAATTTAAAAATAGACAGAAAACGCATGTCTTCGCGCGATACTATACTATGCTGAAAGAATTCAGGATTTAAGTAAGATGCGCAGATAACATGTGCCAAAGGCCAGTTGACTGTACTTGTATTCTTTGCCGATAATACACTCTATCACTAACTTTGTCATAAAATATGACTACGTTCGAAGCTAAAACCAGCGAAATAAAGTTAACGTCTTTGAAAATTAACTTTCAAATTATGTATTTGATATTTGTTTGACAAAGGCGTTACTTTACGGAAATTCGTCGTAAGTAAAAGTAATGCCTTCCGAATCGGCTGTAAAGTCATTCAAAAAATTAAATATAAACATATTAATTTACACATTTAAATTCAACAATTTTGTTATAGTGTAGGTAGCTGAAACAACTATTCATCAAGCGGAAGTAGCAAAGAAATTTCGGATAATAATTTTCAAATTATTTAGTATGTGATATTCTTATTTATTAGTATTATGGAAATAACCTATTTAGTTTTAGAGGAATTAAATGAACGCATTATAAACTCCTTGCATACAATATTTTACCATCATACATGATCGATATTACAAATATTATGTACACATTGTAAATTTGTAAATCTGCGGCATATTTCTTTTACCTAAGTTTTCTATTTTAATCTTTACTTAATTTAAGGACTAGTCCAAGAACATGTCAATTTTAGGTACTAGAAACTAACTTCAATAAAGTCTTGACTTCCTCACTTGCAAGTTAGCTAGAGTTTTGAGAAAGCAATATGTGAAATTGTCTCTAATATTGCCAGCGATCATTACTTTTAATTCCCGTCAATCGCAAAAATAAAATACGATGTCATTACCCTCCACGCATATCACTAACAATAAACATAACATCAAAATATACAGGAATTTCCCAATTACTCAAAACACCGAAGCTAGATCATATAACGTGATTAGGCGTCCGATGCACGAGGGGTTGTATTCCGCGCCGCGCCACACCGCACCGTGCTGGCGAATCCATCAAATAGATCGACGGTGGTGATACCGTCTCGAAATAGTCGTCCGGTACGGTACGATCGCGTTTCGCATTACGATATTGGCCTTCCCCCATCAATTTTATAAGTACAGACCATGAATTTGTCGCGTCCACTGTGCATTTTCGCTTATTGATAATACCCGCAAACAGTCTTGTGAATTCCTCGAAGCGTTTAAACTCGATACATTGACAAATTCGTACACTAAAATATTTGTTAAGTTTAAAAGGATTACAAATTTTTGAGTAAAAAATATATATTTTAGTTCACTTTGAATCAGGTTTCATAAATGTTAACCCGATGTTCCATAACCGACATGGGATGGCTACATTTATAATCGCCTTTATAGTTAATAAGTATTGATAATTATAAATTGAAAAAAATCTATATAGATAAAAAGTTCGTGTTTTGTCTAGAATTTGTGTAAAAAAATCGTAGTCGTCAGTAAAATCTAATTGCTGATAATTGGTATCATTAACTCCAATGATTACATATTGTGGTTGTTCTAAAATTAACCTTAAACAATTAGCAAACAAATAATATTAAAAAAAGCATAATCAAATTGAATTCTGGCTTATGTAAAAAATAAATTAGATGCTCATGAACCATAATTATGAGTAATAATTTAACAACGAACATATGATTCTTTTTTTTATAGCTAACAATAATTCATTTAACCGTAATGACAACACATAACTGCCTTTGATTTTATTTCAACCAATAGATTTTTATGGAATTTTATCATCAGTTTAATGAAAACTACTATATATTTCTAAATTATATCAAACATGAATTAATAGGAGCAACAAATTAAGGAGGCATTGTAAACACAATACATGTACTTATATGTTACCAGATTCCATCGCAATATTGGACCATCAATCTCCGCGCCAAGATAATAATGCCACGGTGCCGATGTAATAGTTCCTTGACCAGCTGATAGAAATATCTACAAGTGCAGCGCTCCTCGCCAGCTACGTCACAACCGACCCGGCCGAAATAAACTCGCAGGCGACCTAGTCAATCCGATGCATTCGTCGAAACAGGTTTTAACTGGAATCTGTTTTCACTTGTCCAGTGTGCACAATTATTTATTATCCTCTAGTTTATAAAATTCTTAAGTCTAAATGACAGAGACAAAGCACAGCACCTTCTTACGACATTGATACCTTTAAGCGTAATGTGGAGAGATATTTATGCAGGCCGGCATGACAGTGACGACCGCCGATAAATAGCCGATCTCTCGGTGGTCCCCGTTATACCGAGCTACTATAAAATAGAAGCCTACACCAAACGACGTGTAAAAATATGAAATTTTGCACAGGAATGCTTTTTATAATCCAGGTGACCACAAATAAACAGTTATTGAATACTGGTTTTCTAAGGGGTTTAAAAATTGAATGTTTCCTGAGATTTTACCGATGGGACGTTCCAACGGTCACACAGCTAGTACTTTGCAAAGTTCATAGTCTGCAGTGAGTTTTCAAAAATCGGAACCGAAATCGGAATTTCGAGAATAGAAAACTTTATTTGATGAGCGATTCCTATTATGCGACACGAACGATTTAATCAACAAGTAAAAAAAATACAATAGTTTTTTTTCGAACTGACTATACTGTTAGCCTTTGCGACTTTTACAGCTTCACCGGGCTTGGGGACGAGCGCGGAAGGCACTCAGCCGCGAAGAAATAACAATAGCAAGTGTCCTCTGTGCATGAGTGGATATTGTGAAGCATTAATTTTTGAAATCGACAAATGTATTCTAGTTTGCCAGCCGACGTGACAACGAATATATTCGATGTCTATATTAATCAGTGTATCAGTGCCGTCATTTAACCGAGCCCTATATTATGTGGAAAAATCCCCAGCGCACATATTGTTTGACAACAACTGATCCGATTTCAATTTTATTCTCGATAAACCGTTCAGACGGAATCCGTGAAGTTCTATTATTCGTCAACCTCATTACTGAATTATGATAATTGGATATAATAAAAACGAGTGATTTCGGAGGGAAAGAGCTTCGAGAGATCTCCACGATCCTTATTAAAAACTGTTCTGATCTTCAAAGGAAAGTATTTGAGTCCGTTCAAATCAGTATGGTCGGTTGATAAAATGTTCTGAATAATAATTTACAAGTACACGATTTGTAATTACGACTTTCATTAGATATAGCAACAATATTATCAATATAACAGTTTTGTACCTGTATCATTAGTATATAATATAAGATATTAGATATGGGTAATTCTACCATGGATCAAACAACTTGTCAGTATGCTGTGGTCAATTACTCTGTAGCAAATATACCTAAAATACTGGCATTATGTGTACATTATAAGATTAGAAATAAAAATACTTTTCATTTTAAGTAACAAAATAATATGTACATTTACAAATAGTTATAATACAATTTACATTTCAATCTATATGCAAAAAGAAAAACATCAAGTCGATACTTCTTTAAACGGTCATATTGGGTGTCGATGATATATATTAATCATATTGAGTGATTTTTTAAAGATTTTTTCACAGCTAATATGTTCATTTTTATTTTAGAGTAGCAGGGCAAAATGACGACTCTGTCTCTGATGGTAAGCACAGTTCAATACAAAATCAACGCCAGAGGTCGCTGTCATGCCGGCTTACAAGTTTCTCGGCAGCTGGATATACACAACAAACCCAAAGATAGCCACTGTGATGGGTTTATTCACCATGTGCATGGTTTTCGACTACAGAAGCCTACCCAACACTAATCAGATACCAATTGTAAACATGAGATTTACTTCAGCATGGCTACAATACTAAAACAAATACATTCACGACGTCAATTTTATCCAACCTAAAAGATACCCCAATGTTACTTCTACTGTTACTGCATTACAGTGAAGTTAACATTCCGGAAGAATGTAATTAGAGACGATCAAAAACGTTCTATTAAACGGGTTTCCCGTTACAGTTTTACCCCAAAGTGTGGGTGAGCCGAGCGGGATCGATACGAGATCGACGTGAATCAAGCCCAGTCATCGGGGTCGTCAAACTTGCCGCTGTGACGTTACCCCTAACCTAATGACGTTATACCATCGCTACAATAAAACAATAAAAACAGGACCATATCACATTATTTTTTAATATAATTCACTCGTATATAACAATTATAGGGACTCCGAGCATTAACGAAGATCGTGGGTCTGATGATAACAGCCGAAGGAAACAAAATTTCAGTTTTTTTTATATAATTTAGTAAGGCATGAAAAATTGATCTTACTGCACAACAAATAAACCACATACAAGCTTACCTATTGGATTATGGTCCCGATTCAATCAGTACCTGTAAGACATACCTATCTACTCTCTAATAATGGGATACTTAAAAATAAACATGAAGTAATATAAATCTATACTATATTTGTATAAAGCTTAAGAGATTATTTGTTTGAACGCGTCAATCTCTGCAACTACTAGTCACATTTGGAAAAACCTATTTGTATTTTATAGCTTATCTATGGAGGAAGGTAATAAGCTATGTAAGTCCACGCTACGACCATAAGAGTCGCAGCAGTAACCATGAAAGTCAAGCAATCTGGCTTGCTTTAGGCAAGTACGGGAGTATACTGATAGCTAAGTAGCGTGCCGGCGCAATTTGCGGTGGAGAGCTGGTCGAAAAAATTTAACACGGGTGTTACCGTGGGGCATAGCTAGTGCTGATATACATAAAGCTGTGATTCATTGAGAGTGATTGAATAGCACACATCAAAAGATATTTAATACAAGGTAAACAGCTGAGGTTACAATATGTTTGTTTTTAATTCTCTATTACTATCCCCGCTGTTACACATCGCATAAATGTAATCCGTGTAGTTAGCAATAACTCACTGCAAACATTCGCTTGAAAATGTTTAACATCACACTAAATTGCGATAGACGCAGCTGTTTGTGTTCCATTACAACGCTCATACGCATAATATAACAAATGAAACCTTTTGTACTATCGCCGCAATATATTGCATTAACAATATAGTTTCATAGCTGTAACATTGTTCACGATATCTTTATTATATGAAATATATACTACATCACGCGTGTTTTAGCGGTTACTAATGATGAAATAAAAAATAAATACTTTTTTTCTATCTAAATATATTGGACTTTGGGACTCTTGGCTGAAAGTCTCCGTGATAAGATTCGGCAGCCATGAGACCAAACGTAGACTGATAAAAACGAGCATACCCCATGTCTTCTACCCATTGAGAGTTAGTCAGATCGCGACTTAATTGCATACGCGCAACAGTCCGAGCCGAGGTTCGGCCACTTTGGCACCCTCGGATGTTGTTGCTTAGCTTTCGTGGTTGAGTGCCCTAAGCGCTCGCCCCCAAGCCCGGTAAAGCTGTAAAAGCCGTAAAGGCTCCAGGGCCCCTCAGGCTAACAGTGTAGTCAGTTCGAAAAAAAAAAAAAAAACCATTGAGAGTTCATCTGTGATAGAATATTCAATATAAAAAAAATTCACGAAGACAAAATAAAATTATTTTTGTCAAGCCGGCTGTAAAATGTAAACTTTAATAATTGTATATTGTTCGTAAACACGTGCCGCTATAAATATAGCGTTAAATTTCATTGGAACTTGCGATTCTCGGACGGCCTCTCCGCATGTGGTCGGCAGCATGCGCGCCCTACCTACCCACCCTATCTTATATGAATCGTCTAATTTATCACTCCAGATTTATGTAGGCAACGACGCACCCGCATCTACTGTATACAAAGTTTTACATTGTATCTATTATATTGACGTCTATACAGCTTGCAGTTCAAGTGAAAGCTATGAGCGAGAATAATTTACACAAAATGAAGCATATAAATGTACAAAGTAAAATATGTGAAAATTAATGAAATTATTTTGTTTTTATTGAACAACACTTTTTGATAAGGTTATTTGAGTTCCACGAGACATTTTGCGATACATATTTTATAAACATAAAAAAAGAAAAACGGTCAATATTATTGCATCGTCTTCAGGGACTTTATGACTTTTAAAACAATATATTCCTTAAATTGTTTAATTATTCGCTTTAATTTTATCGACTCGTCGGCGTTTTTCCAACACCCTTGTACCGTGAGATAATCAGAAAGTTATTATAATAAATGTCATATGAATACGCTTTGTGTATTATCCTACATGGGCTATTTAGCTAATGTATAATTTTTTACACAGGCTTTATAAACTCGGACTGTTCTCTTTCCTCTTCTGGATTGAATTGATTTTGTTCAAAGGTCAAGTATTATTTACAAGTTACAAACGATATGCAAAAAGATTGGGTTTTTGCACGTTCGTTGCACATTGTCGCGTAAACATCGCTAATTTGCGACAAGGGTAACTTACATTATTCAAAAAAGATAAATTTTCAAAATTTGAAATATGACACATCAATTAGTCACTTTCAAAAATCTCTCACACTTTCAATTTTAAAGCATCCGTTGCTTGTTGTGCAATAAGTAATTAAAAAAACTGCTCATTTTTCCACAACTATGCGAAATATTAATATCTCGGCTAATAATACCGATTTGACTGTTCAGTAACTCTGTTCTAAGGTAATGGTTAATATATTTTACTCCAATATTTGTTTAATTGTACCTATCAAGCATGTTAAATAAATATTTCTATGGCCAGTCGACATGTAATTATAGTATTTTAATTAATCTCTAATAAACATTAATTAAGTGGTTGTTATTTCGGTTGAAAGTTGTATATTTTGAAGAATTTAGTAGATAATTAATTTGGAAATATTAATTTCAAAATATTTTAATCTTTAAATATCCAATACGGTACAATACAGACTAGCTTGCCGAGTTTGCTCAATTACATGTTATCTGGGCACGACTAGTATGAAATCTTTCAACTTTCATACAATTTTCATAAAGACGAAAAATATCATCTATAATATATATACCATATAATAAAATTGAAGGATATGTTTGTAATATCAAAATCTGTTATTTATCTGTTATTACTAAATGCATATGAAACTATATACGATTCAATAATAATAACCCTTTTTTTTGTCTGTCTGTCTGTTTGTTCCGGGTAATCTCCGAAACGGTTGAACCGATTTTGACAGGACTTTCACTGGCAGATAGCTGATGTAACACCGAATAACTTAGGTTAAATTTATTTTATAAAAATAATCAGGCTTCCGCACAAAAAATAAAAAAACTTATTTAGGAGTCGACGCGAGCGGATCTGCGGGAACAGCTAGTAAATATATATTAACATTGATTCGTTACCAACAAAAGCAGAGTAAGTAAACAAACAGAAGTGTAACATTTCATTAATAAATAGAACCTTGACACAAACAAGTAAAAAAATGTGTTACATACTTTTATATTTAGAACTCAATATTTAATCGAAGGTAAACGACCTCTATTTATAGGGGAAAAAAATTAAACGACGAGTGAATCAAAAACACTAATCACGACTTTTAAAAAGTAATTAATCAGTAGAAGTAACACAAATCTTAACGCACACAGCAGAAGTACGTTTTTCGTATTAAACGAACAACAAATACATATCAAAAAATGGTGTACATTTTTGTTAATACATTAAATGTTGTTTTATATCCAATTAAAATGAAAATTTCGTTCGGAATATATTGAAGGGTATGGTAATGTATATTTTTGGATAATTAATATTTACCTGCAATTTTCACTTTGTTAATGTTATATAAAAACACATTCAATTACGAGAGCTTTGAACTCGCGTGTAAAAATGTTATTAATTAATGAAATTAATTAAGTAATTTCGGTACTCGGTTGTTGTTCCTTCGCGTATACAATGTTGAACGTTTTAAAATATAATAGTATAAGATAAAACCTAATGTATTAATATATTTGATCCACTATGAACATCATTAATTGCAAAAGAATTAATAAAAAATATATTTACAAACATACTAGTTATTGCCGTCCTATTCCACGACATATTCGCCTAAGCCAAATTTCACTAAAAAACCATTTAGCTGATTGAGGGTGATAGACGTTACCTCTGTAACGTTACAGAAATTGAGTCATATATAAAAAAACATTATACTAGCTATACATATATTAGTTATAATTATATTTTGATGTAGTGTCCACAAATGTTTTAATAATACTCAAAAAAAAATAACAGAAATAGAACGCTTGAATTCCTAGACGTAAAATATTAGATGAAGGAATAGTTTTAGCACGACGACATCATTATAAAAGATAATGATGAAATACTGGTCCAGGAATAGTTCTGCACCGGTCGGTTAGGTTTACCACAGTCGCAATGCAGTTTATTTATAAACTTTTGCTTCGTATTTACACAGCTCAATACTGAAATATTGTTATTCTGGCTTACATACTACTGGGCCATATGACAACGTGACGTTGACATTTCAATTCTCAATAAGATCTAATTGATTAAGTTTATACATTATAATTTATAATCCCATGATAGGCATCCTGGTGCAGTGGTAGTAAGCCCTGCTATTAATCCGAGAGAAGTCGTGGTTTCGGACCCCGCACATGACTAACTAGACGACAATCATCAGTTGTATGTCTGGGTGTTAGTTATATAATGGTATATCAGCTGTTTAGTTATCACAATAAAAGTTTTACTTAGTTTATAATTAAACAGCCATGAGTGAAATAAAAAAATATGTACGTAGGCTTTTTATGGTTATAAATGTTCACGGTATAGTTAACGTCTGGAAAGAAAAAAATCGGTTCAAAATGCTAAGAAACATTATTATTCGATTTCATTAACACAACTTAGAAACAACGGGTTCTGTGGTTATTTTAGATATAATTTATAATTGTCCCATCGCGGCCCACACATCGTTCAGCGAGCAGACGACATCGTTGCATTCTAGGCCGATTGGGTAACGACGGTTGATGAAACCGCCTATCGAAGTGCAAACTCCGATGTAAATTTGCAACTGGTAGGTACTATTTTAGAACAGTTTATTAATCGATAACATTATTTACGCTTTCATTACAATATCAATTCTGGGAATAAATAAATAATGAATTGAAAACCAGATCACCAGGGACGTGAAACTTTCGATTAGAACGGTCATCGCAGTAAAAAAATATACGACCGGAAAAAAGGTGGTGAGAAACTAGAAACGTAATGGGTTCCGTTTGGCTTCAGATATACATATAATAAACAATGGTAACATAAATTCTTGAAATATGTAACTAACTAGTCGAGTAAAGAGCCGTTAAAACGAGATCGTGCCTAGAGCGAAAGTTGCACCGGCTTCAAATCAGATGCAGACGAGAGAAACCCACGGCGAAGGTACACTCGATACAAGACGGTTCCCGTAACGACCGCGAACGGGTGACAATTAGCACTTGCTGCAAAATGTCACGCAAACGTTGCGCGTCGCGTCGATGTCTCCGTGTTCGCGATCTCAGTAGACTGAGATTCTATTCTATTCCGAGACACCAGATTTATTTTTAGTGAAATAAATTATTTAAGTGTATATTTCAAAATGCGGATAAGTATTTGATGTTTTCTTTTTTAACGCAAAAATATATATATTCTGGTGAAATTTTAGAAATGTCAAAAAAGGCAAAAATGAGTGTTTAAGCTAAACGTACGTAATAACGTAATACGAGTGGTAGATAAATTGAATCGTATCGAAATTCCTTCAATAATTTCAAATTATGTCTTTACTAAAAATAACTTTATATTATTTTGCTACCTAGTTTACCTTTTCATCTTTTCGAAGTAAAACTAGTTTGAAAGCAACATCAAAAAACTTTAAATTGGATTAAAACTAAATAGATTTTTCTCCTTTAGCTAAGTTTCAACGTACATACGAGCCTCGTTCGTTTCAGTAAAAGCGCTACCTACGTTTTCTAAAGTTTATATTTTTATGGCGCGTAGCAACGCACGTATACGTGTTAAATAAGAAAATGTACCGAAATAACTCGATTTCATTTCTGTCGGAATAGCTGTAGAGGCGAATTGTCTTGTGACAAGCACTGAGCTATTTCTGTCTCTCAAAATCCCGTTTCGGACCATTAACATACAACGAACCGAGTACAAATACACCACTAAACATAAATAAAGATACAAGGGTGGTATTTTTGAGACGTGTCATCAATTTTTAGGGTTCAATAAAGAAAAAATAAATAGGTTTACTGATTGAAGCCACCCTACTACGCTTTAATATCAAAAACGAGTATTGAATTTGTAGGATTTACATTTGTAACAAATAATAATTTGTATTAGATATATTAATAAAAACCTAGTGCTTAATTTTTATCCGACACTGTAATATTTCTATTTCTAGCTCTTGTTCCTATTAAAAACTTTATTATTTTGTTAAGATGACAGACATGTTTGCGAGAAATCAGACTGACAGAACAGCCTTGAAGAGTATGACCATCGATGATTATTATAGACGTGCATTCGAGAGTCTAGTCTAGAAATTATATAATCAAAATATGTATCTTAGTGGCATTTTGTTTTGTTGCATCGCAAAGCCTCACCATAATCAAGTCCTGCGCCGCACATATCTATCTGTTGTAGAAGTGACTTCATAGGCGAATACAAGGCACGCGTATGAAACGTATAAAAAAATTCTGGGACGATATCGATTTTCAAATTATATCCTCATAATATCCTCATTACGATAAAAATGCAACATGTCAAAAATGAATTGAAAAACGAATAAATTATATTTTTAACGGAACAAATTCTTATAGTTTACAGCTAAACTAACTCTATTGTTGAAAATATTGTATGGATTGAAATGATAATTTTAGAGCAATAAGTCATAATTACTATTGACTTTAATATTGCAAAATGTATTATAGACAATAATTTTGGGAATTTTTAAGTCAACTATTTAATGTAGCTCAATAAAACTGTGTATTTTAATGTATACTATTTTCCATTTACAATCTCCCGTCATAGCCAGTGGCTGTACTTAGTTGTAGTTTTTAATCTTTGGCAGGCGCATATAAAAAGGTTCACCACCACTGTCATAGTGTGCATAGTGTGTGAAGCTGTAAAAGCCGTTCGAGGCTCCTGAGCCCCTATAGCTAACAGTATAGACAGATGGAAAAAAAAACTGTCATAGTGTCTATTTAGTTTAACGATTGATGATGATTGTACAACTCGAGAAGTTTGCAGGACAACTCAGTTTATTTTCAACTTACCAGTCGCGCGACACTTCGCGACGCTACGGTGTCTATTTATAATTCGAAACGTTTACATTGTGACATAATTCACGAAGGTTAATTTTACAATAGATCTATTTTTGTCACCGCCTTATTTTCAGCAAGTAATGTATAAATCCAGTGATTAATTTTCTCTTTGCTTATTGCTCGCGTGTAAATTTGTATAAAAGGTTATAAAAAGCCGTAACACGCCAGTTTAGTGTGTGGGTAAGAAATTTAATTGAAATTGTTGTAAACCGAAAAACATTAATAATAAGAAATATGACGTTGTGATGTAATTCACAGCTACACGAAGTTGAATTGTTAGTGACTAGGAAACGTAAGAAAACAATCCATGTTTGTTATAAAGTATAATTACAATACTATATTATTAACATAATATGTAATTTTTCATGGTTAATACCCGATCTAGACAAGAATTGTATTCATATTTGAAACAAACAATAGTTGTATATTGTCTATATATTACTAACTGTGCCCCACGGTTTCATCTGTATTAAATTTATTCGACAACGCGTTCGTGTAGCCTTATCGTTGTTCCACTTCCCGTACTTGCCTACAGCTTGCAAGATTGCTTGACGTTCATAGTTACTGCTGCGCTCCTTAAGAGTCGTATCGTAAAGTCCTATAATATTCCTCATGCATCTGGCTATCATATATAAAAAGAATTTTTCGAATCCAACTAGTAGTTCCAGAGATTAGTGTGTTTAAACAAACAAACAAATAAAATAAAAAATATGTGTGCAGTAGTTCACGTGTCAGAAGTGAACCCATCAGAAAAAAATTAAAAAATATGTTCTTGAAATAATTTTTTTTCAATATCTTAAATAGCGGGATTCGAACTATCGACCACTCGTGCGTACCTACTGCGAATGATGAGTCTGGTCGTCTCACACCACTAGGCCAATCCGACGACGATCAAAATCATGAAAATCAGTACTTACATTAACCGTGCATAATATAAATGTTCTAAAAGTCTAAATGTTGTATCTCATTCTCTCGTACGCTAAATTGTATAGATGTATATAGTTATCTCTTGTTATTGTCGCTTTTTCGTTTCATCGAGTTTCAAATCACAACGGTGCTAAAGAAGTTTTCACTTCAAACACTTTAGCTTTATTATATTATAGATAAACAAAAGTTATTTTCGTTATCATTATTTTTGCACTAACGTACAAAAAGAGTATATTTTAAAATACATACTTCTTTTGTGCATTCGTGTATACGTCGCAAAGTATTCAAGACAATTCAACGTCACACCCCACCATATTCAAAAACAAGTCGCCGATCCTCTCTATGTATCGTTTCTATTTTAAGAGGGTCGTTCCTTTCGCCAAGCATTTTTAAAAAGCGGAAACAATGTCGCGCCCGGGGCGATCCCGGGTCACTCTGGAAACATTTTTACGAGCGGCGTGACGCTCTTCGGTATCGATGCATTAAGTTTACGTAAAAAATGCATTTTTCATGAAGAAGCTGTTCTTTGATCATTTGTAACATGCGCTATTAATGTAAATTCTATAAAATATCTGAAGAGAATAACAAGAGAATATCTAATAATATACTATTACTTGCTGAGCCGTGGGAATATTTTGGTACATTATAGAATATAAACCATTTAACTGCTGTCATATTAATTAAACAGATTGTTAATAGAGGGCGCCTCCTACGCGTTAGTTGAATATATTTTTATTAGGAATGCCATCATCGGAGTTTTCATCTTTTTTTTTAACGAAAACATTAAAAACTTTAAACTATTTGTCTGTTTCTCGTCAATAGCAGGTAACATAAGCTTTATGTCTAAATTATTAATTTTGATGAAGAGTCAAGGGAGAAATTCACCTTTGATTTGTGACAGATATTATCGTTCTTTTTAAAACATTTTCTTTTGTTATAAAAGTTAACTATCTTCGATAATTTACCGCTATCAAGTTAATAGACTACGTATGATTTAAAATAGAAGCAGTAGGATATCAGATATGCGCTCCGATAGGTTTTTCAGCAAATCACGACTTTGCAATCATCTCGTCTCCATCAAGTGCTAGGTACGTACGTCACACAGTGCAACGTCGCGCCGTGGTCACAAGCGCGTTTATAGCTCGCTTTATTGGAAAACGCGCTTCCGCGTTCCTCGGTAAGGAAATACCGTTACGTATTTGCATAATGGACGATAGAAATCTAATAGCAACTGAAACAATATAACCTTATTTTCGCAAATAACAAAACAAGTACGGTTAGAATGATCGCATTTGTCGGTTTATTTTTTCGAATATATCGGAGTCCTAAATAACTTTACGCCAAAAGTTCTTTTTTTAACACGTATGTTGTATGTGAGTTTGCATATATTTTTCTCCAAAGCCTCTTTTTTGTTGTAAACTTTTTTCCGATTGTAACGTTATTAGAGATGGGCCGAATGTGGTTTATACCGAAGCCAAAGTTCGAAAGAACACTGGCGAAGCTTCGTTTCATTTTTGGCGCTAAGAACGTTTCTTAAAGTATATACGCTACGCTTACCATTTCTTTTGCGCGCCTTGTTTTCTTGCAGGTGGAAAATCGATGCCCTAGATTCTACAAAAATTCTGGAAGCTTTAGAAGTAATTTTAGCGCTGGATAACCGACCATTTTAAATTTTATATGTATGTATTTATTTAATTGATTCATTTCTCTAGTGAACGCCCAGTAGCAAGTATTTTATAAGAAAATTATAAGTCAAGTAGTTATACCTCAGATTTTCGAAAAATTAGAAGCTTTGACTCGGAAATTGCTATCGAAGATTACAATTACATCTATGACTATAAAGGCATATGGATGATGTGGACCTATATGAACAGTTTGTTGCGTGTTCTTGAGTTTATTGTCCACTGAGATAATGAAGATTTTTCTCTCTATATATTATCATCTTTTGATTGGGCATTGGAGTAAAATATTGTGTTATTTAATCCCGAGATTTGGTCAAATAATTCGCCAATTTATTTTTAAGATTAGAAACTATTGTAACATTTTTATTTTCACGCCAGCACTAAGAACTTCGGTTCATATGAACAAAATTAAACCGAAAATCGGCTTCGGTAAAACTGCCGATCTTCGATTACACCGAATGTTTACCATACTTCGGCCCATCCCTAAACGTAATATAAGAAGCATAATTAATAATTTATTTTTAATTTAATTACTCAACAGCTTTTCCTCTTGTTAGTTTAATGTAAGACACTTTGTTAAGACTCTGTTTATTAAAACACTTACTATATTGCTCCTATCGAAGAGTTTAGTTTTTTTCTTATTAACATTATTCAGTAAATCGGTAATGTACGAGATTAAAAAAAAATGTAATTATTCCATTTTAGGATGAAGAACGTAATTTCTTATGTATCAAATTATACTTACAATATCCGTGAGTACTTATTTTAATCAGTGTATAGCTAAAATATTACACTATATATTTAGTGCGACCTCAGTACAGTGTATTTAAATATTTCACGAGTAATCTATCTGAAATAATACTATGTTGATAATATTCAATGGGGTAAAACAAAATTTTCATTTTCCTACTTTGGTATTATAACAAATTTCTAAGCAGCAGCGCTGTGGGTACACGAGACGCATGAATAAATGAATAATGGCGGTCGAACGGAACAGGTTCGCGGCCGCGGCATACCAATTTGTTCTCAAGATGCTAATAATGTGACTGTCGCATTTATCAGCAACGTGCTCCGTCAAAGTTTTTTCGTCGCAGAGGGTGAGTCAGGTTTTGACGCCTTCTTAAGAATTAATAGACACCCGTTAAATGGCTTAAATATTTATATTAAATAATATATACTAGATTCTTGAAAAACAAACGCATCTAGATTTTAACTTGAGGAATTTTTTTTTAATAATCCAATAAGCAGAACTAAGGTGACGACTGCGGGTGGCACGCGGTCCCGGAGATTCTTGTTCCATTAGATGTCGCTGTGGCGCGCAATTTGCAAATGAAAACAACTTATTGAAATTCTTTCCCAGCACCGCAAGTCTAGCGTACAGTGTTAGAGAAGAATCTACGATATTCGAGTTGACTACGCGACCACAATAAAATGTTCAATCCCGGTGCAAACGACGGTATCGTTCGTTGCTTCTAAAGGAATTAATTACAATATATATCACGAACATAATAATAACTAGCTACTTTTGAGCTAAGGCTTATCGGACGTTTGACAGGTAATTTGTTACAAAAATAAACAAAGAAGGAAAACTTTTAAATCCGTTCGTGGAATTACAAACGTTTATTACACATATGAGGAAGGTAAAGCTAAAAAGTTGATCACAAACTAAATGAAAAAATAATACGACCACATCAAAGGAAATTATTATCAGGTATCTTACCTACTGTATAATTATTAAGCCGAAGGTATAATAAGGGTAGATGAAATAAGAACAAATAATAATTCAAAAGTAACAAAAAGATCGCCGCGGCCCGGTCACATGAAGTATTTTGCATAAATTATGCCAATGAAGCGGGCGCGCTGGGTTGGATTTCTCGAAAAATAATCGGAGTAAAATAAGCCTCCGTGATCGAATGCAAATAAACACTATTATATGTTAATGTATAATGTGCGTATGATGTATAATACACTCTGCCTACGTGTTTGTATCGTTCATGTAACAGTGTTTCCCGAATAGGTACGCATTCCAGAAATAGCTACTTAACTTCCTTAACCTAACTACAATGTATATTTAGTGGATAATGCAAAGTAGATGTCTGTTAAAATATACCACTAACTCTTTAAGAGCGGTCACATTAAAAATCAACAAAAATATTTTATAATATATATATTTTAATAGGTGTTCATATTCTACCAGAGAAGTTAAAAGAATTGATATAAAAAGGACAAAAATCTAGCGATTCGTAAATTAAATCTTCCTAATGTAGTCGCGTCAAAATTAGTAACCGTCTAGACGGAGGCAATTTGACCGCAGTCCGACCTAATGTTTCAGCGAACACTTTGATATAGTGTCCGTACAGTCAAATGAGCGCCACTGTCGACCCTAAGGGTCATTATAAACAAATCTATTCACGATAAATAACATTACACGCCTACTACGTTAAGGGTTTAGTATATAGAGAACCTAAGGTCGTATTAATTAAAACAAATGTTATTGAAAAGCGAGAAAGAACAACCGATCGAAAAATGCCGGTTATTGCTGAACGAAAAAAAAAACGTTTATTGCTGGTACAATACAAAAAATCAAATAACAAAAAAAAAAACATATTTCAGCCAGTATTGCTCAACAACAGCCTCTCATTTAGCTACACGCTACAGTATGGCTTTGCATTACTGCAGCGATGATTTTCAATAACAGGCCTTAAGATGCGAGGAAGTCTATCCAGTCAGTGTATGGATAATATGAAAAGAAAATCAATTTAAGCCCTAAAATTGCACTTATAAACGACAAATACCACCACTACCGATTCGGAAAACATCCCAGTCATCGAGAAGAACCGGCAAGAAACTCGATCAGGCTTATCTTTTTTTAATTATCTTTTTCTTAACAGTATAATTAATATTTACAGTCAATCATCATATTAATAATTAATGGATGCACAGAGAAGGAGTCACTTCCACAAATCACTATCATTCACATAATGATCCAATGATAAGAGAGAAGATATAAGATAACGAATTACAACGTGATGACGTGGCCGCATTAGCTGGACAGTTTCCGAGGGCAGAACAGTGCGGAATGCACTTACCCTGAAAATAACTGCCTATAAAATTAAAGCGATTACACCGTTACATGTTAAATGTCGAGACATCGGGGACATTCAAAACCCCGTATAGCAACAACGTACGTATATGCGACGCCCCGCGCCATGCCGAGGATACCTTGACGGTGCTCGTAAAACTGTTATAATAGGCGCACTGCGGAAACATAGCTTTATAGAGGTCCCTGAAACATATAACATGCGCACTGAATCGATTATCGTATAGTTGTTCTGGTTTTTGAGTCAGGCCATGAAATAAAAAATATTTTATAACCCATAAAACGCGAGTAAAGTCGAAGAATTCATCAAATATATTGTGGCATCGGAAACGTCGTAGCAGATACGAATGTTAAACGATACAACTTTTTGATATCAACCTTGTGTTGTAAGTGATGTTTGATATAATTTTTAAAGTTATTATTCCATTATAACGGTGGTCGCGAGTGATGCGGGATCGATGGTAATTAAGTACAGACAGTTTTATTTTTATTGTTCAACACCTAGTTACAGCTACGAGCACTACTTACATTTCAGAAAGCCGTAACGTCATCTGTCAACGAAAAGTCACACTTGCTCAGTTTTATGTGTATTACTTGCCCCTCCGGTGATGAGCGGTGGCTGGTATATTTGGTATCTAAAGAATACACTATCAAAATTTAAAATGGAATATTATGAAGCTCCAACTTAGATATAAAACATAAACCTCGATCAGTTAATGTTTTGAGTATAAATCAAGACAAAAATTTAAAAGTCAATGTGAATCCATCAGCTGACCGATAGAAATCCGTTATCCAAGATGTAGGTCAAATGTTTCTGGTAAAAAGCGTAGACGATGATTCGGCAAATTTCGATTCACACGCTTTGAGCATCACAGACTAAGCCAGACGTAAGAAAACTGCATCGGTCAATCGGAATGTTGCAAAAAAATCTATCAATTTGCTTTTAAGGAAGATTCAGTTATTAGTGAGCGGAGAACGATACATCTAACATGACGAGCTAATTTATTTTTGGATGAAATACGCCGCGGGAAATATAATATAAAGATATGGAGATGTCAATAAAAGCTAATGCTATTGGCCATTTAATTCATATTTTTCTCGATAAAACATATTGCATGACACTTATTCTAAATGCAGTATGATGATTAATATAGCAAAAGGTTTTAAATGAAGGTTAATATTAGTAAAATTACAAGAATAACGAGGATAATGCCACTTTATTGTCGATTCATTGGTTAATAAAATATAATATGAACTCGATTAAATTTGTATTTAAATGTCAACTGTAACTTTTAAAACGCGTGGTTGATTTACGACGGCAGAGGTGAATGCATGTAATAAATCAGCAAACGGATGCAAAAAGATATGCAAGTGTACACAAAGTAATGTATTTTACTAAAAAAAAAATAGTTGATCTTAAGTACAGTTGTTGTTTACTGTAGAATTTTTGTAAACGAAGAGTAAACGGATATTCTGATAAGTTCGACGTTTAATAGAGGAGAATAAAAAATACCACTGTCCAATTTTATTAAAATTTAATATTGATACTTAACTCATTTAAAAGCAAATGTTAGAATTAATATCACATAAACAGATTTCTCTCATCAGTATTTTCCTTCTATATGGCCAGTCACTGATATATATTTTGTTTATCGTTATAGGTTTTGGCTTAGCGGCCACAATCTCACCTGATGTTAAGTGACAATGTGGCCCAAGATACGCTAAACCTAGTGGAAGATTGGCTCTCAAGTGCAGTTGCCGGAACGCACCTATTGGTGCTTGGCAGCAGATCTTCAACTTGAGGGTGGTAGCTAGCCAGGCGGACATTAGAAAATGCCCAACCACCATGTTATGGTTTCCTCACGATGTTTCCCTTCACCGAAAGCTCAGGCTCATTGCTGGGATTCGAACTCAGTTCAATCGACGCGAAGTCGTACACGCTACCACTGAGCCATAATCGCCTTAGTAATACAATGACACCGAAATAAATATTTCTTGTTTAACCTTTCTGCATATTATAGACAGTGTCGTCTTAGGTATAAAACCAATCCATTTGCGTATTACAGAGTGCACAATAGTGTTAATTAATCATATATTAGTTTAATTAATTAGTGTTAATTAATTATCTAGTGGAATTGCCACTATCGAATATTAGATTGTCGAGCTTAAACAACGATCGGTAGTACAAAATGAACATTTTAATATAGGGCTGCATTTTGTAACGGCAACAGTTGCGCGAATGGCCTTCTTTAGCTCGTCGATAAACAATATTAACCAACGCCAGGGGACTTGTTTCACCGTCGTCGCTCAGTCGCCTGGCTATTAGATACAATAATAAGAAATAATCGATAGTTAATCGACTAATCGATAGTTTATTTACAAAACAATCCATACTATCCGTTTTTCAAACTATCGATGTAATGAACACAAGCGCACAAGATGAATTGATGCAAACAATAACGGCGGTGTTCGTCGCCATTTTCTTTATAACCGAGTGATCGCCGATCGGCGCGTGTCTGCGGCGTCATAGCAGGTCTTGCACGATGAGAAGTGAGCCGGCGCGCCGCACCGGGGCAGTCGCGTGTGCATAATGTAAAAACGAGTGGCGACTGGCGAGCGCCATGCCAGCGGCCTCCCCCGCGGCGCGGCGCCGGCGTCAACGACCCGCGCGAGTCAAGGACGCGCCCGCACCCGCTCCCACGCGCTCTCAGCCGCTAGGTCGCTAGGTGACAACCCGTCGCCCATGGCTCAACGCGGACACGACACGGACGGATGTTATTCAAACATGAATGAATTTAATAGGTGAACGATAGGCGTATAACATAATCTGTATTGATAAATTTGTAGTTCTGGCGGTAGGTACCTAATTTCCTATATTAAGGACAACTCATCACGAACTGTCTATTTGTATGTCCGGATTTAACTCAGAAAAGACCGATCTTTATGATATTTTATACACGGAGTCTTATGTCATCAATCAATTGATAAGCTATAAAAAATGTCAATATTATTTTCAGAAATAGTAAAAAAAATTCGAGATATTTATTTTTTTGTTAATTCTCAACCGATTTTGATGAAAATTTGTAGACGCCATTTCATCATTGATAGGCTATAAGAATTATTAACAATATTTTAAGTAATCGTGTTAAATAAATAGTTAATCTACCGATTTTGATGAAATTTTGTACATGGGAAGTATAATATGTCATTCCACATAGCTTATAAGAATTGAAAATAATATGAGAAAAAAATTAAATAATGGGATGAAAATAATAGCTGCGTAATTAACGCGCGTGGAGTCTTTTACATATGCTCGTTAACTATGCGGATTAAAACGTTATTCCCTTACAAAAGGTACTCTCATTATACTAAATACAAAGGAATATCACTGGTTTTTATATTATATTAGATTACATACCTATGTATTATTATATTATAAAATTCAAGAGAATTTTTGTATGAACGCGCTATGATTTGAAAATTTCTTCTTTAATGTTATAGTTTATTGACGAAGGTTATACGCTATATAACTTAACGCGACGATCCTAAGGAGCGGAGCAGTAACCATGGATGTTAAGCCATCTGACAAACTGTAGGCAAGTACGAGAAGTGACATCAACGATAGGCTACACGGGGAGAATTGGTCGAATAAATTCAAGATAGGTGAAGCCGTGGGACATAGCTAGTTAATAATAAAAATGAGTTTGATGCTAATAAGTTTAAAAAAACTAAAAGCACGCTTCAACTACGCAATAAAAATTATAAAACTTTTTAGTCTTATTATAACATCTCGTTACCGAGCTCAATCTATTTGACTTGTCAAAACTAATAATATGAGCCTAAACTCGAGGGGTTTGCTAGTAACCACTGAGAAGTTCCACTATCCACCTCCTGGCTCCATCACCATATACACGTTCCCATGCTTTATCTATTGGACTTGTCAAAACAAATCATATGAGCCCAAAACGCGAGGGGTTTACTAGTAGCGACTGAAGTTTTCCACTATACCACCTCCTAGTTCCATCATCAGATCAACTCCAAGATACCAAATTATAGTATTGTCATTCGAACTACATATACATAAAAAGTTACATTACGATTCGACAAATTGAAAGTAGGTTAAAATTGACTTCTAAGAGTTTATTTTACATTGTTAGTTAGACAAGTGAAGCTAATACATATAAGCGTGTTAAAAAACCAAACCAAAACATATTGAACTTTTTAACATTCGAAAATCAAAAAGGGCAAAAATAATTGACATTATAAAAGCAATGTTTATTTGATTTAATTGGTTTCCCTGAATGATTTTATGTCTTGATATATATAATTCTTCGGCACTTTGTATTGTGGCGCGTATTTAATTTATTACGAATATGTTTATAACAAAATTAATGTACATATTTTGCAGCCGTGTCGGCATGTCAACGCACGGTTAATATATCCTGTTTGAATAGTGTTATGAGCCGTATGAGGCTATGAACAAATACTATGAGGCCCAAGAAAGGTGATGAAACGCTTTCGCTTGGTCTTGTACTCTTATTTTTATTGTTCTGTAGGTCATTATTATTAATAGAGCCTATTTTTGAAAAATAATATGATATTGAATATATGTATCATGTACTGATGGAATGTGTCCAGGACAAAATAGAGAAGGATAGTCTTGTAGGGTTAATATCTGGTGGGGTGACCTTCGTGGAATCGAGATACTTTTCCTGATATATTTTCAAAACCTGACAGTACTGGCACCCTTTCGATATACAACTTGATCACAAGTTAATTTTAATGAAATCTGGGAAAACACCTAAGCCGACGTAACCCTAATGGGAAAAAGAGGTATAAAATGAGGATGGGATCAGGACACCTTCAATGCTATATTGTGAAACCCTGACAGACTAGGCCAACGTAAGGCTACTAAGGCTAAGGTTAAAAGGGGGAAAAGAGGTATCAGAATAATATAATTTAAGAAGAGATCCCGATTACGATTTATGTAATCTATAGGTTCTTTTTAATAAACGCTGATTATAAAAATCAAAATTCAACACGTGTTATGACAAAATTACATTCAACATAAATTTATAATATAATTTAAATACACTTAACCTACACCGTTAAATTTTTAAGCAAGAAAAAATTCTGTTCGACGATATTGAGTTGACATTGATTTATAAAAATGAATATGAAAAGTAAAAGTTTTTTGTAATTGAAATAATCTGCGGAACTTATAATTTCATTACTGTGAATTTTAAAAAGAAAAGGAGCATTGTCTATTGTGCAACTTCATGTTAACAGGTAGGTACGACCGCGGCTAATGGGCATCCATATAGTAATTACTATTCCGCAGCAAAGCATGTATGATGGAAAGAACGATAGAACGACAATGTTATTGGCGTGTCCAGAGTTTAGAAGAATGAAACATTTGCACAAATAGCTCGGCACATTGACTGTACTGTACCTGATGGTAAGCACACTACAATCCAAACACAACGGCGAACACCAAGAGATCTAAAAACAATCGGCGGTCGCTGCTGTCATGCCGGCCTGATACAAGTATACTCAAAAATATTATTCGATGATCTATATAAACCTTGGAACTGATGCTATAATGCGTCGCCTTCATTGCTGCATTGACCTTTTGAACTTTGTATATGATAAATTTAACTTGAGTGCGGGTTTGAAGAAACTAAGCTACTATTTCGACAACAATCGAGGGTTTACCCTAAAAACATTAGATTATGAAGCCCTAACACGTTGGTAATCGGATAGCGATTCATGAAAACTATCAATGTCGGTACATCGCTAGGGAATGCAATCCGGAAAACCGGATCCGGTAATCCGGAGGATCCGGCAACAATATACGCTTACCGTATTCGGTACCAATTTAACGGATCCGGTCACCCGGTCCGTTGATTGCATATTTTTGCAAAATAACCGCGCTGTTGCGTTGCATGAGTAGGTACTTTAAAGGCGTGGTTTATGTGCGTGCGAGTCGTTTGATGCTGAGCCTCTCCACGCCCCTCATCCCGCCCGCGCCGCAGCGCGTCGCAACATGCTCAGTTCAGAATCCAAAGAAATATCAAGATGATTCAAACCGAGCTGATAATACATTTACTATGTCAAAAAAAAAGACATGTAACTAGAAATAAAAAAATATTGGAAAGACTTAACCAAGATAATAACTGTAACGATAGTGTGGAACTCGTGGAAGAAATAGTAGAGAAGATCTTAGATTCCCAATCACTGACAAAAGATTTGACATTACAGGAAGAATTACGATTACAGATCTAAAAAAATTGCATATCATACAAACTACAAAAAAGAAGGATTTTGTTAGAATACTAAAAAATGAAATGACTGCATTTGAAAGTGAAGGAGTTCGACGAGAATAATTGTCTGCTGTTTATGACTATTTGCTGACAATTAAGACGACAAGTGTAGAAGCTGAGAGAGCCTTCTCAGCCGCAGGCTACATTTGTAGCTCTATTAGTCGATTGGCAGATGACACAATCAACACAATTTGTTTACTAACATAGTTTTTCAAACCAAAAATTTATTATTTGTTTAAAAACTAAAGAGTTAAAATATTATAAAGAATAGTTATTGTGATTGTTGTGTTTTGCTATTAATTTTTTTTAAGATTCTAATTCATGATTTTTTTGTTCTGACAAAGAGAATTTCACTGTTTCTCTTTTTAAAATTAGTCATAATAAAGTTGTTATCGTATATGTATCGTTTTTTACACTTAACTAACGGTTCATTTTGTAACGAAAAAGGAAAGTTAAGTTATCATGGTTAGATCAGGTTAGCGGGTCAGGACGGACGGACTGAAAATGCGGCCGGATTGCAATCCCTATACATCGCATACACACTGTAACTATGGTGCGGCGTGATCGTCTTCTTTTCACTACTCCATTTGATAGTAATATAAATAACAAGCCTTTATTTACTATAGCCATTTGTTTTATTTCCACTTTCTTTTTATACAGTATTACGTTTCGAATTAAACAGCGGTCGTCTAAAAATAGCTAAATAATTAAATTAAATTAGTGTATGACGAAATAACCGTAAAATAATGAATAATTTAATTTATAAAAAGGAAAGCCCCTTTTTTCAGCTCTTTTTAATTTTACTATTGAGGAACATATTATTATCTACACTTTGCGAAGAGTTCGGTCTTAATAGATAATACAGTCTGAGATACTTGAATGTTGGGTATGCCGGAAAGCAGTCGGTATAGATCTAAACAGACCAAATCAACCAAAAATATAATATATAAGATCATTCACATAATGGTATCAAATAAAAGGCAAGGTTAACAAAGCTTGCTTGTTGTGGACTAGCTTGTGACGTTTATAGTAAAACTTTTTTTTATCGTTATAGGTTTTTGGCGTAGTGGTTTAATCTCACCTGATGTCAAGCAACGACGTGGCTCAAGATGATAACACGCTAAACCTAGTGGAAGACTGGGTCTCAAGTGCAGCTCTCGGAAAACACGTATAGGTGCTTGGCGACAGATTTTCAACTTAAAGGTGGTAGCTAGGCGGGCGGGCATTAGAAAAAGCCCTACCACCATGCTATGGTTTCCTTACGATGTTTTCCTTCACCGAAGCTCAGTCTCATTGCAGAGATTCGAACTCACGTCAATCGACGCGAAGTCGAACACGCTACCACTGAGCCATCATTGCTTCAGATTGCTAGCATTAGCGATTTTCCTTGCTCATAGTCCTTTCACCATTAGACTACGTAGAAAATATAAAGATAGATTGGAACCAGTAAACAAAAGAATTTTAAACACAACGCTTTACGATACTTTTACACTTACTACCGAGATACCGACGACCGCAAGACTTGATCTAATTTTTAGTTATTCGAACCCCTTACGAGGCACTATGATGACAATAAAAAAATTGTTATGTCGCCGCGAAATTTGTCGTCGATTTGTGTATATTGTTGCGACATGCACAGCTGTAATGTACAATCGTTTAGTGAATTGTAACACATATTAATAACTATAATATTCAATGACGTAGACATTTCTTATATACATTAAAATGTTCGTATTGTATTAGACGGGATATTTTTAAAGATATTTTTTTTATAATATTAGCACGCCTAGTGGTGGCCATTATTACAACAACGAATAATGTAATTCATTGTTCCTACGCAACGAATAACAAATTATTGAAGAATAATTATTCTGTTGTCGATTATCCGTTGTTCGTAATCGTTGTTGCCAATAGCCAGCCAGCATTATGCAACAATCAATAGATTTGCAAGAGAGAGTACTTCACGTTGCCAACACTCAAAGTTACGATACGAATAATGAATGTTCTGAACAACAGAATATATACAACAGTTTATAATAATGATTGTTGAAAAATAACACAATAGCGTAATTCATTATTAAAAAACAGCCGTTATAGCCGTTATATCTTTAAACTCGGCAATTTTACGACACTTTGCCTGATAAAACATAGTTTAAACACAAAGATTGGCAATCCATCGCTGGTCGTCGCTGTCATACCGGCTAGCAAGCCACTCGGCACCTGGATATACGAGGAGGGAACAAAAAGTAGTGAGAATGAGATAGGATATAATGACTATTGATAACTTAATAATTTATTTTTCTACATAGTTTCCGAGTCTCTCTACACACCGAGTCCAGCGCTTTTCCAAGGCTTCAATCCCTTTCACAAAGGGTTTTGTCTTGGTCTTGCAAAAAGCTCTCCACGGCATCCATCACCTCGTTATCGTCTTTGTACCTGTTTCCCATTAAGTATTTTTTCAATTTGGGGAACAGATAAAAATCGCTAGCCGCCAGATCTGGTGAATAAGGGGGGTGGTCAAGAAAGGGGAAACAGCACAACCCTTCGAAATTTCCCTCTCCTTTTCTCTTTGATGGCATTCCTCAACTTGGGAATTAAAGCTACATAATATTTGCCTGTAATAGTGGTTCCACGCTCCAGGTAATCAATCAACAATATCCCTTCTGAGTCCCAAAATATTGAGGCCATAACCTTGCCAGCCGATGCCACGACACGAAACTTTTTCGGGGTCGGTGATGATGGCCGTTTCCATGAAGATTGCTATTTTGTCCCGGGATCAAAATGATGGACCCATGTTTCGTCCATTGTAACGAAACGAAACAAAAAGTTTTCAGAATATTCTTGAAACTTGTCCAACAATATCTTCGAAATGTCAAGTCGATTTTGTTTCTGACTGTCGGTTAACATTCTCGGCACCCATTTTGCGGAGACTTTTCTCATATTCAAAGATTGTTTCAATATGGATTGAATACTTCCATATGAAATGCCCGTTTCTTGAATTAAGTAACGGAAGACTCTTCGATCGCTCAATACAATTTTCTCGACTTTCGCAACATTTTCTTGGGTGACTGGCGTCGATGGACGGCCGCAACGATGTTTGTCTTCCGTGCTCATTCTCCCTACTCGAAATTGAGAAGCTCACATTGCGACAGTGGAATATGGCGGAGCAGACTCTCCTAATGTTGCCTCCAAATCGCAAGGAATCTCTTGCGTCGTTAACTTTTTTAAACAGAGGTATTTAATAACGGCTCGGACTTCGTTTTTCTCCATTTTCGAGAACAACGTGTCGAAACACGAAGCAAACAAATGACTACATTTAGAAAAAAAACAAAACAGAATCGATGATTTTTTCTTTATTAATATTACAAATATGTATCTGAGCTATGCCTGCCTATATTTTTTTTTCTTACCAAGGAGTATGTCGTTCTCACTACTTTTTGATCCCTCCTAGTACACTGACTGATTCCAAAACGCAACAAACCAAAAAGAGTTACTGTGGCAGGTGTATTGCCATGTGCATAGTAATCGCGTCCCACTTGGGTACAGATAACAGATCACTACGACTCGGCTTGATTATATGGGACTAGATGTGTCCTGCTGTCCACCCGTGTATAAATTAAAAAAAATCGCTGATAGATGATTTATAATACTTCAGTATAGATAGACAATACTTTTATCGGGTGACCAGGGTTATGAGTCACAACTCACACGGCTAGATCGCGTCACTACACCTATGACTATAGACCCGAGCCGAATGTTGAATTATTTTATTTTACATTAGGCTCCAAACAATTCGGCGAAATAACATGCTATAGAGGGCTAAGTTTATCTGCATAAAATTGTCTTGATGCTGAAGTGGTTTTCGTTCGTAAGGATTAATATTCCAAATCTCATATTCATAAATCAATTTTCAATAAAACATTTTCTTCACAAAATACCTTATTGTGGCTTATGTATAAAAAATAGGCATATGGTGTCCTGGACTTTTTTTAGATATACTAAGGAGCAATATTTTTGTAGAAGTTTGTATTTACGTATCATGAACCATTACTCCAGCGCACGCGGATAAAGTAGTTAGGGTGCGATATTTCTTTCGACTTAACAAAAAAAAAATATTTAAGGCGAGCTGAGAAGTGTAGCTTTATGCCCGATAGCCTATACTACTCCTTGTGAATCTGGCTATAATCTACAAAAAGAGTTTTTTGAATCCGACTGGTAGTTTCAGAGGTTAGTGTTTTTAAAAAAACAGACAATCAAACAAAAAAACTCTTGCGCTTTATTATATTAGTATAACTTATATAGCTTATTGATATAGGTAAACGTGCCACCATAGCGGTGTTACACCTGGCGTATGATGGTCGAGACAAGCGACCTAACCGGACACAGTTATCGAAACGACAAATAATTAAAAAAATAAGACGGGTTTTTAACCCGCGTTGAATATAATACCTTGTTGGAAGTGAGATGCAGAAACTAGAGTGGCTGTATCAGAGAATGTGGGGTATATTCATAACTACCCTACTGGTAGAATTTAGTGGATGTAATAAGGCGTAGCGCACACAAGGAGCGGCGAATTTTTGCTTGCATTTTCTTACTTCACTTATTCGTAGTGCGTGAACTATATTTGTAGTTTATAAATTATATTCGTAGTAGTCAGGACATAATTGTATCATCTAAGAATATATTACAACAGTCATCGTGTCCTACCCAATTTTTAGTACTTTACCATTAAGTATTTATCATGCTCCCTTATTTTTTCTTATATGCCTACAACAGAGCGATATTTCACAATATTCGTGATCGCAATTATATTTTAGGTAACGTTAAAACCTTGTCATTAGTTACTGCGAAAACCTTGCATGGAATGTTGCTTGTATTCAGTGAATTATTATTTAAAAATTCAGTTAATTGCTATATGATCTTATGAGAAAGTATGATTAAATCATCATTACATTTATCAAAGTATGCTCATGAATATTGGTATAATAAGCTCAAACCATAGACTATAAACGCCACCTAGTTCTATATGTCTATGTATATTAAAAAAAAATATATACTCTCTTCCTTCTGTCAACGTCTTGTACAACCGGTGTTTTATTTAATCCTTTAGTACGTCTGTAATTTAATCTAGTTTAATCCAAGTTATTTCGATATCTATTAACAATGAATGTATGATTTAATGACGTTTTCCCTCACCTCAACCTTTAAATTTCCTCAAGACAAGACCGAGTTATAACTAAGAATTCCGACTTCAAAAATTCCTTGAGGTGATCCTTAAGGTAACCTCGGTCGAGTCGAGATCGAGGAAGTTTCGAAGAAACGTCTTAGAATATGGGTGTAAGTGTAAGGAGTCACTGTAATCGAAAACGATTAGGAGCAGAATATTATACAAAACAATTCTAAAAAACACAAATAAAATAATAAAAATATATTCTCAACCAGAACCGCTGTCATTGTAAATATTAAACATACTACTCGTATAATAAAGGTACGATTATATGATTCGCGTCGCCACACACCGTCTCTACGTATGATTGTAGTCTATTCAAACAAATATGAGTAATTTTCTGCTAATTACTCACAATCACGGAAGGTGTTTTTTTTTTAAGAAGAAAATACGTTTGTGGGTCTTCTATAGCAATATAATAATAAAACTAAGATCAAAAAGGGCTCCTATCCGTACTCTGTACACATGTCTTGACATAAAATACTTCTTGGATAGTCTAAACTAATTATAATTAGCATTTTAAAGGTGGTTGTAACTCACGAACAACGACAAACACAGTAGCGGTTAGTAATTATTTTGTATTAAAAAAAGAAGTAAATAAGTATAAAAAAGTATATTTGAAAAACACGGTTTAAACTAAACACGTAAGTAATTGTTATAAACATTTACACAACTCTTCTGCTCTATTTATCTTCTATATAAATAAAAATAAAATGCTGTTCATTAGGAAGTGCATCACTTGAGAACAGTACCGACTGATTTCGCTATTTGTTATTTTACAATTTTCGTAATAGCCCGAGTTAGGTTTTAGTGGCAAGAAAAATTGGAAGTCTCGCGGAAACATTTCAAATTCGGGAAAAACTAAACGTCCTTTTTTCTATCGGATTTTGTATGGACTCGAAGACCACAACTCGCGGGTCAAAGGATGAATATACGTAATTCATTTTTTTTATGGTCTTGTAAAAGTTATTAGGAAAAAAAGGATTGGTGGCGCTGTGGTCGACTAATTCATTGACTACTGAGAAGGTCTGAAAACAACGTCTGCCGGGCTAGCTAGTAATTAATATTATATTATTATCTAGTTTTTGTCTCAAATAATAAAGAGTAACACGACTAATACCATTAAACAGCAGCTAAAGTTCTGAACACTCAACATATTCTTTATATTAAAATAAACGTCTTGAATATACTTTTTGGTAAGATACGTAAAACTCCGAATCGAATATCTATGTATTATAATTCCTGCAATGATTCCTAAATCATGGGTAATTCTGTATAATAGTTCAATACAAAGTAGTCAATATTTTATTTAAATTTTTCAAACAAAACCATAACTTTCGTGTATGCCTGAATAAAAGGCAGTCACGCTATAGTTAGGCGCCGCGTCGTACTGGGGATTCCCGCCAATGCTTATTTTACTTTGTGCACGTGCAATTTACTTAAGCTCTGTAAAAATTATTTATTACCGTTTACACTGGTAATTCAACTTCACCAATGGGACATAAACTGTAATATATTGAAGCAATTTACAATTTAAGTTTCCTATTCATGGGTTATTAATTCTCAACAAAAGATTTTCTTTACATTCTATTGTAAATTTGCAATTTGAAGCTCAAGGAAATATGATTTATTAAACAATGATCAATATCATAAGCTTCTTATTGTGTCCGCGATTTCATTCACGTGAAAATGTTTTTGACGTTCCCCACGAGGACGATGTGTTTTTTATTTCTACTTAGGACACTACAGAAAATCGTACTAATATGTAGTAGCCTTTATCTTAGCAAAGAAATATGACGGCACTGCACTTGATGGTAAGCACAGTGCAATCCAATAAAATCTTCAGTCGTTGCTTAAATGTCTCTTCACGTTAAGGCGGGAATACACATGTCTATAGCTGGCATACTTGTAAATAGCTTCTTGTACGTTCCACCTACTGTCACGTGTATATGCTAACTGGCATGCCTTTATCTGGCAAGCAAGTAGATAGCAAATTTGATTTACTTGTATGCAATATGAGTGAGGGAACGCAGCAGGTGTGAACGTTTGCGACAGCTACAGGCTTGCCAGTTGTCCGCAATTTTTGCTAATAATTCATCAATTTTTTCTGGAAGCATTCTTAAATGGTTTCTGTAACCATCTACATCTTGTCGCATTTCTATAAGCAGACAACTAATTGCTCCAAAATTTTCCCTTCTGCCAATCCAATGTTTAACCCAAATCCGTCTTCTTCTTCTCTTGTTTTTCTCTCTCATTAATTTAGCCACAGATTCTACTGCTAGTAGCAATAAGATACTATTTAATTCACTTCGAATGTTTTCCATTGCGAAAAAGCGTAAGACTAACACGTACTGTTTCGTGAACTGGCCTGTGAATACGTATGCAAGGACACAAATCACATGCAAGTTTAACTTGCAAATGTATCCACAGTGTGCCAGTTACTAGTATACTCGTTACGTTAACTATATAGTATACACGCAACTGTTCCGTTTTACAGGCATGTGTATCTTCGCCTTCATGTTTGAAGGATCCTTTTTCAAATTCATTCCTGTATTAATCTGTAAACTTCGATTAACTAAAAAAAAGTTTCAATTCAATTGGATGAAAGATACAAAGTGCGAACACTTAATTCACGAACATTTTAAAATATAAGATAAATTTACTTCAGTTTTTGTTTAGCACATCTTAGAACAATCACTTGAAGACAAAATATAAATTTTGAACATGTTAAAAATAGCACTATTAATTAACGTTTAGTGAAATTTAATATGATCTTGTTATTACGAGATGGAGTATTTGCAATGAAGAACTAAATTCTTTTGCTATTTATTTCATCAATTCACCGTTGCTGCGAATACAAAGTATTATGATGATTGATTATGATTTAGCACAGATAATACATAGACTTCATTCCTATAATAATACTTTTATGTTATTGTTTATTGAAACTTTTGCATTTTAAATATACATTTATTATTTGTAATCGTACAAACAATGATATAGGTCCTTTTATATGAAATTAGCGTTTTAAATGGAAAAAGTAAAACAAAAAAATATTATTACATATCATACATTTAACAATCGAAGTGTGCACCATTATTACCTATGCACTTTCGCCATTTTATAGGTAATCATTGATTCCATTGCTGAAAAATTGTGGGAGCGAGAATCAATAAAATCTTTGAAGACAGTTTGGACAATCACATCCGAATTAAATTATTTCCTTGCAAGAAATTGTCTAAATTCTGAAAAAAGTTGGTGAAAAAATCTGTTGGAGCAAGGTCCGGGGAGTATGGTAGTTGTCGGAGATATTCCAACCGCAGTTCCTCTAATTTAGCGACCGTCTGTCGTGAAAAATGGGGTCTAGCGTTGTCCTGAAGCAGCAATGGGCTAGAGAGATTAACCAGTCTCGGTTTTTTAACGGCTAGCTTTTCTATAATGGTTTACAATACAGATCTGCTGTTATCGTCTGGTCAGATCTTAGGAAACTATAGTCTATGACACCAGCACTAGTTTACCAAATACTCACCAGTACCTTTTTCTGAGTCAACTTTCGCTTGGGACAGGATTTGGCCGGTTCTCATGTGTTCAACTACTGTGATGAGCGTTTCCTATTATCGTAAAGGATTCATTTTTCGTAACATTACGATTCAAAATTCCCTCGTTATTGTGATGGTTGAGTAACGTAACGCAGCACTCAATGCGTGTTTGTTAGTGTGCTTCAGTCAATTCATGCGGTACCCATTTCTCGAGCTTTTTCACTTTTGTGTGCCCGTAACGGCACATTCTAGACTATTCGCGAGATTTCGAGAATGGAGATTTATTCCTATTTTTTTTTTTACTTAGACCGTAACAATATCTATAAACCATTGTCTCGATAAAACAAATATATTATGTGAATATGAGCTCAATCGGTCAAGTCTTTCAGCAGTTATAGAATCACTAACAGATGCACACAAGATTTTACGGTTATAAGATATATAACATCACGCTTCGAATCTAAGGAGCGGAACAGTAACCATGAACGTCAAGCAATATAGCAAACTATAGCAAGTACGAGAATTAGTGAGAACATCGATAGGCGGACACTCAACGGCATAAAGAATATTTGACGAGTTCGTTGAAACCAGTTTTGTGGACACACATGAGAGGATTCGTGAGTTCCATTCACACGGTCTCATCTCAACGCCAGCGGTACACTAAACCTGTTTTTATAGCGACAGGTGTCTCCTATGAGTGTTTGTTTTTTTATATTATTGTTTCTATTCTTATAATTACGGTGAACTCAAGCGTGCCGTTGATGCCGCATATTGTCAGAGCATCACTCCTTCAAGAATTACAAACACAATTGACTACGTACGTTTTCATTTTCATTAAGTTTAACTAATAATGTACTTTTATTTTCTATATTATTTAGTAAATAACAACCAACTTATAGTTTACTAATTAATATTAAAAATGATGACCGGACAAAAAGCATCATTTTAATTAATGAAATATGCTTTGAATGTACCGTCAGACAATACACGCTATCAAATATATTTATTATGAACTGTGATGTTGTAGGACATTTAGAATACGTTCATTGTTTTATCTTTAAAAAAACTGTCCCACTACTCAGGCCTAGTCGTCCTATAATAGGATAAAACTTCCTCTTTTTACTAGTGTCATCCCGCAACTCAAGTAGAACAAGTGAAGATCATCACGCCACCTTTATCCTAATGGGTCTCTATAATTGTTCGCACCCCAAGGTGCAGGCAGATTTGGGTAATAATTAAATTTTATATAATAAGTAATTACATTTACTAATTGAGTAGTGAAACTGCTAGTTTCCGCGGTGCCGTTTGGTTGTACAACGAATAAAACGAAAGAAAGAAAGGATTGAGAACTCCACAATATATCTGCTTTGCTACGAGTAAATAAAAGGAAAAGCGTTAATTTTTTTTTATAGTAACTCGGCACATTGACGGTATTGTCCCTGTTGATAAGCATAGTATAATCCAAACACAACGACGACCACCAAAAGATTGCAATCTATCGCCAGGCCTGCAAAAATAACTGGATATGTACAGGTCGATCCCGAAACACGACACGCAAAAGCGAGTCACTATGACGAACATAGCCCAAAGAATAGCTAGACTTAAGTGACAGTGGGCGGGCCACGTAGCTTGTAGAACGGATGGCCCATGGGGTCAAAGAGTTCTCGAGTGGCGGCCACGTACCGGAAGACACAGCGTGGGCAGACCCGCCACAAGGTGGTCCGGACCTGGTAAAGGTTGCGGGAAGCCACTGGATGCGGGCAGCACAGGACCGGTCGTTGTGGCGACTTTGGGGGAGGCCTATGTCCAGCAGTGGACGTCTTTCGGCTGAAATTATGATGATGATGATACCCTAAATATATTATGTACCTGTTACAAAAACCAAAAAGTTGTAATTTCGTATCATTTCAAAGGCATTAACAACAAGCAAGCAACAACTTAACCTAATATTCATTGACATAAAAATTAAAAATGTAAGTAACGGGTTAATATACGGGAAACAACGGTAAAAATTAATTTCACCTTCCTACTGTTATATTTTAATATGAGGATTAATTACGTGTCTTCATATAAACTACAAATAACGTAATTACCGTTTCAACTTACCATTTACGACTAATACATCCAAGAGGCGAGAATTCAACGCTTATCCGTTTGAAGTCAAAAGGTATTCAGTGTTAATGATAAATTACCTTATTATGCGACGACAGATGGAGCTAATTTTCATTGGAAACGCTTAAACTAATCATTATTATCTAGAAATTGTAGTACACGAATAAATATCCAAGCATAGATTAATTATTGGTCTACGCTACCTACAAACAATAGCTCCTAGAAGTACGCCGATCCGGCGTAGTTTCGATTGCCGTTTTTCACGGCTTAGTGGGTACACCGACGGTATCTAGTTGAAGCGGCGCGGAAACCAATCATTAATCTTCATACCAAATTTTATGAATGCTGTGTGTAATGGGAAATCGGAACATAAATAAAACGAAATAAAAATATATCTAATTCAACTTGTTAACAATTTGATACATGATAATACAACCTTTATGAACGATATATTATTTCTTACAACGACAATGATTCAATTAAATTATAATATTAACATATTTTACTAATAAAAAAAAGTCTTGAAACATGTACACATTTGAAGAATGTAAAAAAGGGGCGTATTCTATTCTCAGTTACTGGATGTTGCTAATTAACTAATGTTATCGTGGCCTATTCTAAGCAGCTATGGAGGAATGATTAAAAATTAGAATGACTAAAATATTATAGGTAGTTTTCCCATTTCTTTCCGTGGTATACAAAATAAAAACTGTTACACACTATAAGTTTACAGTTAGAGAAACAATATAGGCTACATCTGAGAATCATTACCAGAAATCTCGCAGCGAAATAGAAATAAAAATAGTTCCGAAACAAATGTTAATAATGTAATACACACGTACACGAAGTGAATATTTTTATTCAAAGTAAACAAAAACGTCGGCGCCATAATAATACTAGGCAACAAAAATTTTCTCCAATGACGATTATGATACACACTTATCGTCAAGTTACCTAATAACAACGATCGCCTTGACGTTCGTATGATATGCAGTGTGCTAGTTTCCATGAATGATTAGATTAATTTTGGCGCCTCCGACAATATCTGCCGATTCATTCTACGTCAGCTACATGTTTTCAAGTAGCACGCTAAGCACGGTGCACACTGACCCGGTACACGCTAAGCACGGTGTCGTCTAGACTTGTGTAATTAACACAAAAACGAAATCGGTTATATTTGTTATTATGATAACGTCTATTAATGCTGTTGCGGTGAACAAAAAAAATATATCATTTTATCTTTTCACAGATTTATTAGGTACGTAACTAGCTTTATATACTTGTAGCCCTGCACGCATTTATTACACAGTGATTCTTCCTCTCATATTTTTATTTTAACTCTAATATACGATTTTTAAAAGTATTATTGAAAATTATTATACAATATCAATAACGGAGTGTACACAAGCATCCCACGTACAAATTAAAAATCAGTCAAACCGTATTAGATTTAAATCTGGCCATACAAACAGACTGACTGTCATTTTTCGAATGTCATATTCATGATCATCGTTCGTTATTTTAACGTCTATAAAGAAATTAGAAAAAAAAACATTTACAGACAGAAGTACAGTTTTATTAATTTATATAATTCAGATATTATATACTGGATATATTGAGCTTAAAAATATAAGCATTTATTAAATCAAAACATTATCATTTATAATAATTAATGTGTTCAATTATGAATTCTACTATAATGATTTAAATAGTTTAATGTTAATTTAATGTTTGAAGTCGACCGACTATTTATTTACATGATTTAGTAATTAATTATTTATAAAAATATTTTTTGCTAAGAATAATTTTAAATAATCATAATGGAATTGAACGTTTTTCAACATCTATTTATTTATAGGTGACCTTTAATTTATCTGTGTATCATCACATCATGCCCTTAAAGTCTGGGAAGAAAGAATGGAGCGGTAGCGAAAGAAGCTTGCAAGGGTGGAGAAACCTTTATTTATCACTACAAACCCCTTTCGCTACCTTCAGAATCATTAATCCTTTCATGCACCCGCGCACTGTGTTTTATGGGAGCCAATTTTTGGACATTCCTTTTTAGGGTTCCGAAGTCAACAAGGAACCCTTATAGTTTCGCTATGTCCGTCTCTCTGTCCGCGGCTTAGCTCAGCGATTCTTAACACTAGAAAGCTATAATTTGGTATAGGTATAGATATTAATCACACCAAAAAAGTGCTAAAATAAAATGATGAAAAGAAAATTTTAGCTTACCTCCTTTTTTTCTCGTCTATCCCATGCTGAACAGGTCATTGGATATTGGTCATTGGTTGGAATAGCTTAATGAATAGGTCGTTCTGAAATGTTGCGGGTGTGTGAAAACCATTTTTCGATTCAGGGATCTGATTGCGGAATATTTAGCTTTAAAGTGATAATTTACAGTTAAGTCTATCGTGTGCGTTCCTCATCACCACCCCCGCCAGCTAAATGGTCGTTTTCGGATATGTGAAAAAATTCACGGCAAATTCATACATAATATAGTTAAAAGGAGAACTATGACAGCTAAGTAGGCTTTACAAGTTAACGGGTAATAGTAGACCAACTTATAAAATGTAATTGAAAAAGTAATTTCGAAAAAATTCCATTGAAAATTATTTAAAATCCCCTTCTAAGTCTGCACATTGTGATGGAAAACTACGGAAACCTACACTGCGCGTGACCCGACACGCACTTGACAATTTTTTATTGCAGATTCCTATAATTTGAAATCAATTCAAATGCGAGAGTAGAACTCCCGCGTTTCTATTATCCAGTTCCAGAGTAATATTTTTTTTAAATCACGTTTTCCCCCAGGATAATCTTTTTTTTATATAAAATGGATTTAAAATCACCAAATCAACACAGAGGGTGGATAAAACCATCAACAGCGCATATTTTAGAACAATTAGAAAATACCTAAGTTGAACCTTTACGTAATTATTTAAATTTTCTCATTCTATTTTTACTTGAATAATCAGACGCATTAGGACGAGATTTTTCACCAGGCGGTTGCTTAAGATGTCTTATATATGCGACCTAAAAATATCACGACCTAGTTCCATGGATTATTGGAGTTATCGCAGAAATAAGAATATCCGGTTTTTCCCGACGTTAGAGGGTTGTAACTTAGTGTAAATTTTCTTACACTTTTAATTATCAATATTAAATATTAGCAAGGTATATTATTAAGGTTGAACAGTGACTAGAGCGCTGGAATAACTTTGTAATGCAATTTTTATACATGCTTATTTAGCACGTATCAAGTGCGTGGTACAATATACTCCTATATACGTTCGATCGTTTTCATTATCAACCCGATAAAGTGTATAATCGGAAAAATATGTAAATAAGGTTTTTTTAATATTTATGTTATTTAATTCGTATTCTATTTGTGCACGACCAAGACACCAGGACCCCTGCAAAGTTATACTCACAACTAGTACACAGTGCACGTCTTAGTACAATTTGTTAACGAATATTTTGTTAATTTTTATATTAGAAATGAAATATAAATATAATTTCGGGTATGTACCGTCTTAATAGTAAATAGTACTATTAGTTAATTTTGTAAGTACTTAATTGTAAATAAACGTATTTTTTGTTTGTCTTGTATTTACTCGGATAATTACAACTATATTGTATTAAAAATTTAAATATGACGGTGTGAATAAAAATGAGCAATGCAGGGTGAGGTAAAAACACCCACGCGTACAATTGCATAAAAGGCGCGCCCCGATCGGCTCCGAATCGTCATCGTCGTGTCGCTTAAAAATTTTCAGAATACTTTTTTTTTTGTCATTTTGTAACAGTTTTGGAATTTAAAAATAATTGAGCTACCTTTTCAAAAAACAGATTTGATATTCGATGACAATTTTTAAAACGTGTTAAATTAGTGAGGAAACGAGGAAAATCACGCCGACATAATGTACATATCCCATATCCATAATATATTAAAATATTGAGGAGGACATTCTTATTTCTTTTAATATTTATTAATCAGAGAAATTACTATTAAGATATTACGAGGACATCCTATTATGCATCCGGACACTGACATTCACTTCAATATTGCATTATAATAATCAACAAGATTAAACAACAATATTAGTACCGGCACGATATCGAGTGAAACAGGGAGCGGCGCGGCGCGTCGCGTCTTTCCGGCCGGCTGCTCTATAATAAATACCTAAGCGCAAGAATCATGCGATGTTCCGTAGGTTTTATTCAATTCCTTTTTTATGACAAACTAGAAGATGAATTAATAATACATGGTTTAAAATTTATATCGAAAACTAATGGACTTGTACTTTATGTCAAAATTAGGTACCTGTGAATTGTAATTTTGCTTAAAAAATTATTTTTGTGAATTATAGAACAAGTGATTAAATTTAGGTTTGTTAAGTGTATTCCTTTTTTATTAAGTTTAACTGAAATATTATGTATATTTTATTAACAGCGCGCTAGATTAGAGTAGTGAGATACTACTAAAAGTTGAATGGTGATGAATGGAAACACTGCAGAACAAACCTTGGATATAGTAATTGAGAATTTAACGTGCAAGAACACTATCAAATAGTAATAATAAACAAATATTAAGATATTGAGATTTATAGCTCTTTACTTATTGTATTTGAATATAGAATATAAGTTGTGAATAGTAAAAAGCTTTTAAAGTCACACGTGGGTTTAATCATGTTATTGAAATAAAACGCTTGAGATAGCGTTTGTTTTTTCTATCGAGCCAGAGGATATTAAAGAAAGTCTTATTTAACATCATTATACTATTACTCGTAATACGTTTAGTAGAATCACGGTCACAGTGAAACTACACATTAATATATTAACGAAATAATAAGTTAATTATACAAGGAAATGTTGTCTACAATAGTAATCAGTTCGAAACATAGCTTGACAATATTTTTATATATCTAAAAACATTGAACTTGTATAGTTTTTATTTAATCAACACATAACATCAACATCGTAGTGTTTTATAAACTGAACCCAAAAATCAGTGACTCACGTTCGTAAAATGATATATTACGAAGCGAGTATTGCTCGGTATCAAGATAAAACGGCTGGAATTATTATCCTTAAAGGAATTTTCGATATGACACAGCCGCGTTCTGATAAAATGCTATGGCAACAGGTTATCGTCAATTGTTATTCTAGTGATAAATTTTGTATGATACATTAAAATGTTCATTAGATAAAGAAATCGTGACAATATAATATGTAAATATTTCGAAAAACAGTGGTTTTATAAATGCTGAATTATATTGAAATCATAGTCAAGCGCAAATTTTTCGCTAAGAATATATTTATATGCTACAATATAACATTAAAAAAAACTTTTTTTATTTTTTATAAACCTATGTAGGTACGACTAAAAATAGACTTACTGAACAACTCCAAGGAATTGAGTATTATTCACGATAAACGTACCTGAAACAAAAATTTAATGAATAAATTTACATTATATAAATTATATTCGAAACAACGTCCCGAATTATGTTCAATTGCTTTCGATTATCATCTTTCCAAAAGACGTTCCGTTCATAACAACAATGTAGGATTGTCTGAACCCTTTTGAGGTTAGCAGAGATACCTACAATAAGTCACGACTCTATAGTATGCTGTTTTGTTTTTTTTTTTTGTTCTGACTATTCTGTTTGAAGCCTCAGAAGGCTTTTACAGCTTCACCGGGTTTGGGGGCGAGCGCTGAAGGAACCCATCCGCTACAGCGTGGCAACAAGCGCAAAGGTACCAAAGTGGCCGAACCTCCGCTTGGACTGTTGCCATATATGCAAATATCGCGATGTGTATAATTTTGGTCAAAACAAACTAGCCCAAAAAAAGAAAACAAAAGGTAATGATTGTATGTTGATAGCTAGTGAATGCAGTGTCATTGTATCGCGCGAGCGGCTGCTGGCTCAAGAGGCACCATGCCGAAGAAACGAACCAAGATGCTGCAGGAGAGCAAGGTCTTAACGGGTAAACTCTTGTATTATTGCACTCAGTAACAATATATTAAGTAGTTGTGACGGTAGTAGCCTGTTATGTCGCCATTCTCAGACCACTTATGGTACTTTCACTATGATTTAGTAAAATGGAAAGAGTACTGAAATTATTACTATTTATATAATTCAATCTATATAAAAACTTTTTAAACTGATGTTAATTTTGGAAAGACAGAATCAATAAGCCATAGAATGTTAACGTGAACGTTACACAAACATACAGACATTATTAAATATAATGCATTGTCTTTTATATGGACTAATAATAATAATATTTTATAAGTAGTCCTAATATATTTTTAATTCGCACATTACGAAATTTGTATGCGTAGAGTACACACAATTTACAGCATTTTAGAATATTTTTTTTCTTGTATCTGTATTGTTATTTCCTGGTATTTAATAATATAAGGATATGGTAAAGCGTAATTATAATAAACCTATATCACTCCTGACAGTTCTGACACCTAAGCTGTCACCACGATTAGAATCCTCAGCGTAGTTTTTGTATGACGTTTGTCCAAAAAAACACAGACAGACATCATTAGCAAAAAAGGTTGCTGCGCGCATTAATAGCGGTAAGATAAAAAAAAGCAATTCGCATAATATATAAATGAAGTTTTGTACAAAAGCTGAGATAAAAAGTAATCCAAAATTAGTGAAAAGTAAAAGTTAAAAATTAACGCCTATAGACGTACATATAAATATTAAACACCTTTCAATCGTTTCACTATAAACAATCAATTATAATAACTGTTCGTAAAAACACTGACACACTAAATAACCACAATACTGCGATGTTATTTCTGCATTCATAAAGTTGACATAAGTAAGGCTTGTTAAGTTAATACGGTAGGGTTTTCAATGTCCCGTTCAGAGGTAAAATAATCGTTATAAAATATTAATTTATTTATGGGGTAAAAAGGCCCGTGTTGAATTAGTAGTTAACAAATTTTCGACTACCTGTAAGTGGGTTAATAATTTTATTAAGGTCGGTATATTTTTGATATCCTACTATTAGGTATAGATTTCATATTTATGTCAAGTGTGAAGGGTCGTGATCAATCTCAAGTCTAGTCTCAAGTTAAAGTAATTGTTAGTAAGTAGTTCTTAATTTTTGTAAACCTTATATTAAGTACATAGGTGAAATAATCGTTAATGTGATTAAGCCTAAAATAAAGAAAAAAAGTCTAGCCGCAAGACGTGGTATTATTTTAAATTGATGTATTTATACAACGAAAATAGTACATAAAGTTTTATTAAATTTATATGGTTTCAAGAGCGATCCTTTAGAACTTTTATCGAACACCTGTTTTAAACCTGGATTCAAATAAAATTAGTCTATTCAAAATTCATAAAAAAATTCTTCATTGTCATTTAAAACGATTTTCGGCTCTGTTCTGCTTAAGCCGTTGTTTCGCCCGAAGAAACGTTTAAAAATATTTATGTGTATAGGGCATAATTTTGTTTGAAAGTGAACATGAATATCGATTACTACAGATAGCTAGGGCGATATTATTATTAATTCTCTCAATACTTAGCGATATGAATGACGATATGAACGACCGTGTGATTTCCCAGAAACACTGATAAGTTTTATAAAGTCTACGATGGTACAATGCTTTCAATATGGAATATTTGCACTGACACAGTGATTTATCAGGAATGCAAGCAACACAAATATCCATTCCGAGAATACAGCTTGGCCGTTATCGGTCAGTTCTAACAAAAAAACAATTCGTATTATGTAGGTGGTCTTTTCTCAAGACCGTCTGAAGTCTATATAAATTTTCAGCTACGTTAGAATGTTTAAACTGGTTAAATTATAATAAAAATATAAAAGGATAGCAACAAGAAACAGTCAAGATATTTATTAATATCAAACAACTTTTTGTTTGCTAAACATAAGTCAATAGGTATAGCACAGTTGCATAACGAGTACATATCAAACTAGATTACATTCACCATACACTTGGTGAGTATCACGCCAGGATGACTCAATTTGAATCAAGGGTTTTCGAGAGAATCCTCTCGAAAGGTGTTGATCCGAATTGAATTACTCTGACGGAATATTCACCATTGCTAATTTAAGCAATGACTAAAAAATAGCTACAGCACAATACTCCAACAGCAGATTTATTAAGCGTAAAAGGAATATAATATATGTAATATCTATGAAAAAAAAACAGACAACATAGATCTATTACCACAGCGTATAAAATAGAGTTAATAACCCTCTATTAAATAAACCTATATTTTCATACGAAAAAACATGATAGCTCTTGTACTTATTTATGTATTAGTCCGGTATTATAGTCGGGGTCATTAATAATGTACAGTTTGAGGTTAACCGTGGAAAGGTCACGTTTAAACCGGACAAATCTCCATTAAAAGCGGGCGAGTTAAATGTCAGACAGTTGGCGTTCGTCGCACATAATGGACGGTTCATCCTAAAAAACATTTGAATTACAGTAATGCGATGTCGACGTAAACCTTTATTGTTTACCCTAAACACATTTCATATAAGATCTATCTAAACACACATCATACACGAGGTGTAACACCCATCATAGTAGCACGCGTAGGCGTGTCACGTTCTTGGTGCCACAGCCAGTGTATATCCAGTAATCAAGTGCGGTTGTAGGGATATGTATCAAATGTGTCGCGACCACCATGCACATAGTGATAAGCCCTGCATAATGGCTATCTTTTGATTTGTCGGGTTTCGGCAGCAGGCAGTGTATATCCAGCTGCCGAAAGGCCTACAGGCCGGCATTACAGCGAAGACCAGCGAAAAGATAACAAATCTCTCGGTGTACGCAGTTGTTTTTGGATTGCAGTCTGCTTTAATTACAGTGCCGCGAACGTCACGATGCCGTGTTATACTATAAATAAATCTAAATGATTAAACATCAGAGTAAATTAGTAATTACAAGCAACCCGCCCCGGCATCATACGGGAAAGTACAGTAATAAATATCTATTGGTTTACGCGGCGCACGCCAGTAAAGCTCCCAGTCGACATGATTTTTTCTGACATCTTTAACAATCAACGTCATATTTCAGCCAATTTACACAAAACTTTAGTGAATTATACAGCTAAACCTTCCTCGTGAATCACTCCATCCATGAATAAAAACCGTATGAAAATCCGTTGAGTTGTTTTTGAGTTTATCGCGTTCAGACAGACAGACGACGCGGCGGGGAGACTTGGTTTTAAAATATTTAATAATATTATTATTAATAATTATATTACGGTTGCTTAAGTAGGCATGTTGAAAAATATAAAACAGATAAAATCAGTTTAGAAATTTAAGAATATTCATAGAGCCTTGTTTCTGAGGACATAGATTATTTCACACTTTATAGCCACAAATTTACCGTCACAGTTCGTCAAAATTATCACACAATAATTATTTATAGAAATAATATCAGTAAACAACGGTTATAAACAAAGGAAATCTCTAAATATACTGTAATAAAAGCTTCTTATTGCTTCAATGTACGTAATGTGAAGTAAAAAAATGTAACTAGGTAACTATAACTTTATTATGGAAAAAACAAGATCGTTTAAATAATCGTAAGCTGGCTGAACGGAACACGACACTGACGATGAGACGGAGGTGATTGGTGGAACGCTAGTATTATTTAAGTAATTTAGTAAATTTTAAACCAACAGAAACAACTAACAGATCTTAATAATTTTGATAACAATAAAAGGTATACTATATTTCGTAAGCCATATACAATAATATAATGTAGGACTTTTCAATGTCTCACTTGGATGCTTAAAAAAGGCGCCACACTAGTCCGATGACGTAAGCATGCTTTCTAGGCATACGCCTATACGCTGTCAAAACCATTAAGTATAGGATAATAGACACACAATACGAATAGGTGATAAAGAAATCGTCTTGGACAATATACTAGACATTCGAGTAGACTAGAAAAATCTAAATAAAAGTTCGTTGCATCATATATAACGAACTATATATATAACTAGCTTTAATATTAGGTCCTTACATATGAAATATATTGATCTGGCCTTGATCTCAAATATCTGGCAGTTGGTTAGGAATTCCAAACTCAAAGTTATTTCAAATTTAGGCTTGTGTATCGAACTTAGTTATTGTTTCGCACCATGTGATTTTTCTTTAACATTCTTTCTTTACACAAAATGGAAAACTTAAAATAACGCGTTATTTACGAATAAGAGTTCTACCGTGGCATCAGAGTTGCAGAAACAGCTGGAAGGATTAATGATGTGTATGGGGGACAACTACTGTAAAAGAAAGCACAGTACGTTTTTGGTTCCAACGTTTTTGTTTTGTAAATTTTGACCTACGAAGCAAACCCCGTGGACGGCCGGAGACCCTAGTTGATAATAAAGAATTAAAGGTGATCGTGGAAGCGGATCCAACGCAAACCACGTCAGAGTTTAAGCCATGATGGCTCTAGGGTAGCGTGTACTACTTTGCGTCGATTGACGTGAGTTCGAATCCCTGCAATGAGCCTGAGCTTTCGGTGAAGGAAAACATCGTGAAGAAACCATAGCATAGTAGTATGGCTTTTTCTGATGGCCGCCCGGCTAGCTACACTCTCAAGTTAAAATCTGTAACCAAGCACCAACAGGTGTGTTCCGGCAGCTGCACTTGTGAGCCAGTCTTCCACTAGGTTTACCGTGTTATCATCTTGGGCCACATCGTCACTTAACGTCAGGTGAGATTGTGGCCACTACGCCAAATCTATAATCATAAAAAAAGTTTGCGACAGGTTTCGGTGTGAATGATAAAACAATTTTAATTCACTTGAAATTGGAAAAGTAAGAAAGGTCGAGAAATGGTTACCGTATAAATGGACTGAAACAGAATCACAAACACGCACTGAGTGCTGCGTTACATTACTCAACCGTCACAATAACAAGAGAATTTTGAATCGTATTGATACTTACGACAAAAAATGGATCCTTTACGACAATCGGAAACGCTCATCACAGTGGTTGAACCCATGAGAACCGGTCAAATCCTATCCCAAGCGAAAGTTGACTCAGAAAAAGGTACTGGTAAGTGTTTGGTGGACTAGTGCTGGTGTCATAGACTACAGCTTCCTAAGATCTGGAATGACGATAACAGCAGATCTGTATTGAAAACAATTGAAAAGCATGATGGAAAAGCTAGCCGTTAAACAACCGAAACTGCTCAATTTCTCTAGCTCACTGCTGCTTCAGGACAACGCTAGACCCCATACTTGACGCCAGACGGTCGCTAAATTAGAGGAACTGCGGTTGGAATGTCTCCGAGATCCACCATACGCCCCGGACCTTGCTCCAACAGATTACCACTTTTTTCGGAATTTGGACAATTTCTTGCAAGGAAAAAAAATTTATTCCGATAAGGCTGTTCAAACCGCCTTCAAAGATTTTATTGATTCTCGCTCCCACAATTTTTCAGCAATGGAATAATGATTACCTACATAATGGCGAAAGTGCATAGGTAATAATGGTACTCACTTCGATTATTAAATGTATAATATGTAATAATATTTTGTTATATAAATATGCATTTACATTCAAACATAGATGAGAATGTAATCGAATTAAAACGAACGACACTGGAAATTTCATTCACTTGTCTATAAAGATCAAATGGGTAATAAATTAAACTACTTAGCGCTTTCCCCGCACTACTGAATAAAACACTACAGGCCAGTTTTCAATGAATGTATATTTATGACTATAAAGATTTTGTAGTACATTCTGTAATTTTAGTGCTATTTTATTGATGCACTTTGACTATTGTGTAAAAAGTGTATAAGACATAATAAGACAAACGTGAATTTCGTGTTGCCTCAAAATCCCCATAAAAAGTTTAAACCAAGTTTACCCTCAACTTAACTAACATGGCCGTGTTTCGCGTTGTCCTTTAACGTGTAATATTATTTTCATGTAAATAAAACATTAGACAATGTAAATACATAAGCTAATTGAAAAAAAAAAGTAAAAATATTATGTGACCATTAAAAATCATAACATTGTGTATTGGAATTGATTCGTAGACTGATTTAATTAGACATACGGGTGACATCTTAAATCGAGGATATAAATTAGATGAGAAGTAAATAAATAAGTCTCAGGAGAGTGACTTTTTTAGTGATAGTCTGAAGAAACTCAAGAGAATTTGCAGAAATAATAATGGCTAGTTCAAATTACAATTAAAATTAGCAAATAAGTATTTGTATATACATATATGTCTTAGCTATGTAGCAGTTGTTAATATTGTATGTTTGTGTAAGAAATAAATAAATAAAATATAAACACCTTAAGGCGTATATATGTACGTTGATGTTAGCATAACAGTTATCTTGACCTAGTCGGTAACTAAGCGTTCGTGGTTGAAACGGTCTGAAAGTGGTTGGTTGGTTGGTGCAAGGCGTGTAACTAAAACAGTTACAACAAGCTCGCTGATACCGTCCATTTGCATATCTCAGTTATTGACTAGTCTAGACTTTGTTGGAATTAGTGTTCAACGAACTGAGACAAGTCTGATTTACGAGACAGTTAAATTGCTTTCAAGATGTTATAGCGGTTTTGTTGGAAAAACTAATGATTACCTGATGATATTTACAATGTTGTCTCTATTAATTAGTTTTTCATAGATTTTTAATATCTTTACAATTCATGACTAAAAACTACGGAATGTTGCTGTTCATTTACTAGTAATTAATGGTCAATTATAAATCTATAAACACGTGGCTTACTGTTTATATCTTTACGTTAACAATTTAAATAATAAACTTAAGCATGACACTAAATAAATGATTATTTAATGAAATAAAATAATACATTTTTATTAGTTATGTATAGATTTATTTACATATTCCACGTGTCAAATTGTATTACTAACGCAAATAAAATTTACACGTGAAAAAAACTTTTTTTAATTTATTACTGATATATTGATAATTAAACGTATATCAAAATGTATATATGTTTTGAAGTTGTGTATTAGAAACAGTCCTGCTTTTTGATATTTTGATTCAGTGTTCATGATATTTCGGTAAAAACAAAGGAGATCACCAAAAAGGTCCGTTTATGGTACAATAAATGGATTTCTTTATAATACTGGACAAAATGTAAACTATATTAATACATAATATTATGTGACCAAGTATGACCCACCTCATTTTTTGCGGAAAAAAAACCTTAAAAAAAGAAATATCTTTTACAGTGACAGATTGTCGTGAATGTTTAGGTTAGGGAATGACATTTCACAATACGTTTGTTTATATATAAATTGTACCACTTGAGGGTGCTTATCAATGATTTTTAAGTTTAATTAAAAAGTCATTTAATTTACTCTCACATGCTGATTTTATTTAGTTGTGACGATATGCCCAATGTTACATAAAGGAAACCGCCAGCTTTTGGGGGAGGCTCTTTAATGTTCTGATCATCGATACATCTTAGAAATATTAGAAAAACATGTGGTTCTATTGGAGATGACTTCGATTCAATGTATGATAATGCACGGCCACACGTGGCGGGAATAGTTAGTCGGTATTTAGAGAAGGTCGGGATTCAAGTCATTCAATGGTCAGCAAGGAGTCCGAGCGCTTTTGGGACCAACTAAAAGAGCCCGAAATACAGCTCCCATTAATATTGAGAACTTAGAAACCGCTCTCAAATAAGAATGGGAAAGGATTCCACAAGAAAGAATCAAAACACTGAAAAGATCGATGAAACGGCGAATGTAGGCAGTCTATAAAGCAAAAAGAGGAAACACCCAATATTGGACTCACTAATTCAAATGTCAAACACTAAAAGTAAAAAAAAAATATTACAATTTCATAATTAACCGTCAATAATAGTTTTTTTTTTAATTTTTGGTAATGAGGTGCTTTCCTTTTTAACTCCTAAACTCATTGGTTTTCTCATTAAATTGTTTACCCGTAAACAGATTTAAGAACCTTATGTTCATGTTTAAACACTTTCTTTAGTTTTGAAACTAAAAAGCTGTGTTTACTGATAATAAGCAGGTGGTTCGACTTTTTTTAGTACCAGTGTATTTAAACGCGAATACGCTATAATATAATAAATTTATCTATCTAAAATCAGATATATTGAGTGTTTATTTATACTCAGAATTCTACTCCCTTAAATGTCTTCTCTACATATCTATATCTCAATTTGGATAATTAATGGCAGAGTTATATGTATGGATAATTAATGGTGTATGTTTATGTCGTACTAGAATACCACTTTAAAATTGATTGATTGAGTTGATTACTAGTGTTTCGCTTCCGATAGAAGCAAACTATCGGGATATAGTTATACTATTTTCAAAGTTAATGTGGCACCACCATCTATAATCATATTATGATATAACTCATTTAATAACAGATCGGGTTTCGATGAAAGGTTAGCCTACAAAAATGTAACACATTTCAATGAAACCTAATATAAAATGTTAATGATAAACAAAACTAATTATCCACAATATTTTGCAGTCGGGGAAATACGCGTCCATAATTAACTAGCCTACACACATCTATATATATATATATAACAAAATAATATCATAAACAGTTTATATTGTTATATCCGTGGGTAGTGAAAATGCCGTTATATTTTACGTAAATAATTTAATCCTACTCAGTGAAACAAAATTCAAACAAACGTTATTTGTTTTTACTTCATTGTCCAAAACATACATGTCCTGGCTCGGAACACAGCTCGCTTATGTATCAAAATAAAAGGAGGATCAAAATCACTAGAATGCCTGCAACTTTACGTAATTGTTTAGAAGGGGAAGTGTTCTATTTTTAAACTATTGTTTGTTGTATTACGCAATCGAAGCGATAACTTTTGAATGTGTAAGTGAACACTATTGTGTTTTTAGTACCTACGAATAGATACTAGATGTTTCGAGTAGGTACATTCTAAACGACTTCAGATATTTCAAGAATAGTGTTTTCCTTTTTTACCCTGATCGCAACAATATGTAATTATGCGTTTATCTTAAAAGTTGATGTTAATAGAGTCTTGATTGTAATAATTTGGGAATCCTATTTTGATTGATAGTTTTAGAATATTCTTCAGAAAGCTAATGTAACAACGTATTAAAATATTTAATATATTAAAAATTATACCGACATACTGTAATATTTAATTTATATTTGTCATAAATGTGAAACGTTACAAAAATGATAAATACCTATAATTCGAGCTGTGCATTAAACAAAATATCAAACAATAAGTTAAATATAGACGGAATTGATGTAATATAGGCACGGTATACTACTTATATATAAGTATATGCACACAATTTTATACTTTTACTTTAAAAACGGGCCCCATTTATATCAAGGAAAATAGTAAACTAAAGCAAAAAAAAAATGTAAAAAAAAAACTTACATTAAAATGATTGAAGAAACATTAAGATCACATCTAGATGATCTGGAGATCCTTTACAATTGAATATTTATGCTTGATAAGTAATTTTAAAACAATTTATAACTTAGCTATTCATGCATTTATGCATTCTTGATATATTTGACAGGATATGTCCCTGGACCTTGACTGATGAAAATATACAATTTATTTGAGAACGCTTGCCATGGACGCTTATCTAAAGAAATGCTTGATTGGAGAACGACTAAAATGCGAACGACTCTGAATTTTAGACAATAAAATGCTTTACTGTCCAGCAAGCAACATCAAGCATAGCTTGTCAAGAATCCCGTAACCCCTACTTATTGCTAGTAAACAAAGGGTAAATTTCACTTATATGATGAATCACTGTTGTAAAGACTAAATGGGTTTAATCAGAAATGATGTCATTTGCCGGCGCCGGACAGTTCGTAATCAAAATACAGTTTTATCAAAGCTCATGTTTTTTTTTTCTCAAATTCTTAGAACCCATTACCGGTAGCGTCGCGCGGCGTCCGATGTCGACACAGTTTTCTAACAATAGTTTTCCTGTATAAATATAGGCATGCAGATATAATATTATTACATGTAATGTATATTTACGTACTAACAGCTTATTAACGTGAAACATGTTACGATATTAAATTAAAATTACTTTCTAAAATATTATCGCTTACTTAGTCATTTGAAGTCAAGCATAACAATGTATAAATTATATTCCTTCACGGGCATCAATCAGACTTGTGTAATGCGTGAGTGTAAGATGTGCACATGATTTTTTGGTTGGTTTCTATGACGTATATATAGATCTTAAAATTATATTTATTAGTATAATAATATGACAATTATAAGAGTGAAATTAGAAATATTAAAAAAAGTACATTCTGCGTAGCTTGTCGCTTTCATTCTTGAGCGGAACGCAATTGATGTGTGGGCATAATATGCCATCGCCTACGTCATCACAGTCGTGTATATTATGACGCATATATTTCGGAATCGGAAGCTAAGCCTACATTCATAGCGTCCCACGCACGCCCAGCCCCAATTTAGATACAACACGTGAGTGGCAGGGAATGGGATTAGGAGACGCTTGATAACGTACGGCCGTCGACTGACCATCTATCTCAAACGTTTACTAAACTAGGTAATCGTGTGCGAATCGCGTCTTGCTAAAATCACTAAACATTTTCTCGAAATAAACTTAGTAGGTAGGTAGGCATTTGTTTTCGTTATCAATCTGGTTCCATTTGTAGATCGGTTGCCCGTGGCCACACACCCACGCGTTTCTAAATACAGGTAAAGTTATGTATTGGCGAGCACAGATTAAATGTTCATATACTAATTGGAAAGTTGACCCTTGCGAACTTAAATTTAGTTCAACTTAAACGATTTTTAATTACGTTGTAAACAGACAGAAAACCTTCAAGGTAATACTAAAACATTTATCGAAATGTTAATTTTAAACAAGTAAAATCACTAGTTAGTAGTTATTGACCTATATAAATATTAAAAAAACTCATAATTAAAGCAATGATGGTAGCGTGTACGACTTCGCGCCGATTGACGTGAGTTCGAATCCCTGTAATGAGTCTGATCTTCGGGGAAGGAAAACATCGTGAGGAAACCATAACATGATGGTTGGGCTTATACTAATACCCGCCTGGCCAGCTACCACCCTCAATTTGAAAATCTGTCGCCAAGCACCAACAGGTGCACTTGAGAGCCAGTCTTCAACTAGGTTAGTGTGTTATCATCTTCACAAAAAATGGGTCCCTTAAGATCATATGAAATTGTGGCCACAATGTTAAACCTATAACGATACGGGTGGTGATAAAAAATAAAGCAGATGGCCGCCCCGCAAACCCAAAGCAAAAAAATCTAATTTAATGATTCATTGCTCTATTTTAATTTGCTGTATAGTCTTGCCTGTGGAGTTAATGTCTGCGAAGAAGTAAAAATATTCTTGCATGCTTCAAAGTTAAAAGCAATCTAGCTGAATACATCGACGAGTTTCATAGACAGAGAACTAGTGGCGAATCGAGAACAATCCCGCTCCGAGCGGCCGACCACCCAACGTGGACAATGTATAGGACGCGGTGCGGTGCACGTACAGACAATGACAAAACTCCTTCATTAGCATGAACTGTAATGTACATACATTCATTTACTATGTAGAATAACGTTATATAACTGTTTAAACATTATGTTAACGTTAAAATACCATTAACATTAAACAGTGCTTAATTAATAACCGTGTAAGCAATATGAGCGCGCTGAAGTTTGTTTTCAGAATATAAAAGCGAAACTATATCACTTATTCGTTTTCAGAGAGTTAACTGTTACAATGTTTTGTTGTGCACTGCTTAAACAACATAAAAAACGAACTTAGCTCGAAATGCCGTTTTAATTACCTACTTTGAACGGTAAAAAGAATGCCGAATCGGATGAATTAAAGTAAAAATACGTTGCTATCACTACAGAAAAAAAAAATATCTTTCACCGAGCTGTCGAGAAGCATTAAGGAAAATACGTAGTATAAACTATACAAGAGATCATTATTGACCACTTAGGTCAGCGGCAAACATTCTCAAAAGGCCAACGCCCTACCGTACATTTTCTGCACCTGCGATCGAATATAGCTTTAATAAGAAAGCAGCACAAGTCTTAAATCAGCTCAGCGCGGTAAGAGATAGTTGGATCGAGCATCCTTTACAGTACGCTTCAATGCAGTTCCAGGAATGCATCGGTCTCTTTTGCGATATTTTTGTGTTACGGCGAACCAAAATAAAGATAATTCTTTCGCGATCATAATTCCATTTAAAATAACGAAAAGTAATTGAACATGTAACAGTTTTTTTACCTGGAGACAGTCATGAGTCGACCGACATGAATATCCGGCGTCTTCCACTTGGTAGAAAACGGCAACAACCAAAAGGTTATTCCACTTGTTTTTGTGTTACAAAGGGCTCAAAAGAAAAACACAATGACTGCGCAATATGTCATATAATATGATTCACTGTTTATAGTTTGTTTATGTCTGTACGTTTTTCTCATCACATTTCCTTGTGCTTTTCAGAAATAACTGTCAGAAAGTATTTACGTTGTATTCTAAATTATAATTCGTCCTAAATAGTCACATTAACGGTGAAACGGCCCGCATAATCCGAAACGGTTTCAAAATACGTATCAATATTTCAATATGTATAGTGTATAGTATATAGTGTTGTTCCGAACAAACATTCTTTAATTTGCTTGGGATTGTGGCTCCACACACGTGGTTTACACAATTATTATCTATTTATTACGATTAATTTCACTTATAAATGTATTCACATTTACAATTATGTTATTAACAAATAACTCAAAATAATTCATTAAATGAAAAATAATAATAATATAATTTTGCATGTAACCCTCACGTGCGAACGTTTCAAATAAAACTTATTTGACCTTGTAGCAGACATATAACGATAATATTAAAAAAATAATAAGTTGAGAGGTATTTTATTCATAATATAATTTGCTGTCATATTGACACCAAATATTAGGTCTTTACCTATGAAATTGCCGTTTTGTATGAAAAAATTTAAACGATGTTTTTTCATGTATTTTTTATTTGTATTAATCGAAGTAATCACCCATGCAATCAATGCATCTTTGCCAGCGCAGTGGCAGTTTATTGATGCCCTTCTTAAAGAATTCAGCTGGACGGGAGGCAATAAATTCTTCAAAGGCATTTTTCTACTGCCTCTCGGGTATTGAATTTTTTTCCCGCCAAGGAGTTATCCAACTTCTGGAAAAAGTAGTAGTCTGTAGGCGCAAGGTCTGGTGAGTAGGGCGGATGACGGCGAATTTCCAACCCCAGTTCTTGCAACTTGGAGACCGTCTGTTGTGCAGTATGAGGTCGCGCGTTGTCGTGCAGGAGCAGCGGAGACGAGCGATTAACCAATGCTGGTTGGAGATGTGCCAGCTTCTCCATCATTGTGTTCAGTTCTTCACTGTACACATCTGCAGTAATGCTCACCCCGTTTGTTAAGAAGCTGTGATGAATCACACCGGCGCTAGACCACCAAACAGTGACCATCACTTTTCTAGGGGTAAGTTTTCGTTTAGGGCATGCAGGTGCTGAACCAGGATCTAACCAACTTACTGAGCGCTTGCGGTTATCAAACAGAATCCATTTTTCATCGCAGGTAACAATGCGGTTCAAAATTCCTTCATTTGTGTGTCTGTTGAGCAGTGCAAGGCACGTCTCGACGCGTACTTCGCGCTGGCGATCGTTGAGTTCGTTGGGCACCCATTTGTCAAGCTTTTTTACCTTGCCAATTTGACGCAAATGGACCAATATTGATTTGACGCTAACGTCGAAAGCTGCTGCTAATTCAGCCGTAGACTGTGTATCATCAGCTTCCACGATCGCCTTTAATTCGTCATTGTCGACCAAAATGTTCGGACTACCGCGAGGTTCATTTTTCAGGTCGAAATTCCCAGAACGGAAGCGAGCAAACCAATACCAGGTGGTGCGTTGGTTTGTAGTGTTAGCTTCGTAAACGTCGTTGATGTTGCGTGCCGCTTGTGCCGCGTTACTGCCACGACGGTACTCATATTCCATAAATACTCGAATTTTTAACGTATCCATGATGACAAAAAAGATTGAAATGCGATGAAAATGTAACACTAATCAATAAAGAAATGACTACTTTTGAAAAAATAATTACATGTTTTTAAAATAAAATTAATTTGAAATTAGAATTCTTAGCCAAACAAAAATTATTTTGATTTGAAATGGCCAGTACTGCAGAACGGCAATTTCATAGACCTATTATTACAAGTTAACATCATGTCTTCAAAAAAAAAAAAAGAAATACATTATATATTAAATTTGTATTTTTTTTCTAATTGGTATTAAATAAATAAATCGTCTTTCAATACTTTTCCATTACCACACGCGATAAACAGGTCCTACCTATTGACGTGTAAAATTTTAGTGAAGTTTGATTGAAAGCCTTGTCGCGAACATGAAGAAAACCCCACGAAAGATTTTAACAGCTCGAATTTTACTTTTGAATGTGTTTTGGAAAGTTCCGCATTTACCCTTCCACTTAAATGTGCTTACAAAACGAAGCTACTTAAGAACACAATGAAGGTAAAACAAGTAGACAAAAACATTTAGAAACGTAGGTATACAAGAATTAATATCATGTTTATTTATAATTTTTTAGGGCACCTTATTTTGTTTTGTTAACATCGGTTACTCAGATTTCCGAATATATTACATGTTACTTTGTACGAATGATTTGTAATATAATTAATTTATTTAAAATTGTAAAATATGTATATATTAATTTATAAAACATTTGTGTATCACAGAACAAGTTGACAAAGTCAATATAAAAGGTTTAATAATTTTAAAAAAGTACAATATAGTAAAGCAATAACTAACAAAAAGTTTAATTTACTAAACTGTACTGAGTAGTTAGTTATTGAGTTTATACAAACGAAGATATTTATTTATGCAAGATTCTACGTATAGGAGAAAATTTATACAAATAAATTAATAAAATAAATTATACAAATCATAGTACCTACCATAATAAAAAAAATTTGTGTGGTTTCATGAACCTTTCGGTTTGTAGGCATTTACCTAAAAATTTTTGGAAAATTATTTGATTTAGTGTATTAAAGTTACGTTTTTAATCTTAACTAAATTATTGAAAATGGCAATGATAATGGGAAATCAATAGTAGACAAAATATGGGTGAAAAAATTCAAAGTCATTATCTCTTAAACGCTGATTATGTGGGACGATTCGCTCTAATTCTATTCCTTTATCCTTACGATATCAAACTGGCGCCTGGAGGGCGGTTCAAACAGAATATGTTAATAGCCATGATATGTAGTCAGTAATATAATACATATTACCGATACCGAGACGATATGTACATATAGGCAGTTCGCAGTGAAAGTAAACACATCAGTACCAATCTCTAGCAATACTATCTGACATTGTTTAAATACGAACAAGTTATATATAAATTTGTTTCTAAGGCCCGAGAGCATTGTGCTCGGTTTAGCATTCTAAGGGAAACGCCCGGCCATAAAGTTGTCTCTATCGCGCATGGAAAATAGTGGCACGTGGCGTTGTTCGTTATAAAAGCGCGTTTGCTAATGATCAAAGTTTTAAGCAGTATAAAGGTAAAAGAAGTGAGGATCGCCCAACGTGACGGCATCATATATAACATTTCATTATTTTCAAGTTAGCTTATTATAAAAAGTAATCCCACAGAAACATTTTCGACATCCTGTGTGACATTCTACTGAAGTAGAAAGTAATAAATGTGTACGGTATGCATTGTCATAAATTATTATATAACGCACTGTAAACAATGAACATGTACTAAAGAAAGCATTGCAACTACCTGAACATAAAAGAGGTAGAGGACGATCTTCGGCCACGTGGTGGTCTAGCATGACGAAACTCCTATTGGAGGAAGAACTGCCCGACCAGACAGCACAGAATAGATTGTCCTGGTGCCAGAGAATTAGGAGATCCGAACCTACTTAAAGCGGGATAGAGCTAAGAAGAAGAGTTGCACTATTTATAAATGTGAGAGTTTTAGAATATAGCACACAAAAGTTACATATGCCCAAAAATACCATGTCTAAAATACATAATCACCCTACCTAATACCATTAGCATTAAACGTACGATAACATTTAAGAATGTAATCCAGACTGTTCAAATTTACACATAATACATAAACAAATATTTAATTCTAAAGTTGAAACAATTCCAAGATGGTATGGATGGCAGCTGATAGAGGTGAATGGGAAAGTAATATAATATGTTGTGCCTGCTTAGGTGGGATAAGGGTATGAAAAACAAAAGGATTCAGAGATATAAGACAATTATATACCAAATTCGAATGTAAGACTTGTACCATAGCTAGTACAATACCATTTATTTAGATCCACGTGTACATTTTGATAAATATCTAGATATGATATCCAAATGATTGTTTATTATATGATAAATGTTGTACAAAGGGCTGGCGTAATAATAAAGTCGCCTTGAAACTAATTTTACGTGTAAAAAGGAAGTAGTGATTACCAAGACGATACAAAAGTTATTGAGATGTAGGACGATGATACCGAAGCACGTTCATTACTAACTACTTAAATATTTTTTTAGGGTTCCGAAATCAACAAGGAACTCTTATAGTTTCGCTATATTCGTCTGTCTGGTGGTCCATGGTGTGGGGTGTACCGATGGATATGTCGTCCAAAATAATTGCGGGTGCGTAAAAACCATTTTTCGATTCAGAGATCCGTTTGCGAAATATGAAATAAAGTGTACTTGGATAAGTAATTTCGTACAAATTACATTGAAAATTACTTAAAGCCCCCTCTCTAAGTCTGCATATTGTGACAAGCAACTACGGACCCCAACACTTACCAATTTTTTAAGGTTCGTGAGACATTAGATGTCGTTTCAACAATATGGTTTCGAGTACTAATTTGCCTCTAGTAAGCACCAAAATAGGCTAACATTGATCCATATACCGCAGGCTTTCTTTCTGTAATACGTCTTAAGCGCTCGCTCCCAAGCCCGGTGAAGCTGTAAAAGCCGCAAAGGCTCCAGGGCCCCTAAGGAGAGACCAGTCAGTTCGAAAAAAAATATCCGTAATACTCCAAGCCCGGTGCAGCTGTAAAAGCTTTCTGAGGCTTCTAAGGCTAACAAACAGTATAGTCAGATCGAAAAAATAATTATTTTGTAATAGGTACATTTTAACAGTGATTTATATTTGTTCCTCTTGCCTCAACTTTTGTTTTCTTTTCTGAGTTACGTACTTGCTCTAGTATCGTTTACGATGCGTTCACATAAATTATACCAATTAGGAATATTTGAACTAACTCAGTTCTGTGATGTTTATAAATTAAAAAAAAATAAGCGTGAACTTTTTTGATGAGAAAACATCGTGATAAATCATACATGGTAGTAGGGAATTTACTAATAATCGTCTAGTTAGATAGGTACCTCGTCAGTTTGTAAATATGTTACATTCTAAAGTGTTCCCCGGCAAGCGCATTTGAAAGCCAGTTGTTATATTGCCAGCTTTAGTATGTATTATTATCTTCTTCCGCAATGTCGTTACTTAACACCAGCTAAGATTACGGTAATATGCAAGACAGGGGCGTATAAAGAAATACGTTTGAAAAAAAATTTGGTTAACATTTTGTAGGTGAATTAAAGTATTTTCAATCGTGTTTGGCTTTTATATTGCTAAAACCATTAATTTTAACAAATTTGAACTAAGTAAGTAAAATATTAAATGTAGAAACTCAATTCAATGAAATTTTCACCAAGTAAATTAATGTTTAAAATACGGGCCAAATGCTAGTCGGACTCCCGAGGGTTCCGTACAACATTCACCGAAATAATTAGGTAACATTATTGAAATTCATAAATTATGAAAGCACCGAACATTGTTCTAATGAAAAGATAAACTGTATTGAGGAACAAACTTTGCTGTTGGAAAACTGTTGTCCCTGTACATCGAAATAGGTCGCGGTGAGTTTACCAACAGCAAATAAATTAATAATCACAGAAAAAAAAAAATTGTAACTACAAAACGGTTTTCGGATTTTTCCCTTTACTGTGCTATAAAAAATAACATCTTGCCAAATTTCATGATTCTAGGTGAACCGGAAGTACGCCATAGGTTTTGATTCCTTGCGGGTGTCAAACTATACGGCATAAACGGCTGTATGTTTTGATTGCGTTGACTTAGAGGTTTGACAGACTGTGTATTCGATATTTTCAACTTGATGACTCCACGTGTTCCTGAGAAAAATGGTCTAGACAGACAGACAGATAAGACGGACAACGAAGTGATCCAACAAGGGTTCCTTTTAATGTACGGAAACCTAAAAATATTAATTACATAAATAATACTACTTATTTTGTAGGTACTTTTTTATTTTGTAGGCTATTTTGATAATTAAAAGGCAATAATATAAAAGTTTGTTGAAGAACTCTTAACATTTTAATTGAGAGCAAAAAAATTCCGAATTTTTATTATGACATATATTCTACCGCTATTTTCACGTGTGAGTTAAATATAAAGTCGATATTCTCGAACATCCTAATTGCAAACTCGTTAACACAATAAAATAAAATAAAAACATACTGGTTCGGTTGAAGGGTTTTTTGGATTATTTCTTAATTTCCTAACTAGGCATACACTATACCTCAACCAGGCACATTAACCTACTTACTCGGTACCGACAGGACTGGACTGGACCAAATTGAAAATGACGAATGCTTTCCTTTTACATTTCAAAAAAGCAACAGATCAATATTTTCTTCTTTATTTATACGACACTTAACAGGAGGTCGGGACTTACATAAACATAATTAATTAATTATTACATTATTTCCGCGTTATTTTATTATCAAAATTAAAAGCAATAAAGCCATACCAAACGTAGCTTTCTATTAGTGGAAGAATTTGTAGAATCGGATCTTAGATCGAATTATCTCTTACAAGCATACTAGAAGTATGTCACTTTTTCTTTTTTATAATAGTAGAATAGATTTATTGTGATCACAATAGGTTTCAACATTATTATATGCCCAAAAAAGAAGTAACATTTTATATAAAGGGGCGTAATCTATAGATATTATAAAATTCAACGCCTCTCTATCTGTCTGTCCGTTTATGTTCTTTTCACGCGAAAACCACTTATCCGATTTACATGTTTTTATTTTATTTTATTTCATAGCTATATTATCATGCCAGGTTATAGGATATATTTTATTACATGAAGTAACATACGAAACAAGCATTGACGATAAGAGTTAATCAATTCGGAAAAAAGACGCTTTTAGTGCGGCTAAATGGCTTACGCTGAGTAAACCATAAGCGATATATCAAATTAATGTTCTAAATAAATGTAGATCTTAAATAGACCTACAAAAAAGCGATAGCATATATCATCTAAGGATCACTCACAACAAGCATTTTTGTCTTTAGCCTTTTGAGCGGGGGCAGCATGATTCGCCCGTGCGCTCGTCCGACGGCATACTGTAGTCCACTCGAGTGGAGCCGTGTGTACAGGCTAGTTAGTTTTATAAATGATAATTCCAAATCCTCGTATACCGAATTATGAGTTTTATTTACGTTTTAGTGTATCGTGACATTAAGCATAATAAGTATACAGTGTAAAATACCTGTTATTTTTTTTTTACAAAAAAGCTGTTTACCTTTTATGAAAATCTGTGTTGTTCATTTATTTGCTCCAGATACGCGTACGTGCAACTAACAGTAAAAACCGCAGTTATTTGAAAAATGTAGAAGAACTTAGATATAACATTTTATTATTTTATGTTTCTTTTCTTAAGGTTGTTCTTTGATATCTATCAGATAAGCGGAGGTCATGTAATTAATATTGATCATAACGTATATAGATAAAAATGTCTTTTTGAATTTAAAATTAATTCACATAGCTTTTCAATGCGTAGCACCGAAAAGGTAGCTGGGTGGTATTTGAAGGGGACTTTCAATGGTGTTTTAATTGGAATTTGTACGAACTTACTTCTCCAATTACATTTATTAACTTGGTCGACTACATCTTAACTTGTAAAACTAGTAAAGCTAGCTACTTAGCTGTGATAGTTTTCCTTTTAACTTCGTTATATATACACCTGCAGTAAAGATTTATTTACAATTTTTCTTAAGGATTTTATTTAACCACTTTGTCGTCGCGATGAATATGTATACCCATACCAAGTTACAGATTTCTAGTACTAAGAATCTCTGAGCTAAGACGCGGACAGACAGAGGGACATGGCGAAACTAAAAGGGTTTCTTGTTGACTTCAGAACCCAAAAAAAATGTTATATTTATAAATGAATTGATATCGATGCGTATACTGTCTGAACACTGATTACACGTTCATACGTTCAGGGAGCGAAACCGTAAGCGAATGCCACAAACGGACAACATGAATATTTTACTTATTTTGCATACTAACATAACAAGCAACGGTCCTCGCGGCAGCGCGGCGCGGCGCGGCAGGTTGCGTCACCGACGAGTGTTGCGCAATCGACTCACGCGCATCGACACCGCCATTCATCCGGCCCCGCTGCATGGTAACAGACTTGATTCGCAACATCTAGAACTATGCTTCCGACTGCCTCATTAATCTATTTTGTTACTTCGGTCTGACATTTAGACCAAGCGAATGAATTTATTGCTGCGATTTCAATAATAATGAGGCGGCGGTTTTTTATTTGTCTGTTAAAGTTAAAGAAACTGGAAGAATAACCACTGGCAAAAATCATCAAGTGAAATGTGGATATGGAATCGGGTCAAGATTGCATTATCTTCTTGGTCGTTCTATAGTGAGAAACATCTCACGTTTGGTTAACTCGCTAACTGTCCTGAAGTATCCTAAAACAAAGATAACAAGTAACGGCTATTTGTAATTGTAAAATCTCACCAGCCCAAATACTTGTATAATGCACATGATGTGAATAGGTCAGTAGCGGGAATTCTGAACTCATACTAACCTAAGTGTTCCTAGACATAGGAACTCTACTTTTCGAGGCACTTTCCGATATCAAGTTACTAAATGTTCAACAGACCCCGAACTATCCAAAATGCTATGCCACTTTTCTTATTCAGCTTTAACATTACATTTATTATCACAAATAATATATTAATATTTATTACTAGCGGTGCGCCCTCGGCTCCGCATGCATTTGTTACGCAGTAAAATTATTTTCATCCTGTAATTTTATTTATAACTCTTATTATTATTGACAATTCATATAGTATATCAATTGCGAAATGGCATATTAAGGATGATTCGTGTTATATTGTACTGACGTCATAGTATACTTTTACGCACGTAATGAGGACAGATCCACCTGGTGTTGCATGAATTATTTCATAGAAAAGTATACTATAAATGTTTGAACATATCTACACTAAAATTTTATTTTTGTATTTGTTTACTATATTATTGAGAAAGGTCATAGGATATTTATCATCACGCTAAGACCCTTAGGAGCGGAGAAATGATCATAAACGTCAACCAATCAGGCGATCTGTAGGAAAGTAGGTATCATATTATGTATGAAACAGACATGTATAATTTAACAAAAACGTGGGTGAATGTGCAGGGTACAGCTGGTTGAATATATATAGGTTAAAGCAAATATAAAAACTAGCATTCATTGATGAAGAATATCAGTGTGGTATGTAGTATTGAACTTAGGCGCGATAACAGACCGGATGTTTCACCGTGTGTGGTGTTTTGTTGTTCGCAACTGCACTAGCCCATTGAGTGAAAGTTAAAAATAAACGAATAGTACGTACATCGTTAATCAGAAATCTTATAAAAAATTGTATAAAGTATTTTAGTTAGCAGATTACGTGATACTTATCACAGCATTTACGTTTTGTAAGTATGTTTTATAGTATAGTTAGCTATGTTCGCGGCTCCGCTCGCGTGGACTACAGAATGCCGTCGGTCGAGCGCACGCGCGAATCGTGCTGCCCTCGCTCAAAGGCGGGTGCTTATTGTGGGTGATTATTAGAAAAGAGATATATGCTACCACTGGTTTTTTTTGTAGGTCTTTAAAAGATCTACAATTATGCAAAACATTGATTTGATACATTATCTAGTATGGTTTACTCAACGTAAGCCATTTAAGCGCCACTAATGCGTCTACTCTCAAAATTAATTCACCATTATCGTCACTCCTTTTTTCGTATATTTTTTTACAAAATATATCCTGTAAACTGGCCAGATAAAATAGCTATGAATTAAAAAAAAAAAACATGTAAATAGGAAAAGTGATTTTCGCGCGATAAGAACATAAACGGACAGACAGACAGTCTAGAAGAAGAAGAAGTCTAGAAGATATAGATAATAGATTTATTTTTAGTCAAAACCTTTTTGGTACACCTATATTACCTAGTATTACACAAAGTTTCTAAACAAAGATAAAACAATAAAATTGAATTTCATAAACATATGTTTTTGTCATTTGATTCTGTTTCATTTAACAAAATCAAAATCAACAAATGCGCATGGTATATACAAAACAAATATTTTATCTTATATGCCAACGGATAAAACCTACATTATAGTCTCCAGTGCTACGATAGACCAAAAAAATAAATTTTACTACCAACGCGTACGTATTCCATCAGCGATCGAGGAACTATTTTGACGATAAGATAGCAAAAGCAAATAAATATCATCCATAAAATCGCGCGCGCCGTTTCCTATTCCGTGTATATTTCGATATGACGTGATTGTCTTCAACTACTCGGCAGTATAATTCAATAACATAGCAAGAGAAGATGTTTAAACGTTACGCCCTTTGGATTTAAACATCGAAAGGTAATCTTGTAGGTAAAACAAGAAAGTTCCGACTAATATATTAAAATAAATATAAACATCTAGAGATTGTTTGTTTGAATGCGCTAATCTCTGGAACAACCAGTCAGGTGGAAAAATTATTTTTGCATTTAATATTTATTTGTTGAGGAAGGTTGTGGACTATATAACTTCAAGCTACTTGAATTACTAAGTTACTTGAACAAATATAACACGCAGAAAAACCGCGGAGCACAACTTGTGTTAAAATTAATTTACTTCTGAAAAAGATATCAAAATGGAAATTTGGTTAAGGTTTTTTTTTTGACGTGAACTTCATTCGCGTGAATGAGTTTTATCAATACGTGCAGTATTACGTATAGTATAGAAAAAGACGTTAAAAATGACTAGTCAGTAAACACACAACGAAAGGTGTATTGACAAAACCGTGCACTGTGAATAACCGCTGGCTATCGGACGTCGACGCGACCGCTGGAAATTGCGAAGGTGTCCTCCTCGTATCGCATCGGATGTTTGCATATTGGAGGATCGGCTGGATTTCAGTTTGTATACTGTTTGAATAATAAAGTCGAACACGTTAGACTAAGAAAAGATTACAATCATTGATTGAATGTTTTGAATGATGGGAAATGTTAAGATTCAAATAGAATCAATGTTCATTAACTTATGCGTTTCAAATATAAGAGAATTGTCAAACCGCCATGTTACTTCGCAATTCGCATAAAACTTCAATAAAAAAAGGTGTGTGCGATTCACACACGATAGAAGTGAAACTTAATTTTAAAAGATATTTTATATTTTATTTAACATATGTTACATAAGACTTCTTACTAATATAAAATAGTACATACTATTTGCTCTCTCGCTCTTGCTCACACAAAGAGGAGAGACCGATAATGTTCTTTCATACCCCCTCCATGGTAGCGTTAAATGTTTAACGCAACCTTGTTGGAAGTCGCATAAGAAGTTTCACTTCAAAAACGTTCGATGGAAAAAAAACTACAAGGTCAAATTATAATATATGGTACCTGACTGGTAATAAATATATAAAATAGTTTTATTATGATTAATTAAATATAAACATCTATTTTTGTCAAAAAAATTATTACAAACAAATAAATTGTGCTTAGATTTTTTACTCACAAGAACTGTTTCTGTGTGTGAAAAGCAACATTTCTATTATGTCTATGGTAAGTGTTGACCTTAATAAGGTGTAAAATACAAAAAAATATAAAGTAAGTAAATTATAATGTTGCATTTGTAATAAAAATATGCTTTATTTTTATGTTTTTGTTGCTGGCAGTACTATTTTGACAAGTAGTGACGAAAATTGGCACGCGATTATCTTCTCATTTTAAACGGATGTACCTATAAGCCAACTCAATAGGGGCTGTAATTATATCCGAGGCCAATCAGACAGGTTGATAATTCTGACTCAACTCAGTCCATGTTGGAATGCCTCATGTGTCACAGCGCATGTTGCCAACCATCGAACGCTGCCCAAGTACTGTTGCTTTTATGTTTCGTTTTTTTTTACGGTGGTGCTTCTATATTTGTATCTTGTTCAGGTTCTGTAACCTACTATCACTAAAGTTTAAAAACGTTTGTGTAGACTATAGACTGAGTGCACGACGTGGGTAATGTTTGTTCGGTAAATGTTTTATTTGGTTTTAGCGTTAAGGCCAAAATCTCACCTGAAGTTAAGTGACGGTGTGGCCCAAGATTATGACACAATAAGCCTATTGGGGAAACTAGCTCTCAAGTGCAGCTACCGGAACACATCAAGAATGGCTTTTCAACTAGAGAGTGGTAGCTAGTCAGGAGGGTATAATAAAAATACATACCACCATGCTATGGTTTCATCACGATGTTTTCCTTCACCGAAAGCCGAGGCTCATTGCAGAGATTCGAACCCATGTCGGATCAACGCGGTGTCCGTACACGCTACCACTGAACCAACATTGCTTCGTACATTGCTAATGACGTTTCTAGTATACAAACACTAATATTTACCTGCCTTCATACACTATGTTAACATTAGTTATAGATTTATGATAATTCCTATATAATTTGTAAAAAGTTAAGCCGTATTAAATTATTCGTTTAATCTTGTTTATTTAATTGAGCAGTTCTCAGAACAAATTTGTATACATACTTTCCACATGAAGTATGACCGTTGTTTATAAAAATATTATTCATACATTTTATTAATCCGATTATTACGAGGCTTTAGCATAATTAATTAACTGTTATGCTACTGGGAGTCCACCGATACACTATTGTCATTTCGTTATTAAAAGTAACAGTTTGCTTTAATTTTTAAAATGATCATACTTGCCCTAGGTATGATAAATGGCTACAGGTCATGTTATATATAAAAGTTGGGCATTTAAGGACGTTTTCAGCAATTTGAATTTATAACCTAGAATATAGATTTACTGACCACAATTTATGGTAAAGATTAGGGTTAACGTAACGTTAACTATAAATCAAAGTTTTCAGCCAATAGAAAACGTTCATGGGCTAAAATGATGGCACTCCAACCCATAACAGAAAGAAACCAGCAAAGTGTGTGTCGGGCCACGCGTAGTGTAGGGTTCCGTAGTTGCCCGTCACAATATGCAGGCTTATAAAGTATTTTCATAGAATTTGTACAAAATTTTCATTTTTATTTACTTCTCCAAGTACACTTTATAAGTTGGTTGACTATTACTCGTTAACTTGTAAAGCCTGCTTAGCTGTGATAGTTTTCCTTTTAAATTCGTTATATATACTAATGCTGTGATTTTTTCACATATCCATAAACAACCATATACCTATAGCTGGCATATAGCTTGACTCTAACAAAAATTAGCACTTAAAAGCTTAATATTTCGCAAACGGATCCCTAATAAAACGTCCTAAGGATGCAACGATCTAGAGCAGTGGTGCTCCTACAGTGGATTGCGACCGACCTGTCGATCGTATGTTCTTTCAGAGTCGATCGCGGGAATCCCCTAAAAGTACTTCACCACGAAATTCTTGCAGCGGCAATCATTGAAAGATACACGTAGTATCTTTTTGTTTTTAGTTTTATTTTAGTATTATATAGTAGTAGAAATAGCTCTTCAGTGTACAATAATTCGAATCTACTTATATGTGATAGTCAGCATTTTCAGAAATAAAATAATTAAATCTAAATATCGCAATCGGTTAATTAAAGAACACCTATCTCATCTTATTTGTGGTTTTTGCACGCAGTTTTATTAAAGGTACGCGAATAATTATCTACTGTCATGCATCAACAATCCAGAGAAAAAATATGATAAGTGAGGTGGTACCCTCACTTTGTACGTTTTTATTTTAAATTGTAGTTAATGTGTTTGTCTGTCGTAGTATTAGATTTGTAGTCGACCACTTGGTGTTTAAATATTGAGTGGTATATCGTCGTCAATATAACTTCGAACAACCCTAATCTAGTGTAAAATTACTTCAATTTTATCAGTTTAATACGTCACGGTGAAAACGAGAGTAGGTGGATTTATAGTCGGTGCGCTGGCGCTGTGGCGTCACTGCGCGTCCGCACTTCACGTCAGAATTGCGTAAGCCTTTTCATGTGAACCGATTGTTTATCGGAATAATTCTTCAACGCCTTTTAGCATTCCGACTATAATTTGTTGTGATAACGAACTGCGTTCTGGAATCTGAAATTGATTTGCTATTCGATGTACTTGTAGTAGTTCTTTCGTCATCTTTTAAGAGGTTTTAATAATATTGGTAATACTAAAATATTTCAATATATACGTTTTATTATCTTTAAGCAGAATATAGTAATACAAAAAGAATTATATAAGATAATATTTATTTTTTTAAATGGAGACATTAAAAACTGATATATGTATACATACATAATTGACACTCGAACAACAGAATTGAAAATTATGGTAATTAAACAAAATCTTATCCAGTAAGAGGATCGAACCCGCGACCTCTCGATTCAACATTAGGATTAACATTACCACGAGGATTGGAAGTGTGAAGTAGATTTAATGTAGAGAATCAATTCTAGCAAGAAATAAACGGCGCACTCCATCCTAAAGTATAAAAACATATCCTAAAGGTGCATTGTTATTTATTGTACGACAGACAAACCACGGCATGTTAGAAAACTAATGAAAATTTCCACTGAAAAAAATATGCGATGGTTTCATATGAGAAATAATACTAACAAATTACATTAGACAAGAAATAGCAGTAAATTCGGTTTAGAAGATAGAATAATGTCGAAATTTATTCTTCGTTGGTTCCTTTGGAAACGAAGAAAGCGTCAGTAATGAAAGAATGACAAAAAATAATACATTGCGACAGTGTATGAAAGGAGAAGCCGGAGCCCACCAAAAGAGACCCAAGGATAAGGATAAAATACAAAATATCAAGAGATTCTTTGTTCTTTTGAACGCGCTCTCTGGAACAGCCATTCAAATTGGAAAAAATCTTCTTGCTTATTTATTGAGGACGGTCATTATAGGCTATATAACTTCACGCTAAGACTTTAACGAGCGGGGCAGTATCCATGAACGTCAAGTAATCTGGAAAACTGTAGGAAAGTACTGGAAGTGAAAACAACGATAGACTACACGAAAGCTATGGCACGATTGAGAGTTGGACAAATAAATTTAACAAGGGCGAAACCCTGCAAGTTATGCAATAAATCTGAAAAAGCTAAAGGAGTTTACAGAGAAACAGTATAAGCAATTCTATCTGTCCATCCGAGCATGAAGCAGTTCGGACATACTTGAAGGCTCATTCACACATCGACGTGATTTGTGACGATTAGTTTTTTTTATTGCACATAGCCTCTTTTGGCCTTATTCACACAATCACAAATACTTCAAATCTAATGGTATATCCATCGCTATTAATAACGAATAATCCATGGTGTATTTATATGTGAGTGCGTGCGTTATAAAGGTATAAAGAATTTAGTGGCAAATCCTTAGAGTCAGTTAGAATCAGTTTTCCCCTTTGTTAGTACCACTTAGAGAATCAGTTGTAACTCTGTGGCGTAGAATGACCTAATAATTTTAAACTGTAATACACCATCACCTGCAGTCGCATATCATATTAGAAATAAGTCTATGGTAATAAAAATTTCGTCATCCTGTTAACGTCATTTATAAAACACCATCTCAAGTATTTTTTTGTTCACGTTACAATAATATAAAACTTCCCGTGCAATAACGATTTCAAGTGTGAATGATTACTTGATTACGGAGTAACCGAACCTATCTGGTTTTTGTCGGCTCTGTAACAGCTACGATAAATTTGTTGTCACCCAACATTCTTAATGAGGACATTTAGTTTATCAGTAATAACAAATAATTATCAACTTATTCTTTACAATGTTTCAAGATTACCTTACGCTTATACCTGACGCGCGTCAATATATAAAACTAACTATGCCCCATAGTTTTATTGTTCGAACTGACTATACTGTTAGCCTTTGGGCACTCGAGCCTTTGCGGCTTGTACAGCTTCACCAGGCTGCCCCACGGTTTCACTCGACTTACATTTATTCGTGACTAACTTTCCACGGCGTCGCAGCCTACGCAATCCGTGTAGCCAGCCAGTCGTAATTGCCAGATTACTTGACGTACATGGTTACTACTCCGCTCCTTAAGGTTGAAGAGTGAAGTTATATAGCCTCTAACCTTCGTCAATAAATATCCTATACAATACAAAACTACTTTTTTCAAATCGGTCTGGTAGGTAGGTCCAGCAGATATTAACGCGTTAAAAAATTAACGCTTTATAATATTAGTCAAGTTAATAAAATAATTAGGTATTCCGTTGGTCCTTACAAAAAAAAGTTATCACGATGTCTTCATAAACAATAATTCTGTATTTAACCTGCTTTAAATTTACATAAAGTTTTTAATATATCTTTTTTACCTTATTGACTACAATTTGGATAACTAATACTAATTATATAGTATTGATCATATTATTATTTAATTAAAATAACTGAAGTAGAATACCAAGGTGGTTTTCTAAAAGCAAATAATAAAATTAACTGAGCCAATACCCGTTGAAGCAAGTAATCGTTGAGTACGACAGTAGGTAAATGACAAGGACGCAGCGAAATCTGTGGACGCGCTCGCCTGTTACAAACATTAATAGACGAAGAAAAATTCAGCACAAAGGACAAGGCAAAATGTTCTATCAATACTTATTGCTACGTGGGGAATTTTCGACATAACCAAAAAACATGGACTTCAACTATTAATAATATTGGAAATAAAAAATAAACTGATAAACTTAAAAACATTTTGCACGACGAAATCCTTAATAACATCCCCCATACAATATTTTTTATGATTTGTAAATTTTTTTTCTTACTACATGCAGCGTTACATTCTATGGTTCTTAAAACTAGAGAAATCCAAAATAAAAAATCAATAAATCGATTTAATCGACCGCACGTCGCAACGTTGTATATTTCATTTATTTAATAGTTTTTAATTTCTAATAAAAATATACGTTTTCGGATTTTCATTTGTATTCCTATAATATTATTTTTTCTATGTAAGGCTAAAATGAGTGATGCTGTAGAAATATAAGACTACACTACCTGTAATTTATTTAATTGTATATTTTTATTATAATCAACTATAAAATGTAAAAGAAATAATCACTAATTCTGCTATTGTATATGTATTCCTAGAAATTCGACAATATCAATTTCGGAGTTTTAGAAGAAATCATTCAAAAACGATAAAATATTGAGAAAGTCAATCGGAAGTCCTACGAAATCAAAAAGAAAATAGTATTTTTAAAATATACAGATTTATATAATAATATGTAGTTTTTCAAACTCCCGTGAGCAAAAATTCAGTTTCTATGAAAACCTTTTTTTATTATTAAAGATAGTAGTATTAGTGAGTTTTTAATTGTTATCACCTTCTTCTACTGTGAGACCTAGATTAAGAACGAAGTAAGAGTAAACAAAATTTAACAACATCAGTTGAACAGATTGGGCTTCTAAAATACCATCAAGCTTATAGTAATGTTTACTATGAAATAATCACGCCATCTTCATAATGGTGCGTTGGATGTTATTTAATTTAATATACATACAACAAGGGGAATAAATATTGTTATAAAGTTAACAGAAAACTTACTATAAATTTTATACATATTACCATGTCCATTCAAACAACTTTATTGTTATCTGCCGGTAATCGGCAATGAGTCACCGGAGGCCACTGATACATCAGCTGACTCATTGACAACCGACACAGGTTGATGGGAATGGGAAATCCATTGTTTCTGTGTTCTCAAAGAAATCTAGACCTACAACACGTAACGAGAAAAGAAACTCCGTCTAACTTGAGAAAATGTTAGTCGCAATCGTGTTCGTTTAATAGAGACCTTGGCCTCGTTATGTTTTTGTTTACCGTGTGTATATGGTTTCTATTTGCGAATGTGGAATGGGGAGAACAGGCAGATCGAAATTTACATTTGTAAAGAAACGTTCTGTAAAAAATTTGTAAACAGTGAAATATTATTCCATGTAAGTTTTACATGTGGTCTTTGTTTATAAGTACAAAATAAGTTTATTTATTGTTTAATTCGACCGCTTAAAGTCACACACAATCTTTTATTCTAATGATTTTGTACACGATGAGCAAGCAACACTCTGGACACTTTAATTTAAATGACCGCAACATTTACAAATTTTTATCATATTTGATATAGTGTGTACTGAGTTTATTTTAGTTTTTATTTGGACAACCCGTTTAACTCGGTGTGACACATCTATAATCCCACGCAATAACACACGAGCTAGGTCAAAACTATTTTCATAGTTAACACTGGACGGAACTAGACTGTATTATATTTGTCGACAATATTTACACCGATTTAAACTTTACATAAACATGTTTTATTACGAGAAACAAAGTATTACTGATCGATTTATTGTATTAAGATATATTTCTCGTTTTATACACATTTTACGTAGTATGTTAATCCAGAACTAATGGAAAATCTCGCTGACCACTAAATAATCTCTAAATTTCTTGTTACAGGGCAAAATTAAAATAAAATGCTCCAATGTCCCTTAAATAAAAAAAAAACTTATTATTGTATGTTTTTATTCGTAAAATTTATTTAACATTTTCAATAAACTACTAAATAAATGATGACTTGGTGTTAAATTATAATCGGCTTTCAGTTATTATAGATAATATTACACAACTTAATCAAACTAACGAGAAAATATAAACATATTTATAAAAATAATAATTTTATGTATACATGTGCTGCTACCCACATACTAAAATGTTTTGGAAATAATTTTAAATTTTCCATCATACCGGATGGATCCAGAATGTGCGGAATAATCCCTTATTTAAATACAGACGCGCCTTAAGAATTGCAGTGAAGCCGTCTCGTTAGCCCGATGTCAGCTGTTAGACAATGCGAGGCGTGTAGCGGTGAATCAGTGGCTGGCATCAGCTGATTCATTCGCCGGGTGAGCGGCCTTGCATGCACCGACCGCGACTGTGCGAACCGAACGAACAAGCAACGTTAATCACCCATTCGGTAAAAGGATATTTTCGAGGTAAATATGAGGTAATAATTCAACTTGCACACATACGTGCGTTTTATACATTTTTAAGTTCTTTTAGATTTATATTATAATTTTTTAGAACCTACAATTAAAAAAATTCGAAAAGCACATCATGTGAAAATGTCATAATATTTCGGCAAAGGTAAAAATATTATTCAGTTCTGTTTGTTCGAACTTAGTAAATTAAAGTAAAGATCTACGCAAAATAACTATTAGCAAAACAAGTTTAATAGATAATTATATTACCTAGGTATTAACAATTAAACGTAACAGAACAAAACAATGATGAATGAAAGTCAGCAGTTTGAACACGCGATAACTGTTGCCAATGAAGTTTCGGAAACAAGGTGACATCGACGACACAAAGGTGACCCCCGAGTTCGAGCGGTACAATAGTTCGACGAACCTAGAATTAGTTACAACGCCTTTTCCACTTGAGATCTTTCGTTACACGATGGCGAATAACACAATCTTACAAGTATGTAAAAAAAAAACAAAACGACATAAAGTCACTGCGACATGACAATTCGAATAATACTTGCTCAACAAAAACATTTAAAAATAAATTCATAATCACTTATAACGTAGATCTGTCTCCGTGACATTGTTTAAGTAGCGAATCGAAAAACAAACTTATCAATAGCAAACCGAGATATTCGACATGAACAACACTCGTTTAAAAAAGAAAATAATATGAAATAAAAAGATGAAGGGTATCTACCCCCACACCGGGGTGGGAAATAGAAGCAGCCGCAAACTTATTACGAAAAACAAGATTAACGCTCAGTGTAGAGGCACTAAACGGGAACGGCTTTGTTTACCATCCGACTTCATTCTTTTTACAACACCAGTTATTTTATTAGTGAGTAACGCTGAGATAACCATTTATATTAGCTACTTAGTAATCAATATAACATTAACAAATAGCACGTACATTCGCAAAGGAATGTGTTGTCGATGCAATGATATTTCATTAGGAAACCTGTTTACATAATTATATTTACGGAATATTCGCGACCTTGCACATAAAATTCTTATTTAATGGTTTCTAAAAACATACAAACAACACTTAGGCAGAGTTTTAACAAAGTATCCGGTCAAAATATTGTAAGTTATCGCTTAATTGTATAAAGAGAGTTAGAACAAGGATCGCGACAAATGAACTACGGGGGCTAATTGCACGTAACCGGTGACCGTGCAAATGTGATTACCGCTTGAACCACGTCCCGGCTTGCTACACTAAAGGCTTTACACGCCAGCTTCAATTGTGGCAGGCGGTCGAACCACGTTTTAATCCAGCACAATTTTGTATAATTACGTCTGTGGTACAAATTAAATAAACAAGATTGTTTTAGCAATATACATTTGCCTTAAATTTGATATGTAATAGATTTCAATAATTAATAAAAACTAAATGACATCGAAATGTTATTCTAGCATTCTATGTATGCATGTATAAGCAGAATAAATAAAATACTGCAATTAGTTTTTTGCTGTCACCTGAGGATTCACTTTTCGTTATGCGAACCTCGAGTACTAATTATCTAGCAGCCACTTAGATGGTCACCTTCTGTGACCGTTTTTAACACCTTTAATTCTTTTTTTTTGTAGCACGTCAAAATGATAGTAATGTCCCTGATGGTAAGCACTGTACAATCCAAACACAACGCCGACCACAGAGAGTTCAGTAATCCATCTTGTCATAAGCCTACATATTTTTTTCTACAATATATCTGGAACTACATTTTTTAACCTTCATACATGTTTGGGTCATACGTAAGAATAAAACAAAATAAATCATGATACGTACATGTTTACAAATTTCGGTATATTATGAAGTTAACAGTTAATAATATAAAAATAACAAATAATTTTCACGCAATGCTAAAGATGTAATTCCATTTAAAATTAAACCATGTAGTATTTTTAATTTTAGACCATTTATAAATGAAACAAATATACAAATTTACGATATGATGAAATGTAGGTTTCTAAAACCATATGAAACAAATTAATTCACTTAAGAAAAGCCATGTCTATTTTATAGTGACAACTAATTGAACTAACTAACAAGGTCAGTATACTATCGTTGATAATCAGACACACGCAAATCAAGTGAAGTCTAAAGATAATTTCAATTCAGTAACTATTTATAATTGTATTTAAAGAAATGTTTCTAAAATAAATAAAAAATTGACCTATCTGCACATTATATAATTAATTAAATGAATAATTTATACATACAACGAAAAACATGAATTAACACTCATACAGTAACAAAAGTACGAAATTAGCAGCAAATTGTGAACCAAGAAAATAATATTCCAACAAACTTCGATATTCATTAAGGAACGACAAATTACATTTCACCCTAAATTTAATAAAGACATTATTAGTTCGTTGCGAAATAAAAGCTGTCATGGTATTGTTTAATATTAAGTTCGTGGAAATGGAGACAGTATTTTTATAAATTTATGGATTAGTTCGATTATTATTATTTTAGTCTCTATAAGTTTTCTTCAACGGGAAGTAATCGATGCTATAGTACACATAATAAGGGCACGTGTACCGAGGCATGCAGGCGCCGCGCTGCGTCGCGTCGTGTCGATCGGCAAACACGGTCGGCTCAAGTTAATTATTGAAGCCTTACTTACCGCTTGGTATTTTTTGTGTTATTTGTTGTAATAACACAGTTTTTATTCATGTAAATGATAATAAAACCTACAATTTATATCAATTCACCTTGTGTGCAAGCCGTAGAAAATTATAAGGTAGGAATTGAAAATCTTTAATTATAACTATATCTTTAGTTACAATCTTGTAGTTTCGTATGGTCTTATTACACCTAAGTAATATATTTTCCTCAATTAATTGCATTGAAATTTTCATTTAAATTATTAGTTACAACATCATGAAAACTAGGCCACAGAAGTAGTTGTTAATTCACAAGTTCATTGAATATAAAACACTATTGATTTTTAAGTTGTAACAATATAACATCGTTGAGACTGCATGTGAATCTTATCGTGGACATGGAACCAATTAGCCGACTAAGTCGGGATATACCAGTATCGCCTACAGGAATATCGAAAACAATCTTTATGTATATGTAAATAAAAGTGAAGTGAACAAGTCACTAGTACGCAAGTGTGCAAGTAATGTGTCATAAAGTTACTTAATCGTCTCCTTGAAACACTTTATTATCAGACAGGTTATGGGCGTGACACACATTTCTACAGTAAACACTGTTCATATACTCTACTTGGGATTTATTTCTGTCTACTATACCATATAATATTTAAAACTTACTTATTTAGAATTGCTATTAGGTTCGTGTTGCCTTTTGCCTACAAACATTGTTGTAAGTACTCACAATAAAAAATTTTACAATATCAATAATATTTGCACTTTTAATCACCAATCAAGGATCAGTTGTCAAATACAACGAATTCTCTTTAAGCAGCACGAATAATCGAAGGTGAAACGGGGCTTTGATAAATCGATTTCTTTGATTTTGCTGAACATTTCTGTAACAAAACCAACGTTCTACAATTTATTAATTAAGCAAAGTAGTTACAACGGTCGGCAGTGAGAAGCCATGTCCTCATTCCCGCGAAAGTTTCAATACCTAGCTATCTGGGTTATCTGTGACAAGGTTGTAAGCAGAGGACCACCTGAGAAACGTAAACGTGAACGTTTCCGAGTAAATCGTGTTCAGTATCCAGCGGTGCATGACCTCTCTACTGTCATTGTGTTCGCTGAACAACGTATAATGTTGAAAGATCTACTTAAAGTGGACAGAGTCTAAGGTTGAGCGATGTCAAGTAAATTTTAACACGCAATTACTAACCCGTCCCACACCTTGGCACCGATCGACTGGGTGGTTCAGGGACGTTCGGCTTCTGCTACCCGGTTATTACACTTATTACCATTCTCACCTAGTGACGATTCAAGTTTGGACATAACGGAGCCAGTCCGATATCAATTGAGTTATTCGATTTTTTGAGAGATTTAACGCACTTTTTTATTATCTATTTAAGCCCTTGTTAATAAATGTCGATGACTGTTTTTGTGCACGCGAACTGTTGGTTATGATACCCGTGTAGATAAAACATAACTTTTCCTCCAGTTTTTACGAAATTCGATACAAATTATACACAGGACTCGATGGCATTTTCATTAAACACGGTGTAAACATAAGTTAGTTAAAACAATTACCAAAAACAGTCCTAAAATAACGCACCGTGTAGCGAAACTACTAGATTATAATACGATATATTAAGCTATGATAGGGCTCAGTGGTAGCGTACTTGTACACTATCTCGAAGGACGTGAGTTGAAATCTCATCATAAGTTTATGTTTTCACTAAAGGAAAACTTCATTAAACTGCCTTAGGTAGCAATTAAAATCTAAATTCATATCCCCTTCTTCGACTTGTCATCATATACTGCCGCATAAACATGTTTCTGTTCAAACATAAACATATCTATATAACAAACATAAGATAAATACTGTCATATCTCAAACAAAGCACTCATAAGTTTTCAAATACACGCAGTACAGAAGAATGATAGCATATATATATATATATATATATATTTTAATTTTACTTTCATTCCTATGACACAAGTCGGTGAATTTATATAGATTTATAATAAATAGATTGAGATTATTTATAATGGTCCTTAATTAGAATAACCGATAATAAATATAACATAAATATAATATATATTTTGAAACAATGATGGCTTAGTGTGGTAGCGTGTACGGACATCGCGTCGATCGACGTGAATACGAATCTCTGCAATGAGCCTGAGCTTTCGGTAAAGGAAAACATCATGATGAAACCCCAGCATGGTGGTAGGGCTTTTTCTAATGCCTGTCTGGCTAACTACCACCCTCAAGTTGAAAAATTGTCGCCAGGCACCAATAGGTGTGTTCCACCATCTAGAGCCACAACGGTAAACCTATAAACGATAAAAAAAATATATAAAATGAAATAATTAAATTAACAATATTAGTATTAAAACGTAAAAATATATATTAAGTAGTTGACATAAATTGATATTTCCCGAACATGTATACAAATATTACACAGTAATAGTATTGTGTTTAAACCACTGAAATCAAAGTTTGGTTGAGCTAAATAATGACGTATTATTTCGCAATTGAGAGTGATTATTATATAGTGTTTGAGTATCGGGAATGGATGATTTGTTTATAATTCCAAATTATTATTTTTTTGTTGTTGTTAGATTAGCACAATTGTTTTTCATTTTAGCGCGGAGTTTGAGTTTCATCTGTCGTTTAGATTAAATACAGTGCTATTTTTAGTTAGATCATATCCAGTGTGTATTACGAATTTCATAATGGACAATAACATCAAATAAATTGTTTGTCTTAAATTTTGCATCGCCAATGGAATTTCGTGTTCAGAGAAACTGAAAATGTTACAGAAGGCTTACGGTGAATCGACTTTATCAAAAACACGTGCTTATGAGTGGTACAAAGTGTTCAAAAGCGGTCGAGATTTGCTGGAAAATTTGCCTCGCCCTGGTAGGCCATCAACGTCTTAGTAGTAGTTACTGATATTCCTCATTCAAGTTTGAGAGAGATAGCCGCTGAACTTTCTGTGTCACACAAGTCTATCCGTATCATTTTGAATAATCACTTGGATATGAAACATTTTACCATTCCGCTAGTCCCAAAAAACCTGAATTTTCTCCAAAAACTCAATCGCATAAGAGTCGCTGAGGACATGCTAGAACGAGTCAATTCCGACCCAACATACATGAAACGCATTGTTTCTGGTGACGTGACGCGGGTTTACGAGTTTGACATGCAACCTAGTCAACAAGTTTCCGAGTGGCGCCTTCCAACCGAACCGAAACACAAAAAACCACGCCAAAGACGATCAAAAGTCAAAGTCATGTTGACTGTTTTCTTTGACTATCGCGGTGTTGTGCACTCGGAATTATTACCGGAAGGTCAAACTGTAAATAAAGTATATTATTTGAGCGTTATGCGACATTTAAGAAAGCAAATTCGACGAAAATGGCCAGTTTTGTAGAAAGAAAATTCTTGCATTTTGCACCACGATAATGCACCTTCGGACAACGTCATCATTGTGAACGAATTTTTGACCAAAAACTCAACAAATACAATCGAGCAACCTTATTCACCAGATATGGCTCCAGCCGACTTCTTTCTTTTTCCTAAACTCAAATTACCACTTCATGGCACCAGTTTTCATTCGGTAGAAGACATAAAGGAGAATTCGCGACGAGAACTAAACTCAATTCCAGAATAAGCGTTTAAAAAATGTTTTGATGATTGGACTATTCAGTGGCGTAAGTGTATCGTTTCTGAAGGAGCATACTTTGAAGGCGATAAAATAAATTTGGATGAATGACTAAAATTGTTTGTATTATTGATCATTCCCGGTACTTTTTTGACAGAGTAGGTATGGATTTAAATTTAAACCAAATAAATTTTAGTAATTTCTACGCTTTAAGGAGCCATTTTGTTAAATTTAAGTTCCTTGTATATTAGTTTACACCGCAAATGTGATTGGATCATCTGAATCGTTGTATTGAAATAGAAATATTTTTGTATGTTTATGTTCGTCCGTGTTTCCGAAGCACGCACATGCGTGGTTCTTTTCTCACGACCTTTTCTGTCAGTGATTGTCCCTGATAACGTGTATAATAATAGCCGCAATACGTCGCGTCGCGTCGGTCAGCAGCGGTACCTACGTATGCTTTTTAATGCTTCCTATTGTGTTGTTACTGGCAAAAAACTCTTTGGATTCTTTTTAGTGAATTTAAATACAAATATAGAATACATAGATTAACCTTCGAAATATATATGTAGAAGTAAGATCCCATGAAATATAAGTTTTACAACGCTCTGATTAGAACAGGATGCATCTGGGTTGCCCTTAAAACAGAATGGATCAATGTGACGATAAAAAAGTTTTGTATATGGGCTACACCCCTAAAAATGATATTTTGTAAGATTTTGTCAGACTTGCTTCCCCCATTCCAGCTTACGTAATTAATGGACGCTCCTTATTATTCGTGGTTTATCTATTGACAGATATTAGAATATCGCCTTATCACGAAATTAAATGTCTACTGTGTTCTAAGAAACCAGATATATTTTACTGGCAAAATATGTTAAAATTATAGGGTAAAATACAATTTTTAAATACTATAAAATTCTTTGCAAAGGATTATTAATACCCCTGAATATAAAAAAAATCATTTCTTTATTAAATTAAAACAGAAAAATGCTTCAGCGGTTGCTCGTTTGTTAGAGAAATACTCCGTTGATTTAATTAATAGACGATTTGTAAAGTTAACATATTTAATCATACATATCTATGCCTACAAAAATATATACACAAGAGTATATTTTATTATATTTCAGTTGTTGACATAAAAAAAACAATATGTTTACTTTCATTTTCAAAAGAGGTCATGGTAGGCCTGGATGGGAACAGTTAGGGGGCTATGACGACGATGGATTATACTCGGAAATGAAACAATTACAATTACGGCAAGAATGGCGTATTAAAACTAGGAGGGCTGACTCCAAATAACATGAGAAATTACAGGCACGGGAGAAAAATAAGTCTATTTACATTTCCACGTTTCATTTCCAACGGTAATCATATGCATGGAGAAAGCTTGTCACAGTGACTCTGTTCGGTGTATCGCTTTTCGAAAGAAACCATATGTACCTAACTAGTAGGAGAACTGATGCCGCTGTTTAATTTGATGCTTGGTATAAACTATACTCTTCTAATTATTTGCAGAGTCAGTACAATTATAAAAAAAAGTTGCAATGTTTTGATTGTAAATTTTTTAAATTATTGACGTGACACGTTTGGTAGAACTTAGACGACTTTTTCAGAGTATGTATGTCGTGAGTGATACGCTAACAGTATGTATCAGGCTAGCAAACAGTGTAATGCAAACGGCACTAGTAAAGTGAGTCAAGGTGAGTGCGCGACGTCACGCTCACACTGTTGCCACCCGGATTACATAGAACGGTTGCCGACACGGCGCGGCGCCGCCAGGGCGCGGTGCGGTCTACCTACTCTTGGAAACTCGCACAGTTTTCCATCACTATTAACACGCTACATGAACAAATTAAACGCAATAATAATACGAATAACGACCACTTTCCCAAAGCACCCAATCAAATTGTATTACAAGCAATTATTATTGTCATAATACAAAATGAAAGTGTAAAATATTTACGGTATTATAATTACTTGTCTGACCGTTTACCAAAATAGTTTACCCCGGGGATTTTTAACGTGGTAAAACACGTTAACGGTTTCACGGCATCTGTTTCTCCTTATTCAGTTGCCTATGTGGACTATAATATGTTATTGTGTATATAATTATGTTCGATGATAAGTGTCAGAATTAAGACGCCAGAGTGATAAGTTAAAACTCTATTTGGTCAGAGCACACATGGGCGTAATTGGCAACGAAAGAAGCAGAATTTTTAATGGAATTCGTACGAAATTACTTGTCCAAATACGTTTTATAAGTTGGTCGACTATTACTTGTTAACTTGTAAAACCTACTTAGCTGTAAGTTTTCCTTTTAAATTCGTTATATATACTACTGCCGTGAATTATTTACGATTGTAAAAATACAACCATTTAGCTTGCAGGAGTATAGGACACTGGGTCAACAAAAATTAGCACTTTAAACTTTAATTTGTTGCAAACGGATCCCTGAATCGAAAATTGGTTTTATACACCCGCAATATTTTTATACGACCTATCCAACGACATCCCACACTAAGGAATAGACGAGAAAAAATTCATGGCCACTTAACGCGTAGGGGAGATAGACCCTTGGATCCTTTTTTCAAGATTTTAATATGAGATATGTACCCTTGCCAAATTACAGCTTTCTAGCACTAACCCACGTATGTAATAACAAATCATTACTTGGTACTTAGCAATTACTTCATTAAGCAATTACTTGAACTAACATAATTTAAGAATTACATTTTATTTTTAGACATGTAAACGCCTTTACTTACTTAAGCTAAGTTCGAAATATTACTTAGAACTCACAGTACTATGTTGGCAGTACTATATTACTGCGTTTTATTTCGGGTATTGATTAAGTGATTTAAGAATACTACGAATATATTTTCACAAAATAATTGTAACCGTATACATTACTTACTCGCCTGAGTTTCTGAAAATGAAATCAGTGACTTTCGCCATGATTTTTACTTAAGTAATTACTTTTTCTTAACTATAAATACAAGGGTTAGAATCTCTGATTTAAGCTAACGGCTTATGTTATATATATAAGTTCCTTTTTAGGGTTCCTTGTATAAGCCGTTTATGAAACGGACGTTATCGCAAGGAATGTTCATTGATACATATGATGTATGATGAATGTACGAATATTTGTGCCTATACACGCGAGTCATAAATATTTATTATTCTTTGTAACCTTCAATCTTTTAAATTTAGTCAATATTAAAATCATGTCCTTACGTTATTTACAAATAATTCCATTTATACATTTATATTGTTTTCTTTTACTCGCCGTTTAATTAAAACTCTTTATAACTTAATACAATATCCGGTCCTTTCAATTTCGCTATACGGAGTTTACACTGTAGTTTAAACAATAAAAAAAAATTGAGTTTCATCATAAAAGGGTCAATGGACAATCTTTGAAACTATAAACGATGTACAGAAATCTCGATAGATCTAATCGAACAGTCTAGACTTTCGATAAGTACCTATGAAAGAGGGCAATCGCGCACGTTAACCGTACTGTAGATTTCGATCTTTAAGTAGTATTCTCCTTGACTCGAATCGTATTGGCATCGGGGGGCGGTTGTGAAATCCAGCCCACAGGCCGCAACCGTTAGTCATTGTCGCCTATTGCATCCATTGCAGATTGTTGCTTCATAGCGTGTTATGTGTCACATTTACTATGGGACCAATGAAGTATCGAACCCTAGGCAACTCGTAATATCTCTAATATTTTAGTACAATAATTCAATTAATCAATAATTATTTGATGGAATGTGAACATTTAACAAGCAAACGAAATAATTATTTTACATTTATTTTGTAATATTATTGTATTGAGCGTTAGAAATAGTATTGAAGATATTATTCGCAACATTTGATTAATTGGACTGTAATACAATTAAAATAGTGATGTTTTTTTTTCATATCTAATAAGCCATATTTACTATCGATTATATAATGGTACAATGTCAAATTACTTATCTAGGGGCCTTGATTATCACACTCGGCATGTATGCCATTTATCATTACTTACATAATTTATTTACTGGGAGGCAGACAATGAAAATATGTACCATAAATAAATTGTGATAGTAATGTTACACGGTATAAGTTGCATGGAAAAAGACATTTTCTAATATCCTTTTAGAAACTCACAATTGTATATATATATAAATATTATATATATTCGGGTACTGTCACGAATAGTCTTGTTTGATGAAAATTTGTTCAAACCCAGCATGACCTTGCTTAAAACATTATCTTTCGTTTTATATCGTACGTACAATGTAAAAATATATTAAAATACTAGCTGACCCGGCAACCTTCGTACTGCCTCAATCGATAAATAAAAAACCTAAACTTTTGTATAAAATAAACTTAAAACAAACAAAAGGAATCAATTTTTTATTAAAACAATAAAAATCTTCAAACAAATAATAAAATTATTTATAAAGATATCTTACGGCACACAAGCACAATGCCCATTTTGTACAATATTTCATCAGGGTCTGCAGTATTATTATAGGAAAAAATACCTAATTATTAAAAAAAAAAAGATCATTATTTACGTTTCACTAGAGCGAGTACTTACGAATGCATTGTCCGTCAACGGAATGCAAAAAACATGACGCAATTGGGTCATTTGAAACCAATAAGTCGGTTGTCGTAACCGCAATGTGGTATTAATAGACAACGGGCAACAGATAGGATCTGCACAGAGATCACTTACCGACTTACGTGAGTCTTACACATGATAACCAATAATACCAAGGAGATACATTAATTTGTACAATACATTTAACATCGCTACAGCTTATATTCGGTAATGGATATATGCTAAAGTCCGTGAGGCTTGGTTCTAGAGAGGCTAATTTTAAAGAACTATTATTATTTTACACTCGATTTAGCATAGTTTATCTGTGTATGATAATACGATCAATTATTAGTAAAATAATGTATAGGTAAAATGAGCTACAACAGAAGAGGCCTAAGGCGCAATCTAAACTATTTCCGCCACTGTGGAGTTCCTTAATTTTAATCCTTAACTATCATCTTATGGGTATAGTGGGTACAGTGACATAATGATTTCAATACTTATTCAATATAACGCAAGAAAGTTTCCGATAACCGCGTTTTTCTCTTTCGAATCTACAGCATTTTGATTAGGTTAATTTTAAAATTATATTTAGTATTGTTTTCAATTTACAACAACCCGCCAGAACCGGATCTTCATTAACTCATTGCATAATCCCGCATCTTACAATATATAAACCCACTCCCAACTACAATCGAGTTTGGCAAGGCGACGCTCAGTCTAAAAACGAAAGTATAAAACAAGTTATAACTATACAAACCAAGAAAACGGCAATAAAGGACGTTAATTTATATATAAAACATACATCAGTTTTATTTGTTTTGATCGTTCCTCATGCAGACACCAATGTTCACCGTCCAGATCAACCGAATGGGATATAAACTAGATTAGACATGAAATAAAAATCACTTTTATTTACATTCGTTCGCGAGTGAGCGAGAGAGAGAGGGAGCTAAGATATATAGCTTGTAGACTTATTTACAACACAGCTGTCTAACTCACAATGTATTGATCAATCAGTATTTTGATTTAAACATAATTTTATTTACACGCAATATTTTAAATGGGTCTTCCCGATTCTTCATAAACTAAAAAGTACTTTCATTGCCAACGTGTAAGATGTTAGTTACACATGATTAATTTATTTATGTCTTGAATAGTACATTTTGCAATTATAAAGAATTATATTATCATAATGCTGCATTTATTCTACCAAGCGTGAAAATAATTTTCTAATGTGATCTTAAACCAATCAATACAAAGAACTTCCAAGTATAAGCAACACGTCACAGGTCTGGCACTGAGCCACGTAAACACAGCACCAAATAGGGCAATGACCACCTTACAAACGTAAATAGAATATAATCTATTAATAATAACTCGAAAATAAACAAACGAGGGGAGACTCCACGTGTCTCTCAAATGTAAGATTAATTACGGTCTCTACACACAGCATGCAGACAATTTAAAAACACGACATTAAAAAACTGAGTGCATGAGAACTTAAGTTTGTTGAACTTTGAATGAACGTGTCAAGCATATACGAAAATAGTAAAACTACTAACATTTTATTGCAAGGTGAAGAATTTGATAAATAAGGTGAAATGTCATCAGTTTCATACTATTGCAAATATAGCAGCGTAGTTGTAATAAACAAAAAAAACTCGTTTCACATCGAAAAGATCGCGATGAAATAAATAAAAAAAAACATTTCTACGTGGGATAAGAATCTAACACCGCCTTACCTAGTAACGGTATATCACTCACTTAATTGAATACATTAAATATTACTAGATGGTTTACTCTTTATCGAAAACAAATAAACAACAGATAACTTTGTTTTAATTATCTATACCGGTAGCTATGTGATGCCGGCCTGTGTTATGTCTCTTCACGTTACCCTAGAAGGATTTGATGTCATAGGAAGGAGGGAACACACTGGCAGGGAGATGGTTTCATAGCTTGGTGCGGTAAAGATACGAACTCCTTAAAATTTGTGTTTATTTCGAGATAGAGTTTACCGTAAAGCTGTGGCATCGGAACCTAACACTTATGGATTCGTTACGGAAAAATGGGTAAATTTAAAAAACTCAAGACTTTACTGCATACAGTATTTGCATTTGCTCCAGACAACATTTACAAAATGAACGTTTAATTTAATCAAGTTAACATATCGATAAAGCGACCAGGGTTTTTTAAAAGGAATATTTAAAAATATTATAAAGTTATTGATATTTATCAAGAATGACCTATTAAATATTTACGAAGAGAAAAAGGAGATTCAGTAACACGTGTCGGTATCGACGTCAAACTTTCCACGTTTTCTCAGGCGAGGCGTCATCTGCTCGTGTACAAAGGAAACTGTGACGCAGCGCTTATTGCGCCGTAAGCTGTGAAACAAGCCAATGAAAACTTAAACGCCCCCACGTGAGTGAATGGTAAAGGTCACGAATTGGACGGGAATAATATTTATTGGCAAAACATTCAAAACATGGTCTTCTTACACAGGTCGTTTTTATTTAACGCTTGGGATTGTCTTTTTCGACTTTACGGGTAATCTCATTTTGATAATTCCATATTATGCTTTAGATTGTGATAATGTAAGTATTCTTTGTAGGTACTGCTCGCTCTTCCAATTATTTTTATTCCAAATTCACATTTACGTACTTTAGAGCTATGATTATACTAATTTAATGTTTATTTTGGTGACAACATATTTATAATTACTAGTTACATATAAATCTAGTTAGGTACTATAAATAAATAATTATCAAATATATTTTAATGTAGTTTCGAATAACATCGATTACCGGTGAACAGTTTGGTATTCACCAAGTCACAAAGTACGTAGTTATAGTATAAAAACTTAGTTTTGTACTTAAAGGCATAACGCCAATCATAACCATCAACTTTCTAACGAGCTTTACGTCCAGTTATCGACTCCATATAATATTTGAATATTGCGTATTATATCTTAATATTTATAATAATTTACTCATATGTGTATATGAATGTGTGTACATGATTAGTAATGTAATAAAACAAAATTATGATGATGAATAATTTTTTTCTAGTGCACTTAAAATGTCATAGAATAGAAAAACAAAACATTTTTACAATTATTGTATTATATTATTATATATATATATTATAGTAATTATTATTTATTTATTAAAGTATTATTTACCGGGCTGAACTAAGAGAATCGTTAAAACCAGCACATTTCAACTCGTCTGCAAAAGACTCTTCCTGATCATCTTATTTCCTTCATAAATTCTGTATCTCAGAAGTATAAGGACGTAAGACAAATCAATTAAATTAAGATACAGATAGAAAAATCTTGGCCTGTGAATTCGCGAAGATACCTTCGCATATTTGAATATTAAATATGTGAAATACTTATTCAAATAAACAACACTAAATTATTATAATACAATTGAAATGTATTTAAATTATCGCTTCGAAATTCGAATGCATAATTTAATAATAACTAACTTATATAATAATACAGCATTCGCTATAAACATGTAGCACTATAAAACAAGATTTGTAATTTTTTATATAAAATAACTATTCCAAATCATATTGAATATATCAATACTTTTTTTATACCAGCCTATGTAAAGGATGTGTATATTATTTCCTATAGTAGGTGAACATTAATCATTGACATGAAATGAATCATGCATTACCTTATGAATCGTAAAGTGATCAATGTTTTGTTAATAAATTCATATGGTAAGTATATTGTATAAAATTACAATTTGTATCAGTAGGTACTACTGTCTTAACACCATCGCCACACGTATTTAAAACACAAAGCATTAGAGTTCTCGCTGCTATGTTCGGGTCCAAAGGGTGTGCTTGACAACACGCATGTGCTCGTGCTCGTGTGCCAACAGAAGCCGTTCCAACACAGTCCTCAAGAGTAATAACAAATTATGACTAACTTTAAAACTGCGGTTCTTTTAAAGTTGGTTATACATAGCTACATGCTGCAGTGACCACGTAATATCTGGTGGACTATACGTCTATTTGCTACTTGATAACATAACAAAAACGGCGCATCGAATACAAAGCAAAGCTAACATTGAAATTACAGCGTAGCGAAGAAAATTATTTTCTTAGAACGTTGTATACTGTTTTCCACAAGGTCGAACTTGATTAGTTTTCTAAGTAACAGGCGTGTGGAGGCGATCTCTCGTTGACAATAAGAAGGTTAAATCTAAACAAAGGGACTTATTCAAAATCTTCAGGTAAAATTTTCATCGTACTATTCTTATGAGACCATTCCATTCTATTTTTAGTGATTATACATAGTGGAAATTAATATTATCTTATTATTATTACTTTCATTACAAACAATAACGGCGTATGCGATTTCAAAATTCAGATCCCAACGGAATTAACTGGGTTACTATTTTCATTGAAGAGCCAGTGGTTTTATTGAAGTTTTTTATTTACGATGCAATAAATCTGATCTCGCGCAAATGGCCAGTCTTGTAGCAACAGAGTTCAAACAGGCATCGCGAAACTTTATTACTGACAAGTGGTGATATAGGCTCTTTTGCCTTATTTGATTAGAGAATAATTATATTTTAAATGTATAATAGCTTACATATTCAATGAGTGTTTGCCGGAATCTTGATATGTCATATGGTGGTTTTATTATAATTCATAAACTTATATTTTATTGTGTAATTTAGTTACGTGATGCAGTTTGGTCATTGTACACAAGTGAAGTGTATAAATAATAACTAGGAACATGCATTTTTAGTTGCCACAATAACTCCCTGTACAGTTTTAACAAGCGAACTACCATCTTATTTTAAAGTTATGTTTAAAGATTACAACAATAATTAGAAAGATATTGCCATTAAATAAAAAGAAGACGGAGAAGCTTATTCAAGCCGCATATACAACACACTATGTAATAAATATGTGTATTTAAAGACATGATTCTGCGTGCGTAATGTGGAATTTCCGTATATACCATACCGCAAACAATAATTACAAAAGTAGTCGGCTACATTCATACATAATCGGTCTTATTGAGGTGCAACAAAAAAGGATACATGTTACGCAGTTTGTTAACTGTACAGGACACCGGTATACACCGGATGGATAGAATAGGTACATGTATATTTGAAGTGATTGACGAATGTTATGCGATATTTAGCAGTTTCAAATATATACCTACTATCTAAACAAGTTCCAGATATATGTAATAATAATCGTTTTTTTTTTTAAAGAAGCCTTTAGTCTCTGTTCACGACCTAGGACTATAGTACTTATAGAGAAAAATCGTAGGTTACTTAGACTTAGACTAGCTTAGACTATACAACTAATGCAAAGGCCATTTACGAGCAGTAGTATCCATGACCTGACTTGATGTATGAATCTGAGTGCTGGAATGAGTATATTAGAGGAAGTCTTAAAATAGCTCGTCACAGAAAATTTGAGGAGTTATAGATTAGCGTAGTATGGGCATGTCATGAGGAGGGATGAATGTTATATAACTAGAAGAATGTTAAGAAAGAAGATGAATGGATATATTAGTAGAGGAAGACCGAAGAAGGTATGGATGGACTGTGTGAAGAATGATATGCGTGTAAAAGGGATGAATACCGAGATGATAGTTAACAGAGTAGAGTGGAAGAGAAAACCCGGTTGTGCCGACCCTACTTAAGTGGGATAAGGGTAAGAAAAAGAAGAATATCCACGACTCTTTAAACCTCTGTATTTTGATAGCGTAACCACAAAATAATCAAATTGTGTTCAAAGCCAAGAAAATGATTACATGAGAAATTAGCATGTTAATTTAACCTTGTGTTGCGTGCCTGATAAGTAAAAATATCGATCAATCAAACGTCTACGCCTCACATTACTATAATGAGGCTTAGACATTACTATGATATTATTATATGACTATGACCTTTGATTTCAGCGTAAAATCCTTGAATTACATATTTAAGACAACCTAAAAACATAACTTACCTCGTTTATGTGTTTGTAAGTTTTGATGAGGTCTACGCTGAGTTTTCGTAGTGGCGCCGTAGAAGGGTCTCGAAAGTGATGCGGTATTCGGGCCTGCATAGCCTGGGCAAGTGACAAAACATGAATTAACCTCGGCTATATACTTTAATACTGAAAATTAAAAGCGAAATAAGCTTTAGCAATTGGCCTAAAATTGTGTTACATAATTTTAATGCATGCATTAGAACAATCTACGTCGTTATGTTCTAAAACTAAGATATAAAACAAAAGATGTGCGAATAATTAATACACGAGACGGTTTGTATAAACATACATTGAAAGGAGAATATGAAAATGAACAACTGGCTCGCACCTGAAATGAAACCTAAAACAATCCCTGTCAATAGCAAAAATATTATTAACGCAGATAAAACGTACTCGGTTTCGTTTCTATATCGAAGATTATCTAGTAAAGTTTTGTACTGAAATAAGTTAACCCTGGCAATAATATGGAGGAAATCCAATATTTCTTGTCTGAAATAATAATAGACAGACACATTTATTAGTTAACCTAATCTAAACGGGGGGATTTACAGGGCGTTTCTATCGATCGTAGTTTGTTCGTATTGAACACTAAGAATGTCAGTGGTTTAGCGAAAGAGAATTCACTTGTAGTAAGTAATTACTTGCACTTTAGCGACTAATTTATTTACTTGCGCGTAATGTCTAGACGCGCGTTGTTTAATGGCCCTTTTAATAAAACAATAGGTGTGGTGTGGCGTACACGGGTCACGAATTTAAGACAATTTACGTTAGTGTATGTTCACTGTAAGAAATTAACAAAAAAAAAGATCAGCGACTTCTTATGCATTTATTAATGTTGCGAGAATTTCTTATTGCGTTTTAATATGTATAGTACATTTAGGATACCTAATAATAGTATTCAGAAAATGTCTCTTTTCTGAATGCTTCTGAAATCGAGCCGAAATAACTTTGTTCACCGATTTTGAAACTGCATTGATCTCTCGACAACAATGGCCCTAGTGTTGTTAGCCCCAGCAAGGTTCTCGGTATCGTTCCGGGCAAACTGCCTCGTGCATCATTTACCTGGGCGGGGTTACGGTAGCGGCAGAAAGCTCGGGGGTTGCGCACGGCGGCGCTCACCTGAATGTCGGAGGGCGCGCTCATCGACGCAAGCTGGTCTTCTGCCACCAGCCTACCGTAGAGCGGCACGTGCCGCCTCTCGCCGCCAGCGGCTTCGGGCATACCGCCGCCGACCACGCCCACTGCAATAAAAACAACATATATGTATTCAGTTCTAGAGTTCTTCAACTTAAATCTGCATTAAATTTTATAGAAATCAATTAATTATTTTTATTATAATGTAAAGATAGTGTAGGTAGGGCGCAGATAAATTTGTTTGGAGATTTTCTCTACGTAGGGCAGACCGACGTGTGGAATACCTCCACCCTACAGAAGATCGCAGTTAAATAACCTTGTGTTGTGTTCCTGTGGTGAGTAGGGTTTCCAGAGCTCCTTGGACTTGATTTTTTTTTTTTTTTTCGAACTGACTACACTGTTAGCCTGAGGGGCCCTGGAGCCTTTACGGCTTTTACAGCTTTACCGGGCTTGGGGGCGAGCGCTTAGGGCACTCAGCCACGAAAGCTAAGCAACAACATCCGAGGGTGCCAAAGTGGCCGAACCTCGGCTCGGACTGTTGCGCGTATGCAATTAAGTCGCGATCTGACTAATTCCCTATCCGTAATTCGATCTAAACTAACTATACATATATATATGTTTCTGCCCCCTGGGAGGAGGGAAGGAACATGTGTATGTGTATTTAGTGGTCTGAAATTTTTGTCTACTCTAGATAGGCAAAAAAAGAAAAAAAAAGGTCCCTTACAGAACCTATGTACCTATGTGTGTTGTGAATGTGTGTATAATGCAGTGTCATGTATGGCTGTGAAACCTAGTGATTGTACAGTCACTTGTATCGCGCGAGCGGCTGCTTGGCTCAAGGGCTCCATGCCGATGGATCGGACCTACGCTTGAGTTGCCGCAGAGGAAGGTGGTCGTGGCGGGTGTGCGGGCGCGAAGTTAACCGTTCGTCCCCTGCGGAGGGAACGGTGGTTTCGCGGGCGTGGGCGCGAGCACGCATATGTTGCGGGAGCGGACGCGTAGTAATTATTAGCTTTCTCGATGTCGTCGTCGGGATCGACAGAGATTTCGCGGACGGCGTTTATAACGTTTGGCAACGGGGATCGAGTTGTCTGGGACGTAGTTCACGGTGGATTTTACGAGCGGGTTGGGGTGATTCGAAGCGCTATCGAAGTATCTCCTGGTGAGATATTTCACATAGGCTTCTATCGAGGGAAGCCTCATGTCCCTGTGGAGGTCCATGTTCCTAACGAAGGCTGGAGGGTCAAGCAGGCGACGGAGAAACCGATTTTGGACTCTTTGCATGCGGACAAAGTTATGTTTGAACATATGTGCGAACGCTGCGCAGCTATATGTCAAGATCGGACGGACGCACATCTTGTATAGTGTAAGCTTATGTCTTAAGGACAGTTTGCTTACCGAACTGAGCAGGGGTCGCAAGCGGGAAAGGATCCAGACGGCCCTATTCCGGACTATAGTAACGTGTGCGTTGAAGTTAAGCTTCGAGTCGAGGGTGACACCCAGATATTTAGTCTTGGTGGCCCAAGGGATATTCCTACCGAATAATGAGAGGGGTCCTACCGTGCGTGGTAGTTTACATGCATGCGGTTCGAACATAATCGCGGCGCTCTTTACCGGATTAATAGCTATTCGCCACGTTCGAAACCACTCCCCGAGAGTGGTTACGGCACGTTGGACTGCGCAGGCGAGATTTTTTCTGTGTCTATTTGACGCGTATATGACTGTGTCGTCAGCGTAGAGCCCTACCTCGACCCCGGGGGGCTTCGGGAGGTCGCTGACGTACAGATTGAAAAGGCAAGGCGCCAGAATGGAACCTTGCGGGACGCCTGAGCGTATAGGGTGGGCGGTAGATAGTACTCCTTCCACTCGGTAGTGAAAGGTGCGGTCGCGTAGAAAATCATGAACTAGGTGAACTAACCTATCCGGGACTTCTAAATGGTGTAGCTTGTGGACCAGTCCGGCGTGCCAGACCTTATCAAAGGCCTTGGCTACGTCGAAAAAGACCGCAAGCGTGCGGGCGGGAGCAATATTGTTCTTGGCGAAGTTACTCGTGATGTGCTCCGTGAGGCGGTGCACTTGATGTGTACACGAGTGACGGGCGCGAAAACCGAATTGTTCGGGCGGGTATAAATTCTTGTCGTCTATAACGACCTTGAGACGGTTCAGAAGGATCCGCTCATAGAGTTTCCCTAGAGTGTTTAGGAGACTGATCGGGCGATAGCTATCGGGAAGCGAAGCTTTTTTGCCGGGCTTGCGAATACCTATAACTATAGCTTTTTTCCAGACGGCTGGAAAATAGCAGTGGGCTATGGCTGCATTGAAGATGCAGACCAAAAGAGCTATGAGGTGATCAGGAAGAAGTTTGAGTACTTCATTCCTGATACCATCAGGACCGGGAGATTTCCTAGGCTTAAGGCCTTTAATGATAGAACAGACCTCATCTGGCGTGACCGGGGTTAACGTTTCCGCGGGGGGAATCAACGTGAGTTCCTGAACGGCGGTCTCGATAGTTTCGATGTGGGCAGTGTCTACGTTGTCGCAGTTTGGGGAGCACTGGCTCTCCAAGCTTGCGGCAAGGCATTCTGCCTTATCGTCGCTATCGAACGCGAGTGGGAGATCGGGGCCCCTTTCGAGGGGCGGCATCTGGGCGGAAGCTTCTAACTTCAGAGAGCGGGCGAGGTTCCAAAAGCCAGATGGGACGGCTTGAGACCCTCTAAGAGGTTATCCCACCGGTGACCTCTGTACTCTCCGATGCGAGTTCTAACCTCTCTCTGAAGTTGTCGTAACCTACGGGTGTTATCCCTCGTCGGATAAGAGTCATGTGCACGTGTCGCGGCGTTCTTTTCCGTGATTAACGCTCGTAAGCCGGGGGGGAGTATAAAACGGCGTTCGTTTGCCGCTTGCACCTCTCTCGAGGCCTCCCTTACACCGGTTTGGAGGTAGTCGACCAGGGAATCGATGGCTAAATCGGCGTCTGCAGTTGACTCCAATACGTCGGGGATCCTAGCTAGGCTGGACGGGGTCGCGTTATCGGATAAGTAGCGATTTAAGATCGCGTAGTCAACTGTTTTGACTTTTGGCGGACTGGGGTCGAACGGTTGCCCGAGTTGTAAGATAACCGGGCGGTGGTCGGAGTCTCCTTGGAGTTGAGCATCCATAGGCTACGGTAGCCGTTTACCACCAGGCACCGTAAGCTTGTTTGCCACCTTTGTGGTATAAAAAAAAAAATTTAAAATTTCTGAGATGTGAAACTGGTGAACTTATATGTACGATCGTTAAAAGTTGTACTTCTCTGAAAAGTCATGTTATGCATTAAATGCATTAAATAACATCGAGTGTGACTATCGCCACCACAATAGAACAAGAAGTTTAGGAAGCAACTTCATAGCATAGACTAATTGCTACAATGTGCGCGCGCACCATAAAAATTCACCATCATATTTTTTTCATAACGCGCCTAAAGAAGTATAAAACATAAACGCCCGTATGCTATATCCATCGTTGAATCATGATAACAAAGCAAATAAGCGTGTGAGCATGCTGTATCCGTGTAGTGAATCGACCACATGCCGCATGGTACAGAGACGCCGAACACTTCCAATTTTGAGGTGAATGAATCACACGTGCCGATCGTTTGTTACCATGTATTGTGAATCAATTACTTTATTAACATACACAATGATCATACAAACTGATTGAGCTTGGTCCATTCATTTGAAATGTACAATACTTATATTCATTTGGAAATATTTCAGCTCGTATGAATTTAAATAATGTATAGTGTAAAATATGCATAATTTTAATCCTTAAGTTAGAGCAATAATCCTATACATATATGTAAATCTCGTGTTCGTCTGTTAGTGATGGTGAGTTCTGAACGACTTGACCGATTGAGCATAGCTATGTCAGGACATGTGGTGGTGTGGTTAAGCCATTAACTACTAGAAATGTGAGAACAACGTCAGCCAGCCCAGATAGTATAATAAAAAGAAAACTGTGTCTATTTTTGACATGTAATATGACTTTGATATATATCATTGCTTATTGATATTTATTGATATATTTCATTGATTATGAAATAGTGGCTAAAGCTAGGGAAACATTCTAGAAAATTTAAGTATACCTAATACAGTTTCATTACAAATACATATTTAAGTTTAAAATGAATATTGAGTTTTATAGTTTCATATAACAATGAAATATTAACTGAACGTTTCACTTGTACCATATCTATATTACAAACCGCTTACCCCAGAGGTTTAATAGGATGACTTTATATAATTGTAAAAAAAAAAAATTGTGAAAATTAATAATTAAATATGTGCATGGCAAACAAAGGACGCATAAGCAAATGAAAAAAAACATATAAAAAAGAGAGAATGTAACAGATCCGAAATGCACAAAAGATGTATAGTAAAGAGTACAAATATTTCTATATCCATTAAAACGTAATTTCGAGTTAAAAATATTAAGAATAAACTTAAGCTCAAGTATCAAAGTTTAGAAGATAGTAGTACAAAGATTAATTACATGTAAGATATTGAAGGTATCTCATGAACAAGAACGGTTTTCACTCACTGTAACTTACAAACCGACTAGTACAAACTTCGCGACATGGTAAGTTGCTTGTAAGAATCTTAACTTGTTCAACTAAAGTTGTTTGATTATGTTACAAGTACGGCAACGTCGGTATTCATGGAGCGAGAGATCTTCTCAGGAAAGTCAAAGAACAATATTATGGCCCAAAATCATATTAGACATAGACTGAATATAAAACCGGCAAATCTAAAAGACAGAAAATTAAATTTATAAATATTTCTTTTGGTCTTCGCTAGGAGAATGTTATTATACAACTCGATCCTTAAAAATACGGAGGAAGGATGGCAGTTTATACGTATGACATAAAGAAAACTCTTTTTTCATTCTTATATAGATGAAAATCTCTCACCAAGCATCTGTTTTACATTCCAACAGCTGAACTTGAAAGACAGTCTTACAGACTTAGCGTGCTACTTATCTCAAACCTTAGACCACATCGTCACTTAACATAAGATATGATTGTGGTTAAACGTTATAATCCTATGAAATATTACAAATAAATGAACCTTTTTTATCAAATCGAATAAATAACCGTGTAGCAACATTTAGAAACTGAAATAATTGTCTAGAATTGGAATTATCTGAATAATAAAAATAGCGAAAGTGTGAAATATCAGTTTTTGATTGAATACGAAAAAAATGACAAGAGCTTGTCGGGCCACCAGCAGTGTAGGGTTCCGTAGTTGCCCGTCACAATATGCAAACTTAGAAGGCGGCTTTAAGTAATTTTCAATGGAGTTTGCAGGCCAGTATGACAGGGGCGACCGCCGATGGATTTCGATCTCTCGGTGGTCGCCGTTGTATTTGGATTGTACTGTGCTTGCCATCAGGGACAGCACAGGTAAATACTTCTCCAAGTTCATTTTATAAGTTGGTCGACTATTAGTCGTTAACTTGTAAACCTCTGATAGTTTTCATTTTAACTTAATTGTATATACGAGTACTATGACTTTTTTCACATATCTAAAATAAACCATTTAAGTAGCTGGCAGAGTAGGGGATCACTTGACTCTATTTATTTTCCACTTTGTCGTTGTGATTAATATGTACCAATACCAAATTAAAGCTTTCTATTGCTAGAACTAGTGACTTAAGCCACGGACAGGCAGAGAGACAGGCATGGCGAAACTATAATCCATTCACCATTAACCGCTTTAAATTCTTCCCTTGCCATAGTTAAAATGATAGTTCTTACTTCCAATTCTGAAAGGTATGCAACGTTAGATAACGTTGCTTTAAGTAACCTGTAAGTTTCATCGATAAAACCGTGTCTATGTCAAATAACGCTTTAGGATTACGAAAAAAATATGAACTCAAATTTTCTCGCGGTGAACATATTAGCGTTAATGCAATGACAGTGTCTTCAACAGTCCATGTCAATTTTACTCGTAATCGATGGTGCGCATGTGTACTTTATCGTGTAAAACCCAGAGGTCACAGACAAGTTAATTCAGTCTTATTTATGTACCGTCTGGCACAACGTGACATTTCATAATAAAACATCGACGCTCGAGGCTCACCAGCAACTTTACTAAGTAAAAAGTTTTGTTAAACGTCTCAAAACTTTGCAGTACATTACGTGTACTGATATCTACTCAATTCAGAAAACTTTAGATTGATTAGATATATCAAATAATTCCTATTCCCAGACGACTTATGTAAAACATGCCATCTCCTATTTAGTTTTTTTATTTATTTCCAAAGGATTTCGATAAAGTAATACTAGGTTTTATAACAAACAACTGTGAATTGGTTCGCGTTAATTACAATAGAAAATTGTACAATAATATCAATCAAGGTAAATGTAGCTTTCTATCAAGGAAAGCATTTTTAGAATCGGATCAGCGGATAGCCTTCTACAAACATACAAACTTTACCTCTTTATAATAGAACTACTATTTATTTACTTACTTACTTTATAAATTATAACTATAAACTATATAAATAAAATGATTGTCGTTTGCCGTTGTGCGCGCATCACGCAAAAACTACTGAATAGATTTTGATCATTTTTTTTTAATTTTATTCCTTAGTTACTTGTTCCTTATCAAATATATCCCGATATCTTCATTCAATTAAAAGTAATAGAAGTTTTAAGAAATAGACTATACACACGGATAAAAAAAAATAACGTCATATTCTTGATTAGTGACATATAATGTTTATTTGCTAATACATCCTCGAGATACTTTTTTCTAACTGTAATTCCGAATCAAATGAGCAATCGCTCATATTTTAGGAAGCTTGATCTCGAATTAACACCATTTTGAACTTGTTGACTAGACTATAAATTATTGATATAATGATTTCTAAAAGTTATACCAACAATTCTTAAAGCCTATCAACTAAGCAATGACATAAATACAAAATTTCAAAAAAATCGGACAAGCGGTTTTTCCTTTAAATTCTAATATAAGTTGTGTAGTATCTACCTAACAATTTTAAGTTAAAAAACTCTACAAACTCTTTTAAAATTAAATTGTTACTCTGGGCCACATCGTCACTTAGAATCAGGTGAAACTATATCGTCAAAGAATTTGAAAAAAATCTGTTCTCAATTTGGATGAGACCACATGAATTAAAAATTATTATAAAGTATTGCCCTAACATTAGTTGATACAAATAATACGTACTTGTAACGTATGTTTAGTCACGTGATTTAAAGTTACGTACAGATCGGAGGCCTATTATCAAGTGCGCACGCGTGCATCAAAAACATTTATGTGTTGACATCACACAGCAAACACATACACAACACAAACATCGCATGTGCTCGAGTATATGCAACTGCGTAGTTTTATTGTGAAACGTGATGTACAGAAAAATATTTTGCACACTTCGACCAAATATTTTCGTTTGCTTTGTTTTTAATACTTGTTATTATGATCAACAATCTACGTTTTCAATGAACATGATAATATAATAATTGTGACGTCTTATTATTTGGTAGTTATAGTGAAATTAATATTATAGTGAGTCATTTCTTATTTTGTTTACTTATTTGATTTGTGTATTATAGGTTATATAAAATAATTTATTTCGGTGTTGTAAATTTAACGCATATAAAAAATATATAAAAATTATGTCGTCTCGTAAATACGTATTCTGCCAGTGTCAAGTCAGTCAGTGAATTTTGTTTACACCAACGTAAATTAAAGGAACTTGAAGTGAGATTAGCTTACAGGGAACTGATGAAAACATTCACCAGTAATTAGACTAGCCTTAAGAATATCTGCAATGAATAAAGTGAAAAACGTTCTTGAAAATGATATACAGTAAATGCAATTCGAATTCCGGATCGAATTCAACGTCGTAAATCCAATCAATGTTTATTGTGGCATACATAAATGCGCTAAAATTATCAACATCCGGATAAGCCCGGACGCTTAGTTGAATGAACGTACATCGTACGACGTCGCGACCATTGAAAATCAGGCCGCATCCGTCTATTAGCATTTATAAACATTCTTGCCAGTTCCGTACAATCACCAACAGTAACTGCTTTTACAGTGCATCTTTCACATGCTGTTATAATATAATACTACATAATTATAATTTATTTCGAAATATAAATATAGATATTCCGATAAGTACGAGTAGTATTAAAATTCTCGTATTTATTAAAAGAAATAGTATTTTATTGTCTTTAAAAATAGACGGTTTCTAAAACTAAACCTTATCGATAGATATTTGAGGGCAATTCAGGATAAAATTCTGAATACCAGCACTAACAGTAGTGTTATAACTAGTTTATATATTTAAGCTGTGTAGTATACGAGTCCAGGATAAGTAGACCTCTGCAAATAGACCGAATGCCCCGTTGTTGTAGAGTATCAGGTGAAGGATAAAGGGGCGCGGAAGGGCTACGCTTGACAAAGGCATCGTTCGGGCCGACGAACGGCCGAGACTCGCTACGTCACCGAGCGCGCTGTACCGCGCCGCGCCATAAGCCGTTCCAAACAGGCCTCAAGCCGTCAACCTGTGTGGTAGTTATGTGCGGAATGCGACTAGTCGTCGCGCGCCGATAGAATAGCGTGGGAGGTACAAGAAACCAACGTTCGCTATTTATCAACAAGAATTGCACTTTTGGTGTAAATTAATATATAACAGATTTTTTTTTTTATTATAAACATATTTTTATATTTACTTAGATTATAAGAAAATGCATTTATATTTTTTTTTATATAAATACATTTAACAATGTAATTATTATGTTCTTCTATGCAAAGTTTTATTTTTATACAAATGTTATTCTAAAAAACACATATTTTAATTAACAGGGTCGCGTTAATACCGTGACATAATTGTAGCCTATGAAGAAACGCGCAATTCCGATGTAAGTGCGCAGTTCTGATTGCGGCGACTCTTCGAGGAATCCATTAAGACGATCTCCTTGAAGCATTACCGGCATTACTAGCAACAATGCCACCGGAGAAACCGGCAAACAATTACAATTTGTGAAACTTACAGCGGTCAGATTCTTTTTCCGAGTATGCACACATAATGCAACGTAATGTTAGACATATGTAAATGACACCGACTATTATTCACTTTATTGTTGTTTTACATATTCTAACAAAAGTTTTTAAGAAGTACTGTCCACTAGAAAATGCCTTGTTAGAAATAAATAACTCCGGATATAAATTGGCAAGCACGCACATTATGTTTCCGTTCACAGCATCTGATCGTACATAATAATGTATTTGTTTTAGTGTTAGTGCGCTTAAAAAACTGTTAAGTTATCAATCATTGGGCGAGTGGTACTGGTAGAATGGCTCCGATGGCGCGATGCGACGGGCGCGCTGCGTCCTTGTCCAAGTCACACGCGTGTTATTGTTGTGAAACAATGTTTATACACGTGGTAATGTTGATACGATACGTATACTTAGCGTCTCCGACGATAAGGACGGTGTGCCGGCACGGCCAGCCCGTCACAAGCCACAACTAAACTAACGCGCGAAACGAATGCTAGCCGAGCGACTAGCGGCTAGTAATAACCGAGATGAAGGTCATGTGATTTTGATGACAAATACACCACTAAGTCTATCGGTCACATATCGACCGAGGAATGTTATCGATCGATTATCATCACATTGCCACATATGCGCTTTAAAGTAATTGTGTTTTTCTAAATAGCTTTTCCTACTGCAAATTAGAACAGTATCTACTATATTTTGAAATAAATAGCGACATAGAATTGTAAACAGGCTCAGCAAATAGTTGCAATAAAGATGTAGATTATGTTTACTTTTAATAACCATGGAGTTACAACATTTTTAATGAACGGTTCACAAGTTATAGAGCAGATTTGTAAGTACGGCAGCGGATTACTAAATAGTCACTAATCACTAAAATCGCATGTTAAACTCAATCTGTTCAAAGATGACCGAAATCGTGTACTTGTGAAAATTACGAAATAAGAAAAACGTACTTTATTTTTTCGAAAAATTTACTATGTAGAAGTGCGTTTGGATACTATGTTCACTTAGTGATGTAACCAATTAACAAAAAGTTTTGTGGAATAATAAAAAAATCGTTTAAAACAAAAATTTTCTGTATGAACTGAAATTACTTACTTAATTATCAGTGAGCTTCTGACCAAATACTTAAATCTGTAAATATAATATCAAGCGATTGATAATAATTATTTGCAAAAATTAATACTTAATATTAAGAAAACGAAAAGGATTAGGGTAAAAGTATAGGAGCACATCCAAGTCACATGAATAAAACAAACTACACGTATTCCTTTTTTCCCGGGCTGTCTGCCACGCAATTTCTCCGACTGTATGCAAATCTTCAATGCTAACAAAGAATGAAAAATACTGGCGTAGACGTTAGCTTCATAGCACCTGTGTGAGGCCCGTCGTTCCTTTCGTGTAAGTTTACTCCCGGTACTTCGAGTTGCGAACATTGCGACAAAATAAAAATATACTTTATTCAATTGGATAAACTTGATCAGGCTTATCTCTTTTTAATTATTTTTCTCAAGTGTATAAATAATATTTACTGTTAATAATCATATTAAAATATTTATAATTTTATGGGTATACACCTTTTGACAGTAAAACCGGCTTGACATGGTCCTTGAAATCACTGTCTGTCAAATCAGTAATGTGCGTCAGGATCTTATTATATAACCTAATACTATTATCTAAAAAAAATATTAGACTTACTAAGTCTTGAACACGGTATGACTAATTTATTTCTATTTTTAGTATTAAAACTGTGCTGGTCTTCGACAAAAACAAGCTTGTCAAAGTTTTTACGAATATACATTACATTATCAAGAATATATTGCAAAGTTAAGATATTAAATGCTATCCGAACGGAGAACCGCGCGGTAAACAAACACGATATTATACCTGAATAGATCTCATTTCTTTACAAATCAACAGCCACCATTTTGTCAGGCAAGCTTTTCAGCTGTCTTCAAATTGTAAACTGTTTAATTTAGTATTTTAAGGCAGGAAGAGTAATTTAGGAATCATAAGTCACCAAAAATCGGCCCTACCACCATGCTACGGTTTCTTAGCTGTAGTAAAAAAGTATTGATTTAAATCATTGTTTTTTAATAACTTGATTTTAATCGCCATTTAAGTCATCTCCACATAGTCCTTTCACTTCAAATAAAGCTTAGGCTCATTGTAAGTTTTAAACCTACGTCGACCGTAGCGGTATTCGAAAACGATGCCACTGAGTCATCACCGATTAAAATTCTAAAATGGTTGAAAATAACATAAAAGTGATATACTTATATACCTACCAAGATGAAATTTATAAAACATGAACTGTTAATAAGTACATAATATATTATGTTAATTGTAAAGGTGGCAAAACTTAAAAAATGAGATTATTTTTATGCAAAAGAAGTTCAGAATCTATAACATTTTTACTTTATTAAGTTTTTAGGGTAAAACAAATCAAGAATATCTAGTGTTTGAGAATAAAAATCTTCCTTTAAATAACGATAAATAATAACTTACAATTCTTACTTAGCGATCGAGTTACAATACAACAGTACGATTTAATTGTTAAAAGATGTAACAACTGACGCCCGCATACGATAACCTTATCAAATTCCTTTGATGTGTGATGTAAATAAACTGTAATGTTCGACGGCCCAAAAGTAAATTATTTAAAACTAAATTATCAAGTGCGTATGAATTATACATGACGCCAATTTTATTATCATCGTGGCGCCTCATTTAGCGCCAATTTTATTCCAAAAACTGTCGTCGACTTCACGACACTGAACAATGAATGTTACTTGAAAAAGAAATAACCACTTGCAAGTCTGTACCTTTAGTACCACGAATGTATCCTCTGTTTAATATGCTATATTTCAGCATAGAATAAGACATTTTTGGTTAAAACATCAAACAAAAAAGTGGAAGCTATTTTCAGTTAAAATTTTAAAAGGTAGAGGAACATAGCCGACGATAATATTAAAATTGCCATAGATTTATTTAAAATAATAAATCACATCTGTGGAATATAATGTACATAGAAAGTTGTCTTTCAAATTCAATAACTGCGTGGTAACAGATAAATTAATTAATTAAATTTATTATCGTATTGTTTAAGTTTTTAGTAATATGCTAAGTTAGACAAAGTATAGTTGTCGAGGACAACTACGGTGGCAGCTCGGAGTAGTGTCAGCAGATGGTAGCCGCGCCGAAGAGGCCGCAAGACGGGTCCGAGGCAGGTTTAACGGCCGGCCGCCCGCCTGTCTGGCCATTCACCCGGGGCCCGCGCGGGGGCGAAACGTGCGCGAAAACACCGCGCCGCGCTCGCGCCGTTATCGCGTCTCACGTTTGTAGGTACCACAGAATATGCACAGACAATCCGGTCAATATATTTATTAGTATATGTGATCATAAATGTCAATTTAAATATTCCTAACCCCTACGTTTGATTCACTAAATATAGTCGAGATATTCAATTAAATTTTAATTACTGATGTTAAAAGAAAAGTTAGCTATTTACCTTGACTTTTTTAGAATCTACTAGTATTAATAAAATAAATATATTTATATTTTATAGATAATAAAGAGACGACACATATAGTATTGATATGTTTTATTCAAGACTGGCGATAGACCTGATTAACTTCAACTAGGTATGTATGATTTTATCAATACACTAAATCATATTTTACATCCGACCATGGTTTTAATAAAGTATTAACTTTTTTATATTTTCATTTTGAATCAGACCAAAAGCATCACTGTGTTTTTTGTAATTGTGTATTATGACTATATTTTATGGAGAGAATTGGATTATTAATAGTAAGGTTCTAACTCATGGTTTGTATTATAAAGTAATGTCTAGAAACAGCATAGATAAAATTATAAAGTATTACCGCTGTATCGTAAAGAGTCAAACCATTATTCAGCATCCAAGTGATGCAAGTGTGTCGCTCTAGAATATGCAAACTGCCACCGCTGTGGTTTGATGTGCAAAAACCGACGTCGGTCAAAGACGCGGGGGCCCAATGGGGATGCACGACACTAATAAATTCGGACAGTATTTTTCTAAAACTACATATATAGGTATTGTAGAACACATCTTGTTTGCGATAGTTTTAAGTTATTAAACAAATTTTACGTCAGTATTTTTCCGTGGTAGCAGCGACACGGCTTGTGAAATTTTTAAGTTAACACGACAATTTATTTTTTCCATAGATACACAGAAATCGGCCACCCGAGTGTTCATTATACGACGACGTTGTCTTGAAAGGTATCAAACAGGAAGTCTGCTAAGGGCAATGAACACTCGAGTGTGAAGGTCGCAAAAATAAAATAAGAAATCGAATCGTAAAGCTGTTGTTTGATTAAGTTGAGTAAAAATATTTTATACACAGAAAAAGAGAGAGGAGAACTGAACCGAACGTAATGACGTCACAGATATCAAACTTGACTAAATATACACATTGTTAATTTACTAGTTGTGATTGCTTAACTTAAACATGTAATTGGTTGAAATCTCGAACAAACGTCACAGAACATCATACATACCGTATAATATCAACTACAAGTTCGAATTATTAATATTTAAATATGACATCACATACATAGGTATTATATTACTTTTACTATTTATTATACTTTAAAAAAAAATTAAGTCCGTCAAGAAATACCCTTCTTTTTTTCGAACTGACTACTCTGTTAGCCTTAAGGGCCTTGGAGCCATTAGAGGCTTTGGCAGCTTCACCGGGCTTGAAATAACGAAGTTATTGTAGTTTTTATATAGACTACTTTGAACCAGGCAGGCATCCCGGCTACCTGTAATGACGTCATGTGTCGCCACCGCGCAATCTCTTTGTATCGGAGAGTGGGAATTTACTTGTATTCACAGCTCGACGTGCGCTCGCTTGTTTCTTGTATCATAAATTTATGTGATGTTGAATTGTTTTTGTGTTGTTATATTCACTTAAATACATTGTATGTGTTGTTACATAAATCTTCAAATTTTATCGCAAATTAATATAACTTAAATACTTAGAAACAATAATAAGGTTTATTTTAGATAAATCTACCTACTTTGTTATACTGTGTAAATTATTTTCGAGTTTATCACAGATTTTTTATAAAAGGATGTAATGTATACTAATATTATTTTGAGCATACCTACTTAGATAGTATATCAGATTTAAAGAAATATGGCCAAATTATCAAAACCCAAAAAAATCACAAATTGGTCATGATTATTTATGTAAACCAAAGATGTGTAATGTATACTAATATTATTTTGAGCATACCTACTTAGATAGTATATCAGATTTAAAGAAATATGACCAAATTATCAAAAACCAAAAAAAACACAAATTGGTCATGATTATTTATGTAAACCAAAGATATACATAACTGTTGTAATATAAACGTAAACATTGCCTCGAAGTAAATAATTTAGGGTGGTACTCAAAATAAGATGTAGTTTATTATTCGTTTCATATTTTAAGATCATAACAATAATATTTAAGATATTATAATATATCACCACGCGAAACGTAAGTATGATGCGATAGAATAAGTTCAGGTTACAAGGATAGGTGCACTGTTAAAACGAAAATAACTTCGTTTTAACTTAGCTCAAATCAAATGTGTTTGGGGCCAAAAAAGTAAAAATACTGTACGTATGAAACAGGGGAAATGTTGGAGAAGTGACATTAGTAAGAGAATAAAAAATGCTATTTGAAAGTACTTCTTACCAATAAGTTAACAGGCCGTTTTAAATGCTTCAACAGACGGTAGGTATATCAAAAGAATACGACGAAGAAATAAGTACTCAGCATTAGAAAAAAAAAACTGTATAATCATAAATTGAAGCGATGACGGCGCAGTGGTAGCGTGTACGACTTCGCGTCGATTGACGTGAGTTCGAATCCCTACAATGAGCCTGAGCTTTCGGTGAAGGAAAACGTCGTGAGAAAACCATAGCATGGCGGTAGTGCATTTTCTAATGCCCGCCTGGCTAGCTACCACCCTCAAGTTGAAAATCTGCCGCCAAGCACCAATAGGTGTGTTCCGGCAGCTGCACTTGAGAGCCAGTCTTCCACTAGGTTTAGCGTGTTACCATCTTGGGCCACATCGTCACTTAACATCAGGTGAGATAGTGGCACTACGCAAAACCTTTAACGATAAAAAAAAGACAACGTTCCCTGTAACAAATGCAAAGCACAAATACAGGTGGAAATGTTTTATGCCGGAAAAAGAAAGGTTTATAAGGCGTAGCAAGTCCTCAATTTGAACAGAGTAAGTCGATATCTACCTAACTACGAAGTTGATTACGACATAAACTTTTAAGTATATACTTAATATTAGCTGAAAGTACTGCATTTGAAAAAAAAAAACCATATTTGAAAAACTTGTTCAAACTTTCGGTTAATACTATCTAGAAAGTTCCTCACAATCAGCTATTAAATGAAATGAATGTCTACGCGTGCATGAGGAGCAAACATCTTGCACTTTTATTACGAATATTTCGAACATTTTTTTGTTAATATGTTCTCTGTGAACACTAAAAACAGCTTATTAGTAAAGTAAATAGGTATGAAAGATATTGTGTAATAATCAGTGCACTTATTGCGATAAACTATGGCGCTCTGCGCAGTTAGCTCGACAGACGGAGACCAGTGGCGACAGATGACGTCAGCGCGGCTCGTAGTGTTTGTCATTTTTGGATTTAATACAGCAAAATAGTTGTATTTCCTTAATTTTTTAACCGAATTAAAAAGTAAAAACACCTTTTTTATTGTGTGTTTACACGCTATAAATCTATATAGCAAACAAAACGTTACTGATCCTCATTACCGTTAAGTCTTGGTGCTTTCCATACTCATTCAATTATTAAAATATCAGAACCGTTGGACGCGCAAAAACCTTAGCGTGCGGTCAGTGACATCGAGGGGCACTTTTAGGGTTGGCTCGTCATACTTGGACAACTTCGCATCATATTGAACTTGAATCTTAATATACACCTAAGATTTCATTATATTATAAACAGGCTATATAAAACTTTGCTCATTTGATTATATATTTTATTGATGAGTATATTATCCATACTTATTCATTTTTTGTTCATGACCAACGTAACAGATCTCCACAAATACAAAGGATCTGATTGATCACCGTTGAACCATTGAACTGATTTGTTAAGTGTTCTGGTACTTTGTTCCTACGACATGCGACTTAACGGCATATAATTCGTACAATTAAATTTTGTACTTATATTAAACTTAGAAAAATATTATGTAGGTCAGTTTATAAATAAGATTCGTTCAATTTTAACGTAATATAAATTAATCACTATTAATAATAATCCAGGATTATGTTCATTAAAATATTTGTTACTATGTTCCAACGCATTTATAGTCCTTTCACTTAAAAGAAAAAATCACCAATTAAAATCTAAGGACGATATTTAGAGTTACAAGTAAATGTTGAAATCGAGTATAATGTTAGCAAATCAAAGCATAGAAATTTCTAATTATCTGAGACAATTTCACCGGCACAGTAACGCCTGTGTCGACTGACAATTTCGGTGGGGGCCACGATAAATCGTCGTTCCGCATTCCAATGTGAAATTCATTCACCGGTCGAAACGAAGTCGTCCAGACTGTGTGTCGGAGAAAGGTGACCATTCACCGGCCGCCGTGACTCGCGGGGCAGTCTCCGCTCCCACAACACAGAACGTCTAACTGGTTACTAATAATTAATCACATGCGTTATGTTACGAATGGCATTGACATAGAATAATACAAACTAATAAATTTTTATAAAAAAAAACATTCGTGTGGTACGAATGTATTTCCATATTCATTCGTAGATATTATGACATGCTAAATTTATACAACAGCCACGGGATTGCATCCTAATATTCTAATTCTAATTTAATTTTCTAATATTTGTAAGTTATTGCACAGATAAACAGTTTAGAATATTTATCGAAATTTAAATCTACTTATAATTATAATTTCTACTTAAGTTGATACAGAAATGAAAACAAGAAAACGTGGCAATACAAAAGTAAATTAAAAGAACCACTTTCAAAAGCCACGATACTATCTACATGACGGCAGTGCACGAGCGTTTGGCTTTAATGACAGCGCACCGTGAGGCCAGCATCCGCGTAGCAACAGCTTTCAGACACTCAATGAAAGTTGATCGCGGCGAAAAAATGTGAGTTCGCCGTTGGTTCCGGCAGAAACGACCGCCCATAAATATTTGGCGCTCGGCTCCCCGCGGTCCGTTAACCGCCGGCATTACAATTTTCATCGACGATTTGGAACCGTCGAATTTTTCAAGTAGCTGTTACCACTTATTACATTCCTGTCGTGGTGCGAGTTCTCTTTTTAATTTATTAATAAAAAAATGTTGTTTCTCGGGCTATTCGGAGATGAATAGCAAGTCTCATTACGCATACATGAATTTTAAAAAGGTTAGTGACTTTGTTAATGGGGAATTTTATTGATATCTTTGTAAATAAGGATAAGATTTCGTATTTAGAGGTACATTATAGGGAACAACCCAAAAAAATAAGTAATGATGAAAAAAATTATCTTAAGACCAATTAGTATATATAACTAGGACGTAGATACATATGTTCGAATAATCGGATTCTAATAATAAAATTATAGATTAGCCAATAAATTTGCCGTAAGAACCATTTTACTTCAACGAAACAATTTTTATCTTATGCACCTAGTAATGGAATCGTTTATTATGTGTAAACAGAGATACAAAGTCGCCGTTTCCCTAGAAACTAGGTAATGCGAGCACTATCTTTGTGTTATTTAGAACAAGCGAATGCAACGATCTGAATGGTGCCAAAAGCGTGGGAGAAGTCACCCGGCTACACAGAAAAATTGTTTTTTTTTTGTCGTTGTAGGTTTGGCTTGGTGGCCACAATCTCACCTGATGTTAAGTGACGATGTGGCGCAAGATGATAACACTAAATCTAGTGGAAGACTGGCTTTCAAGTGCAGCCGCCGGAACACTCGTTTTGGTCCTTGGCAACAGATTGTCAACTTGAGGGTAGTAGCTAGCCAGGCGGGCATTAGAAAAAGCCCTACCACCATGCTATGGTTTCCTCACGATGTTCTTCCTTCACCGAAAGCTCAGGCTCATTGCAGGGATTCGCACTCACGTCATTCGACGCGAAGTCGTAGACCCTACCACTGAGCCATAATTGCTTCATTGCTTGAATAAAATCATATTTAATACTTCTAAAAGCACAAAAACTTTTTAGTTATGTAGATTAAAAAGAGTTATAGTATAAAATGACATGAATTATTTACTAGATAAATAAGTATATGTTTAATTAAGTTGAGTTATTTTTTAATCAACAGATAACTTTAATAAAGTTTTTTTTTTTTAATTTTGACAGGTTTCCATACATTATCTGCCAAAACGTCAAAATTATTCCTCATAAAAAAATCTGTAAATTTAAAAATAGGCCCTTAATAAATAAACAGTATGTTGTTTACTGAAACTAAAACTCTTCCTCTTAAATTAAAAGTATTTATATATTGGTGGGTGTTGATTTATTTAATTTGTTGACTATAAGTATAATCTTAGCAACAGTAGTGTTTTCACTAGTGTGTTCATTTGACTTACATTCACATTTCAAATTTGACTATCATTTACAATAAAACAGCATAATATATGTACAACTATTAGCTTTTCCCAACAGGAATAATTTAAAATAATGTTATCTAATAAAAACATCAATACAAGACCCCCATATGCGAGGGTAGAATAGACAATTAGATTAGAAGTTGAGGAGGATGATGCCCCATGTGAAACAGTTTTAGGGTTGTGGTTATATGGGCTTATGATTGTTTACATTCATGTAAATTAGAACTCAAAATATTATGTCTCACTTTAATTTGAAGTGTTTAAATTTAATTTCTACCAATTTCAAAATGTAATACACTTAGTCGTTTTTACAAAAAGTAAACTAGGTACAATCAAGTAGGCTACTTGGTTATGAAATGTATGTAGTTTATTAAACCAGTACAAGACTTAGGTAATACATTATATCAACACCTAATATTATCATTGTAAACTAAAAAAGATTATGTTCTTTTATGTTCATTAATTTATTAATAATTTGGTTACAATTCATAAATATTGAGTCAAAGCGCTTTAATGTTATTTATATTTACATTTGAATCATGATGCCAAAAAATTCAATGTTATACATATTGGGTATTGATATGACAAATAAAACAACACCTCCGGGAAAAAATGAGAAATCACATTAAAGGGATGTAAAAGAGAGAACATGTCTTAAAGGTGCTTAAAGATACATAAAGGGTTGTATGCATTCAATTATGTACTTTCTACAAGTCCTATTTGCATGCACTTATTTGGTCAGTGAAAGAGGTGGCTGTGTGGAAAATTACTTTGTATAAGTATTGTATAAGTTGTACATATGTAACATGTATATAGACTTACTTTGATTGTTAAACTTTTGGTGATTTATAACCTTATATTCACATATATAAAAATTTCATAAAAACATTTTTACCAATAAACAGAGGCAAATTTTAGAAAATATGCTTTAATAAGTCTTAGGTATGATATAAGGCAATTAAGTAACTTTTCATTTGCTAAATCATACTATGATTTTAATTAAATATAATTACACAGTTGCTAATATGATCTTATAAATGGTTTTATTGATAATAAATATATAGATACTTGTAACAGATGGTTATATATACAAACATGTGTTTACGTTGTATGCTTATCAGCATAGAATATATACTGAATTTAATAACCTTTTGCTTAATTTATACTTATTATTATAAAGAGGTAAAGATTGTTTGTTTGTAAGAGGTAATCTCTGAATTTACTGATCCGATTCTGAAAGTTCTTTCCCTCATAGAAAGCTAAGTTCTACCTGGATCACATAGACTATATTTTTTTGCTATTTAGTTTTATATTGTAATTAATACATATAAAACCAAAGGTTGCACGAGGCCCTCCGTCGATTGGTTTTGATCTAATAAAAGCAATCATCCCATCACTGGTCAGAGTTATGATTGCATGTATTAGCTCTAGAATTACTACAGTTATCCAAGTAACTGAGTAAGATCTAAGGAACCAAATCTGATATATTGAGCCATTCACGGTATCGCCTTAATACGGCTTGCACTGAGACATGCATGGCTTAATCTTTGAGACAAGCATATAACTACTGGTATCACTAATAAACCACGATGAAGTAAAAAAACATAATAACAACAAAATTTGTTTATCTATATATTTATAAGTTTCAAGTAAGTCACATGATATATACACGAAATCAGTCATATACAATGCTGCAAAGTGGGTCTGGCCGATAATATGGTAATACAAGAAAAACTAATACATTTTAATTGTGTCCATGGCAAATATTTTACAGCTTCACCTAAAGCTAATAGTTAAATATTCACCATAAATATCTATGTATACAATTGAAATGTATAAGTTTTTCTTGCATTACCAAATTATCGGTTATACCTACTTTGCCACATTTGATTCTATAAGACTCAAATATTAAAATAATGACCCAAAACAAGATCAACAATGTTGTTGTATTTTATAACTATTATACAAACAACAATATGAATATTAAGGTTTAAACTTACGTTTGTTTTTGGCATTCTCATCCATCAACATGTTGAAGTGGTGGTGGCGGTTCCACGCAGCCATTTTGCCTTCGTGAGGAGCCCCGAGAAGCACCAGGGCCGCCCCGGCGGGCCCAACTCCGTCTAGGGGCTCCAGTGTCCTCAGCACACTACAACTTTGTCACACACTCATAACCCAAAGAACATAGCTAACACACACTCGCGCTTAGAACGCCGTCGCCTCAGACGGCGGTGTCATCGGCGCCGACGCGCAGCGCACATGCCTTGCACTTCCGCTCCACGCACTTATGCACACGCGGGTAAACAAGCACGATCAAAACGGCACCCGGCGGTGATTCACCTCTGACGGCTGTCGCGCGCTCTGCACTCTAACCAAACCGTACCACTAGCGGCGCTCGCGAACCGCGCACGACTGACACCCAAACACTTGTCCCGTGTCACGTGTGCGCCGTCTGCGCTGCACCCTCACAGCACTATGCCACTCTAAATTAATCACTACAATTAAACATATCACTATGTAATAGATATTTTAAAATTATCTAATTATAATTTTCAGAGACGCGGCGGAAACGAACGCTCCGCGCGACGCGGTGTCTCTTCGTCGATCCGATACTCACTGCTCTAAATCGAAGTCGTGAACAAAATAATAACAAATGTGCATGAGATAGTCGCTATAATACGTGCACGTGGGTTGCGTCACAAATTAAACATAAAACGTAATGAAGAATCCTGTACAATATTCCAGAATATTTCGTTAAATACGACGGAATTTCTCTGAATATAGGCACTTGTGAGCCACCCAGCAAAAACAATATTTGATGAAATAACAACTACACAGTCCCACAAACAAGTGTAAAAGTGATTGACTGATCAATAGTTACAATCACATAATTATATCACCGTTAACTATACTATTTGTAAACAAAACACAGCCAGTAATACATTCAGAAAATACAGTTCTAAACAGCAATCGCGAATGCGTTGATCAAGCGCGACAAATAGGACAAAACATGGCAGCTCGAAAGCACACGATTTTGTCTGTGGTAGTTTTTTTTTTTAAAAGCCGTACTTGTATTTCAGATTCAATAGCATTTCGTTTCAATTATCAATGGAATATTTTATATGAAAAAGATTTTAGTTTATTAAAGATGTCCCTATTGTTTATTTGTAGTTTTATTATCATTTTCATATAGAAAAAATAAATTATTTGGATATGCCGTCTAGAATACTAATTATTTGTTGTTGTATTATTAATTGTTGTTTATGTTATCAGTTTTCGAAAACAGTTTCTGCGTACAAACAGTTATATTGGGAAATAATCAGGGTGGCCATTAGTAACAAAGCTATTCTGCCCGCTTTGGTTAAAAATCTGCCAAATCCTGCCAAACAATAACGAATAAAAGCCACAACAATGCCAGATGTTTTATGAATAAAAAACGTATTAAAAAAGACTATAATAACTCTTGGTTATTACTATTAATATCCTTCAATAATACATATCACATCATGTACACTGATAAGGCGACTAGCCTGTTGAAATCAATTGCATGTTTTTATTAATACTAGCAAATGCCCTCGACTTAATTGAACCTTGAGATACCTAATAACTTTACAAACACGAAATATATCTTTAGTAAACCCGTAATATCCTATTAAAAATATTTAGATACACAGGTATATCTACTGTCTGTTTGTCCGTGTTCTATGTGTTCGTGCATTCGTACTTTGCTCCGGTAACGAATTCACGGGAGAAAAACTGGAGTTTCTTTTGTCTTTACCAATTCAATGTAACGGTTTATATCATAAAATAAAACTAATTGGGGATTTTCTTTAGATCAATAATTATATTTTTTGCGGTTGAACATTCGTTTGTTCACAAATCTTTTCTTTTTCGGGTTCCGTGCCTCATAATGAAAAAAGAAGCGGAACCCTTATATAGGATCGCATTGTTGTTCGTCTGTCAATGTGTCAGGACACTCTTTCTCGAAAAATACTTGAGGTATAAAGTTGATATTGACATCATATACTCTAAGGCTTAGTGACTAAGGTCTATGGCCTCATGCTGCTGTAATAAAAATGTAATTTCTAGGGTATTATATGAAAAAAATTCTTTGTTTATTATTTGAATAATTTTGTAATCTCGTTTGAAATTATTGTTATACCCATGGTTAGTGAAAGGCCGTTATATTTCACGTAAACAATTAAAAATTTAATTTAAAAACAAAGTAACAAATGGCTCTTCGAATGTACTAGCAGTATCACTCTCTATGGTCCTCTTGAAGATGTCTTCTTTTATATCGCTTGTTACTTTCACTTCACTTTCGAAAATAGTACTGTCGTGGCTCGCGATGTGGCTCACTTATATACCCAAATGAGACGATCACGAAATCATAAGAAGGTACTTGAACTCTAAAAAATATTGCAAACAAATAGCGTCATCGTTTTTAAAAAAAGGGAACGTTCTATTTTTAGACCATTGTTTGTTGACGCTGTCCGAGTCATAAGGCTTTGTATGGGTGTGTGGCGTACTCCACACAGATACAAGTATCGGGCGTCGTGTTTGGAAGCGCAAATGCAGCGAGAAATTAACACATAGAGTAAATGTATTGTACATAACGGTGCTATCACCGTGCATGCGGAGTTCACACCGCTCGCTGCCTCTCTTCCATCTACTACATTTCGTTTACCCATCATCCACGCACACCTAGTCTGCCACAGCTACCAAGGCAGACGCAAGCTCTTCAACTCAATTTTCCCACGAGTTGATTGTAACTGTCGCTTGCTTGTCGTGCTTAATTATATTATGTATTAATTGATAATAAAAATTGGTTATTGTGAAAAATGCGGTTATTCTAGATGATTCCAGAGATTAAGAGAATGGTGATTGTTTTGTATTTTCACTCAGACCGTAACATTATAATGCAATAAAATTGTATTAAGTTTTATTTTTCTCTTGAAATCAGCTTGAGGAATTAAATTATACATTATACTTAACTATATAATGATCAGTAAGGAACCCTAAGGGTTTGAGTTGTACTCGCTAATTGTCTAATTTTTTCTTTGCAAATGGTCTGGTAATCTAATTAAAATGGATAATTTCCACCAAAACTTTTTAATAGCAGAGGTTAGTTACTGTAAGAATGAAGTGTGTAAAAGCCCATGTAAATTATAATTCTATTATAAAGCTATTCCTTTTTAGGATTTAGCCATGCAATCCCTTCTCAAAAATTCAATCTATATACTGTTTCACATCGTCTTGTAGAACTTTTATCGTAGAACATTGAAGCACATCATTTTCAACTATTTTATATTGTTTCGTCAGCACCGGCCGATAAAGCAGCCAAGTGGCATTGTAATTCTTGATATTGTTTTTATCGAGGATTCTATGTATATTGATACATATATTATCCTAGATTGTTTTCCGGAACTTAAAGGGTTAAAAATGATTATTACTACTATATTATTCTTACCTGTTGCAAGCCATTTGATCCGTGTATACCGACAAAGCGCCCAAACGACGTATTAATTACTAAAATATGTTATTTCTATAAAAGTTACACGTATACTATTGGTGATTGTTTAGTTGACCTACTAGCAGTAAATCATATTATAGTAATTTTCACCTATATCAAACAGTTTAATCAACGCATACTGTTAAAGCGACCAAACGACATATTAATTTCTAAAATATTGTTTAATTTGATTTCTATAAATGTTACATATATACTAATGCACATTGTTTTTTAGATATTTTAGTACATTATTTTTACCTATTACAAAAACTGTTTGATTAGCATATGCCGAAAGACATATTAATTATTACGAAAAAAAAAACTATAGAACTTACACGTATATTCTTGGGAACTTTTTTGTAGAACTTAAGCTGTATGCTTATATTAATGCTTATATCACTGCAATATTGTAATACGTTTGTAAACAATTTCATCTATTTTAATCAGTTTGGTCAGCGAACGCCGATATTGCAAATAAACATAATATTTTTTCCGACTTGGTTTACAAATGGACCCCAATATTCATTACAATAAAACTTCATCAAAATAAATTATAACCTATAATTATCAGGAAGAGTGTAGCTTTCTATTAATGAATAATTTTTAAAATCAGATTAGTAGTTTCATAGATTACACCTTATAGACAAACTCACAATCAAACTTTACCTCTTTTTAATAGTAGAATAGATATAAATACCAGATGACCTGGCAGACGTTGTTCTGCCTTTTCCGGTAGTTATTAACTTGAACAAATGCCAGCTATCCAATCCTAACATAGCTATGAATTATATATATGTTTTGATACTAGGATTATGCTAGGATAAGGCTAATATGTGCGAATAGCATAAAAGTTAATAACATTTTAGAGTGCAAAAAAATACATTAAATAGGTTCAGTAATCAATATTATATGGATATAATTGTACATTTATTTTAACAGTTATTACTCTAATAACACCAGGTTTAAATTTTAGTATGTATAAGTATTTATCCGGCCAGATGGGATGACGATCTGCGAAAGACTGCAGGCATATGCTAGATGCGGCAAGCTGAAGACAGGGCGCTATGGTGCTCATTAGGGGAGCCCTATGTCCAGCAGTTGACTAGTATAGGTTGATGATGATAAGGGTTTAGCGATGAAGCAAAAAAAAACCTGAAGATATGTTTATAATACTTTACTTTTTGGATTTTTTATGATTGCTTAAGATATTCACCATCATAACAATAATTCTGTTAATATTACAACCGCCTTCGGTTCAATCTATCCTTATAAATGTAGGACGGACTGCCTAGGCTTAGCGATAGGGTTCCTTCTTTGAAAAAGGAAACATGAAAATTTTCAAGATTAAGGAAACTTGAATTCAGTTGTATAATATTTTAAGTATCATTTGTAGCATATTAAATTTCATAATAGAACACGATACAACTAAGTATAGGGAATATTGGGAAATCCCGGACTCGATAAAGTTTTCTTTCCAGTATTTTTTATTTTTAAGGTTTCCAATTTCAAATTTCTCACTGCTTATAGCTTTGGGCCAATCCCGCCAAATACTGCCACATTTCAAAAATGTCAACGGAATCTGCCCTAGTTTAAATTAGAAAAGCAATTCTACTCAATTGGCAGGAACTTGCCATGTATGCTCACACTGGAAATAATCTATGGTATTTGGTCCGTGGGTTTTTATTACCGTAGATAGACAGAGAATAAAATAGACCTTCAGATAGTGTTACCGGGTGTAAGATAGGTATATTTTCATTGAATATTATCATTTTTCACTTTTCTTAAAATTTACCTCTGTACGCATGTACAAAACACTGTTCATTGTAAGATGTACAATTAAATGTTAATTTATTTTATTCTCGTTTATAAAACAGAACAAAGCACTGCCTACATGAAGTATGGTAATACATTGAGTAACTCTCAACCTCGACTATTCTGACAACTGTGGAGCTTTTAGCACCAAAACCAGCGATAGAACCTTGAACAATAAATAATTTTACTTAGTTAATTATTGGTTTAGTATTTACGTTCAAATTTACGTTTTGATTCGAATAATACGAATTAGCGTATTATTAGCGACACTTCGTACGCGTACACACTGTATAAATTTCGAAGCCACTCTAATTCTCACTGTACGAATGCAGTACAGTTCAATTGAACAGAGTGAGTGTTCGGATCACGAAATCTAGTACGTGGTACATATGTATCGATATCCCTAACTCTTAGTTGTTCCTTATACGTTTTGAGTGGACCTCGATTTGTCGTGTAGTGGATTTTATTTATTCATTAATTTACATTATTTGATTTTGAACCTATTTTATATAATATTGGTAGCATATTGCGTAATATAATTTAGTTATTGTGCCTATATAAGGTTAATTATAAATAACAACAATAATATACCTATATTTTGCCCTAAAACCTCTTGGACAGTTCTAACAAAAATATTATTTAAAAAACAAGATTGCACACTTTCTTCTGTCATCAAGATAAGATCTACTTTCATAAACCGTCATATAAAACGGAAAAACGAGCCGAGTGAGATGCTCTTATTAGGGATTATGTCCATGTTTAATGGGTTGCTATTGGTTGTATGAATTAGGGTGTCCATGTTATTGAATTATATTGTATAGAATCACTACATATATCACATTTGTGTGTTTATTCAACAAGTTAAAACCAGCTTCGACGCGATTTTGTTGTTGTTGTTATTCAGTGAGTCGCCAAATGCCACTCAATTTCCGAGCTTGTTTATATTTCCTATTTGACGTAATTGAATCAGTATTATTTTATCTTTTATGTTGCGGTTAATTTTGACGTAGTTTCAGATGAATCTGCTGCAACTACGGCTTTCAATTCATCGTTATCGACTTTCGTTTCCGGTTGGCCACGGGACTTATTTTTTTAAATAAATATATTCAGAACGGAAGCGATTACACCAAATACGCATCGTACGTTGACTTGCGGTACTTAGTCCATACACGTCGTTGATACTGCGTGCGGTCTGTGCTGCGTTGGTACCACGACGGAACTCGTATTCTAAAATAATGCGAATTTTACTTTTTCCACGGTCACAGAAACAGTGATATCAAAGAAAAATATAAAGGCGGGAAAATAAATTGACAACAGATTTTTAAAAATAAATGTATTAGCTATATTATAAAATTAATATGACTTTGCAATATTAAGTAGACTGAAAGATATCGATATTCACACTAATCAATATAAAAAATTGGCAATTTCATTTGTAAAGACCTAATATTTCTACTTAAAACTTTTGTGTGAGCAAAATATTTTTTAATATTTTAATTTGAAAGGGAGATCATAATTATTTGACCTAAAGTGCTAAGAATTTAAACGACTAAATAAATAATGTAAGAATAAATTATCAATGTAGCATTATGAATATATTTTCTTTAGGTTTTCTAGACATTATGACGAAAAAATGTGCGTAGTGCGTTATGTCTCATACAGTTGCGATGTGCCACGCCACTCCGCTGCAGTTCAGTTCCGCTTACATTACAACATAGGATAGGTACTTTTTACCCCTGGAAATAGTTTCATTCCCACAGGAAATAAGTGCAAGTGAAAAACTAGTAATAAATAAATTTTATTTATGAAAAGCTTGGATTTTATATATTGAAACTATGGTAACGTCAGTATGTTCACAATCGAATTCTGATTGTATACATTTAAAGAATTTATGTTCTCTCTCAATCAATAAAAATACATTTAATTACTGTAGTATATATACGAGTACTTGACTGGCTAGATTGTTTCCGTGAAGTACCAAAAGTGTGGTCACTGCAGTGGAGTAGGATGCATTCCATAATTGCACCCTCTCGGTCCACCCCCTTTTTCTCGGCACGAGTACGTAATCTTGCTCTTTGTACAATATCTTTGGTTCTTACAAGGGAACCACCATCTTGTTACTACGAATTTAGGCTTAAAGAACGTGTATCCAATAGCATTCGCATAAACAATAAAAAAATTAAAACTTCAAATCAGAGACAAACACTTCAAATCATAAAATTGTCAACTTTTTCAAGATTTTCTTGGACTTCTATACACGTATAGTGTATTGAAATACAATATTTGGGTTTGGGTGTATTTCGCAATATACAAAAGAAACGTACGGGTAAAATATTTCTTATTTACTTTGACTTTTAATTTAGTGTTGATACGCGGATTAAAAACGCTCGTATACTCGAGAAACGCTTTTATAACTGCGTCATTTGAGCATTTCATAACCTTATTTTTCTCAGCGACGCTGTCTAAGTACATTGCATATTAACACCATGCCTAAACGTGGAGGACCTAGAAATAGAAACTGGAAAGTAGATAACGATCATTTTGGTAAGCTTTTTTTGAAAATAATGAACCGTATGTTAAATGTTGATGTAAAAACGATTTCTTTAGAATTGATACCTATGGTACTTATTTTGAGTGATTGACAACTTGACACATTGTATTCTATAACCATCAATATCAAAAGCATTGTTTCTAATCGATTATAATAGTATTTTTATGAATTGATTATGATTTTTCATGGCAGGCTGAATTGGTAATAATATTAAGGTTATGATATATCATATTTTACATGTAAATAACATTCATAATTTCAGAACATGATGATCGCGTTCATTCAAATACCACTCGGAGAGTTAGCTTTAAACCTGGAACAAATAAAGGAAAAAATAAATTTCGTACATGGAATGACCCTAAACTGCTTTTGGATGATGATATTGACATGGGAGCTTCTGGTCAAGGAAACATGCGGAAAGGCTCATTTAGAGGCCGTGGTGGGCGCCTCAATTCTCCTGCACCGAGAGCCAGACAAGGGATTGTCAAAAAAAAGTTTATTACAGGACTGTTACCCTGGTATCAGATAATTATACCTTATGGAGCTAAGCATGAAAAAGACGTGATATTACGGTCATTACTAAGTCTCCTAGCTCCAGATGTCTTCATTCCACTCTATTACAAAATCAATGGCAATGCTGCAGTATTTTATGTAGATGATGTTAAAATGGCAGAAAAGTTATTCCATGCGGATAGAAAGATAGTAATGTCTGATGGTTTTAAATTGGTAGTGATTGTAAGAAATGCTGTTCCTAATGTGACAATAGATGCTGATATGAAAGAAAAGATGAAACTTACAATGGCTAAAAGATATAACTCAGCAACTAAGGCATTGGACTTAACTAAATTTCACGCTGACCCAGGTAAGTGGAAATGATCTTGTAAACATTTACTTTAGTAAGAAGGTAATATTGTTTATTTATAAACAAGTATTAATTGGAAGCATGATGTGTTGCAATTATCCAATCAAGAGCTTAACGTCTTTATTACTAATTATTTCGTCTGTGCTTTCCTGCTCCTTCATGCCTGAATAATTTTTATATGTTTTCTTTTCTCCTCGTTCTGATGTGCCAGGATGATCTATCCTGGGTCTTACTCTTTATTTTTATATGTAATTTATATAAGGTAGTAGATGTTTAACTTTTATCAACCATACTAATTTTGAGTTCTTTGGTTCATCATGTTATTAGTTGCCCTTGTTAACATTGTATTACCAGGCATAGGTTGAATTTTCAGATTGAACTGATATTTTTATAATAATAATAAAAAATACTAGTTGTCCCAGTGGTTTCTCTCGTGTATAATTTAAGAGAGATTGTGGATTGATGATTTATAATACTTCAGTATAGACAATATTTTTATCAGTAGGCCAGGTTTACACATCATAACTCACATGGCTCATTAGCACTACTACACCTATATTCATAGGCCCGAGACAAGCGTTAAATTATTTTAATTTTACATTATCTCCTAAACTATATGTCTAAATAACATGCTATAAAGGGCAGAGTTTATCTACATAAAATTGTCTTGATGATGAAGTAACTTTCATACCTAAGTATTAATATGTCATAAAGTGTATAAGTATATTGTATATATGCATTTTAATCCCAATATAATTAAAAAGAATTTGCTGAGTTATGGTTTCTAATACTTTAGTATAGGCAATATTTTTATCAGGCGGCCAGGGTTACCCTTCACACATCACATTGCTCGTTTGTGCCATATACATATAGACAAGAGCCAATTGTCGAGTTATATAAATTTTCCTTTATCTCCTAAACTATGTGTCCAAATAACACGCTATAAAGTGCAAAGTTTATCTTCATAAAAGTGTATTGATGATGAAATTACTATTGTTCCTTAGGATTAATATGCTATGCCTAATAATAATGCTCATAAATCACTTTTTTTAATTTCAATAAAGTTTTGTTACATAATATGTTATTGTGGCTTATGTACAAGAGATAGGTATATCGTATCACAGACTTTTTTCAGACATATGGAGGAGCAATATTTTTATAGAATAAATTTGTAGAATGTTGTTGCTCCATTTAAAAGTCCATTACAATACTATACCTATTATAGTAAAGAAATATTGTTCATATTTTTTATAATCAGTTGTACATTTGGGTGTTTATTATTGTGACAATATAGAATAACATTTGTAAAACTATTTACTAATGATTGTATAAAAAAAGCGTTTAATATTGAATTGATTCAGTTTAGTTTTTTGTGTTAGTATACAATGTAAGTTGTGTTCCAGTTTCATAACTCCTTTTAATTTATATCAGAATAGAAGATGCTTACCTGCATAGCAAATATGTATAGAAAAAAGTAAAGATCACCACAACTGCAGAACATGTGTAGTTGTAAACAATAGATAAGAAAACTTTAGACTCGGGATTTCTAAGATTTTTTTACATAGTGTGGGATTTATAAGAATTTGTTACAAATGACTCATTAGAAACAGTCTCTATACCTGAAATCATAGTTAAATCCGAAGTCCCTGTAGAGGAATGAATTTCATAATAAAGTATGCATTAAATTCAAGGGACTAGATATAACTTCGCCATAACCAAAATTGTAATAAATGAAGTCGACTGTAATTAAATTAGAAATAAGTGATTATTTGTTTTAACATTTATTATTGGCAGGTTGTATATGAAATAATTGTATTAAATACTTTTCTAGATTTATCCGACATCTTTTGTGCACTTTTCCGGCCCATGATAATGTTGGCTGCCATTGATATAATCTCGGAGAACATACCTGATCTTGAAGCCCTCAATCTCAATGATAACAAGTTACATGGACTGGAGCATTTGAAGATTCTTTCAATTAAATTTAAAAATTTGAAGATTTTATACATGGGAGATAACAGGGTAAGCACTTTTTAGAATAAATAAAACTTAATGATATAAGTTATGAATAATATTTTAAATTGTGTGAATTTAGCAAATAATATTGTCACAGTGTTAATTAAGGTTCACTATAGACTTTTGAAAAAAAAATAATGGTGATTTATTGTAGCATCAGGTTTATAAAAATGATATTCAAAGCCAATTGTGGAAGTCATACAACTAGACTGTGATATAATTATTAAGAATAAAAAAAATAATCCTGCAGTTTCTTTAACCTATTAGTTGTTGACTTTTGTTAAGGCCATTTATGGTTTTTCCAAAATAACTTTCTTTCGTAAGGATTAATATGCCATGCCTAATAATAATGCTCATAAATCACTTTTCTATTTTAAAAATAAGTCACAAAATCCTTATTGTGGCTTATGTATTAGTAATTATTAGTATTAAGTATGTATAAGAGATATGCATATTGTATCGCGGATTTTCTTTTCTGATGTACTAAGGAGTAATATTTTTGTAGAACATTGTATTTACGTATCACTAACCCTTACGCCAGCGCATGCGGATACAGCAGTTCGGGTGCACGGTTTCGTCCGACTTACTTAACAAAAATCAATATTTTTAAGGCTAGCTGAGAGGTGTAGCCTAATTCTAGCTAGCTTATACTATTCTACTTGAATCTGGCAGTCATATACAAAAAGAATTTCTCGAATCTGACTGGTGGTTCCAGAGATTAGCCTGTTTAAACAAACAAAAAAACTCTTCTCCTTTAATATATTAGTATAAATTAACCGTGTAAAAAAAATATTGTTTTAAATTACAGATACCATTCCTCGGATCACTGGATGCCCTGAAAAACCTACCATTAGTAGAGTTGTATCTTAAAGGAAATCCTTTGGTGAACAGATTTAATGACCATGAAATATATGTCAGGTAACACTTATGTAGTACAATGTCTGTATGAAATTGACATTTATAAAGGATTCTTGACCTTATAAACGAGAGTATGTTGGTGCTATAAAAAGGACTGCCTTGGTCTGTCAACAAATATTGGTCAGTGATTGACAAATTTTAGAATAAATTTGTTGGTGGATCCTTTTTAATTTATTTCTTCTGTTTTTATGTAGGCAATTACGCCAGTGTCAGGTGTGACAAATACACATTTTACAGTTTAGTAACCTAATGCTCGGTGTACTGTACAATAATCAACTTATTTGTCTTGAAAGTTTGAAACCTATAATTGATAAATTTCAAGAGTAGGTTCTAAAAAAGAATGTATTGTTGATTTGTACAGAGGCTTACTTCTTGATTGTACATTTGTATAATTCTATGTATAAATATAATGAGTTTTACATAGGAGCAAAATTATTTTTTAATGGTAAAACTTGAAAAAAAGTTATTGTCGTTTTGTATTTCAGGGTGTACCTTCTACTAATTTGTGTAAGGTATACAAAAAAGATTACTGAAGTGTTTTTATATATTGTTGTCCTTATTTTATGCTGATGTTAATTTTGCTAACTCGGTTACAAATTAGTATATTTCCAGTTACAAAGCCGAGTTTAAAACTTTCAAGTTCATGTACATTTAAACTTTTCTATCTTTTTATCAATAATAAAATGATTTTATTATTGAATAAAAGAGTAAATATGTCTTGATCTCGCTATATTTATTTTTACCAGACTGCCTAAAAGGAGGGTAATGTTTTTCAAGAGTATTAAGTATGTTTAATTTTGGAATGCTGTATAGTCTAAACGGTTTGATGTATTTTAACTTATGAGGTATTATTAGATTTGTCTCAATTTTGGGAATGACATAGGGTATAATAATGTAAGAATTATGTCTGCAAATTAAAAAAAATCGGGAATAAGGTTTTTACTGAAGTGTTATGCAGCAGTATTTTTTTGAAATAACTTTATAGGTGTTGTTTACAAATTTATTTGAAATTGAAATGAATTTAATGATAGTTAGTTTTGCTCCTATGATTTCACCATTTTCAGAATTGGATATCTGTACTCTCCCATAATACTGTAAATCATGTGATTAAATTGTGCTTGGAATTAAGTGACATCAAAAAACATGGTTTCTCTTTAGAACTGTAGTACTCTCATGATGTCTATAGTAAAGTAACTAACCTAAGAAACATGTAATATACGAGTATGAGTATGACAATGTACAATAAGACAACATACTAAAATACCCTTACTTGATATGGACATTATAATAAAATCATTCATTTCTTACTATAGAAATAAAATCTAGAGATTAACCGAAATACCGTTGATATTCAGTATTACCGAACTTTGGTATCTTTTAGCCCGGATCCACATTCTGTAGGGCGATGTGAGCACGAGAGTGTGCGCCCTTACGACATATCTAACTCAGCAGAATAAATTACAGAAGTATATTGAATTATTTGCATTGATTATATTAAAAGTTTTTGTTCTGCCTACTTGATTGTCATATCTCATAAAATGTGAGCCTAAGCTCTAAAAGATAGAGTAGCTACATTATTAAAAAATACAAATTATTGTGTAACTCACTGACATTACGTATGACAAGGTCAAGTTGGTAAATCACACGGAGAAAAGGATAGAATACTGTAATACCTTCCGAGTTATTGCCGTAAGGTTTAGTACACACTGTAGGTAGTTGTGCGAGTTTATTAACCGCAAAACGCAAACGCATTTTTTTATGCGGATAATAATCAATCAAATTTTAGTCCAATTAATTTATTCTTATTTAATTTTAAGTTGAAAATAAGCTGAGTTCAATATTTGACAGAACCCATATTCGGTGAATCTCTAGTTAAACTATTTAGCGTTCTTCTCTTTTAGACTCTTTTTATATTTAAAAATCTAAAACAATTTTGCGTATGCTTAATATTGGTTTTGTTTTTATTATTATTGTGAATCTGTCAAACGAATGAAAGATTTTATTCTTAGGCGTCTTGTATTCTATTGATTATTGTATTCACTCATAGTGCATCTCAAAAATAATAAAAATTCATAAGATAAAGTTATACTTTCCACCAGGAATACAATTTTATAAAGATAGTTGAGTTTTATTTTTGAGATGCATATTATTTGATTGAAATTAATTGCGTATATGAGTTTCAGAGGTGTCTTTGACGAATTCTATAATATTTCTTGTCTCCAGCGATGTGCGGAAGAAGTTTCCCAAGCTGACGAGATTGGTAAGTCGAAAGCCTTCACGAACTATGATTTGTATAATTTAGTTCACAATTTTTTTAACAAATTGTAATCAGGATGGAGTTGATCTGCCTCCGGCTATCGGTTTCGACGTGACAGATGACGTGTCGCTTCCCCCTCGCCAGCAGTCGTTCCTCGTGGACCCAGCAGGACAGGATCTTGTCAGGGAATTCCTAACTCAGTACTTTGCGATATATGACTCTGAGTCGAGACAACCACTGCTTGAGGCTTACCACGAGCACGCAACATTGTCGATGGCCGCGAGCTACCTCACTAACGATAACAGGAATTCCCCCACTACTCGGTAAGTCAATTTCTCATTGCATCTTCTCATTTTTGGTTTTAGTATTAGTATTTAGTATTAGCATTTAGTATTAATATTTAGTATTCGTATTTAGTATTAGTATTTAGTATTAGCATTAGTATTTAGTATTAGTATTTAGTATTCGTATTTAGTATTTAGTATTAGTATTAGTATTTAGTATTAGTATTAAGTATTAGTAGTATTTGTATTAGTAGTACTATTTTGAATTTGGTTTGGTAAAGGCTGACTCGTTCTCATACATGGTCAGAAATAAAACGTTCAGTAGGATTTCTTAATTGTTTACAATTGGAAGTATTTTATTCTTAGGGCAGCTTGACTGGTGAAATACCTCCACAATACAGAAGATAATATCTAATGTGTTGTGTTCGTGCGGTGAGTAGGATTTCCAGAGCTCCTCGGGGAAGGAGGGACCAAGTTCGATAACGCGCTAGTGATACCTCTGGCGTTACAAGCGTCCATAGGTTGCGGTAACCGCTTACCATCAGGCGGGCAGTACGCGTGTTTGCCACCTTAGTTGAATTCTACAATAGTGATATTCTTCTTATAAAATCTTATATCAAAAGAACATTAATAGATTTAGATTTCCATATAAATATAGAATAAGAAAATGTGTTTTCAGCTTGAACTCGTATATAACAAACAGCCGGAATATAATCCGCATAACAGAGAGAGAATCAAGAAGACGTTACTTGCGCTCCGGGAGGCTGCAAGTCGTCTCGTTCCTCTCGGACCTTCCAAAGACTACACACGATCTTATGGGATTTGCTGTTGATCTTATTGTATTTACAGTAAGTATTCATTGTATTTTATTTGAATCCTTAATTGATGCTCTCAGACACATAAACGTAAATATTGACAGTTTCGATTGGTTGTGTCCAGGATCCCATAAATACATTGTTTTAAGTAAAATGGTATAAAAGAACAATTTGTTATGATTCAGTAATGAATTGTAAATCGTAACTACGTTTCACAGAATCCTGTTTGAGGTCATGGTAAATGGTCTATGGCCATTTCATTGCTGTTTGCCTTTTTATTAACTTGAAAGAAGAGATTATTTTTTAAATTCATTATAGGTTCAGCATTGTTTATAACTCATCTGATGTTAAATGTCCATGTGGCCTAAGATGATAACACGTTAAGCCAAGTTGGGAAACTGGTCCTCAAGTGCAGCTGCCGGAACACACCTATTGGTGCTTGGCGACAGATTTTCAACTTGAGGGTGGTAAACAGCATTAGACAATGCTCTACCACCATGCTATGGTTTCGTCACGATGTTTTACTTCACCGAATACTCAGGGTTATTGCACGGATATCAATCCTACTATTGAGCCATCATTGCTTCAATATTTAAGTCATGATGTATTGATAATTTTTTGTTATCATTACATATTATAAAACAAAGTCCCCCCGCCGCGTCTGTCTGTCTGTCTGCACGCGATAAACTCAAAAACTGACGAACGGATTTTCATACGGTTTCCATCAATAGAATAAGTGATTCATGAGGAAAGTTCTAGCATAAAAGGTTTAGTGTAAAACGGTCGAAATATGTCGATCATTGTTCAAAATGTCAAAAAAAAGGTGTGTGTGCGATTCACACACGATAGAAGTGAAACTTCATTTTAAAAGGCATTTTCTATTTTATTTAAACAGTGTGCAATATACATACACACCAACATTTACTCTCTCGCTCTGGCTCATACAAAGAGGAGAGACCGATAATATATTGCTCTCTCGCTCTGGCTCACACAAAGAGGAGAGACCGATAATGTGCGTTAAACGTTTGACGTTTAACGCGTTGGAAGTCGCATAAGTAGTGTCACTTCAAAAACATGTTGACTGGGAGCTTTACTGGTGTGCGGCGCGTAAATCAATAGATTGTATTACTCTGCTACCCGTGCGAAGCCGGGGCTGGTTGCTAGTTAATAAGTAATGTTGTATTGTACCAACAGCCGGCAATGATAGTGCTCACAATGAACGGAGTGTTTAAAGAGACGAACACGAACGGGAACCCGACGCGCTCGTTCCACCGTACGTTTGTCATAGTGCCCAACTCTGGAGGTGGCTTCAGCGTCATTAATGATATGCTCTATATCACAAATACTACTAAGGAGCAGGTGAGCTGGTCTTTTTAACCTTTCTTATTCACTTTAAGCATAAATAATCTTGTCAAATGGTGTTGCGGTACTAGATAGTAGTGGAGTTGGTAAAACATCGATTTAACTATCGATTAATCGTTAGTCATGAGCACTGTCGTTTGATCGATTGTTGAAATAAGACTATCGATTGTTGATTTCAAATACGTTACGGGGTATTTTTGTGATTACAAGGAAGATTTGCACGAATAACCTTTTTTTTTAGGTCGTCAAGTTACTAAATTATAGGTATTTTCGCGACACGCGATTACTTTTTTTGTCGGTGTCATTCCTCAACCGGCTAAAACTATCGGTTTTCCGAAAAACCGATGTTTTAATAAACACTAATGATAAGCATACATCGGGGTTAAATTTTAAGTGCAGTTGTGATCAGGTAATCACATTGTTAGATATTTGGTCGGCAGATTTTTCAACACATTTGGATTTAATCATATTCACTTGTAATATGATTAAATAATGGATGGATTGGATTTAATAAAATATTAAGAAGTGAAATAAGAGTGAAGTAGATATCGTCTGCGATTTAATAATAGTAACAGTAATGGATCAGTAGTTCTCTTCCAGTAGTATTCCTATAAACATACAGACTTAACCTCTTTAGTATCTTCTATACATATAAAACCCAGTTTCTCTCTGTCCGTCTGTCCGTTTATGTTCTTTTCATGTGAAAACCTCTTATCCGATTTAATGTTTTTACTTCATAGCAATGTTTTCTGGCTAGATTATAGGATATATTTGGTACCACAAAGTAATGTACGAAATAAGCAGTGACGATAATGGTGAATCAAATCAGAAAAAATATGCCCTTGGGGCGCTTGAATGGCTTACGATGAGTAAACCATTAACAGATATATAAAAGTAAAGTACTACATAACTGTAGATCTTCAAAAGACCTATAAAAAGTCAGCGATAGCATATATCTATCTTCTAAGGATCTCTTATAATAAGCATTTTTGTCTATAAAATAACCGGCGCATGACCGCCGTTTCATCGCGAGTCGCGCGTGCGCTCGACCGAAGTCGTCATTCTGTAGTATAATGGGGCGGAGCCACGAGCACAGCTAGTATATATATATACACAAAATTTCTATCAATTAATTAGCTGGGCCCGCGGCTGCGCATGCGTTTATTACGTAGTAATTATTTACGTCTTGTAATTGTATTTTATTTCATATCATTGACAATTTACATAGCTATATATAACCTACCAAATATGGAATGACATGTATATACCTCTCCTGTACAAAATTTCATCAAAATTGGTTTAGAATTAAGTTATCATTAAAAATTTTGAACAAAAATCACGATTTTTGTAAGCATTTTGATAATTCTTATAGCCAGTTTATTATTTGAGCAGTGACATAAGTTTCACGTGTACAAAATTTTCATAAAAATCAGTCATGTCGTTTTTTCAATATTATCTATTTAGTAAATGTCTGTCGGGAAATTTTGACAAAAAAAAAACATGCACCGACAAAAGCACAGATTTTTCAATATAGATAGCTCAGTTTTGTCGTCACTTTAAAACCAGTTGATAAGGAAACCATGGAGCTGATGCGTTAATAAAAAAATCGATTACAGGAAGAGAAGATGTTTAATAGTGGAGTCGTACAGCAAGTGCCGGCGCCGAACTCGTCTCCCGGCGTGCCGAGCTCGGCGGCAGCGCCCGCAGCCGCAGCGGCAGCCGCAGCCGCAGCGGCAGCCGCAGCAGCAGCCGCAGCCGCAGCGGCAGCCGCACCCGACGACGCACAGAAGATGCAATTACTTGCCGTGCTGAGCCAACAGACTGGCATGAACGAACACTGGAGCGTCAAGTTAGTATAGCTTATTAGTTAATAAACAATGATGGCATGGTGGTAGGGCATTGTCTAATGCCCGCCTGGTTAGCTACCAGCTAAATATGTATATACATATGTATATACTGTCAATTTTGGTCTAAAGAAGTAGCCAAAAAAAGAAAAATTAAAGCACTTACAGAGCCTATATACCTGAATAGTGTGCATGTATGAAGAGCAGTGTGACTGTATGTTGGTAATTAGTGAATGCAGTGTGAGTGTATCGTGTGCTCAAGGGCTCTAGGACTGGCTTCGGAGGAACGGACCTAGGCTTGAGTTGTCACTGGACAAGATGGACGTGGCGAGTTGGGAGTACCATTTATAATTGGGATTTTTAGCCTTAGACTAGCAGTGGAGATAACTATGAACTATTCTTCGCCTTATATAATCGAAATGGTGATGAACGTCCCACACGTCCCACCACTCTACTAAAGGCTTACCTTACATCCAAATTTGCATTTTATTTTGTAATTTTTTATTCTGTATAGAATTTACATTTGGCCACTGGTTCTAAATCCAGCTGCCGGAACATACCACATACCGGAACATGGGTTCTTGGTGACAGAATTTCAGCTTGAGGGTGGTAGCTAGCCAGGCGGGCATTAGAGAAAGTCCTACCAACTTGCTATGGTTTCATCATGATGGTTTCCTTCACCGAAAACTCAAGCTCATTGCAGGGATTCGAACTCACGTCGATCGACGCGATGTCCGTACACGCTACCAATGAGCCATCATTGTTTCTATGTGGATTATTTATAAATTTGCCATAGTAAATACTGGAACATCTAAAGTAAAGATTAATTTAATGTTATAATTTTGAATGTATGTCTAAAATTTTGAAATAAACTGACATGGATATTAAAGCTGTCCAATATTTCTTTCTAGTTGTCTTCAAGAAACAGGATGGGACCTCCAACGGGCTTTGTTCATCTTCAATCAGCTCCACTCAGAGGGTAAAATACCACCCGATGCGTTCGTCAAGTGAATTCCTACAGGAACTCTACATTCGGCTGTGTCTCTATGTACATATTAACTAAGAATAAATAATTAATAATAGAAATTAACGTAAGACCAAGATCTAACTTGAAGAATATCTTCACGGAGGCGTCAATGGTGTTGAAGAATTTTAAATCATTATCACTAACTAACAAAATTATAGTTTAATTAATAGTTTACTTAACTTTTAAATATTATGTTAGGAGAAAAAAAAATGATTGATTAGTTTTTTACATAGTTTAAAACTATATTTTTTATTATATTATTTCATGAATGTAGTCGCGACTTTAGATTCCGAGAGAATTTTTACTGTAGTGTAATTACTGTATTGGTAAATTAAAATTGTAGTAGATTGATTGTGATAAATCTTTATAATATGTTTTTTTTTTTGTAATTTACTAATAATCTGTTGTGAAGTGTAACGCAGTTATGTCCAATAGCAGGGGTTCTCAAACATTGTATTATCAAGGGGCACTTACAGGTTAAGTAATCTAATCAAAATATGGCTCACTTAAGTATATAATATTAGATTTTTTTATTGTAACTAGCTCCTGATTTCAATTCTACGGAGATTGAAATGACTTAGTTTCCGGAGAAGATAAAACAGGAGCGGCATGTGATGCGCCCCCACTTGCCCCAGGGTGTCGCGGCACGCACTTTGGGAACCCCTGTCCTATAGCATTATTATGACTAATGACGTAATATGTCGACGGGTAAAGTGTTAAGTCTAATCCCATATTCACACGGCATTAAAAATTTAAATTTTGCGTTATATACTTCGTAATTTTCTTAAAATATCTTACAAATCGTAGCTCTGTGTTTGGGAGTAGACAAAAAAAAAATGTATTGCTATAAAAAAAAAAATGGCCGATTCCGCGTTTTAGTTGAGTTGATTGTCACGTGTATAAAACTAATTTCATTAAGAGAAATTGATTGCGTTACACGCTTTATTTACAATGTAAATAATCGTTTTATTGTGTAAATGTCAGTGAACTCGAAATGTTAAAGCAAAAAAAGATACAAAAAAAAAAAGGAAAAAGTTAAACCAATTTTTTTTAAACGTTGATTATTTTAACTATTCTCTCTTATTATTATTTTTATGTTACGTTTCGGGGGACGTCGAGCTACAGTTAAGCGGATGTGCGGCAACGGTTACGCACCGAGCGGGCGAGTGCTGGCGCTGGACTGGCACGGTTCGGTCACGATGAGTTTGACCGACAGTGTGCGGAGTGGTCGGTCGGTCAGTCTGTCTGTATGCGTGAATACGATAGCGGCGGAACCCCCTAAGAATCATCTTCCGTGGGCTAGCCGCTTGGTTGAATGAATTTTTACCAAGTATTTTTATATAGCGCCTGTTATACTCGACTGTGCTTGTGTTGCGAACTTGCTTTTATCCACTTGTCGCTACGACGTGGGCGGGGCTTAGGGATTAAATAGAATAAGGGCTAACCTTTAAGACTGTTATCAAGATTTAAATGAAATAAATCTTTCATTATATTACTTGTAGTATTATTTTGAAATCCTTAAGCCTGTTGAAGTTTCCATCGTAAAGATCCAAGATGTGAGCTAATTCTTCGATTACATTTTTACAAGTCTTATGAGATAGCGCGCTTTAAAATAAAGAGTGGAATTTGTTGCTATGATGCTATAAATGTAAATTTAGAATTAGCAACCGTCTTCAAGTTACGTTTACCCAAACAATACAGAAAATTCAATCATCTAAATTTTAACCAGTCCTAAATGGGCCCCTGAATGTGATAGTTATTTTCGTCGGACATGTGTTAATTCGTACTTTGTAATTCTACTATTCTATTGTTATTTTATCACAAAGACAATTAGATATTAATTATATTATCAGACGGCCCTGTGAAGTTATTATCGTTAAATAAGTTTGACTGGAAGAGATACGATGCGATAAGTACAAGATAGTCGTTATCAATGTTTTATTATAAATCTGCAAACAAACGATAACGGAAGCATTTATAAAATACATCGCTGTTTCCCCATAATATAAATTTAGGTCGTGAACAGTCGACTTTGATAATTGTCGGGTACATTACAAGGTTACCTTTTTCGTCAGATAACGTTGGTTGAAAAGTACTTTTTAAAGACTTAATGGATTAATTTAATATTTTTTCTGTTAGATAAATTGTGTCTATTTTTGAGTAAATCATCAATTGATCAGTATGACCGCCTTCGTTGTCTATTTGTAAAATGTTTGACCATAATCAGAGGCCACAGAGTCGATTATATTTTAGAAAAACTAAATTTATAGTTGGTTGTGCTTGTGAAAATTTGAAAAACTGATCCACTTCATGTACAATGATGTGCTTTATATCTTAAACTTGAATTTTGGGGTTTTTTTGTTAAGTTCGTTCAGAAGGAAAGGAGATGGTCATTTAGCAACATTGCGAGGTGTTCATTGTGGTTCGCCAATGTTAACGCTGTTTGGACATAACCGTGAACGCGAGCGAGCGTGCGTCTTCAGAGTTAGCGTGGCCGATCAACACCGTCGCCTTGAGGAGAACCTTTTTTTAGCACGTTGCATTTTTTTAATTTCCAACACCAGGGCTCTTAATCGTTATTAAAAATTGGTATTACCAACTTGGTTGGTTGCGTACCAGCATAATGTTTCCCTGGTATACCAGCATAATGTTTACCTGGTACCGGTACATGGCACAAGATCCTGAAACCTGGTACTTGTATCAGGAACTTGGTACGTCTACCATGTCACCGCGTTCGTCTGTTCGAACTATTTTCCTTTGATGTACCGATACGCGGCCGGAGAACAGCCGTACGCGTGCGAGGCCTTATTCGCGTAGGTACATTTGCTTTCAGGAAAACGTCTACACCTGCTCGTTCACGTTCGTTCATTCGCTTTTATTGGCGTTCGTTCATTCGCTTTTATTGGCATTCGTTCACCATGTCAATACGCGCCAGAACCACGGACGCGAGCAAGTATGCGGTTTTGATCGGCCACGTTCACTCTGAATTTTCGTTCGCATTTGTTCACCGTGTCAGTACGCGTCATTATACATACAGTACTTCTAAAAATTGTGTTCATCATATTTTGAAACAATTATCTCTGGTATATCTAGATAATAACCAAGCAATAAATAGCAAGCATTTAAGAGGCATTAAACTCTTTGCACGATTAACTATGCTCATAAAAGTGGGAAGTACACGAAGAAATCTTCCGTTGTGCCCGCGCGACGTTTTTTATATTGTTTACAAGAGATAAACACTTCAAGTACCACACCTTACTGTGACACCGCGACACCGTGTGCATTGTGATATTCCACGATCTGACAAGGTACGAGTATATTTAATAAATATTTACAGCTTCTTATTGTAACACTTTTCTTTATTTGGACAGAGGTACAAACTACATTGTGTTACAAGTTAATTTAGGTAAATATCCATTATCAATGTAAATTGAATAAAGAAAAATACCCACGCTCTGGTAAACACAATGCTTGAACCATAATAACTTCTCTTTTGTTTAGATACTCAAATTATAACTGACCAATACGATTAGGTATATAGGGTTTAACGGTGAAAGGGTTTGTGGTTAATTTCTTAAACATACATTTTTTAATTCTTATGATATACTTTAGGTACATTTTACAAAAACCGTTTGTAAATGTAATAAGCAGGTATATTAAACTGGAAAATTATGGGGAGTGATTATCAGTATCGTATAACAGTTTTTGTATTTAATATACCTAATCACAGCGTAGGTACCTAGGTAGGTACATTTAGTTCAGAACAAGGTTTTTTGAATGTAGGGAAGTCGACCATTGTTACAGACTTGTAAACCACACGTTTAATAATCTACGTGACACGATAAGGAATTGACTAAATTAGGTAACAAGCATTTAGCACATATTTATTTGAATAAAGTATCACGCAAAATAATTAATATGCGGAGCTTCGGCATTTGGAATGAGGGAATTCCCTAAATCAATGTTAAGATTTACAAAGTTATGAAATAAAAACTGAAACATTATAGTTCGGGCTAGTCGAGAAAAAATATTTCAGTGATCATTATACAGTGAATATGCTGAAATCTTTACCCTTACTTATAAGCATTTCCTTAAATATTATTATAGATAAAGTACAATACCTTGTCTCATATTATAAAATGCAACATCTCTCTTTCTGTCAGCCTGTCTGTCCGTTTATATGTCTGTAACTAAAAACTACTGAACCGATTAACATAATTCTTATTTAAGATTATAGAAGATGTATTCTCTAACAAGGTTTTAGTATATTTTTGTTATATTAGTCTATATATGGAAAAAATATGAGGATAATAGTAAATTAACTTGACAAAAATGTCTACCATCACGTTCTCTTGGAGTACTTTGCCTAAAGCATTAAATAGTATCTATTAACAAATATAATGCATTGAATAATTACTTACAAAAGAAATCAGTTAAAAAATGGCAGTACTATAAATTTATATTTAAATTACAATGACCGCTTTTACGTGACAAAGTAAAGTAGAAATGTTAAACACGACATGCAAAACATTCTCTTATCAAATTAAATAATGTCGTAATTATAATTACATATTATAGTCCTGAACGGCGCGGCATCCAGTTTGGGTTCATTGTTTAGGAAATAAGTAATGTGTACAAAGTGTCCCTGCAATAAACATTTAGATGCATATTAAAAAAGAAAAAACATTAATAATATAATCTTTAAAAGCTTTACCTATTAAAAACATCCTTAAAAATAATATTGTAGTTCAGGCGAGCAGAGCCGCGGGTGTAACTATATATCAGGTTTATAATTTTGATATTTAACTGTTTTAAAATGTATAATATATACAATTTTGTTATATTAACTACAGTGTAATGATTACGACTGTCGTTTAAAGTTCTTGGTTCATCATGTCTTCACCCTCGGGGACACTAGTATTTCTGCAAAGCATTGGCTTTATATCGATAAAAAGTACTCCGTGACTTTTGATGCTGCAATTTGGCCCATAAAGTTAACATAAGAAATCGCGTTAAGTCTTTACTTACTTACATAGTTCTGATTTTGGAAATATCAGACCATTTATAAGGTAGATATTCAAATATAGGTTCATATTTTAATTTCTAGAGATACTGCAACATTGAACCTGTTTATCATTTTTAAGTTAGTTTAAGGGCAGTTTTAACTCATAGTCCATAATTTCTATTTGACATCAGCAACTGAAAGTACAGCGAAGTATTTACGCGACAGGGAAAATACCTTCAAGCAAAATTATCACAATAGTAGATGGTATCAGTTCGTATGTTAGTTAGTGAGAGCTCATTATCTTATCATTTGTACTAAACTGTTTTAATTAATAATACAAAAATAGGGTATTTAGTTAATCTGAATTGGTTTCAATTGATACATTCAGATAAATAGATTTTTTTTATCGTAAACATTTTCACCATTATGATTGTGTTTGCTATTTGTTTGTATTGTGGATTTAATTTATAACGACCTCTGTTTTAAAGACTTTTTGGTTATAGCGACGTAATACTTAAGTGCCTTGAATTTAAAGTACACTTTCATGCCTGATTTACACTCTCGCGCGAGCAGCGAGACGAGCCGCGAGGCGAACCACGAGACGCGTATGTAATCGGTGTGCTCGTGGCATGCCTCGCAGCTCGTCTCGCCATTCGCAGCGCTCGCGTCGAAAGCGGTTTTTTGGGCACGAGTCAAAGGGGCTCATAGTTGATGGTTCGAAAACAACTGAACGCGCCGCGAGAGTGTGAGCATAACTTGACGAGCGAACGAGCTGCGGCCGAGACACGAGACGAGCCGCGAGGCGCGAGTGTAAATCAGGCATCAGAGGAAAATAATTTGGTTATAGAGACTTCGGATGTAACGCCGATTTCGGGTATAGCGACTAGTTTAAAGACCTATTTGTAACAAGTTCCTAGAAATCCCTTGCAGATATTCCGCCGACGACCGAGACATCGAACAAACACACAAAGGTTCATTCTTCAGTCATAAAGCTTTGTTATCCTTTGTTTACATTCAGAGATGGTCAGCAGATGTAATAATAGGTACGAATTTGTTTATAAATGTTCAGATAGGTAAAGTTTAATTTAAGAACTTAGAGCATTGCGCGACTGTATTATCTGGCAATAAATATTGTTTTCTGTCTTTCCTGCTTTTGTTTCATTCTTTCTACCCAAGTATATAGCGACTTCCGGATATAGCGACGGAATTATAGTGTCCCTTCATCATCGTTATAACCGGAATCCACTGTATTATGATGTTCGTATTAATTTATCTTAATTGAAGCATCACGGAGTAATACTACTAGAGGGAATACAGAAACTTATGTATCTTTGGAGACAGTTTTATCTATATTAAGTGCCGAGAAGTAACAGTTGGCTTTGCGTATCACTCTCTATTAAAATAACAATTAAAAAGAACTTTCTAGTCTACTGTTTTCAAATCTAGAATTTAAATACTAAAATATTTTTCTAAAACTCTGCGTACATTTATATGTATAGATGCGCACCATGGAGGGACTCTTATCTAGGCATACTCGTATTAAGAGATTTAAAAAATAAGTAGAGACTAGTTAAAACTTAACTCTGGTATAAGTAAGTATTTGAATTTTTTATAAACAAAAAGCAACAAAGTAGGCATTCAATTGTTGAGGTTTAAAAAACTAAAAGTACTTAAATTATTATCTGAATAGATTTTTAGGGTTCAGAAATCAACAAGGAACCCAAAGAAGATTCGCTATGTCCATCTGTCTGTCCGTGGTTTAGGACAGAGATTCTTAGTATTAAATAGCTGTAATTAGGTATGGGTATACATATTAATCACGACGACAAAGTGGTAAAATAAAATCTTGAAAAAAAGAAATTGTTTATTGTACCTCCTCTACACGTAAAGTGGGAATGATTTTTTTCTCATCTATCTTATTAGTGAGGGGTGTCGTGGTGTATATTGCGGGTGCGTGAATTCATTTTTCGATTCACTAATTTTTGATAGAGTCAAGTGTTCTTCCCCCGTTCTAGCTATATAATTGTTTTGGATATGAGAAACAATTCATGGTAGTAGGTATATGTAATTAAGTTAAAAGGAAAACTATCAGAGGTAAGTAACGAGTTACCGAGTAATAGTCAATCAACTTATAAATGTAATTGGAGAAGTCATTTCGTACAATTTCCATTGAAAATTACTTAAAGCCTTCTCTCTAAGTCTGCATGTTGTGACGGCAACTACGGAACCCTGCATTAAACGTCACCCAATACGCACATTGATATTTTAAAATTAAAGCGGTAATCTTTAAATGCGGTCATTTCTTACTTACAGTCGCTTGATGATTTTTTGTTGATTCATCATTAACGCAATTGTAATACTACACCAGTTGTGGATTACATTGGCTGTGTATGAAAAATAAAGTTCTTAAAAAAACCGCGCATTATATCTAATTATATGAAATATTTAAATTAAACACAACAATACAAAGGACAAATTTATAATAAATTACTTAGAAGAAAGCGTTTCATTTTATTAATAAGGTAAGTTTCGAACTAAAAAATTATAGAAACTTTTGAATAATTCTTATTGAAAATTATCTTCGTAGTAAATGCCTGCGGAATTTGCTACATTTTTCATGGTTGACGGACTGAGTCATCGACCGTAGTGAGTAGGTACTGTCTGGCCACAGTAACAAGAAAGAACATCCAAACATTGTGCGCCGGCGCTGCGCTTACTTTGTTCTTGGTTTACACGAGTTTGCGCGTTTACCTTGACACGATCAGTTTTAATTTCCTGCGACAGAGTTATAGAAATAATTGTTTTTTTTTTTAATTATTTACAGACTGAATAGTCCACGAGCTTTGTTGCAGCGTGAATGAAAATTTAGGCTAGTGAACCGTATCCATTGTTGTAACAAAATTCTTGTCTCCATTTAAGAAAGATATTAAAGTATGAAGGTAAATATAACGTTAAAGAAATATACTTATCCTACGCATCCTATCCCTATCTGTAAAGTACAAAATATGACAAGTTACGTCTGCCCAAAGTTATATCAATTTAACATTTATGTGCAGTGTAAAATTTAAATCTAGCATGTTACGTTTTGTTTCGTTTAGATCACCTCTCTAATAATTTGTTCCCTGTAACTGGCCAGTTAGATTGGATGAGGACGCACTTTTGAATTTTAGTTCTTTGTAAAGGTTTTCGATGAGACAATATTAAGTCACTTTTTAAAACTAGATGTTTAATTTGACTACCATTTCCAAAAATACTTACAAATGAGCGAAATTAAATAATTGTTAAAATTTATATTCCAATAAATAAAAATAAAATAGCTCAAATAAAAACATATATATAAATAAAACATCTGCTAAGTAAGCAATGAGCGTAAACGAGCATAATATCAAAATTACTTAATTTAAAATGATTTAACATTAATATGAAATGCATTAAGTATACAAATTACAGTTTCTTGTAATAGTAATAAATAAGTATTTAAAATAATTTCCTAATCTAAATATGCTTACTGAATAATTATGTCTTCTTTCACTTTTCATACATACATTTCTTGATGCTTGTCGCTACTCAATATTACATATATTTATTACTACCTGTGCCCGCGGCTCCGCTTGCTTGGACTACTAAAAAAGTTTTATTATTTTTTGTGCGGAACCTTCATTATTTTTCTAAAATTAAAGTAGCCTAAGTTATGTCCTATAATATTGAAGTGAAAGTAAAAGTCCCGTCAAAATCGATCCAACCGTTTCGGTGATTACTCGGAACAAACAGACAGACAATAATTTTAGAAATGTTTTTTTTTGTTATAGGTATCGTGTATACTTTCATATACATTTAGTAAAAACCTGTTATTTTTAACATTACAAACAGACACTTCAATTTTTTAAATGTATAGATAGATTAAGTTCTTTGTTATTATGATTATATTATAGGGATCAACTTGTATTTTTTTTAAGTATGAATAAAAGTACCTACATTAGCATTTCAAAGTTTTACATAACTACGTCATACTTATGAACTTTTTGTGTTCTTTAAACTGTTGAACTAATTGAAAAGTGTGGTTCCAGAACAAATAGTTTATTGCTTTTATAAAGTTTTTCCGACTACATCATCGTAATAAAGTTTACATGTGTAACCACTTGCTTTTACCTTGCATTATTTAGATTCACTTATCTTGTACGCGCGCAGCAAATGTGTGGTGTGTAGTCGTTTTGCGCATTCCGCGGTAGTCGGTCGCGGTGCAGGGGATTGTTGGTTTGTGTTATATTTTTTTGGTTAATTGTACATGTGTTAGTGTACTCAGTGGTAACGGTGAAGCAGTTAGCGAAGCGAATCCACGTGAGAGGTAAGTGCACAAGTGTAAAATAACCTTTGTTTTAAATGAACATCGCATTTATATTCAACGGAAAGTACGTTATGGTGGAGTGCCCTTTTGACGGACCTTTAAATGTTTATACTTTTAGAAGTTTTTTGTTTTAAAATGCAATAAGAGCAGTGTAAAAAAGTAATGTCGACGAGGATAATACAGCTGTACACGAAAGTATTGCAACTTAGTATAATAAATAACATTCACATAAAAATCGGCTTGACTTAATAAAACTTAATTGAGAAAGAATCTACTTGCAGATTCATTGACAAATATCATATTTATGAGAAAGTTTAAGAGTTTAACAAAAATTTTGCAACATTTAATGAGAATTTGAATTTGCAAATGTTGGCAATAACACATTTCTTGAGAAGATAGCTAACAATGGGGCTAACTCAACTAATTTGTTTCGTCATTCACATACAATCTTTATAATGTTTACAATAAGTGTACGTAGGCACTAACATTGGAAACAATATCTTGAATAACTTTAAAAGAAACATTTTTGCTACTTGACTAATTTCGGGTTTTCACTTTCTGTGTCTAATATATAGCTAGGGATCGGATTTTAATCTACGTTGTATCGCAGATACGAGAATTGCGTAGTTATAAACGAACTTGCATACTAAAAACAATTTCAAATCATAAATAAATAACGTTCTTCCTAACGGTTTAAAATGCAATGTCAAAAGATGTATAATGGACAAATCATTACGCCTTAATTTTTACTTGATACACTTAAATCTACCCTCGTATATATTATAACAAGCAGAGTTTTTAAAAATATTTAGAAAGGAATATATTTCGGAAATTACCTAAATATTGTAATCTTCTGATACTTCATGTGATCAAAACTAAATATAACCTTTAGACACATAAAGGCAGCTTACCGAATAGAGGAATCCAGATAACAGAACTCTCTTGCATTCATTTTGGACACAGCAACATCAGCACACCTGCGGCCGAATCTACAAGTTGAACATATAAAATATTTAGGCGGTAAATGTTTAACACCCAGATACACAACTGACAATAATTATGCTCATCACACAAAATACAGTCATATGCGGGGATCGAACCCGCGACCTCTCCGCTTACTAACACCGCGGAACGAGGCCTGTCGTAATTTAAAATTGGGGTTGAGATTTTTCTACGAATAAATATCTATATGAAGAAATTCACAGAAACAGAGGATTGCTTGAGAAAAGTCTAATGTGTTTCAGATTGGAGTTTTTTATAGTAACACGTTTTATTGAACTGGAATGTTGTTTATTGCTTAGTGATTTATAATTATTGACACGGTCACTTATTTAACACTGTCGTTTAAATTTACTTATCGTCAATATCAAATAATTTGAAAAACCCTTTAAATACAAGCGGTTAAAAAAACAAAATCATTGATGTTTGCCATTCGCCGGTCGGTGTGTGCAATCATTTAAAGATCAATGAACTAAACTAAATGTCATTCGTGCTTGAGATTGATAATGCCGTGGTAAGTGGGTGCTTAAGATTCGAGTGGGATTTCGTATGTGTTTATAATGTTATCAATTTATTACCATCAGCAATTCGTCATCAAGAACGTCATAATGCATTGTTGCCTGAGTTGTAAAATTTCATACGAAAATGTTGAGTAATACTATTAATAAAAATTTCCAAGTGCGTGTTGGGCCACGCGCAGTGTAGGGTTCCGTAGTTGCCCATCATAGTGCTGAATTAAGAATGCTTTTGTTATATTGGACCGGACGCTGGCCTTGACACGGTCAAATATTTTTAATATACTTTTGAATAAAGAATTCATGCTACAACCAGCCGGGGCCGGGCCGTATCCGTTCCCGGTGTAGCATGAATTACTTCATATAAAAGTATACTATAGATGTTTGACCGTGTCCCGTCCGGCGGCCGACTTGGTGTAACATGAATCATCCTTTAGAGACAGTTCTTTAAGTTGTTTTCAATGGAATTTGTACGAAAGTACTTCTCCAAATACATTTTGTTAGTTGACTAGCTGTGCCCCGCAGTTTCACCCACGTGTAATTTCAAAGAAATCGCTGCTTGATGACTTATAATACTTTAGTATAAACAATATTTTTAACGCGCGGCCATGGTTAGCATCTCAATTCACACAACTCGTTCGCGCCACTACACCTAAGAGATATGCAAATGGTATCGCAGATTTTTTTAAATGGACTAAGGAGCATTATTTTTTTAGAACATTGTATTTACGTATCACTAACTATTACGCCAGCGCACACGGATAAAGCAGTTCGGGTGCGCTGTTTTTTCCGACGTACTTAAAAAAATCAATATTAAAGGCTAGCTTGGAGATATATACTCATGCTAGATAGCCTATACTATTCTTCATGAATTTGGCTATTATATACAAAAATATTTTTTCTAATCCGACTGATAGTTCCAGAGATTAGCTTGTTTAAACAATCAAAGAAAAAAACTCACCCGCTTTATTATAGGCATTGAGTAATTTTCAATGGCAATTGTACGAAATTACTTCTCCAATTACTTTTATAAGTTGATTGACTATTACTCATTAACTCGTTACTTACCTCTGATAGTTTTCCTTTTAACTTCATTATATATACTACTACCATGATTTTTTCCCATATCCAAAAACAACCATTTGCTGGTGTGGGACAGTAGACTCTAACAAAAATTAGCACTTTATAGCTTAATATATGAAAACGGATCCCTGAATCGAAAAATAATTTTCCCAATATCTTTGAACGACTTATCCATTAACACAGGATGGGATAGACGAGATAAAAGACATTCCCACTTTACGTGTAGGGGAGATATCATAAATATTTTTTTATTCAAGGATTTGTCGGCGTGATTAATATGTATACCCATACCAAATTACAGCTTTCTAGTACTAAGAATTTCTGAGCTAAGCCCCGGACAGACAGACGGACATAGCGAAACCCTTTTGACTTCGGAACCTTAAAAATGGGAACGACAGACACGAACCAATCTTTTTTATGAGGTAGCTAGGGCAAGATACAAAGAACCCTGTTTTGGCGGTCTGGGCTCATAAAACGTGTTGTTTCAGAGAATATTGTGTTAATTTAAAATTACATCTTATGTACAAAATTTGAAAATGTAAACTATTATATTATTATTATTGTTAAGACTAAACAGAACTACTACAGAACCTACACTGCGCGTAGCCCAACACGCACTTGTTTTTTTTTTAATAAGATGTGCAAAAACGAAAAGAATACACAATAACGAGATATAATATCTTGTTTAAACGTTATTAAGCTGTTGATGCATTTATGGAATAAAATTTTTCCCAAGATTAAGTCTAATACTTTAATAGCTATTACAAATGCTATTGTTATATTAAAATAAGACTAAACAATCGCATACACAACATACCTAAAGCATGATTTGTTTGTCCTGGTTCGTCGTTAAGCATTCATAATGGTTAAAATACTTCATATTACCAAAATTAATTATATTACAGAGAAGTCAGTACCTAATATATTTTAAATATGATCAAATATTTCGTTCTGTGTATTTACTGCAAATTTTAGTTCTCTCGCGTGTCGGCTAAGAGCGCTTTTATTACATATGCGAAGGACAAAACGTTTTGTGCATGAGTACTATAAAAACAACTAAGTCTCACTTGCTTTTTGTAACACTGTCTTCGTAATAGGAGTAGACTGACAGGGATATTATCGACTGCTGCGCAAAGACCTCTGCAAGGTGAATTCCTTTTCATTTCTATTTATAGATTTACTAGATGAGCTCCTACTGAAAACATATAGGGGCTACTGAGGGCCGAATACGATTCTAGGGAAGCTCGTAACAATAGCTCTATAACTATAAATATATCTTCATACGTGTAAAATTAAAATCCACGTAATTAAGAAGCATATACTCAGACTTGCTTGTAAAAACTTTTACGAACTGTCCAGTTACCGAACAAAAACAATGTAAATTCTGGACACGAACTTTCGAGTAATTAAGCAAATTCACAAGCTAGATAGTTGGCACGTACGGAAGTCAATGATACGTTTTTATTGTTATTATATTTTGTAAGCGATGTTGCGTGATTTACTGTACGGCTTGTGTTCGACGTTGTACGGAAAATTGCCTTCCGTGTGTGGTAAATGGTTTTTAGGATTTTGCTCTCTCTTTTAGCTGATTTTATAGAACCAGTGAATCGACACTGAATTTTGCCTCTGATAGTTATGCGTTTCAATAAACATAGCGTCGATAGACGGTCATTTTGAATACGTTCAGAATTCTATTCAAATTCAAGGTGCTCAGAAACCGGGTGTTCGAATGTACGGGTTTGTTGCATACTTCAATGCAGAGCCACTGCAATTGATAACATATTTTCTTTCCATTGTTTACAACCGTGGATGTGAACTGTGGATGTGTGACGTAGACATCAATAAATTATCAGTAGCGAAAAGAAAATACAAATAAGAATGTTTCTTAAATAGTAAGAAAACATTTGACGAATTACAGTACGTCTAATTACGTCTATAGTATATCGTCTGCGTCTCTAAAGCTTCGTACAAATACAAATATGTCTGGCGAACGTAATGCGCGCTTGAAACAAATACTATCGAAAATTATATCCTCCGTTTTGCAAAATGAAACTACAATAACAAATATATAATTAATATGCAATAAATAAATACATAAACATACTACATAAATGTAACATTTGTTTACAAGCCTCATAAATATAGAAGAAATAATAATATAATTAGGTGTCACATATATGTAGGTATACCTAACTCGTCTCAATGTGCGCTTTCCAGGCTAATGTTAAAATAAAATATGGCTATGTTGTAAAAATGTAAAACAACATTACATACCCTTGGTAATACCAATTACCACAAAATGAATAATTAGATAATTGTTACATACCTACTACCTATGTGTTTACCTACATTTTTATATCCTCGGAAAAGTTCATTATGTTCCATTCTGCACACTTGACTGAACAATAAATCTATGAAGTTATCTGTATCACGCTATTAAAGACCTTAGTAAATTGTAATAAAGGATAAATACGACGTAAGAGACACATATCATTATTTATTCCAAAATGTTTAAGCGTAAAACAGAACGCAGGCCGCACAGCCTTTATCTCTTTCTGAACGATACTTCTTCTTCTTCTCAATTATGGCTTCGCACTATTCGTGCATTGGGCCAGTGTCAAGTATTTTATATTTGTAACCAAAGCGAGGGAAATTTTCCTGTCTTATGTCGAATTCAGGGCCCTAACAAGATGGCGGCTCCCTTGTTAGAACCTTCCAGGGAGTTTTTGTGGCATATCATATTTCATGTTCTATGTTATTATTTTCAATTCACTTCACTTGTGCACAATAACCAAGCTTTATTATGCAAAATGCCACCTGTTTTACACAATATAGGGTCTAAAAACACAAATTTATGAATTAAAAACAAAAACCACTACATGACAGTCTGAGATCCCGCCAAAAACTCCTGAACGATACTTGGTAAGTCTTGTTCATCTTCTTCATTTGGCGCCGCAAAAAGCACTTGCCAGTGTCAATGTGTTCTGTGTGTTTTAAAGTAACCGTAGTATTTTTTAAACATTCAAAGTTGGTCCAACAAGATGGTGACTCCCTTGTTAGAACTTTCTAGAGAGTTTTTGTGGCAACTCAAAATGCATGTTTCTAGTTTAAATTTATAATCCACTTCACGAATGCACAACAACCAAACTATATCACGCAAAATGCCACAAATATTACATAACGAATTAAAATAAAAACAACAACATGGCTATAAATACGTACTTGGGTTGTCACTGTCAATTTGATCATTTGTCATTATCATCATTATCTGTCTATCAAGCATTAAAAAAATGAAATATTTAACGTAAAGGCACCTATTAACGACCCCTCAAAATCTGCACCTATTACCGCCACATTTTTTAAATTATATTTTTAAAGTGATGTGATGGATTTAGAAAAGTGGTTACTTTATAAAAAATGCAGATATATTTATATTGTAAGGATCTATCACATGCTTGTGTGCGTAAATTAACAACATAAAGATTAATTGAACAGTTAATCGGAGGATTCGGCAAAAAGTGCACGTTTCATAGTGTCCCACTCCCAATGTCTTAAGAACACTCGCTTTTTTCTTAGGAAAAATTAAATATGTAAAGCATAGTATTGGATATTTTAATGGTTAAATTGCATTCTTACTATTTTTATAAATTCAACTAGCAACTTATTTTCACCAGTTTCATCTTTAATTTAGTTAAAATTAAATATTAAATTGTGGCGGTAAAAGGCACAGTATTCACATTTTTGTTCTATTACCGACCCATGACGGTGTTAGGTGTTATAAGGATATTTTAAATTTCATTTATTTTACTCTAATACTTTGATCTATTCAGTAGATTCAGAAAATTTGATTGATTAGTATAACAACTTTAATTTGAGTCATTAACGCCATATACTTAGGAGTACCGACCATTGTGAAAATCAGCTTAGTTGTTAAGCTTAATTTTATCTGAATGAAGGAGATTTAAATCTCAAATATTATTTTTTTGTAGTTGAAATATCTTTAATATGTAAACAATTATAGCTATTGACACTACATAATCGATAAAAATTATATACAAAAATTCGATAAAAGACATATTATCTCAATGTGTGTACACTTTATTGTGGGTCGGTAATTGAAAATATGATTCTCTTTACTAGAACCTATTACCGATCTATAGATTATTTTTCTGTAGAATCAGTTATATAATGGTGTTGTGTACAGTGATTATGTAGGAGTATGGCTTTCGGTCTTGTGGAATATAACTTTTTGAGGCTAATAATGTCAGTGTATATGTCTGATACCAGTGATACTACCGAAGACAGTAACAGCAACGTAACCAGCACCGATCAAAGTCAAAGCAGACGCCACATTGCTGAACAACCTAAGACGTTCAGACAGCTTTTTAAAGATCGTCTGTCACCGTCGGTTCTCAAAATGTTCCAAGAATCTGGAATAACATGAGCAGGAGATATAAGTTACAAGAAACTGTTTGAATTTCGGAGGAATATTGAATGCAATGATGAAGATAAAGACTGTGATTTGGAATTTGATGATTCAACGTTAGTCAACAATATTGGCGATGTAACAGGCTTGGATACATTATCCTTTGAAGTTGGTGCAAATGTAAATCTTGTTTCTGTACCATCGCTTTTCTTACGAACAGGCCAAAATATCTGCTAAGAAACATCTATACATATAATTAAATTGGAGTTTCTGTTTGTAATGTCAAAATAACAAATTTTTATTATTTTTATATGAAAGTATGTAAGAAAAAACATTTTTTTAATTTTTTCTCTGTATGTCCGTCTTTCTATAAATAAATAATCAAACTCAAAAAGTCAATTTTATTTATCTAGAGTTGTCTTGTTATTATTTTTTTTTTCTATAGAAGCATGGCAAATTGACGGTACTGTCTTTCATGGTAAGCACAGAACAAAATTTAGTGGTCGGTAATTGGTGCCGTAAAAACGGTAATAGGTACAAACATATCCGGTGGGTCGGTGAAAGGAGTATACTCAATTTTCAATTGTTCATTTTTTTTAATTGATCGTTGTTACTTGCTGATTATTATATATTCGAATTAAAACAAGATTATCTCAAGAAATAGAATAAAATAGTGCCACTAGTAACAGAACATGTACTTAATAATTCTTGCACATCAATCTGAACTTAGCTTAAACTGGCGGTAATAGGTGCACTTACGTTATTTGATACCTACTATTATATTCTGTTTGTCTTTTTGCCATCTACTATATTTTTCATATAATAGCCTCAGAAATACTATATTGGATATAAAACGAGTTGGCAACTCTAGTCGCGTGTGTTCGCGCTTTAGCCGCATTAGCGATTACGTAGTTATAGTTTTGTTTGTGAAACTAGCTTTCGAATCGCAAATTAATAATCGAAAAATTGTTGTGTATGTGGTTGTTTAATTTAAATCTATGATTATTTAAATACTACATTATACAGAAAAGAATTGACATTTTTTAACTTATCAATCAGTATAGATAGGTAAGAATGAAAGTTATTTCTTAAGCGTTGCAAGTACTTAATTTACAGTGAACTGTTTAATTATTTATATGACAGCTCTTAACAGTGAAGACGTACCTACCAACATACAATAAAAACAATTGTTTTTAAGATTTTTAACGCATTTCATATTTAGGTATGTATGTAACTAAAGTAGTTTTTATTATATACTAAAATAATTATTAAACAATTCAATTAAATATTTTGTATAAACTTGAGTAAACAAAGTATAAAAAGTGTACAAAAGAGTTATGTATGAAAGTTTTTATTTTATTTTTTGCTCTTTACCAAAGTATGTAAGTATGTATGTATTGAAGTTACAACCTTTGCAGCAGAATGAATCGATATATAATAAGTGTTTTATTATTGGAATCCCCAAATCGATATTTTCATCAAATGTTGTAGACGCCAGCCCTAGCTAGCGCTACAACCGGGGGTAGGGGTTAGAGCATTTTCGAATAATCGCTAGTGGTTACTTATCGGATGATCATTTTTGGCCATCGCGTCTATCGACGTTGTTTGGAATCCTACACTCAGTCTAAGTTTACGCTGAGAAAATTTTTCTTAACACCGCTTTCTATGACGAGCTAATGTTCCCGGGATAAAGGCATATCTGATACGGCGTCAGCTGCGTTGGTACGGGAACCTGGCTCGGCTCCAAGCCTGGTAAAGCTGTAAAAGCCGTAAAGGCTCCAGGGCCCATAACGCTAACAGTATAGTCAGTTCGAAAAAAAAAAAAAAAACCTGGCTCGAATGTCTAATGGAAGAAAGATGAACCCCATGTCCTCTATGAACTAGTATAAAGCAATAGGAAAAGCCGAGCCCAATTTTTACGTTTCAAAGATGTTAAAAAAGGACACTTTAAGAGATGAAACATTGAATCTTCTTATTTGGCGTCGTTCGATGAAAATCGAAATGAATGGTGACAACTTGTTCAGCAGAGAGGCAATACGTTGAGGATTATTGAAGGCTTGAACTATATTATAAACGTGAATTTCTGTACCATAACATGTAGGTATGCTTTTTGCCCCAGTAAATTCACAGCAAAAATTTGATATGTTAGTCATTTACGTGTAAATACCTTATAGCTTGTAGATAGCGCGGAGTTTGTTCGCTGTAGCTATATATAGGGTGAAAGAAGGTATCTTGGTGAAACTATGGTGATAGGAAATTTTCTAGTGTTCTTCTCTTTGTTCCTATCCTCAAATAGATAATTTGTAGTCAAGCATCTATCGCTCTTATCCGGCTGCTACACTTGAGAGCAAGTTCTGTGTTCTAAGTTAAGCCTTCTACCACCTTCGGCCAAATTGTCACTTAACATCAGTTGAGATTGTGTTAAAGCTCTTAATTATAAAGAATAGCAAAAATACCGCCATAGTCCATGGCATTGATTGTCATGAGATAGTATTATTCAGCGTCATCAGCTAAGCTTCAACTAAATAGTCTGTATTCGTATTTACCATGTATTTACACATTAATTTATACAATGTACACACATTTGTAATACTTTAAGAATTATACAATCAGCGATAAAAATCATGAGACTAATATCTCGTGACTTACGTGATGTAATTTTTAATGTACACGTAAACCAATTCCATAGTCTGAAAACACTTTACTTATAAATTATAAATATATGTTGCAATACAACATAATATTGTAAAATTCTAGTACTCAGTTAATTTATTACTAAAATAAATGATAATTTAATTTTAATATACGTAATGTTCCTAAATATATTTTTTATCCTACTTCGGTCAAATAACTATATTGATAACGTGACAAAAGGTTCTGTTTTGTATTGGACAGTCCATTTCATAGTACCGCGTCTCGGTGTCTCCGAGGAATACTTCGGGACGGAGAAATATCCCGTTTTGATAAAGCTATGAAAAAATCCAATTGTCGCTCCGCTTTTTTTTTCGATCTGACTATACTGTTAGCCTTAGGGGCCCTGGAGCCTTTACGGCTTTTACAGCTTCACCAGGCTTGGGGGTGAGTGCTTAAGGCACTCAGCCGCGAAAGCAAGGCTACAAGCTCCAAGGGTTCCAAAGTGGCCGAAACTCGGCTTGGACTGTTGCCGCGTATGGAATGAAGTCGCGATCTGACTAATTCCTTATCCGTATTACCCCTGGGAGGAGGGAAGAAGCATGTGTGTATGTATTTAGTAATCTGTCTGTTTTGGTCTAAACTAACTAATCGAAAAAATAAAAAAAGGTCCCTTACAGAACTTATGTACCTGAGTGGTGTGCATGTAGATATGCAGTGCAAGAATTGTATTTTGGTAGCTAGTGAACGCAGTTTCACTGTATCGCGCAAGCGGCTGCTTGGCTCTTTGCTGAAGGAACGGACCTAGGCTTGAGTTGTCGCTCCGCCTAAAGCGACGTTGATAAGGAAAATGAATAATGAGAAATGCCAATAATTTCATTCCTATTATAACATTTTCACCAAGAAAATATGTTCAACAGAAATAAAAATAGTGTTGTCTACTTTCGGATTCATTCGTTTTGCATAATAAAGCTTGTTTATTGTGCACAAGTGAAGTGGATTGGAAATAATAATATGTATCATTAATTCTGCAATGCCACAAAAACTCTCTAGAAAGTTCTAACAAGGGAGCCACCATCTTGTTAGCATCCTGAAATCGTCATAAGATTGGAAACTATATTCACTCAATAATGGCAGTAATGGTCTACAATAAAAAGGACCCGTTGCCAAGATTAAAAAAAAAAGAAGAATTGTAGTGGCCTACTACGACATCATGCGACATGTTGAGTATTTAATCACATGCATGGTAGTGGTTATATTGTCATTCAGTCTAGTTTGTAGTTATAGAATTGGAATGTTGTTTACATTATATTGTTGACAAAATACAATTGTTCTGATTCTAACCACTGAATTAACTTTATGAAAGTTATCTCTAATAATAAGAACAAAGGCAAGGCCAAGTCAGCCTTGTCTTTGTTAATTGTAACTTGCTTCGTGATCAATAATGGACCATAAATAAAATCCAGAACAATTGAATATTTCTTCCTAATTGCGAATGAAATCAACGCTTTCAACGCTTAAAACTATGTTATCATCTTCCGCTACATAATCCGTCACTTAACATTTTGGTATTTTGGTGAAAATTTTGATGAAATTTTGTTAAAGCGCTAGTTTGATATAGTTGCTGTATTTTGATATTTATATCTTATTGTGAAAAATGTAATTTGCGATGAGCTATGTGTGCCCACCCCCTGCATAATGCTGTTTGAATACTGATGATTTTGAATCTGTTTATTGTTGATGAGGATTACATGTTTTCTTTGTGTATTAATATTTATTACAGGCCTGTTTTTCTAAGATAAAAGCAGTCATTGTGGTTTAAAAGTAAAAAATAGTATTATAGTGGTCTTTTTATTCTAAAGAATTCTATCCCGCTTGCTAACAGCATAACGAATTTAGCCATCAATGATAATTATGTTAATTCATTTTACAGACTTTTATTTTCATTGTTTTTAATTTGTTTAAAATAATGTTTTTTATACACTGCCAAATTATTTTTACACGTTAAAAGAGGCAGTAAAAATAACGCGCTTTCATTATTACGCGCTTCATATTGAGGTATAGAACCTCACTGCAACACGTGCACAGCTCATGCACACAGCGAAGTTTGATATAATATATAGTTAGCAGTAAATTATAATGCTAGTGATACAGCGTCATACTTTATTTCAATATACTCGTATAATAAGTATGATACAACTACTTTTACGTTCTACGTTTATCTTAGCTGTATCTGTGGCTCCGTTCGTAGCTCCCAGCTTCCAACCACCACTCACGGCGGTCGCCCGCCAGCTATTTTAAAGACAAAAATTCTTATTGTGAGTAACCCTTACAAGATAGACATGTGCTTCTTATTACATTATCTTCGTAGGAATTGCTCGCTTTTGTAATATCAATAGTATCAACCTCAGCTGCTTCCTCTCTCTAGACGTCCTAATTGAAGAGAAAGGAAGTTTTACCTATATATCATGTGCTTTGCAGACTGCTGCTAACAGATATATTTTTGTAAATAAAACGCAGAAATAGAACGTTTAAAAACATTCTAAAACAAATTATGAAGGTTAGAAAATCATTTTATAACGAAAATTATAATAAAAACTATAAAACCGAGGAACATCAACATAGGAAGTGGGTTTCAATATAGATAATACGTAGAAATCTCAAGTTTACTTAGTCTGAAAGTGCTAGATGACAATGATATAGAATAACAAAAAAATAAAGAGATTTTTAAATAACTACTGTCATCATCTTGACGGTCATTGTCTTAACTATCACCATCTTGACAGCCACAATATTAATTATATCCATTTTGACGGTCACCGTCTCAAAGTCTAAAATACCAACTACTAAAATATTGTTACGTTCGTGGGTAATGAAATGCCGTAGTGACACTCAAAAGTAATTTATTCGTACTCAGAGAATACAAAAAAAAACAAACAAAACAAACGCATAAATCGTCCACCATATATTCTCACAGAATAAGACTGTTTGTTTCTCTCTTATTTCGCTTCTTGTTGCCACTTCGCTTTCGAATTTATAACTGCCGCGTCTCGCAACTCAGCTCCCTTATATATCTAAATGATTTGATCCCGAAATCTCTGGAAGGTCCCTGAACTCTTAACATATTGTTAACAACTTACGTCATCGCTTTTAAAACGAGGGGAACGTTTAATATATAGGCCATTATTTGTTGACAGTTTTAGACATAAGACTTTCTATGTGTGTGTGTCGTTGAACCCATGACTATACGACACATGAAGACACTATGATAAATAAAAGTTTTTTCGAATAGGTTCCGGACGCTTCTTGAAATTTCGAGAAAGGTGATTTTTTTTTCTATTTTCTTTTGTTAAAACCGTTAATATATATAGTTTTAAAAACAGCTACCACCGTTCAATAGATAGTTTTGTTTCGGCAACGGCCCATAAAAACCGCTATTACCCACCGCTAGTACGAAGTCCGTCAACGGGTCAAGATATTAAGTCCAGTGGTAAGTTCTCATCACTAATAACAAAAGGAGCACAAACATGAAATATTTTTGTCAAATGTAGAAGTTCCATAAAAGAATCCGAAGTCCATCATCAGGCCAGGGTTTTCAGTCCTCGGTAAGCCTCTCAACAAACACTTTTTTGTGTAGGAGAAATACAAGAGTTTTCGAATTCCATCATCAGGTTAGTCAGCGCTCGATGAGTGATGCTAAGGTAAGAGGTACCTCTCCACACGCTCGAATAGCTCAGTTTACTGAAAACTGTGGAAGATACATTTGGATAAGGAAAAAGTCACTGCTGCTGCAGCTTTTGCGCTCTTAAGTACTTATGACAATTATGTGCTATTGTAGAAAAAAACATAAATCATGGAAGAAAAAGAAATGGTGGATGCTTAATTTTAACAAACATACACACTAAACAACACAAATATACATACATGTGACGTATACGAGCTTGTGGAACGGCCGCTCGCGCTTGCCACTTTGATCTTTTCCAAAAATACCGAAAAAAAGCGAGAGGGCGCGAGTCGACCCGAGCCCAAGCCCGGTGAAGTTATCATAGCTTCAGATATAAGAATACTGTGTATAAGCAACGATGTATTTATCTGTCAAAAAATTGTGCAAAGTGACGTGGACCTGTTGTTCGACAGGCACTCAAGCGCGGACTGAATTTTAGTTTGACGGGTTAAGGTTAGTTTGGTACGATTTGTAGAGAAACTAAATTTTTTTTTTTAATATTATGGTGAATATAATTTGTAATTATTTTCAATACCAAGTAAACTTGACTACCTTTGGTATACCAGTGTAATATCTTTTTTATTTTGAAAACTGTTTATGTGCTCATTTTTGGTACCTAAATTAACCGTGAATCGCGTGAGAGGGCTACGGGAAATTGATTTTTATGAATTAAAATCTATAAATATTTATCAAAGAATCATTGGTGTTACAGGTTCAATCTATCCGTACGTTACAATATATATTGCAAAAGTTCAAAAGCTTCTTAGTAATCAGTACCGAAAACTGTGAAAATTAACACTTTATGAGAGCGCAGCTTTATTATCATTGACGGCTAACTCAATTTTACCATCTATTAAACGCGCCAAAAGAAATTCTAACACACTAACTAACTATTTTAGATCAGTGATCCAAAAAGGCTGTTGGTCTACGAAACGTGACCACCCACTTGCCCCAATCCCGCGCAGTTTCTTACCAATTGTCGGCTTGAAGTTGATGCATATCCGCCTCTATTGTGTCACGCCTGTCATACTTCGGTCGACTAACTAGACGACGACGTGTTAGCCGTCCCAAGTATGCTTCTTTTGACTGCTCAACTTGATCCTCCCCCACTCTCTATTGGTGGCCACGCCAGCGATGAGATCTTTTTTTGTTAGGCTCAGACACCAAATCCTCAATTTCAGATATCTTTCATATAAAGAGATGTTGTGTTTTTAATATATCTATAATATCGATCTATGTATAGTATACAAACATATACAATTATATATTTAAATACTGGTTACATTATCATGCCTATCAAATACACACGTCCTTTGTTAAACGGACTTCCTAACTCATTATGATAATAATATTGTGCAGTTATCAATACAAACCGTTAATGGTTTGTAGACCATTAGATATTGATAATGGGCACGCGGTGACGTTTCTGTTATCAGCACAATAAGGGGAAATTGATATATTCCCGATAACGTATGCACATATGCGTAGGAATTAATGAGGTTTCCACTTGCGTCACAAATATAATGAACTAACTATCCGATGTCCCGTCATGAAGCAAGCATGATGCCTATAGGCACATTCCGATAACGTTTTTTTTATTTAAATTTCATATTATAATAATTGAACAAATTTCGATTACAATATTTATATCAATTTTCATGTATCTTTGTTATTTATTTGAATTAAAGTTTATAAACATGTAAATAAAATGAAATTCCATTACAGGTTAACTTAAAAAAAAGTTTGAATAAAGATTTTTCTTATTTTTATTTAATGGCATCCACAATTCTGCCAACGTCTCGTGAATAGATTTTTTTTAATCATACATGTTATCTTCAAACATAACTTTAACAAGATGGCTGCTCCCATATTAAAACTGTCCGGGGACTTTTTGAGGTAACTTAAATGCATGTTCCTGGTTATTATTTAGAATCCACTTCACTTGTGTACAACTACCAAACTATATCATAAAATATATAATATGCCACCAAAATTACACAACATAAGGCCAAATAACATAAATTAATTAATTAATATCACCACATTACAGATCAAGACCTGAATAAAATTTAGATAAGTCTGATCTCGGAATTGATCAGCATTTAAAAAATATAATTATACCAGCAATTCCATCTATTTAATGTTAATGTTGTCGAGAGTGTGTCGACTAGGGTAGCGTGCCTTATACTCAGAATAACCAAACGGTATTTGTTGAAGTTCCTACAGGGGTACGCTCCGACCTCGGCTCACTCTGACGATGAGGTGGAGGCTATGTATGAGGATTTCGTCAGTAGTCAGTATTAAAATTTTCATTTGCTTTACTTTTAAAATCAACATTTCATGTTTAGGACATGGTTTGGCGCCTTCTTTATTTCCAACCAGTGCGACGGACGTTTTCGATTATCATACAGGAAACTTTTTGCATAAAAACTGGCGATCCAATTCAGAATCCCCTCATTGCCTATTCAAGAAGCTAAAGCAAGCTTCGACACGATTTTGTTGTTGTTCAGTGAGTTCATACAGTACCTATTTTGCTAGCTTTTTATCCTTCCAATTAGACGTAAATGAAGCAGTATCATTTACGTTGAAGGCTGCTGCTAATTCTGACGTGGTTTGAGATGAATCTGCTGCCATTACTTCTTTCAATTCATCGTTATCGAATTTCGTTTCCGGTTGGCCACAGGACTTATTGTTAAGAACAAAATTTTCAAAAAGGGAACGAGTAAATTAAGAACTTATCATGTACTAGGTAGCGCAAGTGAATACACTTGCGGTACCTAGTCCATACACGTCGTTAATATTGCATGCCATTTGTGCTACGTTGATTCCACGACGGAACTCGTATTTGAAAACAAAGGGGAATTTTGATTTTTCCATGGTCACAGAAACAGCGACATAAAAGAAAAATAGAAAGGCGAGAAAACAAATAATGTAAACAAATGATTTTTAAAAAGAAATGTTACATATAAGCTATATTATAAAATTAATATGACCTTGAAATTTTAGGTAGAATGAAAGATATCGATATTCACTCCATTCAATATAAAAAATACTCATCATTGCTTGATTTTTTTTTTAATTTCATAAAAATAACATCGTTAATATATTTTTGCTGAATGTTCTCGAGAACAGATATTTTTCGCACTGGTAATAGTTTTTTTCACGCATGAATTCTTTTCTCAAGGTCAAAATTAAATCATTTGTATTTAATTCTGATGATACAAAGATCGCCTAAGCCATTGGCCTAGTCTTTCATGTGTATAACAAAAGTGTATTACCTTTTATTTTATTTTTTGCTATTTAACATTATTGAGAGGAGATTAAAATCAAACTTAAATTAAAAGGTAAAATTTGGCAACACGATGAAGGTTAAAGGAAGTGATTTTTTATGTTTCTACATTGTAGTTGGTGTTACAAAATCGTGATTAACTTCGTTCATCATAGATTTTACAGTTTACGTAAATATTACATGTGTCTATATGAACATTGCTATAAACGGCATATTATGCGATTCCTGCATAGATTTTATCACCTACTTTTACACAATATATTTCTCGTGCCATTGCTCGTGACTTTTTACACTTTAAGTATAATAAAAAACTTAATAATAATAAAAAAAACTCGTCTAAGCCGATAACGGCCTCAGCAACATTAATCCGGTAGGCATAATCAGGGTGGCTGACGGCGTAGCTCTTCTGCCCTATTTTTTTTCTATCTGACTAAGGCCTGAAGCTTCAGACGGCTTTTACAGCTTCACCACGCTTGGGGGCACCTAAGGTGCTCAGCCGCGAAAGTGTGACAAGAAGCTCTCTAGGGTGCCAAAGTGGCCCATACCAGACGACAAGAAACATGTTACGGGGGTCATGGGTCCCCGTTGATGGAGCTGGTGGTGGAGATGGTGTATCCAGAGTTTCTAGTGAGAGTGGTGGACACTTCTGTTTCCCGACCCTCCGGGGCTCTCCCTTCCGCCCATGCCCCGACATGATGGCTTCGGGACGACTCGGTAGAATGCTACTAGCAAACCCATATCGTACCATTACGGCCACGGATGGTACACCGTAGAGTCTCACATAACCACTAGCTTCCCCGAGCGGGTCTGTACCCATGACGAGTTCCTCGACGTTAAAAAAAGGTTCCAATATGAAGCGATGATGGCGCAGTGGTAGCGTGTACGACTTCGCCTCGAATGACGTGAGTTCGAATCCCTACAATGAGCCTGAGCTTTCGGTGAAGGAAAACATCGTGAGGAAACCATAGCATGGTGGTAGGGCTTTTTCTGATGCCCGCCTGGCTAGCTACCACCCTCAAGCTGAAAATCTGACGCCAAGCATCAATAGGTGTGTTCCGGCAGCTGCACTTGACAGCCAGTCTTCTACTAGGTTTAGCGTGTTACCATCTTGGGCCAAACCTATAACGATAAAAAAAAAAAACTTTGACAAGCTTGTTTTTGTCGAAGACCAGCACAGTTTTAATACTAAAAATAGAAATAAATTAGTCATACCGTGTTTAAGACTTAGTAAGACTAATATTTTTTTTTTGATAATAGTTTTAGGATATGTAATAAGATCCTGACGCACATTACTGATTTGACAGACAGTGATTTCAAGGACCATGTCAAGCCGGTTTTACTGTCAAAAGGTGGAACATTATGTGAATGATGTGATGTCTGGAAGTGACTCCGTCTCTGTGCATCCATAAAATTATAAATATGTTAATATATAGAGCCAGTCTTCCACTAGGTTTAGCGTTTACCATCCTGGGCCATATCGTCACTTAACATCAGGTGAGATTGTGGCCACTAAGCCAAACCTATAACGATAAAAAAAAACAATTAGCCATCGAATTTTCAGAAACGGATCAGTAATTCTGGTGATTACAAACTTTATCCCTATATAATATTAGTATAGATTATCATTTTGAAGCACATACACATGTTCCTTCCCTCCTCCCAGGGGGAAGAAACATGTATATATGTATAGTTAGTTTAGATCAAATGATAGGGAATTAGTCAGATCGCGACTTATTTGCATACGCGCAACAGTCCGAGCACCCTCGGATGTTGTTGCAAAGCTTTCGCGGCTGAGTGCCTTAAGCGCTCGCCCCCAAGCCCGGTAAAGCTGTAAAAGCCGTAAAGGCTCAAGTCCCCCTAAGGCTAACAGTATAGTCAATTCGAAAAAAAAAAACCATTTGGAATACATATATTGTATTAAGTTTTAAACAAAATCCTCAAGTATACTGAAAAGAATTCGATCTTATTTAGTTTTCTAAAATTTACCATATTTGTATTATGTGCGATATTCATAATAATATCAATAAAATATAGAGATTATTACATAAGCTTTTGGCCTTTTACTACAAGTAGGTGACCGACGTTTCCACAGTGTTCATTGAACAACACCAAAACGTAAACTTTCTAGATCGTTTTCGCAGATTAAAAAAGTTAATTCATTACGATTAACCGTGACCATTCTCACATGAGCGTTACGGTTTCTAGGCTCAATTTCTTTTGTTATATTGTTGTTTTCATTTTTTAAGACATCTTTGTTATGCAGGTTACGAGAATGGGTTGTAGAAATTTGCGCTCAATTTATAGGTACTCGTAATAAACCTCAAGGGATTGTTTATTTTGTTTGCGAGTTTGAACGCGCTAATCTCTGGAATTACCAGTCAGTTATTTTTGATTTTTTTTTGTATTTTTATATCTTATAGTTAGTCTAGTTATTTTATAGAATAATCCAATCATAATTGCCTTAAGTTTACAGTATATTTAGTACTGTCGGCTTACACAAAATTTGTCTTTGTTATTATTTAAATTGAAAATAATGGTTGCTAACGACTAATTAACAAGAATAATACAGTAGTCCAGTCAATAAGTTAAAAAACGGGTTAATTCTTGTTCCCGGAAGTAAAAATATGTACTATTATAGCTCATTCGATTCGAAATAACGTCTAGAAAAGGTATCTCAAACATTTCATTTCAGCGGCAGTGCGCCCAATGCCATATTGGCAGCGCGTAGACCCATTTTCGGCGGTATAAAAAACTATAAATAATGGAGATAGACTTCCGAGAGACAAGATTTTTTATGGAAAATTTCCTCCTCTTTAAGGATCTTTTTCAATTTTTTTAAAATATTTTTAGTTTTTGAGTTATTAACGAAAAACTGTATATCTTTTCTTTTCATCCTATTTTGTTAATAACAATACTATTTTATATGTGCTATCAAATGCTCGAGATACCTTTTGCTAGACATCATTCCGAATTGAATGAGCTGTCACACATATTTTTAGGACCGGGAACAAAAATTAACCAGTTTTTTTACTTGTTGACTGGACTACAGGGATCAACCAAATTCGCTCGTTACGTAATCACAATCTACAGGCGCATGACGTAATTAGAGATTCAACCAATCATAGAACATGTGTGATCACTTGGCGGAAATTTAAAAGGTATGTGTTTTATTTCTTGTTTTACTGAATAATAATGCAATATTTTTGAGTGTTTAAATAAGAAATAATTTAGAATTCATCATCATCTAGAATATATCATAATCATCTTTTAGAATTACACTGACAAGGTTCATATTTTCAATACAGTCAAATACCCAATTGGAATTGGCCTTGGAAAATATAAACCATTCTCATTCTAGATGTAGACGGTATACAATACGTTTAACATTAAAATTTAAAAATAAACCTTGTGATTTGAATATGAGGCCTTTATTTAAATACTATATTATTGTTTTCATTTGACACGAGTAAAATGTGACTTACATATTTTTTTATATCGTTTGACCATTATGTTACTATTACATAACACCTATATTATCAATAACCTTTTCTATTATTGTAACGTGATAATAAAGAAACCGTTATATTGGTTGATGGGATTCGTTTTAGTACTTACACTCTCGCATGGTGATGCCAATTTTTGATAGATATTTGTTTGTACCTAAGCAGTTGTCGTGGTTTTTCGATTACTGTAATTATCATGGGCATATAATAGATTAATTATTATTTAACTAAATTATATTTTCGTAAATAATTTATATTTTTTATTAAAAACTAGCCCTGGCTTCACGAGTGTTAAATTTCTTCGAAAAACTCTTCAAAGCGCCGCCGCTAACGCGTTCGTCCGCGCTTGTCGTTGTTCCGTTATATTTGACGTTCATATTTACCGCTCCTTAGGGTCGTAACGTAAAATTATATAACCTATACTTTTCCTTATGAATTTGGCTATCATGTATAAAAAGATTTTTTCTAATCCGACTGGTAGTTCTAAAGATTAGCGCGTTTAAACATACAAACAAAAATCTCTTCAGCTTTGTTATTTTAGTATAGTGTCAAGTAGTGTGACGCTTAGCCCTGTCCTACATAATGCATAAGATACTATTGTATATAGATATATTTCGACATACAAGGAATGCATTTAGAAAGGAAGTGTAAAATGACGTTCTCATAGAATTTTTTAAGGTACATACGCATACAAAAATGCCGGAGAACAACATTTATTTTTTTCTTTTATTGATATTATTATATACCACTGTGTTATAATTTGTCAAATTCTATTTTCGACTTTAGCTGTTAAATGTTGTATGTTATTTTATAAAAAATACTAGCTGTGCCCGCGGCTTCGCTCGCGTGGACTACAGAATACTTGGGGTCGAGCGCACGTGTAAATCATGCTCAAAAGACGGAAGACAAAAATACTTATTGTGGGTGATCCTTAGAATATAGATATATGCTATCGCTGACTTTTTTGTAGGTCTTTTTAAGATCAAAACTTGTGTAGAACTTTCATTGGATATATCTCGTATGGTTTACTGAGCGTAAACCATTTAAGCGCTCCGAATGCGTTTTTTTTCGAATTGATTTATCATTATCGTTACAGCTTATCTCGTATGTAAAAGAACATAAACGGACAGAAGGAGAGACGTTAAGTTTTATAATATGTATAGACAAGCTACCCGCCCGGCTTCGCTCAGGTACCAGAGTAATAGATATTAATCTATTATTACGTGTCGCACGCCAGTAAAGCTCCTAGTCGGCATGATTTATTCCGACATCTGACAGACTCATTTTTTAGCTAATTTACGCAAAACCTTAATGAATTATACACCTAAACCTTCCTCATCAATCACTCCATCTATTGATACAAACCGTATGAAAATCTGATCGTTAGTTTTTGAGTTTATCGTGTTCAGACAGACAAACAGACGCGGCGGGGGGACTTTGTTTTATAATATAGTGAGATAGTAAGATATAGAAAATAAGTATGTCAAATAATAATAATAATAAAATATCAAGACATATATACTAAATATACTCATATACTCGTATTATTCTTTATAGTAATCGATTGCACAATTTTGCGCTTCGAGGATTCTATGCTAATGGCTCTAGACGTAATTTATGAATAGATCAACTTGATTTACAAGATTTTAGCGTTCAATAATTAGGTTACGTGATGCTAGTAGTGTAGTTGTAATAAATAAAGTAGTTTGGAGTATGTATACTGTTCCTATTGTACGTTATTTTTAAATTTAATAATGTCGAGGCATCTCTTATTACTCATTTATAAGATACGTCAACTTCGATGTTATTTTTATAATGGGTTTCACATCCAGGTCTATATTATATCATTAATATAATTTTAGTAGTCTTAGGCAAATTCATTGGAAAATGTTAAGCTAAAACTACTAATAATTTTAAGAATAAAAAAGGACTGAAGTAACATTTATGTGCAGCATGAAAATCAATCTGGTTTATTAATATTTTTATTGTTTACTTTTATTTGAGACTAGCTGACCCCTGCGAATATTTATATTAAATTTTAAACTATTTGTATATTTATCGTTGATATGTATGGCATAAACTTTAAAATGGCGTTTGAATAATTAATTTTGTTTATGAATTAATTCAGATATGGCTTCGTGTTGCCACAAATAGGAGTATTTGAGAAATAAGATGGAGATTAAAAAAGGGGGTTTATTTAGCTTTACAGAAATGTTGGTTTATGTCTATCTACATACGTTTCGCTTCGAAAGAACAGACGGCCATCAGACGGTAGTACTTATTTCTTAACAAAATGTTTTTCTATATGTACAGAACGAGTGCTCCCAATCTGTCACCGTGATCGTTATCTCTGCTAATTTAGCCTTATCTGGTTATATCTAGGCCGACGAGTTTTCTCGATAATAGTTGTTAACTTTTTCGCGTTTGCTTCGAGTAATATTTCATATTAAAGTTGGTACCTATGAGGACTCAGTGATGGTAGCATAATCGGGGATATAATATCTATGGCTAAACTTTTGGTGAAGAAAAACACCGTTATGACAGCATAGCATGATGATAGAGTGATTGCTAATTTGAAAAATCTGTCGTAAAACGATAATTGACAATCATTCCCATTCCCAGGCTGAACGTATTATCTTCTTGCTATATTATCTCTTAACATCAGATGAGGCTGTGGTAAAACAGTAGCCAACTAAGAAGAATAATCCATACCCGAGTTCCTACAAAAACCATTCCTCAATAATTTGCGGTAGATGTTAAACCTTCTTTACATGGGGTTGTTACATCTTTTTCAAAACATGTATTTATTCATGGGAATATCCCTAATTGTAGTTTATTGATTCGCGACGTTTCGAATAAACCAAACATGGACATACCGGCTTTGTTTTGCGACCGTCACTATTTGCATAACATAAGGTTCGTGGTTCGAATAATGCCAGCAAGAAAATATGGCCATACACCCTTTTTAAAAAAATGACAGAGCTGTTTAAATTATTCGGGTTTCAGATTCTAGAAGTTTTTTTTTTAAATAGCAAACTTACTAACACATAAATTACCCTTCTTATTAAATAAATTACTTTAGTAAATTTATATATTTAATAACGTAGTGGCCAAGTTTAACTGCACTATCCGATATTTGGCCAATATCCCAGTTATTAAAATGATTATCTAAGTGTAATTCTATTTATATATTGTTTTTTTTTATACATACATATAATTTGTTACCTATGTTATACTACGAAATAAAAACAGTTTGGTTATATTAAATTTTTAACTGTGAGAGAAAACTGATGTCAAACCTTATATATTCGATCCAGGTAACTAAATTCATGTGTTGTACCTACTGATTACTCCACTCCACTGATTAGGTACACCACGAGAAAGACGCAGAGACAATTAAAAAATTATTAGTAATACAACTTACAAAATTTAAAATTGTAGTTATTTTATATTTATGTTAAAAAAATATTATCTCTCAAGTATGTAGTATATGGAACATATTTAATTAATGTCTTTAAAAAAATGTCATGCAAATTTGTCCTGTGAATTCCCAATAGATAAATTTATTTTGATAAACTATTGTCACGTGGACAATTAAATAAGTATAATATACCAGAAAATAAATATATTAAAAGGGGTTATGGAAATGAAAATGGAAAATAGATTAATAAGTGTATTCCGAAGGCATTAACATTAAGTGAGATATAAAAACAGAGTACCTTATTAAAGTCTATTAATGATAGTAACACCTTCACTAGTAGGAAATGTCCAAGTTTTGAATATATCCTTAATAGAGTTGCTAATAAAATTCCGTCGTGAGAAGCTTGTGTTTAATTAGAACTCCATTCTGTTCCAATTTTTACAACAGCATCTTCAAACCAGCATGAATGAATACGTCCGCCAGGTTTTTCATTCGAATACCGGTTATAATTCGAGAGGTCTCTTGTTGTAACAAAATAAGTTTTATAGACACCAGATAAATATGTGCGAGTCAAAACAATAAATATAATAGTAGATATAAATAAACTTATACAAATCTCATTTAAGATTGTACGTTTTTCTTTAGAGATCCATCCGCCTCTGTCTGTCAGAATCCATCCGTCATGTTTTCAATTATTTTACCGTCTTGTTCATATTCTAAATTTAAAAAGTTCTTCAGCCAAAATACAATATTAGTATACGACCTACTTATTCGATATATAAATCGTAAAATAAGTTTGTAATATAATATTTAAAATAATAAATTACCTATAGATGAGATGCCTTCGGAAAGGAGCATAAACACAATAAATGAATAAATGAGAAATCAAATAAAGTGAAATAAATATATATAATTAAGAGATAAAAAATGATTGATAAAACAATCATTACACTATACATCATTATCATCTTTAAACTAAATAGCGTAAAGTCAATTATTATATTTTTTTTAATTTATTTAATTCAATTTAACAACAACAATAATAATTACAAATTGAATTTGTCGTTTGAATTGTCTAAATTAAGCTATTTTAGTGGCAGCCGCAACGCCCTTACTCCGCGACAAGGCTGCGTTTGACGTCAGCCCGATTGAGGACATCATGCTATTAGTGAGCTATGAAGCGAATCACATTGGATGCGGTAGTTATTTTACAAATTTTTTTAACAGTAGGAACAGATCTTATTTTTTATAAACTGCTCGGATTCAATATTTAGTTGATAACGTCAGTATTGTTTATGGTAAACAATTTTTTTATGTACATTTGATTTATCACAATAAGTAGTTTCACCATAACTCACCACAAGGAATAATCTTATATCGAGAAAATTTTAAAACTGTTTACTCCGGTAATAATTCATTTGTTTATAAAGAATTAAGTCAACGAACTCCGACTGTCTAATGTCATCTTGATCGTGACATAAATATTTATATTATACGAGTATATCTTGCAATTACCTTTACCTATAATACGTACTTTTTAGAAATTTACCATTAAACATAAAAGTTGTCTATAAGCAATTAAAAACATAACAATAGCATGTTAGGTTTTTGTGATAAAATTAACCATTTCTATTATGTGTAGTTATGATATAATTATTAATGTTTCCTGTACTACCATATTATGTAAACAAAAAAGCAAAGTACTTAAAATGATAATTACCGTTTATAAATAAACAATCAATGAGTATTATCATAAGATGTAGTAAAACGAGTAACCTATCTTGATAAATTAAAATTCCACGTTGTTATTTATCCAAGTATCTGTACCGTACTTTCACTTGACAATGACATTCCGGCAGCTTCTTTCTTATGCTCTCCAAGGAGAACAGGAAGAAAAAGGATTTATATTTAAAACGTTTTTATGTATAAGTAGGGAGTCGTCCCGGCTTCGTCTGGGTGCAATTTTGTTTTTACAGTTAATTCCTTAAGTAAATGTATTGAGTGTCACCTAATATATTTTTGTAATAAAAACTTTTTAACACATTTTTCAGGCTGTCCCCACCTTTATTTAAATAAAAAAGTGTGTGTGTGACTCCGACACGCGATTTGAGTTTACTCCTCAAGAACTGTCTTGGAATTTAGAATATTTACAATTGGCAAGAAGAGTAAGTAAAGGCATCTCTTAGGATTAAATAATGAACGTAAAAATTTAATTTACCCCCGCGTTGCGTTCCCGCTCATTTCAACGGTTGATTCGCGGCTGGCGGCTTTCGCAGCAAACGAAAAAGAGTTGAATAAATCTCAACCATATTTGATTACCACTAAGGCTAAAAATTGTTTACATGATGTTGCGTTATGTTGCACTTTCAATTTCATATCTCGTATTTTTTTCATACCGTGCGCCTTATATCGTTTCTTAAGGAATAAATTTCAAAAATCATAACTAAAGAAAATCCAAAAAATCATAAATTTGTATTGTAATTTCATATGTGTATATATATTCATCACGCCGACCAAGTGGTAAAGTGTAATCTTGAAAAAATGTTTTTCAAAGACGTCGTGAGGTGTCGTTGGATAGGTCGTTAAAAACATGCCTGTGGTGTGTCAATTCCATTTTTCGATAAAAGTATCTGCACATTATTAAGCTCTAAATTGCTAATTTTTATTAGAGTTAAGTATCCCTTCCCCCTGCGAGCTATATCTTAGCCAATCTTAGCCAATAGATCTTTTTAGATATGTCAAAACATTCGTTGTAGAAGTTTATATAGTGAAGTTAAAAGGAAAACTATCAGAGGTTAGTAGGCTTTTAAAGTTACCGACTAATAATCAATCAACTTATAAAAGGTACCTACTTGTAAAAGTAATTTCGTAGAAATTCCATTAAAAATTACTTAAAGCATCTCTTTAAGTCTGCATATTGTGACGGGCAACTACGGAAACTTACACTGCGCGTGACTCGACACGTACTTAGCAGTTATTTATTTATTTATAGCAGTGCTATGTTATCTGGCCAGGTTATAGGATATATATTTTGTTACCTTAAAAAGCTTACGTAATAAGCAGTGACGATAATGGTGAATCAATTTGGAAAAGACAGATTTGTGGCGTTTCTTATTTTAATTTAATTATTTTAATTTAAATGGCTTACGCTGACTAAGTCATACGAGATATATAAAATTAATGTACAACATAGTTGTACATCTTAAAAAGACCTAAAAAAATTCTGTGATAGCACATGTTTATCGTGTAAGGGTTACTCACAATAAGCATTTTTGTCTTTAAAATAGCTGGCGGGCAACCGCCGTGGGTGGCGGTTGGAAGCTGGGAGCTAAACTCAACGCGAACGGAGCCACAGGTACAGATAGTCTAAGATGAACGTTGATCGTGAAAGTAGTTTGAACATACTTTATTATTATACGAGTATATTAAAACAAAGTATGACGCTGTGTCACTAGCATTATAATTTACCGCTAACTAATATCAAATGTAGCTGTTATTGTGAGTTGTGCACGTATTGTAGTATGATTCTGTACCTCAAATGGAAGCGCGTAAAAATGAGAGCGCGGCATTAAACAATATATCTTTGTTTGTGAGTACGTATATTCGAATGAATGGATCGCCTAAATATTTTGTGATGTGGTCGAATCACTTAGAAAGTGTGGCACAAAGAATATCCAAATCTGGACCCCTTATCTATTAGTAGATCTATGTGTCTAGTTAATCCACTCTGTGGGCCCCGATAAAAGTTGCTAAACACGTACTCTAGTTGAATTCGTAGATTACAGTAAATTGTTTATGGGACGTGTACGTTATCTAATGTTACATGGTTCTCATACAAATTAAGATCCGTTTGTTAAATCAAGTTATGTTTCTTATGACATAAGAAAAAGGTGTGTTCATTTAAAAGTAGTAGTAGTAGTAGCTTATTAAGCTTTATATTGAACTAGCTGTGGCCCACGGTTTTAGTTACAATTATTTGACCAAATATTTAACCAACGCACTCGTGTAGCCTATCGTTATTCTTAGTTCCCGTACTTGCCTACAGCTTGCCAGTTTGCTTGACGTTCATGGTTACTGCCCCGCCCCTTAGGGCCGTAGCGTAAAGTTATATAGCTTGTAACTGGCCTAAAAATATGGTTAAAGGGATTAGTACATTCAAACAAACAAAAAAATAATGTCTTAAGTCTTATAATATTATTATAGATAAATTTAAGTCTTGATAGGCATGATAAATGGAGCCTACTTAAACGCAATTTTTGTTTGCATATGCAAATATGTAAGGCTAGTTAAAATGAATCAAGTAAATTACACAGACATAAGATTCGTCACCGTAAATCTTGCTAATAAACAAAAGAGGAAGTAGCGATACAGTAATGGACCCACCATTACACAATTGACACCCAACTATAGGTGCCGTACCTATCAGTCATTTTCAGTCAAAAAGCTAATCCAATAAAAAGTTAACTTAATGTATTCTTTACAAATAGATAATTCGATCAAAATTGACTACTTGTAAACTTTCCACAATGCGGCTTCTATTCATGGTAGAAATTTAATAGTGTGATTTTATCCGGCAAGTTGCGTTAGGTTTCTGAATATTTAGGAGCCCATTATTTTTCACTGTGGCATTTGGTGGGATACGGATAGCAACAGTCAATGAATCTTACGGTCTGATGAAGTGTAATACTATTATGCCATAAATTTGTCATTTTAATGGAAGGTCACCGATGCCTCTGCTTTAGAATTCCTGGAGACGGGAATCTATGAACTCTTTAAAGGCGTTTTAATCGCCTCATCGATTTGAAATTATTCTTCAGCACGAATTATCCAAATTGCTGTAATATGAGGCCTTAGTATTATACATTAACTTCAAATTTATACCTAAAGCCTTTTTCGAGAACATATGACACACGAACAGACAGACGGAAAAACAAGTGATCCTATAATGGTTCCGTTTTTTAATTTTAGATATGGTATCCGAAAAAAACCTCAACTAATAATGATATGCTTTGATAGAGACAAAGTATTAACTGCTTGGCATCTTTCCCACGGTATGTTTTGTCTCCGTTCATACGAGTACATCAGTCCATAACAATGGTTTTATAAACGTCACCTGTATGTACTTAGTTAACGATAAGTGGAAATCAATACATGTTGCGCAGTTTTTATGCAAGTATTAACATGAACAAATCGTATCGTTTACACGGCATATTGTAGGTACGTAAATAAAAAATCTAGTTATAGCCAGTATATGAAAGTCGATTGAAATTCTATTTTATTTCAAAATTTTATACATTTTTTTAAGAATTGCTTATATTTAACCCATTGGCTTTCAATGTCACACAAAATGCGTGTAAAATTGGCATTCATACCATCCAGTCTCAAGTCTTAAAATATTTTTCTTGGCTTTACTTATTTTATATTTAACTACTGTAGTTATAGTTAACCACTACATAGATCTAATTAAGTACAATAGTTATAGTTAGTTGTCGCAAATTATCTTCGAAATTACTTTGCCCTGTTATTTATCTAAGAAGGATATCTTTTAAATTAGTAATTGTATGTTGGCAAAGTAGGTATATGTATATATGTACATAACTTTTCATAATTACTCAATATTAAGAAATTCACGGATTTGCCCAATTTTATGTTTCGTAATAACTACTCATCGGTTTCAAAAGTAAACACGGAATGCAAGAATTATACATTTTTTTATGTCGACGTTATTTGATGCTTGTTCGTCACTTTCAAAGCCGTTGTCAAAATAACTGGATAAATATAACTTTTAGTTTTGAAACTGTTAGAATTGTGATCCGTGATGTCTGGCAATTAACCTTAACAATGTTAGTTTGAGTACGTGAAGCCTTCTTGATATATTTCGACAAATTCCGTCCTAAATTTTATTGTTTCTCCATTCTTGTTGAATTACTTACAAATTTACGAGCCACAACGGATTTAGTTTGTACTTGACGATTATAAATAAAAGCTCGTCGCGACTAATCCACGAACCTTTGGAGCGCTTGGTCTTTCAAAGAAAGTTGGAAGGCTTAAGAATACGCAGAAGGGCATCCATGTTATGGACGGATAAGATTAAGTCTGCTCTGGCTGTGCCGCACATTGCATGAGTACACTAGACTAATGACAGACTGATGGCGACATATAGTGTGGCAAATATTAACAGCTCATGACTACATTAATTTGATGACCACGATCACTTTATCAAGATTGAAACGATTGAGAAAAAAATTAAGAGTAATCGACAACACAAAGAAGCGAAGTCTGCATGACTGTGCTTTGTGCAAAATATTGGATATCATTTTAAGTCACCAGTCCTTTTTTTTACAAAATATTGTAGTTTTTGTTTGCCGCAAAATTTTATTGTTTCTTAGAATCATATTGGTGCTCGTTCAGTTGTTAGAATATTATCTACATGTTATGTAGGTAATTTAACTGTATGTAATATGCAAAGCACTATTTTATAACGCTTATTTTTTATTACATATTTTGTTTCGTAGTCCTTAGTACGTAGTTCTTCAATGTACGGAATAAATGATTCCATAAAACAAAATAATGATTTCAAAAAGATACTAGTTTTATCTGAATATTATATATTAATTTAAGGAGACAGTGCGTTTAGTCTTGGTATATCAAATTTAAGCGTAAAGAGGTTAACAAGGTTATCTCGACTTTTAAGAGAAATGTTTTGACGTCGGATATACATTTTAAACTATGAATTGGTTCTAAATTAATATAAGATCGTAATGAAAAATTGAGATTTATAGATTACATACTTCGAATTCGATACGAGGGTTCTTATGCAAACACATCTCATTATGTACGCGTAATGCGTATGTCTAAACCACAAAGTATACTTGTTCTACAATTTCCATATGGAATACTTACCAAATTATAGCAAAAAATATTGCTTAGTATTTTTAGAAATTTTCTGGTTAAGTTTTAAATTTATATTTATATGCTCTTTTAAAGTGAAACGACACTATAATTTGATTAAATTCCTGAAATCAAAGTAAAAAAAAATATATATTTTTATTTATTTGAAAATAATAGGGTCCAATAAAATAACAAGAGCTAGGAAAAAAAAGTACCGTATAGTGTTGAAAGATGTGTTGCATCCTTGTGTCTGCGTGGAGACAAATAGGGGTCCTAAATTTTGTATAAGCATTGCCAAATCTCCTATTAAATTTATTACTTCGGACTTCGATTGTAAAAACTATTTAACGTTTACAAAGAAGGTAGCGATTTTACATGACATGGAATATGTCAATGCTAAGTTTCCTTACATTTTCTTTAGTTCATAATCTCAAACACGAACTAGTTATGTCAATCTACATACTTATGATATAGTTAGTTCTCTATTTGCATAATAACCCATTCAGTTATAAATAGATAAAGCAACGTAATCGTTTAGAGAATTCATTCTATGGCTAAATGATTATTAATTACATAAATAAATTAATTGTTTACTTTATTCTATTTAATTGATTCGTGTGATATTTTAACTACGTAGAATTTATGTTTGCAATATTTCCCTGTTTATTACGTTAGTTCTGATTCCTTAATGTAACGCGGTAAATCATTTTCATGCTCGATGACGTCGCTATCGAAACGTTATTCAGCGATCATTCGATCAGTTACAAATTACAATATACGTAATGCGACGTTTGTATTTTTACAGTAAAATGCCGCGACTAGAGCAATCAGCGCCAGAAGACTTTCGTCGCGTGCTGCGCGAAAAAGCTCTGAACCACAGTTTGTTTTACTTGAAGTTGGGCGCGGGCATAACTCCGGAACAGGCGCGGGAGTCACAGTCAAACTCACCGCGCAGGACGAGCGCCAGTGCGGTGGCGCGCGCGCCGCCAATCGGCCGCCTTACGCGACAGGCTCAACCGCGCGTATCTGAACTCTTACGTCGCTTCGAACCAGCTCCCATGCAGTACTTACGGCCTCCTCGCGCGCCTTCTCCGTCGGAAGACATCTCCTCGTCAGATGACGATGACAGAGCCGCCGTCAGGCGACGCAGCCGCGACTTGAGTGACGACTCTGCTGTCGAAGTGGAAACTCGCTTACGAAGGCATTCCCATCCGCGTGATATTACACCTCCACCGGACGCTATGTCACCAAGGCGAGAAAGAACTCTCATCGAGGCTCACGTGGTGGAATTAGGTCGGAGGGGTAGTGAAGGTTGCGAGACAAGGGGTCGAACGGTCCGGACTCCTAGCGTTGTCGTCAGCGATTACTCAGATGGTATCGCTGTCGGCGCCACGGAAGAAGAAGTAAACTGGTTAAGATCGAGGTCTCTGTCTGCTGATTCAGCTTGTTCATCGTGCTCCACATTATCCAGTCGTGATGATGAAGAGTTCGAGTCTCCAACGATGCCGAAAAAGGTGAGTTTAGTATTTTTTGTACGTTGATATATAATAAGTATTCAACTCCGTGTTTTAAATTCCAATAAAGTAATTAAAATGTTTAACACTAGTACGTTTAAAGTCAATGTGTTTTTATTCATCACAGCTCGATGTGTGTCACGGTCGAACACGTGCATTTTTACATGCTATTTATTATACTACATGAATAAATGTTGGTGTGAGAAAATTTAATAAGACTATATGATAATATACTGGTTTCTATCTGGAATTGTGACAGTCTTGCAACGACACACAATAACTACGTAATCAAAAGTATTGAAACTGCTTTTTCCAATGTACCGCATTTTGGTGCACAAACCTCAATGCCTATCTATGTCTTTTGTCTATTTTGTACTTTTGAGATATAATTTTGAAAACATATTTTTTAACACCTACAGAGCAAAACAAACGTAAATGCAAATCTTAAAGAGGGTTATTAGTATATTTTACTCGTCTCAATTTTAGCAGATATATATCTTTTACCTCTAGGCTTTAACCCTGTCATACGAAGATACAGCTGTAAAGTTGAATGTGGTTAACGTTTGAAGTTATTATTTTGTCAGCTCTAATACTTTATCTATTTATATTTATGTAGATTTAATTCTGCTACATAGTTTCAAGGGCGAGGCATTGCTTTTTTATAATTCGCTATATCGACTGATCACGATTGGAAATTCATTTCTCTGATATAAATAATCAAAATTAGCGATTATATATTTGAGAATACTTTTGAATTGTAGTTTTTCGAAGAATCGTTAGATTTATCAAGAGTAAAACTCAGTATTACATTGCGTTTATTATTAAATTCCTCATATACATTATGATAATTAGTAATGTAAATATAGGTAGTTAGGTAGTAATAGTCTACTTGAAAAATATATATTGTTTTATGTTATTTAGCTAAATAGTTTGATTTCCATTCAACCTCGAAAATATGAAGTGAGGGTCTGTAAATTCATATTGCCAGTGTCGCCAAGGATATCCAAATCTGCTTATAAAATTAAATTCATTAGACGTCATCAATCCTATATGCTTTTAATTTACGCCATCTGAACATACGTATTATGTGAACTAATAACATTTATCACTTACAACAAATGATGACTGCTTGTAAACAACAGGATACGCTTGTGTAAAATTCCATTTGATAAAAATATCAGCTTGGTAACTGAACACTCTAAAGTACAATTGTGACGTGTGTAACGTAGTTGCCCCCTAATATCCTATAATCCGTTCGCTTCCTGATATGAATATGTGTATGGTTATTTTATATGCAAAACGGATGCCCGCATCCGTCATTTACTTGTCCAGTGTTATTGTCCATGTTAACTGGAGCGAGACCAGATTAGTTTCATTTTATGGAATAATTGACAATAGTGTTGTTGTGTATCTACAATTCTGTTGTTCATTTCATTATAGCTTCATTTAAAAATCTTTGTCTTATTAACAGAGAATATCCAATTTAGTCATAGATAAACATTTGCAAATAATATACAACTGGTCTTCAGTTATTATAATACATAATTCCTTTCATTCGTTTGAAATGATAATTTTAATTCTATAACAATACTTTACTGGTAATCCAGTTAGTGTTACTAATATCTGCAATCCTTTTTTGTATGTAAGTGAAATACAATGATAATGAGTAATCATTTCTTACATCGGCATAATGTTAACGGTATCTCGAAGGTTTTGAGGTCGCTCAGTTAACGGGTATTCCTCAGGGTACAAGATTAGGTACATTGTTACTTTGAGGTTGTGACAAGATGAATTTGAAATGTTATGCAAAATACTTACTTTATTTCACTTAACCTAAAATACTTGCATTTAACTAGACATATAATATTTTTAATAATGTATCGTACAATTTTGTCCCTGTACTTAGTTACAAAATAACTCGTTTAGAAATTACTTTTAATGATTCGTTTATTACAACAAGATTATTTTGCTCTTATTACTTCGCTACTCTTATTATTAAAGTTTATTATTTTGTACATATTGATTCTTTGTATGTTTGTAATTGTATAAGAAACTACCATCAAATTAATATTCCATTTGATGATATTCCTTATTTGTGCTGCTCTTATTTTATTCAAATTAAATAGACAAAAAGGCGATAATTAAATAAAGATGTAATTTAAAATTAGCATCGCTTACATTAATAATAATTATGTAGAATAAAAAGCTTATTATAATTAGTATTATATGTTATTATTGTTATGACCAGTTAGTATTGTCAGTGGACTGTTGATTCTCATTAATTATTTGTGTTTCGGAATAATTAGGCTAGTAGTAGGCTAATTTGATAATGCTATATTCTTGGGCATCACACTTGATGTAACGTTACAATGGGGTTCTCACATTGGCAAACCTTGGCAGGGAAATTAAGCTCCACTGCATTCGCACTGCGTAAGAATCGCTAGTTAACAGCTATTACTACTGCTAGGTTAGTAGACTAACCTTGGCTTACTTCTACAGTTTATGACCCACGGTATTTTTCAGTAGGGTGCAGCAGCTGTGGTAGATATCATATTTGTACTACAAAAACGTGCAGTTCGAGCAATTTATTTTTATAGGACCTCGCGAATAAATGAGGAATAAGTTTTCAAGAATTTATTATTTTAACTTTGCCCTCCCAATACATTTTAGATAATTTAATGTATGTTTGAAAAAATAAAATTGATAATTTTGAACTTGTAAATGACATGTACAATTTCAATACTAGAAATAAATATAAGATTGAAAATCCATCTTTTAGAAGTTAGTAAGACAAATAAATGTCTTTTAGGTAATTGTGTTAGGTTTTACAATGAACTTCATAAACGCATTACCAATTTGCCGGATAATAAGTTCAGGAATAATGTCAAGCAAGTTTTATTGTCAAAAGGGTATTATAGGGTGATTGCCGATATCCAGTGAAAATAATAATAAGTACAACCTTTAAAAAAAAATGTTGATTATCCCGATCGAGTTTCTTGCAGTTTCTTCTCGATGACTTGGTTGTTTTCCGAACCGATAGTGGCGTTTTGACATTCAGAAGGGCCTAAATGAAATAAAAAAAAAATATTTTAATAAAATACTACAATTAATTACATAATTTTAAATTGGCTACACTGGTAAATTACACCTGGTGAAAATTCAATGAGATCCAAGAACGACGTGATGGCTAAAATTTAAATATTCCGCAGCTGGTCGTCATGCTGTTATACAAATACAATGGCTAGATATACTAGATAGCTGGAAATAAAATGTTTGGTCATTAGATATGGTGTGGCGAAGATTTTGTAAATGGTATTTCGCCTTATGAACCATACAAAAAACGATTCAACTTAGCGTACATGATGCAATTTATTTGTTATTAACGTACTGGGAAGATAATTACATCCTAATATAAATTTAGTTTAATTTTACAACCTTCTGTGTCCTTTCGGTATAAAATTACTTTTCGGTCAACGCTCTTTGCGTTGTTGCGATTATTTACTCCTTCGACGAGTAGGTCAAGGCATCACCGATATCCTTGCAGTTTTACACATTCACATTAATGTATTAAATCATCATTAATCAACGTTCTTAACGTATCTTATGTGTAAATCGTTAAATTTAAGAGTTGCATTTTAGTCTAGTTATATTGCTTTACATTTTTGCTATATATGATGGCAATTTTATATAGTATAATAAATAATCGCCCTTTATCAATATATAAATTGTTATCCCAATGGTAGCTAGGCAGCTAATATCCTCTTCTATTTGTTGGTTCTATTCAAGCGGTTGCATTTGAGTACAAGTCCCTTTTTTTAAGCTAAGCGTGTCTTCGGTCATATCGTCGATTTCAAATCAGGTTAGATTGTTGTCTTAGTCAAAGACATGGGTTTATAATGATTTATTTTATCCTTGAGAATGTAAGACTATAGCTTATTATTCTAAATTGTAGATGTATAAGGAAGGCTTAACATCTTCGCCGTGTTGTTGACAATAAATGCAGTCCACTACGATCTGATAAGCAACACCATTTTAAAATATTTGTAAGGTGACACTTTTTACATATGGCTGTTTATTCGGTGATTATGTCACAACATTCAAATGTAAATTTGCTTGTATAGACTATAACAATTGTATTACAAAACAGAGTTGTACGGTATAGCGTTACCATCTCACGGACAGTATTGACGTCACTTGAAACGTATGTTGCAGCATTACGATTGTTTGACCCCAAATCGTGTTCACATACATATATCGAAGGCTTCTAAGTTCTAATGGAACAGCTCACTTTTGAAATGTATTATTTGTATCGACTACTTTATTCATCTAATATTATATTTGTAAACAGCGAATAATATATAAATTACATATTGTGGGATGGTGGTTAACTGGACTCCGACTGGATAGGGCACCACTTCAAGCATTATGAATAATCCCGTCACGGTGACTTGGATTTTGGGTTTTGGCTGTGATGATTATAGTTCGCCAACGTCCGACTGTCAATAGATATTTACATAACTTTTGTTTTTGGATAACTCATATTGTAATGCACATGCTGCACTGTATTCTGTATTCTTATTTCGAACCGGCATTTAAAAAAAAGATATTTAAAGTAATGACATTTACACAACTAAAAGATGAGTATTATAATTCAAGCGCGATATATATCATTGGGTGCCTCTTCATAGATTCCATTGTATATTGAAGGTCGACAGTAGGGTTGACAGTCGTCCTAAGAGTGCCGAAACTGGAACGCCTTGGTCATAGAACAAACTTGTCGTTAAAACTGCATGGAATGGTAATTATCCCATTAAGCTATATTCCTCAGCAGTCATAAGATGACTGAAGTTGATGAGAACTTTTTATGTAAGCGTCTTCCTCATAACTTCTCAACTTAAAATATATAAATAAGTGTAATTGATGTTACTAATTCTCCCAGAAAATTATGAGGTTTCTTGCAAATGTGTTTTACATTCTATAACATTTGTAAGCCCTGTATTTGAATCGTATATTATGTAGAAATGTGAGTTAAAATATTGTCAATCCTAGTCGACAGAGTTATTGTTGTTCTCGGGTTACTTTTAACTATAGCTATTCACTAAACCATAACTAGTAATCTCTCTTCGAGTAAGCAGAGATGTATAAGTGGCTAATAGCTATCCTATTCATCTCCGTTTTTTAAGTTTTGTCAGTATGGTCCGTCTTGATAGATCTTAGTTTTCAGAGCTATGGACTGGTGGAAACTATGTCATGTTCAACTGCAGTATTACGGCCTTCATTCATGTTTATTATTATATAAACTTTTTATCGATTTATCGAATTATAGTAATGTCTGGCAATGACTCCCTCTCTGTATGTTCATTAAAATTAGATAATTATTAATACAATACTATCAATACATTAATACAATCAAATACTATTTACACCAAAAAAGTCAAACCTAAGAGAATCTAGAGTTTCTCGTTGGCTTACCTCGATGACTGGGATACTTTCCGAACCGGTGGTACATATTTAATGTTAAGATACGTTACGTAAGTTACGTAAAGGCCTAAATAGAATTTTTGATTTTGTTTTTGCTATGAAATATACGTTTGTTAAAACTCGTTGGCATAAGAACTACATAAACGTAATACGCAGTGAGATGGGCAGCAAGACGACTCTCTGAAACATTGTTTACTGTAATCGACTTATTAACTAAGGTTTTCATTATTCGATAGCTCGAGCGAGATAATTGTCTTCCAGTCTGTCGTTGCCTTCTTGTAGGGTGTTTGCGGATATTAACAATATTTACAGACACCTGATCCGCACCTTTTCTAAGCGTTCCTTCTATTCTTTATCGTCTTTAAAAATGTATAATAATGTTTTTTTTTACGACATTGATACGATTGATACATATCGAATTTAATAGTACCACACCAAAAAATGTTAGTTACCCCTGTGGTTGACGATAAGGCCATTGTCCGTTTTTCTGCCTGCCCTAGAACATAGTATATATAATATCGATATATATCTCGACAATCGAGAGGAGTCGCGGGCACAGGTAGTAAATAAAAAGATGGTTTATTTCTCATAAGTAATTAAACCGGTCTTTTAATTGTATAAAGACGTATCTCTATAATCATAGGTTTAATAGATAATTATAGTCAAATAATTGCCACCTATATGAAGAAAAATAAGTGGTATTTATTAACGGAGCCTGTTTTAATGGATAAAACGGATAAGGCGCCATGTTCTTTAGGTTGGAGTCTATCTATAATTATACTGCTAGTTATCGATGTTCCTGAACTATAGTTACTATTTGTAATATGCTATCGCCCGATCAGTCTCCTAAACACTCTAGGGAAACTCTATGAGCGGATCCTTCTGAACCGTCTCAAGGTCGTTATAGACGACAAGAATTTATACCCGCCCGAACAATTCGGTTTTCGCGCCCGTCACTCGTGTACACATCAAGTGCACCGCCTCACGGAGCACATCACGAGTAACTTCGCCAAGAGCAATATCGCTCCCGTCCGCACGCTTGCGGTCTTTTTCGACGTAGCCAAGGCCTTCGATAAGGTCTGGCACGCCGGACTGGTCCACAAGCTTCACCATCTAGAAGTCCCGGATAGGTTAGTTCACCTAGTTCATGATTTTCTACGCGACCGCACCTTTCACTACCGAGTGGAAGGAGTACTATCTATCGCCCACCCTATACGCTCAGGCGTCCCGCAAGGTTCCATACTGGCGCCTTGCCTTTTCAATCTGTACGTCAGCGACCTACCGAAGCCCCCCGGGGTCGAGGTAGGGCTCTACGCTGACGACACAGTCATATACGCGTCAAACAGACACAGAAAAAATCTCGCCTGCGCAGTCCAACGTGCCGTAACCACTCTCGGGGAGTGGTTTCGAACGTGGCGAATAGCTATTAATCCGGTAAAGAGCGCCGCGATTATGTTTGAACCGCATACATGTAAACTACCACGCACGGTAGGACCCCTCTCATTATTCGGTAGGAATATCCCTTGGGCCACCAAGACTAAATATCTGGGTGTCACCCTCGACTCGAAGCTTAACTTCAACGCACACGTTACTATAGTCCGGAATAGGGCCGTCTGGATCCTTTCCCGCTTGCGACCCCTGCTCAGTTCGGTAAGCAAACTGTCCTTAAGACATAAGCTTACACTATACAAGATGTGCGTCCGTCCGATCTTGACATATAGCTGCGCAGCGTTCGCACATATGTCCAAACATAACTTTGTCCGCATGCAAAGAGTCCAAAATCGGTTTCTCCGTCGCCTGCTTGACCCTCCAGCCTTCGTTAGGAACATGGACCTCCACAGGGACATGAGGCTTCCCTCGATAGAAGCCTATGTGAAATATCTCACCAGGAGATACTTCGATAGCGCTTCGAATCACCCCAACCCGCTCGTAAAATCCACCGTGAACTACGTCCCAGACAACTCGATCCCCGTTGCCAAACGTTATAAACGCCGTCCGCGAAATCTCTTTGTCGATCCCGACGACGACATCGAGAAAGCTAATAATTACTACGCGTCCGCTCCCGCAACATATGCGTGCTCGCGCCCACGCCCGCGAAACCACCGTTCCCTCCGCAGGGGACGTACGGTTAACTTCGTTCCCGCACACCCGCCACGACCGCCCTCCTCTGCGGCAACTCAAGCCTAGGTCCGATCCATCGGCATGGAGCCCTTGAGCCAAGCAGCCGCTCGCGCGATACAAGTGACTATACAATCACTAGCTTTCACAGCCATACATGACACTGCATTATACACACATGCACAACACACATAGGTACATAGGTTCTGTAAGGGACCTTTTTTTTTCTTTTTTTGCCTAGTTAGAGTAGACAAAAATTTCAGACCACTAAATACACATACACATGTTCCTTCCCTCCTCCCAGGGGGCAGAAACATGTATATATGTATAGTTAGTTTAGATCGAATTACGGATAGGGAATTAGTCAGATCGCGACTTAATTGCATACGCGCAACAGTCCGAGCCGAGGTCCGGCCACTTTGGCACCCTCGGATGTTGTTGCTTAGCTTTCGTGGCTGAGTGCCCTAAGCGCTCGCCCCCAAGCCCGGTAAAGCTGTAAAAGCCGTAAAGGCTCCAGGGCCCCTCAGGCTAACAGTGTAGTCAGTTCGAAAAAAAAAAAAAAAAAAAAAAAAAAAAAAAAAAAAAAAAAAAATTTGTAATAAATATCGTTTTCGTTATTTTAATTTTTATAATACTTTAATTTAAAAAAAACTTTAATCCTTGACTTATATTATATACTTACTTACTTACTTATATTGTATATTTGTTATATACACAGTTTCAAACAATTACTTTAATATAATAAAGAGGTTTTTTGTTTGATTGTTTGTTTAAACACGCTAATCTCTGGAACTACCAGTCGGATTCGAAGTTTTTCTTAGTATGTGATAGCCAGATTCATGAGTAATAGTATAGGCTATATAATTTCACGCTACGACCGTTAGGAGCGGAACAGTAACTATGAACATCAAGTGCCGTGGAGAGTTTGTAGAATAAATTTAACACGTGTGAAAACGTGGAGCACTGGCAGTTATTATCTAAAAGGTTCTTAGTTTTTTTTTTAAAGTTCCTAAGGTACCTCTAACATTGCCAGAGAACTTGTGTCTTCTAAAATAAATATTACACACCCATCCTTCTATGAGGAGTTAGCCCCAATCACCCCATACTATAATGTGTAAACAATTATAACTTAATTTTATCGTAAGCTTCACCCTCTCTTTTCTTACCCTACAAAAGCTTCCCTTCTCTTTTTATCTACTGTAATCATTAATTTAGTATACTACACAACAACAGTGCGTTCATAACAATACATGTTACATTTACATTTTAAACTGTTGCAACTCCAGGTGTGTCGCAACGACAGGTCAGAATCTAAAATTTCATAAATATTAAAATCATTTAAAAACTAGTAAGGTTCTTTGTTTCTTTCTTGGTTCTTTACAATTAAATTTTGGTGAGTTGGTTTGCGCACACCCGGGAAGGTTCTGTGTTAGTACAAGCAGTTTACAATAGGTGGCGCGTAAATTGTTTCATTTCGAAAATAACGAGAATGAAGTCGCTGGCAAAAAGCACTAGCTTTATATGCCTTACTCAAAGCACTATATGACTACTAAGTCATATAATTTTCTAAAGGGATTTTTTTTTACAAATATTCCATAGTTTTTCGTACCAAATCATGACGCAAGGTTCTTATTGATATCTAAGCAATTCCTCTGTACATTCTAAGTTAAATTATAAGTTTGAACATTATTAAGGTTCTATTGTCAAAGACTATACTTCTATAAAATCACAGATTTCGACAAGGCTACACTGTTAATTTGCCTACAAAAAGATATTAACAAACATATATTTTTTTAACTATATGATATTGCTACACAAGTTTCTTTTTATATTGAGATTTATATTTGTATATTGAGCGAGCAGTATTTCACCAATAACTAACATATATAGATATATTGTAATAATAAATGAATTTATTATGATTATATTTGACATTCAGTTAGACAATATTAACATACAATATTATTTTATTCTCAATTTGACCACAGACTATAACAATAAAAAAAGAGTACATATGCGTGTGTGCGTCAATTACATGGTAGTGTGTGTAATGTTTTGTTTATTGATTTAATGTATTTTTAAGCATAATTTAAAATAAATATTAGCATTCTGCACTCCTTCTCTATATAAACTATAAGTGTGGGAAATTTCATACTCCTCCGTCCGCGCAATTTTCATAAAAAGGGGTACAAAGTTTTTGCTTCACGTATTAATATATAGATTAGAGATATTTTTTTAATTGTGACCTGGCATTAAAATTATCAAAACACGAAGAAAGCAAGACCACCTTTTCAGTACTGACGTGTACGTATAATATGTGTACCCCCTCACCTCGTGTCTATTCGATGAACGAAACAATTGGCGGATTCACCCGCGTTAAATTTGGATTGTACATGCCAGTTTCATACATATGCTTACTTGGTTACAGATTGCCAGATTGATTGACGTTTATTATTATTGCTCCGATCCTAAGAATCGTAGCGTGATGTTAGATAGCCTATACTATAATCTTCCTCGATAAATATAACATATTTTTCAAATTTGACTGGTAGTTCCAGTGATTAGCGTGTTCAAACACAAAAACAATCTTCTAAGCTTTATTATTAGTGTATAGATAGATTACTCAATGACATTGTTATTGAAAGCAAACAGAGCGTTAAGTCGATAAAAAAATAATGTACCATGTCAAATGAAGGTAAATCGTTAAATGCACGTAGGTAAGAGCGAAACAATGGCCTGTTATGCGTATGTCTCATTTGCCAGGTCCGCGGTAAACTGATAGTTTTTTTTTATATCCTCGTACCCACCCACTATTGACGTCAATCAAGTGGTTGCCCGATATGTTTGCGTGTGTGCGGTGAGCTGAACGCAGGGTCGCCGTACGACTTTTTTAATATTCATTTTTTGTAGCCTAAATTGTTTAATGGTTGGTTTGTTTTGTTTTTATTTGGTCTCGTTTTATAGCTAGGACAAAGATAAATATTTTATTCGTTTGTGTAGTTTCTCGTGTAAATTAACATTTATGTTTGAATTTGTACTCTTAAATGAATTTTATACAATTTATTTATTTGATCAAAACCTATCCAGTAGTTTTTGCGTGATGCGCGCACAACGGCAAACCTCAATCATTTTATTTATAAACTAGCTGTGCTCTACTCGCCCGGCTCTACTCGCTTAGATTACAGAATTATTGTTTATGAAAATAACGTGATATATTTTTTTTTGTGGTAAGGGCCATGTATTTTAGGAATAAAACAAAAAAAAAAACATAATCAATGCCGTAATTTTTGCGTGATGCGCGCACAATGCAAACCTCTGTCATTTTATTTATAGATATATAAAAGATGTATGCTTCTAGGGTGAGATGATTATTTTTCGTCTATTAATTCTTTTTCTTAAAATTTACCAAAAGTTTTAAAATATTGTTGTAAATGTATAAATAGTCGCCTCAGTTAATTATTAGTATTATTTATAGTAAGATTTTTAGCGATTTCACATCAGTGATACCTCAAAAATCATTCTTAAGAAAACCCTTTCTTGGTGCTTACCTATGTTATATAAGAAAATTCTGTGAAAAATTTCATGCTCTTTTTTCGAACTAACTACACTAAGGGCCCTGGAGCCATTAGGGACTGACAGCTTCATCGGGTTTGGATTTCATGTTTCTAGACACACTGCTGTAAGCTGTGAGTAGTGCGTCAGTTAATAATTTGTAGATAAAACAATCCGATAAGCTGTATGTAGGCTGTAGAACGTTAAAGAACGACAGGAGACATACTCATAGATATGGCGCGGCCGCGGTGGCACGATCAGTCGGAGTAATTCAAAATCAACTCGGATGAATCATCGGAGAGCTGTTAATAAGGAAAAAAAAACTGTCTATGTAAAACACGACTCAGATACACAGGCTTATAACAATAATACTGTGTGACTAAAATAAATCTAAACCAGTTTTGGATTTAATATTTTTGTCATAAAACTTTTTATATAAATTCGTCAACCCTGGCCACTTAACGCAGGTGTCAAACTGCTTCTATACGTATGTAAGTAATCACATGTACTTTTATGCGAGTGTTAAAATATTTGTTTGTGTGTTGCAAACGCGTAATTCTCGGTGTTTCTCTTATTATTTTATTAGTATTAAAGTTGCGGATTATTCACGTGCATGGAATTCGTGTCCCGGAATGATAAGTCATAGTAAACAGCTCGCAATTCGCATGCGTTCTCACGTGTTACGATTATTATTACCTTATATTTTGATACTAGCAATGCCCCATGGTTCACCCGTGTTAAATTTAATCGATAACTTCTCCACCGCGCTGCCGCCTATAGCCTATCGTAGCTATGCCTACAGGAAGCCAGATTTCTTTACATGGTTACTGCTTCGTATCTTAAGGTCGTAGCAAGAAGTTCTATAGACTTTAATCTTTCTCAATAAATAAGGTATAAAATACAAATACAATTTTTCTAAACTGACTGGGACTTTCAGAGATTAGCGAGTTCATACAGACGACCTAAAAACAATCTATTGAGCTTTACTGTTTGTATAGATTATAGAATGTTTGGGGTATCCCTAGCCACGTATTCCTCGCACCACATTATACAATGCAAGTTGAATTTTAGTTATTTAAAGTTAGGTTTTAATATGCTTTGATGGATCTGTATTTTGAGATATTTATAAAGTATAATGGCGTTAGGTCATATGAAAACTCAAGGTTACTCAAAGGGCAATGGAGAGGGCTATGCGCGAAGTTTCTCTGCGTGATCGAATCAGAAATGAGGAGATAAGGACATAGCCCGACTAATAGCTAGACCTAAGTGGCAGTGGGCGGGCCACGTAGCTTGTAGAATGGATAGCCGATGGGGCCCAAGAGTTCTCGAGTGGCGATCACGTAAGACTCGCCACAAGGTGGTCCGACGACCTGGTAAAGGTTGCGGGAAGCTGCTGGATGCGAGCAGCACAAGACCGGTAGTTGTGGTGATCTTTGAGGGAGGCCCATGTCCAGTAGTGGACGATTTTCGGCTGAAATGATGATGATGATGGCTTTATGTAGGCTTTAAAAATATTTGCACATAATAATACAATTTTAAACTAGCTTTATAAAAAATTGTATATAGGTTTTTAACAGATGTTTGTTTATATTAAAAGGAAAAATTTGCAACATCCGGTAATGACCGTAAAAAGTTTTAATCCTTGGATATTATAGACCTCTATTTATTAATTATTCAAAATTTTATTATTAAGTATTCGGCCGACAGTAGAATTCATTGTTGGCAACAATTTTCGAAAATGAACCCGCTGATTTTTGTATCTCAGATAGATGATTTTTTGTTGCTTTTATTTTGGACGCTTAAAAAAGTTTTTGTAAATGGTTGATACAAACTAAAGTGTTCAATTATTAATTTGTTATCCTTATTTTTCAAAATTATTAGTATTTATAGTATGTATAGGTAGATCTTAGTTCAGACTGGATCACGTATAAAAGTTATAGGTATGTCATGTTGAGATACCAGTTTAGATCGGTTTCCCTTTGCCTATTTACGCCGGATGATACATATGACACTTTATCTGCGCCCACTTGCAACGGACCAATCAACCTAATCTGGTTTTGAGGTCGATTCACTTTTACTACATTTTTCTTCGTGTATGATACGTAGATAGGTATTAACTGTATATTTTACAAAGTTTTCCTATACTTAGATGTTAGATTTATGACTATATGCGTTCGTAAATGCAACATTTGGTTGCTATTGCTGTGTATTAGGAAACGACAGTTCTCTACGACACAACCACTATATACTAAGTCTAGGTGTAACACCCGTTATAGTGGCATGCTTAGGCGTATAGCGTTCCGGGATCAGCCAGTCAGCTAGTTTTGGAGGCCGGCGGACGAACGGCGAAGCATTATCGATTTCTCGGTGATCACCGCTGTTTTTGAATTGTACTTCTACACTGTATAGGTACTATAGATTTATATGTCGTAATGCGCTTACAACATCAACACATACAGAAGCAGTCTCCTCGATATACCGTCATTAGCGACGAGTTCAACAAGAATGTCTCTTGAGATACGTACAGTTCGATGATCTAAGTAAGCATCCCCCTCGCTTTTTTTTTCGATTTGACTATATTGTTAGCCATAAGGACCCTGGAGCCTGAGACGGCTTTTACAACTTCACCCAGGCTCGGAACCCCCTCGCTCCTTGTGCCACTCCTCAGTCCGAGCAGTAAGGTAGTTATGAATATCCAATTATGAACGGATCCCACTTGTCGTAAATTAATTATACTGGTATCAATTGACGTCACCATACTAGCGCTACGACATATGTATATACGACATACTACGACATAGGTAATGTATAGAATGGCTTAGGTATTCTATAGAATGCCAAATTAGAAACTGGCAAAGTATGAGACCGTGGCACTCGCCGGTTCGGTAGTACATGTTCGCAAGTCCAACCTAACCTAACCGAGCATCGTCGGTATAATTTAAGAATAAACGTTAATGTTTGGCCACGCCACGATTTCATGATCTCTACTCCGAAACGACTATTCAGAGACCGAGTCAGACGTGCTCGATTGCCTTATGAGGACCTTTTTTCATACTTTGTCTAAATAGCCTTTAGGATATTGGCATAAATCAAACTATATCACATAAAATACCACCAAAATTACATATTATAGTGCCAAATATCATAAGTTTAAGAAATTTAAAAGAAAAATCATCACATAAAAACTTCGTGGTCTCACCAAAAACTCCCACGTGATATTCGAAACGAATCGGAGATGTATTTCATATTTTGCCTAAATAGCATTTCGCATTCTATAGAATGTCTAGGCAAAGTATGTAATAATTCTCTTTATTTCATACATTGCCTATAACATATATGATAAATCTATGGTGCATACCATCATGTAAAGTGCAATGCACCGTGCTATTATATATTTTAAAAAAGTACTGACATATTAACAGTGCATATTTACAGTTGGTATACTATACTTTATTTGACAGGCCTAGAAACATATTTACAAAACTTAGTTTTTTTGAAGCCCGTATAGCTCTAAAAGCCGTAAAGGATCCTGGGCGCATTTAATTTAACTTATAGCAAACTCTAAGTACGTTTTACAAGAATAATTTTAAAGCCGTTTAGGTGTGAAAAAAAATTGTTATACCTATGTATATTTAGCCTAAAACGTGTATTTATACTTACACAATTCTCTTGCAAGAAACTCATGATTTTTGTGTTATATGTTGCATGGAGTTTGACAATATTTTTTATTCCATTTAATACTAATTCCATTGACTAATTTTTCTTTATTTATTAATTTGAAAATTTATTATCGATATTCTGGCAGCGTTCTTGATAGCTATAAAAGGAGTTTTAAGCTTAGTCTGTTGGCTTCCTTCTTCAACATCACCATGCACCATCTGGTGATTGTGACCAGAAGCTGGGCAATAAAACAATGTAAATAAAATTAAAGGTGATTGGTAATATATTAATTTTAAATGTCGTGACCACCTGGATATTTTTTTTATAATGGATAATCTTATCCTCATGGTGTGATTGTTTTATTAGCTACATATAATTAATCATATAAATTATTCGCACGGACTAATTATAGCTTATATTTTATCTATTACTAGCTGTGCCCCACGGTTTCACCCGTGTTAAACAAATTCGACGAGCTCTCTACCAAGTCGCGCCGTGACGCAGCCAGCGGCACCCGTATAGTCTTACGTTGTTCTGACTACCAATACTCGCCTATAGCTTTCATGATTGCTTGACCTTTGTGGTTACGGTTCTATTACTTAAAGTCGTAACGTGAAGTTACATAGCCTACAGGCTATAATATAGTCTAATATTAGTCTATAAAAAAAATATCAGTTCCAGAGATCTATCGAGCTTTATAATATTAGTATAAATTTATTTATTATTTAAATTTCATTTACTACACTTAATTAGTTTATATTTTATTCCTTTACATTTCTTATAGCATCATGATTAGATTATTGATTTAACATGAGTGTACATAGATGATAATGTGGAACCGAAGCCAACACTGAAGATTTATATAACAAAGAAGACGTTCAACGAAGGTATAAAAGTAACAACTAAAATTATTTTTGTTTGGTTTTTCCATAAATAAGATTAAATGTAAATTAATTGAAATTATTAAAACAATATTTAATTGTTGCCTTCGGTTCCTTACAACAGGTCGCTCAGGATTCTCTAGACCTCTAATTTCTGTAAACTGCCGATAAATTAAAAAGTAAAATTGCTTGTTCCAGATGATAAACGCTGATTGAGGGACAGTTGACTCTTGAGCGACCTGCGGCAGAGCTTGCGACGATGCGTCGTACTTTTTCAACGATGGGATCAATATTCAAGGACCATGTACACTTTATTTCAGTTTATTGTAATAAAATATTAACAAATCCAGAATAAATCGACAACTTCATGTCATTTTTTGAACTTACACTTCTTTTGGCACGTGTATTAGACGAAAGTGGGACGAGTTAACCGCCAATGCTAAATAAATGAATTAATTTTACTGACATCTACTTTTTTAATGCACAATTTTAATTTAACTATGTATAGATATTTATACAACGTTATATTATATTTACAAAAATAAAAGTAAGTAAAATTAATACACATTATTATTATTTATCGCTAACTTCGTCATGTTGTTGGCGCGCGGGGTAAAGATTGTTGGAGCTATTTTTGTTTTGTTGAGCCAAAGAAGTATAAATAAATTCTTACATGCATACATAAGTAAACTTTATAATTTATTTGGATAGCATAAGCACGTTCCTAAGAAGCGTAGAGTTTATACATAGACTCCAATAAAAACAATTAAAATAGTAACACAACAGAACAATAGGCAACGTGTATAAGTGTAAAACGTGTACATAATTGAAGATTTGCGAAATTGCCTTCATTGACAGAACACATATTGAAAAATAAAGTAGTAATTCTTTTGTTCCATGTTGGTTTGTTGAATAATAGCAACTTCATAATATACCTGGGAATACTAATTAAATTATCTAATTGTTTTCAATTTTAATACTGTAATGATAATCTGTCATATTCTGTGAACAAATAAATAGTGACGGTGAATTTTTACTTTATTTCCATTGTTTCGAATTTATTTGTCAATAATTAAATCATCCAACAGTAGGTATGTTAATGTATCTTGCTTGAATAGATTCGTCTAGACTATAAAGTAATAAAAAAGTTGAAGGCTTTTACGAGTACGCCTTTAAAGTATAATTTTTACCTTGATATGGTTTTTAACGTCCAATATGTATCAGCTATTGTTATAATATAATATTCTAAATAAGAAACACATACATGATTTTCTTATGAATAAAAATGTATAATTGAAATGTACGTGTAAAAGGCACAGGTCGAATTAACTTTTGCCCAGTTATCTATTTTAAATACTTATTAATAATTGTATTATATTGAGTTATATACTGTTTTGCATTTCGTTTCGATATTCGTCCATGAAAGTGAGTAGTTTTTATTTAATTATTTTTTTGCGTCTGACTGTTTGCGTAGATAATGTTTCGCGTATAAATTGTTTTAGTTGTCCTAGTTACAAGAGTTATTTTTAAAATATATTTATAATTCTGATGTTTAATGTATTACAAAGTATTATCTATTTTTATTTAATCCTTTTGAAATATTCTAGATACATTTTTTTGTTCGTTTGATTTGGGAATTCAAGGATAATAATGCATTTTTAATTAATCCGCTGCAACATAATTTCAACAAAACTTGAAATACTGTAGAAATGAATTTATTTTATGAATGTTGTTTCGGATTATATATCTACATATTTACTTTTATGATTATAGAATAATCATTAATCGAATAACCATAATTTTTGGAGTTGAAAACATTCATATAATTAATTTTATTTGCAAATTTTAACAGTTATAATATATTCCTATTATTGTATTATTATTTGTTTTATATTATTTAAATCTTATTCTCATTTAATTTTTTATCGATGTGTAGCGATAGGTTAGTGACCAAGTCTTCTTATGAAACTAAGCAATAATAATATAGTTTTCATATAATTCACAATAAAAGTAAATTTATTTTAAAAAAGAAATTGGCTTTCGAAGCTTATGCAAATGGGTTGGAAAGCAATTTTATGTTTTGAGGATATTAAACGTAGTAAAATTTTAAGTTTTGATATATCATAATTGTTTATTGTATCTATATTTATGTTGTAAAAATACAATAACATATTATTATAAATCCAAAACGTAGTAACGAAAAATAAACTATTATTTATAAAATTGTTATATAATTATGCAATTGCATATGAAACTATGTCCTACATACTTTGCTGCATAAAAGAAGGTTTTGTACTCTCCTTCAAAGAGGACACTACATAAAATGATTCAGCAGGCTATAAATCGTATAAATTTTGTAGTATTTCATGATTGTCAAATCAACTATCATATTATAATACTTTATTTTACATAATTTTATTTTAATGATTAGTTCGCTTATTGTTATTTTTACCTTAAAAGTATTATTCAGTAGATTAGTTTTGTTCTCATTTATTTAATAAAATTAGATAATAAATAAATACCAATCAAGAATAACAGAGAATAACGACATATCATTGATGTATAGTTGAAATTATTAATGTAATTTTTTTTTATAATTAGTCTTAGAATATTTTTGTTAGTAGCTAATAACATGATGGGAAAAGGTCGATGTTTAGTAAGAGTTTTTAAAAATCGTGTTGATTATCCATTGTGTTTAACTAGATGAGAATACAATTTATTGTCAATGAATATATGACAGAATAGTGAGTTTTTGTTTGGATATTGTGTTAAGGTAAACATCAAGATTAGAAATAGTGGTTAAATATAATTGAAAAAAGTGCGTTTAATTTGTTCGTTTGTTTTTTTAGTCTGTCTTGTTAGGTAAAATGTACCTTATCGCAAACTTGGCAACTATGTGATTTACTTGTATATGGATGAAAAACAATTTGAAATGTAACACATTGCAATTTGAATATTTAACCGAAAACTACATATCTATCATGTCTGTAATTATACTGAATAGTTAAGAAAACTTATGGTTTAAGATTCCATGATGATTCCAGATTCCAGATGAATCACAATTTCACGAGAAGTTTCGTTATTAGACAGAATAAAAATCTCAACTTTACGAACATTATAGGGACGACGTACCTTGTTTATTACCATATATTGTAAGAAACAAGAGAAGTCGTAATGTTAAATATTGGAGGTCGAAAAATATTGCTTCAAAACAAATTTTGATCAGATCTTTTGTTTTAGTGATAGGTACCTACTAAATAGAACTATATTCCAACCGATGTCGGTTTTCTGACGTTTTCAAACTGTAGTTTTATGTCATGATAATTATTTAAAATAACAATGTTAATTATATTTATTATTTAGCAATTCCTTTTGTGAGAGTTGTTTTACAGAGGAAACTTGCTTCTTTTTATTCTCATTTACAAAGATACTATAATATTAATAATAATGATATAATAAATATGATTGAAGCATAACACCAACATTCCAAAAATATATAAGGTTTTAATGAGTATTTATATAATAGTTGTGTTTGACGTCATTGATGAAAAACAACGTACTTTGTTATTCAAATAAATTAATATATTTAGAGTAATAAATTTTATTAATTGTTTATGTTGTTTTGAATTTTATAAATCTAACTAGCGGTGCGCCCGCGGCTCTGCACGCATTTATTACGCAGTAATTATTTTAATCCCATTATTGAGAATTCATATATGTATTCACTCCTTTGAATTTGCTCATATTAATGACAATTCATATAGACTATCAATTGAGAAATACGAAAAACGTACTTCCCGTATACGAAATTTCTTATTTTTTTATTGATTTCTATATGTATTATTGACAATCTTATGGCATATCTATTATGAAAAAATGATGTATGCTTCCCGTCTACAAAAATTGGTCAGTCAAGCCGTTTTTGGTTTAAATTCGGACATACAAAAAAGGAATTTTTTTTAGGGCATTTTCTTCTAATCTTTGTTCTATATATAGAATTTCTAGCGGGAAATGTGAAAAAAAGTACACTTAGAAGTACAGATTTAGGTACAATATAATAAAAAATTTATAATAAAACACTGATCGGATAGTATAACTTCAAAAATTATTTGGTTTTTGTTATAAATCCAATTAAATAAATCGGTTTAAAAAAAAATTGTCTATTCTTTGTAATATCTCTTGCTCCCATGAAAAAATATCAACGTTCCTGCTACGTAAGTAATTAATTCGATTTGATATTTTTTGGTAATTCAATTGCTTGATAATTTACAGTAAGCAATATTCAATGTTGACATGTATGAAGTTCCTTAATATATTTGTGCGGTTGGTTTTCCGAGTGTTTAGAATTTAAGGGAAGACTAAATATTTCTTATCCCTTGTTACTTTGTTATTTCCACCTCCATACTGATTGAGCGTTTACTTCCACCTGAAAAAGAAAGCGTTTGATATTTATTAAAACTTGATTTGCCCCTGTAAAAGTCGAAGTTGGAAATAATGATTTGCAGAATGTGCAGTATTAATCTTGTTTACACTATGTGAGCGTGTCTTGTTTTTAGTCTTTTACCATGCCTCATTTTACATATCTTTAGAGGTATTTCTACTAATCTTCACGCGCCATTCTTAGCGAAATTGTGTTATTTCCAGGTATAATCCTGTCATCGTCATTTAAATCCTGTTTCCAAGTTTACTAAGACTTGTTTTAGGGTTTCTTATGTCCACAACTAATCTTGTTATATGACGTAGGATGCATAATATGACTGTATCAGCACATACAGTTTTTGGAAATTTATTCATAGATTTTTGCCACTTTAAATGTTCGCCGAATATGCTTTTTTCTTAAGAGTAACTTCCCCGATCCATCTTAGCATCCTCATTTCTGTTATGTGAAGCACCTGCTCATCAGATTTGCGCAATAGAAATTCACATTTACATATACAGATTTACATTGTTTAAGCGTGTATGTAGGAAAATCAAATATTATCATTCATATTATATGATATTGCCATTTTAATTCAATAAACTACATAAATATATGTCATCAGTTATAGCAAGTATTGTTCAAGTTATAGACACTTGGACTGCACAAGTCAATTATTTTCATTTAAACTAGTTTCTTTATGAGTGTGAGTCCAAGAATCTCTGTTTAATAGTTCCGTAATGCTGTTAAGAAAATAAGATAATGCATGCTACTAATAAACAACCTGAAAACAATACACCATTTGTAAGGTATGATGATCATCGATGATGTAATAGCTCTCTCTACCTGTCAGTTGATCGAGAATCAAAACCACAAAGCGGTCTTTCCAACAGTGTAAATCCGCTACCAAGGAATACCTAAACATGTCATATTCTAAGTATAATGATTACTTATATGCGTCGGCAGAAATAGCTGTTATAAATTAGTCTTTTGTAACTGAAGAAGTTGATTCATACGATTGTTAGTTCAATGAAGATATTATGATTAAGCAAAGAATAAGAAATAATGAATAAGTGTTATGATGATAAATAATGCTAGCTTGTAAAACACCGCCTACTGGTGTAAACTTCCTGTTCCGATAGAATTATGAAATATTTGTAATACGAATGATCCCACATTCCTCGGGCGTGCAGGTTGAAGTCAAAGGTAAGATTAATTGAAATATATAAAGCAGATGATACAGTTACAGTGAGCTAATACAATATGTACATAAATGACATAGTAGAATTATTTAAATTAATGCCATATTGTCTCTTTCACTTCTTTGATAGTATATACCGTTGGATTTGCAAAAGTAAAGCCCTTAACGCCTGGTACACAAATTTTGTCGGATGAATTATGATTACTACACTATATGAGTTAGCTCTCATAGCAGTGACTGCGCCATGCGTCCATATAAAGGTAATTAGGTAGATTTACACAAATAAATTTAGTCGGGGGAAAACCAGTTTACTCGGAAATTGTATATTGCCTAGGATCACGTAAATTTTTATCGCAGGCAATTATAATATGCACACAAGCAGACTATTTTAGGTAATTGTGTATTGTACTGACGACAATCTTGATTCAAATGAGGTGATAGAGACTGCTTTATATTTCCGCGTGTTATCTCCTATTACCTGTGCTATTACATAATGCATGATCCAATGAGATTGCATTTTATCTTTAAAGGATTCGGCAAAGTGCAGTTATTTACCAATTACATGAATGATTTATTCTTCACTCAGCAAAATAAATGCATTACAGTAACTATGTAGCTACGGTTTAATGCCATAAAAGACGACAACCGCTAAGACGAGAAATCATAGTTTAGAAAACCTGGATTGCTATTACAGGTACAAAATACATAGTTGTAGCAATATAAGTATGTATACTTAAAGTATCTGATTCATTATTAAAATGCTGCAATAAGTGAAATATAAGTAAAATAGCCAGTCGACCCACTTCCATGTCCTGCGTCAGAGGTTTATGTTTTTTGTTCCAAACCCTTTTCACAATGGCACCGGTACAGCGTATGCGTGACGTGAACGTTGACCTCGATTTACACGGAAAATTGCAACCATATCTCTCCAATGCTTATTTTAGAAAAAAAAAACTTTTAAAAGTAAATTCGTATTCCTTTTGCTGTCTTATTCCGACTTGACCTCTAACATTTACGGCCATTGCAGTTGTAAAGGGGAGACGGTAAATTGCGAGCGATATTTTAGTTAGTTATTGAGAAGCTAAATAGGTTATGAAAAAATATGTGCCGTACGATTCGTCTCGTTTTGCTGCCAAATATAATTTGATAATATGGCGGAAAATTAAAAATATTGTTGAAAAATGTAATGTATAGTGACAACCATCACATTATTATTGTTCTTTGTTTCGTATACAATTTGAAATGATGATGATAGTAACTATTAAGAACACTCTGTTGAATATCACATAATACATTTTTAGTATTTTTGATCTTATCTGACACAATAATGCATATTATTAAGTTAATAATCCCAGAGTCTTGCAATAATGTGTAAGCTTTGATAATATTCGCATATCGGCATGGTGGAAAGCGATTATAACGTCAGTTGCATCAGTCCATTTCAACTACCGAGTGACTCTTTGACATTTTTCCTTACATATAATAAAACATAACGTCTAGATCAGGGTAGCTCAAACCAACTCATAGAACGTAGGACGGGTGAGTTGGCATGCCATTTGTATGTTCTACTCTCGCTGGATTCAATCACATCGATTTTAATTTTTTTAAAGGATTATAGAAATGAGTTCGATGATTTTTTCTAAGAACACAATATATGCTCAATTAATAAATGTATTATGATCGAACCCTTACTATGTGTAATCACAGCATGCATAAAATAGACGGGAGAATATTAAAATAATACTATGAATTAATATGCGTTTTCGGTCGCATCGAAAGTTGCCCAGTATCGCGTGGGATATACCAAGCAAGCGTCCTAAGTCCTAGATGTTATTTCTTATTTTGACCAATATTATTATTTACACGCCAAACTCTGATCAATATTACATAACAAAAGCAAAATACCTTTTCTTTCGCTTTAAAAGATTTTTTATTTTCAAAAAGATAATTATTATACGCAATATTTATCAATTCTCTTTATGATACACCCTGGATTTTAGTTCAATAAAATTATCAAAGTTACTTCGTTGTTTATTGCGGCTAGAGTTTTAGTAGGAGCTATATTATTTTATTTGCGACTATCGTCTATCTAGTGTATATCGTCACTGATAAAAAACGCTCTTGGCATTTATAATGGGTTTTGAAAGTTTTCAAATACCTGAAACTATCAGTTTTCTTTCATACACATAAAAACCTACTAGCGTTATTATATTAAACGCTCTGAAATTAAAACTATCAGTATGGGATAGGATAAAGTCTTGTTTGTAGAGTAGTTTAGACCGGCGGAAAATCGACTCATTGTCCACAAATTTGAGCCGAATTTTATTTATTTATTACAATGGTAACACTATGTGCTGACGGTGGAGGAGAACATCGTGAGGAAAACCTAAATGCTTGAGAAATATTCTTCTAGTACTACTTTATGTGGGAAAAATATAGTATTGTTGATTTCCGGGCATTTGAATCGCCAATAGGTAATGAGGTGAGCGTGGTGAATAAATCCGTACCTTCTCTAGGCAAAAGGCCTTTGCCCAGCAGTGGGAAATTTACAGGCTGGTATTATTATAGGAAACGAAACGTTTGATATTTGCATTGTATAATGATTGCTGGAAAATATAGGTTTGCCTGAAAAACAGCGCTGTGCGATGGTTAACGTGATCAACAGCGATACGTTGACGTCAACTCTTTTCGCCTGATCGTTTTTTCTTTTTTTTTAGTATTCTGTAATTTTCATGATATTTTTCCTGCATACATTTTTTTCTCCGTGTATTATTAAATGATTCAATCAATCATTTTCTTTCATTCTTTATAAAGTTTTCGAAATTTAACGAACTACATACTAAACTCCCTGGTTTATTGCTATTATAATTGATTGCAATTACGATTTTATGGGAAACTCGTGTGCGATTTTAAGGAGCGATGTCCGTAGAAAAAGTAAATTTGTATATCATTCTAAATCTTTGTAACGCTCGTTAGTAACAAAAAACAAACAAATCAGTTTCAAGTTTTTTTTTACAAAAAATAATATAGAATTTCCAATTAATAATAAAATATTAAGAAATGAATTTCTACTTGAAATGAAAGCATTTCTTATTAATTTATATAGTTGCCAAATAAGCAGCTTTTTATGAATATCTTACTAATAGGCGTCTCACCTTTTCTCAACGAAAACACGGGCTTAATCGTCATTAGGACTGGCCTAATGACGATTTTTATAAGGTGCAAACCTATAGCTTCATATTTTTTGTTCTTTCTTTCTATCGAGAGCATCTGTAGCAAGTAAAAAGTATTTTGGAAAACATATATACAAATCTTTTATTAAAATATTACAGCTGATTAAAAATATCTGCTTTAAGAAACATGACCGTAACTAAATGAAATTACACGCAATTTGTTATTAAAGAAATACGCATAATAAAATATTCATATACTTCTTATAATTGAAATACGAGAACGTTCTAATACACGGTCTAAATGTATCTAGCTAAGAACTTTGTCGCATTAAAATATTGATAGAGAAAATCTAAAGAATTCCTGTCATAGTTCATATTAGGATATCGTTGTGCGGCCAGAGAATACCAATGATAGATGTGTTATCATATGAAACGAACGGATATAAAACAATATTCGTATCGGGAGATATATGAGGTGTCAACGCGTGATTTATTTGCGTGCCGCCGATATAACGTAGCGGCCGCGTGTGGTCGGCGAGTATGGATACGGACTAGTTTTGATTCCTTATTATGAACTTTAATTTAAGGTTTTTTTTTCGTTATAAGTTTTGCATAGTGGCCATAATCTCACCTGATTTTAAGTGATGGTGTGGCCCAAGATAATTTTACTCCTTGCAACATCAGCTGTCTGCCAGTTAAAGTCCCGTCAAAATCGGTTCAACCGTTTTGGAGAATAGCCGGAGCAACACACTAAATCTAGTGGAAGACTGGCTCTCAAGTGCAGCTGCCGGAACACACCTATTGGAGCTTGGCGACAGATTTTCAACTTGACGGTGGTAGCTAGCCAGGCGGGCATCAGAAAATGCCTTACGACCATGCTATAGTTTCCTCACGATATTTTCCTTCACCTATAACTCAGGCTCATTGCAGGGGTTCGAACTCACGTCAATCGACGCGAAGATGATGTATCAAAATGATTGTACCATCTGTATGATACGTACCGTTATTTCATTTGTGTATAGTCGTGATTGGCATTTTTCTTTCTACTAGGTGGTATTAGTTGCAAAATGGCAACAGATAGAACAAAAAAATGTTACGTCAATTTCTAAGGCTTGTACCGCGTGTACCTGAGATCCTATTTTGGGTTACGACCATGTTAAAAAGTGACAAATAATCAGCAGGCAGCTAAAGTTACTGAGTACTAGCTACAAAGTTGGATTTTTGACTTTTTTCTATTATTCTGTTAGACCATGTCTAGTCTGTGTCTATTAAAAAAAGCACAACTACTTAATCAGTTATTCACTTATGGGATTTTCGGTTCTAATTAAATCTAAAATGCAATCAAAATTAATGTTGTAGTTTTGCATCATACGCGTCTTAATATATAGTAGATAGATCGACATAATAAACATTGTAATAATAAATACAATACCTTAATTTTATAAAGAACTCACTCCACATTTTTATCTATTTGAAAACTTTACGGTTACATGGACTTAAGTTGGATCACATCTGACAGCAAGCAACGTCTTGTACGCTGCAACTTTTACTTAAAGCAACTATTATAATGCCAATCTATTCAAACCACTATAAAAGTCAACACCTTGGTAAAAAAGGTTCTTATTTATTGATAAATATGGCAATATAGTACGAACAAGCCGTTCCTCCCTTGTGGTTTATTACGGACAAATTCCCTTTTTTAGGTTAGAAAAGGCATGAAAAATTTGTGCAATCATCTACAAAATATTGTTTTTAAAACGTGTTGCGTTTTATCAATTTCACCTATAATAGAAACAAACGGTTACATTTTTCTAAGGCTTTTTGAACCCCAGAATGTTAGACTGCATATTCTTTAAAAAATTAATATGATTTATATCTATTAACTGCGCGCAAAGGCCACGTATCATCACGCTCATTTTAAACTTCTTTTGTGTCGATTTTCTTCTGTACTGTTTGTATGTAAATTAGTATTCGATGAATCCCACTTTGTCACAAATATTGCATTACTAATTGAAAATGATTTATGTCAGAATTATTACGATATAATTTCATAAAAATACATTACATCGGTTGCAGCTGAATGTTATTGCTGAATTATCCAACACTTAAACGTTAATAAGACAGTTAAGGTACAGCAAAACGTTTCTTTTTATTCTAGTTAAAAAAAAGTACAGGGTACCTGAGAGTTAGTATAGTGTAATTTAAAGTTAAAATTAACCGCTGATAGTGATAATAGCTAATAGATAATGGTCCATCAATAGTTAGTGACGTTAAATCTGCTAATATTTTAGTGCTATTTGAATTCTTAATAGATTTAGTACTTTGCGATAGATTTTTAACTTGATTGAGCATGGCAGGCATTAGGAAATATCATGATATGGTTTCGATCGTCGATCGTCGCGGTGTCCGTACACGTTACCACTGAGTCATCACTGTAATTATATATTGCGTGTATGAGTAAAAGCGTTGAAAATATGCGTTAGTTTATGCGTTTTTTTTTTAAATTTTACTAGTGCGGCAAACAAGTATATGGCCTACCTGGCGGTAAGCAGCTACCGTAACCTATGGACGCTTATACCATAGGTAATCAACTAGCGCGTTGTCAACCTTGAAACCCAAGGAGCTCTGAAAACCCTACTCACCGTAGGAACATAACAGAAGGTTATTTGGCTGCTATCTTCTGTAGCGTGTAGGTATTCCTCCAGTCGCGCTGCCTAAAGTAGAGAGAAATCTCTAAAGAAATTTCTTTGTGCCCTACCTCTCTTAAGACGTCTTCGTAAACGTAGATGTTTCATAATCAGAAACTCAGTATTCCGTGCCTTAACTGTAATTATTAATCCATAAACAAGTTTGTGCGTGCTTGACGTGTGTTGTACTATTGCAGACTTTTATATAGTTTATATAATATTATATATAGGTATTATTCAAATGTTTGTTTGCCAATGGTTATTGGTTACTTAAAAATTTAACTTATTATGGTATTATAAAATACATGCCATTTATATTATCTTATGTCCTATTCTATGGCTAGATGTTATCTGTAGATTAAGTAAAGTAGCTGATCGAAAATACAAATCAACTATTTTGAAAAATAAAAAAAGGTGTGTGTGTGCGATTCACACACGATAGAAGTGAAACTTCATTTTAAAAGACATTTTATATTTTATTTAAACAGTGTGCAATATACATACACACCGACATATACTCTCTCGCTCTGGCTCACACAAAGAGGAGAGACCGATAATGTGTTGGAAGTAGCATAAGAAGTTTCACTTCAAAAAATTATTTGTAACGTCTTTTGACGTTATTATGGAAAATGAACATGATACTATTACAAATTATTATTAACATTAAATTAAGCTGTTTAGATTTAACTAAATGTCATTGTCTCTTCAACTTTCCGTCGCGATGTTAATTGGTTCTGATACAGATATTAATTAGTAAGCCAATTAAAACGTTATGTAGTAAAAAAAATTAAAATGGCAAATATTTTTAGTTTTGTTATATTTTCAGTTGAAATTTTATACTGTATTGAAAGATGCAATTACAAGTACATGAAATGTTATTTATATCTACAATTTCTTATGTTTGTACTCACAACGTATAAAGTTACATTTTTAAGTAATCAATTTTAAATAACATAGGCAACTTTCGAACATAAATTAGAATTGAACTAGAAAAATATATCTTATTTAAGTAGATAAATTACTCGACACACCTGACTAGTCTATACGAGAAAAATATAATTTATTTTATTTATCGTATTTTTATGAGTCTTGATGCCATGGAATCTTAATGTGCTCGTTTAATCAACCCATGAACGTGTCCCCTCTATTCGCAAAAAAAAATACATCGTTGGTGTTGTATCGCCTCTATACCACGTCAAGAGCGTGTTTGTATCGAGTTTATCTCAAATCGTGAATTAATATATCGCTTCCAGTCTCACAGTACTGGTACTACTGGATAATGGTTACTGGTCTTAGTGCTCTAACCGTCTGTAGATATTCCGCGCGATTGTACTTACTTACTTAGCCAGTTGTTGAACAACCCGCGAACTGTTTACACGCATCGCCAACGTGACGTTGTCACATCGAATTCGTTTTCGAAAACCGAATCATAGGCATTGACGCGTGCAAACAGAATATCGATAAAATTTATGTTAATCGATATACGAAAGTGTCGCGAGTGAACTCATTTTTCCGGTGACAGTGATATCAATTAACGGAATCCTCGAGTATACAGTGTTTGTTTTAAACAATAACTTTATCTGATCTATTTAATGATATAAATCATAAACTTCGTTCTAAATATGAAGTGTGATACAATTTAATAGATTCATGTTATATTGAGTTTAACTCTAAATACTTGTGTCAATATAAAACAATATGTTTTTTGCTGGATAAAAGCTAGGCAGTAATAAATATATTAAAAGTGTGACAGCGTAAAATACGTTCGCATTAATTCTACGAAAGATATTTGACAAACAAGAAGCCTATTTATAATTGTATCGATAATTACCGGATCCATTGCATGTCAGATATGAAGAATGATTTGATATGATTGAAGTTATCAATGAATTGATCTTCACGCTATTCGTGATGCTAATTGCCACTAGCGCTTATCAATATCATAACTCATTTATTTTTATCACTTCTTTTTAAATTCTTGACGCCAATGTCTTTTTATTTTCTTACGTGAACAACACTACCGTTAACATAATTTATTTTGTAGAATATATATTTCGAACAAAATGATTACATAGTATGTTATTCGCGTATAGCCAAACGTTACTCGTACAATTGACAAAATTACGTTTTTTTTTCTTTTTTACATAGCACAGTTGAATTTTCAATGACTTTTACATTGGCTTACGTTCTTATTTATATGAATAAAATATTTCTCAAGTTTCGTTACATTCAAACGTAAAAAATATTTATTTTACATATTATTCAATAATTGGATTTACAATCCGATTAAGTCATGCTGAATCCATGTAGGTTAAATTTTTTTACATTTTAGAATTTAGAATTCACAAAAAGTAATTTATAATATAACACAAGTTGTATAAACCCATGTGTTTTGGGCGTTAGCTTACTTCAAAAAAAGATTTGTTCATGTTTTTCATCCCAATATTAATAAGATGTAAAATTAATTTAACAACATATTTATAATTAATGATACTATGAACTTACTTTTCTAATGTTTTAAAAAAGAATCTTATGTCTGCTGATTGTAGAATATAATATATCGCTACATTTACTATTAAGTTAGGAATATTTAATATCAAACACTAGTTGTAATTATATTTTTTATCATATAAAAATGGGAAAATGCTACTCGAGGCCTTTTCAATCTTTAAATCGTTTTTCAAATCACTTTATAAAAATATAAGTAGATTCTTTATCAGATGTTTTATATATAACTTATATTATTTATTTTTGAGTTTATGAAATTTTAAAATATCTAAGGCCGCGTTTATAAAATTTAATATGAACAGACATAAGTAATCTGTATTAATTATGTATTATAACTATTTTTCTTGTGTTCTACGTGAGATATTTAATCATATTGAACGGTACAACATTATTAAAACAAATACACAGACAATAAATTTGATGTGTATATATGAGTTTGTTGATAAACGTACAAAATGGGTAACATGCTTAGCACATGTTTCGTCTAGGGTCGATTTGTATACAAATACATAAGCTACATCTGTAAATTTTTATCAGTAATTAAAAATATACTAATAAAAGTTGCTGTTGAAATATGTAGCAGTTGAAATTTTAAAATATATCATATTATTTTATGATTAGATATATGATATTTACAAGATATTTATAAAGAAAAATGCTATATTCCGTTTGTAAACCATACAGGAGAGTAATTTATGTGATTTTGGTGAGAATGGGACAACCATAAATCTATTATATTCTACTGGAGGAAATCAACACTGAGACAAAATGTACAAAGAAACTTGCAGTGACTTAAGAACTTAAAAATTTAGGAACAGAATATGCGAAACATTTAAAATATTCTTAATTTTGGTTACAATATTATGCAGGTAAAAGTCGTGTTGAATGATCACTCTCTTTGCTTTCTACAAAGCTTCTGCTTTGATAAGGTCGAAGTATTTTTTGTAATTATATGGTACTGAAAAATATATTAAAGCAAGCAAAACCTAAGTGGCTTCTAAAACCATGCATGTACATAAAACAGCCGGTATGCCTTTTCAAGTTTCCACCACACCATGATTCGTTACTATATCATAAGTCTCTAGTCTAAGCTTGGCTAAGGTTTCTTCTCGAGGGAAGGTACAAGCTGAGCTATCTAGTCTCTTGGGTATTGGCAATTTCGAAAGATAATAATTCTAAAAAAAATCCTTCGCATGAAAGTATTAAGAGAATATTTCTCAAGCCTTAGGTTTCTTCGCAATATTTACTGTAAACTTTAGTCAGTAATATTATTAATTATAAATTAAATTTCAGTCAGTAAATGCATGCAAAATTGTTAGTAAATGTGGAGGTTCGAACTAGGGTTGTTGCTGAAGCAGGTTTTTCATACGACAGTGAAAACTGATTTTTTGAAATTGACATAAAGGACGCTCATGTTGGTTTTCTTAAAAATTCTTAAAACAATATTGTTCGTACGAATTCTTTTCTAGAAGTTTCTTAGTCATTGAATAAAATATGTTTTAATGATTATGTAACATTTTTTTAAACTAAAAAACTGATTTGAAGTTCTTCCAAATATATACTTCATGGGGAATGGTATTTTAATATAACAAATAAACTTATACCCTCGAATCTCGCGCAAATGTGTTTGTGTATTAGCAAATACCAAAAAACAAGGGTCGGAGAAGTTATGAATGACCAAGACTTGTAAGCAAGCAGCGTAAGCCCTGCCGTTTTTCGTCATGTCACAATTCAAACATCAGCTAGCAATATCGGCATCGATCAGTGAGGATGAGGATGCTAATGTCGGGAACTGCGATGACCATCCGCGGAAGCTGATACTGACGTTGATGTTCGCAACAAACCTAGTATGAATCAGCCGACCTCGGATAGTCATCCCATTTATCTTAACAATTCGATAAGCTCGACTTTATGACCATACATTATGGCTAAAGATGATGATAATTAAAGAAGGATTTGCACATATGTATTATTCCTTTTTTTTCTACGAACAATAGATGTTTCATTTCTTTGGTATTCTTTGATTTCTGGGTAACTTGTCTCAATTATATGTAAAATTATTACTTGCCATTATGATGCTGCCAAATGTATGATCTATGTGTTTTACCAGTCAAGTATATGATTACGCTATAGTCAACTAAATCTGACTTCCAAAACTTTCTTTAAGACATGATAGCGTAACAGTTCAGATGCTTATTCAAAGCATATGTACGTTACAAAGTCCTACCTTGAGTTTAAGTTTCCAGTGAAATTTGTTGCTAAGTACAACTTATTATGTCACTTGAGAGCATCATTTTCAAAGTTGATCGTGTAGCCATCTTTGACCTCTTTCATTTAGCATCAGGTTTGATTGTGAGTTAAAACGTTGATTTATACGGCATTTAAAATGCTTAGTCAAATCTGAAAATAACAGTAAACACATTCTTGAAGTTTGTCCTTCATTTAATGACAAATTTTGTTTCCTTAAATAAACTATGATAAAATAGTTATACCTTGTTGAACATTTTTAAAATTTATATCACGTACTTCGGTCTTACTTTATTACGAACTATAAGTAAGTAGAAACCGAATGTTTGACGAGGAATTAAAAAATATGTATAAACGTTTCAACGTATTTGGCCAACAATAATTTCCATCGTACATAAAATTTATATGAAAAAAATATATTAACGCTTTATAATTCGACGTTGATATCGAGCCGCTCAATAAAGTTATTTGTTATATTCATTAAAGAAAGTTAGCCCCTTTTGGTTTCGTTTAAAATAATCATATTGAAAACCATCATCGACGCGTTTGAGATATTTTTCGCCACACCAAATTTTATTTAATTTCATATCAATAACTTGACTGCCATGGATGGCATTAATTCGAATTTTACGCGCATTTTGTGTGACGTTGGGAGCCGAAATAGCGTCAAATTCTCATATCGCAATCAAGCATTGATGCATTAGATTATTTCTCATATCTTTACACCAAAACTTTTTATTCTAATTATTATTATTTTTGGTAATTTGGTAATTGGTAATTTCTAATGAATAATCCTGTACGTATGCACCAGGCCGTTAAATAACCTATTTCGTAGTGGTATGTGTAGGCGAGTAATACGACAGTTGGCAAATATACATCAATTATGCGGTAAAATGAAATCATAATTCTCATCACAACCGAAAGACGTCACTACGATTCTGCATCTAGGTTCCCGCAACTTTCACCAAATCGTCATTATATTTTGTGGCTCGAGTGCCTATGCTGCGTCTTGTATTAAACTAAAATGAAATAATACTAAGAAATACCTTAAGATAAAGGTAATATTAAAGTTAATTATACTTCCAAAATCAAAGAAATAATCAAATGAATTAAATGAACTACTTTGATAAAGATCGATGTAGGCTCTGGAGTTTTTAAGATCAGAAAAAATTAGAAAGCGTTAGGTCGGTCTAGGGGGACGCTAGCAGATTAAAAATGGTGATATATCATGTTTTCCTGATACGTAGTTTGGCGGTTCCACGAAATTAGAATCCCCATATTTAAGGCTATATTAACTATAATAACATATAACTGTTATAATAACATTATTAATTTATTTTCTTATTTTTACCCCGTTCCTGTTTGATTTGTTTGAAGTTGTTAAAATATTTTTTAAACATGGCGATTTTCCAAGTGTGCTACGAATTTTTTCATTTACAAAATTGGCCGTGTTGGCCATGTAAGTTTGCGAACTTATGTTTTACATAATAAAAAATAAAGATATATTAAATTAAGGCGCATTCAAAAGCGCAATAATTGACTGTACGATCGATTATGTAATGAAAATGAACCAGTTTAATGAAATATTTATTACAAATAAAGAGTAATAACATGCATTTAGTTGCATACGTAAATCATATTATGCAGTATTAATAGCTGACTGCTGAGACGTTGCATTCGACATGGTCTTAATTTATTGGTGTTACTGATCAATACATTGATGTGGTTTATGACTTATCTGACATTTACGAGTTCAATTTGCTGTGGTCAATGTTTATTGTAATAACTCGCGGTGCCCCGCGGTTTTGCATGAGTTTATTATGCAGTAATTAGTTTCGTCTCGTAATAATCTTATTTAAATTATATTATTATCAATTCGTTTGGTCTATTAATTAAGGAATGGCAAAAACTTCTCGTATGGAAAATTTCATGAAAACCGTCAAGACGTTTTAGAGTTAAATCCGGACATCCAAAAAGAAAAATGATGATGAAAAATGGCCAGATGGGATGACGATCTGCGAAAGACTGCAGGCAGATGTTGGATGCGGCAAGCTGAAGACAGGGCGCTATGGCGCTCATTAGGAGAGGCCTATGTCCAGCAGTGGACTATTATAAGCTGATGATGATGATGATGAAACAGAAAAAGGCATGTTATATTCCTAATCGATGTCCTTTATTATAGATGTCATTATCAGACAGAACAACAGATTTATAAATATAGATAACTTTTCCAAGCAGCATTGGCTGGATTGCAAAGCTTCAACATTCATATGTTGAACCTTTATCCGAGCCTATGATCAGATGCTATCCTATGAGCAGATACTAATCTTTAAATATGTTAATATGGAGACGTATAGAGAATTTACTTAATAATAGCATCTAAAACAATATTAGTATGTATATTTAACGATATCATGAATTCATACAATAAGTATGTGTTACTTTCAAAATAAAAATGGTGCTACCATTACACTAAAACGCATACTACGTCAAACCATGAATAAATTTATTTAGTTCAAAAATCCCTATTTTTTTTTGGTGGATAACAATACAAAGAATTTGCCATCTGAGAGTCAGACTAGCGTACCAAGGTGTCTGTTGGAACATTAAATATATTTAATGTTTATATTCTCATCCTTACAATTCAAGGTTGGTCGGTTTTTATTGTACTTGATAAGAAAAATTGGGCTTTTTCAAATCTCTCAACACCTCTCAATCTCGATCGTAATAAACCAATTCGTATACTTACTTCTCACGTTTTATTAGCAGGTCCACAACAGTGCAATATCCAAGTTAGAAAGTCGCTAAAAGTACTAATTGTTAGCAAACACATTTGGTTTTGTAACGATTTTCTAATGTGAATATACAAGGTTTTATTTATGACTAGCTGTGCCTGCGGCTCCGCTCGTGTAGACTACTAAAGAAGGTTTTTTATTTTTTGTGCAGAACCCCAATTATAAAAAAAATAAAGTAGCCTAAGTTATGCCTTATAAAATCAGCTATCTCCCAGTGAAAGTCCCGTCAAAATCTGTCCAACCAATTCGGAGATTACTCGGAACAAACAAACAGACAACAATTTTAAAAATGATTTTTTTGTTATGGGTACCGTGTATACTTTCATATACTTTTAGTAAATTTTGACATTACAAACAGACACTTCAATTTTATTATATGCAAGTAAAAATATATTAAAATTTAAACTTTCATATAAAGCAGTTTGTTTTACGTAGTTATTTGCTTTATAACCATTTAATTCAAACAATATTGTAATATTTGCATTAATTTTTATAATTTTATTAATAAAAATATTTTCTGTAAATTGTTCGAGAAGTTCATTACATAAAAATACATAATATATGACGTGACGTAATGTAAAAAAGGTAAGTTCAGAGACTAAGATTTAAATGATGCTTGTATCTTCAGGATAAAACTTAATGTTACCGGCACCGCTATGTTATACTAGCTGTGCCTCACGGTTTCACTTGTGTTAAATTATTTCGACCAAAATATATACTCCACATAGTTTTTCAATTCTATACTTTCAGAGATTGTCGAATTAAAACAAAAAACAATATATTGGTACTTTATAATATTTAGTTGACTGGAGATGTTAGTTAATATTAACATTCTTTAGCTTTCATTGGTCTAAAGTTATAGTATCCTTCGAAAAGAATTAAACCACATATTGATTGATTGTGGGATTGATTATGGTAAGCATCCTACCGATGCGAGCAGAAACACATAAATAACGATCGCTCGCAAAAAATGAAAAGAAAAAGGGAACATTACAGATGGCGCAATTTACTTTGAAATTCAATTAGGCGCGATGAAAAACCGTTTTGTAATATTGGACAAAACATATGATGCAGTTATTTAAAAAAAAAAGAATTTATTGATGAAAGATGCAAAAGTATCATTGATTTAACTAAGTCTAAGGTAATGAAGTAATTTTCGTCTTTTTTATGCGGAATTAACGTCTAGTCTAATGCAGACTAAGATATCTTATTTTTAATCGACAAGATTAATTAATACCTACTGAAATTATTAAGAATTTATCAATTAAAACTTAAACTGTTGAATTTAAAATTCATTAATACTGTTTTTTGGACACATACGAATAACAAAAGTTAAAACAATTTATTTATTGTGCTTTACACAAAACATTAAATATTAATAATGCTGTAACTGTATTTTATGCTCATCAAATCGTTTTAAATTCATGAACTTGACTAATCAATTGGTAGGAAATGATCCGTCCGTTTCTATTTTACGGTACAGCGGATACGCTTTATCATTGATAGGTCAGTTGATAGGTGGAATAATAGCATTTAACTTAAAGAGAACACGAGTTTAACACCTTTTTCTTTTTACATTTGATGGTTCATCGTTAAAACGTTTAGCATGTTCTACCGGTTCATTGTAGGTTTGTAGAGAAGCTTATTTTTATTTTTTGCCTTTACACTACTTACTCGTACCATAGTAGTATCTAACTAGATAATGACAAATCGTTTTTGATTAATAAATAAAGAATTATTTACATTTATTTAAAAATATTAGTATTAGCTTATTAATTTTGGTGATTATATTTTTCATGTTAAATAGGCCTTGCATATCTGTGTTAACTCTAAAGTTAAAAAAGGCACTGTTTATGTGAAATAGTATCGCGTTTTAGAATAACATCATTGTTTAAATCTTAGCGTAATTAATGGAGTATTGAAAGATTGTTGATTTCGGGTACAATTTATCCTTTTAAGAAATTATATTAAAGTTGTTTTAAGCATTTGTACGTATTAAATAAATAAAAACTTACTGTTTAGTATTTTATGTACAATTTAATTCAAACAACAATGATTCGAAATCAATAACAAAGATTTGACCTTTATTATTTAATTTATACAGCAAAGATGTATTGATAGAATTAATCATTGAATGATTCTAAAGCGCTTTAGGCAGTTGCTCGCCTCATACCAGTTATCTCCTTAAATTTATCCCATGTCGTCAAAGGTGGTGTAGTACTCAAAAGTAATTTATCGGATAGTAAGCGTAAAACTGTAGTCACTGTTGTCATTTCTCAAGTTTAAACGATTTTTACATATTTCAGTGTATAGTAAATAAATAGATTAATAATTTAAGAAATAAGTGAGAGTAAAATATGTCTTTTAGTAGTGGTAGTATTATTTCAGTTCCTTAAGCTCTATCGTAAACATATAACTCTTATAATATACTACAATTGGTTCATTTCTAAACCAGTCAGTGCGCAGGAACATTCTTCTTAATACCATTTGTTGTATATTCTAACTACAACGCATTGCCCTAAAACGGTAAGACTGACAATCAAATGGACAAGTGGACGTACGGTTTACAAGATTTTATCTGTATTATGTGATTGCCTGTAAGTTGCTGAGAAATATAATGATTAGGTTGAGAATTTATTAGCATGATTTACGCACATAGAATATGGTAGAATGTAAATTGTCTGATTTTTAATAACTTAACATACGGCAGCCGCAGTGACCAAAAACAAAAGATATTGGTAGACAATAAACTCTGTGTAGTTATTAAATGGTAAAAGATACAAATATTAAATTTGTGTTCTATTTAGGTTTTCTATGAAACTGATTCTACATGAAATTCAAGATTAAAATCATAAAGTACGTTATTCAATTTAGGCCTAAGAAGGCACTTAAGAACGTCAAACACTACTATACTACATATATAAAACATCACAGTCAGAATGAATGGGTCATCCCAGTCAACCATCCCCCTTGATTCTACATTTCAAGCTCACCAATCACAGAATAGTACAGGTGGGTCATTTTTGAATGAAGGAAAGACTGAACCTAAAAAAAGTTTGATGTCAAAATGGGGGTTTTCGACAACGCCCGTTCGATTGTCGTCATCCGTTTTATGATATCTCTATTCATTTAAAAGATAGCTTTCAGGATTTAGTATCTCCACTACCCTGTAATGACATCATTGACCTATAATTAATGCTCTCGCGCTATAATGATAGCAATGAGCTCGCTTCCTTGCATCGTTCCTTAATGAGGTAAATACTAATCACTTGTGGTTTATAAAAATAGTAAATGTGGTAAATAAAATAGTAAATATGTCTTAAATAAATGCGAGATAATGTTTTCTCTATCGTATTATTATTAAACAATCCCATCTCCTTACATTTCTACAATTGTCAAGGGTTAAAGTATTCCTGGCACTCGCCGGACCGCTGCCGCGGACTGTTAGCTTCGTTCGCTCGGCTCATGCGTTATGATGTATATAGTATACAGTTCCGACATACTGTTTATAAAACTTTGAAATTCTAACTATTACCAATAGTTAAACAGTCAGGGTACCAATAAATGACAATACGCTTTTATTTTTCTCAACTAATTCTTTATTTATCAGCATATCTTATTATATAACTTTATCATAAAACCATGTCTTAAATAAATTTAAACATGTAAAAATATGTATAATGTAAACATGTAATAATAAAAATGTAAAAATAAACAATATTATATCATTCTCTATCGTATTTCTATTAAACAATTTAACAAACAATTCATTGAATATCCTGTAAACATATAGTATAAATACATTAAGCACATTTTGATTTTGTTTGCATTTAATAGTAAACCATTTTTAAGAGGTTTTTAATTTTGAAAAATTACTGAAAGGGTTTGGATATATCAAAATTTTATTTCAAAAATTTGCTTCTAGTTACAAGCCAATGCGAAAAATATAAAGGCACCTGGTTTAATCTAAAAAATATATCAGATTACACTTGTACATTGCGATTTAAAAGTCACCTGCTTCATAAAGTCCGAGCCTGTGTATAATCAGATAACATCTTCAAGAATCTTTTGATGTCTTCGTTAAAATGCCTCTAGTCGAAAGTCAGGGTTTCCAGTCGCTCGGATCTCGTATACCTTATAGCAAGTATTTGCGATTGGCATTTTGAAAAGGTCCCCTTAGAATATTTAAGATTGTTCAACAATGCGCTGAGAGTCTTTATAGGATTTATTTATGTAATTTGTTGTGATTTTAAGTTAACAAATAATACGTAGTTTTTGCGTATTTCGTTTATAAAGGCAGAATTCGAAGTGAATACGATAGTACTTGTTGATGACTATGAACTATGTCTAAATACATTAATTATTAATTGATTATTAACGCAGCAAAGCCTGGCTTCTTATTTCTATATGTGGATTTACATTAAAAGAGTGCAATAGAAATGAAGACAAACGTGTAATTAATGACTCATGAGAATCATAATGTTCTAAAATATGTGTCTTTAGTTCTACAATCGTAGAATGTGTGAGTAATAAAATATGTGAAAGTAGAAATATGACACAATGAAAATCTGTGTGCAAGCTGAAGTCAGGTCCAACCAAGAATGACCTTATTTTGGTCAAATGAAGAAGCAAAAAGTATCAAAAAAGTAAAGCTTACTCAGAACCGGTGTGAATGTATGAAGAGATAAATGAATTTAAAGAAAGCTAAAAGTATTTACAACTTGCACTGGCAAATATCTGATGTAATAAGGCATAACTTAGGCTACTTCTATTTTAGAAAATTAATTATGGTTCCGCACAAAAAAATATAAAAACCTTTTGAGTAGTCCACGCGAGTGGAGCCGCGGGCACAGCTAGTTAATGCATGTATGCAACAAACACATATTATAATTATATACATCAAACAAATATAGAATCAATAAAATTATATAATAAAGTAATTATATGATATAATGAACAATATTAACCGCAACAACTACAAAGTAATCGAAGATTTAAGAAAACAATTTATAATTACAAAATGGTACGTATTATGAATTTATATCACATCTCCCTGGAATCCGCGGACGCCCGTAGTGTCGGCCGTCAAAATGGGTAAAAAACTAACCTCCAATATATACGAGAACAAAGCAATAATTAAGTTGCGATGCGCATTATAACCGATACTTCGAACATATAAGGAGGTAAACGTACCCGTAAAAAACAATAAACGAAACGTTGAAGGGATCATTTATAATCTGAAGTATTCAATCTGCAAACAAAACTTTTATGTTATGTTGATGCTTTTCTCAGATCACACGAAAATATTTTTTTATGGAACACGTTGAATTTATTCAACAACTTTTTTTGTAAAATGTATTTGTCATTCTCGTTATGACATACTCTTTGCTTGCGAGGCCGCTCACGTTGAATTGTAAAGCCTGAGTGATAATAGGTATATTCTGCTGAACGTGTAGTAACTAGTAAATGACGTTTTCATTATTTTACAAATAACTATTCATTTATATTTAACTAGAACTCACTCGAGTTTTCGATTTTTCTATCTTAATTAATAAAATAATAAATAGATTATTGTCTTTCTTTTGTTTAAGAGTATATTACCAACATTAAAATCACACTGAATTCACATCTCAAAACTCATTTCGACAATCTGTCAATAATTATTTGTTGGCAACATTTTAAATTTCTTCGGCGACAATCTCTACTTTCTGCGACTGTTTCACCACAGACTATTATGTGTTTGACACTGACAGTATGAACGTAAACAATGAATGTTTTATTGAATTCAATTTGATGTACATATTTGTAACACATATTATCTATCTATAAATAAAGAAAAGCTTTCTGCACTCCTTCTTCATAGAAATTTTAACTACCTATGCCAAATTTCACACTCCTCCGTGCTTGAAATTTGCTTAAAAAGGGTGTATACAGTTTTTCTTTACGTATTAATATATAAATTCTACGCTGTGACCATAGAATAGTCATTGGTCTCCTCTGTTGAAGCGCATCGGAAACCAATAATTAATCTACGGCTGTGACAAATGAAAAAAAAAAGTTGGTGGAAAACGTCATCTTCACCAGTGCTCATATTAGTTTATAATAATATCAACATTGTAATTTGTAACTAATTATACAATCTTTTCTATCGAAACAAGGAAGCACTTATTAAGAATTGGTTCAAACTTTACAACCAATAGTAATCACAGAATGCAAAGATACCTAATAGATAGTTAAATATACAAAACGTCTCAAATATTAATAAAATAAGAATTATAGGTTAAAATCATTTATTTATTTTAAACCAATTTGAATTAACATGTAATGGTTTATGTTATTATATAAAGCAATCACTATTCATACTAAAAAGGTCATAGTGAACCGTAAAATTAGCCAAAAATGGTAAACCAATAAACTCATATTACATGGAAAGACAAATTGTATGAATTATTCAAGCTTTTATGAATATTCATTTCATATTGAAGCCTCGGGTTCGAGTTCAGCTTTGATATTCACTCGTATTATATAATGAATATTCATTTGAACACTGGAAAATAGAACTGAATAAAAATACGAAAAAAACATTATTTAATTTAATCTCTGAAAAGCTACTGATATATAATGTATATTCTTCTATCGTTGTATTCATTGGGAATGCATCACCGCTGAGAAAAAACTGCAAAAATGTAGACAAACAACCTTTTTTGTGATTAGTTCAATATGAACTAAATATAGACTTATATCATTTCCCTCAATGATTTCATATATGAAGATTATATTCATGGATAATTTACATAAAACTAGTAACCGTCCGCTATGTTAACTTATAATATAAAAAAATTATAAGAATCAAAAATTGCATATAACACTCGCATAATATAGCTTCCTATTAGTGAAAGAATTTTTAGAATCGGATTAGTTGTTTCAGAGATTACCTCCTACAAACATATTTACTAACTTAAAGTTATAATACTAGTCAGTATCGATTAAGTTTAATCACGTTACTTCCATTGCGTACCCTTTCAATAAACGTCAATCAAAAACATTTAAAGTATAGAGAGTCCGTAAGTCTATTGAAATAGTATCTCCGCGTTTTATTACTGGTTTGCAAAATAATATACTGTTAATATTGTTTTAACTTTTAATAGTTCATAGTGCATAGTTGGAAAAATACGTCTTTATTTTAGTTTTGCAACGAATCTTTGGAACTTTTTGGTTTACGTAGCAAGCAAAACACCAGGCATCGAGATAGTTTAAAAAATAGAACAAGCTTTACTTCTAAATTAATATGGTACCGGTTGTATGGAACATTAAGCTTCTTGAGCTCTTAAAACAGTAACAGCAGTGGGTAAGGTTCAATAAAAGTATATTATTTATTATAGATGAACGAAAAAAACCTGAGGCGATAGAATACAAGTTTCACTTTAAAAAGTTTGTTTTTGATTTACATATGAACAATAGACATAAGAACATATAAATTCGATTAAAGAAGCAGTACATATCTTATAGGTACATAGTTTATGTGAACGAAACCATGGGTGGAAAGCTACTCTATTCATATTTGGAAAAACAATTACATTAACAAATCCAAACAGCTGTAACGTATTGAATTTAGATTTACAAAAGGCGAATATTTAGAAACACATTAAACTAATTATATTAATTTTCTCTCCAATACCGTGGTAGTGGTACATCTGCTATACCATCAGAATTCGCCGACTATACACCGAGAACGCCGTATTCAGTTGGCAGTTTTCGTCAAGAATTTCCAGTTGCGATACAAGCATTGATCAATTCGTTGGTCAGTAATTTTTTCCCATGGCCGTTCTACGTATGGCAAAATGATTTGTTCACCCATTGAGCTCCTGTACCTGTGTTCAATTTTATTACCTACCCGCGTACACTTGATTTGGTAAGGCGAGTGCCGAGTGAAAATTGTTTAGCTTTTTAAATGGGGCAATTTGCAATTATTATTTTATAGCGACAAGTTACATAATTGAGTTTTTGTATCGACGAACGCGGGAGAAATGCCGACGTAAACGCCCCCCATATTAGGTCTTGGTCATGTTTATTTTATTGTTATTTAATGCATTAGAATCACTGTGATGTTTCGTATAAGTTAAAACATTCTGTTTTATATTTATATAGCTTTTTGTGTTCACTGTAACTTATATACTTCTTATACATATAATTTTTCAGAATAGCTTTTACTTTTACTTTAGATTAATTTATATCCGCTTCGTTTCAACGAGTGGAGACCGATCATTAATTCTAAGACATTTACAATAGAAATATTCGGAAGTTGTCGTATTCTAAGTTAAATAAATTACTAATTGATATAATTTCAATTAAATAAAAATTAATTAATAAATAAATCAATAAAAAAAAATTACTCTGTTGATAAAGATTGGTGCTCACTGCTGCGTACCATATCATGGCCGAGCTATGAACGTATCAGGCATGAAAAAGCATGACAGCCTTACTTTGCCCACAAGAATGCATCATATCCATATTCAACGCGTTCACTTGTCGTTTCACCCAGTGTAAGGTTCCCGTTCTATCGGCTAGTTCATTTCGCCTGCGTTTTTGTGTCAGACTGACGTGTGAGGAGGAATGTGTTGCTGTAGTGTCTTTTGACTATACTGTTAGCCATAAGGGCCCCGAAGCCTCAGAAGACTTTTACAGCTTCACCGGGCTTTGGGGCAAGCGCTGAAGGCACTCAGCCACGAAAGAAGGACGATAAGATCAAGGGTACTAAAGTGTCGGAACCTTGCCCTAGGCCTTTGTTGTTGTTTTGGCGGGATCTGAAACTATCACGTTGTGGTTTTTATTTTAATTCCTTAACTTAGGTTAAACTGAAAACATGCATTTTGAGAAAACCCCCCAGATAGTTCTAACAAGAGAGCTACCATCTCGTTAGACCAACTTTGAATGTTGTATTTTTTAAGATGATATTAGACTATCTGCTTTTTAATGTACTGTTCTGAAAAGAAAGATTTGCACATACCTAGCACATTTTGTGGGCGCAATGATGATTCCACTCAAGTTGTTTGCTATTGATACTGGCCACAACCGGAATAAAAAAAAAACTAGCGTTTGCATGATAAAGCAAAGTAGAAGAAAATACACGCTGTCCGTATTAAAGCTACCTTACCTCGCAAAACACTTAGCGTAAAACATACGACTAATATTTAAAGCAATGTGCTTGAAAAAAAGCTCATTACGATTTACTGATATTTAATATTGGCTCCGTAATGAAAATTTAATTAAAAACAGAAATCATATGGTCATTTGAAAAAGGTTTCGTCGGTGTACAAGGAAATGCTGAGTGAGACAGTATAATATGGAACTCTGATACAATAGAAAAAAAATACTGTACATACTATTTACTTAAAATTGTTTTTTTTAATTGTAAGGCATTCATAATTAATGATAATCTAATTATGTTCAAAAATTATTCTAGTTTTTATAATAGGTCTTTACCTATGAAATTGCCGTTCTGCAGTACTGGCCATTTCAAATCAAAATAATTTTTGTTGGCTAAGAATTCTAATTTCAAATTAATTTTATTTTAAAAACATGGAATTCTTTTTCCAAAAGTAGTCATTTGTTTATTGATTAGTGTTTGGCAGTAACGCGGCACAAGCGGCACGCAACATCGAAGTTTACGGAGCTAACACTACAAACCAACGCACCACCTGTTATTGGTTTGCTCGCTTCCGTTATGGGTTTTTTTATGTGGACACAATTTCACACACTGCCATTTAATTCCATACTAAGCATAGCTTGTATCATATATATATAACAACTGACAATTATGCTCATCACACAAAAGTCAGTCATGGGCGGGGATCGAACCCGCGACCTCTCGGCTCAATAGTAGGACTTACTACAACTGCGCCACGAGACCTGAAAAATGAACTTCGCAGTCGTCCAAAGACTTTGGTCGACAATGACGAATTAAAGGCGATTGTGGAAGCTGATGATACACAATCTACGGCTGATTTAGCAGCAGCTTTCGACGTTAGCGTCAAAACAATATTGGTCCATTTGCGTCAAATTGGCAAGGTAAAAAAGCTTGACAAATGGGTGCCCCACGAACTCAATGATCACCAGCGCGAAGTACGCGTTGAGATGTGCCTTGCACTGCTCAACAGACACACAAATGAAGGAATTTTGAACCGCATTGTTACCTGCGATGAAAAAATGGATTCTGTTTGATAACTGCAAGCGCTCAGCAAGTTGGTTGGATCCTGGTTCAGCACCTAAACAATGCCCTAAATAAAAACTTACCCCTAGAAAAGTGATGGTCACTGTTTGGTGGTCTAGCGCCGGTGTGATTCATCACAGCTTGTTAACAAACGGGGTGAGCATTACTGCAGATGTGTACTGTGAAGAACTGAACACAATGATGGAGAAGCTGGCACATCTCCAACCAGCATTGGTCAATCGCTCGTCTCCGCTGCTCCACAATGATGGAGAAGCTGGCACATCTCCAACCAGCATTGGTCAATCGCTCGTCTCCGCTGCTCCTGCACGACAACGCGCGACCTCATACTGCACAACGGACGGTCTCCAAGTTGCAAGAACTGGGGTTGGAAGTTCTCCGTCATCCGCCCTACTCACCAGACCTTGCGCCTACAGACTACTACTTTTTCCAGAATTTGGATAACTCCTTGGCGGGAAAAGAATTCAATACCCGAGAGGCAGTACAAAATGCCTTTGAAGAATTTGTTGCCTCCCGTCCAGCTGATTTCTTTAAGAAGGGCATCAATAAACTGCCACTGCGCTGGCAAAGATGCATTGATTGCTTGGGTGATTACTTCGATTAATACAAATAAAAAATACATGAAAAAACATCGTTAAAATTTTTTCATACAAAACGGCACTTTCATAGGTAAAGACCTAATATGTTGCTGTTCATTTGTATATGTTATACTTATTACATTAAATATATTTCCGCTGCAATATAATTACGCAAAAACTATTATGTTAAAAAAAATCTACTATTAATATGGAGTGGATTTATAAATATATCTACTATTCAACGCTTCAGTGCAGTCATGAATATAAAACATTAGGAAATGACTCTACTCTATTTGGTTAAAATTTAATACAGTTCTAAATTAACAGCAAAATAATCGTCACAAGATAACTGAGATAAGGTTTCGATATGAGCTGACAACTACAGTTATGACGTTTTCAAAGTTTCTGGTTAAATAATAATCGTCAAAATACTATCGGTTTCTCATAGTCAGTCACTACTAGTGGCCGCATAAAATGTAATAAAATTATATCGTGTATCAAATGTAACAACTTATTCTACTAATATTATAAATGTGAATGTTTGGATGTTTGTTACTCAATCACGCAAAAACGGCTGAACGTATTTGGATGAAATCCAGCACACAAATATTTTAATACTCTGGGTTTTTATACTTTTTATACCGGTAAATGGAATATTTTTCATTTCTACTTGGACCAAATTCTGAAGTCCACGCAGTCGAAGTTGCGTTCTGAAGCTAGTTTAAAATATATTTTTTAAAATACACATAAATACAATATAGTATTTATAATATAGTGTAATATATCATTACATAGTATAAAACAAAGTCATAATCTGTCCGTCCTTATGTATGCTTAAATCTTTTAAACTACGTAACGGATTTTGAAGCGGTTTTTTATAGTAGATAGAGTGATTCAAGAGGAAGGTTTATATGTATAATACATACATAATATTGTAGAGAAACACTGGTAAATTTAGAGGTTTCTAAGTGATGTCGTAAATAAACACATTTTTTGTGCTTACATTGCAAACCCCACGATATAAATCAAAATAATGTACTACAGTATTGTACACCTTAAAAAGGTCAACAGAAAAGTCCGCGATGGTATATGACTATTTCTTAAGGATAACCCACAATAATCATTTTTTATCCTTTACATTTTACGGGAAAAAATGGCTTATTTGCGAAGTGATTTTAAGCAATACAGCATTAATCCTTATCCAATTAAGTACCTTAAATACATTGTCCATTTAATATATATCAATATAGCCCTTTACAGCATGTAATTTAAATGAATATTTCCGAAGATATTACAGATGTAAAATGTAGGGAAGTGCGGCGGTACCGGCCCTATATACCATGGTCAATTATATGTCGTTCTTTCAAGAGTAACCTCTAAACAAAACATGTTTGTATTGTCTAATGACAAAAAAGCTGTAAACGTTGTTTAAGGACGTTCTGTAGTAGGTAGGTATATTTAGTATCAGCATTGAACCCGTGCGAAGCCGGGGCGGGTCGCTAGTGTTTAGCGCAGCATTGTGAAATTCGTGCAATAATTATAATTATAAAGTGTTTATATTTTAACTACCTAGCCCGGCAGACATGTTCTGGCCTTTCCAATAGTTTAATATAATCTATAATAACCGCAACGCTACCTATCCTACTATTTTTTCCTGAAAACTTTCCAGGATCTAATGAACAAAACAAAAAAGAATAACGTATATCCATCATTTGAATCCTGGATAACAAGTCTTGAGTTCATACAAAAATTAGTATTTCTGAATTAGAATTTTTTTCTGGACACTTTTCCAATTTTTCTTCCCAAAAAAAACTAATTCGGACTATTACAAACATTTTCAATAAAAAAATAACCTAATCGGTACAGGCATTCTCAAGTAATGCGCTTACAAACGAATATAATTTATTTTTTATAGATAGATAATGCTGTTAATATTCGTATATGAATTTCGAAGAGGTCGTTCAACGGGTAATGACTACGGAACTCTAAAACAAATGAAACACGATAGAGACAAATAGCAAGCGAGTCTGTAGGCGTTTATCTAAGATCTTAATAGAGTACCAGGTGCAATTAGATTAATGAATTATTTGCTATCGAGCGGTGCTATTTATTTAGCTGTCAATTTGCAGGCACTTATCTGCTTAGCAGGACAGATGCTGTGTAAACTGAAAGTGAAGTTTTATCATGAAATGAAATCCGCGCTAAGTGAGATAAACATTTTGAGAGATATGGTTCTACTTATCGGATTATCATTGATAGAGGCTTATTCAGATAGCCGGCAGAGATATCTTATTTTCTTAGTTCTTAAATATATTTTTAAAGTAACTTCGGGAACGAATTTACAACTGGTGTTATGATTTGAGTTTGACTAATTAAAGTGAAAAGTTCATAACGTTGTAATTTGAAACTCAATGAAACAAAAAAGTGACACTAAAAAGAGACAAACACATACATCTATTGGATTTAGCCTGCGAGGGAATGAGAGAAAATATATTTAGTGTTTTAGTTATTATAGTGTTTCCTATTCCTATTTATCTGAAGGTATCACTTCTATCGCGTGTGAACTACTACACTCATGTATTTTTTTGGTTTGAGTTAGTTTTTTGTATTTCGTTCATAATATATTTTATTTTGTACATTGCTATCATAATTACAGTTAATATTTAGTGTTTGGTGCAATAAGAATGGTATTTAAAAGAAGTATTTCAAAGAAGTTGTTTTGTTTCACAGTATATAAACTGCGGATGTTTAGGCAAGAAAGAGACCAACGTATAATAATTAGAACAACTAGAAGGAGACCAACGTATAATAATCAGAACAACTATATTATTGAATTGATATCAGCGGGAACCTAATTCGTGAGTGTCAATTAAATAGGATTCGAGTGTAAATGGGGATTTGTTACTTTTCATATCTCTGTAAGAAATAACTATGCGAACAATTATTCTTCAGAAAGGGAAACGGGCAATACCAATGTTAAATCAAAATTCCAGAAACTCTTTTATTATGTTATTTCTAACAATATATACATTTAAATACTGCCGTCATTTCGTTGAACTTAATCAACTTAAAAATCTAGTTTTTTTTTTTTTTGAAAATGTATATAATATCGACAATGATATATCTACAATGATACGAAACAATACGTAGGCGAGAAATTTATCTATACTCTAATCAAGTCTTGTTAGAATGATCAATGGCTCTTTACACGGCGACGTTTTTTTGATTACGTAATTTGTTTGTTGTTGTTGTAAACATGTTTTAATGATCGTACTACTGACTGCGTACTAATTTTGTTACACTAATGAATGTATTTAATAAATCGATAGATTTTATCTTATCTATGAAAATGAAGACTTGTTTTCGAAATGGTCGAGGTTTGATTTTTTATTCAGTAATATTTGAGTGTTAGAATGCTTTTGACTACAATCCCATCTTATGTTAAACTAGCTGTGTTCCATGGTTTATGTTTTTATTCGAGTTATTCTTCACCGCGCCATCACAAACGTACTTGTGTATACTATCGTTATTCTAACCTTCTGTACTTGCCTACAGTTTTCCAGATCTCTTGACGTTCGTGGTTACTGCTCCGCTCCTTAAAGTCATAGCGTAAAGTTATATAGCCTATAACCTTCGTCAATAAATAATCTATACAATGCAAAAATCAATTTTATAAACTAACTGGCAGTTCCAAAGATTAGCTCGTTCAAACAAACAAACTCTTGAACTTTATAATACCTATTACTATACATAGAAACAAATATTTATAGGTTCGATCTAAATCCACAGAAAAAGACTTAAATACCAAACAGTGGCGATGTGAATAATGTTACATGCCCATTTAAACATACAATGGGTAATATTTCAATAAATACTTTAACATAACTCACATGGAAGTCAATTGGTCCACGACTATTGGGTCGTATTCCGATCACGTACGGCACTGCAATTTACGTCAAAGAACAATTTATCAGTTTCTACTTTCGTGATCTACTGTTTGGAGAATAAATTTAGAGTGCTTGTGTTTATTCATTATACAATTAATTCTTGATACTTTATTGGTAGTACCGAGTACACGACAAAAGACTTGAGTACCTACTTACCTACATATCTTACATAAATCCTGAAATTTTGTTGAAGTCACTGTACGTACGTATTACTAGAAATGCCTTTTAACAAGACCTCATTATTTATCATCGAATCTTTCTTTCGCCTACGTCCTCGTAGACTATAATATTTGTATTATTTTTTTAATTTTAATTTAATGTATATGTTGTTATTTTTATTGTTCATATATAAATCAAGAAACTGTAATATATATCTAATTTATGTAAACAAAGCTGCCGACAGGAAGTTGAATTCAATAAAGCACACTTTGTTTAATTAGTAATTACAGAAAGTGAGAATAACGGTCGCACAGGTGATAGGCTACACGGGAGTGTTGGGGGTGCAGAGGCACGGTTGATAGTTGTTTAAATAAATGTAACACGGGTGACACCGTGGGCCACAGCTAATACGTGTATAGAATTGAGGAAAGTCTACGTTCGTCCTAGCGCTCTTTCAATGTTTTAGTGTGAGTTATTTCTCACGTATCGAATAGACCTTATGAGTTATCTTGTGTGTGTTCGTAAGTGCGCTTTTTTTACTTTAGGCATATTTCATTAGTCCATGCTCTATTTTAACCTCCGAGCGTAAGGACTTAAATGTATTATGCAACATAGAGAAATGACGATGCCTAACAGTAGTAGAACTACTAGTAGAACCTGTGTGAGGTTCGTCTGCCGAAGTGCATCTATTTGTGCTCGCGCTGTGTAGCTCTGATTTTAATGATTTGATTTGTAATGCACATTACACGTTATAACCCAATCCCCAGGAGTAGCAAACTTTTATGACTGGCTTGTAGCAACCTGTTATGGTTGGCCTTGGGGTTGAGGTCCTTTTGAGGTTGGTTTTATTGTTGTATATAGAAGGCTACAGCGACTACTTAACATCACGTGAAAAGCATGTCTGTTTACTGATGTATATCATAAAAAAATAAGATACATTCCATTAAACATCTCATCACCGCCGATTTTTAGCGAGTTTTGTCGGGTTTTCACTATTCGATGGTATGGAATACACACACAATATTATACATTATAGCTGTAACTCACAAAAACGATATTACCCTTTATACTCATTTGAAATTTAATGAACTGATACATGATAACTTGATGAATGAAATGGGCTTGCTATATGAAACTAGCAAACCCGGCCACGCGTTACTGTGGCTGAGAATTGTTTTTTGATCCGATCGCTACCAAACTTTACAGGATCACACGCTGGGCTAATATGAAGATTGTCTGAAAATTTCATCAAAATCGCTCTAGCCGTTTTGGAGTCCATAGGGAACATACATACAAATGTTATTTTATAGATATAGATGATATTGTAAGCCTGTCGATCAGAATATTTTTACACTCGGCGCGGCGCGCCGCGGTTAAGGTTTCATATAAGGCTGTACTCACATTTTTGACTAATGATTTATCATTCGTAAACTGTAAAGGAATGCTTTTAAAATTGGCTTTCATGACACTTGATTTAAAAATTACGTTCGTATGTTAAGTTTAAAATGCTGTTTGGCTGTTTCATAATAACAGAAAAAAAGAAGTATTTTACAACAAAAATGTAAAAGGAAATAAAAAACAATTAATGCATTTTATATTATCTTTAAAGTAATTTATTTAACTGGCAATTAAGATATAAATGAGTGTTGATATCCTTGTAAATTAACAAAATTAGGCAGACATTAAACCTTATAAAAATAATAAATACACTTTTAATTGGATACTTAAATCTGAGTATTTAATATTAACTGATTGTATGAATAATAACTGCATATTTACCTATCCAGTTAATTTATGACACGGCTTTCGTTAGACGATAGCTTGAAGTCCCAGAAATTATATAGACTATTATTATGTTACGCTACATAATACGCTTACGCTAGTGTTCATAGACATTGAATAACTATAGATGAATTGATAGTTATTTGCATATCGATAGGAGGGTTTAAACTATCGATAGTACAAAGCAATATTTTGAAAAGGAAGGTTCATAATATTGGGCTGCATTTTAAAACTGCAATAAAGATCCTTTTTTTGCACAACAATTAAAAATATTCGCAAGCAAACACCAGGGGCCGCTTCATATCTCTGTCGTCGTTAGTTTGCTTAAATTTTAGAGTACTAAAACAATAGTTAATAAATCGATTAATTGATAGTTTTAAAAAAAACAATCGGAACTATTGGATTTTGATACAATCGACACGGTAAGCTGTTCCTTACAGGATTAAAGCCAGTAATTATAAATTTGTTTTATCCTATTTTTGCCAAAACTGAATGCGGTTCTATGGAGGTTTGGTTACAAGGTAACTTAATTTTAGTAAGAATAAAGGCAAATTTATTCACACTTGTTATTAGCGTAATTTGTAGCTGTAGAATTATCTCCCGGCTACGTTCCCTATAATTTTTTAGTCTTCTTCAAACAAAGCATGTAGATGTATCTCAGCAGGCTGGCATAACACATGACTATCGGAAATGTGGTCCTTTGTTAGTCGCGCTTTTTTAAACGGCACCTTATACCCCATCAAGTGATAGGATAAAAATTACGAGCTTTACGATAAAGGTTTCACGGTTCAAATCGAATTGTTTGTTTTTTTTTTTACGATACATTGATGTAGGTGTGGAAATCCACCGTAATTAGCCTATTTCATGTTACTTTGTGACTTCCTTGGCAGAAAGTTGAAGTATTTACTATATATATATAACATTTCATTGTCTATGCATCATTCAAACTGGCATAATGTTTGATTCTTTGATAGTTATGTCAGCCCTGATTATAGATAGTTTTTTTTCATTACTTTTTTATTGCTAGTAAAATTAAAAGGTCTTAATGTTACGTTTATTACTTGAAATCGTAAAATTAATTATACATTTTGCAATATAATAAGCGTGTATCTCATATTTATTATATTATACTCTTAAGGAGGTTTAAGTAAGTCTGTAAATTATGCATGTTAATAAAACGAGTTCACATATTATTGATCATTAATTATATTTTGCTAAATGAATGATATTGTGTCAACTTTAAGAGTGTGTACCCATCTTATATAAACTTTAAAAATCACTAAAAACAATGCGAAAAATTCAAAAATGTTAATGATTTATGATTTAGCACTATGTAATATGACTTTTATTAATATTTTTAAAAGTCTATAGCTAATAGTAGAATTTAAAGAGCTTGTAGAAAGTTTTTAGTAAAAGTCAGCTATTACAGTATAAAGTCAATCATTTTGTTTATATAGAAGATTGTATAGATGTTTTTCACTAAAATAAAATAATTCCAGGATCGGATATCACGGGTCTCAGAATAACTAATACGATACTCTTAACTTCTCAAGAAAGAGTTGTTAAAAATATAAATTATGGTCTTCAAAAGCGGTTGTTTATTTAATCATGGTTCAAAAGAGCCAATTGAACGCCTCCGCGCTGATAGCGGTAATTACAAACGATTTCTTTGAAGACATGCGTTTCTTTAATTGTCTTGTTTGCATTTGCGGTTCTCACTGTTATCTTTACTTATATCCGGATTATTTTACTATTTTTAACATATATTAATGTTAATTTGTTGATAAACAATAATTTAATTAAATAAAAATTAAATGTTTATGTATCTTATTTAGTAAGTACCTAATATTAAACATACTATTTTTTTAAATGTACCCCGCTACGATTCCATTACTAACTTAAATCGTTTTGAAATTTAGTTGAATCGAGTTCAAAAGTAATTAAATTCAAAACACACTATGACAATTAAATTATCTTTACACTATAATTTAGTTGCTGATGAAATGTCATAAAAATGTTGTGATTAATTACATTGACGATAACACCAAGTTAGATATTTATTAAATGTTCATGATATTTAAATTATAGGCTTCTATACCACCGATTTATATTCCTCACTGTTTCGATTTCACAAACTGAAGTTGATTAAAATCTATAGTATATTATAGGCCATTGACCAAACATTACATTTATACGTAGACTAGCAGTGCCCAGCGGCTCCTCACGCGTTTGCAATTATAAGCAGTAATTACATTTGCTCGTATTATTGACAATTTATAATGCCTGCCAATGCAGGAGAATGACATATATTGTCTGTGTACAAATCTCATCAAAATCAGTTAAAATTTATTTCTTTACGATTTTTAAAGTGTTATTGACAATTATTATAGCCCCTATTAATCGAGGAATGAAATAAGCTTTCCGTGTACAAAGTTTCATAAGAAGAAGTAAGAATTTCAGAGATTTCTTTTAAATTATACGCGGGTGAAACCGCGGGCACAGCTAGTTTATTAATATAGTTTTTTTTTGTATAAGTATAGGTTGTTATAAATACCGTTGAGGAAAAAGAACCTTTTTAATTTCGAACATGAGTAAGCTAAATTACGGAGTATTATGATTAATACCTATATGAAAACAAACTTCCAATTATCTTAGTTTTTCACCCCCCGTTAAGCAAAGATGTGAACTCAAGTTAAAAAAAAGCAAAACTTATATTAAGCATCAAAATTAAAATTAAGTTATTTTTATGACTAGCTGTGCACCGCGGATTTACCCGCGTATAATTTAAAAGAAATTGCTGATTGTTGATTTGTAACTTGGTATAGACAATATTTTTATCGGGCGTAAAATGTGTGTAAGTGTAAAATAAAGTTGATATATTTATGATTACATTAACCATTAGCCTATTAGGGATAGAGTATGAAGATTAATTGTATGAGGTAAACGTTACTTAAGTTTTAAGTATCATTAGTTCTCATGAATGTAAATCTTATCCTCGAATACACATAACACACTGGCATAAAATAAACAGAAAGAAAAATAATAAGCGCTCATAAAGCAAAATAGTAGACAGTTGTAAAACACACTGAATATAAAGGGCGCATTAAAAGTACTAAAGTTCTTAATAAAATCTAATCACGAACTTTGTACAGCGGTCAAGCATTTTAACTACCAGGCGATCAGGCCACCGGCGGAGTTATGAAGATTGTCCCGCGTCGACAGTATCAGCGCTTAATTGTAAAACGATTTATGGTAACAGCAAATTAACTCGCAGTTAATCGACGTCACAGAATTTTATGTCACATACGAGGTTGTTAATCAATCTTATAAATGATTTGAGATATGTTAGTGTGGTTTGTTGACTGGAGATCGCCGACTGGGTATGCTATGATTTAGTGTTAAAATCATTCCGCCCAACCCTATAAGGCGGCGACTTTATCGATATCTATTTTTCTTCCGCGTATCTCAACAAATCCGTATACTTTATAATAAACTATAACAAGGTAACTATTTTTTGTTCAGCTTTTCACTAAAGTAAAGAAAAGTTATCAGTTGCTAATCAATGTGCCGCAATAAAGTTTAGTACTTAAGCATCTAAAATATCAACATTAAATTCATGCGAATAAAATATATAATTTTTTATAGTTACAATGAGTTTGTTGTACATTTTCTTTCGTGATAAAACAGGTTTGTTCACATTTACACCTAATAGAAAGTAGATATGATGCCAAATGTGTAGCATTAGTACGAAAGTATGGATTTCTTACACCTAAACAAATTAATATAATATTGTTACGGTCTGAGTAAGAGAAAAAGTAGAAAAATAATCACCATTCTCGAAATCTCAAGAATCGTCGGGAATGTATCCGAAATAACGTGTATTTATCATAGTGTAGTCGTGTGTCGTGTAATCGTAGGTTCGTCGACGCACACATAGAAAGCCTTACCGCTACAACTGTCAACAAACAATGGGCTATAAATCAAACGTTCTCCTAGTTTTAAAAGCAACGTAAGTTGCTTACAATGTGTTAAAAGTTCAGGGACCTTCTAGAGATTTCGGGATCGAATCATTTGAATACACAAGCGAGCCGTGTCGCGGGTTGCGGTAGTTATAAATTCGAAAGCGAAGTGGCAACAATAAGCGTAATAAAAGAAGAACATACAGGCTTATTCTGTGAGTACATTCGGTGAGCGGTTTACGAGTTTGTTTTGTTTTCTTTAAATTTGTATTTCTTGGAGTACGAATAAATTATTTTCATGATACACTACGGCATTTTACTACCCACGGGTGCAATCATATAATTAATTTGATTTTAATTTAATACGTTACTCACCGATATCGAAAAGAAGTAATATGACATGAAAAATACGTAACTACGAGACATTATATTATACGTGGCTACACTCGCGTGGACTACAGAATGCTGTCGTCAGTAGATTGCAGAGTTTTTGTAGGTCTTTTTAAGTTATAGAATTATGTAGTATATTAATTTGATATATCTTGTATCTTATTTGTATATTGCGTAAGCGTAGTGCGATATTGCATCCCAAAAGGGTCTTTTTCCGAATTGTCTCACCATTATCGTCACTGCTTATTTCCTATGTTATTTCATGTAATAAAATATAATCTAATAAATATAATAAAAACCACATAAATCTGATTAGTGGATTTTGCGTGAAAAACATAACCTCACAGACAGACAGACGTTGAGTTTTATAGTATGTGTAGGAGATAGATTTATATTATGCTAGCGGTACCCCGCGGCTGCACACGCGTTATTACGCAATAATTACTTTCGTATCGTTATTTTAGTTTTATTCATAATATTGATAATACATATAGCCTAGCATAAATAATGACATAATTATGGTTCTGGTTCATTTTATCCAATTTGCTTGAGAATTAACATTTTTTTAGCATTTCTTAAAGTATTATTGACTATTATTATTATATATACTATTATTATATACTTATAGTCTATAAATTAAGGAATGACATAAGCTTCCCGTCTACAAAACTTCATAAAACACAGTTAAAGCCGTTTATGGATTAAATTCGCACACACAAATAGACAGACAGACAAAAAAAATACTTATTCGTAATCAGTGTCCTTTAGAATAGACTAGCTTGTGCCAGAGACTTCATCTGCGTGGATTTCAGAACTTGGTCTTTACCGGGATAAAAAGTGTATATGTCTTAATCTAGGTTTTAAGATATCTGTGTGCCAAATTTAATCCAAATCCGTTTAGCTGGTTTTGCGTGATTGAGTGACAAACAAACAAACTCACCTCAATTTTGAAAAAAATAATATGTAGAGGTACAGCTAGAAATTTATTAATATAGATTAAACTAAATGAGAATATCCAAAGGCGAAAGTTAGTTAATAAACGATTAAAATGCGTTACATGTTCGGAATAAGTTTGAATTATTACGAGCGTGTTCTCATGAATACTCGGTGCGAGATATTTTACGAGTATTGTATTGAACTGGCTCTAGGTTTATATTGATAGTTTGCAATGACAATAAATTATATGAAAATTATGTATCGAAATTGCGTTAGGAATAAATTTTATATAGCGTTCCATTTATTTGCGGACCGTGGGTGGCTACTTTGAAATATTAATGTGTTTTAACGCTATATTTTTGTACAGTGCCGAGACTTTATCGATATTACCTGTATTTATATAAAGTTCTTGATGCTCTGATATGTACATAATGTCACTTAAATTTATTAAAATAATAAGTATATATAATTCATACATTTCACGTTTAACCGATAAGCTTATAATAGTTATTATCCCTATTAGGTACATGTTTAACATTTTTTTAATTTTAATTATTTCCTTAAATGATAAGATATAGTAATACAAATATAGGTATGGAATTTATGCAAAATCTATACTAATATAATAAAGCTGAAGAGTTTTTTTCGTTTGTTTAAACGCTGTAATCTCTGGAAGTAACGGTCGGATTTGAAAAATTCTTTTTGTATATGATAGCCAAATGCATTTGGAATAATAACTTAATCAAATAACCTCAAGCTAAGACCCTAAGGAATGGAGCAGTAACTATGAACGTCAAGCAATCTGGCAAGCTGTAGGAATGGGGACAACGATAGGGCTACACTGGCGCGTAGGAGGCGAAGCGACGAATAAATTAAACACGAGTGAAACCGCGGGGCACTGGTAGTTATTAATAAAAACGATCGACTTGTAAAACTTTATTATAATTTTTAAATAACTTATCCATTAAACATTATATAATTTAAAACATATAGCAATGTAGCAAAAATGTATGCTGATGTTGCTGATTGTATGTATATGGATTTTGGTTATAACGACGATAAAGGGACGACAATAGTTCGTCCCTATATCCGGAGGTCGCTATATACACATATAGAAAGAGAGAAACAAAGGAAACAATATGTATTGCCAGACAACACAGCTGCGCAATGCGCACATATCGCTTAAAGTCTTGGATTTAACTTTACCTATCTGAACATTTATAAACAAAAGCGTATTATTACAACTGCTGACCATCTGTGATAAAAAGATAAAAAAGCTTTATGTTTGATGAATGAACCTTTGTGCGTTTGTTTGCTAACTCGGTCGTCGCTGGTAGCAGGGTAACATCTGCAGGGGAACTTGTTACAAATAGTTAATTAAAACTAGTCGGTATACCCGAAATCAGTGTTACATCCGATATAGCCAAATTTTCCTTTAAAAGTATACTTTATATTCAAGGGACTCAAGTGTTACGTCGCTATAACCAAAAGTATTTACAACAGAGGTTGTTATAAATGACATCGACTGTATTTTAAATATATGCAATTTTTTCGAGTTTTACTAAAATTTTGGTGGCTGTCCGATGGATGAAGAGTTTTTCTAGTACACTTGCATACTATAATTTGATTAGCCTTATTTAGATTTAGATTTTTAGATTAGCCCAGATTAGCCCTTTTTACCTGATGGAATGGTGGTCTATAAACAGTCGCAAACACCAATGCCAAATATCTTCGTATTATGTCGACTGAATCAACAATATTTAAGTTGTCAAGAACTGTTCTAGTAACAATTATTCGTCAATCTTTTCCTTTTCTTACCATTATCTGATCTAAGTAGGGCTGCCACAACATGCCTTCCTATTCCACTCTCCTTTATTAACAGTCAATATTAATTATAATAAAAAACTCAAGACCTTGATTTTGTTTACATGCTTGAACGCGCTCCTTTGTTCCTTTTAACACAAATAACCACCAGTTAAAAACCAATAGACAAAATGTTTGTACAGTTTATTCAAAATTATATTATTATGTGCAAATATTTTTAAAGCCTACCTAACGCCGTAATACTGTATAATTAACTAAAATCACAGATTCAAGTCACAGCATATTAAAACCTAACTTTAAATAACTAAAATTCAACTTGCATTGTATAATGTGGTGCGAGGAAAACGTGGCTAGGGATACCCCAAACATTCTATAATCTATACAAACAGTATAAAGCTCGATACATTGTTTTTAAGAGTTTGTTTCAACTCGCTAATCTCTGAAAATACGCATCAGATTTGATAAACTATTTTATTATTTTATAGACAATTTATTCAGGAAAGTTATAAACTATATAACTTCACTCTATGACCATAAGGAGCGTAGCAGTAACCGTGAACGACAAGCAATCTAGCAAGCTATGGGCAAGTACGAGAAGTGAGAACACCGATAGGCTAAAGCTAATCGAATGCGTTAACGGCGGCGCGGCGCGGTGAAGAGTTGACTGAATACAATTAATATTACTGAACTATTTTAACTACTTTGTTCCTGTAAATAAGTTAGTGTATTATACGAAGGCAATAAAATGCGTGGAAGTGACGCTATTAAAAAAAATGCAGATGATTCTTGGTACGAAGTTAATTAATTGCTGTAAAATGTGCAAATGTCCCAGCGACGTGAGACATTTCCTGTAGTTAACGTTTTTACGCTTGTTAATGTCTCGGGGATACTGCTAAGCCGAATAAAAATGTTAAATATTTCCCTTGAATACTGATCATGGTACTTTCCAAGTCTTTACACTACACGATTATAATAATGCTTAAGTAGAGATAAATTAAATTAAATAAAAATGATATTATATCTCTTATTACGTGATGCCAGAAAAAATATAATTAATGAGTATAAACTACATTTGTATAAATTGTAAGAAGAAGAAATAAAATTGATAAACCCTATCGAGTTTCTTGTCGGTTCTTCTCGATGACGATTTCCAAATCCGTGGTAGTATTTTGACATTCATAAGTGCCTTTTAAGACCTTATATTGAATGAAGTATCATTTTATTTTAATTTTGAAGAATTTAGCGAAATACTTAGCTAGTTTTTATTTCATCTTTGTTGAGGGCTTTTTAAGGATAGTCATACTATCCTCATCATATCCGACTGATATTAAAATTAAAACATTTCCTCCAAACTTTTTTTATAAAGTCACCTTTTACTCGTTAGGTTTTACTAAAATTCTATGGAATATACTCATATCCAGTTTATTTATATTAAATTTCATAATTAATTTTATCATAATGTTATTGCTCTGTAAGGATTAAATATTAGAAAACGATGGACGTCATCGATAACTTTACACGTCCTACAAAACGGCAAAGTACGTTTCTGTTTCAGAAATTCAAATTATTCTAATGGAATATGTTCATAACCTAGCCTAAATAATAAAACTACCTAAGAGCTCTTTAATATAACATTGCAGAAACAAGGTGTTCAAGGGCAAAGACTTTGTAAAATCTTATGTCCTTTGTCAAAAATTTTCTATCTACTAGGAGAGATCAAAAAGTAGTGAGAACGACATACTTCTTGGTAAGAAAAAAAAAAGTACTGGCAGGCATAGCTCAGATACATATTTGTAATATTAATAAAGAAAAAATCTTCGATTCTCTTTTGTTTTTTTCTGAATGAAGTCATTTGTTTGCTTCGTGTCGGAACGTGTCCTCGAAAATGGAGAAAAACGAAGTGCGAGCCGTTATTAAATACCTCTGTTTAAAAAAGTTAACGACGCAAGAGATTCATTGCGATTTGGAGGCAACATTAGGAGAGTCTGCTCCGCCGTAATCCACTGGCGCAAGGTGGGCTTCTCAATTTCGAGTAGGGAGAACGAGCACAGAAGACGAACATCGTTGCAGCCGTCCATCGACGTCAGTCACCCAAGAAAATGTTGTGAAAGTCGAGAAAATTGTATTGAGAGATCGAAAAGTTACCATCCGATACTTAATTCAAGAAACGGGCATTTCATATGGAAGTATTCAATCCATATTGAAACAATCTTTGAATATGAGAAAAGTCTCCGCAAGATGGGTGCCGAGAATGTTAACCGAAAGTCAGAAACAAAATCGACTTGACATTTCGAAGATATTGTTGGACAAGTTTCAAGAAGATTCTGAAAACTTTTTGTCTCGTTTCGTAACAATGGACGAAACATCGGTCCATCATTTTGATCCCGAGACAAAACAGCAATCTTCGCAATGGAAACGGCCATCATCTCCGACCCCGAAGAAGTTTCTTGTCGTGGCATCGACTGGCAAGGTTATGGCCTCAATATTTTGGGACTCAGAAGAGACATTGTTGATTGATTACCTGGAGCGTGGAACCACTATTACAGGCCCATATTATGCAGCTTTAATTCTCAAGTTAAGGAATGCCATCAAAGAGAAAAGGAGAGGGAAAATTCGAAGGGGCGTGCTGTTTCATCACGACAACGCACCCGCGCACAGGTCGGCAGTTGCGATGGTTGCCATTCAGCAAGCTGGCTTCAAATTGGTTGACCACCCCCCTTATTCACCAGATTTGGTGGCTAGCGATATTTATCTGTTCCCCAAATTGAAAAAATACTTAAGGGGAAACAGGTACGAAGACGATAAGGAGGTGATGGACGCCTTCGAGAGCTTTTTGCAGGACCAAGACAAAACTTTTTTTGTGACAGGGATTGAAGCCTTGGAAAAGCGCTGGACTCGGTGTGTAGAGAGACTCGGAAACTATGTAGAAAAATAAATTATTAAGTTATCAATAGTCATTATATTCTATCTCATTCTCACTACTTTTTGATCCCTCCTCGTACATATTATGGATTGCTTTCAACATTATTAACTAGCTAGTTCTTTTTGAAGCAATGATGGCTCAGTGGTAGCATGTACGACTTCGCGTCGATTAACGTGAGTTCGAATCTCTGTAATAAGCCTGAGCTTTCGGAGAAAGAAAACATCGTGAGGAAATCATAGCATGGGTAGTAGGGCTTTTTCTAATGCCCGCCTGGCTAGCTACCACTCTCAAGTTGAAAATCTGTCGCCAAGCATCAATAGGTATGTTCCGGCAGCTGCACTTGAGAGACTGCACGTATTATCATCTTGGACCACATCGTCACTTAACATCAGTTGAGATTGTGGCCACTACGCCAAAAACTGTAACGATAAAAAATATGTAGCACACCGGAATACACCGCTAAACTTATCTCTTCTCTATAATATATTATGTCTCAAAGGTGTTTTTGTGCAAAGGCCATATCATTAATTATTCATCAAAATGATTCATAAATTATTTTAAATTTCATGTTTCCTGTTGTTGACGAAAAATAAACAAATAATTTAAAATTAACGTTTCCAATAAAAGTAGATTAAAACACTTTTTAAAGAAATATATATCCAACTAAGATGTAGGAAGCGCCATCTATTTCTATCTATCTTCTTAAATATCTATCTTTCTTTTATCTATCTTTTTAAATAATATGACAGCTGTATTTCGTGAAAATTTATTACGGGGCAGCTAGTGTTCTTCGTCTTCTTCTTTCGTATCGTGTTTAAACCACTGGCATGTCAGACATGTGAGCAAGTGTGGCGTGAACTGCACTTGGGCACCATACTGGCACTGCGTGTCATTCTCAGCGATTATGCCCCATCGGCTAAGGTTACTCTTGCAGGGGTCGACTTGGGCCCGCAGTCTGTTGACCAGGCACTGACCAGAGCAGTTCGTAACCAGGTTCGTCAGCTGCTGCAACGTATTCCGGAGGTGTAGAGTGCATAATAGTCCATAGAGCAAGGCGATCTTCACTTGCATTACCACTGGATGATGAGGTGGAACAAGAAACTCTTACGGCTTTTAATCGTCTTTGAGATGGTACGGAACTATATAGAGAGTGTCTACTATCAGTTTCTTGTTTCGTTTTTTCTATAAAGCATGCAATCTCTAGTCGTACGGCTGGGGGAGCTATCCCTGGTAAAGGATAGAGCCTGTTAAGTGGAGTTGGCCTAAGGCATCCCGTAACTATTCTACAAGTCTCGTTTATCACAGTGTCTACTTCTCTAGTATAACTAAAGCAGTGCCACATAAGACATGCGTATTCACCAGCGGAGAAGCAGAGAGAGAGATTTTCAAGTTCAAAGGGCCGATGAACTAGCTGCCTAAGATGTGAGCCTGTGAAGAAGTTAATTCCGGGTATCTTAGTCTTCAGCAGCCAATCTTAGCAGCTAGTAATCATTATTCTAAATACATAAAAATCATTTTATACCACGACAAACACCTTTCTAACGAGGAACAGTATTACCGTTTTTATATCTCCTCCTTAAATGATCAAACAAGTTTAACTTTATTTAATTTTAATTTTAATTTCTATTTTTTTTATTTCATGAAATTATTATTTTTTAAATTTCTTTTTAAAAAATGATTTTGTGTAAGCTGTTTCTATAATAACCAATTAACCTGTCATGTCAATATGTTAACTGTATATAGGCAGGCAAATCGATGATGCCAAATAATTTACAGCCCGCAATTGTATGTCGGGGCGAGACCGCCCGAGGTGTATTTCGAACACAACTTTACGACCGCTATCATCCGCGAATTGTTTTTGTTACAAGATAAAAGCAAAATAATGAGGACGCGACATAAATTAATATGGTTATGTATGATCACATTCACGTCATATAAATCAGAGATTGAGTGGTAATTTTTAAATTTTAAATTTCCTTTAAATACCTATAATGTGTATTAGGAAAAGGTATAATTTACCACAAAAATACTATTTTATTGTTTCTTCATGTTTTTCTTCATTTAAACTCATTTAAGGATTTAAATTCATATTCTTTAGAGCGGCTTTCGAGCGCGGTACAACAGCTTCATCTACCTGCCTAACATTTTTGTAGATACAACTTCAAAATTAAAATGGCCCGTCAAAAACAGAGTTTAAGCACTTTCAGTGAAAGCTAATCTTTACACTCATGTTCTCGGAGGAACGTATGTTCGGACTTCGGAGCGTTCTGTGAAATATATGTTTTGTATGTGTTTAGCGTAACTAAAAACCTCTTACTTTAAAATCCAATTAGGAAACCTACTGAAAAGTCATATAATTTTGCTTTGACTTAAAAAAATCTTGCGTGCGTCTTCTATAGCTTTGAACGATTTGACAGATTGACCTCAAATTCAATAATATATTTGTTTTATCGAGACGATATCTCATATCTATATTTGGATCCGATAGGTGGCACTGTGGTCGAGTAATTAAATACTGGAAAGGGCAGAATAACGTCTGCCGGGTCAGCTAGTAGACTATAGAAATTAAGCCTATGTACATATTATGTAAAAAATAAGATATTTTTAACGTTAGAAACATTAGTGGCAAATGGCAATTGATTTCACGTAATAACCACCTATGTAGAAAGATTATGTCCTAATCCTTTGATCACACAATAAAATATTTCCACATATTAGTTTATTAATTTTACGATGTCTTTGATATTAGGAAGAGTAGTGGCAATTGGTTTTACGTAGTGACCACCTTTGCATTAAGATTTATGCCTTAATTCTTTGATCACACAATAAAAGGTTACAGGAAATATGTTCATACATTTTATTATTACATTGCATATTTTTCAAACAGTACTGCTTCGTACATCTTTTAACTTCATTGATTTTCAGTCATGTCTTTCATTCTTGATTAAGGAGGAATTATATATTGTGAAAAATTATTCAAGTGTCTAAGTAAACAATTTAAAAATAACAACAGCTAATATAATTATAACAGAGCATACAACTATATATATTTCAATAAACCTTAATACTTTATCCGAGTGCTGTGAAATAAGTGACGAAAGTGCTTTTAATGCGGCCGTGTACAAATGCGGGCTACAAAAATGACGTCGTCACATTGCCGGAGTGTGACGCCGCCATTATCAAGGGCGTCGTCTACGGATCTGACGACGTGCCCCGTAGCTCCAGCCTCGCCAGATTTGTCTCGAAGGGCGCTCTCACCCGATGTGTCGAACTTCGCGCGGCATCGACCTTTATCGCCTGACGTTATAGACTTCAGACCTTTGTCTCCTGATTTCCCACGCCGGTCGCGATCTCCGGCCCGTCCGCGTTCTCTAATGGAGTCACTTCTAGTGGCGAAAATGGAGGCTCTCAGCACTGGGAAACTTGTCCGGACTGACTCGATGGACAGCTGTAGCAGTTTCGGCTCAATGTCGTCATTACCGAGCGATGTTTGCCGGTGTGATGATTGTTTACTGGGCATAGTGGATTTTTATATGCCGAGTCCTGAATCCAGTAAATACATGAAAAAGGTATGTTTCGTATTTTTACTTCAGACCTTCAATCTCTTCAATAGATTCTACATATGCCTATAGGCTAGAGGACTGTAACAGTGTTGAATGATTAATTTTTTCAGTAAATATTGTATTTCGATATTATCTATGTATAGATTTTAGTTTCAATAACTAGAAAAAATATCTACGATAGGTACCTTTGTTTTTAATCATAAAACAAAAATATATTATTATTACAATAACTACATATAAGGAATACTATTAATACATTACCATTAAAACGAAACATTTTGTATTGACTCTTAGTGCCATCTAGTAGGCTATTAAGTAAACTTTCAAAGACTGTTAAATGTCAGATAGCGCGGTGAAGGGTAATAGACTTAAACCATTTTAGATTTGTAGTGGTAAGTGTAGATGGCAGTACAAGCGATATTGGACCATTTTATTAATGTGCCTGGATTTTCTAATTATGTATTTCTTTCCGTAAATATTTTGAAGATTAAAAATTATTTACCTATTTTAAGTGTCAAGTTAAGAGAAGTATGTTGATGAATTCCTTGAAGTTGAGTAATGTAGTTATAAAATAAACTAGCTGTGCCCGCGATTCCGGTCGCGTGGACTACTAAAACATGTTTTTTTTATATTTTGTGCCGAATTATAATTATTTTTCTAAAATAAACGTTATTCCTAAGTTATTACTTATACAATCAGCTATTTGCCAATGAAAGTCCCATCAAAATCGGTCCAACCGTTTCGGAGATTACCCGGAACAAAGACAGATGGGGTTGTTGTTAGGTTTATGTACTGTGTATACTTTCATATGCATTTAGTAAAAAGCTTTTATTTTTAAATTACAAAAATATATTTCAATTTTATTACATGTATAGATATGGTGTTAATATTACAAGATGTAAAAAATAACCATTAATTTGTAACAAAATATAATTGTAGTGGTAAACCGGATAAAGATTATCGGAGTAAAGATGTTCGCTTTCCTATTTCCAGGTGAGATTAGCTTAATTTGTTATACCTATAAACTAGTTGCAAGATGGTACTTAAGTGATTGTTGTTACTTATAAAAATATATATAAAAATATAGGTAGACATATAGGTAAAATATAGGTAGACATGTTCTAACTGTTTAATAAAATTAATAAATTTATACAACATTATATTTACATTATCGGTCTGTATACGCCGCAGCTACGTAAAACGCCCCTAATTACCTACGTATTTCATAAGAGCAGACCAATAGCAGAAATGGTTAAAATATATCGGCTTCCAAACGGTAATTATTAAAGGGCCGTTTATTATAATATAAATTATTATCTTGCCTACTGGTTAATGTCACTGATGTTTACAGAGCTGTAAAAATTTTAAAAATAATATTAACATAAACCTACCATATGATTTAATGCTTGAAATAAATTCACAGAAACATTTTTACGTCGAGAATTACGTCAATATACATATCAGGATTGGAGAGCATCAACCGGAAAGGCACGTCTCGTGACATTTTATTATAATACATAATATTGTATTCGAGAAGGAATTTTTGTTGAATTGGATACACTATATATACGTAAATGACGTGTAAGTAGAAATATTTATTCGAAGCAGATCCTAGATAAGCGTAGTTTTTATAATATTGGTAAATATGTAATATATGTCTACTATTCTCCGATGACGCTAAGAAATTATATAGATTTATTATTGAATATTTATTATCATATATAAAGATAAGGTATGATGGTTGTTTAGTCGACCAAATTTTCCTTCTGTGGACTTGGAAAAAAAATGAATTCGGATTTCGTCGTAGTTATTATAGGGTGATGAATGATAATAATGTCTCGAACTGGTGGTAGTATTTTAACGTTCATAAAGCCTTTTCAGCAAAGTATATTTTGCTTGTATATATACAAATCAAAATTATATATTTAAAAGAATCTGGTGTCATACTAATTTAAAACATTTATTTTTTGAAAAAGAAACTTAATTTTTTAAGTAAATTTAGTACAAAAATTCGGGTTTAGGCGTGAACAAAAAAATAGTTGACCTACCCACAAATATATTTGGATTTCGTTAATATCGAAAAAATCCTTGGTATGTACATAACGGTCTAATTATTAGACTTTATATTTTAGTTTATTATTTGTTGTGTTAATATGTATAGACCGAAGAATTGCGCCAAAAAATGTTATTGGAGTCATTGAAAAACGTAGAAGAGATCAATGTTATTTTGGAAGAACCCATGTCTAATGGAATGAATAGAATAGAATAGAATGAACATGGACAAGACGAAGATTATGTCGAACGTCCATGTAGCGCCAACTCCCGTGAAAATCAGAGACTATACGCTTGAAATTGTTGAAGATTATGTTTACCTGGGACACACAATCCAGTTAGGTAGATCCAATTTCGAGAAAGAGGTCAATCGTCGAATCCAACTCGGCTGGGCAGCGTTCGGGAAGCTACGTAACATATTCTCGTCCAAGATACCGCAGTGTCTCAAGGCGAAAGTCTTTGACCAGTGTGTGTTGCCAGTGATTACATATGGTGCTGAGACGTGGTCGCTAACTATGGGCCTCATAAGAAAGCTCAAAGTCACTCAAAGGGCAATGGAGAGGGCTATGCTCGGAGTTTCTCTGCGTGATCGAATCAGAAATGAGGAGATCCGCAGGAGAACCAAAGTCACCGACATAGCCCGAAGAATAGCTACACTTAAGTGGCAGTGGGCGGGCCACGTAGCTCGTAGAACGGATGGCCGATGGGGTCAAAGAGTTCTCGAGTGGCGGCCACGTACCGGAAGACGCTGCGTGGGCAGACCCGCCACAAGGAGGTCCGACGACCTGGTAAAGGTTGCGGGAAGTCGCTGGATGCGGGCAGCACAGGACCGGTCGTTGTGGCGATCTTTGGGGGAGGCCTATGTCCAGCAGTGGACGTCTTTTGGCTGAAATGATGATGATGTCTAATGCAGTCCGAATAATTTATAAATTTGTCTCGTTGAGTCCTAAAAAACAAAACTTTATATAGTAAAATAACTTGTACTATAAGGCTGGCATAGTCATCAAGGATGTACTGAAGCCTCGTTAATATAAAGACTCGTTATGTAGAATGCGTTATTAAAAAAAATAAAAAATCTTGATAAAGTCAAAATCAAGAACATTTAATTTTGCCCTTAGAAGGCATTTAATATTAATATTAATATTAAAACACTACCACTGGTTTGGTAAACGGTCCAGTTATCGAGAAGAGGCATTTCTTGCTCGAACGAGTTTATTAATATTTTTTTATAACAATGCAAGTACTATTTTATCCAATCAAATATGTGCAAGTAATGCTTAAAGTTAGGATGTACATAATAATCAAAATTACTTTATTCAGTTTAGATCCTGAGAAGGCACTTATGAACGCTAAAACATTACTACTTTGGAAAACATCACAGTTATTTAGAAAGAGCCGGCAAGAATCTCCATCTCGTTTATGGAATGTATACAGTTAATAATAATATTCTTATTTTTAGTGGATGTATAATATGATACTTGATAGTAAAAGATAATAATAATCCAAGAGACCGACAAACATTTCTTGGCCTAAGAAATAATATGATGAATTACTATGATCAGAGACAAGGTAAAATCTATGACGTATCCTCAGTTCCACCTTCATACATACGCACTGTATATTATTGGTACAACAAGAATATAAAATTTAAATTACGGTCACAGGTAAACGACTCCTGTTCAACGTTACGTATTGTATACATGAGATGCATTATACCCATTGTCGCGATTGTAGCCTGTGACGTCATCGGACACGGTTTCAGCGCTCCGCTGCGCCCGTGCGTCATTCCCGCCTGTTGTAAACGTCATTATCTCAGCACAAAGGCGTTCTCGTATCGTTTTTGGGATGCCGCGGACGCTCTCCATATATACTGCGAGTGAATGTGTAATCAGCATTACAAGTGAATATATTATTGTGGTAAATTATTACAATATTTTTTATTGTTCCGGTAAATTTCTATCTGTTTTCTTTTTAGAATTTTAAATGTTTTTGGGTCTATTCAGTTATTCACCCACATATATGTATAAGAATCATATCGTTATAAGGCGGCTATTTCTAACTGTGATAACATTTATACAAACTTTTCAAGTGAAGCTTTTTAGGCTGCGAATTGATAATTGGACGAGAATTGAGAGTGAAATTTCAAGGACGCGTCACGTCTAGGCACGTTTCGTTGCATGAGAGAGAAGAAAGATATAATGTAGAGAGAAGGAAAAGAAAGCTAAGCATTGTATATCTAAAACACAGATTACGCTATGCTCGTCTCCCTTTTTAAGAAGGTTTACTTCTGTCACTTATACGCTGCTGTAGGTACGGTACATACGTGATTTTTTTAGTTTTCAAAAATTTATTTATATGAAGTTATTATTAGTTTATATCATACACAACTCTTTCTCATCTTCTTTCTCTCTCATTTTAAATATATATATATATATTTATACATCGCGTTTGAAGATTTTATTTACAAACTGGCTTACAAATTTACAAACTACATTAGTTTTATGATGATGCCATAGAATTCAGGTTCAAGTTACGATAAGACTACATTAATAGAGGAATTCGCTGTAAAATATGCTATAGAAATGCAATATTCCCAAGTATTTATATTATATTTATCTGTAGGTACTAATATTACAAAGAGGTTTTTGAATATGTCTATTGGTGTTAATCTTCGAAACTATTAATGCGACTGTAAAAATTCTTTGTTAGATAGCTACGTTTTAGCTTATGGTATATGATATTAATATAATCATGTAATTAACGCTCGTTTCCAATAAACTAATTACGTATTCGTGTTTAGTCACTTTCGGTAGAGATACACCTAGTTAAGTGTCAACGACCATCGACCTTGATTAATACTCCGGTATTATTAGTATTTCGGTTTCTTTCGGTATCTTTTATTATGTACTCGTAGTACCATAATGTACTTTTTCTAATAATTCTTTTAACCTTGATACGTAGCACTAACAAGATGGCGGGCGCATTGTTAAAACTATTCAAAAATTTTCGTGACTACTTAAATTGCATATTACTAGGAATTATTTATAATCCGAAGTACACAACAACCAAACCACATCACGTAAAATGCCGCCAAAATTACATAATATAAAGTCAAATTACATAACTATATTATTTAAATAAAAAACAACCACATGATAAACTGAGAACCCGCTAAAATACTTCATAATGGATGTTTGTGGGTCCAATGTAGCCAGGATTTTGCTCGGGAGAGGGAGACCAGGCAGGCAAAGGATATCCAATATTATGCATAATTTATTGCATTCTTTAGAAATATTTGAAACTCTCATTGAAAGTGTCCTCAAGTTGTTGGTTATATTAAACCGTTTTTAAATAACCAATAATTGAGACCATTCCAATAAGCACAAATACGATATCTCTACTGTAAGTTGGTAGGAGTTAGGCATATTCCAGATGATGCTGCAGCATCAGGTCAAGGTTACCATGTTCTTCTAATATCATTGAAGTAACAGTACAACAAATTTCAACTTGATCACACCCGTAGAAGATGCTCACATCCATTTATCAACTAGAAAAGAGATAATATTCAAGCGAATGAATAGATTTTCTTGAATCATAGCTAAGGAAACTCTAAACAAGTCACCTTTCAAATAAAAAAAAGTATAACGCATAATCGGTTCAACCGTTTGGGAGCTACGATGCACATAACACATGTTAAGCAGAGAGGCTGTTTGCATCGGGGGTTAAAAATAGCAACCCTTTTCCAACTAGAGTGTTCGTATAATGCCGGAGTATTTGCGTAGCTATGAGTAAAGTCAGCCAGATCTCAGGTTACCCCCACTACTAGGGAGAGGGGCAGCTACCCCCCTTTCCCGTAGCTAGCTACGCTCTTGATGTGTAGTTTCGAATTTTCGTAAAACTCAATGAATAAGTACTTTTTTACCTATATCGTCTTCTATAAATGTTCTAATAGTGTGTAATGTTATACTCAAACTGTGCTCATTTACATAAAATGCTTTTGACTGACTAATACTCGTTTATTAGTTATTTATGACCAAAAATGATTTGTGTTGATGAGTGTACTAGCGTGCGCTTACGTCATTAATGGTATTGCCTACTTACGATTTTGGTTAAGGCAAAAGCAATATTCATTATGTTATCGATAGGGCCCTTGTTTGCGTATATCTTAATATGCTATCTTAATAGGTTCACCTGCCTTAAATAGAGATATGACTTCGAATATTCGATGTTTTGTTTTGTTGGTTTTTCTTTTAGTGGTGATAATTATTTTAAATTTTTGTTCATGTTCATATTTGAATAATGTTTTGCTCTTTATAGAGAGCCAAATGAAAAACCGCCAAAGTATGAAATACATCTTCGATTCGTTTCTAATATTACATGAGAGTTTTTAGCAGGATCTCAAAGTATTATGTGATGGTTTTTGTTTTAAATTCATAAACTTATGTTATTTGTTCCTATAATATGGAATTTTGAAGGCATTTTATGTGATATAGTTTTATTTTTATGCTTAAATACCAAATGCTATTTAGACAATCGACAATCAAATAAGGCGATCGTGCTCGTTCTAATCGGTCTATGAATAGTCGTTCTCGGAGTAGCGATCATAAGACCGTTGAGCTCGCCGGCTAGCCGGGCTAGCTGCTAACGCGGTCGGCTCTTTAGAACTTGTCCAAACAGTGCATCGTCGGAATTTTGTAACGAACATTTTACAGAGTACCTAGGAAATATTATAAATAACATGCATTCCCAAAAATACAATAATTATTCTAAAAAAAATAACAGTGCCATTATTAAAAAATCTTCATAGATAGTTCTAACAAGGGAGCCACCATCTTGTTAGAACCCACTTTGAAGATTACAAAATAGGTACTATGAAGGCTTAAAAACGTTGACAAAGGCAAGTGATTCTGCAGCGCCAAAATAAGAAGAAGACATTTGAAAAGTTTTTAATTGGATGAGCTGTTCCATGCTCAGACATTTTCTAATACTAGTTGTAATTTAACTAGAGACAGGGTGGGATTTGCTTTAGTATTATTCGAGGGTATTGTGTAGGTATACGAAGGTTGTTAGTTTAAATAATATACTAGATTTTGCCCGGGATTTGTTCACGTTGTCTTGAAAAGGAAAAGACTAGTACTAGCTATTGTAAACTGGTTGGACAACTACAGAAACCTTTTATTGATATACTTTTGTCTATATAATCAATGCATACGGATTTTTTTTCTATTTCGGCTAATTTGTCAGTAATTATTTATTGGCAACATATTAAAATTATTCGACGACAACCTTTATTCTGTGCGACCGTTTGAGGAAAGACTTACGTGTTCGTCATTTGCAGTTTCATAATGAAACAATGAATGTTTTATTTAATTTAAAGCATACGAATTGTACAAATAATACATCTAAATAAATAAAATGTGCCGTTGTGCGCGCATCACTTAAAACCACTGGATAGATTTTGATGTTTTTTTTGTTTTAATCATTAGATACTTGGTTCTCATAAAAAAAAACACGATATCTTCATTTACTAAAATGTTATTAAAGTTTTAAGAAATTACGATTTCCTCTGTTGTCCAGCGAAGCCGCGTGCACAGCTAGTATTATATAATATATATATTAGCTTTTTACACTCCTTCTATGTATAAATTTTCTTTTTATATATATATTAATTTACGTTGATATAGGTATGGTGAAGAGATACTGATATTTCGTGGTTAAGTGCCTCAAGAGTTTGCCCCCAAGGCCGATGAAACTGTAAAAGCTGTCTGAGGCTTCAGGGCCCTTATGGCTAATAGTGTAGTCAGATCGAAAAAGGAAGAGATACTGATAATATGTCAGGATATATTTGCCAATTTAATGGATATGAAAGTGTTGTTAAACCAATAAAAACATCATATTACAATTATACTCCGTTTATAAAAATTAAAGAGAGTTATTAATTAAGCAGAAATTGAAACCGGTCGAGTGATAATATTGCTATAAATTTGTGTAATAAAAGGTACCTCAATGTGGCGAATTAAGCGCAATTACCACGGCACGATTCGGTCACATGGTGACTGCATGTCTTATCGCTGTAAATTACTGCAAAATTGACTTTATTGTCTTTAGACACGTCCTGACAATCAGATTGTGAATGTTGTTTTTTATTGTCGCTGTTTGTATGTTTCTATACCCCGACTAAAGTTACGTGATTTTTGAATCTTGCCGGTCAAGTTGAAATGTCTGTTGCAATTTTGATAGAAGGGCTCAAATTAATTGAAAAAGTATTAGAATTTTAGAGAAGAGCGGTCACGTTGCAAAACATTTTTTTTTAAATCTTAGTAAGAGTATTTTTTTTATTTATTATACTAGTGCGGTAAGTTGGTTATTACAAACGAGTAGACGAATGTAAGTTCGAGGCGAAGTTGAGGGCTTACAATAGTCACGAGTTTGTAAAAACCAACTCCGCACGCGTGTCATACAACGTTTTTCAACACATTTGCGAGAAAATAGTACAATAGGTAATGAAGCAAACTTATTCATTCGATTATTTTTAATAGAAATTATACAGATAGATCACTCTTGGAAATTTTACCTGGAATTTGCGCCTCATTCAGGATATCGGGTGGAGTAGATTCCATATTAATATCGGATTTTTCGCTTGATTATTACTTTGTTTATAAATATCAATCGGAAAGTCGCAACAATCTTTGACGTTTCTAATATGAAAATGGCGCAAATTTTCAAATGGCGTCACGAACGCGTGATGAAAATTAGAACTACATCTTTCGTCTCATTTTCTCTTTAGTATTAAAGTGAGGCTAATGTATTGATAAAACGTGCTTCGAAGGTTCGATCATTCAGCTTATTTATTCTCGTAATGTGAAACTTCTTGATGGACTCGACTTCGTCTTGAATTTACATTCGTCTACTCGTTTGTAAAAACCAACTTACCGCACTAATATCATAAAAATCATTACTTTGAGCAAGAAATGTGTTATACCTATCTACCTATACCCATCTCAGACGACTTTGTTAAATAGTGTCCTTATGTATTTATATTTTTAAATACATACATAAAATATAATTTGATGTATGATTTAAGATCTCATAATATATATTTCTTAAAAAAAAAAATACTTTCTGTTCCAATGAATATTTTTTTGTATGGATTATGTATGCAAAAGTTTATCCCGAGGTACGCGAATTCGACTTAGGGCCGATTTTTCAATCAAGAGGTAACTCTATCTGAGGAACATTTTGTTTAATTTTGACAGGTTTTCCATATATTATCTGTAAAAACGACAAAATTATTCCTGGTATAAAATTATCTGACGATTGCAAAATCGGCCTTTAAATGGTTATCGCTCGGTCCCAACTAAAAAACGAAAGTTGATTTGCCAAAAACTATAATGAAAAAATATGACGAATAAAATTACCAGCAGAGGTTTTAATTCATCCACACTATTTTTACTTTTATTGGAATCAAATGTAAATGTAAGGAAAACTTACACATAAATCTGTCTGTTATAAATTCCTGCTCAATTTCAATGAAGGTTTGATTACGTCAATTGTTAGGAAAACCATACATTTTATTTTATCCTAAGGTAAGGCTCATGCAACTATTCGAATTTAAATGTTAGGTAAAACCCCTTTGGAGTTTCCTTCTAAGTTATAATAATAGGTAAAAATAGTGCATTCCATCTATTTAATTTTATTCCTAAATTTTCCTTTATTACGGTGACAACCCTAAACTTGTGTATGATTCATTACAACTTGGGCTCATTTCTTTATTAATCAATTACCCGACAAAGGGATGCGTGTGGGAAGAAAACTAAAAATAAATATGTAATTATATCTTATGCGTCATACTTGTTGTAGTCATATTGTGAACATCTTTTAACTAGGGGTGTTACGGATATGAGATTACGTATCTGGGTATGGATATCTTAAGAGTATTTAAGCGGTTTCGATTATGGATAAGGATACGTCTATGAAACTATTTCGGATTATTTCAGCTATTTTTTTATATTTAACTAAAATATCTATTATTTGAATACTTGTAGATGAACAATATTAAATGTATTACAGCTAGTTATTAGTTACATTAAAAAAATCGACAGTGTCTCATTCGACTCTACCCGAAATTATTCTAAACTAATAATAATATAATATATATATACGATAACAGTTTTGGATATTTTTCTATTTCGGATAACAGATATTTTCGGTTATGGAGTTCCACAACACTCTACTCAGCTTTCCCAACTTCTAATTTGACATAGTTATCCTTATTGTTTTGATTGTCCTTTGTTAGTAGCCCTTATTTCACCTAAGTAAGGTCGGCGCCTGGCGGCACAACATGTTTTCCTTTTTCACTCTCCTCTATCAGCTGTCATATAAATACCTTTTATACACATATCATTCTTCACACAATTCATTTAACTGTTGCCAATCGACCCAATTAAACATCACGTCACTTTCAAATTTGATAGAGCAACGCTACGCTATGAAAAAGCTTTCCAGAACAGCACCCAAAGACTTGCAACCACGCTGTGGTATATCATGACGTTATCTCTCAGCAAAAACTCAGGTGAATTATTGGTTTCGAGCCCATTGCAGAAAATGGACCACTAACTCTTATAAAAACATTTATATTTATTTATCAAGTTGAAGGTCCTATAATGCACGTTCTGTATATATAACATGTAAATAATAAGCCTATGTGCGTCACTTTAGTATATACTTTTTAGTACATGACGACTATAAAGTGATGTTTACAGAAAAACCACAAAAACATAAGCAATAATTGTGGTTACAGTCCCTTTTAACTCCCGACGCAAGAAGAGGAGTGTTATAAGTTTAACGTGTGTGGCTATGTATCTGTTTGTCTGTGTACCTGTGTGCCTGTCTGTAGCATCGACTTATCGTATCTCGACTTAATCGAGAGTGTTCTTAGCTATGATTGAAATAAATTGCTGTCAGTCCTTTGAAGATTATCAGCCCCTTTCTAGTTGATAAATGGATGTGAGCATCTTCCAAGGATCTGTCCAAGTTGAAATTTGTTAGTCTGTTACTTCAATGATATTAGAAGAACATGGCAACATTGAGCTGATGCTGCAGCATCACCTGGAATCTGCAGGATACTTAACTCTTCACCAACTTACAGCAGAGATATCATATTTGGGTTCATTGGAATGGTCTCAATGTAAAGGTTACATGTTTAGGGATTTACTTAAATTTGAAAATTATCAACTTAATAAACCTTGTTAGTGTGCCAACAAGAGTTCATTCTTAACCTTATTATTATTGTTATTGAATCTTGCTAAGAGTTTGTGTCCTGATTAATTATTCTGTGATTAAATAAATCTTGTTTATTAATTAAAGCTACAATAAAATGTAAAAAAAATGTTGCTACTGGTCAGGAACTACGAATTCATGATCAAGGTGGTCAAATGGTCACATCAAATCAAGAAAGGTTAATCATACCTCACGTTAGTAATTTTGTGAATTACAACATTTAACAATGTTAATATCAGCCTGTGAGTGTTCCACTACTGGACTATGAGGCCTCTTCCCAAGGGAAGGCACGGGCTTCATCACCGCGCCAACTCCTCATTAACGATACAAATGCCGAGAAATCAACAGTTCAATATTTTCCCGCATACAATGGTACCACAAGAATATTTCTCAAGTTCTCAGATTTCCTTGCGATGTTTTCCCTCACCATCAACCGTTAGTGATATCAATTTGAATTAGTAAACTGACACGAATTTCGTAAAAATCGTTGGTACTAGCCGTGGTTCGAACCTGTGGATATCGAACTGATAGTCCGCCAGTCTATCTACTCAACCATCACGACAAACGAGTATGTCATCAATTTTATCAATAAAGAAATTCTAGTAAATGCATTACACTCATAGTTATCTTCGATAGTTTTATTTAAAGCTAAGTACATATCAATAAAATTCTCTTGTATGAATTGAATAATAGGGGACTAATGTTTAGTCCACCCATAATAATAAATGTAATATACATATATTTTTATTTGACACCATACGTGCCTCCCCTAGTGTATGCCACAGTTAGGAGTTCTGTGCTTGGCTTCTCCAAGTAACAACCATCTATTTTTCTAACGTCGTCCACTACTAATATTATAAAGTATGTATGTTTGAATGTAGGAGGCAATTTTGCGGAAAATAACATTAATATTTAAAAAGTTCTTAACTATTAGGATGCTACATTATCCATGAGCGCTATAGGTTATATTGTATCTTAAGACGCGAACTGTTGTTACTATCAAATAAGAACGTCTCTCGTCGAATTATATTCTTGAGTGAAGATCGCGAACACACAAAAATTCCTCAAAGCCAGAAGACATGCAGTTACTATAATCAAAACAACTGTACTATATCTATGGAAACAAGTTACACTGCTAATTTATTCGTAAATGAAAATAATGAATCATCCATTCAACTTTATAAAACTTAGATTCCTTAATTGTAAACATCCGTTTTTAAGAGGAACTTTTTAAATTATGACTAAATGTTACGCAGAAAAATAATCCGTTTAGATCCGGATAATTCAAAGAAAGTGGAGAATTAAACAGGTGCGGTAGACAGAATTGTTGGAATTTGTAAATTTATCATTTCAATTGTAAAATTAACAACACACTGGATTATTACAATTACAGACCAACGCAATAAAACATATACATTCAAAGTATAGTGCTTTAATAGATCCGATGTTAAATGTTGCGGTTGATGAACGTTTGTATGTAGATGTAATACGTTATACCTAGTGGCGTATTTTACGATTTGTCGCCTTAGATCTTCGCTGCCACATAAATGAATAACGATTTTGAAATATAGCTACGTTACTAGGTGGAACTGATAATAAAAGAATAATAATAATATTTTATTGGAACCATAATACATTTTACAACAAAAAACAAAAATGTACGATATTAGCTACATTATTGAAGACTGTGTCGCAGCCGCAATAGCGCCCACTTCCAGCCTGTATAATAGTAGGGTTTTCGTTCCATAATGTAATGAAAATACAACAAAAGTATCACAAAAATAAACATTCCTAATTGAAATGAGCAATATCTATCTATGACTGTAGAGTACCTACCATCAGTGTGTATTTGTGTTTGTTGTTTGGATGTATGGGCTATGGGTGTTCTTGTTTGTATGTTAGAATTTGCATGATTCGAAGAGGGAATAAAATAATCTATATTATTTATCTGCAAAAGATATATATGAATACGATTTAGTCTAAGTTTGGAAGAAATCAATATTAATTTTTAATTATTTGTTTAATTTCCTCATAACTAAGTTTGAGAAGCCAATAAGCGATGAGCAATTTGCATTTACGATAGGTACGAGGGAAAATGTTAATTCTTTGTTAAGTCTGTTATATTTAATTGAATCTTGTTAAGAGTTTGTGTCCTGATAATTTTTTCTGTGATTGAATAAATCTTGTTTATTAATTAACTCGTATTTACGGTCGTTTTGAAGGCGTTTATGGCGATTGAACTTAAATGCTATATTACTGTGTATATGCGTTTCGCACACGTTCCTACTTAGTCAAACTGTATGTAATTATTATTTTATATGACTTAGATTGAGATAATTACATATTTTTTACTAAAAATAAAATAAATGATTCACTTTAAATCGTGGAACAGAACCGATACAAATAATTAATTGGAATATCAACTAAAGAATTCGAACTAGTAGATTAAGTCGATTTAAAAACAACTGCTTACAAATTATAGGAGTTCTAATTCGTCTTATTTATAACACAACATAACATAATTTGGCCAATGTCCGTAGATATTAATGTGCTTTCTCTATGGTAGGTAGAGTTACAAACGAAGGAGTTTGATCGATAAATGATGTAAGTCCAAAAAAGCATAATTTGAGGAACACAGATTTAAGAATGGCAATATCTTCCCGGGTTATCACAGAGGAAAGTTGGGGACGTTTATAACTAAGCTCAATCCTATATTTCGGTATCCAAACTGCGGCACCTACATAACCAAAATCACCTATATTAAAGACATCAGTTGAAATAGGAATCCAATCCTCTCAGTCTTTCTAGTCAAGAATACCATGATATATACTGTTTGACTCAATAGGATCTCTATATACACCAAAGTTCAATATAATAGCAGGCCGAAAAGTTAAAGCAAAAAGTTAGTACTGTATACAGGATTGATGCAAGTATTAAATTTAGGAAATAACAGACTTTTAATTTTATTATAAGATTGAAGAATGCAGGAGAGCTCCTTTACAGATTGGTAGCCACTGGATTTAAATGCTTGTAAAAGGTTTTGTAGTTTGGAAATTAAGAATTCTGAAAAAGTTTAAAAAGGAAACGGTTTGATATATATATATATTGTCTGCGCAGGTACAACGGAGTACACTCTACTTGCAGAGCATTGGTTTGGGATGATTACAAAGCCCCAATGTTTATTAGATGATATTTATTTTTTTGAAGTGAAACTTCTTATGCGACTTCCAAGCGTTAAACGTTAAACGTTTAACGCACATTATCGGTCTCTCCTCTTTGTGTGAGCCAGAGCGAGAGGGCAATATATTATCGGTCTCTCCTCTTTGTGTGAGCCAGAGCGAGAGAGTAAATGTCGGTGTGTATGTGTATTACACACTGTTTAAATAAAATAGAAAATGTCTTTTAAAATGAAGTTTCACTTCTATCGTGTGTGAATCGAATTGATTTTTTATATATATTTATCTTATCTAAGACTACTTTATTACTCAGGTCCGAGAGGAATGATCCATAGTCCCGATGACTTCGAATAGTGGCATTTTGTGAAAAAGGGTCGGAACCAAACAGTTTTATGCGGGACCTTAGTCTGTCATGTTGTGGTTTTTATTTTTATGCATAATATTACGTTATTTGACCCTACATTATGTAATATTGGTGGCATTTTGCGTGTTTATTGTGCACAAGTGAAATGAATTTTAATATATATATATATATTAATTAGAAGCATGAATTTTAAGTTACCGCAAAAACTCCTTGTCCATTTTTAAAAGAGGACAGTCATCTCCTTAGACTGTTGCTTGAACTTTGAAGGTTAGAAAAATATCTATCCACGTGACGTTAGCATAATTGTGTATAAATAAATAGATGTGCCATAAAAAAAGAAGAAGTACTGTTCATAATAGCTTCTCGCAAATAGTAATTCAATCATATTTCTGGAGCAATTTATTTTCCTATTACGTTATAGAGCTCAATGTCACAAACATAGAAGTTAAAAAGTGTAAATTACAGAATCCAATACCGCTGTTAAGTACCAGCGTTTACAAAAAGTCTATAATATTTCGACAAATATATGATTATGCAACAACTTAGTTGTTTAAATTATATAAGAACAAGAATGTATACGTCAATTCCAAGTATCAAGATGTATTAATATGTATATGTCATTTTAATTTTAAATTAAACTTGAATTTGCTATTAATTTGAGATATTTTTAATACTTGAATGACGTCAATGTAGTAATAAGGTAATTTACTTATGTAGTTTTGTAACTACTATAATACTATAACAAATTAGACTGTTTTGTATAATTTATTTTGAAATTTAAACCCATCTTATTTAGGTTTATGCTGAACAGACTGATTTCAATGGTTCACATTTTAAGGTTATGTCTTATTGTGAAAAGTTTGCAAAAGCATTATTAAAATGTAAATGTTGTTAAAAATCTTAGAAATTTTTCACCGATTGCTTTGACAATTTCACACTACTTTGCATTTCAAAACGTGCTATTATGTGTTTTTGTATACTTAAAAAAAACAGCGTTACTTGGAACGTAAAACATACACGCAATATTCAACATTGCTCGTGCTGAACAGCATGCTTCTTGACAGCTGCTGTCTCTTAGCATTTTCAATGTTTGCAATTTAATATGAGCCTTATTCTACATAAAAATAAAAGCGAAATACCACTCATCACGAGATCGCCGAAACTATAAGTCATATTGCATTTAGCATATTTACACCTTTCACGATGTAGACGCTCGCTAAGAACGGATTTTGGGAAATTCATCCTCTAAGGGTGAAAAAAGGGGGTTGAAAATTTGTATTCGGTACAAACATTTTCCTTTGGCTTCAAGTTGTGTACTTAGACCTTTTAATAAAAATAATGAAACACGCCTCTATCAAAATTCATCAGTAAAAAGAGTGTATAAATAGGGATTAAAAGTTTGTTTGGTAAAAATAATTTATGAATAACGATTTTCTTATAATTATGCACATATAATATGTCTATTAACCTGAACTTTAGCAGGCATATTCTTAAATTTATAAAAATTCATAGTTTAAGGGTTAAAACTTTGTACAGTGAAAAATTCTTTTTTTTGTTTATAGATTTCATGAACCATATATACTCTCCAATTGAAAAATCCAGCTTTTTTAGTTCTTTTCCTAAACTAAATTAAATTTATGTTGTGTGATTTTATAGGTAGTCTAAGAAACTTTGTTATATATGTGCCTGGTTAAAAGAACTGACGGAGAATCGAAAATAATCTGTGAATACTAAAAACATCCAAATTTATTTCATATTCATTTATATTAAATTATATATTTAACTTCTTTTTAGTATCATTTACAATTTACGTCATTCGTTTTGAGTACACGTGTACTCAAAACTTGTTTATAAAACCCGTTATGAATTTAGTATGATATTTATTCCTCGTAATCAGGATTGAACAGGAAACATGTTATTAAATTATATGACGTTAATAAATAATTATAAAACGCAAGTGACAGTTTTTAGGTTCAAGTCACGAAGGCTCTACTGACTTCTAAATGATGAGATAGCTCCTATAGCGTGCATGTTTTGAGTACGGCGATTGTAGAGTTTGTAGAACATCTCTCGATTTAAACGGGCGGGCGTTTTGGTCAGTGCGTGTTAGGCTCGCGGCAACGACGGCCGCGTTACTGTGTCTACCATACTGTACCATAACATGTTACCCTTTCATACAGGGAGAGAGTGCGTGTGAAAATGCCGGAGTGCACGGAACAAATTAAGTTTACAATCCCAGTGATACGTTACACGATGGACGAGGAGAAGCCGGCAGACGAACGGCAGACGCTCACGAAAAAGATGTCTTTACTAACACCCGTGAAGATAGAGACTCCTGATAGCGGAAGACGGCTCTCGGAGCCGACCAGATACTACATCCCGCCGCAGTGTAATAATAAGCTGTCACCAAGAAGTGCGCGAAAGAGAGACGTCAGAAGAAACTCTAAAAGCGATATAAAGGATGATTCCTCGGTAAAGGAATTTGGCTTGAAGCCGTGTAATTGTGAAGAATGTAGGGCTTCGAGTCCATTGCCACCCGGGTATGGACCGCAAACATTATCGCCAGGATATGATCAGATGAAGATATCTTTACTAGAAGTTCCGTGGAACGAGGACTACACGGAAGCGTCCAGCGACGACCTCAGTTCGGAATGGGATTCTGATGTCCCTGAACAGCCTCCCCCTATCAATAAGGTAATTTAAAAACCAATAACTTACTTTAAGTATCAAAATTTCGGGTAAATTCTGGTATAATACATCGGAAACAAATGTTTTTGAAGCAAATTGCTCCGAGATGTGTTCTAAAATTACCAGATCTTGTAGCGCAATGTTAGCAGTTCTACTGTTCAGGAAATAATTGTGGGTCCAGTACTTAGGAACTTTGTGTGAAGTTAATTGTTATTGATACACGATTGGTACTTCTATATCTGGGGCCAGGACGTTTAACGGTCATTTATGTTTTATGCATATTATATATACAATATATCGACTGACTGATTACCAGAGTCCATGTTATGTGTAGTTTGCAATATGAAATAAAATATTTAGATTAATCACGTTTGCTAATAATATTGTGTTATTGTTTTAATTTTCCTTTCGCTTGAGTAAATGATTACTCAGCAGACTGCCGGAAAGAAAGGTATGAAAAAGAGAAAACAGTATTCTAATACATAAGTGAGCAACATAAATTAAACCAACAAGATAAAAAAAAAGTTCAAATAACTTACAAATCATAGCTTCTTAAGCAAAAAAATATATGGTAAAGAAACTAGCACAATAAATGCAAGGCGTTAAAAAGGTGGTGTGAAAACTAATAACAACGTATTTTGAAAATAATGTTGAATATGAAATACATATAGTAAGAGCACATGAAACAAGGACTAGACAAAATATAGGCCCAGTAGACTCGAAACGAATTTTAGATATAAATAACGTAACAGATACGACAATTGAAGTATTCCTTCTTACATTAAAAATACCTGAAATGCAGAGCAAATTCAACATATCTCAGGACTTATATTAATTTTGACTTTAACTTGTAATAAAAACCTAAACCTAGTAAAACCCGATTGAAAGTAGTGAGGTCAATGAAGTGTATTCCAATTATATTCGTTTTGATATTGAAACTATCTTATTACGATGATGATAGATGTTTTCACAAATTAAGTTTCCATGATTTGTATTTTTTTGTACACTAACTTAATTTTAAATTAGGAGAATCTCAAAAACTTTGTCAATTGCGATTCCTTTTTAGCAATTGGTATTTCTAAGTCACATGCAAAGAAATACGTGTTTTGAAGAAACCGCCTGTGGATTGTGGAGTATTAATTTAAAAGGCTATTTCAAACTGGCAAGTTTATTAATAAAAGTCAGAATTAATTACTATTTAATTTTAATAAGAACGTTTAAAATTCATACAAGGTAGTAGGTACAAATATTAGGATAAAAAAATGAAGATGAATAATAAAAACTTATTAGCAATATTCAACTATACCTGTTTGTTTCATTATATATTAGACAATGGTGTATCATTTTTTTATTACATTTTATGTTAATTTAATATATGTTTTTTTTTATTTGATCATGTTTGTAAACAAATACTCGTTTGTATAAATTACAAACTTATTTTAAGGCCGACAAATTGTAGAGATCGTAATGGATATATTGATTACTATATTATAATCTACACATAATATTATAAAACATAATGTCTCTTTGTCTATCTGTCCCTTTATATTCTTTTCACGCGAAAACCACATTCGATTTACATGTTATTTTTTAATTTCATAGCTATGTGATAACATACGAAATAAGTGGTGACGATAACGGTGAATCAATTTGGAAAAAAGGCACTTTTGGGACTTACGCTACCTAAACCATAAGAGATATATCTTCTAATAATCATCCGTAATAAGTATTTTTTTATAGTTAGTGTCACTTGCCATTTTATATAGAAATAATTACTAAACTTATTTTTTTATGAAATGTATATATTTAATTAGTCTTAGTACTGGCCATAATTGTCGATGCACACCTGGAGACGAGAACTGATGAATTCTTTAAAGGCATTTTTAACCGCATCTTCGGATTCGAATTTTCTCCTTGTAGCAAACTATTCAATTCGGAGAAAAGTGGAAATCATTTGGAGCAAGTTCTGATGAATATGGTGGGTGGCGGAGAACCTCGAGTCGTAACTCCTGTAGTTTTGAGATGGTCTGTTGTGCAAGCGTTGTCGTGAGGAAGGAGTGTACTTGAACAATTGTAAAGTTTTCGTTGTCCATGAGACTCATTTGACAAATCAAAATTTCTAAAACGGAAACGATTAAACCAAAAATGTATCTTGCGTTCACTTGCCGACGGACCGTACGCGTCGTTAATATTTCCTGCTGCGTGTGCTGCGTCGGGGCCACGACGGAACTTGTATTCGAAAATAATGCGAATTTTGATTTTTTAATGGTCACAGAAACATCGATATCAAAGAAAAATTGAAACTGAGTTTTAAAAAGAAATGTCATAGCCATATTACCTTTAAAATTAATATGACTGGAATTTGAACCAGAATGAAAGATATCGTTTTCACACTAGTCAATATTAAAAAACGGCAATTTCATAGGTAAAAACCTATTATTATCTGAATCTTAAACACATTCTTGACTGATATAAAGTAAACACATTAGTTTTAGATTTAATATTTAGTCGTAATTACAAGGACATGTCCACAAGTACTTGGCGATAGACTATAAATTTAAAGGTGATATTTACAACTAAGTGATCACAATAAGATATAATAATATGGTTTCCTTAAAGCTAATTAAAGTTACGAATCATTGCGAGACTTGAAGTTTAATCGCGCTGCCGTTACCACTCGGCGATCGACAATTCACATATTTGTTTTAAGCTTTTACATGCAGTCAAATAGAAATTCACATAAATCCACAAAACGTATAATTGGTAAAATAAATGTTTGTGTACTTCAACCGATCCGGTTTCGAAGCGACATCGCTTCTCGGCCTCCGGCTAAGATCAAAGTGTAGTTTCGAAGCGACTTTGACCTAATTTTGTCATAAATCAGAATTAGTTTATTTGTACACGTTTGAACGACTACTGTATTAGCCCGTCGTCCTTCAGAATTGTTTAAATATGTTTCCCATTCATAGCTTCTTGTGGGTTTATTTACAATGTTAGCTAGTTCAATAACCGATGAATTGTGATACCGAGGATAGATTCTAACAAAAAAAACTGTGCATCGTTGTGCATCAGATTGGATACCATTAGCTGAGAGATCGTGTAATCGAGCCGTATTCAAAATCAATAATCCTTTATTCAATTTAGATCCTATGAAGACACTTATGAATGTTACATCACTACCGGTTCGGGAAATATCCCAATCTTCGACAAGAGTTGGCAAGAAACTCGATCGGGTCTATCAATGAATATTTTGTAATTGTGTATTTATTATTCACAAAATAAAAGTTATATTTAGTGAATGTACAGGAGAGGGAGTCATTTGCAGACTTGACTATCCATTCACGTTATGATCTACCCTATAACCCTCTAATAGCCTTTTGATACTAAAACTTGTTTCTCATGGTCTTAAATTTCTTGTCCGGCAAATCAGTTATTTGCTTATGGATCTTATTATAGAACCTAACAATATGACTTAAAAACTTTTATTGGTCTTAGTAAGTTTAAAATACGGAATGATTAATTTGTGTTCATTTCTACGAGTAGTATTAAATCTATGACGCTCATTTACAAAATCTAGCTCTCTAATTTTTTGCGAAAATACATTAAATTGTTTATGATGTATATTCTGGAAGGATTTATGTGAGGAACGTGGTTATTGTCATATGTATGCATATCAGCAGATTACCAAAATAAAGTTATTTAATTGAATTAGAATTAAAATTTGCCATCAAAATATAATCGATATAAAAATTCTACGTAACCGTAATTTCTTTATGTCAAAATATATCTGTTTTGTCTTGTAAAATGTCTTGCCTGCTGGCGTCTAAGTTTAAACTTAAATTATGGTACATTCAACTTACAAACAAATGCGTAACATTTACATAGAATATGGTAATGAATATTATTCGATTAAAATTGTCATTTTCTTATGTAATGTCATATGCATACATATACCTAGTTTGTGCTTGAGGTTAGTAAAAAGGTCGAGAAACCTTTAACGTTAAAAATATTCTGTTCACGTGACATTGGCAGAATTGTGTTTATCACACGTTGCCGTTAAATAAGAAGAATATTTATTGTTATTTTTTATTTAAGCAGACACAAGAATTTGAATTTGTTTTAGGCCTTCTATGATATGCATGTTTATTGAAATATCAAGTTACGAATATTACGATATAGGCTGTGGCACAGTCTGCAGCCTATTGTCACGTACACCACAGAATTATGAACACATTCTAATTTTTATTATATACTGCTTTTTAAGCCGTGGTATTATTTTTAATATTTTCTTATCGTACCTTTTAGTAATAATACTGAAGTTACTCACTCACTGGCGAGTGATTAAGTCGGATTGACATAAAACAAAAACGCTCAATTACGTATTGCGTTTATCATCAATATGTCCAACTTATGTGCGGTTGGGTCGTAAAAAACAAAGTGATATTCAAGAAATACTGGCCAAGTATTTATGTGTGTTAACTGTAGAATGTAGCAAAGTAGTAATAAATGTTAGAGTATAGGTATATAAACTTTCACCGTGAAGTAATTTACAACTCTCTTTTTAAGACATTTTGATTACTTTAATTTCGAATTATTTCTTATTATATTTCAAAACAATATCAGAAGAAAGGCCGAGAAAATCAATTAAATTGGTCACTTTAAATTATTCATGTATAAATTTATTTTATACATTTATTTGTGCGCGGTGATAGACCAATTGACATGAATGTTAATTTTTTGAACATTAATTGACGACGATTTATATTTAACTAGCTTGGTCCGTGGCTTCGCACACGTTTACTACTATTTTTGTATATTTTTACTCATATTTTATGATTTCTAAAACTATTATTAATAATTCTAAGAACCTATCAATGTGAAATGATATATTTTACAAAATTTCATCAAAATTGGTGAAGATGTTTTCGATTACCCGGACATACAAACAGACATAGTGACAATTCTTTTTCACAGTCAATTTTTTGTCATAGTCGTGATCAGTGTCCGTTGTAATAGATGTTTATCACGAAGTAAAATAAAAACATGTACAGGCATAACTATATATTTGTTAATATAGATGTGAACGAGTGATTAAAATAGACGTTAAAACACCATCAAATGCTATCAATTGGGAAAATGACTACATAAACGCAAACATTGACGTAAAAATTGGTATACATGTAATAATTAAACATGGCCAGACGGAAACTGATAAAAAAATTGTTTTAATTCAACAACAATCAGCATTCGATAACAAATCGCATTGACCTTAAAGCTATCGTTGAGGAAAGTCAAAAATGAAAGAGACGAAGGTCAATGATTTAAAAAAACTTTTGTAAAATAAGCGAGTTATTAATTATAGTTATTATTATTATACATTCATATTATGTTTTATTATCTATAAATAATTTGCTTAATGTAATAACTTCTTTTTTTATTTAACGGCAACTGTGTTCATTCACATTTCTGCCAATATCACGTGAATCAGACATTTTTATAATTTTTCTTTTCAATCAGAGCTGTAACAAGATAAGAGTTCCTTTGTGAAAACTGTCCAGATAGTTTTTGTGGCAACTTCAAATTCATGTTCCTAGTTATGATATATACTATCTATTAGTTATCTACATAAATAACTAAAATTGAAATGCCTCTTCGTAAATTTAAAATAACACCTTTTCACTAAATTAATGTGTACCTATAACAAAAAACAATCTTAATTTTTTTTCGTTTCTATTTCTGTTTGTTCCGGCTAATCTCCGAAACGGCTGGACAGATTTTGACGGAACTTTCACTGGCCGATAGCTAATGTTATAAGGAGTTACTTAGTTTTATTTTTATTTTAGAAAAATAATTAGGTTCCTAATAAACCAGTAAGCCTTTTTTATAGTCCACGCGAGCGGAGCCACGGGCACAGCCCACTACACTTGTGCACAATAATCAAACTACATCACGTAAAATTACGCTAAAATTACAAAATATAGGGTCAAATTACATAACCTTATGAATAAAAATAAAAATTACGACTTGACAGATCATGATTCGCTAAATCTCTAGATGTAAATGACGTTTGAGAATCTATGAAATAGAAATAATTTAATGCGTCGTTGAATTTTATGATTATTCAAAAAACAATTTGTATTTTGTTACTTTTTATTTAATTTAAGAAGTATTTAAGTTCAGCATATATCTTGTATAATTTAATATATGCTCGAAAGAAATTAGATCATTTTAAATTTGTAAATGACAGGCATAATTTCAATACTCGAAGTAATATAAAATAGTCATTCCATATTTTAGACATAGTAAGACTAATAAATGTTTTTTAGGTAATTGTGTTAAGTTCTACAATGAAATTCCTAAGCGCATTACCGATTTACTGGATAATAATTTCAAGAATAATGTTAAGCCACTCATATTGTCCAAAAGGTATAATTACAGGGTGGATAATTTTGTGAATGACGGTGATGTCTGGAAGTTAATTCCCTCTCTGAACATCCTTTAAAAATAGTAATAATTGTAACAATAAAAATACTGTTAAAAAATTTATAAAAATATCAACCTGATCTTTCTTGCCGGTTCTTCTCGCTGACTGGGAATTTTTCCAAACCGGTAGTAGTGTTTTGACATTCATAAGTGCCTTCTTAGGGTTTAAATTGAATAAAATATTTGAGATTTGATTAAACTTCAAGCAAATAAATTTTAGCATTAAAATTTTATTCACACTGTAATTCTAAAATAAAAATTATGGTTACACGTATAAACAAACAGTAACGTCAATATATTTTAATTATATATAGGAGTAGAGGAAGATCTAAAAAGGTAAGAACAAATTATGTGAAGAATGATGTACGTATAAAAGGTATTACAGGACAGCTTATAGAAGAGAATAAAAGAAGAAAACAATGTAGTTACCGAATCTACTAAGATGTGATGAAAGTTAGAAGAAGTTTAAATTAATATATTTTAATTGATTTTTAATGTAATTTTAGATCAAAATCACACTTGATACTAACTGATTATGTAATCGAAGATGGTAAGCTTGGGAATCGCGCAGAGTTTAAAATGTAGCTAAGGAAATATACAATACGACCAAAGGATAATGCGTAATGTGTTATTATCAGAGTGGCTGCCTTCATTGAAACTTGACGCTCCTTATAGAATTAAAGTCCACTTTGATCGCCTAATCGATAAAGACAACAAAAATAACAGTATTTATCAAGTTGCAGACAAAATTCGTTTGTATCCATTGGGTGGTTTGCTGGGATGATATGCTCTTATATAACTTTCGGTAATATTTTTAGAATCATCCTATTTTTAACTCCTTGTTAATACTGCTTAGAGGATAAATTTTTAATTTTTAATAATCCCTTATTAATGCTCTCTCAAGTTATATAAGGAATTCCTGTGCGTAATTTCATGGTTCTAATAAACTGTGTGTTTATGTCTTTACAATTTTATTAAGCAGATTAAGTATTGTATTTTAATCAATTGTAGGATAGCGTATCAAAGTTTGCAAATGCAACTTGACATGACCTGTTTTTACCTTCAACTAATATATTCAGCGAATATTGATTTTATTTTAGCAAGAACATCCAGTAAGTCTGGAAAATCGTTTCATGTTTTTATGTAGTACGTATTAACTTTACTGAAGCATCAAAGTATATTTAATCGTTTTCCATAAACGAAAACCGGTATAAAGCGGTGGCCGTTTATAAAAAAATGTATATAATGTTATTAAATCGGAAAGCATACTTTCGTTACTACATAATTCATTACAATCGACAGATTGGTTCGCTTATCGTGACCATCGATCATGTGATATTGGTGGCTTTCACTGCATCGTGTGCAGTCACCCACTTACCGGTTGTAGGTGTAACCCGGTCACTTTCTCACAAGGTAGCGTTGCGCTATTGTTCATGAACTATGAATAGGATGTTTGTTCTAGTTTAGGTTATAGATTTTTGTTTATTAAGGTTTTGCTATAATCAAGCATGATGTTAAGCGCAGAGATGGACGTATACATTCACGTTGCTTTCAGAATGATGACTACTGGTATGAATTTGGCAGCTAATTTTCAATTCGTATGTAATTAAGGCAGTCGAATTCATGGTGTAGTTATTATGTTATTTAATGTGCCATCTGAGGGCGATTTTCTTGCTTCAAGCTTGCTTGCTCTACTTCGGGTAGCTCGACTAGTGAAATAACTCTACCCTACAGAACAACGCAGCCAAATAACATTTTGTTGTGTTACAGCAGTAAGTAGGGTTTCCAAAGCTCCTTGGTGAAGGGAGGTTCAAGGTTGGTAACACAGTAGTGTTTACACGGTGTATTGTTATTGAGTATATCAACATTTTTTTAATTGTTGTTACAATTTTTATATTGTTTACACTTATTAACATAAAAAAAAATATACTGACTGGGAATCACTTCCAGACATTACCGTCATTCTCATAATTATCGGCCCTATATACCCTTTTAAAATGTACATAAAACCCTGTACATGTACCCTTTGGACAATAAAACTTGTTGAATATTATTTAATGACGTTTAATGACCTTTGGAGTCATAAGCGTCCATAGTCTACGGTAACCGATTACCCTCAAGCGAGAAGTACTCATGTTTGCAAACTTAATCGTAAAAAACATGATATTTGTTATAGGTAGGTATAATGAAAGCAAAGGATTTGTACTTAGATTTACGTTTATACATATATGTATAAGCTTCTTGGAGGCCATAATATAAGTTATGCTTAATTTGGAAGTAAATTATTATCTGGGAGATTGCCCAAAATATCATAAATATCATCTTGTTATTGAGAAAATCTTTAATGAAGGTTATTTTAAAGTATGATTTATGAACTTACATTGATAAATTATGTCCCATTTAATTTAATTAAATCTACCCATTATTTAGAGCAACTAATTCAATCGTGACCTAATTAGATTTATGAACTTTCTTAATTATTTGATTCAATCCCATTTTGTCATTAAAAAGCCATTAGACGTCATAAATGACTATATAATACAATAATTTCATGGTTACATGAATCATTATAATGAAGCAACGTTTAATGATTTAATATTAAAAAGGAAATTAATAAGGCGAAACAAGTAAATTGTTACGTAACTTGCTTTTCTGATTTTGTTACTTAATCATTGATCTGGTGTATAAAAAATATAGGGCCAAAACTCTACGTAAAATTAATTACCTGAAAAACATATTTAATTAATGAAATTTAATGTAAATAAGCTGTAATTACTTAAAAATTACTCGGAATTGCAAGTGAAGTATTAATTAATATTAATGTGAGTGAGTCACCAGATTTTGATAAAATTATAGTATTGCTTTGGAAAGTGGAATAACATAACGTATAAATAAAATGCTTTTGTTCTAGCGTCAGTAATTTCTTTTTTAAAATAAAAATCTTCAGGGAATTGTTCTTAATGTAACTTGGTTAGTATGATTTGTATTTCTGCTGCGTATTAGACGCAGCGCCGTGCGCTGACCACAGTGGTAGAAGGGAACCTCTCACTGATGAGTATGGTTTGCGCCATGCTTGATGCGAGGACACGATGTTACAGAAGGAGACCGTGAAGAGGGTTCGTGAGGGGATCCTCTGAGCGGCCTTCTCCGGCGTAGACAAACGGGCGGCAGAAAGGCCCGTCTTCCCATTGCACAGATACATCTGTCTGGCAGACAGTTAAGGTTGTATCAAACTTGTCTTCTAAGCATTTAGCCGAGCCGGCCGTCGCGCGTCGGGCCGACACGGTGGAACGCTTGAGCGAGCTCGTGTCGTCCCTTTACAGCGGCGGATGGTACAACGTGGAGTTTTAGTGTGTAGGAGTCTCACATGACCACCCGCTCCCCCGAGCGAATGTGTACACATCACGAGTTTCTCCACGTTAAAAAAAAGTTGTATGAATATAGTGTTGTAGTATGTTCTAGTTAATTTAATCTTTAGCGTTGAGTGTAATTTGTAGGTTTGTGTCCAAGTTCAAAGCGGTTACTTTGGATATTTTGAAAAAAAAAAACAAAAACATTTACAGCCAGAACACATTTATTAATATGGATAATATTTTTAGCATTGAAATTTTGCCTGAGATAATAAAAACATAATATGTACCGGTTACAATAGGTTCAGCATTTCAACGTAGAAAAACTTGATTTGTGATTATGAGATAAAAGCAGCGAGCACGTGTTTATGACTGGAGTGAGTGGGAGTGCAGACTGTTTTAACACAACACAATTATTTTGGTCCCACGCAATTTATTAATTAACGTAGAATTGTACAGTCTTTGACGATTCATTTTCGACTGACAATAATAAAATTAAATATAATAATAATAATACGTATTTGTAGCCTATTAATGGTGTATGTCTTTGGTCAATGGTATCTTCCTAAGGGAAAGCGTTGGAAAGTCTATGCTGCCAAGTATAGAATCCAAAATATTCATCTAAAATTACATAACGAACAGTATACTTAGAACCAGTGTATCAAAATGTAATTTATCAGTTATGTTTGGAAGTGATTGGTGATTGCCTATGTCTATACTCTGAAAATGATAATAACTACATATAATACAAATACTGTAAAAAATTCTTGATAAACCAGATTTAGTTTCTAGCCGGTTCTTCTCGATGATGTATTCTGAACCGGTGGTAGTGTTTTGATGTTCACATGTTCCTTCTTAGGCCCTAAATTGAATAAGATATGTTTGATTTTGACTCTGTATTTTTATCCATACTTCTTTATTTGGCCGGCATGACAGCGGCGACCACCGATGGATTACGATCTCTTGGTGGTCGTTGTTGTGTTTGGATTGTAGTGTGCTTACCATCAGGTACAGTACAGTCAATGTGCCGAGCTATTATAAAAAAAAAAATATATATATATATTTTAGAAACTACATACAATTTTAGTAAACACTAAGTGAGTTCGCAGCTCCATACGCAGCAGTAATTATTTAGTTTTATTTATTATTAATACTAATCTATCATTTTTGAAATATATTCTTTGTATACAAAATTTCACCAAAATCAGTAGTAAAATATCTTTGACCACATCTATGGGGATTGGCGACAGATTTTTAACTTGACGGGTGGTAAATAACCGGGCAGGCATTTTAAAATGCCGTATCACCATCCTATGGTGATCCTATAATGTTTTTTTTGTTTTCACCGAGAGTTCAAGCTCATTGCAGGGATTCGAACTCAAGTCGATCGACGCGATGTCCGTACACGCTACAGTTGTAGTTGTAGCTCAGTTGAGCCATCATTGCTTCAAGATGTTATGATCTATATATAGTTGATGTTTTCGCATTTGATCTCGGTGTAGGTTCTACCACCGTACAAATTATTCCATACCAGTGAAAGGCGTAAAAATACTTTAAAGCACTGACGGTCGTTTACTCTGTCTTGCTAAGTATATAATGTCTCTATTTGTAGAATGTTAAATACTCTCGGTTTAGTTATATTGACAACATATTATGATGTTTGTGGATAAAGTCGACACTGAAACATGTTTATGTTGCTGACATTACACAGTTGATGGGTGGGTATTGATTAAATCCGCAAAAGCCTTGTTGAGTCATCGTTAAAAAAACCTTCAACTATGATTTTCATACAATTTGTGATTCCAATGAAAATGAAATGAATCAATGTTCGATTTTTAAAACCTTTAGCGATGATACAATAACTATGATTTTGGTTCGATCTATGATTTAAAATAATGTTCGTTTTTAAAACCTTTAGCGATGATACAATAACTATGATTTTGGTTCGATCTATGATTTAAAATAATGTTCGTTTTTAAAACCTTTAGCGATGATACAATAACTATGATTTTGGTTCGATCTATGATTTAAAATAATGTTCGTTTTTAAAACCTTTAGCGATGATACAATAACTATGTTTTTTTTTTCGACCTACGATTAAAATAATGTTTGTTTCATAAAAGCTTTAGTAACTATTGTTCAATTTATTTAAAAAACATTACGATAGTGATTATAATGGTTTTGTTTCCCTTAATACATAATCACTTGATATGACTGCAATTATGAAGTTCATTTGTACGTCCTTGGAATCAATAGTCTAAAAATATTTTAATTTCGAGCTACAAGTATGTTTGTAGCATACATAAATAACATGTATGTATACATTATGTATGATGATGTATGATTCCCTTGTTATATATAGGATTCTTTGAAATAGTTCATTCCAACCGGTTTCAATTACACCAACGGCAATAAATTTGTCAGAAGGCACAATTACTAGAACTGCCGTATCAATTTAGTTCAATGAAGTGTTTTAACAAACATGATTAATTGATGTTTTCAGGCAACACAAATATCGTATAATATTGTATATTAGTCATTATGTATATTATATCTACATATCAATATTAAAGTAGAATTGTATAATTTTCGTCGAACATCCTCAACGACCTATAAAGAAAAATGTGTACCTATGTACTCACGTAAGAAGGCGTTTTAGCCGTAAGATAACAAAAATAACTCCAAAAATGTTGTCCCGCGTGCCAACAACGTGTTGTAATTAGATCAGTGACAATAATGTTAATTCATTTTAATGTTTTTTTTTATTGTGAAAAAATAGTTTAACATTGTATAAATAAGCATTATATTGTAAATTGTAATTGTAATAAGTGAAACCTTCAGTAAAACTAAACTTCGAGAAAATGAGACGCAATAGGATAAATAGGAAACAATGTACCACGTATTCTATCTCGTTCTATCGCAGGCTAAATCCTATAGGTGTATATGTTTGTCTCTTTGTAGTGTCGCTTTTTTGTTACATCCAGTTTCAAATCACAACAGGTCCTAAAGCTGTATTCACTTCAAAAAAATTAAGTAATTAAAATGTTTATATATATATATTTATTTCCTTTATAACGACCTCGGTTTTAAACACTTTTCAGTTATGTATTTGAATTGTACTTCTACCTACATTTAAAGTATAGTTTTGGAGTAAAATAATTTGGCTATAGCGACTTCGGATGTAACACCGATATCGGATAACTATTTGTAACAAGTTCCTAGAAATGTCCTGCATATATTTCGACCGGCGACGACCAGAGTTACCAAACAAACGCACAAAGATTCATTCATCAATCATAAAGCTTTTTTATCTTTTTATCACAGATGGTCAGCAGTTGTAATAATACGCTTTTGTTTATAAATGTTCAGATAGGTAAAGTTAAATCTAAGACTTTAAGCGATGTATGCGCATTGCGCGGCTGTGTTGTCTGGCAATAAATATTGTTTTCTTTCATCCTTGCTTTTGTTTCTTTCTTTCTACCAATGTATATAGTGACTTCCGGATATAGCGACGGCATTATAGTGGTTCCCTCATCGCCGTTATAACCGGAATCCACTGTATTATCATTGATGGCTAACTTCGTCATGGGTTTTTGGCGGGATCTTGAGATGCCATGTTGTGGTTTTTATTGAAGTGAAACTTCTTATGCGACTTCCAACACGTTAAACGTTAAATGTTAAACGTTTTGTGTGAGCCAAAGCGAGAGAGCAATATATTATCGGTATCTCCTCTTTGTGTGAGCTATAGCGGGAGAGCAAATGTCGGTGTGTATGTATATTGCGCACAGTTTAAATAAAATGTCTTTTAAAATGAAGTTTCACTTCTATCGTCTGTGAATCGCATACACACCTTTTTTTAATTCATTAACTTAGGTTCTTTGACCCTGTATTATGAATATTAGTAAGATTTTGCGTGATATAGTTTGGTTATTGTGTATTCGTGAAGTGGATTATAAGTATTAACTGGAAATTGGCATATTTTGATGTCACTCCCTCAAAGTCCAAAACTCCCTAAAAGTTCTAACAAGAGAGCCACCCACCATCTTGTTGGATCAACTTTGTATATAAAAAATACTAAAAAGACAAACACATTGACACTGGCAAGTGCTTTTTGCGGCACCAAAACAAGAACAAGAAGAACGCGCCAAGAGAAGTATAACTTCATGAAACAAATATAAAAAGTTATTATTCAGGTACAATGCCATGTCACCGAATTTAGAATTTATTTGTAGTTAATTAGCACTGTGTCATTTACACATGAGAGCTGGAAAAGGATTTGAGAACACGAGACTAATTATGCAATCGTCTGCAGTGTTAATGATAACCTCTGGCCAGTCTGTTTAATGTCGGTCATTACTGTTTATAACAAACTGAACTTTAATACCTTATAATAAAGTCTAGCAGTTTTGGATTCAGCCCTTGGGGAATTTTCCTAACATACAAAACGATAACTGGAGCGGTCGGATACGCTCTTGGCCTCTATGATAAATTCAGAGATTTATTAATAATAATTTGACACATTTCGTGATCATTACGCTCTAATAAACAATTGTGTATTTATGCAGTTTATACAACGTTAAGATTATTTATGCAATTGTTTATTCGGAGGTTAATTTAATGTTTAGATAAGAATTAGTGCTGACATAGTGCTACACAGGGAATCATAAATAAAAACAAATTACGTGTGTCGTAGAAGAGTTTTTTTTCACATTTCGAAGCTATGCCAGGGGCTTCCAACCTCTTTTAATTCACAGCGCATTTGCCGATTTAGAATTTTGTAACAGTGCGGGGCGGCGCGGTGGCGGCGCCCTAATTAAAACATATGTAATATAAAAGTATGTAAAATGATATTAATTGGGCACAGAAATGAAAACAACTTTTTAGTTAAAACTCACAATCTCACTTAATGCTTACCTTTTTATGTTTTTTTTTTCGTTTGTACTAGCTCCTGTTTTCTAAGAGAAAAATTTAGTTCGTTGCGATTCCCCGACATACACCTTGCAGCACCCCAGGGTGCCGCGACGCACACTGGAAACTCCTGTGCTAGACCATTTATGCATCTATCATAAAATTGATTGTTAATTTTTGAAGTGAAAATTTCTTTAGCGTCGTTGTGATTTGAAACTCGAGGAGACGAAAAAGCGAAGGTAAAAAGAAGTCAACCACATACACTGATTTAGCCTACGAGATAATCAGATAGAATACATTTACGTTATGCACGGTTAATGCAAGTCATGATTTTCATGGTCGTTATCGTCGTCGAATTGGCTTAGTGGTGTGAGACGACTAGACTTCATACGCAGTACGCACGAGTGGTCGATAGTTCGAATACCACTGATTTAGGATATTCTAAAGGAATTTTTAAAGAACTTTTTTTTCTGAGTTTCACTTTTGACACGTGTGAACTGCTACCCACATATAATTTTTTAAATTTAATATCTAATATGCCGCCACGTTATGTGTCGCCACGCTATATGATAGTATGAAACATCTAACACGGTGTGGTGACGCGTCGCCATGCGCAAGTGACCGTTTATGTTTGATTATGCTATATTTATTTACTTTCATAAACTATACTTTTATAAATATTATTTGTACAAAATAATTTCAATGTTTCATATCTGCCAGGAGTCCCACGACGACATTTTTATTTATTTTGAATATAAAACACATAATAGTTGAGATTTATGAAAAAATATATGTTTATTTAGATATTTTCGAAGTGTGTATAACATATTTTCTGGTTCTTGATGTAATTTATGATAAAGATGGTACGTACGTATTTGGTTTAAATATTACAAATATTTGTTCAAATGATCCGAATAAGAATAACGTGTAATTTTCTTATGAGTCATAACTATTTTTATGTTTTGACTATAGCGTAACAATTGTTCTTCAATTAAAATACTGGCGAATAGTAGGCGCTCACACACAATAGACGTGAGCGTCGCTATTGTGTTATTAAATTAACAAAATTTACAAAGTATCGTACATACACATACATGGGTTGTTTTGATTATTTTGCGTCATTAAACGCTTGACTGGTTAGAAGTGATGAATAATGCTTATACTAGTCTTAGTACAATCGACGTCATAATACCTACATTGTTATTTATATTCAATTATAAAAAATTATAAAATCATTTTTGTATTATGTACAGAGTTTCAAAAAAGAAAAAAATGTGGACATTGAAATGTACTTGCTGCTATGAGTGTTAATATATATCTTCTACAATGTTTATCCTTCCCACGCACTTGCTGCAAATATTTTTTTTGTAATATGTAGATATACATATATATAAACTTTTTTAGCACTTTATTTTTGTGTATAAGCCTTTTAACGGTAAGAAGGATGAGAGTTGCATATTATGAATAATTTGAATGTAAGTATTTGATTTTATTAAAGTTATTCCTAACGGTAACAGTATCATACCAACAGGTCATATCTGCAGACGACTGTACACGTTAATACATTTAATGAACGCTAAGTAATTTTATTTCTACATATAGCTATGTCGAATGTGCGCTAAACAATGTTTACCGACTACCAGATACGTTATATTTGTCTAATTTCTGGTTTCTATAAAATATTTTTATTAATAGTATCACATTATTCATCAGAAATGTTCTTTTTTTGATTTTTTATCGATTTTGTGTATTATGCCGCTTTTTTTTTTGTTGCATGTATGCAAAAACATTTAACAAGTAAAAGATTATAATATATCATTTTAAAAACTACATATATTATGTTTTCAGTAATTAAAGACGATTTTATTAAATGTATTGTCATTTATTAATGGAGATTTAACATAACTATTTTTGTCAGTAACCTGTATAATATTATTCACAATAAGTAAATAAAATATTGTATAATTTATAAAATGAAGCTTCTGATATATAAAAATAAATAGATATCTACCTAATCAATTATAATTATTGGCTGCATGTTAAATATTATTTAATTACCCGAAAAATAAACTGTTTAATTTAGAAATATTATTAATATACTTACACAAAAAATAAACAACAACCACGATTTGATAAAAAATATTTTCGAACTGACTATACTGTTAGCCATAAGTCCTCTATAAGCTCAGATGCCTTTACAGCTTCACCTGGCTTGATGTGAATAAATATGGAACATAGGGGAAGAGTGGCATGAAAGAGACATGTTTTGAAAGAGCCACTGTCATTTACGCAATAGTGTTCGAACGAATGATGCACGAATTATAATTTTAAAATAGCAAAACTGACCAGCAGTCACCCACAAACATTTGACAGTTCATCGAAAATAAATGGCTCCAGTGCAACGCATTGAAGATTTCGTCCTCACAAAGTAAGTTTTTGAGTTCATTTTATTTATTTTCTGACATCTACAAATATAAAACAAACAGCCATATGATTAAACTATTATTTTATGGATATATTAGGCCTTCCAATAAAATATATATTTTGCATTTAAAGCTTTAGTTTTTTACTGACTTTCGAGGTAATATTTCTTGGGTGAATATGTTTTGAAAGAGCTGGGCTACAGTGTAATGAAAAAGCCGGCTCTTTCATGCTCGGCTCTTTCAAGGCTTATTATTTCATTTAGATATTTTATTAAAATAGATCATTTATTACTTCAGAAAACAATGTCATCTGAAAAAGCGAAACCAAAGAAGCGTAAAAGACCCGCAGCATCTACAATTGAGGAAGCTGTTAGTGAAGTGATCGAGAAAAGCCAGTCTATAAATAAAACTGCCATTTCTCTTAATGTCTCAAGAGCTTATTTAGCTAAAATAGTCAAGAAGGTAAAATGTTCTGGGGAAACATCCTATAAACATAATCCTAATATAGGTAATAAGAATATTTGCTATATTTATATAAGAATAAGGTGGAATAAGAGTATTTGCTAGCAGATTATTTGAAAACTACATCTAAAATGTGTTATATGGGCTTACAAGGCAACAAACGAAAAAACTGGCATTTGATTATGCAGAAGCGAGTTCCGTTTGTCCAAATAAATGGAAGAACTGTCAAAGTGCAAGCGATGATTGGTTGAAAGGGTTTATGAGGTGACACAAAGAATTAGCAGTTATAAAACCTGAAAGTACTTCACTTTCCAGAGCAACTAGTTTTTATAAAACGAATGTAAGCACGTTTTTTGAAAAACTTACTAATATTTTCACAAGATTTCATTTTCCGCCACACATGATATTTAACGCAGACGAAACAGGCTGCAGTACTGTAACGAATCCGCCTAAAGTTATTGCTGTAAGAGGATCGAAACAAATTGGACAAGTGACATCAGGTGAACGAGGAACTTTACTAAGAAATGTAAAGCAAATAATGATACAGATTCAAATACATCAGATTCTGATAATAATATAGGATTGTCACAAGTAAAAAAGAAGGTCTCAATCAAGGATAAAAATAAAAGAGGAAGAGGTCAGGATAATGGTGTAGTGTGCAATGAAATTAAAGTAACAGCAATCAAGAGTGGTACCAGTGCAAAGTTTGCTCCGCTTGGGCAAATGAATCCCGTGGTGTAAAAGGAAGATTGCATTTTTTTGCCAAAAATGTTTTTAAGTTTTTGATTTTGCATTTAATTAATTTTATATTATTATGTTCTTAAAAAGACTACAGCTACTTAGTTAATTTCCATTGCTTGATCTCAAAATGGTTAATTTTCTTATATATTTTATTAAGAGTTTGCTTTATATAAAACAATTTTTATTTATACAATAATAACAATTTACAATAATATTTTTGTTAATTTATGGTCCAAATTCCTAATAAAAACTTTCTTTTTTTCTTTCAAAATTGTTGTTGGCCCTTTGAAATGGCTGATTTTTTAAGATTTTCTTAGATTTAAGTAAATACTTTATTCAGAGATTGCGTTATATAAAATAATTTATTTAATAATAAATATTTTCAGTAATATCTTTGTTAATTTACAGTTTAAGTTCCTGTAATAAGAACTTGGCTTTTTCAAAACTTTTGTTGGCCTTTTCTAAACCATTCTGTTATGAAAGAGCCAAATCTCACTCTTTTTATAAATGGTTATAAGTTGAAGAATATTGCTGCTTTTAGGAATTTTTTTATAACATAACATACTTTAAGAAATAAACAACAACTTACGATACAAGTATTATTATTTATCTATTTCCTTTTGTATTATTTTCCCTTTCATTCAAAATTGGCTCTTTCATGCCACTCTTCCCCTACAACAATACAAAGAACAGACTTGTTAAAAATAATAAAAGTATATGAATTTATCGGCCATAGAAAATCATTTATATTAGATAGATGCATCCGAGGCGGCAAATATTGCTTTTAGGGGGCGCGTAAGATAAAATATGATTTTGTCTGGACAGATCACAAAAAAACCTACGATCTCATAAGTTCGCATACATTTGCTACATTAATAAAGCATTCTGATGATTTGCGTGATTTTCAATTTATTTAAAGTCGGGTGTCACTCACAAACTTTGGCAACCGGTGTGAGCCGCATCTGCCCCCTTTACAATACTGTATGCAGCTTTAGATATAATAATATAATATTTTTCCGATTTAATACTTTATAATTATTTTTTATTTAATTTGAATTAATATTTTATAGTAGATTTTTTTAAATAATCCTTGTTTAACCACTAGGTTATAAAATAATGTATGGAGTTCAAGCAGCGTATCGGAGACCAAAGAATTACGACATGTTACTAGTTACTATCGCAGTGTAAACTTAGTACAAAAAACAGAGTATTTATTACACGTGGGCGTATCAAACTGGTTTAACGTTATCCAAAGCTATTTATGTAAGTATCATAATTGTGTACATATACGAGAAACTTTTTATCTTTCGAAGTCATTTAACAAATAACTATAAATCAATTTAATACTATCGCGTTACTATCTACTCATCTACTATCTAGTTTTTTCTCACATAAATTAATTTGTGTACGTAATTGTCGTTATAAATGTTTCAATTCATGATTATATTGGCTGGGTTATAATAGGACACTAAAGTTGTGTCCTACTTGATCGTGACCGTCATACACCAGGTGTAAGTAACCCCGCTATAGTGGCACGCTTACGGTTGTTGTCAATAACATATCTGAGCTTATGGATAGATCGCTATCCTCGTTTAGTACAAATAGAATCAATAGTTTTCGTTTCAAGAATAAGAGTTAGTTTCGTCTGAAACGTATATTGAAACGCAGGTAAGTTCGATTTGTATAAGCGTTCCTATCTTTAGCAGGCTACCTATCCATCCTCCCGATGACAGATAGAAACGTTCGATAGGAAAATACTATCTATCGATAAGTTATTGAAATGAACGTAAGGGCAAAAGGATAGATTTGTCTATCTTTAGTAACTTAAAAAAGGATAGATAGGTTATTGAAAACGGCCGTTAGTTGTATCGCGTATATCTACTAATCAAGCGAAGTGATAGAGATTTGTATCCGATTGTATCGTGATCACCATGCACATGGTTATAAATTCGTCACAATGACTTATTGGTCTGTCGGGATCAGCCAGTGTATATCTAATTGCCGCGAAGCTTACAGTTGGTAGCGATGAACAACGATGGATTGTCGATCTCTCGTTGATAACGTTGTTTTTGGATTACACTATGCTTCCCATTACGCACAATACCGTTACTATACTGTGCTACAATAAAAAAAATCTACTTTATGGTATAATGAAGAAAATGCCACTTTTTATGTGTTTTACTTGCGTGCAACTTTTCAAATTGTACGTGTTATGTAAATTTTGAATCCTTAAGACCTTAACCCAGAAAAGGAGTATCAGATTGATTTTCCTTATCACGGGCTAACATAAATTTATTGTAATTTATTCTTCTAATTTATTAGTTATTCGCGAGTACGATGGTAAAACAACTTTTACTAAAACAAGCAAATATGGACTGAGTAACCAGATTCAGAGAAGCTTTAATTGTTCCTAGAAAGAGATAATACGCGAGGGATCCAAGGATCGTTGGTACGTAAATCTATACTAATACCATATTACTCAAGAGTTTGTTTGTTTTAACGCGCTAAACTCTATATCGAGGAAGATTATAGACTATATTACTTTACGCTAAAACTTTAAGGAGCGGAGCAGTAACCATGAATGTTAAACAGTCTGGCAAGCTGTAGGCCAGTACGGAAAGTGAAAACTATAAGTTAGGTACACGGCTGCGTTGGCGGTGCGATGACGCAGTAGAGAGTTAATCGAATAAATATAAAAATACGCGTGAAACCATGGGACACAGCTAGTACAAATACGTATTCAGATAAGACAGTCAAAGAGTAGATACGTAATGATTGCTGATGAGGTAATTAGTTATGATAAATTTAAAAATTTTGCTGAAAATAAAAGATCGACCATATCTATAACTAGTTTGAAAGCAAGATTCAGGTTAATGTTATAATTATAAATAACTACAGGCACTGGAATTTGAAGGTAACACTGACCAGTTAACGTCAATTTCATTATACGATAAACTGCAATTAAATAAACTTAATTCATTACCAAGTGAATAATCATTCAGTCAGTAAATTGCAAACCGTACCGTAACTGATCCACTTACATATTATTAGGCTTTCACTAGACCTCGTTTCGATAGTTGTAAATGCGAAAAGTGGTTGACAACTCATAGTGCAAATCTTATACCTTTCCTCGTGCCTTTTAGAAAGTTACTAACATTATGACATTCTGATCATGGTTTATTATTGGATATTTAATAAGAGCGACAGGCCTACCTTTATTTAGTTAGGTATGTATTGTCCAGAAAAAATCTGAAAATTGTTTATTAGTAGTTACTTTCTCGTTTGTCTTTATTAAATGAATTGCAAAATGGAATAGTTTCTGAATGGAATTGCATGAATTAGGACAATTGACTATTCCTTATATTGAAAATATTTATCGCTTACTCATTTTATAATTATTGGACGAAAAAGCTAGCATATTACAAAATACAGTATAGTTCATGTTACTCGTATATATGTATAATTAGATGTGCCTGTGGTTGCGCTCGCGTGGACTACAAAATGCCGTCCAGGCGCAGGTGCGAATCGTGCTATCCCCGCTCCCGGTAATCCTTAGAAGATTGACATATCCTCTCGCTGACTTTTTTGTAGGTCTTTATAAGATCTATAATTCTGTACACATTAGTTTCATATATATCTTATGGTTTACTCAGCGTAAGCCATTTAAGGGCCCCATAATCGTCGTTTTTCCGATTTTATTTTTATTTGCGCAGATTCCTAATTATTTTTCTAATATAAAATTAGTCTAAGTTACTCCTTATAATTTCAGCTATCTGCTAGTGAAAGTCCCGTTAAAATCGGTCTAACCGTTTCAGAGATTACACAGACCATTTCACAGACTAAATTTTTTAAATAGTGGTTGTTTGTAATACTTATCGTATATACTTTCGTATGCATTTAGTAAAAAGCTGTTATTTTTACATTACAAACAGACATTTCAATTTAATTATTTGTATAGATAAAGGCCAATCCAAACCCGTGTCTCATTTAGAAAAGATAGCTGGATATTGTACCCTTTGAATACCCATTGTCAAAATATGTTGATTGAATTTGTTCTTTCTAACAAGACAGAAAATAATCTCTGCAAATGAAATTGGATATAATTAAGATACCTAAGTTATCTTTAACTATATGAGAGGCAATCGACTCTGTCGTGGCCACGTTGTACATATGCTGCAAGCTTGGTATATCTTTTTGCCTTTATGTAAAAATTGCCTTAAAACTATACCAAAAATAAATGATGCCACTAATTTTTATTTCGCTTTAAATATTTAGGTCTGATAAATGAGTTAATTAAGAATGAATAGTGATATATTTGCTTTGGAACTAATTTGTATAAGTAATTCATCATTATTATTCTAAGTACAACTATGTCAAATACATGTCCCGTTTAATTTTACTTTGTAAATGAATTTCACTCAACCTTCACGCACTTTACGTCAGAAACTATGAAATAAATTTTAAGTCGACCTTGTTTTGACAAAGTTACATACAAATTTTGAAAGAGTTTTTTTCACCCGGTTCCTCTTATTATATACTTAATCTATACAAATAAATAAAATTGAAGCGTCTGTTTGTAATGTCAAAATAATAGCTTTTTGCTAAATGCTATGGAAGTACATAAGAATAACAAGAAAAACTTTTTTTTAATTTTGTTTGTTTGTTTATTTTAATCGAAACAGTTGGGCCGATTTTACAGGGGCTTTCACTGGCAGATAAGTAACCGATGTTATAAGGAATAATTTAGTCTACTTTTATAAAAAAGGTTCCACGCAAAAAAATAAGCCTTTTTTAGCGAGCGGAGCCGCGGGCACAGCTAGACTAAGCTAATGTAATAAAGAGGAAGAGTTTTTTGTTTGATTGTTTGTTTAAATACATTAATCTCTGGAACTACCAGTTGGATTCAAAAAAATGTTTTTGTTTATAATAGCCAGATTCATGAGGAATATAGTAATAGTATAGGCTATTTAGTATTAGGCTACACCTGTCATCTATCCTTATATATTTATTTTTGTTTAGTATGTCGGAATAAAAAGCGAATTGCTTTATCCGCGTGCGCTAGCGTAATAGTTAGTGATACGTAAATACAATGTTCTACAAAAATATTGCTCCTTAGTACGTCTCAAAAAAGTCCGCGATACCGTATGCCTACCTCATATACGTATCCCACAATAAGGTGCTTTGTAAAAAAAAAAAATTGATTTTAGCATTATTATTAGTCATTAGTATCACTATAGTATTAGTCATCAATCCTTATGAAAGAAAGTTACTTCATCATTAAGACAATTTTATGAAATAAACGTTGCCCTTTATATAATGTTATTTGGACGCATAGTTTGGGAGAAAATGGAAAATTTAAATAATTGAACACTCGGCTCGGGTCTATGACTACTATGTGTAGTGGCGCAAACAAGCCGTATGAGTTCTGACATATAACCTTGGTCGCCCGATAAAAATATTGTCTATATTGAAGTATTAGAAATCATCAATCAGCGTTTTTTTTTTAATTATACTCAGGTAAAACCGCAGGGCTTAGCTAGTATTATATAAATGAGAATTTTAACCATTTCCTCTCGTAATTTTACATTGCATACAATGAAGTCTCGTAACTTTTGAGGCTGATTGACATTTCGTCCTTTACCGGTCCGCTTAAAACGATTTGTACGCAAGACAAGTAAACTGAACAGCTGAACTGCCAAATTAATATTATGTTTATATCGAATGTCGTCAACTTTATTGGAATTGTGAAAATAATGTGGATATACGATTTTTTATACGTTGTCCCCGATCGTTTGTATTTAAACATTATGGCTTGGCATTTAAAAATTGCTATGTTAAATGCCCCGTTTAAATGAGTAATTTTTCGAGCAAATTTTTTCTTTCTGTTAAATGTCACAGCAATAAAACAAAGTAATTATTTTGCAAAATAACCGAATAACAAGTTTACAGTGTCACCCTGATAAATGTAATTGCCAATTTGGTGAAGGGTTATGTGAGCTCGTACATAGCCTTTTGAATTAATTTTAATTGGGTTTACATTAAAAACATTAATTATAACTGCAATTTATGACAGTTAATATTCATAAACAATAAACGTAATTTTAATACACCAACATGTAATGAGATTATTGATCAATAAGCTTAATTTTTTCATTAAATAAGTAGTACATATATGTATACAAATTTGACATAACGTATTAAATACTCGAAAAATTTTAATATTCGAGCGTTAGCCAAAATTATAAAACTTGTTTATGCTCAACTTTCTGCTGACTACAGCAGAATGCGAAGGTCGAGCGCACGCGCGAATCATGCTGCCCCCGCTCAAAAATACTTATCGTGGGTGATCCTTAGAAGATAGATATATACTACGGCTTGCTTTTTGTAGGTCTTTTTAAGATCTACAACTATATATAACATTAATTTGATGTATCTCGTATAGTTTACTCAACGTAATTCTTTTAAGCGTCCCAAATGTGTCTTTTTTTCCCGGATTGATTCACTATTATCGTTACTGCTTATTTTTTATGTAAGTTTATCTTACAAAATGTATCCTATAACCTGGCCAGATAATATTGCTATGAATTAAAATAAAATAAAAACATGTAAATCGAATATGTGGTTTTCGTGTGAAAAGAACATACGGACAGACAGACAGAGAGTCGTTGAGTTTTATAATATGTATTAAAGATATAGATAATATGTATAGGTTAATAACAAAAAATATCATACTAAATTATTTATATATGAGTACTAAATGTCTCATTTACTCAAATAAAATATACTTGAAACATTCCGCACAGCATTCCTAGACAAATATTTTAGCTAAGTATGTCTGTTCGTAACATAATATTATGCCACGGTACGGCTCATTGATATCAACTTACAAAGTGGTCTCGCTACTAATGGGACTCGCATAATAACGTGCACAATTATCGCTCATGTCACGTATATTTTGCGCCATACAGGCTTTCTATGTGGTGGTCCTATATTGTAGGATTTCGGTTGACGGTTGTTATCTTGCAAGTAAGTGAACTTACCTTGCGAAACTCTATATTGTTTTGTGTTTCCAATACCAACTTAGTCTATGATTGTAGGTAAATATAGCTAACAAAGTGTTATATTAAATTGAAAAAAAAAATGGTAAAAAGACGTGTTTTTTTAATAGCATCAGTAATTTTTTTTATGAAATTCTATCAACAAGTTCACTACCCTTGTAATTAATAGTCAAAAGTGAGCGTTAAATTTCTTGAATAACATTACTTACAACACTTTTTGAAAGCAGTAGGTACTAGTTATTGTATGCGTTTTAAATTTTTTTGGTTAATTTTCTCTACTTGGGGCTGCCCGACTGGTGGAATACCCTCCTCCCTACAAAAGATCGCAGCCAAATAACCTTGTGTTGTGTTCCTGTGGTGGGTAGGGTTTTCAGAGCTCTTTGGGGTAGGGATGTTCAAGGTCGGCAACGCGTTAGTTGGTACTTATGGTATTATAAGCATCCATTATCTACGGTAGCCGCTTACCATCTAGCATGTCGTATGCTTGTTAACCACCTTATTAGTATAAAAATTTCATAAAGTTAGTCAAAAAATTAAAAGCTGTTTAATCTTGTCATTATTCTTGAAAGTCTTCTGATACTGTAGTTTACAATGGACATTGTACACCGTGAGACCAAATTGACGTCATCAGCAATGATCAAAATAATTATAGAGTCATTAACAGTAGTTACGGATGATTATAGCAAACGGCAAGTGCTGTTATTATGATGTCGAGCACGTTACCAACGTTATATCGGGGCTTTAATCTTTAACAACCAGTTCAACCAATGCACATATTATTTGTGTCAATAATCTACAGGTGAGAAATGAAAATAAACCCAAGATATTAAAAAAAAACGTATATATTAAATCACTGTTTGTAGAAACTAGTGCCCTTTCTTATAATCTTTATTATCATAATGTTTTGTTAGTATTTATTAACCTTTACTACCTTACATGCTAGCGTTTGATAACGATTATTGCACTTATTTGTAGCCGAATATGATTTTTGAAGTTATGATGAGAAGTGAAAAATTGGTGAGAATGCATTTTTACGACATTGTAACAAAAAGTCTACACTACGATGTTGCTCGTTAAACCTATTGTTTTATTGTACGGAAGACAGTCTCACGATAGTTCAGCGTGACTATTCAAAACTTTCACTACGCCAAACCTATAACGATAAAAAAAGAATTATAACTTCAAATATCCGCTTTTTATTTTGCAAACTAGCAAACATGCGTCCTCCAGGAATTGTAAGGGTCTCCATTGGAAACTCTCCAGTAATACGTTCCATTCATTCGCATAAAGCGCATTGCATCTTCTTTCGTTATACGAGCCGTAAATGAATGGAACTCGCTGTCTGCGTCTGTTTTTCCCAAGTCATTTCATAAATAGGTCTTCAAATGAAGAGTAAATCAGTTTTTACTAAACGAACGCATACTATAATTGGCCTCATCGTAATTTTCCAAATGGTGTGATTAAGACCAAGTGTCAAGCAGAATATATAAAAAAAATGGGCAAATATGTGTGATTGTGATGCTTTTGCAGTCGAATCTTTCACAGATCTTTCAAATCATAAAAATACCCACACGTAAGTCTACATATGGGATTGACTCTCAAGTGCAGTTTACGGAACCCACCGACAGAAGCCAGATAACAGATTGGGTTGAAGTGAAGTGAACCCTGATATAGGTATATCATGATTTTTTCGTTCACTGATCGCTCAGGATATAACTGAACTTCAAATACGCTAGCAAAAAGCCATCATTGTTGTTAACAACTATACTCACTTCTTACTATATTTAATATGTTATGAACTTGTTCAAAATTACTTTGCATGCGGGTAAAATCAGGTAAGGAATATTTGATAAAAGGCTGAATACATTTGCTATATTTTATAGTGAAATTATTCTTTACTGACTTATTAGTCAGCTTGCAGTTTATCTAAACGTTTCCACCAGTAATAGAGCCGTTTGACGCACGTGTCTATTAAAAAACTCATTAGGACAGATATTGTGTCAATTAGTTATATAGTGTAACAATTTCGAAATTGTTATTGGGTGTCTGTGTTAATGAGGACAGATAAAAGTGTTTATTTTATGTTCTTCCTCGAGAAAATTAGGTATTATCTCATGTTTTAGTTTTTCATATAAATTAACAAATTTATCGTTACTAAAAGTGCACTACAGCCAAAAGGTTAGATCACTCAATAATGTGGTTATAATTAATTCAAAATGTGTACTTTTTAATTTATTTAATTTACGTACGTCCGATTAAAACCTTGCCGTTATCTTAAATTATAACGTGGGCTTCTAAATTTAAAGTTATTAATTAATCTTTGTTTTTTTTATCAAACAAAATTTATGATAAATTGCGTCATACTACAGAGCAGTTGAAACATGATTCAAAAGTAATCAAGTTTTGTAAAATAATAAAAAAAACTATAATGTATTCCATGACACAAAACATTCTAAATGATGAATTATCCATGCTTCGCATTAATGCCAATTTGTTCATACGCTGGTTTGGAAATGCTGTCGTCATTTCGTTAAATTAAGTCTTTAATGTAATAATAACCTACAGTATTTTCATTAATTGATAATAATATACTGTGACTGTTTTAGAAATTAATAAATTAAATACTAATGTGCATTCTTAAAACTTTGTACATTGATATATTTTATTAATTAAAAGAACAATCAATTCCGACAATTTCACAAAATATAGAACAAAAACATCAATCAATACGCTATCTCTACAATGAAAGAACTGTTTTGTTGTTGACATCTATAGACTTCGTTGACTATACATAGCAATCTCTATGCTTTATTACACACACGAAATAACACGAGATTTTTATGCAGCATTACAAAAAGGAACACACTTTATTTAATAGTCATTAATCAATTTCGTCGTTTATGTCTCCTTCAGTAATTTATTTTATCTAGGAACGTTATTTTCGTGTTTCGTTTTTTGTTGCGTATTTCTGCATAGCTTAAATATTAACGGCCGTGTACTTATTGGTATGAATAAAAAAATTTTTGTTGGCCTCAATATAATACTAGCAAGCGGTTATGAAAAGTATGCTGGGCTGTTTATTTTTATATTTATCACTTTCGTTTTCATTTCATATATTCTATATTATTTTTTTGTTTTTATTTACAAAATAATATAATAGGTTGGATAATTTTAAAGTTAACAATTACCTACGTCACCTACGTCATACGTCATAAAAACTGTATCCGGCTGGATCGCGCCCACCATACACTAGGCATAACACCCGTTATAGTAACACGCGTAGGCGTGTCGCGTTCCCGCACACACGGCACGTCCACCCTCTCCTGCGGCTACGCTCGCGTGTACAGTGACACTGCATTCACTAGCTACACACATACAATCATTACACGCACTTCAACCATGCACACCATTCAGCTATATATAGGTTCTGTAAGGGACCTTTTTTCTGTTTTTAGCTAGTTAGTTTAGACCAAAATTGAAAGATTACTAAATGCATGCGTATCTTCCTTCCTTCCAGAAGGTAGAAACATGTATATATGTATAGTTAGTTAGATCGAATTACGGATAGAGATTACAGATCGCAATGTTTGTATATAAGGCCCAAGCCGAGGTTCTGCCACTTTGGCACTCTTGAGCTTCTTGCCATGCTTTTAGATCTGAGTGCCTACAGCGTTCGCCCCAAGACTGTTGAAGCGTAAAATCCTTCTGAGGCTACAGGGCCCTTTAAATTTAAAAAGAAAATTGTCGTGTTCTTGGATCAACTACTGTATACAGTATTTTTATTTATTTTCTTTTTTTTTTCGATCTGACTATACTGTTAGCCATAAAGGCCCTGAAGCCTCAAACGGCTTTTACAGCTTCACCCGGGCTTGGGTGTATCCAGTAATCAAGGGTGTATCCAGTAATCAACCGAAGTGTATTTGTACCCGACTGGTTCGCGACCACGGTGCATATAAAGATAAACTTGTCACGATGATTCTCTTTTGGTTTGTCGTGTTGCAGGATCAGTGTATATCCAGCAGCCGAGATAATCGCAGGCCGACATGACAGTGACTGAATGAAGTGACGAACTATCAATGGTCGTCTTTTTTTTTTCGAAGTGACTATACTGTTAGCCTTAGGGGCCTTGAAGCCTTTACGGCTTTTACAGCTTTACCGGGCTTGGGGGCGAGCTCTTAAGGCACTCAGCCACGAAAGCTTTGCAAGACCTATGGTCGTCGTTATTTTCGGATTGTACTACGCTAACTATCAAGCACAGTGTTTCCACTTGGCCGTGCCACTAATAAAAAAACTACAAAGTTTTACTTTTAATTCAAAATGTAAGGAGACTATGATTTATTATTGTGTAAAAGTACACTAGCGTTTAGCACACATATTTCTTGGGATGGGTGATTGACTACAATAAATATAAGTGTGGTGAAAATAAGAATAACTACTAAAAAAAAATATTTAAATTTTATTTTAAAATAAATATTATTGCGCTAATAATAACATGAGAAGGACAATTTCACACACTGCCGTTGATTCTAAGCTCATTTGTATTAATTGACTTATATATTACTTTGTATTATAATAAATAATTATATTCTATCGTTATCATTAATATATTCTTAAAATGTACGAGACCTTGGACATTGATTATGACCTTTTTTTCTTTGTAGGTTTATAGGCCTTTGACCACAGTTTCACATTATGTTAAGTGTCTATGTGGCCCTAGATGGTAACATGCTAAGCTTAGTGTGACTGCAACTCAAGTGCAGCTGCCGGAACACATCTATAGTCGCTTGAGAGTGAAACGCCTTACCACCATGCTATGTTTTTCTTCACCGAAAGGTCAGGCTTATTGCAGGGATTCGAACTCACGTCGATCGACGCGTTGCCCGTAGACGCTACCACTGAGCAAAGATTGCAGGCTTACAGCCCAGCAAGGTGTGATACGGCGCCCTCTAAGAATTCGGTAAAATATTTGTGGTCTAGCAATCTGAATCACTTCATAATTTGGTTTATGAATTTCAGTAATTTTGTTTAATAAAATCAGTGTATATACCTATATTAGCTAAACGATAGTGTTTAGAAATATTGATCACATGCATTCTACCTGCGTTATGTTATATATGATTGTTTTCTGAGCATTCGAGAAGAAAAAACGTCAACAAATAACAAACAGACGTACAAACAGTTGTATTTATAAACACATGTTTAATTTCATTATACATCATTAATTATGCATAACACACTCGGTTATGCATTCTGCATTATGCTAAACAAAACACGTGTGGATTTCACATTGCCAAGTAATCATATTTATCTGTTTGAGATCAACAACAACAATTGTTTTCGCAATTTTAATAACGTTTCATATTACTCTATGTGTTGATTTGTGACACATTGACGTCATTGCTGGCCCACTTTCATATACCATGTTTCTGTTGAGTCTGTACGCAGCTGTGAGTGTTTAAATATAGTTTATTTATAAAAGTGTCCAATGATTCGGCAATTTTATTGTTTTTACTGAGAAAGTGAGTGTGGAAGTTTTTCGTTAATTGGTATTTGTGCTAGTTTTCGGTGACAAAGTCGGACAATGGAAATTTCCATTTAGTTTGTAGTATGAAATACGCTATAATTCTTCTAAGGTTCACTGTTCTGCATCTACAGAATTTTTAAGAACCACATATTGAGGTCATACAAGATTCAGAATTTAGTTTCAGCCACGTATTTAGTGACGGGTTCATCTATTTAGCTGAAAGAGGTCCACTGTTGGACATAGACGTTCCCCAAAGATTTGGATAACAATCCTCCTTCGCTGCTGATATCTAGTTGGTTCTTGTATCTTCGCCAGGTTGTTGTTTCACGCTACGTCTTCAGGTGCAGTGACGCCATTCGAGAATTATTGGGCTCCATCGGCTACCCGTTCTACAATTGTTTAAGGACAATAAATTTAATGTTGCGCTGATGGTGGTACATCAGTAAACAATACAATATTGAGTTTGTTTCTAGTCACGAATAAAAACGCTTGGCTTTCTTGGTCTTGATTTCCCAGTAGTCAAAGGTTTGTATTTTTATTAAGGAAAAAAATCCACTACACTGCCAGTAAAAGCTTATTAAATTAAAAAAATCTATAATTCAAAGGTAAATTTACTCAGATAAAAAAAAACCGTGAAAATTGAAACCGTGGTTTCAATCATTAAATTTGTAGCCACGAGAACCAGAGTGGCCTATTAACATATGCATAATTTAAAAAAGTGCTTAGTTGTATAAAACAAACTAATTACCATTTAATTGTAATTTAGAGGGCATCGACAAGTATTGATTTTTCTGTTTTTTTTTTATCCTCAATATTTACTACACGAAAAGGACTGTTTTAAAATAAACCTTATAATCAAGCAGGGTAGTGTATATAATATACTCGACTGGGTCGCGATTAACATGTACCTACACGGTGATAAACCATGACTGGGTTGACTGGTAAGTAACTGTGACCAGTTACTCTCTTTTGGTTTATCTCGGTATAGGATCAGCCAGTGTATATTCAGGCGACCAGCGATAGATTGCCATCTCTCGGTATTTGTCTTGTACTTTATACGGTATTGTATATATACGGATTGTACTTTATATACTATTTTACTTACTATCAGGCATAGCATCTTTACTTTGCCCTGCTACTATAAAATTGCCTTACTGAATCCAAGCCCGGTGAAGCTGTAAAAGCCGCAAAGGCTCCTGGCCCCTAAGGCTAACAGTATTGTCAGTTCGAAAAAAAAACTTACTGAATATTTGCTAATGAGTATTTTTCATAATTATTTTATCATTTAATCTCCCATAGTATGTGGGATTAGTAAGAGCGTCTTAAACACGCTCAACAGCTTCGGCACCTTACAGTCTAAACACCCCTTTCATTCCACTAAAATCACAGCTTCAATTAACGCTAGTAATGCTTTGATAAAAATCTTCGAAAAATGGTTAATTACTAACGTACAGTCATTCAGTATTATCCTCAAGTGTCTATAGCAAGGCTGTATAAACCCAGGCTCGCGGGCCAAAAAGAGTCCCACGAAGGTATTTTTTGTCCGCCAACAGCAACAGTCGGCTGGTGTCGTGTTTTTTTAATTTATTAATATTAAGCTATGTGTATGTAACAGAAAGCTTTCTTCATTTAAATATCTTTCTATTTATGTAACGACTGTAAATGTTTCCCACAAAATAATAATACTCCTAGAGAGTTGACCCCCCGTTTGACATGGAATCGAAATTATAGCCCACTTCTAAAATTATTTTGGAATGATGAATGAATATTGGACAGTCTAAAGGATAAAACCTAAAGTTGAACATCTGATGATGTTAAGTGACGATTTGGCTTAAGATACGAACTGGCTAAGCCTAGACGGGGACTTGCTCTTAAGTGCAGCTGTCGGAACACACCTTTAGGTACTTGGCGACAGATGCGGGATTTATAAATTGCCCTTCCCACAATGCAGGTGTGTAAAGAAAATAAACAAGTCATGACCGGGACGTACTTCAAATCTCATTGGCTTAAGTAGGTACCTAAGTTATACGCTGTATTTTGTAATATTAATTTTGAGAGCGTCTTACGGTCCGATGCGTTCGATTAGTTTTCAATACAAACACTTTTTTCCGACATAATTTCCGGTAGCCGTTTGCGTCAATGCAAGTACAAAAAATATACTACAGTTTTTGTTTGTAATTATTTTCTACGTAATTTTATGACGTAGATTACTTATGTTGAGAAAAATTAATCTTGGAATAGGTGCGAGATTCGTGTACTGAGTCGTTATCTTTCGTGAGTTCGAATATTCGGAGGCTAGGCAATAATACAGTTTATGTATTTTTAACAAAACCATTGCTATTTCATGTATGATAAACTTAATTTAACAATTAATAGACGTATTTCTTTCAGTAAATCTAAATTCTATATGAATTTATTGTACGGTCGACCCGTAGTATTAAGTAAATAATCTAGGTCGCAATTTCCTAACGCTTGCTGTAAAATTTACTTGTGTGCTTTTATTTTATTAAATGTTTACGTAACTATTTAATATTGATCTAACTATTTTATTAACATTTATAAAGATCGCCTTATCTATACCTGTAATCTTATTTATCTTAAATTTAGACATATATATTATAGTGATGTTATTGCCATGTTTAGAGGTGTACTCTGGGAGGAGTAGAGAGTGTCTTTATAGCTTTTCCAAGTCGAACGGCTTTGAGATTACGTTTCAATTCACTTCACGTTGTTTTGTCTACACTACAAGATTCTACAAAAACGCGTCATTCACCAGGTCTGGTTAGAATTAACACGCTTTCTATTTGCTAAAATTTACTGCCAGTTTAGAATCTGTTTCATTATAATAATACACGTGTATATGGCGAAAGCAGATGAATAAAGACGTAGTGAAAAGTTCATATATGTTCGTTGCAATAATTAATTACCAAGGAAAAAAAAATGTCGAGAATCTTTATCTCATTAATTCAGAATTTATCTAAATAAAAACTAACCAAACTTTTTATCATTTACAGGTAATCAAATGAGCATCAACACTTACGTCAAGTGATATCGGTAAGCTTTAGATATTTTGTGCCAAACATTTATTTGTAAACGCTACTATAAGTTGAGTTACGCTTAATGGCTTACTCGGGGATCTGGTTTTAATTGTTCAACATAATAATGAATGAGATATTTTCGGAGCAATCGTACTTCATGTTAATAGTGATTGAGGCGGAGATTCAAAGAGTTTATGCGATTTGTGACCAACAAATTTCTTAAGAAATAGGAAACGTAAATTTAATTTTAGAGAAAATAGGTGGATGGTTGAAATGAGTACACAAAATAGTGAGAAAGTAAAGTAAATTTTTAAGCAACTCAGAAAAGTGCTGAATTATTAAGTGAGCAATTGTTGTTTGGTGTCTCGGAAACGGCTCTAAGGATTTGGATATTTTTTTATTAACATAATGGTTTGCAGTTTACATATCTACGTACCTATTTTTGCTTAAAAGACCGAGCGCGAAGCGCGGTTACCCAGGTAGCATAATCAAGCTTAAAGCTATACAGTCAGATTTATATATATCAGATTAATAAATATTATTATACATACGCTCTGTTAGTTGATAAAACAACTGGTAGGGATTGGAATATAGGTAGGTAACTAGTTCAAATAATGAGGATATTTTTTATGATATCTAATATTGGGTATATGACAATTCCGTATTCTACAAGGAATACATAAGAGAATTAAAATTATATATCGTATTGCCTATCAAAAAAGCAAAGTATCGACCTGTATTAACGTTAATAGATAACAAATATAGATCGATTGGGGTTGCAAAGGCAACAATTTGCATGTAACAGTGGCTAAGTCGGCCGCTTATTAAAAAATCAAGATAAATTTATATTAGAAAGTATAGTCAGCAACATTTTTTAACTTGTTTAATATGTTTTTCATTCGCAACATGACTCGCTGATGCAATGGCGATCCTTCTATGTTCGCCGTCAATTTTTTTACTATATGTATGTTACCAACACACTAGATAATTCACCTTCAACGATTATGTATTTAAATAGTAACATCATATCAGATAACACCACAAAATTAAAACCAAAGATCAATCAAGTACGCGTTATTCCACACATTGACGCACCTGCAGCGAAAATATGCTGTAGTTACTTTTTAGGCTGAATTATTTAAATATTACACATAGGCGGTGGTTAAGTATGTGATATTACCATAATCAAACTGGTACTGCCTACATACAAACCATGAAAAGTGGTATTGCCTGATTGATCAATCAAGTAATGTATATGTGCGCCCTTTTTTCCGTTCAGCACGAGCTATAAATGTTTCATGAATATGTTTTGATCGCAGTTTACATGTATTAGTAATATCAGAGACAAGGGTAATAAAATACTAAACAATTAATGTAGACTTAATATTAAACATATGATTTTAATGACCATTACAAATGCTATAGGTACTATATTATTATATTACAAAATATATAACCATAGTTATATTGCATAACATTTTGTAAATCAATTTTTTTATGTAATTCATATACATGCTATCTTCTAGATAGTTTTAATGTGAATCACTAGCTGTGCCCGCGGTTCCGCTCGCGTGGACTACTAAAAAAGGTTTTTTATTTTTTGTGCAGAACCCTAATTATTTTTCTATAATCAAAGTAGTCTAAGTTATGCCCTATAACATCAGCTATCTGCCAGTGAAAGTCCCGTCAAAATCGGTCCAACTGTTTCGAAGATTACCCGAAACAAATAGACAGACAGAGATAAATTTAAAAAATGTGTTTTTTCTTAGGTATATCGTGTATATATTTTCATAAGCATTTAGTAAAAATCTGTTATTTTGACATTACAAACAGATATTTCAATTTTATATGTATAGATCATATTAGAAACGAAACAAAGGCTGATATCGTACTATGATTAGTAGGAAACAATAATAGTGTCCGATTCGGTCGTGATATCCATGTACGTGGTGATAGGTAAGTCCGTCAAAGTAAGTCTCTTAGGGATTTTCGTATTTCGGGATCAGTTAGCGTATATCTAGTTGCCGAAAAGCTTGCAGGCCAGCATGACAGAGACGACCGATAATGGATTACCGATTTTGGTCTTCGGTTTTGGATTGTACTGTGTGTATTGTAAAGCGCAGTATCACAATTTGCCGTACTTGCTATGACAAAAAAAAATTAATGATCAAAGTGTTCCTTAAGTGTTAATCCTTTGTTAAGAATAATCTAATAATTCACACATGTTAATATGAAGGATACAAGATAGAATCTTAAATTAAAAGATCAAATAAAGATATGTTAAAATGTTATTTACTCATAACAAACGAGTTGGAATGAACAATGTGAAGGTCGTAATGATTTCAATTTCGTAATAATAAATAACAATAACAAACACAATACATAAGTTTAAAATCATGAATAACTCATTTTTGTTAATGTTAGTAGCTTTTGAAAGAGGTAGGGCACAGAGAAATCATTTCTCTCTACTTGAGAATATCTCTACTTGGAGTAGCCCGACTTGTAATTTAACAGAAGATCGTAACTAAATAAACTTGCATTGTGTTCTTGCGGTGATAACTTATTTTTGTTAATCTCAGTAGCTTTTGAAAGAGGTAGGGCACAGAGAAATCATTTCTCTCTACTTGCGAATCTCTCTACTTGGAGTAGCCCGACTTGTAATTGAAGAGAAGTTCGTAACTAAATAAACTTGCATTTTGTTCTTGCGGTGATAACTTATTTTTGTTAAACTCAGTAGCTTTTGAAAGAGGTAGGGCACAGAGAAATCATTTCTCTCTACTTGCGAATCTCTCTACTTGGAGTAGCCCGACTTGTAATTGAAGAGAAGTTCGTAACTAAATAAACTTGCATTTTGTTCTTGCGGTGATAACTTATTTTTGTTAATCTCAGTAGCTTTTGAAAGAGGTAGGGCACAGAGAAATCATTTCTCTCTACTTGCGAATCTCTCTACTTGGAGTAGCCCGACTTGTAATTGAAGAGAAGTTCGTAACTAAATAAACTTGCATTTTGTTCTTGCGGTGATAACTTATTTTTGTTAAACTCAGTAGCTTTTGAAAGAGGCAGGGCACAGACAAATCATTTCTCTCTACTTGCGAATCTCTCTACTTGGAGTAGCCCGACTTGTAATTGAAGAGAAGTTCGTAACTAAATAAACTTGCATTTTGTTCTTGCGGTGATAACTTATTTTTGTTAAACTCAGTAGCTTTTGAAAGAGGCAGGGCACAGACAAATCATTTCTCTCTACTTGCGAATCTCTCTACTTGGAGTAGCCCGACTTGTAATTGAAGAGAAGTTCGTAACTAAATAAACTTGCATTTTGTTCTTGCGGTGATAACTTATTTTTGTTAATCTCAGTAGCTTTTGAAAGAGGTAGGGCACAGAGAAATCATTTCTCTCTACTTGCGAATCTCTCTACTTGGAGTAGCCCGACTTGTAATTGAAGAGAAGTTCGTAACTAAATAAACTTGCATTTTGTTCTTGCGGTGATAACTTATTTTTGTTAAACTCAGTAGCTTTTGAAAGAGGTAGGGCACAGACAAATCATTTCTCTCTACTTGCGAATCTCTCTACTTGGAGTAGCCCGACTTGTAATTGAAGAGAAGTTCGTAACTAAATAAACTTGCATTTTGTTCTTGCGGTGATAACTTATTTTTGTTAATCTCAGTAGCTTTTGAAAGAGGTAGGGCACAGAGAAATCATTTCTCTCTACTTGCGAATCTCTCTACTTGGAGTAGCCCGACTTGTAATTGAAGAGAAGTTCGTAACTAAATAAACTTGCATTTTGTTCTTGCGGTGATAACTTATTTTTGTTAAACTCAGTAGCTTTTGAAAGAGGTAGGGCACAGACAAATCATTTCTCTCTACTTGCGAATCTCTCTACTTGGAGTAGCCCGACTTGTAATTGAAGAGAAGTTCGTAACTAAATAAACTTGCATTTTGTTCTTGCGGTGATAACTTATTTTTGTTAATCTCAGTAGCTTTTGAAAGAGGCAGGGCACAGACAAATCATTTCTCTCTACTTGCGAATCTCTCTACTTGGAGTAGCCCGACTTGTAATTGAAGAGAAGTTCGTAACTAAATAAACTTGCATTTTGTTCTTGCGGTGATAACTTATTTTTGTTAATCTCAGTAGCTTTTGAAAGAGGTAGGGCACAGAGAAATCATTTCTCTCTACTTGCGAATCTCTCTACTTGGAGTAGCCCGACTTGTAATTGAAGAGAAGTTCGTAACTAAATAAACTTGCATTTTGTTCTTGCGGTGATAACTTATTTTTGTTAAACTCAGTAGCTTTTGAAAGAGGTAGGGCACAGACAAATCATTTCTCTCTACTTGCGAATCTCTCTACTTGGAGTAGCCCGACTTGTAATTGAAGAGAAGTTCGTAACTAAATAAACTTGCATTTTGTTCTTGCGGTGATAACTTATTTTTGTTAATCTCAGTAGCTTTTGAAAGAGGTAGGGCACAGAGAAATCATTTCTCTCTACTTGCGAATCTCTCTACTTGGAGTAGCCCGACTTGTAATTGAAGAGAAGTTCGTAACTAAATAAACTTGCATTTTGTTCTTGCGGTGATAACTTATTTTTGTTAAACTCAGTAGCTTTTGAAAGAGGTAGGGCACAGACAAATCATTTCTCTCTACTTGCGAATCTCTCTACTTGGAGTAGCACGACTTGTAATTGAAGAGAAGTTCGTAACTAAATAAACTTGCATTTTGTTCTTGCGGTGATAACTTATTTTTGTTAAACTCAGTAGCTTTTGAAAGAGGTAGGGCACAGAGAAATCATTTCTCTCTACTTGCGAATCTCTCTACTTGGAGTAGCCCGACTTGTAATTGAAGAGAAGTTCGTAACTAAATAAACTTGCATTTTGTTCTTGCGGTGATAACTTATTTTTGTTAAACTCAGTAGCTTTTGAAAGAGGCAGGGCACAGAATTTCTAGATATTTCTGGCGTTATAAACGATAACCGCTTATCAACTGGCAGGACATACGCTTGTTTACCACCTTATAATTTATAAAAACAGCTATTGAGGAAGTTAGTGTGAAGTTAGAGTCCATCAGAACAACTCTAGGAACATGTATCTCTACCTGATTACTCGAATAATAATGTTGTTTTGTTTCTAATTCCAGTTAAGTGATCAGCCTTGTATCTAAATGGACTTATTTGGCAACTTGAATTTTAAAATTTTTATACTAATTTCTTCATATTGTTGTACTTTTGACGTCTATAAATAGCCATCAGGAGTTTTTGGCAGGATCTTGATGTGTCATGTCGTGAATTTTATTTTATTTCATAAACTTATGTTATTAGGTCTATATTTTACGTGATGTGGTTTAATTATTGTGCACAACTAAAGTGGATCATAAATAATAACTAGAAACATGCATTTTTAGTTGCAACAAAAGTTCCCTTGACAAATTTCGCAATGGAGCCGCCATCTTGTTAGAGCTATGTTGAAGATAGTAAGAACAATAAGAAAAATATTAGGAATTATGGATGAACACAGTTGGCATTCCTCAGGAGGACCTAAGGGTATGGGTTAACCATTAATGTATGAATTCAATTTTGATCATACAGAATGTAATAAATAAATTTCTATAGCTGTAATTAGCGATTTATCAAAATTCACGAGAACATGCATAAGACATGTCAGACCAGACGATGTCTGGTTTTATTAGAAATCAGTTTTTACTATAAGTTACTTTTTATTTTGCATTCTGTATTCTACATTTGTTTATAATACATTTTCGTTAATAACTACAAAATTATGTGTTTCAAGGATTTGAATACATTTTGTTATAACAGCAGTGCCCCACGGTTTCCCCCTTGTTATTTTATATTTGACTAACTTTCCGCGTTGTCAATGCAACCGTGTAACACATATCGTTCCTCTCGCTTCCCGTACTTGCTTACAGCTTGCCAAATTGATTGACTTTCATGGTTACTGCTCCGCTCCTTAGGGCCCTATCGTGAAGTTATATAGCCTAAAACCTTACTCAATGAATAGGCTATTCAATGCAATGTATAAATGTAGAGAGTATTATGTATAAATGGTAATAATTATCTATATATGACAATCAGCGGATTGGATTAACAGGTGCCGATAAAATCAGTATCGACAAACTTGTTTACTTGTTACATTGACAGATGAATGTTAATTTTTTTGGCGCCATTGGCCCCGTGCCGGTGCTTGAATTTTGGACAAACGTGAATTATTTATAAAGTATTTCTACACATATGTTAATAAAATGTAATAGGTACATCCTTGCTTTTCTTATCATTTTTTTGGTACAGTCGATGTACATATCTATCTTTTGTCAATGCGGTTTCATTACGGGAATCTAATCTGATGATATCCTTTCGACATTCAAACGTAATTGTATAAAACATATGAAATAAAACAATACTGCATTTTTAAGGATTTTATAGCGCTTATGTTATCAGAAGCAATTTTTCGTAAATATGTAACATTAATTTCATCTTTAATTAGAACTAAACATATTTTCATATTATAAATAAAAGACACAGGTTACTATAAGCCAGGTGTACTAAAAGTGTGTTGGCGATCTACCGCAGAACGTAGGCAGGAAGTGATCAATTCCCAACCTACTACTACGAAGAAAGGTGCGAACTCACGTATCTCAAATTTTTATACTTTTATCATGATTTTATTCCCTTTCGGAGATCGACTCGGAAAGCACTCGTGATTGACAACTGGGTTTTTGAATAATTTTTTTTGTGATAATTGGAAAGATAATATATAAGTTTTATAACAAACTTTTTTTTCGCAATATTTCAAAGTTATTTCAAAATAATAACTAATTTTTGAATTCAGTACTGAAAACGCGCCGATCGTTCCCGAATAAATGCGAGCGCGCGTGACGTCACAATGTTAATTTCTACTCATTGTAGCACACAACTTAGATACAGTTTCAAAAGATTACAAATTCCTTTAACATTATGACGTCACACACCTGACGATCGATCGTGGCGCGTTCGTAGTTATGTCATTCTTTTTAAAATTGTATTACAATTTTTAATTGTTCATTATTAATTAAAAAAATGTTTTAAGAGTTTTCCAATTGAATATTATGATAATTATGATGAAGCTTTAAAATACATAAAAAAAACGATATTCCTTTTTTAATACTCAATTCGCCCGCGGTCGACTTTTTGGTATGAGTATTCGGTATTAATAAATTAAAAACTATAATGATATCAGAAAAATTACATTAATTATTTTTTTTAGACATAAAATTATGTTACCAACGGCTAAACATTTTTTGTTAAGATTTACACGGATATTACTATCTAATTTAAAAAATTACGTCTTCAACAATGATAGTTATTTAGTAATTGGTGCGACCTTGTGGCTTAAACACCGCAACAATACACTACAAAACATGTGTTTTCGTTAACGCTACACGATGGTTGAATGTCATTGCCCGATTTGATGATTTGATTTTATTGCCTCTCGTATATGTACATACTGATTGGTTTATCTGTATTTAAAGTAATTAAGTAACAAAGTAATTCTAAGCATTATTTGTAATGTAAGACATTGGGAATGTAAATAAAATCAGTTTTGAGTTAAAGGGAGAATTCGTTAAAAATACATTAAATAAACGAAACGTGAAAAAGGCCAGTATTATCACGGTCACTGCTTATGAACCCTTGTTGGTTGGCGTTTTTTTTTACTGGAATTAATACTTCTAACATTATGTGGTTAGTATTTTATCGATGAAAAAAAAAGAAATAATATGAATAGACATTAAAAAGAAGATAATTTTAGAACGGATTGGTATTTAAACTTGGATAAAATAATCTGTAGATTTTTGTATCAGCATCAATATTTTGCATAATATGGAAACGTCTTAATGATATCAGTGCCGTCGTTTTTTATATAATTTTATATTGTACGATTAAGATCTGTACCCCTTTTATCGTCAAAAGTTTAAATCATAATACTTGCAGAAGTCTATGTTACTTAACCCTGTAATGATCTCCTGGTTCATTTGTTTCGTCTACTTTGCTAGCTTAGAACGCATTTCGCAGGGTGTGTAATGATTGTTTTATCAATCATTTTTTATCTCTTAATTATATATATTTATTTCACTTTATTTGATTTCTCATTTATTCATTTATTGTGTTTATGCTCCTTTCCGAAGGCATCTCATCTATAGGTAATTTATTATTTGAAATATTGTATTACAAACTTATTTTACGATTTATATATCGAATAAGTAGGTCGTATACTAATATTGTATTTTGGATGAAAAACTTTTTAAATTTAAAATATGAACAAGACGGTAAAATAATTGAAAACATGACGGATGGATTCTGACAGAGGGAGTCGGATGGATCTCTAAAGAAAACGTACAATCTTAAATGAGATTTGTATAAGTTTATTTATAACTATTATTCTATTTATTGTTTTGACTCGCACATACCTGTCTGGAGTCTATAAAACTTATTTTGTTATAACAAAAGACCTCTCGAATTATAACTGGTATTCGAAGGAGTTGGAACCTTTTACTCAACAATTATTATCAAACGAATGGTAAACCTGGCGGACGCATTCATTCATGCTGGCTTGAGGATGCAGTTATTAAAAATTGAAAAGAATGGAGTTCTAATTAAACACAAACTTCTCACGACAGAATTTTACTAGCAGATCTGTTACGGATATATTCAAAACTTGGACATTTCTTACTTGTGAAGGTGTTACTATCATTAATAGACTTTAATAAGGTACTCTGTTTTTATATCTCATTTAATGTTAATGCCTTCGGAATACACTTATTTATCTATTTCGAATTTCATTCCATTACCTTGAATTATTTATTTTCTGGTATATTATACTTATTTAATTGTCCACGTGACAATTTGGCGCCCAACGTTAATAATACCACTGAGCTAGTCATTTTCTAAATTCTAAAAACCACTTACACAAGTGAGACGATTAATCGTAAAAATTTTTGGCATAAATATTTGGACTTCACCTTTTATCTACTCTATATATATATTTATATATTGTCATTCATCTTTCCATTTACTTTTCATTATATTATTTAATACTCTTTAGGCTTATTAATTATATTATATCTTATTAATATAAATATTTTAATATTTATGTCTATTTTAAATATGATTTTATTAAGGATACTTCGATAGGCTTATTACATTCTTCAGCGTCTATGCTGCATTTTTTTATCTTGGGTAGCCTTAAAGTTACCCAGGAGTTTATTTATATCGACACCTACCCTACGTCGATATATTTTACTGTAGCATCTTGGATGTGAAGATTTGAATGCCTGAAGTGGAATAATAACTACTAGTATGTAGTTATTTGATTTTAATTATTGGGGTTTTAGAGCGGTTGACTACTCGTTAAATAAGCCTTAGGTCAAAGTATTTATTTTTTGTTATAGAGCGGTTAATTACTCTTTAAATAAGCCAAGAATTCGAGCGGAAGACAACTCGTTAAATAAGCCTAGGTCATGTTAATGAGCAACTTTTGGAGTAGGCGTCATTGAATGTGAACCCTATCCCCTACTGAATGAGTGGTGATATTATGAGAAGTTGTATGTTGTGATGTATGCTAAGGATGTATAAATTTGTGAAGTATGCTCATCTATATTTATTTATTTATCTTTCTAAATTTTTCTAAGTCGAATAATTTTTCCGGGGAAAAGGGGAAATGTAATGATTGTTTTATCAATAATTTTTTATCTTTTAATTATATATATTTATTTTACTTTATTTGATTTCTCATTTATTCATTTATTGTGTTTATGCTCCTTTCCGAAGGGATCTCATCTATAGGTAATTTATTATTTTAAATATTGTATTACAGACTTATTTTACGATTTATATATCGAATAAGTAGGTCGTATACTAATATTGTATTTTGGCTGAAGAACTTTTTAAATTTAAAATATGAACAAGACGGTAAAATAATTGAAAACATGACGGATGGATTCTGACAGAGGGAGGCGGATGGATCTCTAAAGAAAAAGTACAATCTTAAATGAGATTTGTATAAGTTTATTTATAACTATTATTCTATTTATTGTTTTCACTCACACATACCTGTCTGGAGTCTATAAAACTTATTTTGTTATAACAAGAGACCTCTCGAATTATAACTGGTATTCGAAGGAGTTGGAACCTTTTACTCAACAATTATTATAAAACGAATGGTAAACCTGGCGGACGCATTCATTCATGCTGGCTTGAGGATGCAGTTATTAAAAATTGAAAAGAATGGAGTTCTAATTAAACACAAACTTCTCACGACAGAATTTTACTAGCAGATCTGTTACGGATATATTCAAAACTTGGACATTTCTTACTTGTGAAGGTGTTACTATCATTAATAGACTTTAATAAGGTACTCTGTTTTTATATCTCATTTAATGTTAATGCCTTCGGAATACATTTATTTATCTATTTCGAATTTCATTCCATTACCTTGAATTATTTATTTTCTGGTATATTATACTTATTTAATTGTCCACGTGACAGGTGATAAGTGTAGCACTTGCCTTAGTGGCTTGTCGCGTTCCGGGATCAGACGGTGTATATGCAGTAATCTAGCGTAGTGTTCTATACACGTCTGGGTCGTGGTCAGCATGCACGAGAAGTGATAAGCCCGTCACAGTGACTCGTTTTATGGTGTGTTGCGTTTCGGGATCAGCCAGTGTACATCCGCGATGGACTCTTGATCTCTCGGTGGTCGCCTTTGTTTTTGGATTGTACTGAGTTTACCATCAGGCAAACTACGAAACTTTGACTTGCTACTATAAAAAAATCAGCGGGGTACAATTTGTTTAACATATCTAATTGTATTTTACCACTACGTACTACTGTTTAGTTACATAGACCCTAATAAGATTCAAATAACATAACAATGAATTATTTTAATGATTCATATTGTTCAAAGCACCATACAAGGAAAATCGTTTTGTTGGAAAACTATGGTAAATTATTTGCTTGAAGTAGATATCCAGTATTGACGTAAAGTTAATATAAGTGACGAAATAATGTCGTTATTTGGTTTCATTATTTATAATATAGTATTAGAAGAATTCGTCTTGACTACGAATCACGTAGTACGAATGGCATACTCTACGAATCATCCGATAGCTCGAGTAAGAATGTCTGTTTTAGGATTTCGATTCGACTACACTGTTAGTCATAAGGGCCCGGAAAACTCAGACGCATTTTACAGTTTAATCGGGCTGGGGGACCAGTGCTTATGGCACTCAGCCGCGAAAGCCAAGCACTAAGTTCAAGGGCTCCAATGTGGCTGAACCTCAGCTTAGGCTGTTGCCGAATATGCGTAAAAGTAGCGATTTAACTAATTAGATTTAACTAAAAGGGAATTCCCTTTCTTAAGAAAATTCGAGCTAACTAACTATACATATATACATATTTCTGCCTTGTGGGAGGAAGGAAGGAACATGTGTACATGTATTTAGTGATCTGTCAATAAAATTATCTCTTGAGGCCTGACGTTTTCTGCTTATATAATGCGTGCGGTCACAGTTCTGTTGCTATCATATGAACCCGCCAACACTGTAGGTCAATAGTACTAGTATAGGTTCAATAATCACAATAACAAATATCTAATAATAGTGCTTATTCGGAAGTTATTCCATTTTAATAACGTTTGTTTTGTTGGACTTCTCCTTGCACCGTCAACCCTAGCCATGTTTGTTATACATACTGAAGTGGACATTTTATGACAATGTTTATTAATAAGTAAGTTTATAACAAAACCCACTTGATGCATCTTTACCAAAATATCTTCGTATTTTTATTTACCAAGATGGCTGCTTCCTTTTTTTGAACTGCCCAGGGAATTTTCGTGGCAACTGGCGCACAATAACCAAACTACATCACGCAAAATAACACATATATTACATAATATAAGGTCGAATATCGTAAGTTTATGAATAAAAATAGAAATCTCCACATGACCAATCAAGATCCCCTGAAAAACTCCGCCGTCTTATTTAATATAGGCACTACACATTGTCAGGTTTTAGCAGACAAATTAGCAAAGTTTTCCAGGTAATACGACTAGGAACTCCAAAGCCTTTGAAACATGTTCCGCTCAATTTTTCAAATTATAAATAATGGAATAGTTCTATGTTTAATTTTATCTACAAGATTAGGTTTGGTTTCGGAGCTGGCTAGCATTGTTACTGAAAAAAAAAAGATTTTCCAGTAGTTCCATTTTTAATTTATATTACGTCATATTTAATAGTAAATCAGTTAACGAGTCCAAGGTTTGTTCAAACTTGAAGTAATTGAACAATTTGTCTATAAAATCATGCAGTGTATTTTCTATTGTTTCAATTTATGGAACGGAGTTCATAATGAATGGGCGTGAATAGTAATTTTGTAATTTATGCAAGTGTCTATTGTTTGACTTAATTATTTAGTCTTCAAAACGCTAGCCACTCCATAGGTCAAATATAATTTCCATTTTAAAAAGATAAAGGTTTCCAATGTTGTACGTAGTTAAAAATATGCATGTCAGTACTATGTGGATAAGCTAGTGTTAGAAATATTTTTAGAATGTTATTGTTGTTTAGAAGCTGAACTCTTTTTTTTATTTCTTTAGAGGATAATTTTTCTTAATTGTAGTTTACTATGAAGCAAGAAATCGTTATTTACTTTCAAGCACAAATACTGAACCACGTTGATAGAGAAGTATCTAACTAGTGGATTATACATAAGCAGCTGTGCCCCGCTCTTTTACCATGTTAACTTTATTCGCCGCCACCAACGCAATTCCCGTACTTGTCTACATCTTTCCAGATTGCCTAACTTTCATGGTTATCGCTCCAATCATTAGATTGGTAGCGTGAAGCTAATACTAATAATACTACTCTGGCAAAAAGTACCAGGAAAAGATCAATAATACACAAAATATTAGTTGTTCATCCAAATTTTATCGCCTTCAAAGTATACTCCAGAAACGAAACACTTACGCCAACGAATAATCCAATCATCATTGTCATTACATTGTCATAACATTTAGAGGTTAATAGAGGTTTTGAAATTATGGGTCATTTGGTCTTTGTAAATATGGTATACCCTATATAAGGATTAAGAATCATTTTATTACTACTTTTTTTTTAATTCTGCAGAACACAATGTATTATCGAAATTGAAAACCAGTGCAGTTCATTAATTTCAACCTTTGGTGGTTAGTCTTTTGTTTACCATGCAAATCAATTATATTTTAAAATAACTACATATAGATGAGACGTGAAACGACCACAATTAATGACACATGTTTCACCTTTCAACGAGGCATCCTCAGATCGTTGTTCACTTCTCCGAAACTAGCGGGCGAGTGAGTGGCAGTGTTTTTTTTTTTCGAACTGACTATTCTTTTAGCCTTGGACCCTGGAGCCTTTGCGGCTTATACAGCTTCACTCGGCTTGAAGTGGCAGCGATACGCGGGTTACTATTTATACTTTTCAACCCCAATTTTAATAGAGGTTACTACGTTCCGTTTATTTGTTCATTCAGCAGTGTATATGACATGTATGTATTTGTGTATGACAAGTATAAGCAAATAAATTTTGGATAATTATTTACGATGGTTTTCCGCAAAGTAAAGCCTTCTTCAATGAAATAGTCTGTATATTTTTTGTCTAGAGTAATCTCCTAAATAGCTGAATGAATTTCTACGGGACTTTCATTGGCAGGTAGAGGTGCATTTAGTTAGTAAACTACTTTTAGCCGATTAATCATTTAATTAAAGATTTTGGTGGGTTATCTCTTGTTTTCTAGTTAGTTTCATGGAATTATAAAAATATATTTTGTAGTTTGATACTTTTCAAAATAAGTGAGAGAAGAGACAGTAAGAGAGGGAGAGAGAGAGAGAGAGTAACAGAGAAGTAAGGGGAAGAGACTAAAATATTTGTTATTGAACTATTTTTTACAAACGTTCAAGATATCTAAAAGAGAGTTTTCTATTAATTGTAGATATATTTTAAGTTGCAAATGTATCCAATATTAATTGAGCAACTTTAAATGAAAATTAAAAGCACTATTATCAAAGTTAAGTCGATTTGTGACCTAAGATGTATAGAAGTATATAACAGATAGTAAGCAGATAGCATGTCAAATCATTCTATAACCTTCTTGAAGCGACCGCTAACAAGCTCGTCTAATCGTGCATTAACCAATTCTAATGAAGTGACGTGTGACCGCAAGCGGATGTACGGTTTTATTGACCTCTTAAACCTTACTTTTTTGTTCATTTATTTTTTGGTTTATAGACTTGGAATGGAATTTATGTATGTGAAAATTAATCTTAGCTGCATATACTTGGAACAGTGTTGTAAGCCACAAGATGAGTAGGAAATCGTAATGGTGCCAATTGAAAGTTGTATTCGCAATGTTTTAATGATTTATATATATATTTAATTGTTTATTGCACATAAGGGACTACACATACTATTAATGCTAAAAAGCACTCTCTACCAGTCTTCCAGGGGTGCACGAGAAAGGTGTATGCAGGGTGAAGGTTTGTGAGACGTAATCTAGTAGATATTTAATTGCTTCAAATAGCACCTACGTAGCAAATGCTTGAAGGAATTCGTAGAGTTTACTAATTGGAGTTGATAAGTAACAAATTCCAGAGTCTTGCTGCTCTTACGGCGAAATATCGGCCGCGAAAATTAGTAAGGTGATTTGGTATAACGAGAATTAAAGAACCGAAAGATGTTATTAGCTATTTATTGTGCGTATCCGCGAGAGCTTGAAATAGTATTTTCAAATATTTAGGAGATTTGGGATTATTCATTTGGGAGAAAAGGAGACAAAGTATTCTTACATTCCTGTGTTGCCGAATAGGTAGGCATTTTAACCTGGCTCGGTATTCAGTCACGATCTTCCGAAGACGAAATACAGTTATTGAGTAGACGATTAAGTTTATTTAAGAGATTTGTGAAACGAACTTACCCAGGCGTAGATATAACTACCCTATCAGCTTACTATATTTATTATAAAACACATAGCATTACAATTCCTTATATTGAAATCAAAAAATAATTTTATTTAATTTCAACACTTTATAGGCACTTCAAACAATATTACTATCGGTTCGGAAACATCCCAGTTATCGAGAAGAGCTGCCCAGAAACTCTATCGGGCTTATAGCTTATATTTTTTTAATGTGTAACTAATGTTTTATATTTAATAATTATATTATTCTTAATGGATGTACATAAAGGGAGTCATTTTCAGCCAACACTATTATTCAAATAATCATTTACCTTATAATAACTTTTTGACAGTTAACCCCGCATGACATGGTCATTGAACTTATTATTAGGTATATAGATAATGCGCTTTGGGAACTTTATTGTAAAACCTAACATTTTTACCTGTAGAACACTATTATTAAATAAAACATAGTATGACTAATTTATGTTTATTTCTAGTATTAAAGTTATGTCGGTTATTTGAAAAATATTACTTACCTAAGCTTTTGCGAACATACATAATTTATTAAGGATGTATTTTGAGAGACGATCATGTGAATCAACTGTGTTATTTCAATTCTAGGAAAAAATGTCAAGTGCCCTTTTTGTTTCTTTCATTACTCAAATTCATAAGTTCTTAATCATAGGTTTCGACGATTCTACTAACGATTTATTTATGAGTCATGATTACGGGTCAAGATGTAATTCTGTCAATTATAGATTTTTTACTTGTGTTTGAACTAGTCATTGATTTTTTTATAAACAAATTCAACGTATTACACGCAAATGATTATAGGTAAATGATACATTTTTTACAGAAAATTAACAAATAAAATTAATTAGGATACAGTCGGTAGTAGGTAAAAGAATGTTGCACCTATAGGAAACACAATTTAAAACTGTAACCTTCAATAAATTAGTATTGACTAGGGCTAAACAAGGTAATCGAAAGTTGTCCTTCGCCGGCAACTAAATCACGTTTTGGGTCTGGATAACCATTTTATTTGGCTTGTTTGATATTGACCTTTGACTTGTCTTCCTATGACCTGCTGCCCCAAGTTTAGGCCTATTTTACTTTCAGGTTAAACCTTGAATGAGGATAGTTATGGAACGTGAAAATAAAGACATACGAGGAAAGAATAAGAATACTGCGTATGTACCTATATGCAACTTTTTGAAACGGTTTCTACATCCCTCATCGCCTTAATCCTTAATAGCCACTGCAAAATATTATACAACAAACGGTCCTTTTTAGAGAAGTCCTGGCTGTAGACTCCTAAACGGAATTCACTGCCATGTACCTTATTTAATTACGATATCACTTGCGTCATAACATAAATATCGTTCGATGTATTTTACCAAAATGTGACTCTTTTATTAACGTCAATCGTGAATACGAATATGACCCCCTGCAAATAGAAATTCCACCAATTGTATCAATTTCTGTAAAGCGTCCGACTTACGTCACGCTGGCTTTTGCGGTCTACGACTAACAAACCAACTGAGTCAGTGGAATGATAATGTGGTTTATATTCGCATTGATGTGTGTTGTTCATACAGTTTGCCTCTAACCGTCGATGTAAGCGTTGAACACTTTTTGTGTTTTGTTTTGTCCCTGTTGTGATAAGAATCAATGATGTATTCGAAAGGCTTATGTTTTACTATCGAAGATTTTATGGATGTCGTGTTTTGTGTTTACATCAGTAATACGAAAAAGGTTTGTGTTTTATAAATTGTTTTTGCAATGATGTAATAGAGTATAATTTGTTTTTGAAGTTTAAATTGTTTCAGCCTTTTGCGTTTTCTGTAGTCTTTTTAAATACTTATTCATTTAATATAAGTTTTTGATATTTCACTGAACTAGATTATACACATGATTTGAATTCATTACAATCGGTAGTAACAGGGAAAAAAACAGCAAAGCAAAATTTAGGTCCTATTAGCTTTTATCGTTAACTAAGTTCTGTGACTTCTGAGTGTATGGCTTGAACATCGCATGATACTTTCTTCATTCTTTAAATAGATATAAAACAATATATTATTTAAAGTTTAACCTTCTAATACCAATCGGACAGTCGGTCCGTTTGACGTTCTATATAAACATGAATAATTGTGTCAAGAATACGTTAAACACTAATTAAAATACTTAGTACGTTGTTAAACCACATAACTATGATAAAATGAAGGAAACATGCATAATTTACTTCATGTTATATATTTGCGTAGTTTGTATGGGTATATATAATATTTATTGCTATTTTATTACCTGTTTGTTATTATTATTTAGAAATATGTTTATCATCAGTTAATTTTAATTACGAGATTACATTTGGTAAACATGTCATATATCCTGCTATATGTATGTATACTTGCTTTTTAAAGAAGTAAATTCAGAAGTATTTTTTATTTATGTTTACTACATATAAACTTTTTGCATTGTTAAATATATCATTACTAGGCTATGTATTTCTGTTATAAGTATAACCCATACCTATAAGGTTAGTCTGCATTGCTTTCGTGGCTGAGTGCCTTAAGCGCTTACCCCCAAGCCCGGGTGAAGCTGTAAAAACCGTTTTAGGCTTCAGGGCCATTATGGCTAACAGTATAGCCAGTTCGAAAAAAAAAATAGGGTTAGTCAGATTTTCGAACGAGCGAATATTTGGTTCATATATTATGCTATTTGATCATAACTTTGTGACAAAGTATATTAAGCTCCGGCTACACCATATTCAATACCTTTTACAAATTAATTCACGCGATTTTACATGCTAGACCGTAGCGTTGAAAACATACGAGATGCACTTCAATGCTCTTCAAAAATTTCAAAAACTGTTTTATCAAGCTCAATTTGAACACTTACGCTGGTTGGTTCATTTTTATACAAAATCCTATAAGTAAGAATAACCATCCGTTCTGGTTAAAACATAAACAGATTAATATGTTTTAATGTTTTAAATACATATTATGTTACTTACTGTATATAATATATAGCTTGTATTTAAAAAAATACACACAGTAAATAAATAAAAATCTCGTTATTCCATTGTTTTACATATAATAAAAATATTTTATTTTTTCCAGCAATCAGAAAGATGGCGCAAACTACGTAACATAGTGCAGTGGACGCCATTCTTTCAAACTTACAAAAAGCAGAGGTATCCCTGGATACAACTCGCTGGTCATCAGGGCAACTTCAAAGCTGGTCCTGATCAGGGGACGATATTAAAGAAGCTCTGTCCACAAGAGGAAAAATGCTTTCAGGTAAAATTGCTTTGACGTTATAATTTGTCTTAATCCAACAGAAGGGGTTTACAAATTGTAAAATAGGAAATTTATAATTCACCAGAACCAGTTAGTAAAAACCAGAGAGTTACTTAAATAACCGCAAATCTGTAGATACAAGTCATTTAACCTACAAAAAAATAAGTGCAATTCTATTTTAAAACACAAATACATTGGTCCTTTATTTGTTATATCTTTGATTGGTGACTTTAACTTGGAAACACAAAGTACTTTTAACTGCTTTTCCTAAGTATGATATGATATTTTCTAAGATGAAATTGATGGATTTGTCTTTGGCACCTTTGAAAATATTCGTATGAATTTATGGTCAACATTTTGGCCCTTGTACATTTAAGTATGGTGCTACATACTCCGTTCTGCTACAAAGAAAAATAATGCCTACATGTACATATTTGTATTTTATTATCGTTAACTCAATTGATTATACGAGAAGAAAGCCATTTTTACCTACTGTAAAAAGAAAAAACGGCGAATTTGTTAGTTTGGCTCTTATTTATAGGACCCATCACAATATGCTAGTATAATCAGGGTACTTTTAAAATCAATTTTTGAAGCAACGATGGCTCAGTGGTATCGTGTATGACTTCGCGCTGATTGACGTGACTTCGAATCCCTGCAATGAATCTGAGCTTTCGGTGAAGGAAAACATCGTGAGGAAACCATAGCTTGGTGGCAGGGCCTTTTTCTAATGCCCGCCTGGCTAGCTACCACCCTCAAGTTGAAAATCTGTCGCCAAGCACCAACAGGTGTGTTCCGGCAGTTGCACTTGAGAGCCAGTCTTCCACTAGGTTTAGCGTGTTATCAACTTGGGCTACATCGTCACTTAACATCTGGTGAGATTGTGGCCACTACGCCAACCCAGTAAAACTTGTTTTATTGTCGGTAAAACAGTCAAGCAGCAAATTTTATAACGCTACGTCATTAGCCTTAAAGACGAACACAGTAGGCAATAGGTAGTAAATTGATCCAGGGGAATTCTTTGTTGTAAATAATTTTGATAAACACTTTTGGGAAATTCACAATATTTTCCCTATAAGCACAATATAATATCTTGTTTTAAAAATAAATGGTAGGTACCTAACATACGTGTTTTTTTTTTCATAAAATGAGTACGAGGAAAATATTGTAACGAACGAACGGAAATATTAAGAATAATAAATATTTTTTAATAATTATTAATAATCATTAAAAAAATCATTTCTACAAACACCAAATTTTATTTAAAGATTTACGTCCGAGTAAATCATTGGAATCTTTTTATACGGATTATTGACAAATTGTCAAACTGTAAAAAAAACCCTTTATTGTTGAAAATGTGATAATACTCTATGTTAAATATTTTATAGACATGTGTCCGTTAAGATCACCTAAAATGTCACTAACCAATCGGAACTTGGAACCCATCGGTACAAAAAATAATCACAACACCCAACAACACTTGATAATTTTCGAACTTTGAACAGTTTGAATTACTTGCGGACTTCGCTTAACGTACGCAATATACTCTTATATCATCTTTGTACAACAATTTCTTAAAAGTTTCATGAACTTCATACTCGTACTTATGACGGTGTTTGTCTTAATAGCTTGTGATAATTCCGTGTTTAATGTATTATAATTACTGAATGATCTTTACTCTCATAAAATAATATAGTAGTTTCATAGTTATACGTATGTACACATATATAAATTGCGGGTTTCCCTAAAATCTTAACACGCTTTATAACGTGCTTCCCAGATTGCAGAAATTGATAACAACACGCTATGATTTTTGAAGACGAATTAATATGGAAAAATAAGTTAAAAGATATTAATCTAAAATACACATGGAAATATTATAGAATTGAAGTACACACGAAAATATAAGTAGCTTTTAACAAAATATTGAGGAGAAGTATTTGTTGGTATTTTGTAAACACGGAAAAATATTAAAGCTAGATAATTAGAAACGTTACTGTTTAGTTTTAATAAATAAAAAATGTAAAACATAATTACAAATAAAAACAATATTATCTTTAGTCTGTCAATATAGAATAACTAGTAGGGCACTTTATTTAAAATTATATCCAACTATTGTCCATAAAATTCCAGGCCGGCATGACAGCGGCGACAGCCGATGGATTTCGATCTCTCGGTGGTCGCCGTTGTATTTGGATTGTACTGTACTTACCATTAGGGACAGTACAGTCAAAGTACCAAGCAATTATTAAAAAAAAATGCCCTAGAGTATATGCTTACTAAGGAAACTCATCATTGTCTAAAATAAGTTATACAATTAACTCTTAATACTTTTTAAACTATAAAAGAAGAGGTGTAAAAATTTATCATTTGTAAAATTATTTCAATTTTAGTGATTCGCGTACTATGCGTCTACATAGACATACATACATACATTGCTGCTCTTTGACAAAATCTAGCTTTTCAAAGATTTCCCGAATATACATTATATAATCAAGAATGTATTGGGAGGGCAAAGTTAGGATATTACAATCATTGTAATGTTCATATTACATATGAAGCAATGATGGCTCAGTGATAGCGTATACGGACACCGCGTTGATGGACGTGTATTCGAATCCCTTGGTGTCTTTTTCTTATGTCCTCGTGGCTTGCTACCACCCTCAAGTTGAAAATCTGTCGCCAAGCACCAATAGGTGTGTTCCAGCAGCGGCACTTTACAGCCAGTCCTCCCACTAGGCGTAGTGTGTTACCATCTTGGGCCACACCGTCACTTAAGATCAGGTGAGATTGTGGCCACATCGCTAAACTTATAACGATAAAAATAATATATATATTATTTTTGTTAATAAACCCATAATAAACAGAAATTAATTACCTGTACGAAGGTTAACCTTTTATAATTAATACAAAAAAACGGTTACATAATAATAATAGTTATTATAGTTTTCAAGAATACTAAATGAAATAATTTTATTTAAATATGCTTCCAGCGGAAATAGTTTACGAACCAAATAGTTAATCTTCTTTAGTTGAGCTACCGTTAAATTTTTTGTAACGATTGACGTCATTCAACGATAATTATTATAAGGCGTTAATGTATTATAATAATGCGTCACAAAACGATTTGATTTGATGGTTCCGATCCAATTGGTATTCATTGATTGACGACTCAATGGATATCTCTATTATTTTTGTAATGATATTAATAGTTGTTTTAAATAATGTCTCGTCACCAAGTTATTTTTGTAGTTGTGTCGTTATCATAAAATCTTATAGAAAGTATTAACTAGGGTGATTGTTTGAAATAAGAAATTAATTACACGAGTACTCGAACAAATTTATAAATGCAACGATATCACAAAAGTTTATATGACACTACAAATTGAAAAATCTTTACACTTTCTTTAGAATTATCCAGAAATAATCGAATTATCCTTTCTTACATTACGGAATGATAAAAATAGAACATTTCTTATAATTTTATTTCATACTTATAATTTGTTGTGTGGTTAGTTTTGCTTAAACCTTTAGTAAAAACAAAAAAGGCTTAAGGATGATTCCTGTTCGGCTCGGTGTAACATATATCACCTTTAATCAATAGAACAACTGGCTTTTCGTATAAAAGCCAAGATCGATCCCATGCCGGTTTTATTTGCCTATTTGTATATTTGTATTTTGTCATCCTACGAAGAAAATCTTCTTGTTTCGGAGTGTATGTCTCAAAATGTTTGTATTTCGATTATTAATTAGACCTACGTAATCATTTCTTTGTATAAAGATTTTCGTTAGTTGCTAATTAATTGATTTGTGTTAAATTGTTGCTAAATTATGAAAGACTTTTCAATTATATGCCAACACGAAACATCCAGCTAACTATTGAGAATAGAAAACTTTCCACGATGAGACAAAATATTATAATAATGACGTTCATTAAAATTGAAAAATCATTTACATAATAATAACACTAAGCAATACTGTCTGAAATGAAAGACGTGCGTTACATTATTAGCAATTTAAGACAATAACCGCCTCGTAGAATTGTGATCGACAGGTATTTTGTAACAAATAAAACTAGTTTTAAAAATGGAAGATTGAAAGACTCATTTACATAAAACATTGAAAAAAGAACAACTGAATTTGCTTAGTAAATAATATAAGTGGTAAATAAAAGAATACTTCAAGACCAAAGTAAAATAAGATGGATAATAGGTTGACGTCATTCGGTAGTAGGTGACAAGTGACAATATATTGGAGTAGTTTGTGCAAACGTGCAAATTAACGGAATGATAAAACATGTATTTTTAACTACAGAATATTATCATGTTATATTACAATGTATCTTATACTTTAAAAGAAAAACAATAGGGTGTTTGTGAACATCTATTTCTTTCTAAATATATGTATGTCTTTCAAACTTTTGCAGTTTTCTTCTGACTGTCAGGTATTCGAAATACTTTTATTGTATTTTTTTTCATCTCATATTGGCCATGGAGTTTTTGTCTTTAAGAGTATAAGAGTATTAGTTAATGTCTCCTTCGCTATTTGGCACTAATCATCAAAGTATATTATAAATATTAGCATATTTATTGGTTTAGAAAACAAATATTAATATTAAAATTGTTTTTAAGTCGATTCATGAAAAATTTGTTTATATCGTTATTCTATATATCTTGTTTGTTTTAATGCTGATATTTAAAAATGACTTCTTCTTTTCCAGTTGCTGATGAAAGACATTCTTCGACCTTTTGTACCTGAATACAAAGGACAAGTTACGTGTGAAGATGGAGAATGTATCCTTTTACAATAATAAAAACGCAATAATTCAATCATACAGTGACAGGATAAATACTAAATCTCAAAGGCTGTTTAAAATTTAGTCTTTTTTACTAATTATGAAGCTAAATAATTGATATATTATGAAGCGATGTACGATTTTAACTTGGAGAGAAAACTAAGTATAATAACCTATACTTTTAGTAAGCAAAATTGAATTTCATTACATTTTTATTAGTATTTATATTTTTTAAATACAATATTATCCTTAACTAAATATAACAAAACAGTGTACCTGCAATTGCAAGATCTCTTGAGCGACTTCGACAGCCCGTGCGTTATGGACTGCAAAATCGGCGTCCGAACTTACTTGGAAGAAGAGCTCGCAAAGGCGAAAGAAAAGACTAAATTAAGAAAAGTGAGTATCTCAATTACTTATTAATATAAGGGTATTTGTATTTCATTTACATAATTAATAATAATGCAATGAACTAATTAATTACTAGGTGTAATGAACTAATCAAAAAGATGACATTCCTTTAAATTAAACTATTGAAAACATACAACAATTGCTATAGATAATAGAAGGGCGTTACGAGAGACAAGACAAGACCAAATTATATTTCATCCAAGTGGTGTAGTCGAAGATACCTTTCGTTCAATCTTTCTAAAATTCAATTGTTACTTTTTACTGTATGATAAAGACTAAACTAAATTGACGTGGAGTGTGAAATTTTTTAACGCCACTGAAATGTTTCAATTTTATTTGCCTGTATATAAAATTTAATTTTCACGATTTAAATAATTCTCTTCCGATATTGTTAACTCGTTAACATATTATAAAAGCTGCAAAATAGAAAGTGATAATCAAGCAATTATTTATAGTAATATCTTAATAGTTGTTAAACAATGTCAGAAATGTATATAAACACAAAGATAAAATCGTTTTAATTGAAGTGATTTGCGTCATAGATAAGAAACGGAACAGAAGTGACAATGTGAAGAAAGACCTAATTTAAAAATATAACTGTAATTAGTTGTTTATTTTTATTAGGTTGGAATGAACTTGATAAACCATTAGTATATTATACTAAGTTAATTTATATATTCAAAACTATAGGTATGGTTTTATAATTAATTGTAGTGTTTATCTACTTAAGAACTCCGAATTTAAAAATACTTACAGTTGTTTTAAAGTATGTTTCATCCGGTAAAAAGCAGTTTATACATAATAGGAGAGTTATGTCATGGTTCATTTAGACAATAGTACAAGACAAACAGGCTCTAAATTTTCACATAGTAACGCATACTTTCTACATCCAGAAGTGAATAAGATGGGCTAAAAATGAAGATAAGGCTTAAAGTGTACATGATAAAAACGTACTAAAACTTAATTACGACAAATAATTCTATTTTTAAATTAAAGTATTAACTTTCCAGGACATGTACGAGAAGATGATACAAATAGATCCCAAAGCACCAACAGAAGAAGAACATAGAAGTAAAGGTGTAACGAAACCTCGATATATGATCTGGAGAGAGACTATCAGTTCGACTGCAACATTAGGCTTTAGGATAGATGGCGTTAAAAAAGGCGATGGAACTAGTTCCAAAGACTTTAAAACCACCAAAACTAGAGAACAAATCGTTGATGCTTTTAAAGATTTTACAAGCAACATTCCTAATGCTGCGGTAAGTTCAACAAATTGAAAAAAATATTTTTCTTCAATAGAATTTCAAATTTCTGTTTTTCTGAGATTCTATTTTTTATATTTAAATAAAATTTATCTACTGTTAATTTGCCATCTTATGTGTTGATCATAAAGACTACATATATTGTAAATATAAATGAAAAAGTAAAAATATGTAATTTACCTCATCCATAATCTATTATTATAAGAAAATACCACCACTACTTTATTTTTAGTATGAAACTATAGTTAGAAAGTCACGTTCTGGTTTTATTGTAATGGTTTTTACTACATACTTGCGATTATAATTACCGTATTCGTGAGCGAGTTCAACAATGGTTTTATAAATAAATTGGCTTTTTATTATCTATACCTAATTAAAATATTGTTCATTATTTTAAACAAAAAAAAATAAAATAAATTATTATATTTATTACAGCCAAAATATTTAGAAAGATTGAAAAATATACGAGCAACACTCGCCGAGTCTCACTTCTTCAGAACTCACGAGCTCATTGGTAGCTCGTTGCTCTTCGTCCACGACAAGAGGAAAGCTTCTGTCTGGATGATCGACTTTGCCAAAACTGTTCCCGTATCGGACAATGTAAACATCGACCATAACTCAGCGTGGAAAGTTGGTAACCATGAAGATGGTTACCTTATCGGGCTGGACAATTTAATATCAATATTTGACACCCTTGTTAAAGATGACAATGGAAATATTGATTTAGATAGAATCGGTAACGTTCCTAAGGAACGTTTAGATACTTGAAATTTATGACTTGAGGGAATATCTCTCATGAAAACTGACTTACTTAACACTGAGGTGTTTAAATATAGCAGACACTGACTGCGCTGTATATAGAAATGAGATGCAATTAAGTTTAAGTTCTTGAAGACGTAATTGTAAATAATCATAGTATTATACGTATTATAACGTAATTTAAGTTGTTTAAATACTCAATAATTAGATTGTAGAGTGAAGACCACCGTTAATTAAAAAAAAAATGAACAGATAATTGATAATGTGACATGTTTTACTGCGATGAAAATAAAGGACAAAAATTTTATTTACAGAAATTTTAGCAACATTATTGATAGTACTAGATGTACGTTTTTGAGTCATATATAATGTAAATACACTATATTAGTGTAATGACTATATGTAAAATAGAAGTATATAAGGCTGTATTTACATATCTTGAGGTACCTACTAAATAAAGAAACTGTTATGTGATGATTTTTGTAAATTTATTAAACCCTGCAATGATATGCCAATGAAAAGCTTTATTAGTTATTTCAATAATATTTGCTTCATCCGTTTTAAGAATTATTACATACATTCATTACATATCATTGAATACTGGTCTTCAATTTTCTTATCTCATTAAGAAAGTAATTCGTAATAATTCACCTTAAAACTCTACTGTATATTAACTAAGTCACTAGCCGGCATAACCTTGGCTATATCTATATTCTGACTACGTCAATTGATTACTATATTTCTGCTAACGTAGTATTATGTAAGTATCTCTCACCACCACTGTGAAAAAATGAACAGAGTACAATCCAAAGACAACGGCGACTACCGAGAGATCACCAATCTATCGCCGGTCAACGTGTCATGCAAGACTGTACGCCTCTCGGCACTTGGATGTACACTGGCTGATCCCAAAACGCAACAAACCAAAAGAGAATCACAGTGACAATGCTTATCACTATGTTAGCCAGTTACCCATGTTACCCAGTCAAGGTTACATATCTACCAAACCCGAGTCCGATCCATCGGTATGGAGACCTTGAGCCTAGCAGCCGCGCGATACAGTGACTCTATATTCACTAGCAGCACAGACACACATGACACTGCATCATACACACATGCACGCCACATAGGTACATAGGATCTGTAAGGGGCCTTTTTTTTCTTTTTTTTGCCTACTTAGTTAGACAAAAATTTCAGAGTATTAAATACACATACATATGTTATGCAATTATTTATAATCGCTGATTTGCAATCGTTGCAACAGTCCGAGCTGAGGTTCGGCCACTTTGGATGTTGTTGCAAAGCTTTCGTGGCTGAGTGCCTTAAGCGCTCGCCCCCAAGCCCGGTGAAGCTGTAAAAGCCGTAAAGGCTCCAGGGCCCACCCCTAAGGCCAACAGTATGGTCAGAAAGATTTTTTCATACTTTACGTAGACGTAAAGTAGCACTTTTTTATTATTATTACAAAAATATTATTTAGTTCCCAATTCAACAAACCTACTTTTAAAGTTGATTTAATTTATGGTATTGGGTAGACATCCGGCGGTCGACCAGTAGTAAAACACTAAGCCGAATCTCAGTTTATAACATGAGGGAAGAAAACATGTTGTGTCAACCCTACTTAGGTGTGACAAAAGCAAGAAGAAATTGTAATAATATTATTTCAAACCGTTTTCAGGGATTATTTTATGATAACTCATTTTCTCACTTCCCTCATTCATATACATATTATCTTTCATTTTGAAAGACTGCATGAAGGCCCAATTGCCGAAATTCAAAACAGAGTGTTTATTACTGAAGCTGAAGTTATAGAAAGTTTGAATAGTAGGTTCGACTTGGACACAGCAGCGTGTTGAGAAAGGAACTTTTGAAAATCAATTTTTAAGGAAATTAAAAGACAAGTATTGTATAAACAACACAATTATAAAAAAAAAACAACATGGATACTGTTATTAAGGCTGTTAGTTTCATATAAAGTGTAACATTTTTGGTAAATCTAACTCTATTAAACGAGCAATTCTTGTCTTATATATATACATGTATATATCTTATATGTATATGGTTTCTCGGAAAGTGTTCTAATGATTTACCTTAAATGTTGTATTTAGATATCGTTTTACTTTGTAACTTTATCTTGACTTTCTTTTTTTCTTGTATGTTACCAAGCTTAGTTTGGTTGCTCAGACATTGAAACTTTAAAGTAGATTCAAATTTCAAGTTATTAGCGCAAAAAAGTCGCTTTCATAAGCTGACTATGTTTAATATAATGATGCGAATGAAAGAACGAAGTAATATTGTGGACGGCTTATTATTAAAATTAATTTATAAACTAAATAAATATTTAAATACTTAAAATCTACAATTTTGCTAATAAGGCACTGGGTTACGTTTTGTCTTTGAAGTTATCTATTACAACATCGGTTAAGCTGCTACGTCTAGAATCACATTCTTCTACATTGGAAGGACTTTCTTTGCGCATACGCGAAAAAAGTCTTGGCACAGGACCGGTTGATTTTCCAGGATCGCTCGGAGCTGGAGAATACCTCCTTGTTTTCGGTTTTTGAACCTCATCATCAGTTGCAGTTACAGAATAAGGCGGTGGAGGTTGTGACAGCATACTCATACGGTTTTCTCTAGCAGCAGTCGCTGTGATTTGTAGTTCTGTTCCAGCTACAACGGTAGCTAACGTGGGTGTAAACTGTGGTGCGGCCGCACGTGCCGATACTCTTCTACGTCTTGGACCTGAAGAATCTTCCATACTGTCACGGCTTGGTGGTGTCGGTATGGAGAAATCATGTCTCAGTGACTCACGTCTACTAGAGGAAGCATCAGGATCTGTTATCAAATCTAATAAACTAGGTGGCTCGCCTGAAATGGTATTATATGGACCTTGAGAAACAGTTTCCAATACTGCTAATGCACGAAGAAGATCTGCGACGCTCGTATGTTCTAGAATTTCAACCTGTTCCGATTGAGGTAGATTGCTTATGTTCACGTCAGGGTCGAATAAACTGGGTCGACCATGAGCGGTTCGGTTTCTATAGTTTTCAAGATCATTGGAAAATAAACTTCCTCTTCTGTCATCAGAATTAGAATCAGAATCGTAGTCTTCCCCAAGTATACTATTGCGTCCATTCTTCTTTTGAATATGATATTGTCTTATGCTTGATGCAAGGTCACCTGATCCATCAACAGGTGAACTATCGTAGCGATTTCCAAAGGGTGAAAACAAGCTACTGCGACCACGATGAGTTTTATTCTTATAATCTACTAGCTCATCAGAACTCTCTGGCATAACGTCGTCATCATTTTTTTTCGATTTTCCAAAAGTAGGAAATAGACTAAGTCTACCTTTCTTTGTTCGGCTCTGGTACTTTTTTACTTCGTCTTCGTCTACGGTATCTTCGTCGTTGCTAGTAAGTCCACTAAAATTAAAGGTAGGGAAAATGCTTCGACGTCCACGTCGAGTATGTTCTTTATAACGCTGCACCATGTCGTCATCGGGGTCACTGAAGTCGAATGTGGGGAAAATGCTGTGTCGTTTCGTTTTCTGTTGGTATGCTCGAGTTGCTGCTTCATCTTCATTTTCAGTAAAATCAAATGTCGGAAAAATACTGTGTCTACCACTTTTAGTCTTTTCCAAGTAAGCATTCGCCATACTATCTTCGTCACGGTTAAAATCAAACGATGGAAATATACTATGTCTACCTCGCTTGGTTTTTTCTCTGTATGCGTCCAAATCATTTTTATCATCGGAACTAGATCCGAATGACGGGAACATACTTCCACGTCTAGATTTTGGAGCATCTTTTATAGTTTCGTTACTAGCTTGTGCAGTGCTAACCCTATTCTTCATAGTATTTTTTATATACTCAGAAGGATTTTCTGTTGGACTTGACTTTCCAAAGAAGATTCTTGAAATAAGGCTTTGTGGTTGAACATTTTCTACTCCAGTACTTGGAGGCACTTTAGATGGCAGTGATAGTTTTCCACTCCTCATATTTGCTTCTCTTCTGAGTTTTTCTCCAGTATCACCATTGGTCCATGTAAAGTCATGATTTACTTTTTGTGCAATGGATTGTTTTCTGTAGTTTGGAACGGCTACACTTAAAGCTCTAGTTCTTCTAGGAGAATTAGTTATATAGTCTTGTCCTATACTAAAGAATGGAGGTTTCTCATTAGCTAATATATTTTCATCGTCAAACAAATTGATTCCTGTTCTTTTTTGTGGTTGTTCAAGACCCCCTAATACATGTACTACTCTAGCTAATAATTCTGCTGGCTTAACAATAGCTGAAGCTGTAAATGTTTTTTCTTTATCAATACCAAGTAAATCAGTATCTGATTGAATTCGAAGCATGTCTTTTGTTGAAAGTTGAATATTTTCGGAATTTGCTCGTTTTCTTTTGATTACTGGATCTCTTGGTTCTATATCAAAGGTCAAAATGGGACAGCTAACACTTCTGTGTAAAAGTGGAGCAGGTTCAACGTAGATTGGCTGAAAAAGAAACGGTAGTTATAAGAGATTGGGATAAATTATATTGCCACCATAAAGCAGTAGTAGTCGGGCTACTGTGTTATGGTTTGAAGGGAATGGGTGGAAACATACACCTATCCAAATTACACTTCAGGAGTAGTAAGTAATCTATCACTGACTAAATTTTGGCATGTGCCCTATTTGAGGTTGGTTATAGAAGGTTATAGGGTGCAGTGAAAACTTCTTATCAGGTACCAGTTTACTACTCACTTCCGTATAAAAAATATATATAGTATCTATATAAGTAATTCGTAAACTTTTTATTAAATATTGTAAATTAAATATGTAACTATTTTAAAATAGTGTTTTCAATTCCGTATATTTACCTTTATTTTTATTAAATTTGCTTCGTTGATGATCTTTCTCAGAGCCGATATATCTTTTGTGAAACCCTGAAGTATTTTGTTTTGAGTCGCTTTGAATTGGCATGCAAATTTTTGTTCCAATTTATGTATGCGTTCGGACCTCATACCACTTGAAATGAACCCGAGTAACATCACGATATATCCGAGACCAAAAGTAATCCAGATTATCAGGAATATTTGATACGTGAAGAAGTAGCCCCATTTGAAACCATTATTGACAGTACCTGCAAAACACCATATAAACATGTTGGTTCTACTTTACTACAATTCAATAAAAATACGCAGAAAATTCATTAATTCATTTACATTTTTTAAAAGTGCCGGAATTTGTGAATATTTCGATTATGGAAGCACCACCAAATTTATTTCAGTCGCAAAGCAGCAGTGCTACCGCTATTGTGTTATGTTTTTGGATTCAGTTGGAACTCACCCTTTCTGAAGTTGGTTATAAACAGCTACAGGATGCAGTAATAATTTAACATCAGTTGAACTGCAAGTTTATTTGCTATTTCACAACTAAAAAAACACCTTACGATGAATATAGCATAAGATATGATTGAATACATCTATTTTTTGTTTTGTTTGTTTCCTCATAAGTATGAATTATAATAAAGCCATAGTAGTAATCACGACTGGAAAATAATTATACTTTTGTATATTTTTGACATAAAAATAATATAAAATAAATGTAAATACCTGCAACTAAATCTCCAAATCCGATAGTAGTGAGGGTCACAAAGGCGTAATATATTGAAGCAACGTAATCCCACCCTTCGAAAACGACGAAAATACAGGCAGGTAGAAAAATGAAGAACAAAAATCCAGGAACTAAGTAAAGCATAATCTGGCCTAACATGCCGAGGTTATTGAAGAAGTAGTCGAGGTTATCAGCACGTTTCTCATTCTTCTTCTTATACTTGCGGTAGACTGATATCAACTGAAATCACAAATAAACCTTTATTAAATCAAATGTATCATAAATTTGTAGGACTGAGGAAGATGTTCTATTGGTTTGAGAATTAAATTTCAAAATTTTGCAACCGGAATCGTTAACCCGTTAATCATATATATATATATAAATTTTACTAATGGCATTAAGGGTATTTAATATCTCTTGCATAATATCTAACTAACTCTGACACGAGAAGCGAGCGATATTTAAAAGTTCTGGTAATTATTTTCATAAATGGATAAACATGGCTATATTTATCCCACGATTTGCAAAAGTTGGCTAACTTACTACCTATAAATGAAATTTTAATTAGTTAAGCGTTCTGGTTACCTAACATTTAACAAAGGAAAGCTGTATGTATAACGTAAGTTTTCTTTTAGAGTTTTTTTATTTATTCCTTGGAACTATGATTTCTTATGTGCTACTGTCAATTATTGTTTAAAACATTAATGATATATGAAATGATAAATTACCTGAAGCCCAAAATATTCACCAAGGTTGGCTAGTAGAATACCGTTGATGGGTATACCAAACAGACCGTAGAAAATCATCAAAATTCTTGACAGATGCGTCGTCGGCGCTAAATTACCGTATCCTAAAAAATTTAAAGTAATAGTTAATATGGCAATTCAAGGAAAGTGTATCCAAATAGAGTTTAATTGCACTTTGTTGTAGCGTACTCAATAACACTGTATGAAACCCTTTCTTTAAGTAATATGATATATCATCTATACATATTATAAAATAAAGCCCCCCGTCGTGTTTGTCTTGTCTGTCAGAACGCAATAGACTCAAAAACTACTGAACTGATTTTCATACCGGTTTCCTCAATAGATGAAATGATTCATGAGGAAGGTTAAGGTGTATAATTCATTACGGTTTTGTGTGAATGGGCTGAAATATGACTATGATTGTTGAAAATATCGGAAAAAATCATAATCAAAATCATCTTTAAAGGCTGCGCCGCGTAATCCAATACTTTATATGTATTACTCTGCTACTCCTGCGAAGTATGGGCTGGTTGCTAGTATAAATATAAATTACTATGACAATATTGTTGAGGATCAGGAAAAATAAACCATGTTAACGTTTGAGCTCTTAATAATAATACTAAGAACCACCTCATTGCAATGTTCTATTTCCCATTCAAATAACTTGAGGTTTTTTTTTTGTTAATCTTTGGCATTTTATAACGTGTTGTTGGAACATAATCTTCGACGATTACAAAAAAGATCTACGAAAAAGTTACATTAGAATTTTTTGATAAATCTACTGGTTCGTAAGTTATATAAGATTAAAGTTGAATTGATGATTTTCACAATTGTTTCAATATAACAATTATGCTACTAAATAATACGAATTGACAGGAATTATATTTGTAAGCTATATACAAAATTGAGAAGATATAATTTTTAAGATGTTCGTATTGTCATGTTACTTACCGATAGTACTAACAACGGTGTAGGAAAAGAAGAAGGAATGGTAGAAATCCCATTTAAAAGGCGGATCTTCATCAGCTGTTGTGTAATTAAACATTGACTTTCCGCAGTAGTCTGACAGTTTTCGCAATATCGTATCCTGTTTCTCAGGATCGTCGGGAATGTAATACTCGTATAAGAGATCTGAAAACGAAAAAAAAAACATTAAATTTGGTGGAATCCTCTACCTTACTTTTCTTTTCAAATTTAAACACTTGAAATACGTTTCTGAATTATTATTATTTTCGCTCTGACTATATATAATACTGGTAGCAATAAGGGCCCTGAAGCCTCAGAAGCTTTTCCAGCTTCAACGTGTGGTGTCTCAAAACTTGCCTTAAATATGAAAAAATCAGACAAATGGTTTCTTTTTCAACATTTTTTTACGTAACGTCGATTCTAATAATTACGTCAGCTTTGTTTTTTTTTATTAAATAACTTGAGACTTAAGGTGTGCATATTTTTCAGAATTAACGATGCTCTTAAAAATCGTTTTACACAAATATATATTTTACATGCCGCTTTCGTGACGTTCCAGTTAAACAAACTAAACAACTAATTTAAACAAGCCACAAACTGTTTAGCGGCATAACGCTAACCGTTCAGTCATGACAAAAAGAAAATATAGGACATTAATTAAGGAATTAAGTGAGTTTTTATATGGGACAATTTTACGGGCCAATCAACACGGATTGTCAGATTTTTTTACTTTAAATATGGTGTTAAGTGATTTGCAAAAAACAAGTTCGTTTCGCTTTCGATGTAAGTCGGAGCGAGACGGGTGAGGTTAATCGTTGAAATGGTGCTTTAGGATATTTTTCTATTTGACATAATTATTTTTCTTTTTCAATTTATTTTAGTTTTATATATATATGATTAATTAACACACGAGAATTTACAGAACCGGTCCCTAGGTTTTGCCATTTACTACAAATATATTATTATGTTTAAAATGGGTGGGTGAACAACACCCATGTGTTATGTAAAGCCTATTTAATATTGCAATCAATGTAATCTACAACTGCTACTCTATTTCCCGTAGAGAGGTTTTTATATGTTTTATCGAGGTATTTTATTTTTACGCAGTTTAATAATTAAGATAAATAAAATTTCTGGTAGAAATCAATAAAAAAAAGAATTGTATATTGACATGTACATATACATTCTGAGGAAGATTCATTTACAATTATAATTAGAACGTCGAAATGGAATGTGAACGTTGTCCTAAACATCAACTATATATATTAATTATTTATTTAATAATAATAGCAACAAAATTGCTATTCGCAATTAATTTGATCTAAGAGTGTCATATCGGGGCCATTGGGCTGTTTGTCTGGCGCTAGCAGCATTACCGCTTCGCATTGTATGGAAATGCTGATTTTTCGGGAAAGATAGAAGCTTTGTCATTTAATCTTGCGTAGACTCGAATAGACGCCATGCAATGTCTTTGTGAAAGACTCGGTATGCACTCGGCCCCCTTTAATCCAATGTGTCATAATTATCCTTTTAATAAGAAAACGTTTATATGTAACATTGTTGACTTGATCTAATAATTTTATTATAGAAATAGAATATAGAACATTGACAAAAAATCGCTAGTATGGTAAAGTCAGGATAGGTTAACAAATAATGTAACCTTATTTTCAAAGTTATATTTATATATTCAAAATTAATTAAGTGTATATTATAATCAATACGTCTATTATATCTGCCTTGCACGGTACTGTGATGACTGTTAATAATTGAGATCATTCAATGCATACTAATTAAAACGGATTTGTTTGAAAAATAAATTCATAGATTTGCTCGTATGTTAGATTGCCATGAAATTTAAGTAAATACAAATGTTTTTGTCATTTTTACGAAACAAAATTATAGCTTGGTTATTATTATAAGCAACGGCTGTGTATCAAACCCTTGGCGTATGTAAATTTCAGTAGTACCTACTACTTACATAATAGTGCCTAGAGACGGATGCTTAATTAGGTACAGGTTATGACAGCGTATAGGAAATTTGTAAAGGACTAATCTATTCATATTATAAAACTCAACGTCTCTGTCCGTTCATGTTCTTTTTACAAAACCACTAGTTTGCTTTACATGATATTTTTTTTAATTATAGCTATATTATCTGTCCAGGTTATGGGATATATTTTGTTACATAAAGTAATATACGAAATAAGCAGTGATAATAATGGTGAATCAATTCGGAAAAAAGACGCTTTTGGAGCGCTTAAATGGCTTACGCTGACTAAACTGTAAGATATTTGTCAAATTAATGTCCTATATATTTGTAGACATTAAAAATACCTACAAAAGAGTAAGCACTTATGAGGTTGCACAATTCGCGCGTGCGCTCGCCCGATAGCATAGTTAATATATTTCTACAGTGCATTCTTATAATAATTCGAGATGCGCTATGTAATGCCATTACAAATTTATAATGAGCTGCGGTGACGAAAATCACTTGCGGTTTTTAATACCACCGAGTTAAATTCAGCCATCTATAAAATAGATTTGTAAAGGAGGCGCGCCTTATTGTGTTCCGATTAACATTAAAAGAACATAAAACAGCTTTACGATACGTCAATTCAATAGGACCATTGTGGTCCGCCGGGTGGAAGGTCGATGTCACTGCCAAGACCAAAATCAAGGATTTTAAATTTGTAGCACGTTGATTTGCATTCAACAAACGTGGATGTCACAAATTTTGCTTTCCTACTATACCCTTGACTCTTTTTTTTGTTTTACTGGATTGTAGGATACATCAGCGGGGAGTCAGACGTGGAGACGTTATCTCTCCTAAACTGTTTACTTCTGCAATGGAAGATGTTTTCAAAGGTCTGGGAAGGACTAGGTATCAAGTCAAGGAAGATAAGTCATCAATATAAATCAGACAGTGCCTATTCATTGCTGAACAATAATTTTGCAAAATATAAGGAACGCACGCAACAATACTATTAGTTTTGGGTGAACCGAATTAAAATTGCTTTGGAAGCTAATTAAGTGCATTCAGCGAGCGTTCAACTGAGAGAATTGGCAATTGACTCTTGATATTATTAGATTAAAGTAACACATAAATTTATATAATAAATGGTAGATAAAGTTGCATCTATAATTGTTCCTTGGAGTAAAAAAGGTAAAGAATTTAAAATTGCTGTAGTAAAAGTAACTATAGAAAGTTTTGAATTGTTTTTTTTTTATGTGGTCAATGATATGTTATCTGCCAATGATTGCAAAGCATAAATTCGTTGTCTAGATAATCTGTAATGGAAGAAACCTGTCCACTTGGAATACTTTTATTCAAGTTAGTTATTTGTTCACATTTAGCTATAATGCTGTTTTTAAGACCTTGGAATATCGACAGTTCTTCTTTATAATTATTGAGATGACATTGTCCAAATTTTATCTCTCTTTAAACGTTGAAAATTTTAGTTTCATTGTTTTATCTTCCGCATTTGACTTAAATCTGTAATTCATACATTTAATTTCAGAAATTTGTATCCTTTTAGGTTCAGATATAAATTTACCTACCTTGTTGTACTAATTTATACAAAAACTTGGTTTTCATCGTTAATACTTAACGCATGAGCAAGGAAAATTATTTACACAATAAAAGATTGATAAAATGATAAGATGTAATTATGACTGGGTTAACTAGTTTCTACAGGGTGAGCTTGATACAATTTTGTATCCGTCTTGTAAAGGAAAAATCTTGATATATAACGACGTCCTACCTCAATTGGGTCTTAATAGATATAGGTACCCATTAGGAAACAGACATCTCCAAGGTTATTGGTTAATCATAAGCGTTAAAGTGGAGGTCGTGGGTAACTTACACTTTTTAAAATTTATACCTCTTTTGGCACGTACTGTAGAGGGTTAAATTGAGAGTAATTTAATTTTACGGTATATAAATATACATTATTTTAATGTAACTATCGAATAGTCAAATTAAAATAATTTATACATCGTTAAATTCACACAAAAAAAGTCAGTAAAATTTCTCGAGTGTGTGAGCACTTTTTTCATGACCTATGTAAAGAAAAGTCACTCTAACATCTCCAATATAAAAAATAAAAAAAGGTGTTATCAGAATTATAAAGAAAATATTTGATTGATTAACTAATAATTACTTCTGCACACAGAAAAGCTCTTTTTATAAACATGTGAAGATTTCTTTTTTTCTACTGTCACTAAAATGAATCTTATTTCCACAGACGGTAGTGCCGATTAGAAAACAAACATAATATATAGAAGTAATAACTCTAATTAATAAGCATTATATCTAAACATTCGAGTAATCTCTTGATTAATAATATTAATATAGTGTTAAGAGTTAATATAGTGACATATTTAACATTTACCATGGCTATTAATTGCTGCTTTTTATTTAGCTAAAACCAATAGGGTTTTATTATACTTGTTTATTAACAAAAATAGTTCCATTATAATACGCATATTTTTTATATATTATGCGTAGCTAATTTTTTATTTGTATTACATTTATTCTCATTCTTATCTGACGTTAGCGACAACGTGGTCGAAAATTATAAAATTGTAAGTCTAAAAATTGGATGGTATTTTAATTGTAGCTACAGGAATACATCGGCATATTCTTGGGGATGATTTTTTATTTGAATATTATAGTTGTCTATATGAGCCATAGAAACATCGGACCACCACGCTGTGGTTGCATCACGATGTCTTCATTCGCCGAAATGCTGAACACTTTACGGTGTTTATGACGTCTGTCTCCAGCCTAGACTCTAATTTTTTTAGATGTTTGCTTTAAAGCTTATTAGAGTTCTTTATTTGATAGTAAATCAGTAATTTTATGACGTGAAGTCACGTAAGCATTTTAAAGAATTTACTTAATATTTATCAGCGCCATGATTCTGGGCTCCGTGAAAAGTTCACAATAATTATGTTAAACGGTTTAGCGGATTTAATGAATTAGACATATTTGCGAACTGTTAAGACGTGTGACAACTGACAAGTGTCGATTGATTGTAGGTCGTCAACGTATATACGTCATACGATCCTCATTGCATGTCGACGTGGGTATGGAAAAGACCCTTGTGCTTATTTTTCTTGCTATTTGCATGTTAAGCGTGATAATGACAAGCGAAGGTAAATGGTGATAATTGTAATTATTACACTAAATTAGACTTATGTATTTTACGTCATTCTGACTTTGCTACTGCATAACGTCTATAATTTTCTTATATTCTCAGCTCAGCGTCACTAGTACAAAATCTCTTTGATTTCATTCAAAAAGAACTTTGTCAAAGTTGACGATAAGGCCATTTTGTGGGCACTAGAGACATTCAGAAAGCGGTAGAAGGCTTTGATAAAATTAAAAGGCCATAAGGCAATCTAGAAGAGTGTTGGCAATGAAAACGTAATAAAAATCATTTTTTCCTGACGTGCAGTGAAGTGTATAATACGCATGCGGTGGTCCAATAATTTTGAGAATCTATGGCAACAATGGCCTAGTCTTACTAACGCGGTCGAACGACGCGTATTCGAGCCTAGCAATGGAAAAACATGGTGTTGAATCTAGAGCATATTTTAGTACCTACTTAACTGGCTAGTATATTTTAGCAGCGCAAATTTGAAAATCAGTTAACAAGCACATATCAGGAAGCTGCAAGTCATCGCTTTAAAGTTTGTGATCAAATAATGGCTAAGAATACTAGAATTAAATAATTCTTTAAAATAATCTACTGCGATATGAACTGTCCACGCTGCGTTTTAGATATTATTTGTAATTGTTACATAGAAAAAAAGATTGGATCCAATGCAATGGAGACGGCGAATGTTGTGTCAAAAGAAATAACATTATTTTTTGTGAATTAAATGTGCAAACGACGACATCAGTAATTAAAGGCTAATTTACAGGACACGATTCAGAGACGGAGGACACAGGATGTTTGCGTACAAAGTGTCATACTATGTCGCGTGATTTAACAAAAAAATCATGTCTCGTTTCGATTAAATTTGCCTTGAGGTGTATTTATTATGTGACAATTCTGGCAAGTTTAATTTATTATATTGTCGTTTTTAATACATATAATATGTATATTCTAATTAAGGGAACAGATCACGCGCAGAGGCAGTGATATCTCAGTTTTGCTATCTTGTAATCATTGATTGATGGTAGGCTCAGTTTCGATTCCCGCTACGGCTTTCTAGTTTTGTAATTGATCTCGTATTCTTTTGTGTCCTGGTCTTTGGTTCTTTGTGTTTGGGTCCCGGTCCTTCTATTGTGAATTATAATGGAAGATAATACACAAATACACCAAATTACTTAAGAACAGTATTAAGGCCTTGTTAATGGAATTGCAATTATTTTTATTCAATAATGAATTTAAGCTTGCATTTGTTTCTATTTGGCACGTATTCCAATTTTTACATACGTGATTTACACATTTCCATTCGGTTCTGTATTACATTCATAAAAATAAGGACTTAATAGATTATTTCGAAATATTTATTTATGTGTTATGTAAATATTCCAAAACAACGGTGAATATGGCCACCTATTTTTATAGAAAAACAAAATAGGATCTATAAGCGAATATGAA